>OX388350.1:84861401-86234151 GCA_947579665.1 Sympetrum striolatum
AAACTACGAAATTTTTTTTTAAATAAAATAACTCGTAAATTATTATATAAAATCAAAGTTGAAAGATGAGGGGAATGAATCGGAAATAAATGGTGGAAATAAGGAATTAGGATGGAGTTTCTATCTCGGATATCACGAGAAAATTGTTTATAATTGAAAGTTTAACAATAAGTAGGAAAGTGAGCGACTCAATTGGAACGGTGCGCATAAGAGTGATGCAATTGACTTGATTGACAACCATATATTATGTATATTATCTCTTTTATTCCGATATTTAAATAAAAAACCTTAATATCCTTAAATTAACCTTAATAACGAGATCTTTTGGATACGGATTTTTCTATATTTCCCGATAATCCCTCTTCATTCTTCGACACTTGAAGTTAAACCATGAACTTGCCGGCCTTCCGTAGAATAACGAAAACAGCTCTTAACTCCTTAGGGTCTCTCCATTTTGGAGTGTAAAACCAAATTTACTGAGGTAGAACACCATATTTTTATATAATAAAATACAGTTTTTGTAAAGTCTTAGATGGGCTAAAAAGTTGGGGTTTGAATATTGAAAAAATTAATATTGTCTTTGCTAATAATGCAATCAAGCAAGTTTATGATCAACGTAAAAAATTGCATATTACTAGGTGAATTGTTTATCGGCCAAATCAATCCCCGTAAGCAGTGGTCCCATGAATTAGCTTTTATATCTTTAGTTAAAGTACCTATAATGAAATCACAGCCATGAACGGTTGAGGCAAAATTAAATTAAGAACACTTTTCCATTTGTCCTCTCTCTAAAGGCAAATATATGGCATTAGGATCAGATGTGGAGCGTTTCTTTTTACTTAGGGTACCTCACTATTGCTCATGGATAAGACGCGGCTGATTCGTTGTCCCGATTTCAGTAAATATTGAACTCCGCTTAGCTCTTCTGAAGAAGGAAAGTTGGCATATACCTCCTGAATCTAAGGTTATAAAACAGTTTAATCTTAAGTCTGCACAGTATACAATATTTCAGATCAAATCCGAGGCAACGAAAAATAATGTTCTTGAACGTTTCTCTATGCGGCAGAATTCACACTTAAACTTAACTTAAAAATTCATTATCGTATATTCTTCTCTGTTATTTTATACATTTCGTCTTAAGAAAGAACATACATACTAAGAGTAACCCAGAAAGAAAACGTGTGTCACAAACCACTCTTGTGTCAAGCGCATGACGCAATATCTAAATGGCTCTATTCTTTATCTCTCTCTCATTTTCATTTCTTTAATTCCTTTCCCTTCTTATCAACTGCGACGTTGCCTTTTTATCGAAAGAAAACCTCGAGAAAAGATTTTCAACGAAAAATATACGCACAGCGATACTAACTAAATTGTATTCAGCGGTTGTAAAGCTCATAACGTGTTTTTAGCATTTAATATTCCCATTCCTTATCTCGTGGCATTCAACAGTCACACTTGAAACGTCACGTCTCTTCTTAATTTTATAATCGATTTTGTAAGACGTGACTCCGTGGAGAGCCGTTAAAAGCAGAATGATAATGCTTCGTATATTTCCATAGTATAATTTAATAAGCGGACTTACATCCTGAAAATGCATTATGGAATATACGAAGTATTATCATTCTACTTCTTAATTTAATCATTACGTCAGTTTAAATGTCACTACTCTAAAATACAACGCAAATCGCAGCCGATTTGTTACCAAATTGGCGTCATAAGTGTACGTCCACTGAAGAAAATTACTCCATTAAAAATATTTTATTATATTATGCTTTACGACCGGTTTCGTCGCTGAGAGACATCATAAGAAATGTTTTTCCGATTACCAGGTTATGTTGCTAAGCGATGAAACCTGTACGGCATAGCAATATATTTTTTTTGCTACAAATAAAGTATTTTTCTTCAATTGACGGAGAAGCTACGCCATACAGCACCTGACTATATTCAATCATAAGTTTAAATGAATTCATGGAAATCAAACCAGCATTTGGAAACATTATGTTACCATCCATATTTCCATGCATTCCTTTATTTTCTTGCATTCTATTGGCCCGATTATATAGTCTTGATATGAACTCCAATTAGGGCCAAGAGTGAATTCATTTGACAATCTGAGTGAAATTTGATGCAAATCCATAATTAAAGTAATCATTTATTCTATCTAAGAGGTTATTTAGGAAATATGTTCTGACGTAACTTACAGTAATAATTTTCCTTCTAAAGCAAGACATGCATACTGTCCTCGAGTAAGAACCACCATGGTTTGTGCGAGCGTCACACCATCATCAGAAACAGAAAATCACGCTATAAGCTCATATTTCGAGCAAACGAAAGGAAGAAACGGTTATGAAGAAATTTAAAACAATTTTGATTCATGTTAAGGGAAAGAGATGTTTGTGGTTAACAGGATTAAAATGCAGGCTTAGAGTTTAGTAGGATTCTAAGAAAGTAATTACTCTATTTGTTATTGAAGGCTGAACTTTGTGGTAGGATTCGATCCCGTGAGAGAGGCAAAATACAAATTTTAATTTGATTAAATAAAATAACTAAATTTAATATAAGTATATTAATACAATTTTCATTAATTTAAATGTTTACCCGCATCACATTAAGTGTATTTCGTTACCATGGTTTTGACACACAGTGTTTGATGATGACATGACCGTTCGTAACCACAGGCGCTCGGTAAACTTTAGATAGTGCGGGCGAACGATTGCGGTTTTCTTTTCTATCACATCAATGATAGATTGACTTAAATAAAACTCGAGAAAACTCACCTGGTGAATTTGAGGAAGACAACTTAAGGGAAAAAAACCTTTTCGACGCTCTACTACGCGCTGGATAGAATTATAGCCACACGAAGTAACAGCAAAGATGCTTTTCTTATTTTAACTATTATAAATCAGGATTTTTAATGCAAATGTTATACGAAACTCCTGAGGAAAGCTGAGCCGAGCAATGCAAAGCTTCGTTCACCCGGTCTAATCTTCTTTCAACTGACTATTTATGTATAAGTACTACCTATTTATACGGCGGTGGTGTTTGAAAATATATTTTTATCGTGAGAAGTCATTTGGAAAGTCATTAGTTCTAAGGATCAGCTAGAATAACATGTCTCGGTAAGAGAATCACAGCGGAAGGAGTTTCAGCCCAAGCTCCGTCATTAAGTGACATCATTATCGTCCTCTAATTCACAGTTTCGCACGAGTAAGAGGGGAAAGTAATTGTAGTTGCGTCACGGTATGTCACGATTGTATAATCGCGAAAGACAAGGTGGAATAGAAATGGAATCCTTACGATGCAGAAGAATATTTCTGTTTGAGCACCAATCGCTCCAAAGGAGACGATTAAAGTAAAGAACTTCGCTCGATAAGGCCTCTATCATAAATGCCAAGGATATATCTTATTCAATTACGACCAAATCAAATACTGTTTTGTTTAAAACATCTGAAAAGTGGAAGTTTTGGATCCATTCCTAGTTATGCCAGTTTATTTCTGTTTATCTCGAGGGTATAATTATTGAGAAGAAAATGGTTCAATGGTCCTCAGAAATTGAAATATATCGAAGTATTGTAATACATTATCTTAATAGAAAATTAAGCACCGTTTACCAGAGCTCGAAATCATAAAGGCTCGGCCGAGGCATCTAGTTTTTTTCAGTATCCAAAATAAAAATCATGAACAAAGTTAATCATCTTGTCTGTTTAGACAACACTAAACCAGTTGGCAGGCTTGAGCCTCAAGTTCACCTCAATGAACGACTAAAATGCTTGCCGTTGGAATATCTTAGGCAGTGCGTTGGGCCTTTATTTTCACCCCGAGCAAGAATACGCTCAATGGGGCGTCTAAGTCCAATGACCCTGCGCTTGTTACTTTCATTCACTCATGTGCAACCAAAATTTAAAGAATTTAACATCGCTCTCTCCTCAGAAGCTTTCATATTTTCGCAACGAAACTTGCTTGAGACAAGGAAAAAGACTACAGAGGGTTACTTTTGTCTCAATTTTTATTCAAACAAGACACGGTTGCAGTGGTTCTGTCCTAAAATACGCTTTCAGTATATTGCAATTCAGCTGTGTACTGAAAGTAAATCCTGCTGTATCAGCTTTGAAAGTATAAGTAATTTTTACCTATTATTTAACTTTGATTAACGACCACATCTTCATTTGATGAACGATTTTTATTTCCTCTTTCTAATAGCTACTGAACACAATGAGGCGATTTAGATGCGAGTGTACGTGGAATCTCATCAAGGAATTCTTATTGCGTTCACTTTAAAGACGTGACATTAATGATGGAAACGAAAGGAGAGTTGTAGAAATCATTCTCTCAGAATGCTATAAATACCTGCCTAAGCAGTCAACTGATATTAGTTTTAACTTCGTTGAGCCTTCTTATTCATTATTCAAAGAATATTCACGCTACTCTACTTTGACTAATGGAATATTTTTTCTTGAGTGTGTCGGCTGGAGCAAAATGTGTCATTCATTTACTTCTGTCACAGTCTTACTCACGGTTGTGATGGTATTAGTTGCTAAGGTATGAGTGATGCTGAACAATGATCATGCAGATCATTCTTCATCGAATGCGTATTATTCATAGGGCGATTGAGCTGTGCAAATGGTCCTCTTCTGTCTAAGTGAGGAAGGAAGACCTCACTCCTCATCCTGCTTAGTATGCCTCATCCCTCTTCAGGGATTTGGTAGCTAATTTTGGTTAGTATGTGGATACTCCCAGCATTCGTACTTAAAACTTTACCGGTAAAACGTAATTACTTTTATTAATTTTACTTTTGTTATCGAATTTGGATACCCATTTTTCACCGGGTAATTATACTTCTTGGTTCTATCAAGAAAATTGTTAGCAATTGCGAGCCTCTGAATATTCTCTGTGGATAGCTTATTACATTGAAAGAGTTGCAAATATGAAATTCTTTTGATTAATTCTCATTCCGTGATTAGAACTTGAATAAATTTCAATTCTAATCATACTGATTTGATTCGAAAGGTTTTTAGAAGCAATCTCACGTGAAATTATTCCAAACCATCGAAATAATTCCTAGCAAAGCACGTGTGATGAGGATATTGCGATTTTTATAGTTGCGAAGATTCAGATAAATGAAAAAATGTACGAATGTATTTTTGCACTAATTGATGAGCCTTTTTTAACTAAGTCTTCTTTTGACCGCATTTTATTGCTTTATACTGACCAAAAGAAAAGACTTATTAAAGGTGTATCTCTAGATTCTACTTCGCTGATTATTTTGATCACATTTTTAGATAGTCGAAGTAATTCAGCGTAATATATTTCGCATCTTCCTTTCGTCGTTTTCTTTGCTTTCTCAGCGAAGCTTCTAATCTCTCTAATCTTCTTGTTTTGGCAGATATCCTAATTCTTCCACTGAATTCCATTTCCATATTCACTTAATTCCTTGGAAGGAGTTTGAATCTTCATAATGAAGATTGTGCGTTTGTGAGATATGCGTTTTACCTTTACCATTTGAGACCAAGACATCATGCAGCTTTATAGACGCTGTTTAATTCAATAGTTTTGTAAATAATCGAATATTATACATTTTATAAATCACCTTAATCTAGCATAAAGCAGAGCGGCTGCTGATGGTTATGTTATAATTATAAAATAAACTCCAAAAACCATCAAGAAACAAACTGATGGGTTCTTGATGGTTTTTGGAGTTTATTTTATAATTACACCTTAATCTAGGTCAATCATGATGTTTTCTTATTCTTATAGTTAATACTTTCAATTAATAACAAACGGAGTGTGGTTTGTTCGTCTATCAGTATTGTATGTGTCAATCATTTACATTTTCCTCAATCTGTCCATATCTATGATAATATGAAAGCTACTGAGGAATAAGTGATACTGGATATTATCATTTATTCATCCTGTTTGTACCAAATAGAGTAGCATGGGTACACCTTACTAATTAGATGCTTATGGTCGTTGCGTGACTTACGTGTACCTCTTATAGAATTCTTCCTGAATTTAGAGCAAGGAAAACTACCTCATTCCTCATCTTACCTGGTGTACCTTATTTCATTTTCTAAGCTTTGTTAGCAAATATTTGAGGGGATGAGGTTTCAAATATCCTTTGGACCGATGGCTTAGCAAGAGCTAAAGGAGTCCACGAGCGATGTTACTTTGGGTTAGTTGGGCTCGCCTTGAGTATGCTTGCAGTGTATGGAAAGTGCTCTATTCGCGAATGAATAAGAGTTTAACTGAAGGCAATAGGTTTTCCATCGAGTTGCTGCGACAAATCAATGAACGTTACTCAGATGCTTCCGAACGCAGGATGGGAATCTTTAGAAGATAGAAGATTTAAACAATGGATGAATTTACTGAATAAATACAGAGAAAGTACCTTCTTAGATGATATCACCGATACCCTATCACATAGTTCTGTAACTACGAGAAAAATCTGGGAAATGGATGCTGGAACGAATGAAGAATTCTTTTTTTCCTCGGACAGTAACAGTAACAAAGTGGGGAGGTAAACTCATGTTGCTGGCACCCCCTGCCCTACTCCAAAAGGCGGCTTTCAGGCTGAACACGTGGAAGAGCAATGCCTACGGTTTTGGAAGTTAGGATAGGCACCAACAATTGATTGCAACTTTCTCACTCTTGCAATCGCCGTCGCCTTGATGACCTAACGACATTTTTGGAGTTGAGTTTGCTTAATTTCTCATTCTTTGGAAAGCCGGGAAAAATATCCACGTAGTGAAGTAGTTTGCTTATGGAATTTTCTCAGTACTTCACTCAGTTTCCCCCGTAAGGAAAACGCAAGCTAATGTGCTGATTATCCGATTTTCTCCTTCTTAATTGTCATAATTTAAAGGGGTTGCAATTACGCTGATTCGGGAAACAAAACGTGAGAAATCGCTGCCTTAAGATCGTCGTCTCTTTTGGGCATTCATCTCGGGGCTCTCATCCGATGAAAAATTCAAATCGCATTCCGCGAAACCAAGATGTCGCGGAAGCAAATTTTATTTGCGACCCCGGCGATAAAAGCAGCCGGTATTAACTATTCATTAACCGAGCAATTCCCACCGTAAAGGTCACAGAAAACAATGTGTATGCTACAGAGTCCTTTACGGCGGAAAACATATCGATTCTTGAGAATTGCGACGCGCTTTTGGAAAAACTAATCGGGGAAAGTCGTGGACCTTAGGTTTTCTACTAAATCGAATCCTTAAATCTTTTTAGGGTAATTGTTGAACAGGATTATTATTTAATTGGGAGATTGTTGCATGGGATGGTCCTGAGTGTTAATAATCAAGTTATTGTTGATTTCCATAATTGTTGATTAAGCCAATTGTTGAATGGAATTGTTGCGGAGCTATTGGGAGATTTCCTAGTCTCACTATTGTTGATTGGAGTGATTGTTGAATCTGATTGCTGCGCTCCTCTCGCTGTTCCCTTCATTGTTGTGAAATCGCTTCCCCTGTGTATATAATTTGAGTAACAAAACAATTGTATGCTCCTAGTATGTATATGGGACTCATGTGTCCTCATGATTTCATTATTATCGGCACTTATGCTTGTATTTAAGTTACCTGGTGTAATCCTTGAACGCTATGATTGTTGAACGAGGTAGTTATCAAATGTGGAGATCCTTCAGTGTTATAGCATTGGACGTGATGATTGTTTGACGGAATATTTCTTAAATGGAGGTGAAAAATATTTTGCAGCTGTTAGTGTTCAGTGCAACGTTATTTCAAGTTGGTGGTCGTTGAGTCAGATGTTGAATGCAACGGTTTATGGTGGAATAGTTATTAATGGGAGATTATCCATACAGATGAATGAGTTCGAATCAAATGAAGTGATTACTGGATGCTACAATCGCCAATCAGGATTGTTCCTAACAATGCTCTTGATATATACATTTGTTGCCAAACACGATAATGAAGAATTTAAGATATATATATCATTTTGAACTCCCCGGATAAGCCTTTCTGTGAATCCAAGAGAGAAATACATTTTTGCTACGCCGTGGAATATTTCTCTGACTGGCATCTTCAGTCTGAAGCGATCGTGATGAACGTGAAACGTAATTTATCGAATTTTCTCGAGAATCTAACGTTTTTGGGGCATTGTAAGGATATTTAGTCTTCGACGATTTAAAAGATTCTAAGTATAACAGCGAAGTCATTGTAGTACTTCTTCATTTCAGTTTGTAGCGATGAATTGATTAGTTGACCGAATTTGAAAATTTGGCATTAAATAGGCAATGGAGAATTCGCAGTAAAAAGAACTTGTTTATCGATGAGTTTTTAGAGGAAAGTGAATTATGAAACGAAAGTGAATAAACTTAAGAAATTTTCTATTAAAAGAGAGAGTCGTTAAGGTGCTTACTGTCCACGAGTTGGGCATCGGTGGAGAATCGGAACTTAAGCAATACTCTCTCAAGAGACTCAAATGTAATACGCTCTGAGGAGACCTGGTTTATATTACGAGTCCCCACTTAGCTACGTAGTCCGATCAGATACAGCGAGATAATTAAGAAAATTGGCTGCTTTGACTAACCGATTCAGAGATTAACGTTTTTCCTCAAACGAAATGATAAGGAGGCAGATGAGAGGATTAGATTAAACATTGCATGCACGTTTTGCAACAAGCCGTAATACATTCTGCTGGGTTCATTTTAGGTGTATCTTAGAGTAATCCGAGGAAGGAAATTGGTGAATCATTAGTTCGCTAGAACAGATAACGTAAAGCGTTATTAAATGTAACTGATAATGAAAGAAAAAAGATTGAATTTCATATTTCGCCCATGAAGTACTAAAATAATATTTTTAATAAGAAAATTACCTCAGATATGCAATATATTGGTTATTCTTTATTACACTTCTATAAAATTGTATTTGTACCATTTTTTATCAACCCATAACTTTCATTTCTATCTTTACGAGAGGGGCAACCTCAGCTTCTTCTTTCGATCTAACATTAAAAGGTACCTCTTCTTTACTGTCTTTTTTGATAAGACCGTTTGGTATAATAATGTAATAATTCCCTCACGATTCCTAAATGCCATAAAAACATACGATCTTGTCCAAGCATGAAAAATGGTGTTCGCTATTATGTACACAACATCTACAATCTTCATCACTTCACAATGTTTTGGTAATATCATATCTCAGCTTTTTCCTTTTCCCTCGGAAGGTTTGTCCTTTGAAGGATACTGAAGAACCCTTAAGATAACTATATTGGTGCTATTGCCGACTCATTTATCCTATAAAGATGTTTCCTGTATTATTATAGTCTGACCTTTTCAAACGTAACGAAAAGATAATATTCGGCATTCTAACTCGCTCTGATAGGTCGCTCTTGGTTCGACTGATGGAAAATAAATGTTGCTGATGCTAAGAACATTAATGCCATCATAAAATGATTTGCAATAAATAGCAGATATATAGAGTAACTGATAGATTGACAGTCTTTGGAATCCAACGTACTTGAATCCTAAACCAGTCTTGATAGCTTATCGAATGCATTGACAAAGCGTAAACTCTCGCTCGGGGAATTATGTGGACCTCGAACTTTGCACGAAGAGTCTCGATGCCTTCAAACGATAAATCTTTGGAAAAACAGTCATATCTCACTGCGACCACTGGCTTTAGAATCCCTTCTAGCTCATGTGCTGACAGCTTATTTTGTACTACCACTTTTTACCTGTTCCAGATGAATTATGGCCTTTTCGCCCTCCTTGGCCTTATATTTTAAGGTATCCGATCCCAGACATTCATGCGTACCACCTGCTCATTCGATTTACCTGCCACTATTGGTGCGGTATGACCTCTCTATTTGACCAGGGTGTAGCTATCTGCTTTCTCCTTGTGATGACAAACTTCCCTAGGGTGTGGAATGATTCGACTGCCCTTCACTACATCGAGTCGCACTTTTGCACCTCATTACGAAGATCTCTGTTTGATTCATTGTCTTCTATAATGAATGTATACTAGCTTCTTAAGGAAACCTCAAGCTTTCGCTATTGTTTAGGTGACCTCCGTAACTGGATGAACTTAAGCACTGGCACGCGAGCTGTGTGACCTCCTCTAGACATCACGCGGATCTGAGGTCATCGCTTTCCTACGGCGAACACTTACCATTAGCACTGTCGAAAGTTAACATCCGGTGAAGTTGCACTTTTTTAGAAAGATCCTGAGGACTCTTTGTTTAGGCATCACAAGGTTTGAAGTCCAACGCTCTATCTATAATCCTACAAGATCACTTACCAATTGCACTAAGGGGTTGATGATCCTAAGGAATGTCACTTTTCCACCCTACAATTAGCTCCCTTGGGGGTCCCTAAATGGATGCAAGGTAGCTCTGCGTCCTCTATGGTTTCTACCGCTTACCATCAGCACATCATCCGAGGAAGACGCACATCACCCCATTAGGGGCATCCTCAGAGCACAACTACTTGACCTACCGCCAACACTCAACATGAACACCAGAGACGCACTAAATCACCCGAAACACTCGGAAAGCACTTAGTCGACGTACCTTCTTCCGATCAACCTCCAGCACGGAGCTGCGGCATAAAGAAGAGGTCCGCGGAATTTAATCCCTTGGTCCCATGGTCTCCTCCGCCCCCACCTCCGCGGGGGGCCTCTCTACGTAGGTGAAGATCACCGAGAGGACATGAGTAACCCGGCCATGGGCCACTCCCACTTCCAGATGCACTCCCTCCTCACCTTTCCCGTCCGCTTAACCTACTTATCGATCGAGAGGCCCTCCCTCTGTACCCCGGCCGAGGGAACTCCGCTAGCTGCCTCCCTCAAGGATAAGGGGTTTTTTCGGATAGGGTTCGCACCTCGCCCTGGAGCGAGGGTTCCTCCTGCACGTCTTTCGGCCACGCAACCCTGTCACTGCGGGCAAGCACTAGTTGGCCGGAGATAGAGTCGCCATCTTCTGTGGGAAAGGGGATTTTAGGGTGGGGGAGAAGGGGTCGCTCTGCTGGGGGCGCAGGTCCCTTCCCCTTCGATGTGGTACGGCCGGACGATCGTAGATGGCGGTGCTGCACGCGCGGCTGGGAAAGTCGGTCGGAGAGGCAGTTGGGGAATCCTCCGCGTGGAGGAGCTCTCTCTCGGCGGGAGTATTCGAGCCTTCGAATGCGATAATCGATAACGTCGGTCTCTTCGAATAGCGAAATATTTACAGTGCTCCACGAATCTCTATTAATTTTCCCAACTCGTATGTTTAAATTAATGAATACTGTTCCACATATGTGGGTATCCATGCGTCCAAAAACCTACAATAAATTTTGACTACAGGTGTGAGTAGGTCAGCAGGCCTCTCCCCTCTAATGGGTTATTTCAGCAGGATATTTAAATTTTCCTGATTGAAGACTTATTGTGGGTTTTTCGGGAACCAACATAACATTTGCCTCGTTTCTTTTGATTAATCCCTAAAATGTTTTTCTTTAAATACTTAATTACAAAATGTTATATCTAAGAAGAGACTAATAATTATCAATATATCCCTAAAATTATCTCGTCTTAATATTGTTTAATATTACGAATTTAATGTAGAAAATATGAGAATTAAATCCATGTTTTCTTATTCCTTGATCGCATATTCAGTGTTTTCTCCTTGTTTTTTTTTATGCATATGTCACTACAATTTTCTTAAAGAACTTGCGATTCTGGGTTGGATAGAGACAATACTCTCGATGTCGCCCAATAAAAATGTTAACAAACCAATTCCACGTTATAGCACAGGAATCGGGATATGCACTCTGACCCAATTTTGAAAGAAAGCCATGCGAAAATCATAAACTCAATTTTATGTACTTATCTTATTCTGTGATATTTTGTTTCATTATAGTCAGTATCTCAATTAAAGTTAACAATTAGTCTGCGCTGTCCACCAAGAACCTAAGAAATGGAATGAGGCGTACTGGGCGAGATGAGGAGTGAAGTCGTTGAACCTTGTTTTTCTTGATAGGTGTGAGTTTTTCCTCATATGGCACAATGTCGCTGTGGATTTAATGATAAATCAATCGTATGCAAGTTCTCTGCTTCATTTATATCTCCGTACTATCTCATTAAGTGATGAGACAGGTAAAGAATAAAATGAAAGATGCGTTTCATCCGGTATTAAAACATGAATGACCGCTATCAGAAGGTGACAAGAGAAAATAAAGAGAACTTTGGGGAAACTCTTCAATCAGGACCCCAATTCCTGCAAAAGGTTTACGCAATTTCTTAGAAGTGGTCTGTATTAACCCTCCAAGGACGAGAATTATTTTTTCTTAAAAATTACCTTAATTTTCGTATATTGGTATTCAGATGACCTATATTAACAAGAGAAAATTGTTTAAAAAAAGTTAACAATTATAGGTTCGTTGCAAATGCCCGTTCCCATATGGGCACGTCAGTCCTTCCCACTACTACTATTACGCGCGCCATGATGAAATTTAAAAAAAGCATTTTATTGCAAAAAATCTTATTTATTTCAAAACAATATTGTATGAAATGGTTTTTCTTGGAAGATATAAGTATTTATTTTATAATTATTTTGTTAAGTACTTTGTATAACATTTTACAAAGAGCCCAACATCGCACTTGTTACGCATTGCTCTCCCACGACTCTCGCACTCTTCATATGAGCAGCGTTTTCCCTTGTTTTGCGGTATGTCACATATTAAATGATCATACCTCAACTCTTGTTTGGTTTTTGATGTGGAAGCCTTGCTGAGTCGTCCACCGGTTTTTTTCTCAGTCTTGTACCGAGTCAAGTACACCTCAGCAATCTCCCGTTTAAAACTCTAATTTTGTCCTTGGGTCTGAGGATTTCCTTTTATTATTATTATTCGATTGTCTAAGTTGTAAATAATTTATATAAATCATATCTTACCAATATGCAGTGAATTTACGTGTTCATGAATTTGGTCAGTTCCACCCATGGGCTTATTATACATGGATATGACGTAGGGTTATGGAAGCAGAATAATTTTCATTTGTTTCCTACAAAATCTTTTAGATTTCATCAACGGCGTAACTCCATACGCTGTTGAAGCTGCCACAATTACCAAATTGTCCAGCAATTTAGTAATTCCTATTCCTTCGCATGTAGAAATAGCTGTGATGCTCTTTCCACTCTCCTCCTTTTTTAGATCATTTTTTGGTGGTAGCGGACAATCTTTCGGAATCCGGTTCTTTCTGATTCGCCCAGTTCCATTGTAGCCACATCCTTTCAAATGTGGCAATAAATTCTTTCGTATAAATTATATATTGAGTAAAATATGTTAATGCTATTATATTATTTCACATACTCCTTGAAATGAACAGATAAAAATCATTATATTCTGTAAAAAGATTATCAAAGAATATGCTGTACTGTAATTCCTTTTTAGGAATTTTCTCCAGCATAGTGAGAAGAGGAGCTGCTGCTCTTCCAACCGCTGCTTCATGTTTTATATTACTGAAAGAATTCTCCCATGGAAGAAATCAAAATTAATGAGTATCCAGCGTTAGTGTTCAGGCTCCAAGACTTATAACCGAATCTTATCGGTTTACCTTTACTAAATCGCTTGCATCTGTGTCTTCCGTAGTATCTTATCATCTCTCCTTCACAATCTAAGAACTGGGAAGGCACCAAATGCTGCATCCATCTCTATGTAATCCTTTCCATTGTAGGCCAGACTTTGTAGAACCCATCGCTTGACTGTCTAACTTAGTATTATCCGCTAAGTGTAAAAATTTCATTATTTTGAAGAATCAGTCCCTCCTCATCGCTCCCTATCCAATTCAATCTGTACATCCTTTTTCACGTCCCAGTAATATTTTTCCCAGAAGAACGTTGTATCCAAAGACAATCAAAATGCCAATGAAGGCTCGCATCTCCTCTGCTGTAATTTGTGGACTGGGGCAATAAAAAAATCGGGCGTAATTCTCACTTTGTTCCACTATGAATGCGACGAGCTCGTCATCGATAAAGAGCTCTAGCAATTAGATGCAGCTAAGTTTAGAGTATGAAGAGTAATCTGCTTCAGAAAAACTTCCCGTACACTCAGTGCTGCCCTTTATCCATTTTCTCCGCACAGATTTTTTGCCCCATCGTCTTCTCCAGCACCGATTCTTTCGTTGGTTGCCAACCGAATTTCGGCTTTTACCTTCATTTGCTAGCCAGTGAAATTGTCAACCAATCTTTCCTCATCTTCATCAGCCGATTCTTCATCAGTTAGCTCATTTTCTTCTGTTGGAGAAATGAAGAAATCGGTAACATCTACCTCACTCTCTTCATCCTCAGCAAGGATTCGGAGAGCCTCCTTCAGTGAATTCCACCCATGAAAACTTACGTTTTTTCTGAATAGCAAATATAACACCTCTAATGATATAATTTTTATGTGAAGCTAATAAAATTTGAAAGGATTTGTATATCTAGTACAATAATCATTTGCTAATATTTGTTGTTGCCGCTTCTACTATATAATTTTAGGTTTTCCGAGATTTAGTTCATAAATATGCATAATAATTACCATAGTCTTCTTGTCACAACTTAAAACTAAAATAATTCTTAACTTAATTGCACCAAAAATAATGTATTATGTCGCAAAATAAACTCTAATATACTATATATAGCTTTCCTTGACAGCCATCGGCAAGGAAGTCGCGTAGTAGTGGGAAGGCCTGACGTGCCCATATGGGAACGCAGCAATAAACAACGTTATAACAACAACAATTAACCTCAAACTCTGCTCTATTTAATTTCTTTGGATGATTAGAACATCATACTAAAGTTATACAAGCAAAATACTACTTTAAATTAAAAACAGTAAAAATTATAAAAATTAGTTGCCAGAAGGATCCATCTAAAAAATTCCCTGTTTTTCGAAAAATCAAAAGAAATATTTCCCTTGACTTAAGTGCGCCAAAACTCAAATGAAACTAAGCTTTGGATCCTCTTAGCCCACAAAATAGCGTTTACTGACCATTTTATGACACTCAAGATATTGTTTAGCTACCTAGAGAACGTAGCTGCAGTCCGTTCCCATATGGGAACGTCAGTCCTTGGAGGGTTAATCAAACCAACAATATCCAGACGAGAGATTGATATTTGGATCAAGATTACGTTGACACATTGTCTAACAAGCTTTTCTGCGGATTATTCAAAACAAACTTCTTCTTCGCTCGCGAAGATAACTACTACGGATTCGGCGAACGAATGTTTTGGAAAATGCTCGCGCGTGCACGTAAGAACTAAACATTAAAAAATCACCAAAGAAAATACCCCGCCTTTTATGACTTTTTCATAAGCGAATGAAAAAAGCGTAGTATTTTGACGGTGCTACGTATTTTTTCTTGCTGAAAACGTCTGCTTCAGTTAACGAATCGAGTTCGAAATATATAGTAAATCTGGTTAGGCAAGGTATCACAGCTCTTAATTTTCAATTCTTCGCATTCACTAATTCAAAAAGCTGTGGTCTAAAAAATAAATGAAACGATAAGCTCCTATGTAAAAATTTGTAACCCCTCTTCGTGGGTATGTTTCCCTAGCATTAGCACCATTGTAATGTTTCTATGGCAACGCGAATATTCTTATCAATTTCTGCGTGGCCATTACTTAGGCAATCGACTTTTAAGGGACCGGCGAATCAATACGTGGGTCAGTGAACGAATTTGGGGCTATCATCACAATCTTGAATGCGATCCAAAAATATGAGCCACGGACAAAGTTCGAAATTGTGCTCTGGGACGATTTTTTATGTATATAATTTACCGGTAGAAGTATCAGTAAAAAGCGTCATCCCGGAAAAAGAATATTACCCTGATGCAAAATTAGAACTCCCTCAGGTCAACATTTCTCCAGAAGCCTTTCCCTTGTCAGAGTTATAGGCGCCTGTTTATCCAACGTCAGCGATAATCAGTTACTTTTCAGAAGGAATTATGGAGTTCGTACGTTGTTCCTACAACTGTATACCGACTAATTTGTTAATATTAACACCAATCTTAGTTTTCCTTCTATAAAAGGAATAGGGAAATGTATCTTTTGTTTACTTTCGTTAAACAATTAATCAGCTTAGTGTGTGGTGAAATGAACGATGTAAATTTTCCTTTCTTCACATTTTAAATTATGAAAAATATCTATTTCTATGGTACAATAAGCAACAACAAATAAGACAACCACCTCTGTTTAAAAAATCGATCTGAAGTTTATAAACACGAAATTTTACAAAATGATCGTTTATTTAACGAAGCACTCGAAATTTTGATTCCAAAGCGATAATTTACGGCCTAAATAAGAATTTTCGTTCGATTTCTGTTCTTTTGATACTGGTCCAAATTTGCTAGGTCAGTAATTTCTTATATATTTCTGCAAAAGAAATTGAGTCTGCATGGGATGGAAACTAGCTTTTCGTGGACTACGAGTGTCCACCTGCATTATGTCACTTTATAGTGACGTGAATTTTTCTATAATATAATTAAGTTTTAGCGATTAGTGTCTTGTTTCCTGGGTCCAAAAGTTTGTTTCTCTTCTTCATTTCATGTTCCATAGTGGTGTCGTTGCTCTATCATATAGATTTAAACTCATCAAGTGAAGTTTCATTGCCAGTATTGTCCTTTTCTGTAACAATATGAAAGCTAGTGACGTATGAATCATACCGAATAGTCTTTCAACTAGAAATCGCCGTATTGAATGACACGCATAGTGTTATTTGAAGGGGGTTGTATCACACTTAACGTGGACTAGTAGTGTTAGGTTTTTATGAGTAAAACGATGATGAAGTATTACATTCCTCATTTTACTATATCTCCCTCTTCTCTTCTACAGATTGTATTAGCTAATGATTTAGGGATTGACCAGCATCACACCCATACATTACATCTTATTTAATATGTTCCAATGATAGATTAAGAACATACGTGGCCTTCATGCTAATTACTAACTGACAGACGTTCAATATTTAATCGTTTTCAACATTTTCTTTTGCTAAAACTTTTTTTTTATTTACCATAAATGATGCATTCTTCTTCATTAATATTTGTTTTTTTTTTACTCACTAATTTTTATTTTTGAATTTTACGAGGCAATTTATTTTGAATTTTTGCTCATATACAGGCAAGCTTACTAGTTTCCAAAAACTAGAATAAAAAAATTAAAACCATGAGAAAGTACTGCATGAATATCTCTTCATCATTAGATTTTTATCAGCCGTAGAGCTTTTATTGTTTACACCATATATCCATGCTTTCAACAACAGGTGTCGTTGAGAGTTTTCCATTCTATTTAGTTTGGATACAATGGACAGAAGCAGGGGAGAAATTTAATGTAATATTTTAGAAATGTCAACGAAAGAATTTCGGGCATCAAAATGGTCTCATTTGGCATTGAAGTTTGATCGTCCTATTATTTTCAACGGAGAAAACTTACTTAGACGGAAAAGGTTTTAATGGAGTTCCTCACTTTTGCTGCACGAATTAAAGATGTCCTTGGAAGATAATTTTGTAACTTGATTTCCCGAGCATTTGGTTTGTCTCGTGATAGAGGATTAAATCTAAGATATCGCATTTTCCATAGTATTTAGAGTTAATTTGTTCTTGCACCATATCTTCGTGAATTGAATACTTTTCATTCCTCTTTAGGAACCAAATGGAGGGAAAGGAATCAATTTTTATTAAACTTAGTCTCCTTAATGGTTGCGATGATTTTAAAGCTTCTGATCTATGATAGATGGTAAATAATGTTATTAATTTTAGTCTCTCCAAGTTGTATCCTACTATGGTAGTTATTTATTGGGCAATTGTGTTTGATTTATGTATACCTTTTATGCTTGTAGTATTCTAATTGCTGGAAGCAAGAACTAAAAATCTTACTTATCACCTATAAATCATCACTCCCTCTGCAACTGATTGAAGGGTTTAAAATCCATCAAGTCTCAGCACTGTTTAATTTACTGACAGATGGAGTTTTAAGTTGTTTCTTTTTCTTGAACGTATATGTTTAACTGTAATATTGCACTTTATTTTTCTTCACAAAATAATTTTACAGTTGCAAAACTGATTTTCAATTATACAATACTGGGAATGTAAAGATGAAAGGATCTGATGCAAAGTAATAAGAACAAATTGTATTGTTTTTATTTAACCTTCTCCATTCGTCGTTTATCATCAGAATGATTAATGTACCCTATTATTCTCTTCTCGATGATCTTTCTTTTATTTCTTGATAACTTACCTTACTCTATTTATCATTTATCGCCTTTGTCTTGTATGTCTTTTCCCCTCCAATCTATCTTCAATGTCTTCCTTTACCAATTCATCTCTTCTTTATGTTCACCCACCCCTTTCTTCTCCAATCGCTCAATTACTTCAGTCGAACCCTCTCTTCCCCCCAAACATCCCCTGCAGTGTCTTTTGATGTCACTCACACTTAGGGTACACAGACACTGTCCCCCCTTTTCTTCTTTCGTGAATAATCCAAGTGTCACGTTATTGTGATTCCAATAAATATAATGATTTGTGAGCTTTATTCAAATAAAAACGATTGATTTGAAGTTCGGAGAGTATCTGGATCAGTTCAAATAAGAATTTCATAACACTCGAACCGCAGTTCGTGTTTCCCTGTTTCTTTCTGAATTGTTAAAAGTGCATTGAGACGAGTAAGATTACCAAACGTATGGCAAATTTGAGTTGTAAAAGCATAATCAATTCTTAAGAAATAATACAACAGTAAACATCTAAATTACGCATGCGGTACATGAAGTAGATACATTTTGGTTACTTTCATTGTCTTGGGGTAGTAATCCCAGTCGGTGTCCCGCAATGGTGCGACTTTAAGACGCCTATTTTGACCCTCTCAAGAATCAAGAGAGTTATTTTTTTTGAATGTCGTTTAATTTATCCATCTTGTTTCTTTAGATTTCCTGTTGTTACTTTATTAAAATTAATCGTAATAAGCTGCAACATCAAGATGTTCAGGCCGAACGTTAGGGAACGCCATAGCAAATAAATTTTCAAAAGTTCTTCGTATTTTCCACAATATTTTATCCAAAGCGACCGGTTTCGATCATTTCATTCATCTTCAGGCAATTAGTATTACAGAAATGACAGAATTTATACGATACTTTGAAGTTTTGATGGGAGGGGACGGAGGGGAAATAACAGAGGGAAATTCTGTCATTTCTGTAATACTAATTGCCCGAAGATGACTGTAATAGTCGAAACCGGTCGCTTTGAATAAAATATTGTGGAAAATACTAAGAAATTTTTAAAAATTGATCGTAATAAGCTGCTTAATCATATGATTGCTAAATTAGTGATTACTACGTTTAAATTTGAGTTTGAATGTGTGAATTACTACGTTTAAATTTGAGAATGAAGTTAGCAAACGTGTGGTTTAGTGCACCATAAACGTAAAACAAACAGGTAAGTGTGCCGAGGAATAGAGTGTTGAGTAATGTGTAATGAAAGCATAATTCCTATGAATTCGTCGTTTGTGTGGGTTGGCATGGAGGTAGTTGTGTAGATCAATCACAATTACCGTATTATTAGAGTTGCTAATATTGCTATTGCTCTTTTTTTATTATTGGAGGTTTAACATCTCCAATGGCCGTTTTTGTCGGCGTTCCTCTTCTCATTCCCCGGTATTCCGAGAAAACAAGACACCGCACTTTTTGAGAGCACTCAATACGTATTTCGAATGCTATGCAATCCTCGTCAGTAGTGAATAGATACAAAGTGATGCCGGCAGGGTGTGGGCTATTTATTGTTTTAGTGGTGGAGTGGGGCGGGTTTTTTTGTGACGTAGGTCCAGGTGTATGAGGAATAAAGGGTAATGTGGGGAAAGTTTGGGATTAAGGGTTTTCCCCCGTGTGGTAGGAGGGCCCTGAGAAAAAGACTCGTATTTGCTGGTGGTCGGAAGAATTGACAAAAGAAGGGAGGAATTTGGGCCGCGGTCGGAATTCATGAGTTTCTCTTTATCCTTGTGTATAATGATGCTTTCATATGCATCCAATTTGGAAGATTTGTGTACCGAATTTTCTCGATTTTAAATTTTCGGAAGTGATTATGTGATTGTGCTGTTGTATATGTTGTGTCACACAACATTTTTCCAAGTGATTATGTTTAAAATGGACTATGTGTTCTCTAAATCTTTTCTCTAATTTTCATTTTGTCTGCCCGATATAAACCAAATCGCAGTTTATACATGAAATTTCATATATACCTGATTTTTGCGTTGATAGAGTGACGTCCTTGGGGTAGTGGAGGAGATTTGATAGTTTGTTAATATTTACGAATACCAAAGTTAAGTCGAACTTGGAAAACATTGGATTCAATTTGTTGCTAGTTCCTGGGGCAAAAGGTAATTTTATGAAGCTGTGTTCTTTATCTCGAGTGGATGTTAAAGTTGCGTGTTTTTGTATGTTGAGTTTATGTTTCCTTAGTATGATGTTAACGACTGAGGTGTCATATCCGTTCTGTTCTGCGACTATTTTAATTTACCTCAGTTCTTTCTTGAAATCCTTTTTCGATAGAGGAATTTTTAGAAGCTTATTTATCATGGAGTGAAAGGGAACTAGTTTTTGAGATATATGATGGTTAGAGTCTTGGGGAATATACATGCCTGTGTGTGTAGGTTTTCGATACGTGTTGAATTTGAGTTTCTTTTGTGTTCTGGTTATTTTTAAATCTAAAAATAGGAGCGTGCCGTTGGACTTCTTCTTCGCAAGTGAATTTTATGGTCTCATATTGAGCATATAATTTCTGCAAAAAGCGAAAGGTGCTTTTCTAAAAAAGTAAGAACATAAGGACATCTACGGTAATTCATAAAATGTATTTGCCAGTGCTCTTTAACCACAAACAAGCAAGAATTAGAGACAATTCAATTACTTTCGTTATAGAATAACATCTATTTATATATTTCTTCATTTATTATTACCATACCAATCGCGTCACAAAAACTAATTTATTATAAATATAAAAGCATATTTGCAAGTCGTTTTTACTGAATTATTAGACTCGCAGGCTTTCTAGCGTATTTAATGCCTTTTCAAAGTTTGAAAACAAATTTTCCTCAAATTGGATGTAAATTATCTCCAGAGTTAAACTGAAAATAATGGATGAAAATGAATGTTCTGGAAATGGCTCTTAAATGGGAGAATTTTGATTGTTCCTTTTTAGTAAGCACTAATGTTTGTGTAAATTAACATTCGCAAAGATTTTTTAGGGTTATCGACTAAAACATTTAATGTTTAAAAAGTATGCTAAAAGAAGCATGGATACATAAAAATTTCTTTATTTCTCTTGTCCGCAAATAACAAAAGAACTGATATAATATAAAATAAAAAACAACTTTCCACAATCTTTACTATTCTCAAGCATGACCTAGGTTTCGTTACAGAGTAACATCTTTAAGTGAAAAAAAAGATTGTGGACTCTACAGTTGTTCTTTATTTTATAATATGAAGGAGTTCCACAGAATTACACCACAAACCGTCTCATTTAACAAAAAAACTGTTTCGAGAAAAATTGGTTAAATGTTTTCGTCATTAAAATCCATCGGAAGAAATATGCTAACGATTTTCATAACTAATATGCAATCTCTTATGCAAACTGTTAAAGCTTTAGAATGATTAGGCTACATGCAATGTAGTTTCACTTGAAGTAGGAAAACTTGGGTACGAAATGGTTATATTAAAATGCGTGAATTTGTATCTAAAAGCGAATACAACGTATGGAACGATGAAGAAGGCTCGCTAATTTCGATCCATGATTTTACAACACATCATTATGTCCAAGGATGGAGAGATACACCCACAAACGCAGTACAGATAACATATGAACACAAAGTATTTTATTAAAGAAATATAGTTTTACAGTACAGTTCATTTTTCTATACATGAAGTAGATGAAATCGCTAAGACTTATAAATACAGATACATGAATTAGAAATTCACATTGTTAACTTCACGTAATTGGGCCTGAATAAAAAATGAATTACAATCATAAACCATGAACTCAAGATATCTTTCATATCGAAATGCCCATACTCGTAAAAATCATAGAACTAGGATATTCCTAAAGTATACTTCAAACACTGGAAACATATATTACAAGGCACTCATACATACAGAAGAATATGAACTATATTTACATGCAATCTCCGTTGCAGGTAAAAAAAGGTTTTGGTTAGGCTTATGTTTTTTCATAATGTTACAAATAAAAACGACTGAGGTAAAGGGAAGTGACGTCACTACTCATGGGGTGACGTCTGAATTTTCGAAATAATTTTCAGTTATAAAAAACCTACCCGGTGAAGTAAAAATGCATTTAATGCTTTCTGAGTGAAATTTTTGTGTGGTCGTTGCCGAGGCAACCTGTACTCGTGCAAGCATCGATGGAATTAATCGGTACATAATTGTACTAGATAAAAAAACATGAGAATATGAAAATGCGATTAATTTGGTGTATTTTGTTGCTTCTAGGTGGAGGCTGTTAGATTCCTTCCCTGACAGTTGCAGGGATTCTTCTGGTAAGTCCGTTGAAGGACGGCACTTTTGGTCCATTCTATAACACGTGGTCGACTGTTTTCCGTTGGGGGAGGGAGTGGTCTTCTATCTCATCAAAGTCACATTCATTGCGTCATACACACACTGTATAAAGAGTTATGCATTGTCGCTTGTCACATCAACCAATAATGCCTGCGATTATAATTGCACTATGCAAGAAATAACAATTGATTGTTGCAACTACCAAGGCTCAACTTTCTCAACAATTATCTGCACCGGTATTGTCGTAATTATGCTTACCTATATTGTTGAAATTGTGTGCACAACAACAATTATCTGCACCGATATTGTTGTCATAATCTCTCCAGAAATTTTTGAAAAGAAAATGTCAACAATGAAGTTAATGATGAGGTATGACCGCAAACCAGGTCTGAATACTAATGTGTGTATGTGTCTCAAATATGTATGCTTTATTAATAGAAATTCACAACCTATCGAGCGTTTAAAATTAGCATTACAATCTCCTGTACAACATAATATAGCGTAGGAAGGCCTATTGTGATTGAAAATTTAATTGAAATTTTTATTAAAAATTCGATTCATTCAATGCATCGCATGAGCTCATTGCATTAAGCTTCTGTGTCCCATGAATGCGTTTAGATTTAGATACCCTGCGAGGCGTATGGCAGGGGGTGAAATGAATGTTATGCGTTAATGGTATGCGTTACGGAATGTTCCTTAAAATGTATTGTACTGACAATTGTCGGCCTGCTGAATTATGTGTTTCCATATTGTATTCTGTTTTCTTCCTCTGTAGCAAGTCTTTCTTTCTATTTACAACCTTCTCTCTGTCTCATTTAATTGACCCTAGAATTCCGTGTTATACCGAATGTAGACAAGCGACATAAATCACATAGCGTTTGCAAAGATTTTGTATTCCTTAGCTAATTCTGTACCTAAAAAGTTAAAGAATACGGGGAACTAAAATGGTAAAAGGAAGCCAGATTGAATCTGCAATCTTATCTGCAAAAAGAGGTATGCTATTTACACGTTTTATTTTGTTACTTGGTCAAGGGTGCATTTGTTTACAAGTAGTTACCGAGGTAACTCTGGTAAACAAGTATTTTTAACTTTTGCCTCACGGTACATGAAATTGTTTTTTTTGGAACATCCTATAGTCTACGCGACGAAATATTAACATTTTTTTATCGTTTAGATTCTGAAATGATGATGTAGTACTTTCCCTGCACAATTGAATTGGACAACAGGGTTCTTAGGATGCCGCATTTTCCTTATCCTGACCACGCATATATAAGGCTGTAACTCGCAGAAAGAGAGACACAAACTGCTTCTCAAAAAACATGGTTCACTCAAGAGAGACCACTTCTCCCAATTCGAATTTCGCGCCTTTCCGACCCGTTTCCCCCTCCGTTCTGCACCTCTCACTGGACTTCGCACACGAAGAACGTTTCGAACGAGCAAGGGGTGTCGTTCCACTTGAGACCCTTGCCGTCCCTGTTCCACAGTTCCAGGCAGTGCTCCTCCTCTCCGTTCTCGTAGCGGAAGTTGTTGGGTTCGCCGGCATTCCAATTGGTGTAGGTCACGGGGCGGCCCGTCGACAGCCAGAAGAACGTGCCCTCCTCACCCTGGTCTGTGCCCGAGGTCCAGAAGTGCTCGTGGCCTAAGCCTTCGGAAAGAAACGATAGAACAGTCAGTCTCAACGAATCATCATTTAGAACTGATACTCATTCCAGTGCAAATGCATAGTATTAAAAAGAAAGGAATTTTAGAAAAGGAGACCAAGGAGGAAATTAGTGAAGCAATATAATCCAGGTTAGGATGGGTACTGCAGACGGAAGAGAAAAGCAAGAGACGGGATTAATCGGCAGTTAATAGATAAGGATTAACGGAATCGAGTCCGATACTTATGCATTAACAAGCAACAACGAAATACATTCTTATCGTCAATATGATTGTTTCTCATTGTCAACGATAATTTATCATTTAATATCTCATAACTGAGCTTGTCAATACCAACAATGAACGGTTATTACAATCATATTGAATTATTTTACCTTCCATTGCATTGTTGGTAATATCAGTCATTGCTGCTAATAATCAAGTTCACGATTGTTATTGAAAATATCACAGCTGCCTTCAGTTGCAAATGACTGTGATTAGTAAGGAAAATTTGCTGTTAATAAATTGGACCTCCATTTAATTTGAAATCTCATTACTTCATCTTACTGTTAATAATACACATGATTTTAAAATAACATTGATAAAATGTAACTGAAAAATCATCATTAAATTAGTATGATTGATTAAAAATTAAGTAAAAAAAGGGTGGTGAATTGATGAAACAGTTGGTTGAACGTTGCGCACAAATTGCGTTCGTGGTTGAGGAAAGAAACGCACGAAAAAGTTGAATCATATCGACATACATAGATTCTACTGGGTAGAGTGCTTGTAGTGTCGAGTGAATTTTTTTATGTAATCGAACACAGGAAGTTATAATTCGGTACAGGATCCAAAATATGCTTGATTACTAGTCTCATGTAGTATGTTCTTCTTCAGTATATCAGTTACGTATAGTTAGTGATTTAATGTTTAAAATTAATATATATATATATATATATATATATATATATATATATATATATATATATATATATATATATATATATATATATATATACATTTACTATACTATACAGTAAAACCTCGCTAACACGAATCTCAAGGGACCGGGCAAAGTGTTCGCGTTATGAAAAAATTCGTGTTAACCGTATCGCGGCAAAAAAGTGCGATTATACCTGCTGATATACTGACGTCTATTATGATGTCGGTAACGATCACAAAAATCTCTATTAAATCTTCCTTTACCAATTGGTAGGTAAATATATTCCGTAGTTTAATTTTTGCGATAAACTTAAAATAAATTGGTAATGTTTTTTTTTATTTTACATCACAGTCAGGCATTACATAAATTTAAAAAAATAACCAGTCTTCAAAGTCAACATTTTAGCTTTTATTAGGTTTAACGAAATCATATAAATTCTTTTGCCGAAGAGTAGGGCGCTAATGGTCCATGCAGTCAAGTCTAATCAGATCTAAGTTATCGGAAAAGGTCCTGGAAACATTTGCCGTTGCTGCATATCTTTGGAGCACATTTAGATCCGTTGTGACTTCTCCACGGGTGGGAGGCTCAAGCGACTCCTCACTTTCATCCGAAGATGATTCTTTGCTATTCAGGAACATACGGCCAGATCATTGTCAAACTCCAAATATTCTTCAAACGTTAACTCAACCTGGTAATTCTAAGCAAAAACTCAATTTAAAG
Source organism: Sympetrum striolatum (assembly GCA_947579665.1). Lineage (NCBI taxonomy): Eukaryota > Metazoa > Arthropoda > Insecta > Odonata > Libellulidae > Sympetrum > Sympetrum striolatum. The sequence goes on from OX388350.1 coordinate 84,887,222, forward strand.
ATGTTTTAAAGAAGATACAATCAACGCTCAATCTGCGGAGATATTCTCACGATACTTACCACTGCCGACGAAAGTGTTTGCATAAGCTACCATTCCTCAGGTGTGTCCTTTTCAGTAGCCGCTCCTTGTCCAACAGCATAATCGACATCACTATGGGTCCAAGCCTTATCGAAGCAACTTTTAATATGCTTTGCGGAAACAGATTCCCAAGCTACTCCAATCGCTCTTAAAGCATCCAAAAGAGTCCAACTTAATTTAACACTTCCTTCCGCTGCGAGGATCGCTGCTCGTACCAGATGAGTCCGATAATACCTCTTCAGTAGAGTGATGATTCCCTGATCCATTGGCTGCAAACGACTGGTTGTGTTTGGCGGAAAAAACCAAACCTTGATGTTAGTCAACTCCATTTTTCTTAGGTTGTGGGCAGCGCAGTTGTCCATCGTAAGTAACACATGACGATTCTGAGCAGCCATACGTCTATTAAATCGCACAAGCCATTCACGAAATGCAGTGCCGTCAATCCATGCCTTCTTGTGGTGGGTGTAATCGCAGGGCAGCTTTGAAAGATCAATGTGCTTGAAGCATCGGGGGCTCTTCGATTTTTCAATCACCCACCATCGTAACTTCTAGCTTCCGTCCGAATAGCAAGTGAGAACAACGGTCAATCGCTGCTTACTGTGACTGCCTCCATGGCATTTCTCTCCCTTAATTCTCAGAGTGCGGCTTGGCAAGAGGTTATAAAATACACCCGTTTCATCCATGTTAAAAACGTTTCGAGGAGAGTACTTTTCTCGAAGAAGTTCAAAATCAGCCAGTCACATTGACACTCCCTTCGTTCACTTTATTTGCTTCCCCACATATCACTTGTGAAGAGATTCCACGGCGTTTTTGAAATCGCCACAGCCAGCCACTGGAGCACTTAAAGTCGTTCATTTCCAAACTGGATGCAATTGACAATGCCTTTTGCTGTATAACGGGTCCACTTATAGGCACGTCTGCTGCTCGAACCTGATTAAACCATTCCATTAATTCATCTTCGAGGTCCTTAAGATGTGATCCAAGCATGCGCTTTCCTTTCAGCTCAACACCTCCTGATGCAGCCGCTTCGTCAATTTTTTCGTGATTTTTTATTATCGTTGACAAACCAATGAGGAGATTTTGGAATACCAAAATCGTGGGCAATCTGAGTTTTCATCTGTGCTCCGCGTTCCACCTCACTTAATATTTTAAGCTTCGTTTAAAGATCAATACTCATTTGATTTCGTTTACTCATTGCAAAAGAATACTTTGTTCTTGTAGCTACAGTTGTTCAGTAAAGACGCACTCACAGTCGTCGACACGAGAAGACTAAGAAAATTCATCCAAACTTACCTCCCTGACTCACTCCTTGCCTACCAGTCTCACTATCTCATTGGGCCCCTTGCATTTTCTTGGGTGTCTTACATTATATTGGATGCCCTACATTGTCTTGGGTTATCGTTTCAAAATAGGGACCAAGGCAACGTATTATCCTCAAAGTCATGGTTCTTATTCTGCCAGGCAGTTCGCCTTAAGCGAACTATATGATTCAAGGGATGGAGGAAACAGTTCGAAATTCGTCTTAACCGAAATTCGTGTTAAACGAACAAAACCCCGTAAGACACTATACATTCCTGCCGGGACCGTGATACTGTTCGCGTTATCGAGAGGTTCGTGTTAAACGAGTACGTGTTATCGAGGTTTTACTGTATATTGATGGATTAGGAAACTTTGTGAGATTTATTTTCATAAATTAGCAAAGGTTGCATGATCAGAACCTCAAGTTAGTAGCAAAAATGATAGACTCGTTATAACAAACGCTCCTATCTGATACCGTTAGTACCCGATTTATTTTTCCAACAAAGGAATAGATTCATACGCATTCAGAAGCGCTTGGTTACGATTGACTTGTTTATTGTTGCGATATTCAATTATGTTCGTCGTAGTGTAAGGTAATTAGCTGGTACTCAAATGCCGTCGGTTCGACACCGGTTTATCGTGAGCGACGCTTGCCAGACGAACCGCTTCACGTTGGATCACGACGCTAATCACGTACAAGACGTGGCCTTCGCTTCCCTTTTGCAGATCGGGGGATTTCCAATGTCTGATCGGGGGATTTCCAATTTTCCAATGTCAAAGGGATTGTCACCCTTCGCCAATAATCCAAAGAGGATAACCGGAAAATGGACTTTCCGAAGATAATTGCTAAAGGTAGTGTGAAGCCTTTCATATTTGGGTTAGAATGGTTTTTTAATTGTCGCTCGAAAGTTGACGGTCGTCAAGGTAACCATCGTTGTAACAGTTTTTATTTTCGCGCGCGGTTTGAAAATTGAATTTCTGGTCACGAAAGTGTTCTTAGAGATTTAGTGATATAGTGTTTGATGGTAATTACGTCTAATGAATCAACGTTGTCGATCTGAAATCATTATGTATTTCTATTTGGCAGATGATATTGCTTGAGTTTTAATGATTGCCCTTTATCATATGTTCACCACTATTACATTGTTTGATATCTTTAGATATTATGAAAATCAGTTCCTCCAATATTAGCGACTACAATCTCTGCTGATGGATTAGGGCTTATCAAGATGAGGAGTGAGGTAGTTTTCCCTTGTTCTCATCAATTAGTCAGGATCCTACAAGCAGATTAAATTATAGTAAATTATGCTCATTTACTCAATAACACAATGAGTTACGCTTTTTGTAGAATCACACAATGAGGAACCTGAAATCGATGTCATTATTAAGCATCAATCTTATTTTTTGTGGCTGTACAATTCTTTACCAAGATTGACACAAAAGTAATTGAAGGTGACAGATTCCATCGTCGTGCTGGTGTTATTGTAAAAAGCGTTTCCAAAGCTTCGGTCATTTCGCACATTGGTTCCCACCGGGAATCGAAACCGGGACTGCTTTCATCAAAGCAGAATTTGCAGCCCACGAAGCCTGTCGTCTGTCTTGTAGAAGAGGAAAAAGAGAAAGAAGGAATGTTTATTTTGTTCGTCACTATGACAACAGGAACTAAAGAGTTTGATGAAGTTGACTCAATATTATTTGTCAGGCATAATTTGTTTTAGATTTAAAACAAACCGTTGTGCTAATGAAAATGATAAATAAAATTTCGTTCAATGATAATTGAGTGGGCAGAAATCAGACAAACCAATGAAAATGGATTATTTTTCTTCATAGGTCCGCATTTTCACTGATTCCTATTACGCGATTTAAGAAGCTTAGTGTAAATGCGTCTCACCAGGATTTCCTCCTCGGCTCAGCTCTGATTTAGAATTTGTCGTAAAATCGATGCTAAAATCCAATTTCCCTACTCATGAAAACATTTCCACTGAGCTGTTAATCTGTGCCTATCCAAAGCGGAAAATTTCATTTTACGCGGAATTTATTTAAAAAAAGGAGAAGAAATCGGGTCGAGAAAATCAGTACTAGGGCGTCGTGACGTAGTGGAAAGTTTAAAGGTCACCGCGGTGAAATGCATCGATTGATGGGTTTTAAATCGCCTATTCCATTGACATTTGGGTAAAATGCGCCCGTCGCATGATTGGCGCATCTGACTGATATCGCCATACGCGGGAGGGATGAAAAGAGTTATGGAAGCGACCTCATTGCCTGACCTTTGCAGGGTTCGAACGGGTGACCTTCGAAAAGTGATGCATGTGCACAAAATGCTTCGATAGAATCTGGTGACATTTGCGAAGTTTGCTAATGTTCGATTTTGTCATCAAATTGCTTTGGTTGCATGTATAAATATACAACACGGATGAGTTCATCCGTAAAAAAATGGTGGAACTTTATTTATATTGGTCAGAAAGCCTATAATAAGGAAATACCCAATTCGCGCCGTAAATATTTATAAAACTCAATATGGTTAGAAATGAAACTAAAGAATGTAATCTGTGTGCCTAAAGACGACTTAAATTTTATTTCTCATTATACTTCACGTGGGACTCTAAGCAAAAGATGAATGATAAGGCCTTTGTGTAGCGGTTATTAGTAATTAAAAAGAGAAAGACAATTTAAATGGATATTTTTAGCTGTGGTAAATGAAAAGATCACTTAGAGTAAAAAAAGATGTCGATGATATTGTTACTCCAATTAGCAGCGGTCTACGAGATAAATATAGGAAGCGTTTTAAGAAAATGAACGCGATGATAGATAGTTACTTTTCGAAGTTTATAATCAGCTAACAGTAACTAAAACATGCATCTGAATTATTTGTGCCTGTTTTTGTAACTATTAACGGATAATTGCCTGAAAAACTGGTTAACAACAGTCATTCTTTGAGAATAACGTGCCAACAAATTTTCGCCAACAATTGCTACACAACAGTCGATAAATAGTGATTTATCGTCAGCAATTGCTCGGCTGTATTAGCGAGTAACTGTCTATACATTGTTATTGATAATGTTAATTGTAAAACCAACTTCATGTCTGATTGAGGCTTATTAAGCTATGTCCGCACTTGTGCAACTTTGTATTCAACACAGGCATGCGTCATAGCGCACGGTATGATGAAGGAGAGGCATGCGCTATTGCATGCCTCTCGCAAGTTGACTGGACCTCTTTTTCATGACGCATGCCTCAGCACACGTAAATCCAACCAGCTGAATTTTCGTTCAACATTCTGTGCGTCTTTCCAGTTATTTCGATTTCAGTTTATTTAGTTTTTAAATAAAATCGACTGAGGCCGTATTGATATTGAGGAAACTCCTAACGAATGAAATAAAATGGTATTTTATTCTCCACAAGTTTCATTAGAATAATACAACGATCATTTTAAGGTCAACAAAAACAAATACATATGTTATAAAATAAATAAAACAAATACATTATATTGTTAATAAGTACATAATATTAAATATCAATAAATGACATTTCCGCCATTAAGTGTGACCCCACCCCATTTCATTGCTGTGTTAAATTAATTTTGAATCGAATACCTTAAGAGCGATAAACTTACATCGCGCAAAAAAGTATTTAATGCCCTATGGTTATATATACATGTAGATAATTTTAATAGTGGATACAATTATATACTCATGCAAAAGCCGAGTTTTTCTGCACACTTTTTATGCTGAGTACAAGGCCCATCTTCTTAAACTCGAGGGGGTGCTCCCCTTAACAGTTCTCCCGTGGCAAAGAAGCGTCATTGTCGTGAATCGGCTGGGAAATTCCTCACTTGCTCATTCAACAATTCTTTGTCAATTCTCTCTTACTAAACTACCCATGCCTAAATTAATGTAATTTCATAGCTAATTCTTTTCATTGTGTACCAGTACCTACTGCATTTCCCACCCTAGGCTTATATTCGACTCGGTTACTTTTCCCAGTTTTTTGGAATAAAATTAGGTACCTCGGCTTATAATGGGGTCGGCTTACATGCGAGTATAAAATGTATACTCTTTCACAAATACTGCTATTAAGACTAATGAAATATCGGCTATTCTGTTTATAATTAAGTGTAAATATTACACCTGGAGAGGAAAACTCTAAATATCGATTTTTGTTTCGGTTGCCTCAGTGAGGATCTCTGTTCGAGCCCCAGCCAAGGTACAATTTTTTTTTCACTTCTTGTACAACCTCAACATTATATCTTCATTTTCATCTCTGTGTAGAATTTATTGAAAGAAATGTATTTTCACTTGAACAGTTTTTATTGCAAAAGGAAGCATCAATCTTAATTTTCAATATTTTTAAGTGAGAGTGTATGTCCCTTTTTCTTCTCCCAGAAAATAAACATTTGGGTTATGATCTTTCTAAACTCATAGAGCTAAAGCATAATTAAAAAATTCGTGCAAGTGAACTCCCATGCAACTTCTGCGGCTCAAATATTATATTTATTCCATCGTAACTCACGATAATCCACTCTCTGCTGAGATAGGAAATTAAATGCGTAATTCCCATTGCTACATAAAACGAAAAGGCATAATTCTACTCAAAAGACGGTGTAAACCGCATCAGCATCATTGTAATTTAATTAGTGAAACCGGAAGACTTCTGCAACGATTAATATCTCCGAGAATTTGAAGCGCAATTGATATAAAGATTTGACCATCTAAACTATACATCATTAAATATTTTTGTCTCGAAAAGGGATGAGTCGTTTGATCTCTCGTTCCCCTTGATTAGTTTGAGGGACCTGACCACCGATAAGAATATTGCATTGCGCAATTAGACCGAATATTTCAGCCTGCTTTTCTGAAGACTATTCTATCCCTATGGGTAGTAGATAAGGGGTGACGTGGAAGGTGGATTTCGCAAACAAGAAATATAGAAATGCTTTGCGTGTAGTCATGTTTTTGGTCTTCATTTTCAGTTTTTCACGTGCAATTGACTTGTTCACATCGAAAACGTATCTTTCAGAGGACTTACCTATATTGGCATAGTGCAAATACGTGTTTCATGCTCTATCACTAACAAATTGTACTTCCAGTTTTTGTTGCTGAACATACAAGGATTTTTACCGGTTTAGGAAGTGCTGCGGAAAATAATTCGAGTGTCGCGCAATTGCCCTAAGAAATATTGTGGAATTGTGACTTTAGTGCTTATTTATAAGATATCATTAATTTTCTGTCCGTAATTTTCTAAGTACATTTAATCCACTCAGTTAACGGAGAGTGTTAGGCAAAAGAATATACGTGTTAAGAGGTGTTGCTTTTGTGATCGAAAATGGATACAGTGAGGTTGAGCAATTACTTGGCAAATTACTTTTTTTCGTCATAATTGGTCAGATATGCTGTAATGTTTTTGCTCAAAATAAAGCTTGGTAAGGAGTGCTGTGATTAGTTATTTAAAAGTGTTATTTGAGGAAATCTAAACAGGTAAGAAAATACTATCAATTGCTTCTATGCGAGGTACTTCATGCCGTATTTTTTAAACGAATTGCTATTTTTTTATTGTAAATATATCAAGTGACTGATCATATTTCTCATCTTCTTTCCATATTTTTTATGAAAATTATTATTGCTTCAGTTTATCTGAACAGAGACTTCGCGGAAACTAATTTCCTACCGTGCTTCAAATTAATCTGTGCAGGGCAAATGCCAGGATTTTATTTCGAAGGAAACTAACGCAAAATACGGAAGTTCTCAAGTTCCAGTAATTCGATTTTTATTAAATCACAATGTTATTAAAACAAAAGACCTTAAATGAAGTAATGCATTCGCTGATATAATGACGATATGCAGATTTTATCTGATCACATGACGGCTCATGTAGAAAAGTAATTCTTTAGAATCGAAGAGTATTTTCTGCTGAAACATCCGAACTTAAATTGCTCATTCCTGTTGTATAGTTTTATCTAGAGAAACGACTGAAAGCTATTAATTTTAATTTCAGCATAATAGTTGTTTAAATAAATGTGGCTTTGTTGGAGTCAAACTGCTATTCTTTTGATTATATATCCGCACGATATAATTAAAACATTGCGTCTAGAAAGCATTATTTTTTAAAATAAGATTTTTAAATACATCAGTTTGTTTTTTATAATTTTTAGATTAAAGTTCATTATAATGAAAATAGACTTTAATTTGATAGCACTACGAAAGTCGTTTTTCGGTTATTTCTTGATATTTAATTAGGAAGCTTTGATTAAAACCATTAACTCTGGTGAGCGATATAATTTAAAACACGAATTTCAAATACAACTTTTTGTTCTTTTAAATGAAGTATGGTTATAATGAAATATAGGTTTTATTTTGATTACTATCACGACTACTTAAGTCTTTTTCTTGCTATTTGCTTGATTGTAAAAAATTTTGAAATAAACTTTTGATTGTAGAAAATATTGATGTAAACTATTATTTCCAATAAGCGGTATTATTTAAAAAACGATTTTTAAATACATTTAATTTTCATTGATATGAAAGTGGACTATAATGTAAGTAGATTTTATTTTGACATGAAAAACTAAATGTAAAGTGCTATTTTTGGTATAATATATTACTTAATTATCATTACACTGAATACAAGGTATAGTTATTGTACACACAATCTTAAATAAAACGTGAATTGGTAAAAAGAAAAGAGCTATTGGCAAATAAAGTAATATGAAAAGTAAAGAATAAATTAATATTTACAAGAAAAGTCAGGAAAAACAGGATAAGGTCCACATGAGCCTTTCTTGGTTCATCTGTTAGTTCCTGGTTTTAAGTTGTTGTATGGTATACTTATGTTAATATTGTATAGACTGATTTAAACTATATATAGATAAAAAATACTAAACAAGGCACAGAAAGTGGGATAACATTTAATATGTTTTGTTCCACACTCTTTAGAAGTCACTTAAAAATGGTCCACCTAAGTCTCAATTTATAGACAAACTCTCTCTTTGGAGCTACAACCCTATGTGAGCCTCCACCCCGATCAGCCTCCACTTCTCTGCCTTCTCACTTTCATCTTCTTCATGTCCTTTATGAATTAGCCATCTCAATCTGGATCTTCCTCTCCGTCTAGTGGCATACAGTCTCTCTTCTATCACCTTATTCGGCATTGCTGTTTCATGCATCCTTTCCACATGGTCCAACCTTTATATTCTCAAAACTACATCTAACTACATCTTTCCCAATTCATTATTGTCTTTGACTCCTCTTTGGTTCTCCTTTGCCATAATCCATTCTCAATAACAGGTCTGTGTGATCTCTGCAATAGTCTGCTTTCAAATCTTACCAGGGTCATACTCTTGTGTAATTGTTAGTGTCCATTTTTATGCTCCATAGGTTGCTACTGGCCTGGTAATTGATTTATATATTTAAGTGTTTCTGTTTATTATCTTCCTCTTGAGTGTCTTCATATTTGCAAAGTAAGTTTTATTCCTTGTTTGTATTCTTTCATTTATTCATATTATGCTTTTTTTGTAAGTTATATATTCTAGATAATTAAACTCTTCCATGCCTTCCAATTTTATCTGTTCTATCTCCAAATCCTGGGTGACTCTAGGTTTGCCAGAAGCATATATTTAGGTTTACTGGTATTAACTATCAATCCCATTTTGCTTGCTTCTTTCTATTTATTTGTTAAATATTGTTTCTCTTTGATCTATTTTTTTCTTCAGCTTTGTGTAATCCTAGAATAAACAGTGTGGCCCATATACCATCTCCTTGCTTTATCCCAGTGCTGAATTTAAATTCATTTTGTATTTGATTATGTATTTTTACTTTAGCCATGCTCTTCTTCAATGTCATTTGAATCAATGTAATTATTTTGGATGGAATTTCCATGTCCTCCATTACTTCTCAGAGTTTGATCCTGTTTATACAATCAAATGCTTGTCTAAAATCTGCAATAGCATATGCAGTTCAACATTATGATCGCAGCATTTATCTAAAATTTGTCTGATTACAAATAGTTGGTCTATTGTACTTCTATTGGATCTACTCCCACACTGATATTCCCCAATTATCCTCTCAGTTATTACTTTCAGCCTTTTTTTATGATGCTGGAGAGTATTTCATATATTATATTTAACAGTATTTTCCATCTATATTTCTCGAGATCCAGTTTATTTCCCTTTCTATATATTGGGCTTAGGATTCCCAGGCTCTATCCTTCTGGCATTTTTCTGTTTCCTATATTACACAACTAAGATTATGTATAGCATCACTCATTATATCTCCTCCATATTTTACTAGCTCTGCTGCAATATTTTCTTCCTTGGGACTTTATTATTTTATAACTTTTGTCTGCATTGTGCAATTTCCTGTCTAGTGGGTTTAATTCTGCGCAAGTTTCCCTATATTTGATTCTTTCCTTAACCTGTCATTTTCCTCAGTTGTTACTCTCTCCTTATCTTTTGTACAGAGAAGTTCTTAGAAATGTTCTACCAATCTTTCCAGAACTTTATTCTCTTTTTTAACTGCATTTCTCACTGTATTTTTAAATCCTTCCATTCTTGGTTGGTGTTCTCTTTTCACCTTTTCTAAAACTTAGTAGAACTATATCCGTTCATTCTGTTTGCCATATTCTTCTATATTCTCTAGCTGTTCTTCATTTTATCCTTTTTTCTTGCATATCCTATTTGCTTCCTTCCTCATTTCTTGGTATCTTTCAGTGTTCATTCTGGTTTCTTTACTTATCATCCTTTCTCTAGCTTTATTCTTCTCCTGTTAATTTGGGCACACTCGTTGTCAAACCAATCAGCATGTATTTTTCTCTTGTTCTCTCCAATTGTTTCTTCCACAGCTTCTTTGTTTGCTTTCCCTATATTTTCCCGTCCTTTTTCTATGTTTATTTTATAAGTTTTTTCATCGGCTGTTGGTTTGCATTTTACTAGCTAATCCTTTTTGGTTTTGCTTCGTGACTTCCTTGTCTTCATTTCACTAATCTGTGTCCCATATTCTCTTAACCATCTCTGGACCTTTTTCTGTTTTAATTATTCTCTCCCTTACTCTTGCTTTAAATAGTCAATGATCCGTGTTACAGTTTGGCCCTTTCCAGATTCATATGTGTATATCTGATTATTATCCATTATTCCTCATCTTTCGCAGCTTCTCCTCGGCTGAGAGTTCGCTTGAAATTGCGTCACTCCCTGCAACGTCTACGTAATTATTCTTCGATCACTTCTTCTATTAATAAGATTTTGTAAAAATAATTGTATGACATTTTTTACCATTTATAGCTCTTCGAAGCTCTGTTCAAACCGATGATTATTGAAGACTGAGAAACTTCACCTCTCTGAATTCCACCACTCTGCCCGAAAGGCATGCGCAACGCATGTTGAAAGGGAAAGAGGAAGCGCAAGTTGAAAGGGAAGAGGAAAGCGCACAATTGTGGACATAGCGTTAGTCACATATTAAATCTAACCCTCTTTAGTACTACAAAGGGCGTAATAAATGTGATATCTTTGAAAGAACTGGTGAATTTTGGGATAATCTGTGTATATTCGCATTTGTGTATACGCACTTTACCATATACTTTTCAATTATATTGTTGTATATATTTCTCCAAGCGTCAGATCGTATTAGACTTCACTACACAGACACTTGATAGACTTAGACCTTTCTGAGTAAAATCCACGTTTTGATTGTATTCTGATTGCATTTATTGCATTTAAATGTTTCCCATAGCAAATCAATTCTTATATGAATCAATTTCACGCATATATTTTTAAAGTGGATACATAAATTCCAGGTTTCGAAAACCGGTACCTCATAAAGAGACTTTTGCACGTATAGATTTGCTCATTGAATTCTAATGAAGTGATTAAAATAACAGGAAGAAGCATTAACCCAGATGTCCTAAATATTCAGTGTGAAATGGTGCCGATGTATTCTGGCACCCTGGGTTATTTGGTCACCAAATCTGACTCGGAGACAAAAAATGGAAAGAAAGCGACCGGTAGTTGAATACTCTACTTTCGCCTCTCTTTCTTTGGAATTCGGTTTCACTTTTCCCGTGGGCGGGTCTCCCCTTTCATTTGTCACTGCTTCTTTCGGAAGAGCACGCGACGCCTCTTCCAAGGACGCAATAATGACCATTTTGGCATTGTTGCGTGCGTTCGCCCGAGTGGCCATTGTTGCGTGCACAAGTCAGATAACGCCCTCTGCGTTGTTGCGAACCGCCCATTCTTGCGTCGAATCCGAGAATGTCCTGGAGGAGCTACGTCACTAATAAAGTCAGGTATTGTTTTAAAGTGATGCTGATTATGACGCTGGGGAACCCACAATTAGATCTCGATCACTTCCCGCGTAACCATTTGCAGAAAGGTCTCTTAAATAAGACTCGGAATTCGCCGAGTAAGCAGGTCGATTAAGGCGCAACTTGAAGAAAGTCAGGGGAAATATGTTTTAGCGGATAACCACTTTCACGAAGAAGCAAATCTTATCAACTAAACGCAACGCACCGGACACTTCTAATTTCAATACTCACTCCTGGTTTTCTTAAAACTGGGACATGTTAACAAAATGGCGTGCGCGTCTTGTTATATCTCATTTAAAAAATGTATATCCATTTATTATGCTTCGATGATGCTCTCTCCAGCATCATTTTATGACTAAAAGCTATAGGGTGGAAATTACGTGTGGCTACTTAAACAATACATATATATAAGAATTAAGATATTTTGACTTGAAAATTTAATTATTTTCAGCGGAATTTTATCCTATCGAGAGGTCCTTCGCTTTTTTAAGTATGAATATATTAAATTCAGTCGAACAAGCTCATCTTTGGAGCAAAAATCAAACGATATAGATGCAAATATAAATTATGATTAGGGAAATCAATTCCTAGTTAGACTAAAAATATTACGATATTTGAGGTAAATATGGATTATATTCGGGGAAATAGGTTTCTGTTAAAAACAGACATCCCACGACACAAACATAAAATTATTTGCATCGAAAAAAATTGAGTGAAATCCTTATTAATAATAACAATTTTCAAAATAAATGCCCCTTTGGAAGGGACAGTTTTGAAATTACCATTGAATATTTTCAGCCAAATTAATTCCATTCATTAGAGAAAATGTAATCTTTTTGATGTAGAAATTATATTCAGTGACATAAAAATTGAACGATGGAGAAAATTTCACGATGTTTTGCATAAAAAGAGATTTATTCCTGCGAAATATATAACACTTTGAAACGTAATATTGGCGATAATGACCTTTTTTGGTTGAAATAAAGATTTCTCTTAGCGAATTTGTCTTCTAGTTGTCTAGCAAAATCGACAATTTGCGATAAAAATCTTTTTTTATCAGCGAAATAAAATACAAGCGAGAAAATAAAATCGTGCAATACAATGCAGTACAATATTTAACTATACTGTACTTTCAGTGAAATCTGCTAGCCATGCTACAAAAATCCGACTATTTGCCGTGAAAAAAGATTATTTTCAGCGAAATTAATTCTTACCGATAACGTAAATCCAAAGTATTTAACTTAAAAATACACAAAGAAAGATATTCATACCGATAATCTATCGATTTGGCCGAGATGTTGTGGAAAATAAAACAATAATAGGTGCTCATTCTTCATACCGAGACCAAATATCCTAAGAAATAATTTCAGCGTAATTAGTTCTTACCGAAACCAAATATCAAAATTTTCTTCCTAATCAGTTCTTTTGGGGAGAAAATCCTTTACTTTTCGCCACTAAATAGTTTTAATTTGATCTAGAAATAGATTTTTTCTTCAAAACTAAATACAATCCTACAATTTTTACGTAAAAAGTTTATTTTCAGCGAAACTATTTATGGATCCTTAAATCAAAAAAATTGATGGCAAACTATTCATCTACATTACAAGAAAATCACATACAATTGACCTAAATATGGATTATAATCTGATAAATAAGTTCCAATCGAGAAAACATTTCGATGAATTTAACGGATGCATTGATTATTTTCAGCAAGATTTTTTTCTATCGGGTCCAAAAATTAAACATACATTTATTTAAAAACAATTGAGTTATTTTCTGCGAAAACTATACCAGTTGTAAGAATATTCAGTTGCAATTCAAATTCCAAAGTTTACAAATGGCTGCTCTTTTTTTAATTCTGAACAGGCGCGTTCCCATCCATCAAAATTTTAAGCAGCTTGGTTCAAAACTTGTCAAAGGTCGCGCATAATTATGTCGTCTAGACGCGGAGGTTATGCAACATCCAACTTAATGGAGGTACTAAAAGGTTTGTAACGAGCACTACCTCACTTTAGCATTTCCGATAAACTTGTTCGCAGGGGCCAACTCAGTTTGGTATCTTTAGCGAATAGAAACTAAAGCCATAAAATACCACCCAAGGAGCCCTCATTAAGAACACGAGGAATGGAAATTCGGCCTCTTGAGCATACCTTAGAGGTCGTGTGAGTATCGCCGTCTGGTGAGTCTTTAAAATAAACGATGAATAAATTTTAACCTTTCCAGAATCATATTTCAGTATCAAATTCTCTTCTATCACAATCAGTGTCGATAAGTCAATTTTCATGTCATCTGAAATTATTATTTATGACGAAAATTCGAAGTGTAAAGCTCCATATGTTTCTCTGATGGGGTTTATGTCGTAATATATTTGTTCAAGCTTAAATTCTGACGTCTTCTCATAATTATTTCGTCATAGAATTCCCCCGGATTGCGACCCATATTCCGTGTTTTATGATGCTGTATCCCAAAGCGAGATCACGTTCCAAGGTTATAAATTATTTCTGAGAAAACCGGAACTGTTTCCTGAAGATATTTCATGATTATTGCGAAAACTTGGTAGTCATAATTAAAACTGCGTCATACACAAGCGATGGTATGATGGATTTGTACATATTATTAATTGCAAAGAAATTACAGGTTACAGATGCTGTGAGTGGAAAATCATCGCTGTCTCATAATCTTTACGCGAGTCGCTTTAAAAATTTCCGGCGCAGAATTTGGGCCGCAGTCGGCAAAACCGCATTTATTCAAACTTCGTCGAATCTGAAAACAAGTTCGTGAATTTTAGACCACATTAATATTTAAAAAAAGGAAAACATTAAGTGAGAAATAAGTTACATTAGTACTTTATAGGGAGCAAAAGACAAAAAATTCCGGGAAAACGAGGTGAAAATCAAATAATATTTTGCGGCATACGAAGACCTTCTTCACCGTTGGAAATCTGTGGTCTAGAAGAAGGATTATTTCCGGGTCCCAGTTTCACTATTATGTAGAATGAGACGAGTGGATTAAGGCGCTAGTATTTTCGTTCGTGAATTGATTTTGGTGGGCGTGACATTCGTGATTTAGGGCAACACCTCAGGAGAGAATGGCGGCGAGAGTGCACCCGTTGCCGACGAACGACTTTTCAGCAGTCTTTTGTTTTCTTTCTGACTTATCTCCTTTCTCACCGGATGTGGGCTTATGAATATATGTTTTAACACGCTTCGTCCCACGCGCCGATGTCAAGCAGCAGTTCTTCGCTATACAGATTGCTCTGTCAGGTCGGTTCTTTTTTGCTTTGAAATCCCCCATTTTAAGGTGTAACTAAAATAGAGTTGGTCGAATATTTAGATCACTATAAGTGATTAGAGACGGGGACTTGACCTTTTGGATAGAATTTTGGACTCGTTTCTAGAAGCCAAGGAAATCATGTGCTAAACCGATATTGCGTGAAGATTTTTCTTCTGGATTACAGACTTTACGTTGAAATCACGCAATTTTTTATAGAAAATGTGAGAATTCCGTAACAAATTATACTTTTCAACTCAACGACTGGACCAAACATTCTATTTATGGAGTTGTTGTACTTGCTTGGAGTCTTCGAAAGATAGAGAATGGCTTTATTGAGAATAAATTTTGAGTAACTTTTTCCTATTTAGGATTCTGGACATTAACGCTTTAGTTTCCCAAATCTTACTGTTTAGCTTCTTCAATCTGCCGATGGTTAGCGTATTTTGTATAATCGTTATCCTTAAATTCGATGTTAGTGAAACAAGATCAAGAAAATAGTTATATAGGCATATTATAATATGATAATTATGGGTATAGTTTTACCCATAATTTTCTTAGCTCACAAGATTGTTTGAACTTAGCCATAAACATCGCATTTAAATCAAGGATCACGAGGAAGATTTGACAACCACGTGAGTTGACAAACGCCCTTGAGTCACTTCCGGCATCCGCGTGCTGGAAGTCGAAGACAGATCTGCACAGGATATGACTGTCGATCCGACGCTCTCGCATCGTCAGTTTTTTCCATTGGCTCGATTAGTTCGGAAAGAATAGCTACTGCGTTGCCAGGACTAGCGGTTGCTAGGACGGGAGATGATATCGAGATCGGCGTAGTTGTGCTCCACTTTCAAAAATTCCAGAGGCTCTTCTCTCTCTGCAATACTTTCTAGAAGGCGACCGAGATTTTAGCACCAAAAGAGTGACCATCCGAGATGGCCGACACCACTTAGTATAAATGCTGGAGATACTGCCGTAAAGTAGAGCATCGAAGGGAAAGGTTAGATATGGAAACAAATACAACTAGATATGTTGCCATCGGCAACAATACCATTACAAAATATCACGGGTGTACACAGCAACGGGAATAAGAATTAAATTAACAATTGGGATTGGAATTTCTGAGTCGACGCAATAATGGTGGCAGACTACAATGTCATTGTAAATTTCGATATCGATTAATATATTCGACGTTTGGAATATGGTTTCAATACCGATTGGTTTTTCGCTGCGAATACATATGAATGCAATTACAGAAATCAATTGCATACAATGTAAAAACATCGAAAGAATGTTGGAAATGATAAGGTTATGTCTCTCAACAGCAGTGTTTTGAATAAAGCGAACCTCAAATTCCTGTTTGATTCTTATTTTATTTGATAAGATATTAATACATTGAGGCAGGATATTTTCCTCATTTCATTTTTAAATTATCTTTATTGTACCTGTGTACCAGTGAACGCATGGCGCCCGTTTTACATTTATTCTGAATACTTTTCAGATTTGGAAAAAGTAAAAAAATGTACGTCAACCAAAACGACAAATATTTCTCTTTTAAACACTACTCTGATTAGAGGTTTAAAATCTCCAGTAACCGTTTATGTCGGCGTTTCTCTTCTCATTCTCCGGTATTCCGAGAAAACAAGACAGGCACTTTTTGAGTGCACTCAATACGTATTTCGAATGCGATGCATTCCTCTTCTGGAGTAAATAGTTTAAACCTCTAATTCCTTAACAGCCGTGTCCCTTTCTGTATACCAATACTCTGAGTGTTGTCGATGACTATTGGAATTGATTATTAAAAACAATCACGTCTTCCCTTTGCAACACTACATTTTTGACTGTTATATGTTAAGGGATTGATTGAGGCATATTTTTCACAGTGATGAATTTAAATATAAAATGTCTCAATAGAATCGAAGTTTGGCTCTCGGTAAATTAATTTTTTTGTTTGTAATTTAGTATTCTCTTATTTTTATTTTATGCTGCTATTACTGCAATTAAAAAACGAACATCTAAAATGCATTCAGGTTGATTCATTTTAGTGGGTTGAAACTTTTTCTCTTGAAAACTGATCTTGGATTTTTCTTTATTATGGTAAAAATAATACCACCAAAATAAATATCCCTTTTCGCAGATTAGGCTACAAGTCTCTTCCTTTATTAAAAGCTCTTCGACTCCAATGTTTTCTTTAGTCACCCTTTTGATTTTTACTGTTTGATTTCTCGAATTTTCTGATCCTTCTTAATATCCTCATTTCATATCCATCCTCCTCTATAGCAACAATTTATCGATCTCAGATGCAGTATTTATTTTCTCTTTAAGCTGTTCTTCTTAACCTTTTCTGCATCCAGCATATGAAACAGTTGAGTCTGCCGTGTTTCCCACAGTAATTTAATAGCAAAACTATGCCTTTTGATCCCTTGAATTTTCATTCCAAAAAACGAATAAAGTTATTTATATAGGAAATAACTCATTGGTATCAATCCCATAGCAAGGTTGCGATATATTACAATGGAAAGTCATGATCAAAGGCTAAGCTGGAATTATTTTCTTGAATTGCATTTGTTGATTACCCCGATATCCTTCCCATATCCTCATTCCATATTATTCTATCGCACAAGGATGTGGAATATTTCATTTGAAAGCCATTATCAAGGAAAATTCTGCAGCTAATTTAGAAAAAGGCGGTTAGAATTTAATGAGATCGAAAAATTTATAGACCGGATGTGTCGCAATCCTAAAAATATGCTTCCATCAGTCCTGAGAAGTTAGTTTTTACAGTTCCCACATCGAACGTTGTCATGGTTACTGAATGAAAGTAGTTTTCCTTGGATATTAGGCATTTTAACCCCATTATCTTTCTTTTATTGCAAAATCAATGAAACGAGTTAAAGGTTGAGCAAAATTAAAAAATCATGAAATAAGAGTAAATTATCAAAGGGAAGGGGTCAAACTGTTTCCCAGAAGGAGAATTTATTACTACAAAGAGAAAGGCGGTTTTAATTAGCGGTCGCTTAGCAATGGCTAACTTAAATCAATAGTTATTGATCAAAACAGGAGTGAATCATGCTCTGATACGAGAAAGCAACGCTTTAAAATGGAAAAGACAAATGTCCTATCATGAAAGATAGAGGTATTAGTAGAAATCGATCGAAGGAAATTGCACTGAAGAATTTCTGCATTTCTGCTATAAGAAAACTAATTTCGATTCCATGGGAGTTGCGGGCGTGGAAAACACGTGAAGGGGTTGATTTATCCTCCCCAAAGAAATCAACTATTTGAGAAAGGTGTGCATGCTCCAATGCGGGACAGTTCTCTCCATTCTTCCAGTATTGGGGAAAATATAGTCAATGTCCTAGCATCTTCGCGTACACATAATTACTTTTGGTCGTTTTTTCATCAGGCTATTATAGATGCTAATAGGGATGAATGAATAATGGTGGTATATTACACACCCTGCCATACGCCTCTGGAGGCTCGCGGTATCTAAATCTACACCCAAGTGAGATGGTTATGCAGAGAGTGACTCCAGCGTTTAACTTTCTCCAGACATTGCCTAGCAACAAGTAGTCGGTTTATAATTGTTGATATAAAACAGCTAATCGACGAACATTTTTCTGTCGCAGTATCTCCTTATGAACAGTTTATTGATCATCGGAGATTGATTAGCAACACATTGTCGAAAATTAGTGATCCTCTGCAGCGTATCCAGTCCACACTTGGGATTTAGTCTATTTCATTCTTTTCATTTAAAATTAAAATCAAATGGAATGCCGTTGATTACCGAATTTTGGATTCGCCAATCTTATTTTTGCAACCTGATCTCGCGATTTCTGAGGAAAACTTTGGTTTTATTTCAAACTATCCGTGAGACATTATTCTTTTAATTTTTCCATTTGGACCAGCATTGTTGCATCTGATTACGTAGCAGGAAATGAAGCTCGTAGAGTTATTCCTTCGTTCTCTTTAGTTCATCTTCGTTATGTCGATAGCGTGGACGTATACTGCGCCAACCCCCTACCACATTCCCCGTAGTTGCAGTTTTCTAGCGTGGATTACGTTAAGAGAGACGCTTCTACTCCTACACATTATTCGCCGAAATTTCCGTAATACTTCGGTAATCAGCAGGGGGAGGTTGTCTTAAAACGTCTGCATACTCCTCCCAGTCTTTAGGCTCGGTATATTTTAGTCCACCCCATCCTCTCATTCCGTGCACCACGAATGCACGCCCACGAATAGCAATCCAACCTTGTCTTGCCAAAACATCGCCCATGAGGGGGGTCGGTCATCGGCCCAGGCATCTCGAGAATCTCCTCGGAAGTCGTTCTCCCCCGCAGAGAGCAACCATATTAAATTAAAACTTTCGATTCATTTTTATATTATTCTATATATTATATCCTTATATGTTTTATTTGACAAGCAATACATTATCGAGCATTGACCCCTTAAGAGGCGAAACTTCATAGATATCGATAAATTGCTGATACTCGCTCATAAACACAGGGTGCGTCAGAGGATGAGAAGGAGGTGTTGGTGGATATCCCTTCCGTTGGGAGTATCCACCCTCCCTTTCGCCTCTCCCTTCTGAAACAATGACCGGTCGCCGTAACTCATCCCCGCGAACCACATGCCCTCAAGGTCTTCAGTGCGGCCTTGGATGCTGCAGCGCAAGGAATAGGCGTGTCATTAGATTATCTCACTCTGGTATGTGGAAGATCTACCGGTAAGTTATTCATCAGCGTTGAGCATACCTGAGCGCCTTGCGTGATATGTGGAAAGAA
Organism: Sympetrum striolatum; assembly: GCA_947579665.1. Taxonomy (NCBI): domain Eukaryota; kingdom Metazoa; phylum Arthropoda; class Insecta; order Odonata; family Libellulidae; genus Sympetrum; species Sympetrum striolatum. The sequence goes on from OX388350.1 coordinate 84,906,940, forward strand.
ATGCCTCTTGGATACGTAGGGTGACTCTCTGGTCGGTTGAGGTAATGGGGGCGGCTCTTCAAACGATAATCACGGACGTGCGGTTACAAAGAGTGCTAACCTGAGGATCTCTTCCTTTGGCCTTGCTATTTTTATTCTTGAGATTGTGTTAAAGGGTGAACCAGCATGCCAATCGCAAGACGATCGTAACCAGCATCCTTTTGAAATAGAATGAGGCCAGTTCGTACATTAGCCTTTTACTCAAGAAATGGTTATTATTACAATGGCTGCTGTTCCTCAAAAGTAACTGACATTTTTCTTGAGAAAATTTAAAATATAGCGGAATAACATCAAATGAAACTTCTTAAATGCAAACTTCGAAGCAAACGTGTAGCAGTGAACTCTCAAGCGAAAGCGCAGCGCAAGGCGATACGTTTTGTTAAAAATGCTGCGATAAAAAAGGCAAGAGTTGCAAAAATGCTCTCAGACGCAGGTCGGGATTTGCGATGAAAGGAGATTAGGTTGCGATTGCTCGATGCATTTAGAGAAAGTGCATTAGCTGAACCGGTATCGTGCAAGCCCCTTGCTTTTTCAACCTATCAGATAATGAGCGTAAATTAAAAGAAATAAATGATGGGACAAACTCATTTAAATAATCCATTCTTTCTCCAATCTGCAGTAATATCAGAGAAAAAACGTTGTTTACACTATTGGAGTATACACCCCCTGCCACAAGCCGAAAGGCGGCTCATAATAATGTAGATGTAAAAATGAAAAGCATCATCAAAATACAAGGAAAGGGTTGAGGTTACTTTGCACATAAGGGCGTGCACCCAGGAAAATTCCCAAGGAAAAACGAACTTGAAAAAAGTCTGAGAGGACCTGGAATCGAACCCGGGATCTTCTTCTATCCGGGAGGCTGCCTTAACCATCTGCTACCCGGCCAGAACAAGGTTAAGGCAGCCTCCTGAATAGAGTCAGATAGTCATACTTTTTTCAAGTCCGTTTTTCCTTGGGAATCATCAAAATATTAATTTCTTCGTCATTTTTTTAATTATCAATACTCATTTTATTTTACTGAAGTTATTAGCTGATTACTTATCTGGAAATGATTAATTAATTGCTTCTGCCACGAGGAACTGTATTTTCGCTTAAGGTTTTGGGATTGGTTTGATCCTTCGGTATTCTGTATGTGTTTTGTTTACATGGTTTCCAGGCAACTTGGACGTACTCGTTGTATAGAAATCTGAATAAGAATTCTTTGCAAGCTTATGGAATTTTCTATTACGAAACTGAGGCAGTTGGTATGAACAGCGCCAATATTAACTTCATATTACTATGAACTTGTTGATAAGTTTACATGGTACTTGACCATGAATTTGAAATAGGAGATAATTCTGCTTTTGGCATTCGTATGCGTGTTTGATTATGCAGTTTGCCTCATGATTACTCAGGTGCTGTTTCATAACTGGATGGAAATATCTCCAAGATTCTGTTGATTACATCATAGTAAATGTAGCTTTCCAACGTTTATTGCAAAAAAATGCGAACTGGATCTCTAATGTTTTGCCAATGATCTCTCTTCGTAAGAGAAGAGTTATGAAATCACAACTTTGCTGTTGCTAAAAACGTTTGCTGAGTACCTACCAATAATTCGGGCGAATTATTGTTATTTAAAAGTTTGTAAATGTTTATTTAAATAATTGTTATTTATATTATTATTCTAATTACTGATTCACCTCGACTTGTTTGAGATGAAATTGAAGCGAGAAGCATGATTTTAACCTAATGCTTTATCCCGGCCCTGCAACGAACTATCAATATGAATGCATTCGTATAATACAAAAGGAAAGAAATCGTGTTTGATAATTTTTCACGTCAATATGACATAAAAGGTGATAAATATAATCCTAACAGCCATTATTACAGCTACATTTCTTCGAGTTATTTCAAAGGATATTTTTCATCACTAACCATTAATTATTAAGACCTCACCATTACGTTTCTTTGTTAAGTGATGTTTATTCACGGCTAATTGCTAAGTGATAACTTAATAGAGACATTTGAGCCGATTCCTTCCTGAATCTTAACTATTATTGAGCATTAAAGATTACAGTGTATTTGAGTAATGAATATAAGGAATACAAGAGAATGTGAACGATATGCCTAAGAAAGAACAGGAATAAATCATTAAAAATATAAGGATTATCTATTTCATCTGATCACTCCCTCCTTTGGTCGTAACACGCGTTAAATCATCTCAATGCTTTACTTTCTATTGATAACCAGTTGGATTGCATGCAGTTGTGCACTATTCGTGAAGGACCCAAGTGGTCGACCATAGACGACCGTCACTATTACATCACGATCTCTGAAATAGTAGCAATTCTTTTCGTTCTCCTTGCAGTTCGTGACTAATCGAGACTAGGAAGGGAATGCAGTCACGACGTAGTGACGCCGGTCCAGTCACTGGCGAAGGGGTGCATTAAAAAGAGTGAATTAAAAAGGAAATCAATTCCTCCATAAATCAGATCAACCGAGAGTAGAATTAACCCAAGTACGAAATTCGCTAGCCATATTCATTTGGTTTTTGATAGTTCGAGTTCACTGATTATTTATATTTTAAATCGGTTTATTCCTTTTTAGATTTAGATATATACCCCAGGAGTCACCAGCGGAGTTTGGGAGGGAGTTGAGTAACACCAAAATCCTTACTTAATCTAACATTTTAGCTTCTCTAATAGACTGCGGGAAGAACAACCAGAAGTAACTATCTGTTTTGGAACTAATTGTTAATCTATGGAATTATCTATGGTTGTATGGGATGGGAATCTATTTATGGGAGAAACATATTTGACCTGGTGGAGGTCCCGAGAAAAGTTTATCCAAATCGTACACCAGGGAAGACTCTCTGTGAACATTTTTTATAGTCTTCCTTAGACTAAAAGTTTTGTTCTAGATATGTATCTAGTTTTGTTTTGTAAGAGCAGAAGGTAATATCTATCATCTCCGTGCAGCTGCAATAAAGGTAATAATAATTATAATAAATGGCCTTTATACGGGCGAGATTGAGACTAGGAAGTCTCTTCTTACACCTAACCCATCGTCATATGCGAAACAGAAAGAAAGTGATAGTTTGCAAAAGTATGCATGCAAGTATGTGGATTGAAAAAACCTAAGCTGAGGGCTCAGGAAAAAACTTCCACTGCAGGAAAACACTCACAGGAAGGGGAGTGTGAAAAACCTGCGAAACCAAAAGATAGAAAACTATATTTTGTGAAGAATAATAAGTGAAGAATAAGTGAAGAAAAGAATATTTTGTGAAAAAATTCTACGACGCTCTGCATAAGTGAGTTTATTGGTATGATATTTAACAGCGGGAAATTCATAAAATAAGTCGGGAAACACTCCATCGAGTTATCCTCCACTCCACTCCATTATCCGTTCAAAATCAGGACTCCTGACAACTCTACTAATACCCCATTTCTGGCAGAATCGAGTATACGTGCCCTAACCGTTATTCGAACCCGAGTTCTCAAAGCATGGTGCGTCAACCCCTACCCTGTGATGCCTTTTATAATTTGGATATTTGCCAAATAAATTTCATTAATTCATTTCAGTTCATTTTGTTCTGTCCTCCAACCGTGGTTTTCAAAATTTCATTACCACCTGTCGAGAATCTTTATGTCATCGAGGAAGAAAACATCTTTCCAAAGGAAATAAATTTGAATCGATTCCGTCGTTGTAAATAAGAGGCTCCGTAAACAGGGCGCTGAACTTCTTTTGAATATCCTTAATATGGGAAAGGGTTGGCGACCTTCGAAGTTTTGACCGTGGTTCACCCCTTTGAAGCTATAAATACTACTTGTACTTCTCTTGCAATTTCCCTCTGATTTTTTTCTTTTCCCCTCTTCGACTTGACACTTTCCTGCTGAGGTTATTTCCCTTACATTTTCTTCATCTATTTGTTTTATTTATTTTTCCATGGGATGCGCATTTGTTTCTTTGGTAATATTCAGCTTTTAGAAGCAAAAGTAATTTTCCGAAACTTATTCAGTGCTGTATGTTACAGGGATTTAGAAGTTTAATCGGGTTTATTGCCAAAATGTACCGATAGTATTAATGTACTAAACGTATTTGGCATTGCGTTGATTTTGCAAGACCTTGAATGCTTTTCAAACGGTTGAAATTCAGTTATTATTCAGATATTTTTTTATTCAGGTATTCAGGTATTTTTCGCGATTGATTGTGGATATTTTTCAATACATCCATATGAGGGGTTAGTTCAACAGTGCTTATGGTTTTCAAGGTGATGAATTGTGAGAAAAACAATAAATATTTAAAGATATTACCTAAATCTGAAACTTTTTTACGCATATCAATCGGTAGCCATATTTGCTGCAAATGAGTAATCAATGGCATTTTCTCTCTTCAGGTCTATATTCCGAGATCGTTCTTTCTAATCTTTTAAAACTCACCAACCTCTGAAAAAAGTCAAATGTTTGAAAAGCTGTTTGAATGTTGATGGTGAAGATACAAATGAAACGCTCCAAAATGTTTGTACGTTTTTGCGTGATTAAGCTGCAAAAATCAATTTTGCTAACCAAAATCTTACTTTTGAATGCTGAATTTACCGTTTTGACTTTGAGGTATACGGAATTATAGTGTATAGAATAATAACTTAAATAAATCGATCAAGCTCAAGAAATTCAAGCTCTATTGAATTTGCTGTATTTAATATATCTTTCTCACTAAAATAAGTTTAATATATTCTATATCTCTAATTATTGTTTCGCCTTTTCTCTTTGATACGTATAAAATCTCTTTCGACTCTCTATACATATGAGTTAAATGTAAGAATCATTCTTCAGATTGCAATATCTTACGCAGATGAGGAATTTCTCTCCATTATTTTATGTTTTAGTATTGTGCAGAACATGAAACTTGATTTTGGGGGTACCGCATAATTTCCGCCATTTTTTCAGGGAAAGATAATTTTCATAAAAACTCGATTTGTGAAATCAGATACGCTAATGCTGAAGCTTTTTCCACCCTCTCAATTGTGCTCAAATTGCATAAAACTTGCGTGACTTTACAAGAAAGTCAATGTCCTTTTTACACATGCAATCTTCTCGCTGTTTTTCTTATTCGCGTGCAATTCGTTTCGCTTTATTCAGCTTCATTTCTCGAGCTGTTACGCTCTTGACCGCGTCCAAGGCTGACGCTTTAGCTAATCGATCAAACCTTTTTGCATGTGACATTGCGGTGTCTCGTTTGCACCGCTGCAGAAGGTTGAAAATAATGAAAATAAAACGGTAGATTCATTTATTATTGCGCATGTGATAAAAGATAAATATATATACATAGATTCTAGCTTATGAGTGCATGTTTTAATATTATTTCAAATAATTTGAAATCGGAAATCGTAGTTGACCCAAGTTTAAGGCTTTCGTATCTTAAAACATTTAGCTCTCAAGAAGTAACATTTTCATGGGTAATTAGAGGGTGAGTTTAAGAAAGAAAATATTCTTTTGCACTGCTTAAATCTTGAATTTTGTAAACTGAATTTGAGCTCAATTGTTATTAAAGAAGTTGATGCTACCCAGTTTTAATTCATTTTAAAAATAGCCAGCCCTCGTAGATTAGTGTCAACCGGTTGAGCTTTGAGTAGAGGAATTACCATTTGTTTTTCTTATATTGAAATCGTCATCAGTAAGTCTACTAAAAATCTACGCCAGTAAACATATTTTAGATATACGTGTTTCATCGGCTAATTTTATGTGGAATCCTCAGTAAAGAATTAGTCTTTCGGCGATTCAAACTATATTTTCAAATCCTTACCCTTACCATCGAATTTCGCCGATTTGATGGTATTTACCTAGGAAGGTTTAGGCATGGTTCTATTTTAGAGCATAACTTCTATGACAGTATTATAAAGTTGTTAAGCGAATTTGGAACGCCCTGCATTTACATTTTTATGTTACATAAATACATTATTTAAAGCGTTGACATAGGAAATTATCATACAAGCTGTACATATTCGTAAAATTTAGTTATGACTCTTGTTTTTCCCTCTATAGATTACTGTTGCACGGTCTACAATGACCTCACCGTCAAACTGATCACTCAAATGAAACGATTAATTCATAACTGTATTAGATATGTTTGGGAAGTTAAAAGGCACGAATATATTAGCCCTTATCGCCAAAATGTATGCTGGCTAACAGCATCAATAAGAAGGAAATACTTTATCTGACTTCTCTTGTTTACTATTACGAATAATGATAGGCCTCTGTATTTGCTTAATGATTTCACTTTCCCTCCTTCTCACTTATCTCGTCCTGGTTAGAGGAAACATTCCCGTACTTTTTACGTTCCGTCACATAGATCTACCACCTTCCATAAATATTTTACTGTATCTGCCATAAATTTCTGGAATTCCTTGCCAATCGTAATCCGTGATGCAATAAATATAAATAGGTTTAAAATTCTATTATTTGATTATTTGTTTAATCTTAAGTGTTGAATATTTTGTTATTTATTTGTTTTTGACCACTATGATTTTGTACTTTTTATTTATTTGTCTAATCTAAAATGTTGAATGTAGTATTTCACAGATTTTCGATTTTTTTGTATTGTTATTTACTGTTGCCCTTAGGTGGCTTGCCACAGGGCATAATAAACTACATTTATTATTTATTTATTATTGTTGCAAGCTGCTGAAAGACTATGTGGTATAGCTATTTATTTTGTAATATTTAGTCGTATCCTTGTATTGAACAATCTATGTTGATTATATACACTGTTTCACATGCTAATAATGGTCTTTGGTTTGACGTCTGGTTGTTTAGTAGGTTATTAATAAAAAATAATGTTGCCTTCTCTCAAATTGCATTAACAACGCCCTAAGTAAATGCGATGGACGGCCAAGTGAGCAATCAAAATTTCTCTCGGGTCTTAAAATCCGTGCTTCTTATCCTCTCAACGCATGCGCTAATTGAAATCAATTTAACTTTTCGCTCGAGCAGATTGCAATTTTTGCGCGTCCAATTACGTCTTCGTTGGAAAGTGAGGGAGAAAGTTGTCCGTTTTTTGCAGTAGTAAAAGGCGATGCTCTGGAAAAGGACTCCAACATTTCTCCCATTTCCCTTTGAAACTACTGTCCTCTATCCGCTCTCTACGCCATCTCTTTTTATACACAAGCAACTTGTGCCTTGTAAGGCGGCGTTGTCCGTTACGTCCTGCTATGGGAAACTCGGTTCTTTCCCACAAAGAGGGCATCTTTTGTTAGGAAAAAGTGGTCTCGAGGATGCGTATCCATAAAGAGGATGCTGACGATGGCTCGACTTTGCGAGGACTTTTGCGATCCTAGAAGCCGATTCAATTTCGATGGGAAAGATTCAACATCGTATACACACCAGATGATCCAGTAATAAGTAGATAAACGGATAAACCCTTTATCGGCGAGTTTAGACCAATGTGAGCCAATTAACCATTTTGAATTTGGAAATTGTGCGTGAGCAATGATTTGTCTCCATCAATGACGTATATTAAACTTAAAATAATACTTATCCAAAACAATTTTATGATTCAGAAACTACCTAAAAATCTAGTATAGGGTCTGATGTACTGATTCACCCTGGTTACTCCCTATATTACCCCTTCCTGCGAGTGCTTTCCTGCAGTGGAATCTTTTCCTGAGCCCTCAGCCTAGGTTTTTTTTTAATCCACATACAAGTTTTCTTCGTGTACTTTTGCAAACTATCTCTTTCTTTTTGTTTGGGACGATGGGTTAGGTATAAGAAGAGACTTTCTAGTCTCAATCTCGCCAAAATAAAGGCCATTTATTATTATTATTATTATTTTATCATATTTTCTGCACAATTTTCCGAAAATCAAGAAATATTGCAGAATAAACATTTAGGGTGCCCGAAAGTGTATCAACAATTCATTTCCAACCTCAGTAGTGGGATTTTCCGGAATCCGAAGCCCATGAATAGCTTTGGCTGATTATGCACGCCTTTTTCAAATTTGGGCAAATTTAAAATTATTTCGGAATATAAAGGGACATGCATCGTCATACCTTATTTGAAGCTGAAATGTTTGAGTCCTTTTTCGCAAGAAATAAACATTTCATTAAGACCTCTCTGTGGTTGATTACTCCTTAGATTTATTCAGAATCATTTCTACATAAGTAAAATTTTCACTTTAAATTTAATTTACTATCGTTATGCACGCTAAAATATTTTTTGGTTAACTTCCATATATTATACTACCCAGACAAGAAGAGATTTTTAAATTAGATTTATCAGAAATGGAAATCGCCTTAGTTAGAAACAGGATTCTGCGCGAAATATATCTGTTCTAAATTTAGGCTTTTGAACCCTTGCGTTATCTTCAAAACCCTCTTCAACCCTTATTTCTCTGATTTACAACCCTTGCCCAATTGTATCCCATCTTCATTCAGGGACTATAAAATCACACCCCTTTCTGTTCCACATTACAAATACCTGTTGAAACCCTTCCTGATAACCAACAATGAGGGAATTTCTCAATCGATCGTTAATCAAAGAGCAATTTCGGCCTTCCATTGTTGATTAATTGTTATCCTTAGAGATAATTCCACTCCACTATAGCCATTGTCGAGATTAAGTACCTACATTATATCAACGCCAAATTTACATCATAAAACCAAAGTTTTCCATTATTCTCAGACATTTAATAAAAGAATGGACCTGCATCACCTCTAATTTTAATTTTCAGTGTTGCAAATAATTAAGGGAATATAAAAAAACAATCCATTCCTATACCTATGTCAAAACTTTCAAAGTTGTTTTGTTAATATGCTAAACGAATAATGTTACCCATAAAAATGTTAATCATAGAGACACCGCTTTCAAAATCTTCAGGTAGTTCTGTTCATATAGAATCTTCACTTTATTAGAAAATTCAATGTAAGGGATTGATTGGAATTACATTTAAAGCTATGGATCTTCTGTGACATATGCTTGAACCCTAAACATGCAATCATCTATTCAGTAAATATCTAACTTTTATTCCCAATGGAAGATGATATTTGAGTTTTTCGTTCTTCAAAGGTGTATACGTACAAACACATTTTTGTAATACATTTTACTGGAAACAAAGTCCGCTTTTCTCTAGGAGTTTTTAATTTTTTACAATTCATCAATTTTTAAATTTTGTTGACACAGGTTAAATTTTTGAATGGAGCTTACTTTATAATAGTTCTAAAAAATTTTAATATTATAAAGTCCACAGAAGCGGCTGAGATGTTGTGGAAGTTGAATTTCATAATGAAAGAAGAGAGGTATAGAAAATGTAAAAAAATATACTATATAATTTCTTTCATAATAATTTCAATATTGTTATGCGCAAAAAATCAAATCGCTAACCCATATATTGGCCGAAGATGCGAGAAGGTATTGATCTAATCAAGATATTGTCTCAAAATTGAGGGGTTCATACCAATCAGTAATAGCCATTAAAATAGCTGAATTAATTCATATACACCCAACGAAATTTAAGTAAGCAAATATGTGCCATAAAAAATTATCAATAGGTAAAAAAATCAACTTTTGGTTTGAATTTCAAATTTGATTTAATTCGACTTGTTATCTTAAACTGGCGAAACTAATAGCAGATGAAACTGATCCGCTAAGCGAGTCTCATCTGAGGAGCGAAATTGCAGAATTAACAATCCCCCCAGCAACGCCCATTCGCGCGATCGGAAAGACGGGGAAATTGAGGCCTTCCTCCATCGATTATGATTCATCCCAAGACACAAAAAACCTTGCACATCCTTAATTTATTTGCATCCCCCACCGGCAGATGGCATTGGAGCGTCTTTTGACCCACCGGTAGAGGTCGTCCCTGCATATAATTCACTCCCTGGAATTTCTGATTTTTTCCTCGAAACCACTCCTTCCAAACAGGGGGAGGGAGTTCCTCAACCTCCCTTGAACCCTTAGTGGTCGTCGTTCTTTCTGACCTTGGGAGTACCCTTATCATCACTCACCGAAATCCCGTATGTGCTTCTCCAGCTTGTCGCTCTCCTCCTGGCTCTCGATGCTGGCCAGGTGCATGCCATGGTACCTGCAGTACTGCGCTGCCCTGTACCAGTTGGCCTATTGGGAGTACAGACCGCCCATGAAGGAGCATTTCCAGAGGGGGGTTTCCATTTAAGGGTTGAAGGCCGGACAGAGCGGAGGTCCATCACCTCAGGATGGACTCTTTTTTTCCCCGAGTGTCGCATGCGTCACGGCGTACTGTGCACCGCACGCAAATGGACGTTATTATTAGTCTGTGTATATAAATAACCGCGCGTCATTTCGTCAGAGAAGTGGTCGGTTCACGTTTTGTCTTTCAATGTCTGATTCGACAGTTAGGTCTTATGCTAAACATTAAGTTGCCACTTAGAAATGCTTGGTTGCCATATAGAGTATGGATGATTCCACTAGTTCAAAATGTCCGGAGTTCAAATTCAACACAAAATTAACTCTGCTATATTTTTCGAATCGGAATCTATGTTTCCATAGAAACGCGAGATTTTCCCGTTTTGTAAATATTCTTTGGAATCTCCCGTATTAATTTTGAATTCCCATTTTCAATTATATTCTTCACCAAATTTGGAATTGTTTCTTACTTCGATACCGGAAAGTTTTTATTCTGTTCCACAAAGAATTATGCGGTATAAAGGCAGAAAAGAATAATGGTGGTGTATTACACCCCCTGCCATACGCCTCTGGCGGCTCGCGGGGTATATATCTAAATCTAAAAATCTAAGATTCTCAGAATTTCATAGAAGTGGAAAGTAGTTCAAGATCTTCAACAAGAGTATCTACTTATGCAAAGGATGTTTCTTCGTTGTATTTCAGATCAGAAACGAAGTCTGGCTGTCCTTAAAAATTAAATCTGGAGGGAGATATATGACTATTATTAGCTGAAAATATTCCAAGACGTACGAACACGCAATGGAAGGGAGAAAAGGTTGAAGCTAAGAGGTACTCATTTGGTTAGAGAAGATGCATTTTCCAAATTAGGATTTCTTCACCAAGAAAATATATTTTAGCTAAATATATATAAGTTGAAAAATATTTTCAAGTTAGCGTAAAGATAAAAAAAAATAGTTTACCTTCAACTAGTTAACTAAACAGCAATTGTCATGTTCTTGATATACAGTGAATTAATATTGTATTCATCATTGGTTTAGAGTAAAACCTATATACTCCCTGATGATATCTAGCAGCCACCGAAGGTGCTTGACAAATACAATTGCAACCGAGGTGTTGGTTTTATTTGAAGAGGGAATTAACTTACTGGAGTCAGAAAGCTATACATCTAAATTTACAACGTTATTTTACTTTACGTGTATTTTGATGACCCGCTATAACACTTATAATTAGAATAGGAATGACCTAAATGAATGGGATTATTCGGAACCACACGCGTATCAGCGGTTTTTTTCATTATTAAAGCCACGAACAAGACTGAGAAAAATGAAATATGCACTTCCACTAGCCTGTTCCAAAATGCAGATGAGATATCTGATCAATTCATCAAAATATTTTTGCACGAATTCTCCATCCCTCTGCTGGGGTGATTACATAGAGATCATTTCTATAAAATGCCTTTTTGTAAAAGGGAAGGAACATGTACAGACGCTCTCGTGATGTTTGCGCCTTCTGAGGACTGCTCTGGAAGAGACCTCACTCTGCTATAATTCCATCTTCAGAATGTGTTCCAAGTCAAAGGATGATCGCATGCGAAGGATGATGATGGCCTTAGCGGCAGCCGTAAAACTGGGAATCCTAATTGGCTTCTGCGAAGTGTTTTCAAAGCGACACGTTGCGTGAGGATTCGGTTGAAGGACCGGAGAAAGAGTAGGAAGACCACTGACCTCTAAAGGGGGATATTTTTCGCCACCCATTTATCTCGCTTAACCCGTCGGCGGAATTCTCGAAACCATCTTAAAAAGGATTTGGGAAAGGATAATGAACTTTGATTTTTATGAGCATTCTTATTTTTTACGGAACGGCTCATAAAATAGGAGAAAGTGAATTGCAGCGGTGTGCGATGACGTCATTAAATTGGAGATCGGATTCCTCCTTCTGGTGCTATCTGTTGGAAATTTAGTGTCCTTATTCTAGTGAGAGTATCCTCCTTGTCCAAAACCTTGAGATAGACAACCTTACTAAAAGGAAGGGATAGCATGGAGCAAGGGAGCAGCTATTCATATTCAAATCAGCCATGAAAATGAATGGAAGTAACTTTGTTTGTTAAAAAAGTGTTTGAAAGTGCTCTGCAGTAAGTGAAATAATTTAAAATTTCAATAATGACTAAAGATTTTGTTGCTCAGCATTGTTGAAAGATTGTAAAAATGAAAACAAGCTCGCGCGCTCAACAATGAGATGTAAAATAAAATTTTGGACGACAATGGGCAATCTCCAATAACTGATAGCACATCCTACGCTCTCTAATGATGTTAGTGAAATCACGAGTTATCTTTAAGGATCTGAAAAATAATCTTATGCCAAAAGCAAGCAACAAAATGGTTATTCAAATAGACTGAGATCTGGTTTTAGGACGCTCTACAAAAGCTGGTTTAATTCAGATTATGCAAATGCGATCGTTCTTTCATCGTGACCTGGATACGTGATGCAATGACCTGTGAACCGAGTCATTCACATATGAGATATGAACCTCTCTTCGCATGAAATGCGAGCATAAAATGGTAATCGGTCATTTTGAGAATCAAGGCCAATGTTTCACATCGTTCGGCGATGTATGCCTTATCTGTTGCATTGCTCTTGGAGCTTTTATTGGGTACGAACGTCGAAGATTAATGGTACCTATTTGTGTGGATAACGTATTTCTTTTAAGTTGAGAATTAAGCTTCGTTCTGGAGGTTAATGTAAGACAGGGAGAGACGTGGCTAAGATCATTGGTAGATGCAGGTCCGTGGAGTAGCGTTGTCATAAATTAAAATAAACAACAATATAAAGAAATCAAAACATATTCAACAGTCATTGTTGCTCAACATAATTAATTGTTGGAAATCGCTGCCTTAATTGTTAACTATAATTCTTTCGAATCTTAAACAATCATTCGGCGATTGTTGATGTTGGTTACAACACAGATTTATCGTTCTTCATGCGTTAATTAATCTTAGGTGTCACATTATTGTCGGTTACTAACAATGCATCTCCAATAACAGGTTTATGTCGCTCCTCGTAATTGCTATCTTCAATGAACAGGTACTTCTAACCTTTTAATTATTTTCAGTGTTTGTTGGTCATAAAACTTTCCGACGATTCATCTTCTTTGAGTATCCGAAATACGCGTAATGGATTATGCGATTTGATACTTAGTCTGTATATTAATTGGAATAATGTTTTATGTATTCAAATTTCCTCCCTTTATATTTTCAATCCTGTGAAGGACTCAATCACCAGCGGGTTGTAATGAAGTCATTTTCTCTGCAAATATCCAGCAAACGACTTCGGATTCAAAGGAAGCGACTCAAAGAATAAATTAATTCAAACTTTCTCCGCTTGAAAAAATAAAGGCGTTCCCTTAGTAAGCGTGAGAAGTCAAATGGGGTCAGTATTAGGGTTCAAGGCCACCGCTTATACATTTTCCGAGGAATCGAATGAATAAAAAAGAGATCTAATAGTTGAGATGGGATGGGAGTTGCTCATTAGCCAAAGGGCAGGTCACTGACGTTGGGAATTCTTGGAAACGGCAAGTTCTCGTGAGGAAAATAGGATATTCAAGATTTCCATGTTTCGCCAAATCACAGTGATTTTTATATGGAAATATTTGCCTACCCTCCAGGCAAAATTTTTCGCGTTATCCTTTTTCATAATTGTGCTTGTTGTCATTGTATTTGTGCATTTCAGCGCTTTATAGATGTGGCCTTGTGAAATTAAAAAGTAAACCACTCACTTAGCTTTGATAGAAAATGTTGTTTGTGTAGATTTGAAAGAATAACTGTTCTTGGTGAAGACAAATGTGTAATTTATGATTTGAATTACGAATCTTTCCACATTCCTACTTTTTATATCTATATTTATAACCAACAAACTTTCGTTGTTCAGCATGGGGTATAAACATTAGAGCAACTTCTTTTGTTTGTTATTATCGCGTATGGTTCGTGGAAAGAATTCATTATTGGAAATTATTTGTATTTTCTTCCTCATTCGAGTGATTGATTGAGTTCCTAACCACTATTGGAGGGATTTAATTTGTTTTATTCTTTATTTTTATAACGTTAGTGTGTATGATACAAATATTATTCTTCTCGTTTAATTTTATCAATTTATTTATTTAATTGCGTAAATAATTTTCCTCATTATTGAATCATAATAAATTTCTGTATTCTACGAGGAATATCAACATCGATACCAAATAAATCAACAATATGACGATTATTATTGTTGGTTGTGTTTCGTAGATAATAATGGAACTCACAATTAGATCGATTTTCAACAATAATTGACTTTTAATAACTTAATGTTCTCTCGCATACGATACTCAGCAGTATACTCGCATACGATATTAAGCATTGTTACGTGTTCAATTTAAGGTTTAATATCAATTCAATAAGGTTTAATAATGGGCAATTTGTCGTATTCTTTGTTACCTTATATCATTTTAGCAATTACTCTTGCAAATTTAGAACATTTACATCTACTAAGTTCTCTCTGACTTTAATTAATGTGAAAACATGGTGTCAATGATATATCTACTTACAAAATACCTACAGCATTTGAATCTTAGTATTTATTATCAAATGTTAGTTGAAGATTAATTTTTTGCCCAAATCATGCTTGCGGTTATACGTTTAACTTTATATTTTATTCATGTATCCATTTGAAAGTGTGAGCATTATCACCATGGAAACCGACTTAACTTCCTACACCTCTAAGCAACTCCTCCAACTCAGGTGTGACAGAGTGTTCTTCCGAGCCAATAAGGCGTCGACCTGAATTCCTCTTTTGGTGGAAAAGGTTTCGCTGAAGACACAATGTCCCAAATTTGTCCAAGTGGCCCACCCGAGGAGAAAAGGCGGATGTCCAAGGAGGTGCTCTTAAAAAGATATGCCCTCAGTTGCATCTCTCTTTTAAACTCAGAAACAAACAGTTTTCCGAGGACATACTTCAGTGGTATGTTTGCCCACGTCCGTCCAAATTGACGTGCCAATTGGCCGCTTTTAGAATTCAAACAGCAGTCCCCTCTTAAGTTAGGACATTCTCCTTGTGCGCAAGTGTTTCGCACAGCTATCTAATTGCAGATTCTTGTTTCCCATGAGTAGCTTCATGTAAACGAACACAAAATCATATCGCCGAAAATGCACTTTCAAACATTTTAGTTAAGCATTAGTTTGAAGTTTAATTTTATTGATGAAAATAAAACTATTGTAACAGTTGATTGAACGAGGTTATTCAGAATTAGTACTATAACTGAAGATCAATCGAACTGTGCGTGCGTCAAAAACCCATCATATCTCCATAGTAACCAACATATCACCCTCTACATCACCATAGCTACCGAATTATTAAATAGACTACTAGTTTCTATAAATGTGTCAAACATTAATTTATCATTGAATCTGGCCTAATTGTAAAATTGATGGCCTTAATGAACCAATCAGTTCTTCTTAGAATAAATTACACGCTACTGAATGCTTTAGTGTGAATTATCTAATCTATATCTAATCTATAATGAATTATCTAATTAAGTATCATAAATAATATGCAGGGTATAATTACCTTTCCACCGAACCAGGTGGTTATCTTAAGACTCTCATACCTGGATATAGAGATCGTTAAACCGATTAACTTGAATGTAACCCGCTAAGGCGTTAATCGGTCCGAGACGGATTGAAATTATTCTGGCGATTTTAAATTTCAATCTCCATTACGGATTCATAATCGCTTCTAAAAGATGTGATCACATTGTCTGAATTGGTTTTTCAAATGGACCATGTCATTTAGCAATTAGAACTGACGGACAGATGGAAAATTGTTTAAAAAAATAATTTTTGTCTGTAAAGTATTCAGTCCGTTGGTACTACATTATCCCCTTTGACATTCGTTTCGCTTGTAGAGAGGAATGAGGCAGGACGAGGAGTGAGGTAGTTTGCCCTTGCTTTCCGCACATATTATAATTCCCAAAATATGAAAATTGAAATCTTTTAGCTACTTGTGTCTCGCGTTATGGTTTTCATACCGATTTTTGTATTGATTCAGAGGTAATTAAATACCGCTCTTCTAACTGTTTCAATTCTTTCGCCCCCTGGTTATGGGATTGATCTCTTATTAAAACTATGAGCTCCATTTTAAAAGAATATTTAGGTTGAATAAATGATGTTAGCGTCGATTGGTACAGCACAAAATAAATTGACTCTTATTAACTTTTGCACTAATCTTGTTCAATATAAAAGCTACTCAGGTATGCGTGATAATGAATAGTGGAATCCTATTTGGTTATTCCATATTGAATGCTACGGAAATAAGCATTCATAGGTTAATAGTTCAGCATTCACGTAGACGTATTTTTATCGTGGCATCCTGGTTCATTGAGGGAAGCTAGGGAAAACTCCTCATGTTTCCTAGTATACCTCATTTCCTCTTCAACGCAGGTAATTAATACAAAAGTGATGTATCTCATTCGGATGGAAATAATCTGTAAAACTTGAAGTAATTAAACGCACAGGAAAAATTAATCCTGTTGAAAACATGTGCCCTAGATTTATTAATTTTTTCACTTCACATAATACACTTCGTATCTAACGCAATAAATGTGGTCGTAAGTGAATCTCATGTGTAATTTCGAAACCTCAAAATGTGTAGAATAAGTCCATATATCCTCATATATTCCGTTTTATTTGGTAGAATGTGTTAGGGGAAATAAGAAGAAAGTGTCGACGGTTGTTTTCGGGTGGTAACGGATAAAAACTTTCACTTCAGCAGCGTTTTTGCGGCCGCGATATTGCAATGTGGAGAAAAAGACATGAAAGGCGCCCGTGAATTGGCGTGAACGAGGAAAAAAGTCACGATGACGAGCATTTCACGTGAAAAGAGGTCGTTGATCTAAGGTCACGGGCTTTGACTGAGGTCATTGGGAGCAGGGGCGCGCCAATCCGAAGGAAAACATACATATATAAAACAGAAGGGATTGCCCAGGGATGATCAAGGAGGAAGCAAAATGGAAGTTTGAATTATACGTATTCAAAAGAGCCTTCGTCTGTTATTCTCTCATATTTTGAACGTAAATTTTGAATTGCTGCTCTGCGAGTTCCTTTCTTTACCTAGAAGCAGACTTATGAGCATTAAAATCGCTTTATTTGTTTCGATTCTTAATAAGATAAACTCTCTATATCCACGTATGTACTCTGTAATCAGCCTGTTAGTGTGTGGCAGGGGTTGTTTGAACCTACTTCTCTAATCTACCTACGTGTGTTATTCACGGAATAACTGACTTTTTGAAGCGACTTTTTAAAATTTACTTCCCTCTCAGTATCAAGACTAGCAGAACAGCCCATGTAAAGTGACGCATAATCTCTGTGACTTCATGGATAAGTGAAAAATAGTGACACGATAGGGAATCGAACAAAGGTGCATACAACTTTCCGGACATGTATGCTAGCCTTCTAATCCGTAACTTCATCCAGCTTTAAATGAATTGTGACTCATGGTGGAATTGAAATTATATAATGATTGCATAGTATGCTATAGCAGTCTAACATTGATACGCAATTTGTGGTGGATCAAGTCTTCATTATGTGTCCTTTATTGTCTCCGTGAAGCTCCGATATATTCTTTTTAAAAATTTTATTTGTTATGTGTATTTAACTTCTCAACCGTTTTATATGTTTCGCTGTACCAGTTTATCTTGCGGATTATTTATAGATGAAATAATCTTTTTAGACGGGCAGTTATCTCTCGGATCCTCTTACAGCCCAAAGCCGAATTTGCTATAAGAAAATAAAGATGTGAGCCGATCTCGTATAAAGGCCATCTTTATTGCTCCATATGTGACTCGTTTAGCTGAATTTCCCGTGAGGAATTGAAACCCGTTAGAAATAAATAGGAAAAAGTGAGTAATCCACCTCATAAATCATGATAATATCATTCTACTACGCATACATGGCGTTCTTTGTTGAATCATCAACATATGTTAGGGGCATTGTGTCACCCTGAGTGAAAGTGAAGCTATTAATTAATCTCAGAGGAGCGCCTCTACACTCGAAGCACGTACTTGAAGCAGAAAGGGTGTCATACTTGTTTGTGGGTTAAAAATACTTCCGCCTTTTCAATTCTACCTCGTCTTTCAGCTATTAAGTAAATGACAATGAATCGGACGTCATTTTTCTTTTTTTCTCTGCATTAGCTTTCTTCGGTTATAAAGATATAGGAAATTGCAGCACATAGGGAGAAAACATTTTTATAAGAACAATTACATAAGATATTTGGAATTATAAAGTAAAAATTTCAAGGTAAAATTATAGGAAGTATTTACTTGTGCACAGTTTCTTTCGTTTGCACGTCCTCGGACATATATTCATGGACCTCTCCTTGAAATCGAATTCAAATCATCGTCCACGTCGAGAGTACCACAAGAAGGGAAATTTGATAGCAATTTTGGTCGTAGATTGAGACATAAGATTGGGAAGCCCTGCTCACCCTTAATGTTAAAAGTACTTCCTGAAATTGCTGGTTACTCATCCCATAAGAAGTCCTCCTCAAGTGCACCTATCTTTTACCTAATGGTGTCTGTACTTTTTCTAAATCCAGGTATAATCTGTGACTAATATATCCCTTGTATACTTCGTCGATCTGGCTTAATTATCTTCTCAAGATCTTCCTCTCTTTGATTACTCAAATTGTCCTTGTTTTTTAACAAATGCAAGACATTCGGCAGCTGATTTATGGCCTCGAATGGAACGAGATGGTCTAGCGGTCGAAGAAAGGCGATGGAAAGTTTTGCGTCGATCCTTTTAGATAATCTTAAATAGGCGACGGGAATAATTGCCCGCTCATTTTTTCGTGTGCATTCCCGCTCGTATTTGAACGTTCTTAAAAAGGAAAGAAATTTGAGCAATTTAATATTATTTAGGTCCCGGGTTCGAATCCTGGGTGATCGGATTTTTCTGGTTTGGGAATCTTTGCGTTTGTAAATAATAATAATTACTGGGATGGATTTAATTAGGATATTTCTTCCAAATTCCATTGGAAAGTTATTATTATTAATTATGAACGGAACTATCGTGCTCTCAATATCGTAAAGAATTGTAAAATTAATGAGAGATATTTAATATGTACCAAAATTCAAAAATGTTACAGTATTAGAAGGAAAGTTAAATAAGTCAATTTTTTACGTTAAACCTCGATTTCGCTCGCTGTCTATACAAAACTATTCACCTAAAATATATATCTGTGGAAGTTATTAAGTGTTTGTTGTATCATTATTAGTAAGTGTTGGCTGTATCATTATTAGTTAGTGTTTGTTGTATCATTAATTTATACATATTTTCTTACGTGGTAAAGTAGGCAATGTCTAGTTTAATCTCCATTTATAATATTGCTATTTATGACTATGATAGAGAGGCTACGTTTTCAATAATTGGTGTTTCATTTACATGAATGTGAACAATCGTTGCAAAGAGACGACAAGAATGGAGACCAAAGCGACAATGTAATATCGATAGTAACAATGAGTATTAAAAGAAAACGGCTCAGGGAATATTCTATTCCAATAAAAAGTAATGAGAATATTACAATATGACGAAATGGAAGTTTTAGAAGTTAAAGTGACGTAAAATAAAGCAATAAAGACGTGTAGCTTAATTTCACCTTCACTAAATTTTTCGTTTCGTAAGAGTACTACATGTAGTGGGATGCAGTCGACCATGTTTGGTGTGGTGAGTGTGTAATGCGAATGAGTGTGTTTTCTTCTGTCACTCGCAGTACTTCGCAGAATGTATCGCTGTCAATTCTCTCTGCACGTACTGATGCATTGCTCCGAAAGATATTTTTCTCCCCTTAGAGAGTCTGCGGTATCTATGAGCGAAAGCAAAACTGCAGAAAAAAGTAAGCCGACAAGATCTTCGCCTTCATAAATATGCTCATAAATGACGGCTCCTTTCTCCCGTTGGAGAGACGTCGGAGGGTACCACGGAGGAGAGAAGCACCGCATGCAGACAGAGTATCTCGTGTGAGAGAGAGAAAGAGTGGCTGGTTGTTAGTCGGGTTTCCATGACTACCAAGAGAGGAGGGGGTAAACAGAGAATGAGATTGTCATGCAGGAATGCTACCTTGCGCCTTTATGTGGTCCTCTAGGAGTTGGTTTTCCTCCGCGGACGAGATGCTAGCGAGATGCATTCCGTGAAAGCGACAGTATCGGTTCGCCCTGTACCAGTTGGCCTGCAAAAGCAAAGACGGATGAGGAACCATCTCTCCAAGGAGGGATTATGGGGGTGGTTAGTGAAAGGAGGAGCTGCTGCTTGATTTGTACAGTCCTTATCTGTTCGATCCATCTTGTTGCTCTGAAACCTGCGCTGTTCCATCAGCTGCCGTCTTCTCTATGATTAACCGCCAAGAACCAACAATACCCACTGAATCAATTGTTGGCTACTTCCCTTTTCACTCGTGCCTTAAAATTTTCTCGCCTCAATTATTGTGTTGCCCTATATTGTTGCCTCAGGTTGCTAGCTCGCCCTCTCAATAACTATTTTGAAGTTTCAATTTAGCCCGGAATGAAGAAGTTAATTATCATAATTATCTCTCTCTCTCTCTCTTTTGATTCAAGTCTTAATATAGTTCCTCGTCAATTATTGTGTTTCGTTTTGCAGTTGCCAGGTTGCTCCCTATCTCCCTATCTTAGTGACGATTAAAAATTTTCAATTTCTATCCAAACAAAGGCTCTGTTTACTTGTTAATTTATCTCAACTGTTGTCTACTTTTCTCTTGCTCAATTTCAGCATTGTTGGCGCCAATTGTTTAGTAACACTAAAAAGTCGCGATTCAATAACTTATTCTGAAAACGTCTTATTAACATCTGATTTAGCTAATAATTCTGTCCTATAATTCCTACCCAATACGTTCACGTGAAACAATGTCTTTGTACTTCCCTAGGGATATGCTCTCTTAAAATTATTATGTCTTAATTACCGTTGCTATGCCTTAATTACCATTTCTTCGATCTCTAATTATGCAAAGACTCAGTCACATTTCCGCGTAACATGTCGATTACACGACCGTTCAACTTCTGCCGCTCCGCAAATACGATGGCATCCCAATGCAGGCATATACTGGCGGTCGTCCATGGAAACATCCGTGGAAACGGTTGTCATGGTCGTTGCAATGGTGATAATCATATCTATGGAAACGGTTTGAATTAGTTATTTGATGAATTTTCCAAAACGTGGAATATCCGACACTCTGATACGGGGAAATAGACGTCAAATGAGGAAAAGTCGGGGGAAAGCGGCAATTGAGAAAGTTTCTATCGTGTCCGAATGTCTAAAAACCATTCACCCGTAGGAGGGATTTATATCTCTCTAGCTATATGTAATTGGTCGCGTGGATGTCAACAGACGGCGTGCCGAAAGCACACGATCTCCTATGGACTCGTGCCAGAAGCTGCGTATCCTATTCATTCTTATATTAATTTATTGCTGAATATGATTTGATCCTTTGGCATATTAGGTAAACCTAAAACATTTAATAGAGAATTAATAGTTTATTGAGTAACTTCGTTTAAAATAAAATAAAAGAGCGCTTTTCTTTAATGTTTCTTGACACTTTGTGACCGGTTTCAACGACGAGAGATGAGAATTTAATCGCTTAAAATTGCAACGATAAATTTTACATGAAGCGAGGAAAGATCTTTCTATTTTATTATGAACCCTATCTCTGTATACTTGGTTATTTAATTGATAGGAAAATTTCGGAATTGATTTATGCGTATTGGTTTTATGATCTCGTAGGTGGGCATAAAATGGAATCTAGGTTTTTCAATAAAAGAATTTTGTACCGAAGTTCACGAAATTAATTCAAGTCTTTGATAATATAAATGTATTAATAATTTAACTTATTTAAATTAGATAATAATTCACTACAATATAATCCAATTGTCAATAATAATTGTATAATTTTAATAGATATAGTGCCTATACTATAATGCACTAGTCACTTTAATGAATTTTAAATTTGAATAAAATAAAATTAGCAATAATTCGTTTGAATTTGTTTTCCATTTTTGAGATTTCCATAACCGGATTCAATATTCTATCTTCATCTTACTTTCGATTCTATATATCCTTTCTTTGCTCCATTTCTTCCACCGTCTCATATCCTGCCCATCCTTGTAATTCGTCCCACACTTAGTATTCCCATATACATTTTCTCTTACATCCAGAGCCTATGGGGAAGTCGTTGCTCTACGCAGCTGATTCGTATTCGATTTTTTCCAGTGCCAAGGAGCCCTATCTTCATCCATCCCTCACCATTTTCGATAATCTCATATATGATACAACCTTTTCTGTTTTTTGGCAATCCTCATCCCCCTTTCCTCCTCTGCGCATTGAATGCTCTTTTATGATCTTTGTATCAATTTATATCAATTATGGAGTACATAATTGTAATATTAATTATGTGACATTGGCATATGTAATCAGTAATATATTTTGCTGCTGTACTGTTTTCGTATCTGACGAGACATCTATTCACTTCAGTGCAATATCTGAATTTATTGTGAATGTTACATTTCAATAAATAAGCTAAACTGTCAATTAGAATTACATTTGTCTATCTACTTCTCTTTCAAACATCGAAAGACCCTTTAATGTTGACTTTTCCTGAGGTCTATAATCACTGTTAATACTTTAACTAAAAAACGATTAATTTGGACAAGCTGTATAATGCTTTATGTATCTCATTGCCAAAGTACGCGTGTTATCGAGTCATTTTTGAGTTAGGGAAAAATTTCTTCACAGAAAGTTCCCGCATTATCATTCCATAATTAAAGATATTTAGCTGAAAAGTTTCTTTGCTGATGACACCGTATCCTTTCCAGTTATGGCGAGAAGATTATAAAGAACCTTTCCTATAAAAGCGAAAAGAAGAACGAACAGACACTTAAAATAAATGAATGCAAAGATACATCCACACTCTGACATTCGGTGCGAAATGTGGCATCATAGAAGATGGTTAGGAGCGAAAAGAGATGCTGAAATGGGAAGGAAAAGCTGAGAGATACAGAGGAAAGAAGAATTAAGATAGAGTAGTAAAGATGGTAGCTAAGGTTTCATCTGCTAATCTTAACTCAATGGAAGCAGGCTTTCCACCACCGCCTTCAAAAGACACACAAACATATATTGAATAAGCCATATTTACAGTGCAAAACATATTACAAATGATTAATCACATCCAAGCTCTCGTAGGAACTTACCTCCTCATGTATTTGGTGAGGTTATTAATATGTCGTCTGAGTAACAGAAACCATTGTTTGTCCAACATTTGCATCGTAATGTATTATTTTAATTTTCATATGAAATTCGAGAGTAGAAATGAGTATCTCCAGTCCTACTGCGTTCATTAATGGTTAAGGTTTTATTTCATCGTCTCCAATGAGTGTCAAGGCGTCAAGCTACAGGAAGTGATTAATGGAACCGTATCGCTATTAGCATATTTAAGAAACGAGAATCTAAGTCATGTGGGAATTGACGGAACTCGTCTCTTAAGACGAATCAGGAGTCGTGCAATTGAGAACTTAATTGACATGAGAAGGTCCCCTTTTAATCGAAGGATCTGAAGAAGTTACGAAGTCGACAATAACACTATTTCATGACATAAAAATCAATCTGCTAGTGTACGTGTTATCTGCCTTTCAGTAATCTCTATTTTCTATTTATGTCCCAAATTACGAGGCAACACTACGGTTGTTGAATTGCAAATTTCAGCTTTAATTTACCGTCTATAATTATTGTTATAAGTAATGCAACAAGAGGCCCTAACAATACCGTTGATCAAATACTAATCTATCAAGTTAACTTAACCGTTAACCCAAATTCCAGATTTTTTCACTACACTAACAAATTCGTCCAAGTTGGCGTTCCAATGGAAAGGAGACTTACGTTTAAAGCAAGTAATCCTACTTAACTTCCTTTTTTATATCACAAATGAAAGGTTAGATGGAAGAAGAGACTTTTCAGTCTCAATCTCGCCTTAATAAAGACCTTATAGACCTCACTCAACAGCTAACAAATAAATGGTCGTTAATTTAATTAAAAAAGGACAAACTACCGAAATAAGTGCAAAAACTTAATTGAAAATTATGTGTATTATGTGTCATCAATGAGTGTTCTACCTTTCGTTAGGTTTATGCACAATCAAAAATCCCTATTAATCGCCATCTCTTCTAATTTCCATATACTTAACCCCATCCCTTATGTCATCCAACAACTTCTGTCTTCCCCTCTGTTTTTCCCCTGAATCCTACACTCAAACACAACCTTTGCCAATTCCTCTCCCCTCGATATTTCACACACCCATTGAATTAGGTGTGTTATACACAAATTATATGTGTGCACCATATATATTACAATAAATATTTAGTTATTAATTGTTTAGTTGGGCGCAGTGCAATCCGAAATTACGCAAATAAGATATTTATGGTCGCTGAGTTCTCCTAAAGTGTGATTTCGCAATTCTCTGATTATATAGATTCAACAAATGCAAGATGATAGTTATTGAAAACTTAACTTTATTATCATCAAAATTAGAGTTGAATTACTTCATTCCGATGAATTGGATTCTTAATTTTCTTACGTGTTTTACTTCAAATTTGAGGCCATGTAGACATGGCATCGACTGAAGGAGATTTTTCAAATCATTAAAATTATAGTCTGTAGATATAATTCCAACGAAAACTGCTAAATTTTAATAATTAGCACCCAAATAACGAATGTAAAAAAGGTCAAACATGTTATTTCGTCAGTTGAGAATGATGGCGAAAGGAATTAAATATTCCGTCCTCTTTTTGTCTCTTCGGCCAACAAAGGTCAGTCGTAAAATCCTTTTGATTGGTTAAGCCAAATAATTGGCATTTAGATTGCGTAACAATTAGCAGTAATTGAGTTCCATGAGGTGATGAGCCGTCTGTCCAGCCGTTAAATGGGGTCAACAGGGAAATATGCACATTTTATAAGATTACAATAACTGTAAATACATACTATACAACGAAAATCATACTTAAATAGTGTTCAGATTGTCTGAAAGATAGAAATTATAATCGAAAAAGACAAGCAAAATTCGTAATTTCAAATACTCAATTGATTATTCTTGAGTTTCAGAAATCGAACATAGAAAATAATGAAATGAAAACCGATAGAGACACTTTATTTACAGCAGATTCGTAAAAACAAGCGCAAGGGACGAAATTGAACTTTATTAATGGATTCTAAAATCCATTTGAAAAGGAGACGATATCTTCCTCACCAATGAGGATTATGTGAGATCGGTTTGTTTTCATAATTATGTTCCAGAACATAAGCTGCATATAGCATAAAATAGAATCAACTCAAAGATCATAAAATTCAAAGATGAAATTCTGTTAACTTAATAGCTTATGTAATTTTTAGGAAAAAAATTCTATTCGGTTTAGTTAAATAGTCACAAAATCTGATTATTTTTACTATGAAAAATTGGATATATTTACTTTAAAATTGTAATGAAGTTTTCTTTTTCTATTCTTATCACCAATCATTTTTAAGTGAATTGTTAGAGTTGCAAAAATGAGTAATACATTTCAAGCTTAAATGCATCCCGATATGAAGAAAAGGAATGAAAGATGGGAACTTTGAGTCTGAATAATGCTTCCAAGTGTCCTTAAAGACAAAATTCTTTACATTGATACGAATCTTCGAAGCAAACGTAACAATTCGTGAATATCAAGTTCTTAGAAGTTCATTCTCAGTGCCTCGCTTTGCTTTTGTTTCAAAATAGAACGTAATTCAATACCACCCTGGAGTGATGTGCACGATTTTAAAAATTCTATTCGTCAAAGATATGGAGCACGTTATTCACGATTTAGAATAGCACTGCAGAATTAATACCTCAAAAGAATGTGGGATATGATTTCAGAGATAGATTTACTTGCAATAAATCGGTCAATATGACAAAGGTGTTCCCTTTTAAGCTTCAAAACTTGAAAGATGTGAAAGGGAGATGGGAATTGTTCAGAGAAAATCGAAATATGGACAAATTTAGGGAGCATCCCTCCGTTGGTAATAATATCTTGTGAGATATTTCTATTCACAATATATCTAAGGATTAGATTATCTTGGTTACCTTTACAATCGCGTCATTTTATGTATCAATTTTAAATATTATATTGCTATAATCAATACTTATCCATAAATGAGTCTAATCTTATGAGATATTTGGATTTTATTTTTCAGTGCCTGAATGGTCCCAATGTATCTCGTAGATAATATATCTAATAATGAATTATTTGATTATACATTATCTCCAAATTTTTAAAATAATGATTCTATGAATCAATTGTTTTAATCAACTCTAATTTAATAATCAATATCTCGAAATTTTCGCATCAAGGGTTTCAATTTATCTCACAGATATTAAAGGCTGAAATTTCCATGCGTCCCATGGATGGCAGAAGACAAGCATTTACATTCCACCCGAAAAATTACATGAAAGTGAACCAAGAAAATAGTGCGGTGTATCTCAGAGATAATATGGCGACCAAAGGACAGTTACGACAAAATCTATGTCGGTATTGTTTGACAGGAACAACCACGGATGGAATTTTGAAGAAATATTAGGAAAGATGGAGGAATTATTCACGATTCACAATATGATAGAATTAACGGAATAATTAATAAAAATGTTTCGAAAATAGGGAATAGAGATTTAAATCTCGAGGGAGGTTTCGATTCCGACTTCAATGTGTAAAGAGAGAGCAACAAGTGTTGCTACGTGGGAAGTCAACAATTGGCCAAATCACGGGATGAGGTAATTTTCGTTCGGTAGCCCTGTCCTCTTTGGCATGCTTTAATTCGTGCACATCACTCTTCAAACATGTACATAAAGCACTTTATTTTCCCAAACACTCACCTTGAAGAAAATGCCCAGGTAATATCGCTTCTCCCCCAATTTAAGCAAAGGCATCGTCCATCTGTTTAAGGCGCTGGAACCGCCTGAGCTGCCGAAGCCGGACGATTCGTCCACGCAATTGGCGCAATCTGGTGGTAGAAAAAAGAGATACATTTATTCAATTTACATCTTTAAAATCGTGCAAATAAATCGACTTGAATGAATTTACTGCATCAGCGCAGCCTCGAAATCATACTGATAGCAACGTGATGATGAATATAACTGGGAGACGTCGAATTCCTCAGCATGTGTTTTTAATGAGAATTATATTTTAATTACAACTGTTGTTAAGTTTTGAATCTCGAAAATTTACTAGATGCAACAATAGTGTTTGCAAAAAGGTAGTCATAATCGGCATTCTTAGAATATAACCATAAATAAATAAATACAATAATAATTATACCAGTATTATTGATTAACTTAACAACAATGCAATGCAACAAAAAGCAATGTAATATAATTCAAGTGGAAATACAATATTTATGGTTATAATCACATCCTTCATAGTTTAACAATGAAAAAAGTGATAAATGCAGCTGTAGCCAGATCAGTTTATGTAAAAATCGTGACAAGAAAAATAATCCTCAACATTTTTGAAAGATTTAAAAGGTCAATTCTATGTTGAGATAAAAACGATGAAATTAAGCAACGCAACTTGTCTATTTAAAGCTGAATTTCTCTCCGTTCTTCGGAAAAGGTGAAAACGTGAACAATTCGTGTGAAAAACATAAATTAGTTGAAAACGAAAACATCCAGCGTGACTGGTGGCACGATTAGTTGAAGTGTAAAGAATAAAATAGTAATTTATGTGAATTTAATAGTAAATCAATAATAGCATCTGGATCTGCTGCCAAATTAGTTTTAGTTTAATATAAATAAATGTTTCAATATTCTTCACTCTGTGTGGAAGCTTCTTCAATTTCACTGAATAACAATTCGTTCGAAATTGAGAATTGAAATATCTGTATTTTAGCGGTAACTCACGGAAATTCCTACTCTTGCAGCATATTAAGATGATGTGATGGAAGATTACCGAAATCTGCATAAGAACTCTCCTCAACCCTAATTCAATACATTACGTTCCACAACCATTGTGTAATTTCCACTCTGCATTCATGATCAGGGCTCAATGTGTTGCGGTTAAGGAAAATGAAAGGTGTAGTTCAACTTCCTCCGAATTTTATAAGTGGGCCACATTATCATTTTTGGCGATGTGGGAAAAAGTTTAGGTGATTGGTGAATCTTTTCAGAAACGTGCATGAGAGGTGATGAGGTCACGCTCCTTTATTGCCACCATAAAAAACTTTCCCTCTTTGCAATCTCTTTTTTTACATTCCGAAGTCTGAATTTCGTCGAACCTATGATAGGAAGCGTTGATTGGAATTTCCTATGACCTCACCATTTAGACATTTTTATTGCAGCGAAACAAGCATCGCACAGGCATCAATAACCTGCTCTTTCTATGGTAACAAACGAATAAATAGAAACCGTACTTTCGACAGCACTCTATGCGAATTCCATAAACACGTAGGTATTTGCTTTTCTCTATCAAGGAGATAAAATGATAAGTACCAATAGCAAGCCTTTTTACAAATAATAATAATAGGTATAGTTTACTTTAGATTTTCTGAACCCTAATGATAGCAAATTCTTTTTTCTACTCGAAAGTATCATCCTCAGTTTTTCAATAGATTGTCTCACTGATTTATTGAAACCGTTGTGTTATAATTTTCAGTATGATTTGAAACATTTTTACAGCCTGGATCATGGATATTAAAAGTCAAGTGATAGGTTCTTGATTTTAATAACCATTTCTTAAATATTTAAATTTTATTGCATAGATTTAATTGCATAGTATTGATTGGAGACGGTATGTGACTCATAAAAATGTAAATAATCAATGAAATTCGCAATGGAATATAATTTTACTGATTTTATTGCTAAAATTCACCTTGAACCACCCGCAGACTGTATAGATTGATCGTCAAATGTCACCAATCGCGTTCTTTCTCATTCCTTGGAAATTGTATTAAGTAATGAAGCGTTTCCATTTGACGTTTTCGTGAATTGCATCAAATGTCCGTCTTCCGTAGCATTACGATCAAAGAAGAACGCTAATCACATAAAACGCTCGAGTGATCTAAGCCCTCAGATACTGGAGTAGTTCCTGGTATTAAATGTCCGTCTGTTGGCACGACGCTACGTATAAGTTGAGAAACGTTGAGATGGTGTCAATGCACGGAAAGCACCGGATGCTGCGTGTTTCATTCCGGTTTGACACCTCGGTCACGAGTGCCGATTGACCTCTTACGATCTGCAAAGTGCTCCTTCCGGAGGCTGTGTCGATCCTCATAACATCCACAATTACCTAAAGAAGGCTCTGGGGAAGGAATGAGGCTTACTAAGGAAGATGAGGAGTGAGGTATATTACTCTTACATCCCTAGATGGACCGGAATGTTTTTAAACAGACGTTATGAGTGCAGAAAAATATCCTAATAGAGGTCATGATCCCAATTAATTCCTTTAGGGACTGTTTCTACGTGTCTAATTATACCTGCCCTTTATCTGATTGATGAATTTTTATGTCAACCAAAGTATTATCGAAACGAATCATAACTTAAGTAATCAGGAACCGAGAGCGAATTGGAATAAACAAATCAGCTTTCCTTTGCTTTCCCCTTAAAAAAGATGCTACAATTTGATGGCGTGCTTCATGTCACGTCAGGGTTTTCCCTTCCTCTTCACGATCACGGATGAGACATTTAAAAAGTTTTGGGGAAGCGTTAATGATCTCAGAAATGAAAGTGAAATTCTATTTCGCGAAAGGGAATATTCAGATAGGAGATAATTCTTGCTTGAATTTCATTATGACGAAAGACAAATCTCGTGACAGGGAACTATTTTTCATTCCACGAAACTGTATATTCATTAAAAAATCAGTTTCTAAAATTATAACGAGACACTTTCATTTTTAGTCCCATTTTCATCAGCTAAACTTGAAAAAAGATATTTCTTTTCACCAACCATACCGGTCAAGTATTATTGACTTAGGGAAGATGACAATTCTTATCACAAATAATTAAAAACAATCTAATTTTCACTCTCTCAGTTCTTAGTTTTGATTTCAACTAGTTTTATTCATATCCTTTGCCTTTCTTTATAAATTCTCTATGCGAAGAAACAATTTTCAATAATTCAACTTTAAAAATGGTTTATTTTTCTTTTTTTTAATTTTCCGATTTTATCTGAAATGGACGCTATAATACTTCACCATTTTATGTTGAGAACTATTGCTGAGCTACATGAGAAGCTAAAATAATTTCGCCATCGTTTAAAATGGATAAATTATGTTCTTAATACGTTTTGTTAAAACTCTTATACTTGACATAAACAAGATTGGAAGACAGGCGTGTCATACGACAAGCGATGTAGGTGCAAAGTGTTACGTGCCAATTCACTCTATAATTACTCCTTATAAAATACAGCAGTTTGATGTCGGAACCAATACCTATTTCTGGGCTACAACAGGTGTTGAAATCTTCTCTGCCTTATTGAAATATATTTATCACGTTGTTGAATTTGTAATAAATATTCTACCAGTTTAAGGAAGATTACTTACATTAAAGGCATTTCAAAGAACATTTCCATGTATAATAGTTAATTTATTCCGTTGATAAGAACATCCATATATTTTTAATCACGACTAATTCATTACTTAGTTCGTTCAAATATTATAACCAAATGGAATCGGATAACCCGATTGAAAATGAGATTTTCCAATTGGTTCATTAGTTCAAGTTACAAACGTTTACAAAAATATGACAACCCTACCAATCGAATAGAGTTTTACGCATAATAATTTGGATACGTGTACAATAAATACATTCATACACACACGTGGCTAATTCTTTTTCTAATATTCATTAAATGAGTGAAATTAGTCCTCGTGCATTGAAGGCAATGGGAGAAAGCTTGTATTAGACGTGTGTTTGTTGGAAGAAGCCAATAGTTTGAGCTAGTTTTAGTTAGATGATTACGTTTTCTCCCGCAAGATATCTAACGGCGAGTGGGAGCTGTCTTGATGCGGCCGTTAATCTTAAAAGCGGCTTCAAACGCACTTTACCAAGGAACAAATTGGTATTTTTTGCTTTCTTTGACCTGATTCAATTTCACTTCTAGTTCCTCCGAGCTCGTTCTATACGCCATTACATCATCTCTAGAGTTTTAATGAGAAGATTTATCTACGTCATTTCCTGTCGTGATCTTGGAAAGAGATACGTTAAAAAACAAAACCGTTTGGGAAAGAAAGTGGAGAAATCTTATATATCTAATAGTAAATGGGTGCTTGCAATCTGCAAACAAGGAAAGTTATTACGTAATAATAAGATATAAAGGCAAATGATAGCGATGGACGAATCGTTACATGAAGTACTTGGTTCAGGGAATACACAGCGCTATTGTATTTTATTACAATGAATCTGGTACTAGATTACGTAAAAATTATTCAGACAACGCAGCTTAAAAGTTATTCACAAGAAAATAAATTTTAATGATAATAGGTTTATATAGCTAATTGAGTAAAATAAATATTCAAATCAGTAAGTTTTACTGTAATCAACTTTCATGTCAAGTACATTATTTTTGTTTAATATTCGTTTCCATTGTCTCTTTTTTCCTCTCGCTGGTGCTATTTGATTGTGTTCAATATTTATGTTTTGCATTCCAGTTATGCGGAGCCAATCAGATCCATAATCCACTAATGTTCGGCAAAGAATATTCATTTATGGATTTTAGAGTGACATTTAGTTTTGATGAGGATGTTGTTCATTGATATGAGATTTAGAATAGAATTGAAGTTACTCAATCACATGTTTATTTTCTTAATTTATTGGTTTAGAGATAAGAATAGCCTGTTACTTGTTACTTACTCGTGCGAAACATGTTTTGAACATTGGAATTTATCAATTTTAATCACATGAAAATTGTAGTGAATTAATGTTAAACAATTACTTCAATATCAATTTAATATGAATGATATACTTAATAAATTCTTATGGGTGAGGTAGAAGTAATTGAGCATTTTTTCCTACATGGCCTCCTGCCTCGAAGTTTTGGCCATACCATCGCACGTTATCTTACGTTTTGATTTTCCTTACAGGTTCAATAATGGACCCCCACTGACGAAAAAAAATTCAACTGACTATTAGGGCTCATTGGCATCATTATCTATGGCTAGCAGCAGCGGATCATCAGCAACAGCAATATCAAGATAACTGATGAGCAGCATGTGACCAACAGAGGAGACTTCCACGCCGAAAAGGACGCGCAAGGAGGAACTAAGGACCACGAAAGAGCTAAGCAGATATTGGTGAGTGCAAAACCTTCCTTTTATAAATTGCTTTAGGGTTATATGACTTCAGACCCGTGAATATTGTTTTTTAAACTGATATTTTGGTTCTTCCGATGACAACGAAGTCACCCAAGGCTTCTCAGGGCGGTTATGCTTTCTCTATGCCATACACACATATTGACGTAAAAGAATAACGTAACGAACTTGATACACCTTCATGTAAAGCATAGTTAAAAAATTAATCAGGAGAAATAACGTAAGAAAACCGACAATAACATCACCTGCGTTTGATTGATCTAATTCAGTTACCGTTATAAAATAAATAATTACCAGGTATTTACTTTGGTATTTCTTGTCTCTATTTTGCATCCGACCTCGTCATGAAAGATAATTAAGTGTGCAAATTTCTTTAAATGTTGTTTTATTCAACTTGGTTGGCGAATTAAGAATTGCTCGTCTTCTATTCCGTCCCACATCGCTGCGGAAGACCGCTTTTCCCGGCAGGTGGCGGGTGAAAGCTTCTTTTGAAAGGATTAAAAATCAATGGCTTTCATCAGGGAAGAAGAATGCATAGGGGAAGCGGGAATGAATAAAGAATATGAAAAGAGGATTTGGGATGCTGATGCAATAGAGGATTTGCCTAGCGTGAAAGTTCGATCCAAGGACCGTTGCTACGACGAACGCGTGGGATTTATTTGACATACGAAATTCGACGGACTGAATTCTTGTTTGCCATGGTAACACAATGGGATTGTTGTACGAAAATGTAGGCCCGAATACCAAAGGAACAGGTCACTATTATTTTTGGCCCTCCTTTCTATTGTGGTCCGTTTTATTTTGTTGAAGTTGACAATGTAAACGAATGGATCATTCAACAACGTGCTAATATTTATTCTCATAGCATTTATTAGGAAAATGTTTGCGAAACTCAGACCATAAATCTAGGGGAATGAATGTTAGTTATTTGGGAACATATGTTTGCGGCACTATTAAGTTATGTTTATCTCCCAGGGGTTTCTAGAAGAAAGCTTGGTCATATATTTGTAATCTTAGCTGCCTGGGAACAGATGCACTGCTTGGTTTTACCATTTGTAGATTTGGGAAGAAGGGTTGGGGAACTTAAATAATCAAGACGAGTAGACTACAAAGAAGGATTTGAGAAAACCAACCGTAAAAGCTTAATTTAGATAAGTCAATATTATTTCAAAATTGGCGCATTCGGTAGAATCGCCGAATGTACGGACAAATGAGAATTGCCTCAGAATCTGTTAGTCTAGCCTAAAAGCCTCGTCTTGCGAAATTATAACTTACAAAATTTTGGGTTACTGGCTCCAACCATTATAGTGTGACCCCACCTAAGATGGTTACTAAGAGATGAGCCAACGTAGAGCAGCTCGTTTCGGTAATGAAGATCTCAGGTCCGAATACGCTTTTATTTTTCAAACTTTGGTTAGATATCATTTTCCACTAAAAATTTCGCATTAAGACGAAGTTGCTTTAACTTTGTTGTAAAAATTAGCCTATTCTTGTTTAAGATTTATTCTTATCAAGATTTTTAATATATTTTATGAGCGAAATCATACAACAAAAAATGCCAATTTCTTCTGAAGACTTTATCCCCAGAAATTAAATACACAAGCTACTAAGAACACCACAGTTTGTGTTTTGATACTGACTTACCAACGGGAATAAAATCAAAAATTCGTTTATTCGCAGACGATTGTATTATATATAGGAATTTAAAAAACGAGAACGATTGCTTGGAACTTCAAGAGGATTTAATTGCCTTAAATAGCTGGGTTTCGTCTAATAAATTATAAATTAATACAAATAAATGTAAAGTCATAAGTTTCAATATAAGTAAATATCAACACGCATATCATCTGGGGGGGGGGGAATTCTGCCTTGTGAGTATACGGTAAAATACTTAGGTTTAACATTCAGTAGGGACTTGAAATGGAACGAACACATAGAGCGAATAATTTTGAAAGCCAACAAAGTATTAAACTTCCTAGAGCGTACTCTTAGTAAATCAAATAAGAATGTTAAGGAGGCAGCGTACAAATCATTTGTTAGGCCAATCTTGGAATACGGGGAATGCCTATGGGACCCGCATGAGGTAGGTTTAAAGCGAAAAATAGAAAAGGTACAGAGAAAGGCAGCAAGATTCGTCTTAGGCAGATATGCAAGGCTTGATAGCGTTACTCAGATGCTAAAAGAATTAGGTTGGGAAAGTTTAGAGGAGCGGAGATTCAAGAATAGGTTCTCCAAGAGAAATAGTTATGAATATGGAAATCTTATTTTATTTCGAATTAATTTCAGGTTAGTTTATTAATTAGAAATATAACGTATCGCATTACGAAATATTATTCGTAAATGGATAAAAAATCTATTCAATTGCCAAAAATATTCACCTGCAGCCTGCGATCATTTTCTGACATACCAATGCTACGCTTTTTTAAGTTGATATTTATTCCGTGAAATATCAGATATTAGTATTAGAAGAAGAAAATAGTGCGTGTGTGAAGTCGTTCGAATTTGCCGCCCGTTCCAGATGAACGTCCGTTGGCTTCCCGTGAAATTGCCTCACTTTTCCGCAACTAAGCCCATCCTCTCTTTAGATGTGTATCGCCTATAATGAGGCAACAATCATAACATCCGACGAAACGCGGTGACGCAACAATGAAAGTGAAGCGTAAATAATGAAATCGACTCTCCCATTGTTACGACCTTGCCGACAATTGCCCTCTGTTACGTGGAATAAAAACAAAGGAGCCACTTAATTAGCTTTCGCTCCTTAATCACGTGCGCTACATTATTTTGGAGAAATTGATGCTTCCTCTTGCCGACCTTCATATTTCAGAAGGTTCTTGGAACGTGCTCGGCTTAAGGGAGTGGGTGGAAGTGGGATTTTAGTCGAAGGTTTGGGTTGGGGAGCGTTCTTATTTCTTCATGTTTTAGATGTCACTGTCATTTCAAAGAAAGGTAAAGTACTTTATGTATCGGCGTGTGAAAATAACCTAGTTATTGGTAAACTCTATCTTCTTGTGGTGGAAACTAACTCGTGAATAAATTTGTGAGATTTAAGTCTACGTGAAATTACCGTCCAAATCATCTATATGATTGTTTGTACCATACATCAGTCTATAAAATTACTGTATTTTAATTACATCTGCTGAATGTATTATAAAACAGCTGATAGGTAGCAAGCGTTTTTCCTAAGTATCAAGTCATTTATTTTCTGAAATCGGACTTTTTGAACCGTTTTCTCAGAAATTAAACAATCAGCTGAAAATCTGTTGTAGGAAAAGTTGAAGCTACGTATATCTAAATATAAAGTTCAATGTATTCGTTTCAAGGAAAACTGCGCTATTTACTTATATACATATAGGGGGAAAATTAAATTACTATGTAGTTATTCTTTCTTCATGTTTACCAGTAAGTCAAGTAGCGAGTTTCAGATTAAATAATGACAATCCAATCGAAAAAGTCAAAATTTTGCATAAATTTTATTAAAAATTAATATTTTGATTCGATCTGTCTGGTGTACCATTTTCAAATTGAATATCATACACACAATTGAATAACGGACATAATTTAATTCAACTTATGGTCTTGGATTAGACTTAACAAAGTTAACTTAAACTTGAATTTCTTCAGCGTATTTCGTTATAATTTTCCTGAAAATAAAATTATTAAGATATCCAAATATAAAAAACGAGGAAAAATTTCTCGAATAACCTTGCTTCTATCATAAAATGTAATTTTTACCTTAATTTATCATAGTTTTGATAAAATTAACAGATATTTGATGAATTTAGCGTAATTGATAGAGCGTAACCCTGACGACCACTAGCATTGTTGAAGTCCCATTTCTAAATAAAAGGCAAGGCCAATCACGAATGCATCGAGAATTTAATTATACAGTATTCTATTGTAATAATAATTTTAAGGAACATTTTAATGCTTCTTTCTCATTAACCCAAGGTTTAATCTTCAACCTAGCGGTACCCTTTCAATGTATCCACTCAGAAAAAACAAATCTTTTGGAATAATTACTTCACCTTGCTATTAATTGAATTTTCTTTCTAATTTCGGTTCTCTTAATTGGGTTGGTCTCCTTAACTGAAAGCCTTGGAGAAATCCTTGGTGATCTCTCAATCATTGAAACATAACGACAATTCATTCTTGAAATTGAATCGAATCACCAAATTAGTCACGTTTTACGCTTCACCGATGAGACTCGGTTTCTCAAGTGAATTTCACGGATTCACTCGGTCCAGTGATTTGTTAGTCACTGACGGTCAAGTTTGGATTGTCAATCGAATCATACTTTCGTGTGGCCTTGAAATGGTCGCATTAATTTAACAATACTTCCAAGTAAATCGACTCCTAATTAAAAACGAAATATGGAAGTTTTTGATGCTTGAAAAGTTCTCGTCAATGAATTATGAAACATAACATAAGTAAGATAAGGGAATAATTATAGAGTGGAACAATTAGATACCATATATATCATTTAGGCCAACTTTAAAGAGCAAATTTCCCTGAAAAAATCGATGCATATGCTAAATAGTTGCCGTTATAGTTAGCACATAGTGGGCTAGAATCGAAATAGATGGTCAAATATGATATGATTTAATTCGATACTGGCACAGTAATTCACAAAGGACTACTTTATATAATAGACTGTGTAGAATAATATATACTATAATGATGTATATAGACTTCTATAAAATAATAATAATGAATTATGGAGCATTTAAAATAGGCTGAACGAAAACTGTTTAAAACACGAGTCACTTAACTATATATTGAGAAAATACAGGATGTCAGATTTATCAAATGTTTACTCATATAAATTATTAAAAATGCTTTTCAAGAGATATCTATATTCGATCCGATATAGAAACTGTTGAATTTAACTTATGGAAAAATAACGATGCAGTTGATATGATTCTTTGTATTTATGTTCGCCAAAAATTGTTGTGCTCATTGAAAAGTCTTTATTTATTTTATGTAACGAAATGGTGAGTATCTTTTTCTGAGCAAAAATAGGAAAAACAGTTCGCTCAAGCCCTTTTTTGCCCCTATCGAGAAAATTCCTCACCTTCAATCCTTGATCATATACCACCTTCCGATCTGCTCCCTGCATTCACAAGCTTGTCTACCTTTCCATCTACTTTTCTTAAGAATATAAATGAATACATCTTTCTGGTTGCAGTGAACTTTTGATGGAGATAAAAATCATCCGTAAACTACGTAATCTTCATCAGATATGTGCTTTTCCAACTTATCTGCGATCGCTTTTGAAATCATAGGCCATCATAACTGCGTACTTTAGAAAACATGTGGTAACACTCCTAACCTTAATAAAAACGCCGTTTTCTACGGTTTAGCCGCTGAATCTTATCTTCCGATCTAAATAATATTTCCTCAACGGCCACCTAGATCCACTCCTTTGTTACTTTCGTTAACTTGGTCCCGTTCATATTTCAGGAATGTAGGTCACTCATCGAAAGTATGACCACCTTTCAGAAGGGTTACAAAACAATTGCGTCACGTAAATATAAAGTATAACGCATTTATCGACGAATAACTTCCTCTCCGGAGACATATTGGGCTCGCATTCTTCCTGTGAACCATACTCGTTCGTTTATTTCGCAATTAAGATTAATTGCCCAAATACCGTTTCTGTTTCCATATATTGATTTATGGAATATTTTGGTCCTTGGTACAGCATATAGGAGAATGTACCTTTCTTTTACGTTTCTCTGTTTTATCCAGGTCTATGATAACATGAAAGTTACTGAGGTTTGAGCAATGAAGAATATTTGCTATTTTCTGAAATATCATAATTCAAAGCTCAGAAAAGTGTTATATGTCGAGTCAATTTGCTGTTCTTTCTTAGAATTCTCCGTCTTTTGAATCAGTGACACAATCAAAGATTAACTACCTCACTCCTCATCACGCATAGTAAGCCTCATTTTGTATTCAGTGTCATTTGATTGGGTATTTTCAATACTGTGAATATTGCTATCACTCTCCTGCCCTTGCATGGATGTATTCCTCCATTATATATCAGAGAAGAAAGCCTAGCTTATTATTATTATTTTTTTTTATTTTATCTTATTTTTCTCATTTAATTTAAATTAACCCACTAATATTTTCTTTTCATTTCATACAAATGTTTGGTTGCATTTCAATGCTGCTTTGTTGATATTTATAAATATGTTTATTTCAATTTGTAATTGTACGATTCATTGTAATTGGTTGAAATGACTGTTAAAGAATCAAATTTAAATAAATAAAATAAATAATTAAAAAAATAGTGCCTCACTCCTCACACTACCGAATGGGCCTCATTCCCTCTCCAAAGCTTACGATAGGGTAAGAGTGCCGCACTTATAGAAATGTCATCATTTATATAGATCATTAAACAACCATTTCAGGATTCAGCAAGTCCTCGCGTATATCGACTTTACAAACACAACAATACCAATTGATCGATTTATAAATCCTATCGTTATTTGACGATGCACTTCCATTTCCTCTCTCTGCTCTTGTATATATGTATTCAACGTCCTTCTGTCCTTTCTTAGACGCGTTCACTTGTAATCTGTTCGTGCTGTTTAGCGAAAACTAGATTTCGACGATGCAAATCCGTGAACGTTTTCCCCAATTTACTACTTA
The DNA here is from genome assembly GCA_947579665.1 of Sympetrum striolatum. Classification (NCBI taxonomy): domain Eukaryota; kingdom Metazoa; phylum Arthropoda; class Insecta; order Odonata; family Libellulidae; genus Sympetrum; species Sympetrum striolatum. Next base: position 84,946,163 of record OX388350.1, read on the forward strand.
GACTTATTACATTATTTGTGCTCTTTTGTTAGCATTGTAAGTGTCAGGTTGTGCTACCCTGCCTCTTGCAGGGCTCGTCAGCATTCCCCGCCCCTTCGTCCTCTCAAGTAGCATCTTTATGGCGTGAGAATCTGCACACCTGGGAGAATACAAGCTAACTACTGACGAAGGCTTGGGAGGACGGGGGGGATGGGGGAGAGACGCGGTTGCACGGGGCACGGGGAGTAGAGAAAGAGACGCGATGGTGATATGTAGTTGATTTCAAGTAAATAAAAAGCACTCGTTCTGATGCCAATGATTTCTTCTCTGTTCCCGGCTATTCTCTAAGCGAACCCTCACCCATCCTGTGGGCGGCCTTTACAAACTGGTGACAGCGGTGGGATCCTAGGCAGATACCCATTCTTAAGGGAATAGTAAAAAAAAAAAAAAAAAAAAAAAAAAAATCAGAGAGAGTCGAAGTCATGGCATCCCGCGTGAGTTTTGGAGGCCGGGAAGTAAACCTCCAAGAAGCAATCAACGAGCTGAGCACGAGAATTGGGGAACTGGACGCGGAAAATGTAGGTTTGAGGAGATCGCTTGCTAATGGCAATGGGGAGGCGGTGACAAGAAAGAACTTCGCCCTGATATCCCTGATTGACGTCTTTTCGGGAGAACCTCAAGCAGTCACGTCCTTCTTCGAGAAGATCGAAAGGACGGCGGAGCTTAGCGGATGGGGCGACGCGGAGAAACTTCATGTTGCTTCCCTTCGTCTGGGAGGAGAGGCCGCAGAGTACTACCGGAGTAAAGAGGAGTGTCGAGAGGCGACGGGATACGAGGTGCTAAAGGACCTACTCGTGGAGAGATTCAGAACCAAGAGGAGCGCGAGGTTCTATCGGGAGAAGCTCTCCACGATGCGACTGGAACCCCGCGAGGAGATAGAAGCCTTTGGCGACCGGATCCGCGCGGTCAACATACACACGTACGAAGCGACCGGAGTGCCCGACTACGTCGCCGCAGTGCGATTTGAGGCGGACCAACGAGCCTTAGACGCGTTCCTGAATGGTCTCCCGGGGGAATTGGGCCGCCAATGTCGTCTTACGGCACCAGAGACCCTCGAGGAAGCCATTAAGCAGGCCGTGAGAATCAACGAGGTGGAGCGCAGGGCGACCGCTGAGCCCCCGACGCGGCGAGTGTTCCGGACTCCGAGGGAGCTCGCTTGCTTCTCGTGCGGCTTAGCGGGACATATCGCGCGGCAGTGCCGGAGAGGGCGACGCTGTTTCTCCTGCGGTGGAGCGGGTCACATCGCCCGGGACTGCAGAGCGAGGCGACCGGCACATCGGCCGAGGGATTTAAACGAAGAGGGGGTCGGAGAAGCCACCGGAAGCGGCCCCTTTTAGATGTACTCCTGCCTCGAGTGGAGCGGACGAAGGCAACGAGGGATTTGGTGGCGGTTGTGAGAATGGGAGAAGGTATTTATAGGTTTCTTGTCGACACCGGTGCCCAAGTTTCCCTGATATCGCGTGATGTTTGTGATTCGCAGGATGTAAAGCGGTCCCCATATCGAGTGAAAGGTATTACGGGAAGACTGGTGAGAAATTACGGTGAAAAAGTTATCCCCTTTAACGTAGGGAAGCAGACATACAGGGCCCGGATGCAACTGGTGGATAATTTAGGAGGTTTTGACGGTATTCTAGGTTTAGATTTTCTAGAAGAGAATAGGGCGAAAATCGATGTAAGTGAAGGCACTTTAGTGATAGGGCAACATGTGTGGGCTGTGCGTGAGAGGCAGGAACTGCAGCGAAGAGAAAAGCCGACTAAAGGGAGAGATTATAGGGAACCGCAGGAAATAGGCGAGATACACGTTAGGCTGGTGAACGCTGAGATAATTCCTCCACGATGCGAAAAGCTCGTAAGCGCTAAACTTGTGGATATGGATTTGCCGTTGGGGAGTGAAGTGATAGTGGAACCAGGATTGGAAGACCAAAGTGGTTGTTACGTGGCTCGAGGGTTGTGCCGAGTAATGGGAGACGCCTGTGTCGCATTGAAGATAACGAACGTAGGCGACGAGGCCGTGACCTTGAGAAAGGGAGTGAGGATAGGAGAGGCGCATATGACGTATAGGGGCGATCAGCTGAGAGGGGCTAAGCAGACGAGTTGGGTACGCCTAGTTCGGGATACCGAGACAGAAATGGATTTCCCCGATAAACTACATCACTTATCGCCCGAAGAAAGGGAGGAACTATTACCGGTCTTGCAGGATTACCGCCATTTGTTTACAGAGGGAGTGAGCCCACCGGCGACGAACATCACTTCGCATAAGATTGACACGGGGGATTCTTCCCCAATCAATCGTAAACCGTACCGTACCCCTCACTCCCAAAAAGTCATAGTACAAGAACTTGTTAGGGAACAGCTGGAGGCAGGAATAATAGTTCCTAGTGAAAGTCCTTGGGCCTCCAGGATAGTAATCGTACCGAAAAAGTCTGCCGATGGTACACCTAAGTATCGCTTCTGTGTTGATTACCGCGAATTGAACGCAGTCACCACTTCAGATGTGTATCCAATTCCCAATATCATTGATACTCTTGACCAACTGGGCGGATGTAAATATTTTACAACCCTGGATATGACAAGTGGGTATCATCAGATACCAATGCACCCCGATTCGCGACCTAAGACCGCGTTTAATGTAGAAGGCGGGCATTACGAATATACCCGTATGCCTTTTGGACTTAAAAATGCCCCCGCAACATTTCAAAGAATGATGGACGGTGTCCTTCGGGGACTCAAACCGATGGAGTGTTTGGTATATTTAGATGACGTCATCATCTTCAGTGGGGACATTCGTGAGCACGCGAGGAGAATGAGGAAGGTGTTCGAAAAATTTGCGGAAGCGGGTTTGTCGTTGAAGTTTGAGAAGTGTCATTTTGCAAAATCAGAAGTGAAGTATCTAGGGCACATTATTAACAATAGAGGCGTTCAACCGGATCCCGAGAAAATTGAGGCGGTTCGGAATTTTCCTACTCCAACGTCAGCTAAGGAGCTTCAGTCCTTTTTAGGTCTAGCAAATTATTACAGGAGGTTCGTAAATAGTTTTGCCGAAATCGCACGCCCCCTGACGCGCCTCTTGAAGAAAGGAGCGGCTTTCGTTTGGTCACCCGATTGCGTTGCCGCTATGGAGGAACTAAAAAACGCTTTGGTAAGCAGCCCCGTACTCGTGTACCCGGACTTCACCCGCCCATTCATAATCTCCACGGACGCGAGTAATTTCGCGGTGGGAGCTGTGTTATCGCAAATAGTGGGGGGGAAAGAACACCCAGTCGCTTTTGCGTCCCGAAAGTTAAATCCGGCAGAGATTAATTACACCACCACGGAAAAGGAGTTACTTGGGGTTATTTGGGGCGTTAGTGAATTCCGTTGTTACGTCTATGGACGCAAATTCAAAATTATTACCGACCACAGCGCACTTAAATGGCTGTTAGGCCTCAAGGATCCAAGTAGTAGGCTACTACGTTGGTCGATCAAGCTGGGAGAATACGACTATGAAGTGGAGCATAAGCCGGGGAAAAGGCATTCCAACGCCGATGGACTCAGCCGGAAGATTCGGCGAATCGCCGTATACGATGAAGAGGACATACGCCGGAAGCAGCGTCAGGATTCGGAGTGTGACAAATGGAGGGGAAGGAGAGGATTTATCGAAAGGGGAGGCCTGCTAAGTCGGAAGACTAGAGATGGAGAAAAAGTAGTCGTTCCCGAATGTCTGCGAAACTCCATAATAAAACAATTCCATGAGCATCCACTTTCGGGGCACTTAGGGGCTAAGTCCACGATCGGGAGGATTACTAATCAGTATTGGTGGCCGGGATTGTCCAGGGATGTTAAAACGAAACTGCGAGAATGTGTATCTTGTTGCCGAAGGAGTCCTTATGGTAAAACAAAAGCACCGTTGCAGTCCAACCCTTCGGCGGAACAGCCATTCATGTTTGTTGCGTTAGATATTGTAGGGCCCCTTCCCATTACTAAGAATCGGTGTAGATACGTCCTCTCAATTATTGATCAGTTTTCCAGGTACTTAGAAATGATCCCTCTCCCTGATCAGACAGCAGAGACAGTTGCGGTGGCCTTGGTTCGACGGTGGATATTGAAATTCGGCGTCCCTCAGCGGATTTTAACCGATCAGGGAACTAATTTCATGTCAAATTTGTTTGTAGAACTGTGCAGGTTGCTGAAAGTTGAGAAACTGAGGACATCGGCGTATCACCCGGAGAGCAACGGTATGGTTGAAAGGGTTCATAGAACCATTTCCCAGGTGCTAAGTCACTACGTGAACAGCGATCAGAATGATTGGGATGAATGGCTACCCTACGCCGTGACAGCTTACAATACGAGCCGCCATACTAGCATCAAACATACGCCACACGAGGTTGTTTATGGTTACGAGATGAGGTCACCCTTTGAGTGTTTTGAGAGAAGAGGTAAGGGTTGGAGTAATACTTATGTGCCTCAGCTCAAGGAAAGACTTAAGAGGGTATGGGATGTATGTCTTAGAAACAGTGAGCGAGCGCGGAAGATGCGGGCGCGGCATTATGACAAAGGAACTAAGGAGACTTTTTATAAACCTGGTGATTTTGTTTACTTGAATAACCCATGTGTGAAGCCCGGTAGAGTAAGGAAATTCCATTGCCCCTGGAAGGGTCCTTATGAGGTTCTTGAAGTAGTTTCCCCAACGAACCTCCGTTTGCGACTCCCGTTTCGCACTTTGATCGTACATAAGAATAGGGTGAAGCCATGTGTCGGGATTCCCCCAAACATGTCGACCGCGGTTGAGGAACGACCGAGGGGAAGGCCACGTGGGAAGAAGGATAGCAGACGAAGCACTTCCGCTTCTCCGTTAGATTTCTCACACCTAGACGCGACAGGGGCGCCCACGCTTTTATATTCAGATGAAGCGCATCCCGTGCCCGACCCAACGGTGCCATCTCAAGGGGTTGTCCGATCTCCCTCCACTCCCATCCCCACCCCTGCTGCTGACCACGCGCCTCCAGCTCTCGAGGCATCGCCACAACGTCACTCTGTCTCAGAGGCATCAACGCCCACTAGCGAGGAGCCAGGCGAGCGAATTCCTTTGAAGGACGTTCCGGGACGGTCACTGCCCCGCAGCCCTTATCTTCTGCGGCCCCGAGAGCAGCCAGATAACGCGCCCACCGGACTGGAAGCCGACCTTGCGGACTTGCAGATTCCTGCTAAGGTCGCTACGGAGATATCGCCCGTACGCTGCCCTTATCCGCTGCGATCCCGGGGACAGCTGGTGAGCGACATAGCAGAGCCTGAGACGCATTTCCCGGAGGAAGCAGTGTGTGAAGTGCCCCCTTCTTCCCCATTGCCCCAACGCTCTCCTTATCCACTAAGAACCCGAGGGAACCCAAACGTGTCTTCCCCCTCGGCTTCCGATAGTGCTTGCACCACAGATCCAGGTTCGTTGACGGAAGAGAAGATTTAGGAACCATGAGGAAAATGTGTGTGTGGTTGTTAATTTTAAGCCTTTTAGAATTAGTAAGAGGACAAAGTATTTTGCCGCTGAGTAATGGAATTGTATTTGAGAGGGAACAGGATGTGATGTTAACGGAGCATGTTTGGACTATTGTGATCAATTTTAATTTAAGAGATGTGCGGGATGAATATAAGAAATTAAAATTTATTTTTGAGAAGGTAAGAGAGAGAATTTCTATGGAAGAGACTTGGTCTCTGACTGACGGCTACATGTTAGCGCTTCAGAGAATGGAGGGAGAGTATGAAAGGGTGAAGGATGAGCTGGAGGTGTTTCTGGGGTTGTTAGAGGGACGAAGAGTACGTAGAGGATGGATAGACGTCGGGGGCACTGTATTAAAGACAGTATTTGGCACTATGGATGCAGACGATCGGCGCCGTCTTGAAGATAGAGTTGCGCGGTTGGAGGAAGAAAGCGGGAGTGCGTTTGCCGAAGCCGCGTTACAGCTGACGATGGTGGAGGGGTTAGAGGAGAGAATCTCCAATCACACGCGAATTTTACGTAGCATGATGACGGAGATGCTTAATATTCGGAATCGGACCGCCAACTTAAGTAGAGAATTGCAAAATAGGGATCGCCAACTGCGGAATTTGTTGGGAGATGAAGACGCATTACGGCAAATTGGCCACGTTTTGGTGAATGCCAGGATAGATCTAGTTGGGTTAAGGAATGCCATAGAGCATAGCGTACATAGCCATCTTAGTAGTATTCTCGTGCCTCCCGGAAAATATTTGGAATTATTGAGAAACATAAGAGATAAAATTAAGCACCCTTTGTACATGATGGTGCCTTGTGATTACGAGGCACTACATAATTACTATGAAATGGTGAAGGTTTCGGCAGTCGTTTTGGGGGAACGGCTCCGTGTCGTAATAGATGTACCTTTGGGGGATAAAGGAGGGTCGTTTGAGAGATACAGGATGAGGGTTTTCCCCGTTTTGTATCCAGATTTGGGTTTACATGGCAAATGGGATGTTGGGCATACGTTGCTAATTAGTAATGATCGGTATTACTACACTGTGCTGACGGAAGGCGAATTAAGGGACTGTAAGGAAGGACCTCTCTTCATTTGTCCCGCGAACGTAGTCCTAAGAACTGGGGCAAATGGAGATTGTGAATATCAGTTGTTTATGGAAAAGCCGACAACTAATTGCGAGAAAGCGGTCAAAAATCTTACGACGCCATATTTCGGCCGATTGAAACAAGGATGGGTTTTCTCAGTTCCTACCCATACTCCCATAACCATAGTGTGCCACAGCTCGAGTCAAGTCAGTAGGCCTCAATCAGCTCATCTTCGAGGCAGCGGGGTGATCCAAAACGTCTCAAACTGCGATATTGTAGGAGATACCTTTAAACTGATGGCAGCTTGGCATGGTAAGCATGAGATCAACGGTAGCCTTTTGGAATTGGTGTTACCTAACATATTTATGTTCGAGGACGAGAGGGCTCTTTTAAATTTAGAAAATGGGACCGAATTAGAGAAGGTGAAGGTAGAAATAGAGGAAGACATGAGGGAATCTGGGAAGGGGATTGATTTCCGGAAACTGATGCACAGGATTGGTACTCGCAGAAAGTCGGCAGCATCAATGAACTTACATATTAACATCGGTGGGGGAATTGCTGGTGCAGTGGTATGTGTTACGCTTATATTTTGGTGGCGCAAGTGGATTGCGAGTAAGTGCCAAATTGTACAAAATCGTGTGCATAAGCCGAAAGCAATAGACGCCAAGAATGTGCGGGTAGTGATTGAAGAAGATAGTCCGGAGTGAGTTGCACTTAATAGATTTTATATAGTAAATACGTGCTTTGGTGGTTTAGTTTAGAAAAAAAAAAAAAAAAAAAAAAAAAAAAAATTTAGTGTTGAAGTAGATGCTGAAAGCAGTTAATATTGTAGATCATGTTTTACATTTATTTGTTACTTTTTATTAAATTTAATGTTTATTTTTATATTAGTTTAAGCCTGCACTTAATTGTATTGATGTGCTGATGTGGTTGATTGTGAATGCATTGGTAATTGTTGAGTTGCAGTTTATACTGCAACTCTAATTTTGGTGGGGGATGGTGTAAGTGTCAGGTTGTGCTACCCTGCCTCTTGCAGGGCTCGTCAGCATTCCCCGCCCCTTCGTCCTCTCAAGTAGCATCTTTATGGCGTGAGAATCTGCACACCTGGGAGAATACAAGCTAACTACTGACGAAGGCTTGGGAGGACGGGGGGGATGGGGGAGAGACGCGGTTGCACGGGGCACGGGGAGTAGAGAAAGAGACGCGATGGTGATATGTAGTTGATTTCAAGTAAATAAAAAGCACTCGTTCTGATGCCAATGATTTCTTCTCTGTTCCCGGCTATTCTCTAAGCGAACCCTCACCCATCCTGTGGGCGGCCTTTACAGCATTAATGAGGACCCGATCCTTTCTCATTCTTTGTGGTGTGAAAGATTTTTCCGTAGAACCAACCTTATTGAAATTTATTTTATTATTGAAACAACGATTTGCATTAATGTTGCATTTCTACCAACTTAATCTGTTGATGGAAAGACTAATATATTGAGGATTGGTGAAGAGTTTTAATTTTTCGTAATAATTTTCGTAAATTGAAAAAGCAGCCATATATTCTAACATTCCAAAAACCCACTTGTAAAATGTTCTTTCACGTTTTGATATCCTATTTCTTAACCAAAGCATGAAATTTAGGAATAACGATTATGGAATACAGGTAAAAGGTATGATAAAAAAGAATATGAATTGTGTGTATAGCTGATATATAAAACTTTCCTAAGTTTTCGTATGCTCGCCCCGCGATACTTCTCAGAATATAGTTTGTAACTGCTAACGCTGAAATATCACAACATTTCTTCCTTTTCATGAGGTATATTATTTTTTTCTTAACATTAGTTTTGACTTAAATACACCAAAATCAAAACTGTATACGGAAAGGGACTTTAACCGTCATTTAAATCGCATGAAGATGTTAACTTTTATATTTTACGGATAAATAAGATTTAAATAGATGGGATCAAGAAAAAAAATTATTTCTGCGTCTGCATATTTATATGTTGAGAAGTAAAGTAGAGGCCGCACTTAACGCTGGAAATGACCAGACTGGCGTTCGCAGTTTCTCCACCCCTTAAGTTTTCAGAAGTTTCTTTTTATTAATTCTAGCATATTCCGTGGCATTTCGCTTCCCATGATGATAGGGTCAGTTTCTCTGATTGACCTTCAGCTTTGAGACGCTATAAAGGAAGCATTCCGAGAGCCCAATCCAATTTCGACAGACCATCTCGTTGGAGGAAAAATTGGGAAGACTGCGAAGACCTTGGCTCCCGAAAAAAATATTAGGGCTGCGAATTATCATAGTCATAAAAAAGATATCAAGATCTTCTTCAGGTCGGCTTCAATAATTTATGCAATTCGGGTTATTTTATTACTCGTGTTTTTGTATCTTCTGCCATGTTGTAACATCGTTATCCCGCCTCTGGCTATGTATCGTATAGTCAAGGATGAAAAAATTCTCCAGGAGCTATATAAAATTAGACAATTTATAACGGAAATGCTAAAATTTTGCAACATCAACGAGCTAATACTATTAATTTAGAACTAAAATTCCAATGCTCCATTTTAACCAAAAGATATATTTTAAGAAATTCTTGCGAATCACCAACAAAATAGCAAAATCACCAAAAAAGCGAGAAAACAGCGGTTATCGAAGAAACAATGAAAATTTGTTTTGTATCAGTTGAAACATGAATATCTTTACTAGCTGAGTACTAACTGTGGAGTCGAAGGTTTAAGTTTTTCTTTCTTTTATACTTTATTTTACATGAATAGTTTGGTTAGTTAGAGATCGCGGGAGATAATGAAGGTTGTAGCGAAGTTTTTGCAGCTTTAGATACAAAATTATGGAAGCTATATTCCTAGAAGTAAACATGAGCAACACTGAATAGATTTGACTCTTTCATTGCGATAATCGAAATACACAAATAAAGTAATAGAGCAATATATAGTGGACTCCGGTAATTTGTTTTTAATTTTACTGTGATTATGGATAATTAGCAAGTGATAAATCCTCGTATGATTTGCTTGAGAAGTTCAGTTTTCTCAAGCGAAGGGTTGAATTCTCTTCTTTAAAAAATTTTGTAGTATATGTTACTTGTCCTTAACCAGTCCAATAACTATATACTTGCCGATGAAAATTATGAAGATATTGAAACTAAACGTTCCGAAAAGGAGACTTTTGGCTTGCTACAGCATTGAACCGGATCCCATAAGGTACGGAAGAATGTTACCCGTGTAAAAGAATACATTTAACAGTATATTTAGTTTTGTTTTCCAGATAATATTTGAAAATTTCTACCAGTTCCTTTCGCAGATTTTCTCTCGTCTTTCTATTCCTCTATCTGCTGATAGAGGAATAGAAAGGCGAGTTAATTCACTTAAAATTCACATCAGAATTCTTTAGAATAGTGATCATCGTGATACGAATAGTTCCTTCCGTTAGATGAAATATCATCCCTTCAACGCTGGTTGTCGTTTTTTATTTCGGTGTCTCGTATTGTCCTTTCCTAAGCCTCCCACATCCTTTCGACCTTGATCCATCTTTGTATCGCAGTGACCCGGTTCCGAATCCCACTCTCCTTTCAACGATTCTAAAGAAACATTCGAATGTTCACTCTCTGTACCTTACGATTCTATTTAGCAGTTGGAAAGTGACACAACATTTCGTTTCCATGCCGTATGCAGGCTAATAATTTGAAATAAATTAGATAATAGTTTCCTAAATACATACTATTTATTAACACTGTATTAGTCCAAATTACGTTTTATCCAATTTCTACTAATAAATCTTTATAAACAGAACATTTTTTAATTGCTTTTTATTACAGGGTAGAAGAAAATTTATCTTTTATTGTTACATCAGTATCATTATTATCAGTAATGATATGTAAGCTATTGAGGTATGAGTAAATGCTGAATTTTTACTTGTTATTTCTTGAATGTAAGAGTTGTTATTCTTTCGGTCATTTATGCATTATTTTGGCAATAAATTTACAAATTTAGGGGAGGTACCAAATCAGAAGATTACTCCTTAAAATTGTAATTTGGGTTTTGATTTTTCCCCTCTCTTTTCTCCTTCTTTTAAAATATGATCACAGAAGATAATAATGATTACCTTTATAATAAAGTTATAGATTACCGAATCTCCGAAAGTTTATCATAATAAGAAAAACACTCTCATACATTCATATCGATTACGTAACTTCCTGGGGAAATAAACAGAATTCAGGAAAACTCGACTGATAACAGACAATTGAAATTCGTACGGAAGATTTAAATGACAGGAAAGCGCTTTCTAAAACTTGAAAAAGGTTTTCCAAAAAATGCTAATGCATTGAAAACGCAAGGTCATATTTTTCGTAACCCATATTTGTTGGGAGATATAATTTTTAGTGATCGGAATGCAATCTTTTTTTCCCTTTCACATCTGATTCGATCAGTTACATTAGATATTACATTTGTGTATTTATTCATGGAAATAGTAGATATTTGTGTCTTTCTTAATGTTATCATGGTATGCGAATCTTATTGCAATACTTTTAGAGCCTTTCGGAAAATTCTGCTTTTATTATAGGTCTAAAGTCAACTTTATTTTTATTAGAAATGTACATTTTTACTATTACCTATGAATATATTTTAACATATAAACCTTGAAAGGTTTTTAGACTGAAATTTGTTTGAAGGGATAACAGGAGCCTCAAGTGTTCTATTTTCCTCATCTGCTCCCTGAGGCGCATTTTGAAGTCTAAATTTGCACGACAACGAACAGAACAAAGGCGTGAGTTGTTGATAAAAATGGCAACATCTTGGTACGGCCTACTCCCATTCGAAAGGGTGCCATTAATCAAATCCGCCGACGCCTTCCTCGCGTTTCCCTTTCTGTTTCGCTGACTTACGGTAGTCCTTCCCGCCCTCTGATGGCACTGCTCCGAGAGACGCGTTTGGACTTTTTGTTGGGTCGTTCCTAAAGTTATCGAATCCCTGGTTTTCCTAATCTGATGTTACTTTAAGCTAACGTAGAGATATTGCAGAGTATTTATTGTATGTAGTTATTGTAAACTTCCAACAATTAGAAGTGTCGGCAGATTGTCTTACGACAGTTATACATGACAACAGCTTTTTGGTGAATGCCTATGAGTGCCATCTGGTAATTTATTTAATTCCTTGTATATTTTCGTACACATTTTGTATATTATTTCAATTTTTCGTAGCACTTTATTTGTTTTTAAAGTTATACCTTAAATATAACTAACCATTTACCCAGTGATCTATGGTATCTCCATATTATGCTTTGGAACTTCTAATTTTACATTTTATTGCCATTATCATCTTTATTTTGAACAGGTTCTTCGTAGCCTTTTCGATATTGTGTTTCATGCTGCAGAAACCATACGCTAAACTTCGGAAGGGTTTTTTTATATACCCAAAAACTCTTCCCATTATTTTTTTACTCTACCTATAATGGCATATAGTTACGTTGAAATACTTTAATAACGAAATAATACGAAAGATAACAATGAAAAATAAATATAAATTTATATATCCACATAATCCATGATATTTATCCATTAAATATAATACTATTTTCCATTATATTTACAATAGACGCAAAATACTATGGGCTAAGGAACAATCTCATTGAAATAAATGCGTTTTCTCAGGAAGGGAAGGAACGGACCGATGAAACGCCCTTAAATGCAACCTACAGACCGCTAGTTTCTCACCTCTAGTTTAGTTATGCCCTCAGGGGGATAGACAATTTATCCCTCCGCCCCACCGTTTACCTACAGCCCTGCATTGTACTTAAAAGTCCACATATTTTCCCAAGACGATCCTCGGAGAAAGCTAATAATATCCGTTATCGTAACAACTTGACTAGATAAATAGAGAAAGTCTTTCGAATTAAGACGATCTAGAAATCGGCATTCTTCGGTCAAACAGAAAACCTCTGATGGACATCGGTCATCCGTAAAATAACAGTCCCCGCTCTCTCCTAATTAGAGGATGGCCCAGAAGAATGGTCGAGGATGCGTTATTTATGAGGTAGAGAAAGCATCGGCTATGATTAACTTAAAGAGTATTTGGGTAACAGAAAAAACCTATTTGGAGATCTCGTGTAATGTTAAGTGGAAGTTCTGGAACCAATTTTCTCTTCTGATGGTTCAATTTATTTTTTGTTTGGATACTCGAGGAGATGTCCTGTTTAAATCTTCGTATGCATCTAATAATCATCTCATCGTATAAGCTCTGGCATGTGTTAGAAAGTGCTGCATATGTTTTATCTCCAATTATGTAAATAGAGATGGTTATGACTCAATTCATGGGCTTCTGGTGTTGGAGTTGTTGGTTTAGAGTTTTCTCTCCTTATTTCATAATAAAGTAAATGAAATATGTACGGGTAAGTTCCACCTCCATTTAAAATGAGGAGAATTTTTACATATTTATTTTATTTAGGGAGTAAAACTCTCTTTAAAACGTTTACTGTGGAAATTTAAAAACATGTCTTATTCCCTTTATTCTGGGCTTTCACTAGGTAACACCTTCGTATATTCAGGCTATTTTATTTTAATCTAATACGGAATTTCAAATATTTGAATATTTATCCATCGATGTTATAGAGAAAATAAGTGTTATTCCTTCACCCTGCTGGGTACAGCTTTCTGTTGATATTCCTCAATATAAACCAACTGAAATATGCAATCACGCCTATGAAAACAGCCGTACTTTTAGCATTATTTAGAAATATTGAAAATCTAATTATCTCTGTCACGAAGTCACGCCTTCGAATATCCATTTCAAGGCGTCAAGCTATGAAAGTAGAAAAAATAGTTACGAAATTTTTCGTGACGGTTTCTAAGAAACAGGTATTTTTAAAACAGGTTATTGGTATGATAATATGACTCCGATCCTATGTATAGGCCAGTTCTCTTTAATTAAGTGGATTTATTTTCTAATTTCGAAGACATTTTCTTTCTTAATTCATCTCGTATTTTAATTATTAAAGAGCTTCAATTCCGCAAAAGTGCTCCGTCGTTTTGGTCGCTTCTACTTTACTTTCCCCGAAACATATTATTATTTTCTTATGCAATATGGTCTGATTGTAAAAATGTCTTATTTTCTTAAAAATCATTTTTTATTGAATGCTTTAGAATTTTATTGGTCGTCTAGTAGAATTAACTAATATAAAAACGGGTTTCGGGAAGTGAACATAATTCTAAATGCACAATTTAAATCAATAAGACTAATAAATTTATCTTAGAATATTGGATAGGAAAAACATGTCACTGTTTTCGAACTGGAGCGATAAGTTTCATATATCGATTTCATTTATGAGTTACCAAATGGTACTGGGTTCGCCAACAGCTCGTTCGGAATAATGTCCATAAAGTTGCAAGTATAGATCGATTTTACATTTTGCAGGCGAAGTTATGAATCTAGCTAAATTATAAATTAAGGCAGAAAGAAAGGAATGGGAATGTAAGGTTTTCAGTCAGAAAATATTGTTTTAGATAAAATTTCGCGAGAATTTCGCCAAAAAACGCGAAAAGCATGTGAATATTTTTATTTTCAACAACTTTTATAAAAAATGTAAATAAATCATTCCAATAATGCACTTGAAACTAATACGATTGTTATGACCAAACTCATCTTTTTTCTTTTGGGAAAGAAATTAGGAGGGAAAAATTACTAAAGAACTTTTCCCATATAGAATCATTGGTGCACTATATAGCATAACATATAGAATAGCAAATGATTCTAAATGAATCAACGTAATAAATTAGCAAGATTTCGATTCGATGGAGCTGCATGTAATTGGAAATCTCGAAGAGAAATGAACGGTGAAGTTGAAATCCGATATGACATTCCACTAGGAAATGTCTTAGCAAGATTTATGATCGATGGAAAATTAATTATCTCAATTGAAATCGATTTTTGTACAGCATGTAGCCATTAGAAATACTAAAATTATTGTATACTCGGTTTAACCCCCCGTGGAATCACCTTGGATGGAGTTAATTACTGTGCTATTTTAATTTAAAATAAAGAAATAATTCCATTCCTGCAAGTTCACAACAGAAAATTGTATGAAAAATTCACTTTACAAACATGAACATTAAATGCATCCCAGATTCCTATTTTTCACGAGAAATAAGCCTTTAAAAACAGCATCTAATATCGTTTAATTCCTAGATAATTGTACTCTTCAGTGCCAATTAGGTGTTAAGATGACAATATCATGTAAACAAGCAACTATCCCTGAAGTTCGACGAATAATTATTTTTCCTTCTTTTCTGCTTATTTGGAAAGGAAAAATTTAATGGATTAGTTCACAATTACTCCAAAATATTTGATTTATTTTTCCAATGAGAACATTACAAAGGATTTCAATTAGTTATATAATTACCATAAATGCAGCACAACTGGATTTGTGGTACCTCAAAAATGTCAAAATCTCTGCTTTCCCAAATCACATTATAAATCGAAGCAGTTTCTTAATGTTTCTGTGAGCAGATGCTTCATATAAATCTATGGTTTAAAGCACTCAATAGTTTGGTGCCTCCATGCATGCTTTTTTCCTTACGTTATCTTATGCTTTGGCCGAAAAAGTGCCCGCAATTTTATTATGTAAAGTAAATAAGGACTCAGTTGTACGCTAGGAAACTGTGACGAATCGAAACAAAAGGGTTTCACGTTAGCATTCTGCATTGCCTTTTTATAAATAGCCATCTTTCGCAGACTCTATGTCACGTCAAAAATAGTACGTCTCTCCGGAAAAGCTGTAACCATCATTACCAGTAAATATGTTTGAAGATTCACATCGCTATACATTTACAATATGAGTTTTTCACAAGTAAAGATATCCATGAATATACGCGATGGAAATGAAAGAGAAAAAGTCTGCCGTTGCCGGGGATCGAACCAGGTCTCCCAATTGCCGATCGATTGCTCTAACCACTAAGCTACCATTTCCAAGGGCTTCGATGGTGTGGATGTGTGGAGGAGGGTCCATCGAAGATGGCGTTGCCCTCAGTACACGCGGACATCAAAGATGTCAAACCACCAAAGCAACTTCCGAAAGGCCCGGAAAATGGCACGATGAAAATAACCGTAGAAAGTCCGCATGGAAACACAAGCTATCTTCATATCCATGAATGATTAAAATTATCATGTAAACTTGTCTTTTGTAAATTACTGCTCCTATTTTTAATATCCGTTTTAATTAATTAAACATTTCTGCCCATTGGAAAAATCCGATTCTATCGCAATGGACGTCGCCTCAAATGTTAGCAATACCTAATTTTCTATGGCTGTTAGCCTCTGTAAGTGAGAGAAGTATCACAATTTTCCAAAATTTAATTTACCGATTATTTCGGTTTACGTAAAAATTGTATTGCTATTTTTATCAATGCCTGTCATTTAAACCGGAAAATAATGAAAAATAAATCGCGGCCATTCCAGCAAATGCCGTGTGGTATTAAATATATTCTGCCTTCCTTGTTTTTTTCTTCTCAGCTTCCTATATAATCTATGATAGACCTTCTGTGCTTCGACCATTTATTGATCACCAAGGTTAATCCATCCATAGGAAAACAGTTACGTGAAACTATTTATCTTTGGCTCGCTATTCCGTTGCCTTGCCAACTATGTCGTCCTTCCCCTTGACCATTTTCCAACCTTCGGGTGAAAATGATTTCCTTTTGCATATAAATGTATCATCCAGTTATTCACAGTATTCTTTAGATAAGGATCTGGTAAGTTCCATCATGACATGGCGTATGATTATCGAAGGGTCATATTCGCAATTATCGTTCAAAAGATTTAGATATTTGGGTATTTTCAACATTTTCAAGTTCAAATATAAAAAGAACGAGCGTTAACGTGGTGACACTAAAAGATGAAAATTAAACTAAAGTTTAAATCAAAAATATTCTTATCAAAATAGAAAATATTATCATGCCATAATCCATCGCGGGAAATTACAAGGAGGGTAGGAAAAAGAAACTAATAGAATTATGATCAAGGAAGGACACCTTCCGTTGACAGAATTTCATTGTAGCACGGCTTACGTAGAAGCCAAAGAGGGGATGACCAAGGGCGTTGGCCATCACCGCAAGCAGCTCACGCAACCCTTGGAAACCACCCCTAAAATCGACCACGCGCTTGGGTCCATGAACCTTCAAGGTCGGCTGCAGACAATGACCATCTCATGTAGAAGCACGATTCGCGGTGACCTTTCTGCGCACCAAGTGATCTATTTAAATTCCAATCTGAAAGGTTCTATCTGATCATTCCCCTGCCGTTTCTCTTGCAACGATCGTAGTAGTAAATTGAAGTACTCCGAAGATGAGACTAACTTTTGGATCCACCATTATTCTCATCCAGCGTTCAGTATGTCGTACCCGCAAAATAACCTTCGTGAACTAGAAATAACCCAACGGAAGTTAGTTGTGTTAGTAATTGCTTTAATCGGATAGCGTGGTGCTTCATGACGAAGGATGATAAACATCGTAAAATACATATCAAAACTAAGGCTAAACATAATTATCATCAAATCTTAATCAATGTTATATTTTCACAGATAAAATATAAAGAATAATTATTTTTTATTCACTTTCGTCTCATACTCACTCATGACCGTGGTAAAATGAAAGCTTCCGACTTATAACTGATGCTGAATCATCGAAAATTATTTATTTCGAATACGATAAATAATGTTTATTAGTAAAGTTTCATAAAAAAATAATTTTCAATTAAATCAATCTGGTAAGCTTTAACTGAGTGGAACTCCATCCTAGTAAATGGGTGGGAAATAACTTACCAAAATTCCACTATTCCACGTGCTTGCTAATGGACCAACGTCCGAAACCGGTCGCATATATTAAAATATTTTTAAACAGTGGAATTTCGTTATTTCCCACCCATTTACTAAATTTTATTTTGGTTGTAATTATATCAGCCACATCTCTTGATCATTGAGCAATATATTCCGAATTCAATTTTCGTACGGATTGGTTACCATAGAAACGATCTATCTGCATAGTGTGGCCATAACGATGCTGTTTTACCTAATCACATGCATTTAGAAATACCATACACATATGGAAAACTAAATTCTCTTAGTAAATAACTAAAATGCGAAGAAATTTAAATTTTCTCTTTCCAGGAAAGAAAGGCTGTTTTAAAAGAATTTGGAGGGTGCCATTTTGGCAAAACCCACTTGCGTTTTTGGGATTAATCCAAGCTTTCACATCAGATAACGGTCCTTTTGGGATAATCCAGAAATGCCTTATATCTGAACACGAGTGATGAGGCTTAACTTTGTGTTATTGAGATACAAACAGACTCGTTGTCTTTTATACCTGGTTGAGATAAATTGAGCATCTTTTCATTGAATAAATTCTGTATTTACATGATTCACCTTTCAGTGACACATTCCATGAACTGGAGAACAGAAAACTACGTCCATGTTTCAGACAATACTGATAGAGGCGAAAAATCGTGATACTCTTTGTGTAGTGTTAGCTTTAAATCTTTTACACAATATTTTGAAAAACAAACGATTAATCTTCACCACTACGTGAAGTTTTTTATATTGTGATTAGGACCAGTCGACTGAGGAATTGTTCTTGGCCTTTTTATAAAGTGTGAACACGGGAAAATCCATTTTGTGACTAGGCCGACTGTATTTCAAATACTTTTAATTTAATTAATTCAGTTAGGTGAAATGCTTTAGCAGATGAGTTATGATATGAAAAGAGAATACTGCAATTCGAACAGTTTTGTTTTTTTAGTCGCAAACTTGAGTCTAATATTGAGTTTTTTTAATCGTGGAATCAATGGTTGTACAATCAAACAGGTTTAAAGAAGCGATAAAATATGAAACATATTTTCCAACCTAAGGTTTAAACTGAACAATTAAGAAATTCTACAACGTTTTTACCCTCTGTTTATCATTAGAGAGCTTATTATTTCTAATATTTATAACTAATCTACTTGATATATTTTATAATATTCAAATAAATTCACATTCCATAGTAATTAATGGTCAAGCGATTCAACATATCGTGATTGTATAGTCGAGCTTTGATGGGCCAAATAGTTCATAAACTTTACAGTTTATGTATTTATGTAAACTTACAGTGTATTATCTGCGGTATCGATACATTTCGTTGTCGATAAAGCGAGATTTCGACAACTACGTCGATAAATTGAGGAGTCGGGGAAACGAGTCTTCCCTGATACGACTTAAAACGAATCGTCCATTAAAGCAGTCGATTAGTTAGGCGTCGGCTAATCGAGTGTCGGTTGATAAAGCGTCGGTTGATCGAGGTATACTCATACTCCTTATGTATGTCGTCACCTAGATTTTTTTTAGGATGTGTGAATATTTTCCTTTCCCTAGTTTCGTGCATAGCGGAATATCCGACACGTGAATTGCACGCTTCGGATTTTGAGATAATTTCTTCACGAATATGCCATTTTTGCTTCGAAGGGAATCGGTTGGCGCTTCATGATCCCTTTACTTTTGCCGTCACGATCACAGCGCGTGGAAGAATGCAAACAAGGGCAATTCCCTGTGAAAGGTTTCTTTCGTTTCGCTGTTTTCTCCGTTGAGGATCAGAGAGGGTGAAAGTGGTTGGAATCGCCAAAAGTGAATGTCACTGTTTTGCGAAGTAAATCATTATCGTGATATAATCTGTCTTGATCATTTTCCTCACCATAAGTCATCATTATGATGACACAGTGCGGTGTAAGTAGTTTTCCTGGTACCCAGTGTACAATTGTCATTTCATCAAAATGTAGACACAAGGTGTTCAGATATGGTCCATAAGGTCTATTAAGACGGGATTGAGACTGAAAAGTCTCCTCTTCCTTCTAATCTTTCGTCAGTGATATTAATAATATAATTATACAGGTGAATAGAGAGGGAGATAAAGGTTTAAAAGGAGTGGATGGAAAAATTAAGGTTAACTAACTCTTAGGAAAAGTCCACTGTAAGAAAACGCCAACATAGTGAAAAACCTGCTCAAACCATCTGATATCACAAGCTAAGAGATTCAAAAGGAAAGATGCATATAAGATTGAAATAAGGTAATCAATACTGTATCAAATATTATAGAAAATGAAATCAGCAACTAAAACATTGCAATCGTTCACTTTGAGTAAACAATAAATATAACAGGAAATTAGTCCATTAGGGTATAAAGCCACAAATATAAACTGATTGTTCAATGCTGGGTCGATTTAACTATATAAGAAAGAATGTAGCGATGATTATTAGATGTTCTAGTGAGCGTTGATAATTTCGGTGAGGCTTAACATATTTGAGTAAATACTTTTATATAATACAAGGTAACTTATTCATTTAATTGGAGGTAAATGTGAAAGTAAAGAAAGATAGACGAAGATCATCCCTATGGTATATGATGTGGTCCTGAAGGATGTTAAGAAATTACGTAGGATGAAGAGGAAAGCCGAAAAAATGAGAGTTGGGAGTTTCTACCAACGAACCCACGGATTGAAAGCTGTAGCTAAATTCATTAGAGTTTTGTTGAGTAGTCTTCTGTCTTTTGACAATATTCCGACAGCTAATATTTGCTTCTTCAACAAGAAATGAGTTGAGAATTTCCGAGAGGAAGTCGCGAAATGTATCGGTGAAACGTCGACAGAAATTAGAAGGCACTGTAATACCCGAAAAAACTACCTCGTGGAATACTTTCGCTACAGATGTCTTTTTTAAAATACTTCTTCGGTTTTTGCTACCCTATCTCGACCTGCATCTTCATTAGTATCTTCCCTTTTGTATTGTATATCGTAAATGTATCTATACATACATACATATCGTACATAATCTCGTATTTAGTTTTCTCTTGATTTTGCTCTTGAAATAATGAATTAATAATAATTAATTCAATAAATATCAATGTGTGTGGAGGAAAAAGTTGTTTTTAGTCTTTGAAAGAGTCTTCCTGCGTTTCAAAAAGTCCTCGTTCCTTTCTAATTGTGTCACCTAAACCATATTAAAGTATAATATTCATTTTGATATCAAATTAATTGCGAAGGTAGAATTCATTTAGTACAGTGAAACAGTGAATGTCTCTGAGATGCTGAAATGGGGTAGTTTTCTGCGACCTATTTCAGATTTCACTAGAGGATTATTTTCCAAGTATATTACTGCATCCTGAGATGCGTATCTCGCTAAAGATTGCTATTGGAAGAGATCCAGTTTGGTTGACGTAATTCGTTCATTTGAGAACCATTCACTTTCGCTTGTGTGTGCAACTCTGTGCGTTGGCAGCTCTGCTTCTAATCAGTACTTCGTAATAAACGGACTTAGAGATGGATACAGCGTGAGAGTGGTATTTGGCCATTCGAGTGGCACGGCTGACCACCGTAATGGGAGCGTGACCCTCGCTTTCCTCACCAACAGCCAACGACCACCGTTCGACTCTCCTCTCGACAATATTCGATTTTGCCAGGAAAGGAAGGAACTCCCCATGACTCAGATTGATTATGCCATCAGCCATGCCCATTTTGGAGTACTTAGCAATTAAACTTGCTTCATTCGAAATTACGCTATTCTATGCGATATTATTTAGATGAGTTGAAGCTTAAGAGGGCCTTCAACATTCAGCCATAGTTTAATGAAGCCGTTAACATTTTTGGGCATAGAATTTAAAGAGGTAAAATTAAGACAACGTAGTAAAATGAAACTGCGAAAATGAAAATACTCGTGATAGGGTATAGGTTTCCTTGTGAAATGAATCTTAAACGTAAAATTTAACACCTTTAAAGTAAAAAACATTTCCGTGGTGAGGGTGAAAATTCTGATATTAAATGAGGTGTAGATGACATAATTTCGAAAGTGATATTTGTAAGGGGTAGAAAATTCCCAAAGCATGCCAAAATTTTGCGAACCTTGTACGACCAAAAGTTTACTTCAGAATTTCTATGTCACTCCTTTTGTCAGAAATTTTCATAAAGTTTTAAACTGCATATCTTAAATGTGGTTAAGTTCTTGGGTGCATCTATGACAGAGTTTTATAAAGCATTCCTTCGGGTAGCTTTTGGTGGTCTCATTACCGATTTCGAGATCCCACGGAGGATAAAAATGCCGAAAATCCTTCGGTGCCGGTGGCGAGACCCTTCACGCAACAACTGAGACAGAAAAGAAAAAGAAATTCCGTCTGCGAATATTGGCATCTCGGTTTTGACGTGGGCTGAAATTTCAAATCTCTTGGGGGAGAATGTGGTGGTGAAATTCGTAGATGGTGTTGATAGGGCAATATGATGAAGATGTCTGAGATGGAAGGATAAAGAGGGTGGAGGTGGGAGTGACACACAGAAGTAACGCGTTTCTATTTTTCGTGTTCGATTGCTGTTGACTTTGAGGAATTAAATCGATAAAATTTAAGATCTATTTTGGCCAAAGATCAGCAAATACATAGAAATGTGAATACATTTTGGAAAAACAAAACCTTGAGTAAATATTTCAATGCTGAATTTATAGAAATACCTTGAAATTTGGGAAGTGATTTATACGGGATACTTTTAGTCTCTACAATTACAAGAGTTATTCATAGTGGTTATCGTTTAGCTTCAAGACATTACAAAGCTTTATGTATTACCATAACTACCCGGCAAATATCCCTAGATTTCTGCATTCCATACGCCGGGAAAGATTACGATAAGATTTTAAACCCTCCAAGCGAGTATATTAATTTATTGCTGCCTCTATATTCATTCTACACATATTTATATTTCAATAATATTTGGAATTTATTGTAAACAATTTCCTTACTTCCATTCCAAATTTCCATAGATGCTTAAACTTATCTATAAGGCTTACTGTTATGATATATATTTCTATTCCTTCAATAAAACGTAATATAATAGTTATTTCTCTCGGTAATCAGAGTTAAATAAAGCCCTTATATAAGCTTGCATGTGCATACCCCTTTAATAGGGGTCTAACTACAGGAGCACATGATTTTAAATTTCTTTCCTTTTGTGGAAGATAGAATTAACTCTTCTGTTAAATCAACCAACTCGAGTAATAGATCTGCTAATTGGTATTTTTTTGTGTAACTATATGTAAGATAATGTTAAATATTATTTTCCACTGACAAATTCTGTTTTTAATCTTTAGCCACTCGAGTCAATTAGACAGCAGGTGCTAAAACAGTTGTTGTTCTAGTTTTTCACCTGCCACTAAAGTTCATTGCATTATCTATCCATGTTAAATCCTGATCTATGCCGTATCTAAGACAAGATAAAGAAGTCGCAGACATAGACATACAGCTTAGTAAAGCCCGGGAATTTAACCACTCCTTTTGGCAACCCATTTATTAAAGGTTTCCACTTTAATACGTTGAGTTGGTCGATAGGTGTATACACCCCCTGCCACTCGCCGGGAGGTAGCTAAAAGCGAGATGATGTGATGTAAGATTTCTAGCATCACCCAGTAATTAACTCCGGAGTTCATGTTAGGGTGAAGAAACATCTTTGGATGGTTGCGGGGCGGTATTTGAAGGTCATATTTGGGAGTGCTTCGTGATGTCCGGGGGCCTTTCTCGGCCAATGGGTTCGCCATTTCCCAATGTCATTCCGCCCCTCCCTCGCACCACCGCCGCGTCCCTCCCACGCAACAAAACCTCCATCAATTCCCTTTCTCCGACTGCGAATGGGAAGCCGATGGACACGAAAAGTTACCTAAGCTGTGAAGTAGGAGTAAAGTGCCGTCGAGTACACTTTTGCTGTCGGAGATATATTTTTACGGCGGTGATCTACCCTTCGACGCACGATTTCAGACAATTTGAGTTTTATTTCTCGATATTTTACGACTCCTTCGTAAATAAGCGGGAAATTGACCGGCGACTTCAACGCTCGGGTTCGAGCATTTCCCCCAGCCTTGGAATTCGCCGTCTTTTAAACATAAATCTGACCTACTCTGCGATAAAAACTCGAGAAAAGGTGTATGGTAGATGAAATTGATAAAAGGTTCTATCAAACTGTATCAAACAGTCCTGCTGAAACTCCTGAAGACCTCTAAGAATTTGGAGTAATGAATATCTTGCCTCAATTTTCATCCTTGATATTTTCTTTGACATTTTGAGGAGTTTAAAAGAAATACCGAGTATTTTTAATCAGTGAAGATAACTCATCCGTGAATATGAGGGATCCTCAACGTCCCTTGCGATTACTTCCTTCTGAAAAGAGATGTGGTTTCAAGGAGAAGGGGAATCGACAGCCAAAAAGTGTTGTCCGCTGCCAACCGAAGAGGAGCACGAAGGCGAACAGGAAAGACATTGCAGGAATCCGGACCGCAAATGCCATCCTCCCTGATTTTCCACACCATCCCGATGTCCTTAAGATTAGTATCTTGGTTCAAGACAGAGGAATTGCATTGTTGAGGGCGATTGGAGCAACCCCTTTCCATGTCGAAAACAATGGAAACACCGTCTTGAAGATTTGTGAAACTATGTGGCTTGTTAGGAAGACACGGGAATTCGCACCTTCCTTTGCACTTCATTAACTGACATCTATCCTTTTCATTATGCTTTATTTTAACAAACAACTCCATTATTATCATAAAATATTGGAAGCATAAATTAAGGAGTGAATTCTATATTTAAATGTTTCCGAAGAAAATAGTGTGCAGTTTACAGTCAAAGAGGCCTTTTATAGTCAATGGAGGTGTCCACTGCAGAACTTTTCCTCAAGCTATTCTCCTGGTGCATTATAATAATTTTTTATAAGATAAAAATGTATAATTAGTAATAAGTAATTGTACTGTTATCCCATAAGACAAAGAAATCGATTTCGTATCCTTACTTAATTTTGATTTCCTTAGTTGAGATATTAACGTAATCCTTGATTTACCTTGATGAAATTAGAGGTTTAAATTCTCCAATAGCCATTTTTGTCGGCGTTCCTCTTCTCATTCCCCGGTATTCCGAGTAAACAAGACAGGAAACCGCACTTTTATTTATTTATTTATTGTGTTTTAAGTTCGCCCAACAAAAAAGAATTACAGGGCAAACACTGATACATACAATACATTGTAATACAATCTTATACATATAAGAGAAGAATTTTTAACTTAATTTATAAAACAATTTTGTTTAATTGCGAACAGAAAAGGCTTCTCGTTTGAAACAGATCAAGCTCTTGACAATACATATTAAAGATTTGGCATAATCTATAGAGTGCTGAATTATTGGCACAATATTTTGTTTTCACATTTTTTAAATAAAATGCCGTCTTTGGCCTTACGTTAAATTTAGGTACATAAAAATTAATTTTACTCACTAGGTTAACATTTTCCCCGGTATTGATTAAGTCAAATAAATACAATAAGTCCTTCTTAATTCTTCCTTTCTCAAGACTTTGGTATCCATACATGTCCAAAAGAATATCATAACTCAAATAATTTTCAAACATTGGATAAATTTTTGTGTGACAATAGTGTACATAACGTAAAAATCTCTTCTTTACATTTTCTATACAATTAACATATTTCTTTATATTAGGATTCCAAACAATAGAGGCATATTCTAACTTACTTCTAATAAATGAATAATATAGAATATTCATCGCCGTTGTCGATGTAAAATATTTTGAAACTCTTTGAACAAAACCTAGTATTTTTTTAGATGAAGCAGTTATATTTATTATATGCGGTATAAAAGACATTTGTGAGTCGAATGTTACGCCTAGGTCTTTAATTTCATGAATTTGTTTAATCATGTAGCATTTCATTCTGTATGAGAAATTTATGTTTTCATCCTTTCGAGAATAAGTTACGTGATAACATTTTTCACAATTGAAATAGAGTTCATTGTCGTGAGACCATTTGATCAAATTATTCACGTCTTCTTGAAGTTTGAAACAGTCATTCAAAGTTACTATTCTTCTAAAAATCTTCACATCATCTGCATATAGTAGACACTGGGAGTTTTTTATAACAGTTGGTAAATTATCAATAAAAATTAAGAATAATAACGGACCTAAATTTGAACCTTGTGGCACTCCGGACGTCACCAAATATTCGTCAGAGGTGCACATATTAAAAGCTACATATTGCATTCTACAAGATAAGTATGATCGTAGCCAAGTCATCATAGGAGACGAAATATCATAGCATTGAAGTTTATTAAGTAAGATAGAGTGCTTCATTGTGTCAAAAGCTTTTTTAAAATCTAAATATATTACATCAGTCTGTGTGTGATTATTCATATTATCTGTCACATAATCGTTGAAGGCTACTAAATTGCAGACAGTGCTCCTCCTTGATCTGAAACCGTATTGGAGCTCACTAATTTCATTTTTAATCGAAAGGACATGTGCTTGTAAATTATGGACTCAAAGATTTTTGAAAAGCACTCAATACGTATTTATACGTATAAAGCACACAATTTTTGAGAGCACTCAATACGTATTTCGAATGCGATGCATTCTTCTTCAGGAGTAACTGATCAAGTGTTAAATTTATTATAATTTGTTGGAAATTTTTACTTTTATTCCTCTTTTGCAACAATCGAGGTTTAGTGTAGAAAATTGTATGAAATGTGTGGTGAGAAAGATGCAATTGTCACTGTGATTTAGTCAAAGGGTCGCTTCTTGGACTCACCGTTTCTTTAGGATCATGTTTAATAATTCGCATAGATGAATCGGAACATAAGTCAGTGGATTTGTGAGAGAATCGGGAGTTATGATAAGAAATGTTATAAGTGACTGGTAAACTTGCCCGTTAATGAATATGTCCTTTAAGAATTCCTGAATTAATTCCATCTTTGGCAAATATCCACATTAAAATTCCGTGATGACGACATCTTCGGAAAGGTCTCACCCCGTGGGTGTACTCGCAGGAGGAATAATTTGGTCATGAAACTCGCCAAAACCTGTACTTCTTTCGCTTAATGAATGGCGAGTGAATGGATATCGAGGTCATCTGCTTCTTTTCCATGAAAAGATGCGCATATGTTTCGATCAACAGCTTTATGGCTTCAGATGTTGCCTTGATGCCACGCATGGACGTGCCGAAGAACCGGTGTTTAACCGAGAATCGAGTGGAAAAAATGTCTGTATCGGGAGCTCATAGGCAGTGAGTACGCTAAAAGCTTGTTATTTACAAGGTTAAGAGTCACTTTGCTCAGTTATAATATATATCAACTCTGGGGAACAGGTCGATGTCAAACAACCTATCGGTCGCTGAAAGATGCTTTGTCGGCTGCGAATTATCATTGAAAAGCTTTATTAAGTTAATGAATCTGAAACTCTACTCTTGGTAGAAGGTCATGTTCTACCCTTGCTTCCTCATTGCTCTCCTATTTATTAACTTTGAATTTCTATATTATCATTTATTTGTTTCCCGTTGGGAAAATACCAGGTTGGATTTTTTACAAAATTATCGTTACAGTCTTCCTCATTTCTTCCTTTATTTGATTTCATTGATATTTTAATTAAAGACATTATTATTGAAATATAATAAGTAATAGAGAAATTTCTTCCTCACTTGTTATCATTATCATTTAAAGCTTAATTCTGGTTGAATGGAAGCAGCTGTGACAAAAAATGTTTTTGAGTCGGTTAAAGTAGTTATTTAGTTAATTTTTAAAAACATATACCCTGTATCTTAATTATTTAGGTTGCCATGACGAAATCTGTCCTGAAAGTCATTCTTTTAATACGAAAAAAAATCGTAACTCGAAGACGAATAAAAAGCAGACATTTAAATTGATTCGGGTGGCCCAAAAAGAAGGGAATGGGACACTTCGGTGTCCCCTAGACCCCAAAAAGAAGCTATACCCCATGGGCTTCCGATTATCACTAATTTTTTGATAGACGATCAAAATCATAACCATGCTCCACAAGTATCATTTACTTGAAATTTTTACGACGATGGCTAAAGAGTGTTACCACCAAAAGGACTTTGAATCTCAGCATCATGGGTTCGATTCCAGATGGCCTCAAAATTCTAATTTTTTCCATGAGGATGCATTGCGGGGATATTCGGAAATTTTTTTGAGGCACTTCCCGGAAAATTATAGTGTTGAAATTCGAGGGATCGCTAGAAACCTTGTATATCCAAAGAAAACTATAAAGACATCAAAGGAAAGGGTAAATTGCACATAAGGGCGTGCACCCAGGAAAAATCCCAAGATCCCGGGTTCGATTCCTGGCCCTGTTAGACTTTTTTTCGAAGATTAACCTTGGTTCGACGCTAGGTCAGGGCAAATATTCTCCTATTTAAAATATATTGTGACGAAGTAATGAATGTTTCCTAATTTTATAATTATAATTTTATTCCTGGTTGTGCCGGGATTGCTTATCCTTGGAATCAACTTGAGAAAAAAGATCCCAGGTTTGTGTGGTCTACTGTTCATAATGAGGCCTTCAATAAATTGAAGAATGCTTTAGCTAATCCTCCAGTATTATCTATGCCTTGTTTTACTCGTGATTTTCAGTTATTTGTTGACGCTAGTAATTCAGCCCTTGGAGCTGTTCTTAATCACCATATTGATGGAAAATTCTGCCCTGTGGCTTATGCCGATGCTTATGCCCTGTGGCCTATGCTAGTTGCACGTTAAACCCACACGAACAGATACTTAATGTTTATGAATTGGAATGTATGCCCTTTATTTGGGGTATTGAGAAATTTAAAGATTATTTAAAGTTTAAACCTTTCCATTTATACACATATAATGGGGCTTTAACATGGCTGTTTCGTCATCCAAAGCAATTAGGAAAAATTGCTCGCATGGTTCTAAAGTTTCTTCATTTAAGTTTACAATTCATCACATTAAGGCAAATTTAAATAAATCGGCAGACTGACTCTAGAATTCAGTTCCGGGAATCTGCTACTTCTTGTTTTCTGCATAAATTACCTTTGTCCTTTGTTGATTTGAGAACTCATCAAAATGATGATCCTTCTTATTTTATTAACGAAAGAATATCGATTACAACTAATATCAAAGATTCAATATCAAAGATATGTAATTCATTCCTTTACCATTCTCTCAATGGATATTGATTGAATTTAAAATATGCCCAACGGTCGAAATGATGCATTAAAATCGATGAAGTAACCGACATAGTTTCCTGCCAAACGAAACAGAAAGAAATATAAATATATATATATTTCTTTATATATATATATAGATATATAAATATATATATATAGATATATAAATATATATATATAGATATATAAATATATATATATATTTCTTTACTTTGCATCACTTTCTTTTCTTTGTAGTGTTTGTCTGTTGCTTCACTCTGACGTTTGCGGGATCGGCAGAGAGGCAATGAGCACACCGATCAGAGGAAGTAATAAGGAGAGTGTAAGATGGGGCAAATACCCTACGACTGAATTATGTAATAAAAAATATACGAAAGGCGCCGAATATACGTATTACAAAGACATAATCCCCAAAATTTCTAATTAATCCAGAATAAAGGGTGGCTTAAGCAGAACCAAACTCGCCATCTTCAGTCGCTTCTTACAAACGCTTTAAATTTTAAACAATCCCGCTATGTGACGTCTTCGATGACGTAAGTTGGCGGCAGAATTTAAACTATAATAGGTACTAGAAAACGGATGTTAGATGGCTCTTAAACGCACAGTATCATAAAGCCACTTTTGAGTGTTATTTTCGATAAATATCCTTTAGATAATATAACCGAGCAGTGAGAATTTAGGCTTAGTTCATTAATTACTTTGAGGAAAACATTACACGATTTCCTATGAATCCCCTAATTTTATGCCCCTATTTACTTCTCCCTAGGGGTGTGCTCACCGCCTCTCCGGCGTTCTCGGAAACTTCGGAGTGAAGTGAGATACACAGTCTGGAAAGAAAAGAAATTAAAGTAAAGAAAAGAAAGAAAGAATTGGTTATCTCCTTCATTATTTGTCAGGAAACTATGTCGGATATGTTATCGATGTCAATAGTCTTTATTGTCGATGCGTGGCTATGGTATGGCCCATTGATGGATACCACCAAAGAGGATCATAAGCGTGTCATGTTTTACTTACATTAGTACCCCGCGAGCCGCGCTAAGGCGTATGGCAGGGGATGTGAAACACCTAACTTCCTAAATAATATTCCTGTTTGTTTCAAACTCAGCTCTATTGTTTGAGAAGGTAGATCTACTTAAGCGAAGTAAAACATTATTCCAAAACGATGCTGCAAAATGCCATCACGCATCCATCGTCAAGAAGGAACTTCACAAAAGATTTACAGGCAGATGGATTGGTCGTACATGGTAAATTAAGTAACGTTTTGAAGTAGAATTAAAATAATTCATCTAAATTGACTGTGTAGTTATTGAAATTTTCTCGGGATGCGTTGTTGGGAAAGCTTGGTTTAGCCGCGGCTGCCAACAATGGTCCCTACTTTGTAGTCCTCGATAGAGATATTGTTGTCGACTTCGCCTAGTAACGAGGGGGAAGTGGTATTTTTTCTTACCACCGGAGAGTGCCTAATCGATGCAATTATAGTTCAATTCCAGTTACCAACTGATATCACTCGAAAATATTTATTTTTAAAGCTATTATTAATATTTTCCTTTTTGATAATGACTGTTCCATTAGATTTCTGAATTATTTCTCAGAAACATTAAGCCGAGCAGTAGTAGTATTGTTAAAGTGCTTCGACAGCTTAGGTCATTTCGCACATTGGCTCCCACCGGGAATTGAACCCGGGACCGCTTTCTACAAAGGCAAACTCGCTGTCCACATGACTCCACTATCCAGGAGCCCTGACATTAAGCCGAATACTTCGCATACAAATTTGATCACTTGACTGGAAAAGCTAGTTCGTTTTCGCTTTATAGGACCTCTTATGGGATATTTTAACTTATTGCATATTTCCTTTTACTTTATTGTGAATAAATTTAAGTTACTTTTCTTTCTCCTATATTTTGTTAGCGGGTAAATTTAAGTTACTTTTATCTATCCTATATTTTGTTAGCGGGCTATATGTAAGACTGTCAAGTTCTGATTTTGTCCAGAAAATCGTTCTTACTACTCTTCTTTGATTGATATATCTGGTAATAAGACTGCATATCTTCAAGCAGTCTGTCATTTTCAATGGGAAAAGAAAATTCATGTAACGTAAGCAGGAAAGCGGATGTCATAAAAAAGCATTTAAATCTTATTCTTCAATTGAAATCGACAAGAGCCTTTAGAGAACTTTACAACTACAATTGAAGTTTCCGTTTAATATAATTTTAATCAAAAGAGGATTGAATTAATTCAGTCGTGGATGACTACTCCTTTTCAATAACCTCATCGCAGCATAAATGCTGAGGCACTCCATTGTTCGAAACGGAATCGTCCTATTAGGAAATTTTCCATAGCGTTCAAAACATCACTTTGCGAAAGCCAATTCATCCAACTAAGTAGTTAACGAGCACATTTTCCAACCTATTATTCACTCTAGTCCCTTTCTCATTTAGGATTGACTGAACTTTGATGGACGGCCATGAATATCGGTGCTGTATTCAATGCATAAGCAGTTGATTTATGTCCAAATGAAGACTTCCAATGGCATGAAACATCAAGTAGTATAGTTTGAATCCTTCTTTGAATCCCTCATTTTTCGTTGCCATTCTTTCTCCGTGCCTCAATTAATCTCCGTCCCTCCAAAAACATTCATCTTCAATTACTGCAAACCCTTCTTCGCGCTACCTTGCTTTGCTCCTTTCATTTCGCATAACATCTCCTTTCTCGACGCCTCAAGTGGTAGCAGCGACCTTTCTTAATAGTCCGCCATCCACTTCATCGCCGCTTCACTTTTCTCACGTGGATGACGTCAAACTCATCATCCGTGTCAGTTCCCCCTCACGAGTCATTAAAGTGCATCCGTCTCCAGTCTAAATGAGCGGTGATCTATTTACTGAATCTTATTTTTCATTGCTTTTCCTCAAAAGCGTATTTAGAGGCGTTCATAATATCCAAGAGGAATCAAATGGATACTAATGTTTACCGCTGGAACCAAAAAAGGTTAAAATAAGACAATCAGGATTAATTCAGAGTAAAAAAATTGTCCTAAAATTTGTTATTGAATGATAAACGACTGCTTGCGATTCTCATGAATCTTTTTGGCATTTGGATCTAAAGTAAAAAGGAAACGAGAACGACAAAGAACTTATCATAGTATTATATATAAAATGGCTAAAGGATTTCATTCACATATTAAACTTCAAATTTATTTCATTTCACGCAAAGACCGTGAACCTCTTAATCAAACTAAGATAATGCAGAAATTTGCGAAAGAATGACATCAGAGTTCAATAAAAATGGTAGATATTGAAAAAAAATGAGAGGAAATATCATCGGGCACTCTTATCCCTTCCTAATGCCATTTTTGGAAGGATTAGTGGAAGGAAGGAATTAATACCGAGGTTAACTTACTATAGGCTAGAGATAGTGAGTTAAAGTTAGGATTTACGAGGAAATGATGCGATTGGTTGGATATGAGATTTCATGGCGTATGCCTCCTCCGTAAACCTCAATGGGCTGCCGCACCCTGGAATTTACTTTTACTGGACAATATAAAAACTCAAGCTTTTCTTTGAGAACCCACGTGACGATCTTGTATTTTTCTCCACGGTTAGTCTCCTTGGGATAATTCTTTCCATTTCAGATAATCGCGTTCGTGATCAAACTATAATACCACAACGAATTCCTAGGCATAAATTTTGTTCGAATTTCTTTCCAAATGATTTAGAAACTGCCTCAAGAGTAAGCTTCCCCGAGATTCAACTCCGGCTCTCAAGGTCGGCGGAGGCGTGGCTCAGCTGAGGCAATTGTTCTAATTTTAAGCGCCTCAACTCGAGGCTGCTGTTGGTAGAGATGCGAAGATTATCGATCGGCAGATTTATTAAGTGGATACTTTGATTGCACGAATGAATGGACGTCATTAATAATGTTCGTCTGAATTAGGAAAGCTATAATATGCACAATTTCAAACATTCAAAAATCGTTAAATCTCGTAACATTACAGAACAAGAAAAGGATTAAAGGTACTTAGCACTTAAGGGCGTGATCCCAGCAAAAATCCCATGGAAAAAGTCTGACAGACTTCCCGGACTTCTCTTTCCGTCCCTGTCAGACCTTTTTCAAGTCCATTTTTCCTTAGGATTTTTACAGAACAAGGATCGAATTTTAATCATATAAATGTCCTATTTTCATCAGTCCTATATTCTTCAAAAGAATGTGTTCAGAATACAGCATCGTTTCATTTAGGACACCAATTTGTTATTTATTAGCCGACAAACTCCAGGTGTAAGCGACGAGATATGGAATTTGGCTAATAATGATAAAGCTTTGTTTACTCTCCCAAACGTTTAATCGCGAAAACATAATAACAACCGGATTTTGGCCAATTTTTTCATCTCTGTATATATATCACTTTGATAACTGCACTATTTGTTACATCCTCTCAAAATAGAATACAAGGAGACGTTTGATTAGTTGTCTAATCACCGGAAAATAAATATCGTCATATTTATTTAACGTATTACATTTAACGCAAAATTTATTCAAATCTCTTTCGAAAGATTCCTTTAAGTGTACTTAATCGTCTCTTCACTGCAATACCAGTCTTTGCGTCTCTCTTCCTCAAGTATTAGTTAGCTTAAGAGCTGGACGTCATAGCGGTTGAATTTTCGAACGGCAGTTTAAGTGTATTTGTGATATTTTTGTGTTTCGCTCAAAATATTTTCCTCTTTTGAGAATCAGGTATAAACATTTGTAGAGGCTGTAGAATAGAGAGAATGGCAGTTGACAAAACATCAGAAGATACAGCTTCGAGTGCTTCAGGAGCCGAGTATTTTTCTTTCATGATTTTTGACAATAAGTTGACCTTTATTCACTGCTTACAACTCAGAGGCCAATTTCGTGTAATGTTTTGAAAACATAAGAAAATAAGCAAATTCGATGTCAACAAATCGTCCTTAGTCCCCAAGGTGACGATGTTTGAAAGTGAACGATTCTAACAAACATTCCGGGCGTGTTATCGTGGAGAAAAACGAATTTCACCTGTATTTCAGATGAAAAGCTTTCTTAATGATCTACCATCAAACCTCAGGGTCTTCCGAGTATAAAATTATACCGTTTATTTGTATTAATTTAACATTTCAAATGTGCATACTCGCAGACAGATACTAGATTCTATTTGCTCTGATTTTTCGTTTGAATAACTTTCTGATTTCTTAAAGAAATTTTTGAATGAATCTTCTTAGGTATTTTAATAATTATCGTAAGAGTTTATTAAAGACAATATTGATGCTCAGTATATTTGTCAAGGGAAAATGTGGCTATTTTACTCGCTGTATTGAAGCAATGATTCTTACGCCGTACAATGTAAAGATTTTAAGATGAATAAGGATTTGGCGTAAAAGTAAACTTCTATAGTTGAAATATCAGGACGTAGGAGACAAACCCTCTTCAAATATTTATCTTTGTTTTCTCTGCGGGTAACACCGGGTTCTTCAGCAAGATTATCTATAATAGCAGCCTTAATTAAATTACTTTCAGTAAAGGAAATATAATGACAGTGTTATTACCCTTATGACGTTTTATAACTGATTGTGAGTCAAGGTCCTATCTTTGGATTAAGTTATTTCATTTCGTAAAATCGAAAGTTAAATATCGTGAATGAATTTAAAATTCTGATTAAGCGAAACATTTAAAGTTATATTAAGCTTTCTAAACGGTCACCTTATCCATGTCTGTAATCACCTCGTGTTTTTCTATGAGTCAAGGCTTTCCTCCGCCTTCTGCTCTGAATTCTAATCAACCGATTCACATACTGAATCACGTTTCCGGAAGATTTGATAAGCCTTTCCCACGCAAAAGGAAATGTATCAGAGTAATGGAATTAGATAAAACGTTCTCTAATTATCGTGGAGAGAGCACATGAAATTGCATTTTACCGTTTTCTAGAAAATTCCCTTCTCCAGTGAAAGGATGGAATGGTTGATTAGATGCATTCGCATACCTCTGCTTGGTTCAGACTTCGAAACACGCCATTTAAAAATAAGAACATACTTTCTCTAGAAAATTACAGTTTTTTTCTTTTCCTTTTGTTTAACTTTGTTTTCCATTGCATGAGTGCAAAAGGTAGTTTGATTGTTATCAATGTTATTAAATAAATTTCCTCACTAATAATTATCGCATATACACATTGTTTATTGTTGCAGCTATTAATTATAATTTTGTATAATATATTTTTTAAATAACAACATTCACCGATTTCACCATTTTATCTATCAGGAATTCATTAAAAAATGCAATTCAGTTTGAAAATTGGATAAGTCTGGAGTAATTAAAACATGCCAAATATCAAAATATATGGATTAGATTAGTATAAAATATAAGTAATACATAAAAAAGTTGAAATTTATTCACAGAAAGAACTTAAATTTGATTGACTTTGTACCCCGGTCAACTGGAATATTTAGCTGGAAATATTGAGGACAAAGCTTTAGCCGCAGAGGAAATTTTAGGCTCCACCGAAGATACAACGTGTAATTTTCCGCGCAGGGTATAATTTGTGCAGATACTGAAGTGATTTTAGAATAGCTAAGGATCATTCTTTCTCTCAAAGCGCACGTCCAAGGTCCTTCCTTGGCAGATTTTGTGTTTGTGGCTCCTTATGTTTTACGTCTATAAAATAGCATGTTCCTAAGGCAAGAGAAATAAATTAACTGAGCATTGAAAAGAGTCATCCTAAAAAATATTCGGTAAAAGAACCAGACCGGAAAGTGAAAGACCCTGGTTCGATTCCGTCTGACTTTTTCACGTCTGTTCATCTTAAGGGATAATATTGTTTTGGGATAATATACCGGTATGGCATAACATCTATAATATAAAATAGAGTGTGGGTGTGTGTGTGTATGCTAAAAACTCGAGAACCGAGAGTCGCAAAACTTTGAAATATTCTACATTATTAAAAGTCAATCCCGCGCAAAATGTAAGT
Source organism: Sympetrum striolatum (assembly GCA_947579665.1). Taxonomy (NCBI): domain Eukaryota; kingdom Metazoa; phylum Arthropoda; class Insecta; order Odonata; family Libellulidae; genus Sympetrum; species Sympetrum striolatum. The sequence continues at coordinate 84,981,737 of OX388350.1, forward strand.
TACATTTTATTCCCCTAAAGTCCACGGTTCGAATCCAGACGGGTCAAAACCTTTTCATAAGAAATACACGTAGAGGTCATTTTTTTAGTTGCAGGGTTAATTTCTTTTTCAAAATTAAATTATAAATAATAGTCGTAGGAAGTCGAATTAAGCACCAAAAGAAAAAAATAGAATATGGACTCTTACTGTGGTCGTGGAATATCGTTTGCGATTCGAAATTGCGCACATTTTGATAAAGTACGTGAATATTTTATCGAAATTTTGAGGTCGTAAACAACCCTTCCACCTGACGTTCTAGGTGATTGTTGAGTCACCAGCTAATGTATTTCTCTCTAAGAACACATTGAGAAAATATGCTTACTTCAAATTCATGTTAAAAATAAGTGATAGATTATATGAAGAGGGAGAAATTTAAGGAGATATTAGTAACTGCAGCTATGAACGATATACTGTGAAGAATCGAGCGTACAAACATACGAATAACAGTATTTAAGAAGGATTTTAACTTTTATGGAAGCGTCTGTAGCAACCAAGTTTTATTTATATCAAAGTAATTGTTTACTGACTATTTCGTGGGATAAATGGGTTTATAGTAGTTTGTTAGATGAAATTGCTTTCTCTCGATCAATACAACTGAATGCGTATAAAAAACTTGGTAAGTTTCGTATGTGTTTAATATAATCTTCTGCATTAAGTATTACTTATCAATTTACTTCGATAAATATTTAGCGATTGACGAAAATGGACTTACTTAATATCGTAAAGATTTCCCAGATTCAGTGTTGGAGTTAAACGGCGATTTGTAAAGTTGTAGCAAATCTCCAATATCGTATCCCTCCATCGAAAAGATAAAGCAAGTTTATGTTTTGTTATACGCAGAATAAAAATGTTATTCACTTTTAAATGCTTCCAATTCTTATACTTTTACTATATTTCAGTTATCGGTGTTTAATCTTTGGTTCTGTTTTGGCATCTTGATTGCATTTGTGCTATTTGATGAGCTACATGTTTATGTTACACATTTTAGTATTGTAGTACAAGTCAGCTCCATAATGTACTTACTTTCCGCATAGAATATTCATAGATGGTTTTAGAATGATATATTATATATTTATTTCGTGTTTAATCATCGTTTCCGATATCCATTTGTGCACTTCTGAAAATGTCCCCTTAAATGTGGTGCTACTTATCCTAATGTGATCTTTAAATGTATTTTTATAAACTTTAGACAGATGTTGTCTTCCTCGAAGAAATTTTTCATACAAATGACATGAAATTGAATATTTAGGTGGCATTGTAGACGTAATTGTAACTTTTTTCTTTGTTTATTAGTTAGGAAATAATTAAAGCCCGATATTTGTTATCTGCCTAAAATTATGAGACATGTATTACGATCAAGGTTGTTACACTATTATTAATCAATTTTAATTTATCCGTTGAGAATGAACGGGCACTTCAGCTAGTACTTCTATAAAATCATAAAATCACATGTATTGGGTTCAAGTAGGTAACTCTTTTGAGTTAACTTTTCCTTGAATTTTACTCAATTAAACTTTGGTTATCTGCTTGTAGAAAAGGCTAAATATCTCGGCTCCATCATAATTTTCTACCATACAGGTACTTCTGTTTCTGATTTTCCTTCATATACTGATATCTGTTATGCGTTATATATTTACTTTTTAGCTATCGACTTTATCAACTTATTAGAATGAATCTCTAATACCCTAATCTTGCTTTTTAAAGCTGCTTCGAGATATCAAAGTGGAAATTCAAAATTCGGCTTTGGTAAGGCACTTAAAAGAATAATCTTCCAGTCCTACTTTTATAGCCCAGTAAAGTTGCTTAATCTTTTACTTGAATCAAAATTGTCTATCTAAATTTTCCATTATCAAATATACGATGTTTTGAAAAGGTGTTTCTGCATTATGGATTATGAATAGTTGTCGTGAATATGGAATATTTCACTTTCTGAACGTGCTAAGAGGAAGTCTACATTCGAACCATCAAACAGACCCCTTCTACACAATAATTCTTCTCAAATTTATTATGACTCCTCTCTCTTCTCATACTCGTAGAAAAGGCAGATGGTGTGGGTGGCCGCAGCCTCCGAATTTGGAAGTGCGAAAAGAGCGTCTGATCTCTTTTGTCTGCCCTCATTCCCGCGTAAAAGGGGGCGTGAATCACACACTCCAGATGACCTTGCCGAGCGATCTTTGACTAAACCCATTCGCAAAAGCGTCAATTTTTAACAGATGAGGTTGATGCAATTCCTTCCGAAACCGGATTTCTACATTTTCTCTTAAAACTTTCACGATAAGGTTACATTTTTAATAAAAGTCATACAGAGTTCGTTATCTTATATATAAAAATGAAATGACGTTCGCGACGTCATCTAAAACTCGAAAACGGCTCGACCGATTTGAATATATTTTTTTGTTTTGTACGGAGGTGGTTTTGGAAAATAGAAAATTAGGAAAAACCCAAAAGTAATAGCCGAAAAATCGAAGAAGCATTTCCATAAGAAATGCATATAAAATTAATTTTTCTTGCTGCAGGATTTATTTCATTTGTAAATTTAAATTATAAATAATTGTCGTACAAAGTCGAATCAAGCAACAAAAGAAGGGGAATAAAATGATTATTCTTATTTTGGTGGTAAAATATCGTTTACGAATCGAAATTTTGAGAATTTTGATAAAATGCGTGAAGTTTTTATCAAAATTTCGAGGTTGTTAACAACCCATCCCCCTTGACAATGAAGTCGATTGTTGATTCCAAGTTCATGTATTTATCCATCAAAATGCATTAAGAATATAAGTCAAGTTTAAATTAATCCTGATAATAAGTGATACACTTTATGAAGAAGAAAAAATTGCATGAGATTTTAACATTTTCTGTTACAAACAATATCCTGTGAAGAATCGCACGGAAAAAAGTACGGACATTAAAATTTGAATTTTTTAAAATTTTGTCTAAACGTCAGTAGAAACCAAGTTTTATTTACAGCAACGTAATTGTTTATTGAATTTTTAGTTAGAGTATTAAAACGGTTTTATTTTATTTCTACTCGAGGACTTAGTATACTATAGAAATCCCCTCTAAAGGAGTATTGCTGGTATATGGTTTGCCTTTAGTCCAATATTAAACTCGGTAATTTTTTTTCAGATATGTTACTCTATGCATGAAAATATTATCTTCGAATATTTTAACAATAGGAATCATATCCCTGAATATCAATTATTTGCTGATATCACCGAAAACAATCGCAAATGATTAACAGAATTGACAATAATTGAATCATTCCTATATTTATATAGACGATTGGTTTTGCTGTTCTTGGTACATCTTCTTTCTATTGGTGTTCGTTGCAGAGACAATCTATGATATTTTTCCGTTGAGAATCAACGGGAACTCCGCTAGTTTGAAAATATGTATCCATTAACTATTTACAAAATAGATTTCGGAATTTTTACATTATTTTCTATTAATAGTAAACCAATTTAACCGATTGCTTTCCATTTATTTTTAGTCGAAATGAGTGATAATATATGTAATCAATAGCTGAAATTATCGGAATTTTCAGCTTTGAAATGAAATATATGTTTAATATTTTGATCCGGTGGCAAAAATCCGCATCCTCTGCAATTAAAATTCCAAGTATTATAAGTAAATATTTCTCCGGAACCCAAAGATAAACAGAGGCTACCGTAGCTATTTAGAAATAATGTTGCTTCCGTTAAATAATTAAAATTCGTAGGCGATATGTAAATACCTACATCTGAAGTTTGGCAGTAGTGACTCTATGAGCATACGGCTTAAAAGTATACAGAATATTAAATTAAAGTCAAAAAGTGAATCTTCAATAGTTTTATTTTCGTTAGGATCCTGATTTCTATGATATCTTCTAAATTTGGTGAGAATCTTAAGCGCAGATTCGAAAAGGATGTCTGTCTTCACAAAGATACACGAGGAGACATAACCAACTTACTTGATTCAAAGAGCATTTAATTTTTACTTCGCACAATTTTATACTATTAGCTGTCAACAACAAATGGGAATGAGAATTTCAACTTGTATTAATTTTGTTGAGGAAAGCAAGGGATCTTACTCCTCAGCTTGCCTACAAAGCCCCATTCCTTCCTTAAAGCCCTCGTGAGCTAATTTAGGATGGTTGGGATTCGAAACGACGTTTCAGCCATAAAGCAGGTGTAATACATTTTGTTTAGTCGCAATTCGGAAGTAATTGTAACGATTTTCAAAACTCAAGAACACTTCGAAATGGGTCATTCATCAGCACTTTCTTGGGCATACGGCCGACCGAGGTAATCCGACGGTTCTTTCGATTGCTTCATAATTAATGCCACCCACTAGGGGGCCACGCTCATTCCTCTGCTACCTGATGAAACGTCAGAAAAATAAATAAAAGGTCGGAGGAAATTTATTGCCAAAATCGTAACCTCATAACCTCCGTAAAATTCCTTTTTGTCGCCCGCTCTCTTGAAATCATTGCTTAAATTCGTAATGATTCGCCATTTATCAAGCCTCTGGGTCAAATATGTGATGTGAATGATTTCGATTACATTAATCTAAATGTGCCAAGAAATCGAGTGAGGGAGTTAAGTTTATACAGTGTAGCGTGAAGCTATTGAAAGCAGAAACTAGAGGGAAGAATAAATATTGAAGAAATGGAAGTCTGGTACGTGATGTAAATCAGGTCGACAGGAAGGATAAGTTATGAATAAGTATTTGGATAAATAAATAAAGAGAAAAACGTTCAACGGACGTATAAAGTAAGGACTGCTAAAAGGACTTTATAATTTACGAAAGACTGTATTTGAAGAAAAAACCCTTCATTTGAATCTTTTAAAAAAGAAAGCTAGGATTGCCATTAAACTCTTCATGCTTAATTATTTTAATTACTCAATCTAAACCCTCTCTTCTTCAGCTATCTCTGGGACCTTTTTTCACTATCAACCCAATCTCCTTTCCCATTTTAAGCCACACCCACATCTCGAGGGCTTCTAATCTCTTGATGTCTTCCTTTTTGGAAGTCTTTGTTTCAAATTTGGATTATAAAAAGCAACATTTAATCAAATAATACATACTTTATATCCTTAATTTATAAACTCAAGTACTTTATGCTCTATGTTTGACTATTAATTTACTTTCGTGATATTTCGACTATCACGAAAGGTTAGCAATTCATGGGAAAGAAATTTATAGAATTTTGGGTTTCAGGTACATTGTCCACAGCACAATACGATATGCTATTATCTCTGGTTCATCCATTCATATTTAGTTTTAAATACAACAAAATTCCGTTTTCAACAAAATTACTACTGTTGACTTTTTAAAGCTGTATTATCACTGAAGTGTCCCTTTATACTTATTCACCCTTTTACATTTCAAACAACAGTCCGCCGAGTGTCCATGTTTATAGTAAAAATCTACTAAGACCAATTCCGCGTGGTCATCTCCTCTTAATCACTTGCTTTTCTCGCACTGTTTTTCACTTTTTCCGAAGGTCCTCAGCATCTGATCTGATTTTCCTCCGGCTTATTTTGTGCTGAATTGGTGTCCTTGATCATGCAGACGTACCGTGGAAACAGTTTTGTCCATGTCATGGAAAACAAAGTTAAACAAAAGGAAAAGAAAAAAAACTGTAATTTTCTTTTTCTTTGTATTATTCATTGGATTCTTCATTGTTTATTTCTCGAGGTTTCAGTATCAGATACAGTTGTGGAAAGTGAGTATAATCGCCATTTTGCTTCTAATATTTTTTTGCTTATACTTTATTTAGTCTACAATAGTACGGTTGTTGGCGTTGATGAGCAGCTGTAAGGAATTAAGCATTCAGTTTGTGCGACAACTTCAGGAAGAGTCTGAATTATTTCGGATGAACTACTGATTTTTGAGAAATGGAAAATATAACTTCAACCACGATAAATTTTTCAATGATTTTAATTATGCATTATCTATAATTAAATATTCATTATTAGCTATTTAACCAGCGAATATGACGAACTACTGCATTCCTCATCTATCCTAATAAGCATCATTCCCTCTCTAACGTTTTAGTATCTAATAGTTAACAGGTTCATATTGAAACCAATCTGTGGGCTTACCCCTAAGAATCCGTTTGAGACAGATTTTGTTTTTATACCATTGGTATTCGGTATTAGAATTTCAAAGTCTTCTCGCTCGTTGCTAATGCTTAATTTTATATTTTCATTCCTCTTAAATGAACCAGGAAAAAATCTTATGTGGCCAGCGCATGACTTTCTCCATATATAAGATGTAAATATTTATCTACGACAGTATTTTCGAACTCTAGATCAATCTAAACTTGGAAGATATATACAAATATATTTTTTGTAATTTTTGTAGATAAATTTTAGATTTTTTATATACCTAAATATCAGATTAATGGAGGAATTTTGCAAAAACGGAAACGAGCTTCGAATAATAAAGCTCGACTTCCGGTTAACCGATTTACTCCAAAAGCTAATCAACTCTAACGACACCAACTAAAGTGCTATATATGAAATTTGGTGTTGATACAACAAATAATTTTCATGTTAGAGCGCCCACAAAGTACATAATCAGCAACTTCCGGTTTATCGGTATTTTATGAATAACTCCTAAACAATCAGTGATAGAAAAATATGGTTAATACAAAAGTTATAGTAAATTACATTTTATAAAACTTTTATAAATAATAGAAATACCTAAATATCATAATTATGGAGATATTTTGCAAAAACGGAAATTTGCTTCAAAGAATAAAGCTCAACTTCCGGTTAACCGATTTACTCTAAAAACTAATCAACTCTGACAACACCTACCACATTGCTATATATGAAGTTTGGTATTGATGCGACTAATATTTTTTACGTTAGAGCGCACACAAACACACACACACATACACACACACATACACACACACACACACACACACATACACACAGACATCATTCCGAAAATGGTCAAAACGTGTTCTATGGACCCCAAAACATGTATTTCCGTTGAAATCTCGAAGTCGACTTTTTTCATGAAAACAATACTTTCTCTATACCACGTATATGGAGAAAGTAAAAGCTAAGCAATTTCTTGACTACATGTAATGAGTATTCCGCTCCCAAGTGATTTTATTTTGAGTTATTAACTGCTCATCTCCAGGAAAAACATTCAAATATGCGCTTTAAAAATGGTTAGAAATATTAAGTGGCCATGGTAGTACAACAATTGTATCTTAGTATTATCCCGTAGAAATGTAATTTATATTTAACTTTTGCGATTTTCAACTCTTATTCTGAGATACTCATGTTTCGCAGTTGAACATAAAATTCGATTAACCGGAGGTTTAAAAAGGTAATCATTTGGTTTCCAATTATGGCTGTAAATCCTCAGTAAAACTGCGGAAAAAAATGGTCCACCATATCTACGTAATTGCCATAGTTTTCATCTTGAAATGGGAGGTATTCCTTTAATTCTTAGAGTTGGTCGGTTGTGAAGTCCGTAAGGGTCCGCGATTTCCAGAGCAATTTCCCCTATCATCCAGTGGATCGTTCCATAAACACATTGGATTGCTAAAGCAGAATAAAATACGTCGATAACTAACGAGAGCTACAATTTCTTTGGCCTTTCGCTTGGAGAAAAAGTGTCCGTCGATTGAGTTTGTGCGTCACGGAAAGCATTTTTAAGATACGGGGAACTAAATAACTGAAATACTCCTAAATAATAAAATATATTCCATTCTTTTAATCCATAGACGAATGATTAAATTTGTAATTTGCATATTTTCATTAATCTTATGAATAAAAATGTATTTATCACAATTACTGTATACATAGCGACTCCCTGATAATAAGTCTTTCAAGACCGAGTTGCTTTCTAGCTCTTGGTTGACTGTAGCCTGGATTAAATATTGGATTTTTTATTAATAATTTAATGTATTTGTGAACTTCCAAAACTTATTAGGATGAATATTAGTTTTATTTGTAGATTATAAATCAAACTCGGTCATTTTAAGTCTTAGCCACGACAATTCCACCTCATCGTTCAATACAAGGCTCATCTTCTCTGGCAGCCGTCACTTTCGTTAACCGCCCAATTAATCCCCTTTCTCCTTAAACACCGTGAAGCAATCATTAATAAGGTTAATGGCGGAGCTCAGTCGGGACGCAGTTCTGATTCGGAAGCTGAAAATGGAATCGCAGAAGGAGCTTATGAAACCATCGATGGGGTCAGGGCCACCGGTTTCAGTGATTTTCCGAACAAAGGCTTCTTACGGTTGGTCAATCGACCGGATAATTGGGGAATACTAATTGGTGGTTTTGGAAATCTGCAGAATTCGATGTCTGAGACAACCTTGGCGAAAAGGCTGGTGAAAAAATACTATCGCTGATTCGGAAATTAAATGTTTTCAGGGGATTTTATCGCGAAATTCAATATAAATTTCGCTATTAGTGTTCAGAAATTATCAATAGGCCATTTAGTACTGCATGATGGTTTGATTGATAAACGTTTTCCATAACCACCACAGTTTATTGATAATGAGAACAAATGCAATGAACTTACGTGTACAAAGCCGTTTTATTTCCTTACTTTGTCCCGTTATTTGCATTAAAATCTTCTTTCAAACTGTTTAGATTTAGATTTAGATGTGTACCCCGCGAGCCGCCAGAGGCGTATGGCAGGGGGTGTAATACACCACCATTATTCATTCATCCATATTAGCATCTCTTATAGCCTGGGGAAAAAACGACCAAAAGTAACTATCCGTCCTTGCGATTACTTCCCTATAACGCTTCGTCGATGCCTCTCGGAGATCGCGTTCGCTCTTTACTGGCACTAACATTTCACTTACTTCGTCTATAAATTCTGAACGAATGAACTTTTCGAAAAGTTTCCGACGATATTCAGATCTTCTCATCTGTAGTGAATTCCAACCGAGGGACTCTATCATTGCCGTAACGCTGCTATCAAACCTGAAATCCCCGCAGACGAATCGGGATGCTCTACGCTGGACCATCTCTAAATCTGAGACTGTTCTCCTACTAAATCCAACTATAAAATATCCATACAATTATATGTGTGTAATACATGCATAGGCATTCTATGAGTGTTTAAAATCTTCCAGGAGCTAAGATTTGCTGGGATGATTTCAAGCTGAAATAAAACAGCTCTCAATCGTCCTGCAGCATCTTTCAATTGTCTAATTATAAAAAGTAGTCTCGAAATATTCACGCTTCAATTAAAGGTAAATGCTGTTTTTACTAATGAGGCGTCCCAGGACAACGTTTTTAAATACCTACAGTGTGTGATTCTTAGACATTGTATCTTGTAAATGTTCTATGTAAATAAATTCCGAAAATATTAGAAAAATTCCCAATTGGTAGTTAAGCGCTGATTGAGGTATCTAAGATATGATGCTTAAGAGAAGGTTCATTATTGTTTTCAATATCTCGCTTAAATTTATTGGTGGAAATTGATGGTGATATTTGGATTATTAACGGGGAAACTTCTTACTAGTTCTAGCGTTTAATAATATTCATGGAGAATATTTATAAACGACAATACAGCAGCTGTGGATACAATTATAGTAAGAATAGCAAAATAAAAAACGTTTAATAAACGTTTACAAAACTTAAATAAGCCATTTCGTTTTCAATTGTGCGGTGGATGCCATCAAATTAAATTGAATGAATGTTTTCTTTATCAGTCTCCCCAAAATATTGCCAATTCGTAGCGAACGCTAAAATAGACGATGGACACTCACATCCATGCCCTTCCCAGGGAAACTCTACTAGCCGGGGTTCGAACAAGGGACCTCGGTGTTCGGAAGCAAGCACAACCGTCCCCTTAATGAGGTCAACAACCACAATGGTCGGTGACGTCGTTGAGTGAAGCTTAATTTTTCTAAAAGTCAGCTGAGAAAATATAGCAGCTTAAACTTGATGGATGTGCAATTGCTTGATATTTTGCATGAGCCGGAAATATAAGAATTTTCCTATTAAGATTATGAATTCTAATAAAAGCAAGCGTGTAGCTAGAATCACGTACAAATCCGTCGATTTCTCCCTCTGTAATTATATCTTAGGAATATGAAAAACGCCTAATAAAGACAAGTTGAAGCAGAAGAGGTAGAGCCCATCTTGGATTTGCCGTTTTGACTCTTCCGCTCTAAGTAGATCCGACAGTGATCTTAAGAAACCGCTCTCTGTCCGTTAGCGATCGTCGAGGCGATGGACTTTGGCGTTGGATGATTAATACCTTGCAAATGGGAATCACTCCACGTCGTTCATCACTTATCTGCTAAATCAGTGGCATGCATCGGAAGCAATGGACTGAGACTTCTTCAACACAACCGCTGTCTCGCGTCAACTTACCTAGAAAAATAGAAAGGAATGTCATTAAATATAGAAATCGAGAATTGCGGTATTATTAAAACTATAAATTTAATATGAGAATAAAGGGCAATTTTATGGGCAAAAAGATGGATGTAAGTTTTGGAACGAAGTTCTCGCGGGTATTGACTGGGAACATTGCATCGCCTCTTTGGTCAAGGGTGAACATTTTAGTAAATTTAGGTAATTTTTCAGAAATGATTATAGAACATTAGAAGCTAAAATTTCCATTGACCTTCCATAAAATTATCAGAAAACTTTCTTAAAATCGAATAATTCATTAAGATTACCGTGGAATCCTCTATCATCTCGAATTATCACTTGTGAGAGGTTAAAGGCATCAGTTTTGAACTTTCGTACCGCTGTATCAATATTTTATTGATCTGATTTATTTATCATCGAATAATGTACCTAAATGAGGTTTTTATATATCGTTTAGATGAATAATAACTTCGTGAATTTGACCTATGGCCATTAATATTCAGAATGGGCTTTAGGTTCTTAATTAAAAATTATCTTTTTAGTATATCGTCTTCATTTTGATTTTTTTAAATTTGAATTTGATATATCGTTCAACTTTAATATGTTGCCTTTTTCGATTGGTGTACATAATTCTCTCTTTCGAGGCTTTTAAAAAGGATTGTTAAAAGTTAAAAATCGCTAAATAAAAAATATCGTTTTATTTTGCATTGTTTATTTTTATAATAGCTCTGTTCCAAACAGTAAACACACATATATCTAAGTGTATTTAGTCTGGTCATCAGGCAGTAGACCTCCTGATGTATGTTCATCAATTAGTTCCATTTGTATTTCTTAGGTATCGCTCAAGACCAAACTATTGTCCAAACGACCATGGAACTGGTATTCACTGGCGTTACATTTTTTCATCAACTAGTTTATAATTGAATTATTTAAACCTAATTTTGATATTAGTGTTTTATCCTTTTTGTGGGAAGTAAACCTAAAACTACACCGTTGCATTTCATAAGTTAGTGCCACCTGCTGGAGTACCTTTCGTATCCCGTTACTCCACGCACAAGAATTTCAAGAGTAAGGAATGGTCGCCCACATAAGTTTATTGAGAAACCTCTCGGCACGACATTCGCCGGATATCTCTCGAATATGCTCTCTTGTCCCTTCTCAGCTCAGCCTTGAGGGCAACTCATTAATTCGATTGCTCTCGACGTCTGGACCTCAGCTGATGCCCAAAGCAGTGGCTCTCTTAGACACGTATGCCAATTGAACTAGCCACTTCTAAGGGTGAAGTGTCTGGGTTGTGATAATAGCATCGGTGTTTGAAAAGTGTATGCATTATTTGTCAAGAGCGTACCTTATCAAGTGAAGCAGTGAAAGATTAATAGTAAATTTTGATAGAATTATAGCCATTATCCAAAAGTGTTACGTTCTGATGTACTATCCATGAAATGGATGTGTTGCGTTGTTTGTGAAGCAGGGTAGGATGGTGTCTGGGAGCACCGAAGCAGTTTAGTCAATGTGTGTGGCTCGAAAGGAAAAAGCCGATAAAAAAGAGCAGGTATGGTGGATTATGTATAAAAGGATTATATCTTGATAGGAAGCTATTGTGAGGAACAAATATGAATGTATAAGTAATTGGAAAAGAGTGGCCGAAGGCGAAAGAAATGAAGTTGTCTAAAAGAAGTTGTACGGGTTAGAGAGAATGGAGAAATTTCGTGAATAAACTGGGTAAACTAGCATTCCGCCCCCGATGGATACATTGCGAGGTTCAATCGTGCTTGCATAGATATAATCCGATTATAATTAGCTGCTCGTATGTTCCTTGACTCCTGTAAAGGATTTGATTTGAGGACCAATTTATACTTAAATAATCGACCATCTTCAATAATAATACTAATGTTTTCCCCTAAACATTAAAAAGAAGCGCCAAATTCCAAGGATTTATAAGTCTGGACTGTAATCATTTCATTTCTTATTTGTCACTTGAAATCTTAGCCGCAAATTGATGATGTCGATTTACAGATGCATTAATAGATCATCTGTAATACTGTATGCATTACTGATGGTTTTTTGTATTTCAGTCCTAAACGGAGGAACGAAAACAGTCAAAGGGATGAAAATAATATGTGTAGATATGATAAAAAAGTGACATTATAATGTGCTATGAATAAGATACCTTGGTAGCTACAGGTAGTGAGGTTTAAAGTGAATAACAAAGCATTACTTGACTCTAAGTAGATGAGTATTGACAGTGTTTTAAGCCAAATAAGTTTCTCCAAATCCACATCCTGCGATATCATTACTCCATATCGTATGAGGATGTCAGGGTTAATCCACGGCCGCACGTTTTGCAAGTTCAATCGTAAATCGGGGCACAAAAAACTCGGTATATCATTCGTCACTGTTAATCACGTCACTGCCATTCCCAAGGAATTTAGGGCACACTCTTGCTTGTCTCTTTCGGCGGCAGCACGTCTTTATTACCTCATCGGAAACTACTACACAACTCAGAATCACCTGTTCAAATCACCTGAAGGGTTTACATTTAGAAAAATTAAAGATTTGTCCGTAATCTCATGAAAGAAGTAATGTTTTTACTACTGGAAATTTACCTTTACTAGATTTATGCCAATACACCCCATCAAGCATGGTGTAGAGCATTTAATTTAAATTGAATTGTGTGTATTATATTCAAAAGATTACTTATTCATACTATTGATAAGATAATGAGGTACCATACTACATGATTAAAATGATTCTGAGCATATATAAAATGAAATTATTAATATTTGAAATATGTGAAATTATTTTATCATTTGCAAGTTGGAAGAAATTGCAAGGACGGATAATTACTTTTGGTCGTTTTTTCCCCAGGCTATTAGAGATGCTAATAGGGATGAATGAATAATGGTGGTGTATCACACCCCCTGCCATACGCCTCTGGCGGCTCGCGTATATATCTAAATCTAAAATCTATCATCGATAACTAAGACATCAACTTTTATAAAACGTTTTAAATTTTCAACAATACCATTGTAAAATAGACTTTTTAGCTATTATGGTATTTCAATATCCAGCCTCCATTTATTCTGTTTGAGTTGTAACTTCCCACTTATATTTTTGTGAAAATGTATATGAAATCCGATTCAAAAATCCTCTCGATAACTAAGAGTACAATTTGTTTAAAACATAAAATTTCCCAATATTTTCGAGTATTTCTTCAGATTCTTTAAGCACATCATATTATAATACATCATCAATATAAGAATCTCCGTTTAGTTTCCCCTCTTTAAGCTCTTGTCTCGATTTTGTTATAAAGTGATTTCTAATTTATTTAGTAAAAGAACTAAATACTGCAATAGGTGTACGAGCGAACTTTCCGTACATTTTTATGAACTGCATCCGTTATGATCTGGAGTCAAAGCCGGTAGCAATAGGTTTAGGAAACCTGTAATTTTCAATTCGAAAGGGTCGCGAATGCCATATTTGGTTTAAATCAGTGTGATAGTCTCAAAAAGACGGTCTGATTATATGTAAATCTGAGAACAGACAGATAAACTACGCATCTCGTATGTATAAAAACGATTATCACGTATATATAAACATTGTCTTATTTTTCACTTACAAAGTAAAACAGTAGGCATGATAAATTTTAAAACGTCTTCAATAGCTTACTTATAACATTTGAATCCACTTTTAGGACGATATAAGAAAAGAAGAGCACTAAAAATTAAATATACTTGTGCCATACTTTTCTGATTTTCGTCATGAAGTCATGAGGAGTTTATTGATAAATTTTGTCGTTTTATTTCACTTCAGTTTTTTCTTAATTTCACTTATGGTGATTGCTTTTCTGATTGCAATCCGGATGGGAAAAGAATATTTTCTTAGTTCTCTCAGCTGATGTTTTACTGATCAAATTTTAATTGTGGTGAGTCATGCTTTATTCTACTGATTTTCAACATTTTTACCTTTATAGTGATAACTTAAACTACCCAGTTTCAATTTTAATTGATACCTTTTGTCTGAAATATTTATTCAAAGAATATTATTTGGCATTCCAGTCACCAACTTAGCAGTTAGGGGGAAGTTAGGTTAGTTAGGATCTGTTGAATTCGACATTTAATAATGGGTTAGATGAAAGAGGAGACTTTAAATCTCGAATAAAGACGTATTTTCATAATTAATATTGATTTACCTGGAAAATAGGATAGGTCATAATGATAACACTTTCATATAACTGTAAAGATAGAATTCTTGGTATATTTTGACGAATATTCTGTACAAATATAAAACAAATATTTGAGTTCAATGCGACAAAAATGTTTATCTACCATATGAATTCACAAATAATTATTTTATTAAGTTACTTAATAAATAAAATTTTTCGTATTTCTTTTAGTAGAAGAAAAATTTTTCGGCACCCCTGAACAATGCCTTTTGTTTTGTTGATATGTTCAAACAGATCGCAGAGATTTTAAGCACAATGACTGCTTAAAGATAATTGATATAGCCATAGTTTCAGTACCTAAAACGGTATCAAAAACATCGCATGTATACTCACATCAGCCTCTTATTTCAATTCCTCACGAGGGCACGTGGCGGTTGCCCTAAGGGAGGTTTTCTAAATGAGAGCTCCACCCACGATGAGAAATGTTTATCAGCAGCTGGAATCGGCCCTTTGTGCAGGCACTCGCAATTTCGAAAGCGATAGAAATTAATTAATGATGTTGAGGGCAAATGTCTGTGCACGCAAATAAATCAGTGGCTATGGAAACTGATAAATAAAAGCTCAAAAATATCTCAGAATGCTCATATTTTAACGAAACTTGCAATATATCTCCCCGTTGTTAAATTTCCGTTCTAACATGCTTAAGCAATCGTAGCAGCTTATTATAGATATAAATCCAGATTTCTATAAAAAAATAATGCCAAAAAAATGGAAAAAATCGCTTAAATAAATGGTAGCATGACTGAATTTGCAGCTTAGAGAATAACCATTACCGTGATTTTGATATAACCTAAACACATCTTGGGGCTTGTTTTCATACCACGAATTTTCAGGTTTTTTATTTATTTAAATTTTCTGTTGCTAATCTCCTAATCCTTCAGATGCTGGAAATCATTGGTTTATGAATTGCTACATATGTACCCCGCCTGTGTGTGGCAGGGGGTGCGTTTAACATGACTCTACTTCCCTTATCGATTACTTTCGCATATCTTACGTGGAAAACATTAGTTATTGAATTCTTTGTTTTATCATCTATTCCCCTGATCTTCCTCGCAGATCGAAAAAGCAAATTTAACAAGGAGGACGTATAATATCGACCACTTCTTTTAAGAACGTACTTTCTCTGAATTTCACAGAGAATTTTATGGCAATCTCAACTTAAAAGTCATTTCTTAGGTTAAAAACATGCGAATATTCATTTCATGAGCGTTTTTCAGGAAGACTGCAGAAATTTCTTAATGTCCTAGTAAATCTGCTTTCGCGGTCATGTTGGCCGTCCACCCATTGATTCTGAGGCCTCGCTTCGTTTGCTGTCGTATCCGTCATTTTGCCTTAACAACATCTCGAATCGCTCTTGAATTTATGATCTTTCGGAGTCTAGACTTGTATAACAGGTGATGGCATGCGATTCGCAACCTTCAAAGGTTGGCTGCACTGCGTAGAGAGTGTGCGTAGGAGGGGAAGAGACATTGGGAAAGTTGCATTCTGCGGACGTTTTTACGGGTCCATGCGAAGTTCCTTTCTGCTCGCGCATTGAAATTTCCGATACGAAGATTAAAAATCCGTTTCTTTTTTTACCCAGGAGTGGAACAATGTCTGATCTGATTCTGATACATTCCCCTTATCTGTAATTGTATTTTAGGAGAATGTAACGAAAACTTTGGGATTCCCATCGGGAATCGAACGCGGTACCACTTTCACCATGTTATCCGGGAATTCCATCGTAATTACTCTTTTAACCCATCATTTATTGTCAGAATGGATTCATGATTTTACTTTTTTTTAGCGTAAATGTTGGTAAATGGATGGTTTTCATTCATCTAGCATTTCGTTGGTTTAATTTGTAGAGATAGATGTACACTTTTTCAGTTCGTTCTGAATCGTAGAATTTTAAATCTTTTATCGAATGCATGTGCTTGACTTGTGCGTCAATTTTCAATGAAAACTCGTTATTAAAAGGAAATAAATATTTATATATTTTCTGCAAGTTTGGTAATACCGTAGTGTCCTCATTGTTGAAATTTTGGTGTTCGTGTTTTCTATCGTACACATTTCTCATAATTTACTCAGACTTAAAATATTATATTTCTTCAAAACATAACACGTCCGGGTTGTCAAGTGATTGCGATAGAGAGTCTGGATGGGTTTCCAGAGGCTTAAATATATATATATAGGGCGCTTCAAATGGATGCAATGACTGGACCACACCCAGCTCTCTCCGTTTTGCTCTCTTTCGCCCGCTTTCGGCAGACTTTTTGCGGACTCTAAATCATTCCTCAGAAATACAGCATTTTCCGCGATTCCCCCCGTTCATCATTCTGGCGGCCATCCAAGGGCGATCTGCATTTACCATCTCCTCAACATCTAGTTGCGATGCGCTGATATTCGTACCAGTGCTTGCGCTTGCTTGCTTCACTTTCTGACTAAGTTAACACGACAATGATTATTCTATTCGTGTTTTCTTTTTAAATGGAAGTATGTTTTCATAGAATTTTAACAACAAAAACTAGTCAATTTTTTAATGATATTTTCGAAGTTGGTAGCGTATCTGCCGTTACAAGAATCGTTATTGTTTTGCTGTACTTTAACTCTAGTTGATCAGGCAGTAGAGTTACGAGTAAATGTTGTCTGTTTAAAGGAAATCCCATGCATGTAAGGTTAATACTTATCTTAACTTGTGTGTCTTATAGAACACATTTTGATTTACTTGACTGGATTTAATTCTTTTCTTTCGCTGGCAATTTCAAAATATTTCCTTTGTTGTTAGTTTTACTCAGAACATTAATGGAAAATATCGGAAATAATGAAAAGGAAGTTCAGCATTTTTCATTGGTATCGACCGCATTTCTCAATTACTGAGTCATTCATAACCTTAAAGCCATTGATCCCATTTTCCCCAACGTATATTATCACGTACCTCAATATTAGTTAAAAAAGTTCCGCTTATTAGTTGTGTTTGTTTTTCCAATTCACTATTCTCATAGATCATACAAGATGTGTGGTTTTCATTTTCATATAACCGCTCTGATGTTATGATTGTCATCCCATTTATCCGATTAAGGAAAAGTGCATGTATTTTAAATTTGAAGCAAGTGTTAACTTAGCATTTATTTTCTTTTTCGAAAGTTATGAATAATTTTAGTGATGAATACTTCCATCTATTACAGGTAGTGCGATTATTCGCTAGGCAAACAGTTTATTACCAATCTATCTTTGCGTAATTTCATTGAAGAGTACGGGAAATATTGTTGAAACCAAATGAAACATATTTTCTGAATTTATAAATTTCTCTATAGATTATGGGCATAACGATATTTTATGAAATAAAAACAATGGAATTTAGGTTACTGTTGTAATGAAAAGAGTTTTAATTTGGATTCTCCCTAATCTTAATTACTTACAAAAACCTAACTTTGGTGTCTGTGATGATTGTAGCTTCTTATTTTCGTTTAACGGTAAATAACGTAAGAATTTATTGTTGAGCCATCATCAGAAATGAAATAAAAACCTATGCTTTGTGATGATATCAATTCTTTGAATGAGACAATCTTGGAGGAAAATTGTTATAAGAAGGCATCTTTATTATATCTCTATTTATCCGTTTGCATTATTTTTCTCATTCCTATAGTTTCCATTTCAGCTTTCTCCTTAACGTTCAGCTTACAAACAAATCAATTTTCCGAAATTAATATCGATAATTTTTGCAACTTTTATTAAAATTCAGAAAGAATTTTGTATGATTTGGTGCGGCAGTTCCCAACTTTTCTGGTTTCCAGTTCCTCTCCGATCTCCACAAAATACCCATGTCCCACCAAGGTCCAAATAATACGTGTTTTTGATTGACCCAATTTAATTTAATGTTTTACCAAATTAACTAAATTTGTAGAAAAATTGGAGGGGAATTATCGAAGGATATCCATTAAAACACAAAATGGTAGAAGAATAAATCGTTGAAACTAATGAAATAAAACATCAACCTGCTTAAGTCCCACGTAATAATCTCTTCAATTCCACAAGTGGTTCCACTGGGCTTTTTGGGAAATATTGGCCTGGAAATTCGGCTCGTTTCAGCGACTCTAAGGAAGGGTCCCATAAATCGGCATTACCCCAAGAAGTTTTGATACGTTTCTTTACCCTTTCCCAAAATCCCGAATTAAGGCCGCGGTGGATGGGATCAAAAAGAGAGACGGTGGACCGAGCACCCGACATGCAGATTAATTCGTTCAGGAGACCGTTAGGATGGGTGCGGTTAAACCGGAAGTTCCGCTCTTACTCAACTTAGGCCCAATCTATCCTTGGTCTTTGGCGGAGGTCACGAGGTCGCCTTCGCACCACTCCCAAACGTCCTCGCACCGACTACCACTAGCACCCACACCTCCCGACGAAGCTCCCCCGTCAAGGTCGCGCTCTCATAGGAACCGATCTCCCCTTCGGTCAAAACATTTTCGATCACCCGCGGCGAGAGGCACAAAGGGAAAGCTCAATTTGCCCCGTTTTCACGTGCTTCGAGGGGTGAAGGTACGACTGCTTTTGACTTCGTAAGCCTCCTAAGAAAATTCTGCAGATGAAACGGTTAAATTTGTCTTCACGCGTGTTTTTGCGTGTGTGAGTGATTTTGCATCGAACTCGATGCTTTTGTGAGCAATTTCACCTTTCATACCACATCTGGTCATCTTTGGTGTATGTTGGCGTTCTACATACATTCATAAGGAAGCTCTGCGAGTAATTTGACGATAGATAAGCAATTTCCATCGATATCGATCCCTCTCGCCGATTTGATGAGTGGATCCTATAGTCTTTTACTTTTCCCATTATTCACTCGTTTATTTCAGCATGTGCCTTAATATTAACATGAAAACCATCCATGTCTGCTTTAAACCACTACGTTGATATCGATGGATGTTTATTTCTGTAATAAAATTCTTTAGTAGCTTAAAATTTTAATAAATGCAATATCTGCAATTATATTTCATGGGTAGTTTTCTTGGGCTTCCCAGCGTCGTCGTCTAATGTCTATTGCCTTGTAGTGCCGGTGCTATTGCCACCTAACTCGTCGTCAGAAGCCATCTTCAATGGAATTTACATGATTGTGACAGTGCTTTTAGTGATGACAGTGAATGAATACACTGGCAACCTTGGTAGTTAATTTCATTGATGTTAAAACCTAAATTGTATTTCTTCAGATAGTGGTGCCTCAGGGGTTCCAATGTTTTGCAGATATACCTGTATACTTCAATATTAATTTAAAATGATTATTGGAAAAAGGCACTGATGGGTACTTAACAGTAAATAACTTAAAACACTCCCAAAACCATCAAAAGTTTTTAGAGTTAAATTTGGATGGTTTTGGGAGTGTTTTTATATGTTATTTACTATTAATTTAAAACTTAAAATCAATTTTTATCATTTGTACCTAACGTGTTTTCCACCGAAAGTTCTTATAGCAGATTTAATTTACTTGCATGGGCCAACATGTGCTAAAGTATGATGTAATTTAAGTATTAATTTACGAATTGTTTAGCCGATGATCGCTTTACTAATAGTGAGATGATGTTAGGAATTTACCGCCAGTTAAAGACTCATCATCCCTGTGAATTTGAACAGTTATCGCAAGAAGTTTGGTAATGTCATCTTGCAGAGAGGAGCCAAATTGGGTGCAAGAAGTTGTCAGCAGGGAGCCTCCTCTTGCGACGCTTATTCACCTGACTGAATAATGGCTATGTATATATATCTGCAAGACGTGTACAGCCAAAGGCGTTTCAGGAGAAATAATGACTGGTTTGGACACCACCTGTTAAAATGGATGCTACCAATCAAATGCCTTTTAGAGTTAATCCTTCGAAAGCGTTTAACTTTAACGAGATCCACCTTTATGAGACTTTTTTAAGATTAAAAAACACCTATTTAATTGAAAATTATTTGCTCTTCGTCCCCGAAAATTATAAAATTTAAAACTTGAAGCAAACTTATTATTCTGCTATAAATTTTCGCTTATGAGAGCTGAACTGGAGATAGAAATTTCTTTCGTTAGGCTGATATAATGAGGATATATTTTGTGATGCCATTCATGATAAACGACATTCCAGATGTGGACCCACACATTCAAAAACACACATTTGTAATGGTCGTCCATCTAATATCGTTTCAAACGAGCTTTCTAATTTACCATAACTATTATTAACCTCAATTTCTGGGGAAGTCTGTTATTTTCGCTACAGAAGCTGATTTTTTTCATTAAGATAATTAATTATGCGTTCTGTAATCGGTTTTGGTTGATAAATAATAATAACTATTGAAATCTGATGTCTTATTACTTTAATGTTGGATTATCCATGTTTACAACTATAATAAAGTGGAAAAATGTGCTATAATATATTTTATAAAATAAGAAAACAACCAGTTTGAAAATATCTCGAAATCCTAATGATTATATATAACCTATATTAACTTCTCCCTCCGCTAATGCTTGGTCTTTAATTGTTTAAAGGGGGCCATCTTGAGAATTGCTTTGTCTTGAAGTCATCTAATAGATGTGGAAGCTGTAAGTTGACGAAGAGGGACATTTAAGGTCTTCGACAGGTTGCTTCGGTGCCGTTAGGAGAATCCATGGCGCTGTATCCCACTGCATTGCCATTTACAAAGGGTGACGAACTGCATCGACTCTCGCCGTGCTCCAGACCTGACCCCGCTACATCTTTATTCAAACTGTTATTACCCATATACATCACAATAAATTACGCTCCGTATGTAATTAATTGGCACTGAAATACAAGTAGGCCCAAAGGCAGGTGGAATAGAGAGGGAGAATTCGAATTATTAATTCTCAGCAAAGGGAAGGTGATATTGTGAATACGATTGATTGGATATTGATATCCATAACCCATCTAATGTAATGAAAATAAAAGAATAAATTAACTTAATGAGAAACAAGCTTGCAAGATGAAGTGTATCCATGTCTGTTTTCGCGATTTTGTTCCGATTTATCACGCTATTACTACCCTTAGTCCCTTAACTTCCGGCCTTGGTGGATCAGCTCACTATCCTAGGATCACAGAGGTCTTGGGTTCGGTTCCTGGTCAAGGCAGGATTTTTTTTGGTAGTTAATACAATAATTAATTGTGAGACTAATATTATAGTACAATTCCCCGAAAAATCACAATTAACATGATTAATATCCAGGGCTGCCATAGCCTGCTTATTTCTAAGAATCGTGCTTATTTTAAAGCAGAAAATCTTAGAAAATTAAATCGTGCTTATTTCTAAGAAATGTGCTTATTTCACATAGTGCATGCTTATTTTGTCTTATTTTATCCAGATCGAAGAAAATCAAATGGTCTCTCACATTGTGTGCTGCGAGTTTAAACTCGAAACATTGTAGTGACAGAAATTCGTGACAATGTATTGCATGTAGTGCAAAGAATAATTCCTTCTTTATGAATCTCAGCATGACCTGCGGTGAGGTGCATGAACTGCTTTTGAAAGACGAATAATAGCTGAAGGAAGTCATTGGCAATGCGAAATATTGTGAATAAAACTGCTTTACCAATTGTGTCTTATTTTCTGGTGAAAAATCTTATTTTTGGGTCCGAGTGTACTTATTTTCGATCGTAGCGCTGTTCATATCACTTATTTGTCCATCAATTTTCAAAGATATGAACAGCGAATCTACTTGTGCATATATCGATGATGAATCTGGCTTATTTCTTTGTAAACATTATACGTCATCTCCTTAGCTTCCTAGACAATTGGCATTTGCCCCCTTACTTCCGCCTTGGAAAAGCCAATTAAACTGCGAACGATAGCAAAGGAAGGAGTTGCGACACAAGAGGCAAACGAGACTTCAGGGATGCTCGTGACCGCAGATCGCTCGTCAAATCTCACTGTCAAAGGCCCAAGAAGCAAACGGTCCTGTCTTAGTGAGGGTTAGATTGCGGTAGGTCCAGAGTCGACACAACGACGCCGTCGATTCTTCCTGGTGGACTTAAAGACCTCTCGCACTTTTCGCAACGAACGATTCGGTTTTCTTATGTCGAAATTTTGAAAATAGATGACCATATTTCCAGCTCCGTGTTTGAGCATGTGCTTCTTAATTGGCCTGTTGAATATATGCTGATTATCTGAAGATCATATGCTGCTTAGTCATGGCCAAAGAGATGAGAAAACAACTAGATGTTCATCAGTGCAGGAAGGAAAAAGGAAAACTCTTTGGGAGATTTCAGAGAGGACTTTTTGGAAAGTTTTAGCAACTTTTAATACGTAATAAGAAGTAATGTCTTCCTTAAATTCGTTCAATTCTCATGGAATTGAACTGTGGTGAATAAAATATAGATAAGTATAGCATAAATGATTTATATATTAAATCAATGTTAATACTGTCCATGGGAGGTTTTTGGAGGGGTTTACCTTCCGTCCTTGGGCAAATTCCGGACAGATTGTATCGCTATATCCCCCTCGACCATTGCCTGGTCCCTGGCCACCTGGTAATCATACCAAATTGCCGCGTATAGATCAAATGAAATGATTAATTAAATTTTTTAAATTAAGTTCCTTCCAATATATCACAGGGGCTCACCGAACATGATTTTTGTTGGTTAAATTTAAAAGCTATCCTATAAGAATACAAATTAAATTAATAGTGAGAAGATGAGTCTTTTTTAACAAATTTTATTGATGACAATTGAAAAATACAAAATTTGATGAACGTCGATTTCATAACTGCAATTAACATGTTTTTCTCACATATAATTTAACAGTCTTATTTCAAATTACTCAAGAGTCGATCAACCCATCTTTCGGTTAGAATTTCGTAATATAGTTGGTAGTAGAAATAGGAATTAAATTAATTATTATAAACTTTCGAATAAATTCTTTTCTCTTAGTTATAGAAGTACCAGGATATAAAATATCGATGTAGAATTTTAAAAATGAACACAAGTTTCGACATTTAAAGGCGAATATACTGGTGGGTTAAAAGAGTACTAAGCTGGACCGCCAGAAAGAACATCCCGAGTTCACTCGTAAATAATCTTAAAATTCAGCAAAAGTTGATCTTTAGACGTCCTATATGAAATTTACTCTAGTTATTAGTTTTTTTATGAAATCATTTCTTTGGGAACTGAATTTTTAAGTAATTAAACGAGTTCGTATTATCTAAGGAAGAAAGATTATAAAACCCTTTACTTTTTAACATCAATTATCAAAAAAGACTGCCTTCCATTTAGGATATTACTGCTGCAAAGTTACAAGTTAATATTGATACGCGAGATTCAGACTACTGAAGTCCTTGCATTGTTAAATCATTTTAGTATTCTTTAAAATCTCTTAGCGAAGTAATTGTTTTAAGCGTACAATTTTGATGCAAAACCCTACCCAATTGCCTAATGGTTTCATTAGTTCCCAAACGGCATGGCCTTGCAATAAAGAAATGTTCCCCATCCCTGCTCGAAATATACTCTCTTGAATTCCTGGCGGTGTCATTTTATTGAAATCCTTCCGTCGTCTGTCAGTTATACACTGGTATAATAATAACAAAGCGTCTTTATTGAGACTAAAAAGTCTCCTCTTCCATCTAACCCAAAATAATAGTCTCTATAGGGAAGACAAAAGGAAATCTTCAAGCCCGGAAGATCTTCCGCGCTTTACTTCCGAGGATGTCATAGATTCTTCTCGAATGTTTTCCTATGCTTCCCGACAACCTTCGGGCCCTTCATTCACCATCTTTCCGTAGACCGCAAGCTGCGGGTCGAAGTAGTGAAATTCCGTTATCCGTTTGTCGTCACCTGGCCTTTCCCTCGAGCCCACGGTCTGACGCGAAGTAAACCACACGAATACGCTAATGGAGGGCCGCAATGCCATCGCCGGTGACCCCGTTTAGAACCTTGGTCGCGGGTGTTGCTTTCTTGGGAGGCGTAGGAAGCCGCCCCCTCAGCGGACTACCGAGGCGGACGTAACGTGAATATGGGACGTTTTAACTCGAAAGAACGACCTTTGTTACGTAGTGAGTCGGGCGGATTTTGAACATTCTAATGAGTCTGAAGCTCAAAGATCCCTTATGACATTGTTAGAAGAAAAAACTTTTTCTTTCTCTGTAAACTTGTGAAATAGTAAATAAAATCTGTGAAATATTTCGTAGCTAAAATTAAATCGTCACATCATTTAAGGAATAACACAATGTGGGTTAAATTTGTCGATAAAAATATAAAATGGATATATTCTAAACTATTGGAAACCTCTGATTTTTTAAATGAGTAAGAATTTTCCATGGTGGCACGTATTAAAATGCTTGTTCGAGGAACGGCGATACTAAGGATGTTAAAAATGAGGCCATCGTTCTCCATGCTATTACATGACTTATAATGTTTACTTCAAATGAGCCAATAAACTTTTACATCTGATTTAAATGTTAAAAGAAACGTACACAAAGGTAATTCGATTAGAAGTTTGATTTTGGAATATCTTATGCAAAAGCAATGTATTCATGGTTAAGTTCGAAGAAATTTGTTACCGGCCTTGGGATATATTGCACTTTCTGCTAAAAATAGAACATAATCACTGCAAATTTATCATATTTCGTATTTTCAGATTTTTCGATTCATGTAAGGTACAAAAAAATCTCAACCATCAAGATTGGAATGTAGGAGCGTATGATAGGTCTCCTAATCATTTGCCTAAAATAAAGGGTTATTTACTAATTTAAAAAATAACTCGTATAATCTCAGAGAATGTATTAAAAATATTTCAGCGTTATTGATATTCCACAAATAAATACTGCTTCCTTATTTAAAAACTGCCTCTGTAGTTAAATTAAAATTCTGCTCAATTTCCTTTCGATGTAATACGTGTTTTTCAATTCAAGAAGTGTTTTGCAAGACGATTACCCGAACAAACGCTCAACTAAGTAATGGATGTTTTTCGTAGTTTGTTATTATTATCAAAAGTGTAAAAGTTGAACTAACACCCTACAGAATAGCCTACAGAATAGTTTCCATCTATCAAAATATAACATTTTTTCCGTAAGTGCTGATAAAATGGTGTTTAGATAAAAGTGCCCATTGGCTGTTTTTAAGATTTGAGCTCTTATTTTAGCTGGAGTGGTAAACACTATGATTTTTGCTACCATTAAGTCCAATGAGTAGGTTTGGGAAAGTAAGTTTTGAGATTTACAGTTCGGTAGCCGAAAATAGATTCCAAAGGAAATTCCCGTTTAATGTGTTGGGATCATGACGAAGAAAGGAAACATGAAACTATATTGTTTCCATAATTTAAAATAAGACTGTGTATTCCTCTGTGAAATGATGAGGTATGAGGAATCTCTTTCAAAGAAACCTGTGACCATTTATGCCCCTTCTATCCTCCAGAATTTATTGGAAATATTTTACCTGTCCTTTTTGAATGTGTTATACAATTGATATGTTTGTGTGATTAATAGTCAACTACTTATTCTGTGTCTTGTTAAGCTGTATTTATTTAAGCAGTTGGAAGTTGTCGACTTATCTTAAATTATATTTTAAATTACTTTATGATAACATTAAATATCTTGCATATGCTCAGAAGCTCAGATAAATTTTCTAGTAGATTAAATACAAAAACTAGAAGACATTTTGAGAGTTTGTTCCAGCCATCAAGTCCATTAATAAACTACACAGAAGCATGACTATTTTTTTGTTCCTTCATACCAGTTTATTTAGACTTGGCATAATCAGGCTTCAGGTATCAACGAACAGTAACGTTGAAGGCGTGGATCGGCTAGGTGCTGTCATGCCGCTACTTTATCAGAAAATTAAAAGGTTACATTGTACCAGATTTCTAAGGTAAAAATTACTTCACTAATTACCGTAACTTGAATAATCTAAATTGTACAAGAATCACTAAATCATCGAATGCTACAGGAGTAATCAGTAGCTTAGTAATAAAATTAACTTTGAAACGAATGTATCGCTAAAAATAAATTTTGTTGAATCAGAGGTGGAATTGATTTATATAAAATTCAATAATTCGGAAATACTGAAAATTCGACTCACCTTGCGAATTAATTTTGAAGTCATCAGAAGTACAAGACGCTGCTAATACCAAAAGCAAGTGCTCGAAAAAGATACCAGGATAATGTGATAAAATTCTTTCAACCTCGCGGCAAGTTTTACATCCAAGTGCTATGGGACTAATTCGATTTGGCCGGACGACTGTGAAAAAGGCAAATAAGACATTTCATTCGACGGAAGCTCGTTTAAATTCGTTGCTGGCATTAAACGCCATCAAAACAGGTTTTCGGCCTAATTAAATTCGAATGATATGGGACGGTGTCGCCGGGCAAAAGGGTTATATTCTCGATTGCATTTGAGGCAATTCTGGGTCGTCGTGTACTTCCGTATTTTATGTCCCTTATGTTTCTCTGCAGCTCACTTAAGGTGTGGTGGAAAAATGCAGAAATATCACTTCTTTTCTTTAGGTATTCAAATACTTCAGTGCAGTAGTTTGTCTGTGAAGGATAATTTCGTATTTTAGAGAGGATTTTTGTAACACCTAATCAGAGCCGGTCGCTGATCTTTGAATGGAATTAATTGTAGTCCTTCTTCATTTGGGAGAGAGATCAGAAAAGAAGCTGTTTGATCTCGGGAAGTATTATATTGATATGGAACGTGATTACGTTGAACCCAGATGAAAATAATATCTGAGAGTTGAAGAGGATCTGCAGGCGAAACGAGAGCTGACAAAAATGGACAGATTGTTGCCAGTTAACAGGAATACTAGGGCTAGTTGTTCGTTCAATTTTGTGGAACAATAAATTAATTCATGTAAAATTAATGTGCCTTATGTATTTGAAGAAAGTGATTTTTCGTCAAGTGTGACATTAAGGTCCATGAGTTAATTTGATGACGATTGGTGGCTTCTAAAGTCAAAATTATTTTATAGAGGTTCTAAAAAAACTCCCTCTAAACCTAATTAAGAAGTAGGTTTCTTTGCCTAGTAGTTCTTTCCAAGTATCAGCTAAAAATAAAACTATTCTATGAATTTCTCAGTTGATTTATCTCTGTATTTAGATTTTTTTGGTTCCAAACGATTACATTACGGAAGATGGAATATAAGGAATATCCGTGGTTAACGAAACGAAATGGTTTGTAATAAATGAATGATTGACAAAGCGTACTTACCCCCTTACATTGCATTAGTACATAAAATTGCATTCTTTGCAGAATATCTACTGTGCAGAAATTACCAGTCTTAGTGGAAAATACATAAATTCACCTTTTACAAATATCTAACAAAGGAAACAGTGCAATAGTTAGGTAAGCACCTTTGGCATAGACTTCTGAGGAGATGTTCTCGGTCTCTTCGGTGTCCAGTGCTTCTTCACCACCCTTCCTTCTACCCTCCCCGAGGAGGTTGTAGAAATTCGGATCCTCTTCCCCTGCCCCCTCATCTCTTCCCCCTCCCCCCCTCACCCCCTCCCCCATCACCCCCTCCCCCTACATCCCCTCCCCCTTCATCCCCATCTTCCTCTTCTTCCTCCTCCTCCTCGCCATCTTCATCGCCCTCCTCCTCCTCCGTGTCGTAGTATTCCTCGTCCCACGCCCCATCCTCCTCTCTCCCTCCACTTTTAACACGTCCTTTGGGGTTGGTATCCCACTCCCATCCTTCTGCGGGGGCGGCAACCGGCCACGGTCTACGGAGGCCACTCTGCTTTGCCTGCACCGGAACAGCTTGCGGGAATAGCCTCCGGCTAAGGAACTGGGCCAGTAACCGTTCGCTCGCTTGCCTCGATAGCTCACCTGTGTGTGCGAATGGGATGGTGGAGTGGATGCGGTGGGGTGTGGGAGGTGACATTCATGTCGAAAGGCATTTTCGAAATCGAAAGGATTTGCTCCGCGGGAGATTTCAACGGGTGAAATATTTGAGATTTTTGAAGATGGCATTGTCAAAGATGGTCATTAAGTTGCGGGAGTTCGTAAAATACGGCAAAGTTCCGTCATTCGACGTTAGTATGGATCAGATTGCATAACAGGGTGGTGATATAAATCCCGTTGGAATTGACGTGCCGGATGACACAGCCCGATTGGTTAAGAGAAAACGGTGTTTTTTGGTTATTCCAATTTGGGGATGGACGGTATGCAAAGAAACCGTGAATATATCCGGAAGGATCAAAGAGGAAATGTGGTTGTTTGAGAGAAGAGAGTGTGTTTGTATTTTGAGGTATCGGAGAGGAAGGAGGAGGAGAGGAAAATGATGCTGTAATCTACGTCCTTTGCAAATCTCATTCGTTATCTACATAAAATGTGAAACTTCGTCCTCTGCCTTCTCATTCACATGGTTCTCTTCCTTCAATTTCATTTCTTACATTTTATTTCGGTTATGGCTTTTAGCCTTTTCAGTTGGCCAAATATTTCCGTTGCATACATTTCCAAAGCTTTTCTGATAGTATTAAAGTCTTGAACGAGCTGTTTTGAGAACTTCTTGATAAAAACGTGATATTAATTTTTCCCGAACAGAATTCAAATAACGAAGTTTCACATTGTCACAAAAATCAGTACAAGTCTCAGGTCAACATCATCAAAATTGAAAAATTTTACATTTGCATCGCATTTTCAACATATTCTGGATTATTTTCAATTCATAGAAAATTCATAGTAAAAATACATAATACTGAACGGAAAAAATCTTTCAAATATTTTTAATATCAATTTCATTATTGGAATGAGTTATCATAGTACGCGATTCTTTTGAAATGATGGAACAATTACTTATCCTTAATTTTACTATTTAATTGAAGTGAACTTACAAATCTATGTTAATTAATTTTCTCAGTGCATTTTTTAATTTTTATAGAGGAATTCTTCGTTATTTAGCACACAACCCTTAAAAAATTAATATGTACAAATTTGACGCTATTTATCACTAAAATTCTCCTAAATCGTAATTCGAATACATTGCTGAATTTAATACATATACATACATTAAAATATAAAAGTTACCGAGAAATGTAAATTATTTTCATTGGATGTCTTTAGTGGTACGTTAAGTCTCGCCAAATCTAATGTCTGGACCCTCACAATCTACTGGTATGTAAGATGTATCCATCAAGATGAAATTATATCCCAAACACTTTGTCTTGTTTTCAATGATTTGAGTTGAAGTGTAATTGTCTTAATAATTTGATGGCATACCTTGTAGTCGGGGGTTGTATTAAAAAAGAGGAAAACGAAAGAGCCTTGTTCTCTTGTGTGCTTCTGTGTATGTGCGAGAGAGAGTCTTTGGGAGAAAGTGAAGATGGGAAGAGAAATCAAGATGATCTTCGGAACCGCAAACAAAAGTATCCCTTTCCAAAACTCTCGAGGAATATGTGGAATTACTCGAGAATGATGATACTGAATGTCTTGAAAAAAGTGATCGTAGGGATGTTGAAATAATTCTAGAAATCTTGCTTGTGATGAGATGAAAGAATTACGTAATCGGTTTAGTGTTTTTGTCATTCATCATCCTTTCATTTTGGTTTTGTAGACTTAGGATGCTTTCTTAATCTTGGGGCTTTCAAAGTTATCCAAAAAATGTCCAAAAATAGCCAATAAAATAGTGTTCTTACTGAAGTGTGTCCACGATGTAATGGTCAACCTTATGTTGATAGTTGTCTCAACCAAATTGACCCCCATGGTAGTTATTCAGGACCGAAGTATTTTGATGGCCGGTTTGATGTTTTCCAATAAATTTTGCTAATTCCTCTTGGCAGTCATTTAGGACCGAAGAATTTCAACGTTTCTGAGGCGAGAAGTGTAGATACAACGTATTTTTCTCTAGTTTGCATGCTTGAGAAAGCCGCAAGTTACCGTTGGAGGATAACAATTTTAATGGATCGTCGAACAAATATTTCTCTCCTGTTAGGTATGTGAAATAAGTGTGGGATGTTTTTTCCACCGCATAACGTGTGGTTTAGACGGCAGCATTGATCCACATGATGCGAATTATATATCCTCTCGGAGTTGTCTGGTTGCGATTCCTCTGAGGAATGCAGGCCGACTCCGCCTGGTCCAGCTCTTCTCTTTGACATTTCCACTTTTCAATTCTCTGTCTCCACTTTTCGTCCCTTTTCTTCCGTGGTTCTTTCTCCACCACTTAGTCATTGCCTCACTCCACTCAACCTCTAAGTCGAGCTGCAGAATGATAGCTTTCTCCCGTAAAAGCCTAAAGCTCCTTCTTAGTTCGAAATCCCTTTCGTCCGAGCGGGTTTTTGCTCTCTCAAACAGGTCTTGCCGCTGAAGATCAGGATGTTCCAGTTAATGAGGATGAGCCGCTTATGATTGGGTCCTCCGTTTGTCTCTCCTCGCTGCTTCGCTTGCTCTTGAAACGGATGAAGAAAGTTACTGGAAACTTTGACGATTTCCTCCTTGGTTTCAATGTCTCCAATGCTCTTCCTTCATCAATTGCAGACGGATTAATTTGCGATGAAAGCCTTTTTACTTACTTTATCTCCTCTCCTTTTATTATAAGAATGAAGTATTTTACTGTTAGTAATCAAGAGAATAATCTACTTTTGTGAGGTTCCCATTGGTGCGTGCAAGAGCATGTGAGATAAAGCACAATGAAATGGTAAAATTAGGATTTAGCCAGCGTTTTGTAAGAGCTCTACGTGTGGTTACAAAGCAGACTTATATGGAAATAAACGGTTTACGTACCTTCAGCTTCATATCTCCATTAATGATCACAAAAACCATTTTTGTGGTGGCATGTTCTGATCATGTGTTAATAGTACTATATGGACCAAAATTTAACTTCAGTGATAGAGGACAATTTTGCTATAAAGTTCATTGGTTTAGAGTTATGGTAATTTCTGGTTATAATAAATATTATAGACTAAGATTTGGGTTGTACCTACTCTGATGTTCCATCGAAAAATTAACAATAAACTTCTTATTAATATGTAAAAAAGTGGCGCGATATCCCTACGAGGGGATTTGGTCAGGCGGTATTCACCGTGGGTGATGCGAGGTCAGCGCATCAACTCCCGCACCACCATAAATGGCTTTCCTTAACCTGGGCCCGCTTCCTCTTAATTCAGGTAGCTTCCCAATTGTTTCGATATTCAGCGGTAAACAGCATCGCCTCCACCGGGAATCGAACCCGGGACCGCTTCCACCGAAAGCGTTACCCACATGGCCACCCGGGTGCTCTTATTAATATGTACCTACCTTATTTATGAATAGCAGAGTGTAGCAATATACGCTTTTCCATTATTTGCCCAAGTAATCTCTTATTAATTAAATTCGATAAAAAAACCCGAAATTCCATCCTTGTCACACAATAAATCTGTATTTAAATTTTATGTCAAAATGTAACTGATAAATTTTGCAATCGATTCGAAATTAAAAATATTTGATATGGAAACATATAGACCTATTTACTATATCCTTCAATTTCATTGAACCTGACATCATTGAAAATAGGTTCAGTACACATCTTGAGGGAGTAAAATTAATTCGTTTTTCACGTACATTCTAATCGGTATACCTTTAGATACTGGTCATTCGGCGTTTGTAATTCATTTATTATCACTCCGTGGACCTTTAAAAATTGGATAAGCCTACATCCAATACAAGATAGTTATTATCCAACATTTACTTATAATTATTACAAAATATCGCAGCATTTGAACGGAATGCTAACGAGGGATTGCAATCCGCTACCACGGAGTCGCTTTCAGCGTATATTTCAATGAGGAAATACAAAGTAAGCGAAATTACTACCGCGTTTTGGTCTTTTAGGAATCGTTAACAAAGCCGACTCTGGAAACCGTTTCCGTGTCAATAGGTCGTCGTTACGACGGATTCCGTGGCGTCGCTGCAAAAGGCGGCAATTGGTCGGAGACTTCAACGACCGACTTATCTTTGACGAAAGTGATATTGTTAAGACTTATATTAAAGTATATAAAATTTGTGAGATGAGAATGTCTCTATGATACAGGAAGTGGTCTCTGAAGGCAAAACGAGTAAGTAACAGCGTAAAGTGCGACAATGGCAAATAGTTTGAAACTAAACGACCGACTCTTTTGGCTAAGGTGAGAAGGAAAGAGTTTTGATTAAGGAAAAGTCGTGGAGTAAAAACGTCTCAAGTATGCAGAAAGGTGATGAGCCTCGGGAGTGGGACCTGTTTTAGGGAAAAGTTGCGCTGCACGGCCTCGAGGGCCAACGGTGACCTAGTGCAGAAGAAAATAATTCGTGGGAAGGATAGCGAAGATGTTTGAGCGGATGGACAGAGGAGAAAAGAAGCGATGTTGTCGCTAACTTGCCGCCAGTTTTAGGCTGAAATTCAACTATTAATTTGATACAATTTGCCAACGCTTGCTTGCAATTGCAACTCAATGTCTTTGTGACCATCTGAAGAAGGATCGGTTGCAATTCTTACAGTGGCGCTACTAATGCATTAAAGGAGCATGCATAATTGTTCCAACTTTTTCCTGTCATGTATAGTATTTTTGCATTTGATGACTTTCCATGCGTAGTAAATGATGAATTGATTTAAAAAAATTTAAGTTCGGCTCTTTGGAATCTGGGTTGATTTTGCATCCTATTGCACTGTCTACATAAGGTTTTACTTATAGAAAGCTATGCCTGTGATGCCTGGAAAAGCTTGAAGCTTTTACTCTGATGTTGGAATTTTTGTGGTATTTCTTCTAATGAAATAACTGAAGCATCATTAATAAATATACTAATTTTAATCCATCTCGTCTCTAAGAAAAGGTAATTATGATATATTAAACATAAATTCTTCAGAATTTAAAGTTTCTGAAGTACTGAGGAACGACTTCAATCTCTTCAATCCGAATTGTATTGTGATAAAAAATCACTGTCGTTCGTTATGTAAAAAAATTAGTTACCTTTAAAGATTCTCCATTTTTTTAATATAATGAGTGGATTAAGTCCAGCCCCTAGGTTGATTCAGTCAGAATCAGAATGCACGCACAAAGTAGCAGGATTATTCCATATTCTTACATAATTACTTTTCCTGTGAATCTCAATGTAGTCGTTCGATGAATAATGAGGAAGCATATTTTATCTGCTAAGGTATTGTATCATTGAAATTTTTGTAAGACATAATAGTGTATGACGAGAACAGAAACCTTAAAAAAGGAGTTCAGTATGAATCTATAACAAAATTTAGTAAAATCTTCTAAGAAAACCCGAATGAAATATTCAAGTGGGATTTAATATAATATTTCTCCAAATATTTTGTTATTTTATACCTCCCAATAGAAATGAAGGGCTGGTAAAAGTTTTCATGAATTATAAAATGTCTAAAGAACTTAATAATTCAAACTAGAAACTTGTTATAGTTTTTAATTTGTGCTCCATTGAAACATTTCTGTTTTGAATTTGTAAAATCATATCGTTTCAATGATTTTAATCTTTTATTAGACCCTTCTAAAGGTAGTTCAGATATTACATGGCCCAAAAATGTAAAGCTGTATGAAATTTTGTCTGAAATCATTATTAAATTTAAAATGAAAAACTTTGTGAATTCCACACTGAGTTTATTCGCGACCGGTTTCGTAATTTGCATTACATATTCAGGCGAAGGGAAACATTTTTGCAAGGAATATATAGGATGGTTGAGAGGGTGAGAGGGTATTGATTTCATTATTATATTTATTCAACCATTTGCTATTAGAGTGTCTTCGTGGGAAAACTATAGGAATACTAGGCCAATTGGTCGTGGGGTTGGAATCAGTAATTGTCGGTAATCGGATAGTCTGAGGATATCAACCTTTTGGTAGCGAAACGAGGGAAGAAGGTTGATGGCACTCCTTCTGGTTAATGGACTCTCTATAAACGTACTAAGTGGCCTTTGGATGTGCAGCGAAGGTATGCATACGAAATTAGAGGTTCGATCACGAATACATAGGTATTCTAAGTCTCTAAAAGATTCGATCCCAATCTGAGTCAAGAGCCTCATTCCTCTTTAATATCGCCTTCAGTAAACTATGAACATCCACAATTTACTAATTTACTCTCAATAGCTTTCTCCTCACAATTTCGCTAAACGTATCTATCATCTGTTTTTGTGCTATAAAAATTTCAGCTTGTGAATCAGTTTTCGTTCAGGAGATGCTAATTAGTGTTTCCAGATTTGATATTTTTTCCAGTAATGTCGCTACTTTCATCACATTAAAAATAGTAAATCCGTTAACTTACAACTTGTTCAAAACATTCACGCAGTACGTATTTGCCCTAAATTAAAATAAATTACAGACATTATCAATCAATATTAGTTAAGAAAGTTAGTTAACAAAGTTATTATTTTGAACGTTATATTAGGAATTTTATCGTTAACTTAATTTACGAATTTTGAATTCGTTTCGTAACTGGCTTTAGCTTAAAACACGTTTAAAGATGCAAATTTTATATTGAAGAGATTAATTATAAGAAGAGTTGTCAAATATAATTTTCAGATTAAGATATTTACTATCAATGATAACCAGACCAATGCATTCGACACATTGAGAACAATCTTCTGCAAGGCATTTAAAAGAGAATCACCGCTAAAAGCCTACTTCATTACCTAAATACAGACATTTGGTTTTAATAAATGATAAAAAATGGACAGCAGATATCTCAATACACGTAGAGCTTGTGGAGATAAAGTCTTCCTCTTATTTCCGGTACACGAAAACTCTTTCAATACGACGGACATTCTTGAGAAGAATGGAATGCATTGCAGCCGGTGAAGGTGAAACATATGCAAGTGAATACGCAATATGCTGTTACTTGCTTTGGAATTTTCGTGCGTTTGAAGGCCACATCTCCCTCGCCGTGTTGTGAAAAATAATTTAGGCGTTTATAAGGGCATCTCTTGCAAAAGAGGAGAAGGGTGCTTTTATGATTCTTTTAAAGGTCACTTGGTCCTGCAGCATCCGTTAAGGGAAGCGAACATAATCGTCTGAGAAAGATGATCTCCGAATCTCATGACGAATGCGAAAACCATCTCAGCGGTGATCAACCGTGTCGGATTGGTCAATTCGTTTCAGATGAGCTGCCGAATGAGGTCGAGTGCCTTTTTCTAAGGTAAACACTTAAGATCACACAGGAATGGCACTGCCGCGAAAACAGGTGATTGGAAACTCATTTATGTAGATAAATACATGTCTTATCGTGAATATACCTCCTATGCTGCCGATTAGCCAATTTTAGCGAGTTTGATACTTGTGAAAACGATCCTGCGTTCGATTTTAAAAGAGACCTCCGCTATCTAAGCTCTTAAAAAATACTATTACTATTTCTTGTTCAGTTAGGTGACCAAAATCCCCTACATCCAAGTGAATAAATTTCCTTCATACTCAAAACACTATCTCCTCCACTTATGGAGAAGTCACCCCAAGTTTTTTATTATGCTTCGGACTTGGCAAAGTGACATCAACTATGTCGGTAATTATGAGAGTAAAATCAGTGAGATATCCAAAAGAAGTAAGGTTATTACTTATTTTTCGAGTTTATGCATGTCTGTTTGTGTATAATTTGTAATTTCTGAAAAATATTTTTCTACTGTAAAGGTGTCAAATATTGTAACTGGAATGTATGACCACCGTTAGAATTTATATCTCCATAAACTCACATATGATATGAGGATACTATTACGTTTTTATCCTGAAAATTTCTGCTTTATTGAAGTTTACGTAGATTAGCTTATTTTCTACTTATTCTGAATACATAATTTTATAACAACAAAGTATTATTTATCCAAGATCAAGTTGCAGATAATGAAACTAATCTTCAGTCTATCAGATTCAGGAAATAAAATATAAAGCTATCGAGAGTTATTCTGCTAAGATGAGGGACAAAATTTCTACCACCTTTTAAAACCTCTGATGCGAGAATTGATGATGGGGGTTCAAAATGTGGAGGAAATTGTTGAAGGAAATAGCAGAAGAAGGAAGAATCAGTGAAAAAGAAGAAAGAGACGAAGAGGGAGTGAAAGTGAGAGAAAGTGACAATGAGAGAATCTGGGACAGGTCGAGGGATCGTCCGTCAAGTGGGTCACAGACGCACCTTGGTCCATCCGTCTTACTCTTAATCTTCCGCGGCTTATCACTTAGTTCATAGGCCACTACGGTATCCTCTCCGAGTTCCAATTTCTCGTCCTCCTACACCCCGCTCCGCCGTTTAAATTCCTTGTCACGGTTCCATCGAGGTAACCCCGAATTTGGGAAAATGGATTGCTTTGGTAGCGGAGGATTCCTCGCTTATAAATGATCACCGTAGAAAGATTCGAGTCATAAAGAATTCCAGAGATGTGAGGGGTCTTAATGGCGAAATGATTGCACTGGAATCTTTCTAGAACTGTTAATTTACAGCCTCCTCTGACTTTCCACATAATCGTCGCTCTCTTCCCTCGCTCTTCACTGTGCGACTCAGGCGTTGAAATTCCCAGCAACAGTTCATCTGACTGCGAATCGCGGATATTATTAGTTGCACAAGAACCGAAGAAATCAACGACCGAATCACAAATAGTTCGAAAGAGCCTGAGGTCCTAATGACAGTACGATTGAGCTGAACATATTCAGAATTTATAGCATCTCCTATTCTTGGACGAAGGAAGCAAATATATTTACGATTATGTCAGCTTCGAACGAAAGTTGCGATTCGACTTAGAAAATACATTTGATTGCACATAGCTATGCTATTATAACTTATGAAAGACATCTTTTCTAAATATAAAGAGGGAATAAAGAGTTTTTTCAACTTAAAACGAACCTTTATCAGCCCTTAACATAATTGAGTTTTAAGTATTAATTTAGGTATCATGAGGCCAATCTAAAATTTATTTCAGCGTTTAAAAATTCAGTGAAATTAAAATATCAGAACAAATTTAGAGTATTAGTGGAAAATTAAATTAAATTAGTCACATAATAGTCGACAGATGTTTTTATACGCATTATTGATCTAGATTTTTAATTGAGCCGGTTTCATAAGATTTATAAAATGAGTTAAATGTGGATTGTTTACCAGAAATCTTGCATTTTGTTACAGTTAGCACGATTTAACCTTTTTAATAAAATTCTTTTCGTTTATTTATCAATTTAAACTTAATATATATATGGGAAAAACTAATGTTAAGCATTGCCATTTTTGCAATAAATGTGTTTTAAAAATCTATTGCGTTATCAGAGAGAGATCCTTATTACTAACCTTATTAGTAGTACCAAAATTACTTTAGTAATTTTGGTTCTACTAATAAGGTTACTAATACTACGTAGTTCTGTAGTCTGCTTTCTGCTAATTAGTCTATTGATTTTCTCCTATTGAGAATAGTTGAATATGTTTTTAAATATCGATGATTTACGTCCTTATTTAAAAACCGATGACTACTAAGTACTTAAGAAATATTTGATCGATTTTACTACTGAATGAATTTTATAAGCCTAAATGGTCTAAATGCAATCTCTTTGAAGTTTTTGGCATCTATTCGTATTTCAATTCCAATTTAGCGTGTTCTGCGGTTTCTTTAGCCTCATAAAATCCTCGAACTTTTTCCTTGGATATCGTTTGGATGAAAACCGCTTAACAGGTCCACTGGAATCCAGAGCATGCGTTCCGCCTCAGGGAGATGTATTTGCATATGATTTCGCTCAGTTCAATCTCATCCTACTTTTAAGCCCATTCGGAAATAAGGCAAAATAAATTCCTTACAACTCACAGCTCAGATTTGGAAGTTTCTGCTGGAGGAATTTGAGAGTCTTTCTTGGAAGCGCATCAATTGAATCGTTTTATGGTCTATCTATGAGTTTATTGAATATTTTGCTTTTTACGTGATAGTGCAAATATTTGTGTAAGCATTTCTGCATATATCAGAGTATCTACGCCCTTAACATGTTCCGCTGTATTCATTTAAGTCTATTGGGTAACTTGAATTTTCCACACCCAAATCCTCTTTGTCTCTGATTTATGTTGATCAAGTTTCATTAAATTTTACCATGAATATGTTGAATTAATCAGGAAATTGAGCTAAAAAGGTTTTTGGAAAGGTTAAAACTTTCCTTTTTCCGTAAAGTATCTCCGATGCATCTCAGTTATGCTCCCCATTTTCCGGGTAATTCCATTAAAGCGACGAAAACCTTTTTCAGTTGCGTATCTAGAGAGTTTATCGACAAGCGATCGACACTCTGAACAGAGTTTCCCGAGTAGTCGTCCAGAAGGAAAAGGCCATGCGGAGGGTTGGATTCCTGAGTGATAAAACATTGAGAGGACCGCAAGATGTTTGCGGAATCTTGTTCGTCTACATGGGCCTTCGAAGCTACATTTCCTCGCACCGCCTTTTAATTCCAACCTGGAGACACCTAAAGGTCCTTTGGGAAGTATCCTAAATTTGGCATCGAAGGCACAGCTGACACCGTGCGTGGTATAACACCATTTACAAAGAAGGTTAAGCGTATAACCTTGTTCTAGTCATTACTTAAAGAAATGCCGATTAATTATTAGCAGGATTTATCAGTGAATAATTAAAAGTGTGAGACGGTAAATAATAGTTAAGAAATAGAAACAAGAACCTAATTCACGGCCTGTGTAGCAAAGAAAGAATCTAATCCAGAGATAACTTAAGCTCTTTCGCTAATCGCTTAATTATTACATTTATGAATAAAAGAGAGTATCGATGAATTAAATTATGATGTGCTTTTTTAATGGTATTTTGAAATCTGTTAACAACCTTTAGCTAAGTTATAGATAGGAAATTGACTCTAAATTGATGTCCGTATAAAGAAAACTTTCCGGATAAACTTGATAGTCTTCCATTTCCCGATTAGTTACATTTTCATTAAAACGAAAATATTATGAATATTCTTTCAATTAGCTCTAATATATTGATATACGGCTATATTTAAGCATAGAAACATATCCTCGCATGACTCTAAAAACGACCATTGAAACTTTCTGAAGCTTAACTCTCGCTATAATACTACTGTACAAATAAGTTAAAGTTAAAATATTCTTTTTGCTATACGAAGAAAATTCATAATTATATATCCAATAATTGATACAAATTATTATATATTTAGAGTGTACATTATAAACGTAAGTGTTAGTACTCATTTTCAACCGGTCTTCTCGGTTGCCTTCTTTATCACTGATTTGTTGATCGACCTTTTTGGGTGACATTCTTCTGAAAAGTTTGCGTCCCACTTTTTTTAATTCATTTAGGTATTTTCACCGCGTGGAAGAAGATATTAGCAGGACCCATAATTTCAGAATATGTTAAAATTACAAATTCTACGGAGGTAGCGGTTTGGTTAGCTTTATTCTGATCTAACGTTAGAGAGATTTAACATCCATTCCCACAATATTTTTCGAAATAATCACCAAAGTTTTAAGGTTATGATGCCGAGGACAGAAGTAATTCGTTACGGTTACAGTAAATAAGCAAGTATTGTTAAAAAATAGTTTAAATAGCATTGATATATTGGTCAGGGAAGATGAGATAATGAATGTATTATTTCGATTTCAAGTATATTTTAAACTGTGTAAAACTATGAAGAATCAGTTCATTTAGGAATTATCAAGATTTCATTTACCTCCATGTCGGCAGACAAAACTTTCAAAGGGTTTGCCCTGAGAGCACCCTCGGTGAAAGACTATATAGTCTTAGAATAAACAGAAATGGTGCATACATACCATCTTCCTTGTTTGCCTATCGCTTACTATTTTGCTCATATTTCATTAAATTGTCACGGTGCGAATCACTGAGATCGCCATTATCAAGGCCGATTCAACTTTCCAAATTAAAATTCGCAAGAAAGTCTCCACCAATCCAAGTTTACGGACGACTTGCTATCTTTTATTTCAGCAACGTATCGGCGCTATCTCTACGAATTTAGAGAGCGAAGCCGACCTTTGCACAGAGAAAATACATCATTAATTAGTAGATTATCTCTTTTTCTTACCCGTTCTGCTAAATCCGGTACGGAAAGAGTTTTCTTAACAATGTTTATCTTTTGCATAAATTTTCACCACTTTCAATTCTGTTGAACCGATAAGTGAAACGCAGAGTACCCCAAGGTGCCGTCTTGTGACCCCTTTTTCTTTAATTTTCGTACACCGTCACACCACACCTTGGAATTTCGAATTAGCGTCGTCGATGTTCTTCGTGAGGTGTGGGAGGAGGATGAAGGCGTAGGTGTTGGTAAAGAGGGTAAGAAAATATTTGTCGAAGAATACAGGTGCCACAGCACATTCAATGAGTGGACTGTGAAGAAATTCTTTTTGGAGGATCGCATAATATTCCATCGATCCTTACAAGTTGGGTATTGTTTCGAGGCTGCGCAAATCAGGGCTTGGCTAAGTAATGATTTATCGAGTCTTCTCTACCGTTTCATTTGATTGTATTGTCAGAGCAATATAATCAAGTTGTCAGCCATTTCTTTTTTCATATCATAAAGTTTCATGCTTAAAATACCCCTGAACGTTTTAATAGGGTAGAAATGAGTAAACTCTTCGTGTAAATGTTATATATGATATTTTACGACAATCATAAAAATGCTAATTCCCCTACTTTATGTATAATTCCCTTACTTTACGTATTTACTCGTAAATTATTTTACTAACGCTAAATTTAGCCAATGTGATCATATTCCACCCAGTTAGACTGCAATTCCTAGTTTATTCAAATTAATTCATAGAATCGAAAATAATGCGTACTTTTATTCTGATATTCAATTCAAGTTCGATTGTGATAATTATCTATTCCTACCCTGCAGAAATTTGTTCAACCCCACAACTGTTCACAGAGGGATACTTTAATTTTTAATTTAAGTTAATTTGAATTGCTTCAAATTAACGTGGGATTAAGGATGGTAAAATTTTTCACATAAATTAAAGCGTCCGCTTTATACGTTTCTTGATGTATAATTATTGTTTGAGCAAGTTATGCAATGTTAGGAAGTCACATCAGATGTAAACAGACCGTCGCTAGGCAACGATGGAGATGAGTTTTCCAATGGACTTTTTGAACATGTACTCAATCAACTCCATTGGTCCTATTTGCTAAATAACAGCTGCGGAATCAGCTTCATTGATTTGTCCACGAGTAATGGATCCTTGTATAAGGAGCAATAATTTGGAATTGCATCACCGGTTGTCTGCTGACTTAATTGAAGCGCCTGTGAATAAAAAAAAAGGAGCGAAGAAGTGTTCGGTGAAACCACGAAATTACTAGTTGGAAGACGAGCACGTAGAAGATGGGGAAGAAAGATGGGGGAGAAAGTTTTCAAGGTTTGGTATTTAGATATATCACATGGAGAGGTCGAGGAAAAAACACGATGTGCCATCTTGACACACTTTTTGAGACGCCGAGTTAAGTTCATCCTACTCTTGGATGGACCCTAAAAAAGAACGAAGAAAGCTATCGGCGTGTAAACAGACTTGGCGGTAATTTCGCGTAACGTCTTGAGAAAAACCCGATGGGAAAGACTCAAATGGCTCTTGTGAGAAGAAGCGGAGATTCAAGTACGTTACGTGTTCGGAAGAATGGGGAAGTAGAATTTCTCTATAACTTTCCACGTTACTGCATAACGTCCGAGTCAACGCACTAATGCCGATAGCCTTTCCATTGAACCGGATGCTTCAGACAATGTTAGGTTACGAATACAGTAGAGAACAATATTACGAATTACTTGATAGGCTACGAATGTTAACTTTCGTCAACTTTTTATTCTGATTATGAAATACTCACATAATTCATGTGTTATACAATCTTTATTGCTACTTCCTTATCTTTACGAATTGAATTTTTTTCTCTTATCTTCTGACATAGCATGGAGAAAACGTTTCATTTCATTATGAAAATTGGCATCCATAATTATTTGGGTTACTTTAAGAAAAGTTATTTGAAAATGCGCGGCCTT
Organism: Sympetrum striolatum; assembly: GCA_947579665.1. Lineage (NCBI taxonomy): Eukaryota > Metazoa > Arthropoda > Insecta > Odonata > Libellulidae > Sympetrum > Sympetrum striolatum. Next base: position 85,024,224 of record OX388350.1, read on the forward strand.
TAGCAGAGACTTTTTAAATCACACGTTCAGCGCTCTTTTGTAGAATCTCGGACTCATACTATCTTTAGGATGGAGTTTAACTGTATTATGTTTCGAGAATCTAACTATATACAGTATCCTTCAAGTGTTCGGCATAATAATGATAGTGCTGGCACACAATCATATTTTATTCTGATTTTTCTCTAACGTCTTTATTCTTTGGCATCTTCGCTGAATTTGACTAGCCCAGAGCCCATGAACATTTGCATTTCACGGATTAAAAATTACTCCTATCCTAGTAAGTATCCTAGAAAATTAATCCGTGCGAGAAAAGGAGGTTTAGGAAACCTTTTAGTGATGCTATTCTGTTAAGTTTCAGACAGAGTTCCCCCGACACTCCTAACTATTATTTAAGTCGTTGTTACAGAGTAGACAACATAAATATCTCTTAGTGATTTCCATTCCGCAGTAATTCCTGTCAGACATGAATGGGATTCCCCTTTATTCGCAGCGCTCTCTTTATACAGAGGGAAAGGCGTCTCCATCGGAGAAAATTCTTCCGCGGTTGCCCTTCCCTGGTTCAGCACCACCTTTTGTTTGCGGATTCATTGGTATGAGAATGGAGAGATTAAACAGCGTAAGTTAGCCATAAAAATGGGTTAAGAAACCACGAGGAGTTGCACGAGGGGTCGTGGACCAAATACCATTTCTATTAGCGTCTGTTGCGGAAGTCCGTATTAGAACTATTCGCCATTTGTGTGCAGAACCCAAATCCATCCGCAGCGGTTTCCTTCATTCATACCTTTCCCGAGATCAACTGCTTGTTTTTTTCGCCGTCACTTTCCTTATGACGAAAGCGCTTTCTCTGCTGTCAAGAGCCGCGGATAAACCAATAGAATATGCTATTTCTCGGTTTGCAGAATTGGGAAACGGACGTTTATTTTTCTGAACAGTTTGAGGACAATGGATTGACAACCATTGGATCGGCAAATGCTTTCCCAAAATCAAATCGGTGGACGAAAACCATTTTAAGGATTCGCGGAAACTTTTTGTTAGTCAGTTAGAAAGAAAGAAGAACCTAGGATTTTGACCTCCGTTTGGTGTCATACCTTCAAAGAGGAGAATAAACAATTAAGTTTGCTTACATATAAAGAGACTCAATATGCGAAAGGCTTAAACAAAATGCATCAGTTGAACAGCAATGACCAGCGTCTAGTAATAACAAGCATTCCGTAACTTATCTCTCAACACACCTCTTCACGATATTTAATAGATAAAAATTTGAAACTGTGTGTATCCTATACATGAAACTGCTAAAATTAATTTAACTTAAAATATTTTCTATATATGCGATAAAATTTTAATTTTTCCATATTAAAATTAGAAAACAATACGCATGAATCCAGTTCGATGAGAAATTCTTACAGAAAAAGCATCTACTATTGAAATAAAGAGAATTTAAGTGATAGGTTCATACATATAGTCATAGATGAGCGAAGGCACAAAACATTACGAATATGGAGAAGTTGAAAGATCTTTAATGATGAAAATGGAGAAAGAATTGTAAAAGAGTGACAAGAAGGAGCAAAATCCATATTCACGCTCGAACACGAAGTCCTACCGATAATTATGTCTTCGATAAAACATTACGTTTCAGCGCGATTCATTTTCGGGATCATTAAGAATCAGGAAACTGTTATAGAATATCATTGATGGAGTTATTTACAAAATCTCTTCTGATCCAGGAAATGGAGACACTAAATATTAATATTCTATCAATAAATGTGTTCTTCACATTTCCAAGTTACGGTTGTATTAGCCACTCAAGGAAAACGTATTCTTTGACTGTTATCACGTTCCATGTTTTACTTATGTTCCAGTTAATACCTCACATAATCTGAAATGCGATTTTAATTCCAAAGCAGCTAATTCGTACCCACCCGCTAATGGATTCGACGAAATGAAAAAATTGCCTTAATTTCATTATTGCAATATCCCTCCTAATCTTGCACTGAGCAAATTTTTAACGCTCAGAATTTTGTCAGAGCAATAAAATCATATTATCAAGTGTTTCTTCGATGTTATTATGATTAACACTGTCAGATACCGGTTCTTACTGCTTTCACAGCGGTTTGATATTCAGAAGGAAAATCTCGTAAAAGAGCAGCTCAAAAGAATTATTTTGAGAATGTGTTGATTTAGAATTTCTTCGCTACTGTTCTGTACTCATAATTATAAATTTCAAAAATATAATGTTAAGTTAAATTCTAATCTTTTTTATAAAAACATTTCCCGCTATATAAATAATCTTTTTGATATCAATATTAATTACTTGCGAATAAATTTGTCTTGGCCATTTATTCTTAAAACAGAATTGATAGCAACAACCGCCTAAGACCCTTCTCAAAGGAGAACCAAAGAAACCTATAAATTATTCCATTTTTAAATGCTATTCAATAAAATAGTGAATTTTGGAGATGGAATGTAAGGAATTGTTGGAAATGGAATGTAAGGAAAGTTGATTACTATTTTTTTACCCGCCTGAATAAATTTGGCGAAAGTAGAATAAAATTAGTTGGGATTAAAGATTTAAAAAATTCCCAAATGTATCTCGGTTCATTATAACATAAAAATAAGAACAATAATTATATTATATGGCTTAAAAATGCTATACTAAATCTCAAATTTCTCTGACTCGATGAAGTCTCACATTTTTTTCACGCGAGTCGTACTTTCTCTGGAATCGGTGCTTGGAGAAAGTAAAAATCAATAGTTTTAAGCGCAGCATTTAGTGCGATAATTAAGTAGAACGAAATCGATGTTATTTCACTTTTCTCTGAATATTTCCTTCCGACTTCCTTTTTTTGTGCTGATAATTTTATTCCGCCCGCGTTTTCTCCTTAATGAGACAGAGTGTCACAGCGGGAAATGGTTCCGTGGGAAAAGCGCTAGATAAATCTACTAGTTTTTAATACAAAGGAGTGAAAGGCCGACGAGAGATTCTACGACAAGAAAATGAAGGAAGTAGATGCTGGACGAAAATTTACAGACCTAGACATTCATATAGACCAAGAGTGCAAACAAGGAAGAGAAGACCAAAGAAAATGATGGGGTACTGCAGAAGAAGTTTTGACAAATCATTTTCTATTATAATGAGAAATTGTGGCTATAATGAATAACGAAGAATATTAATTTTTAACTCATAAAATTGGAGAAAGAATTAATGTGATACGTTACTTTTATCTGTCTTTTATCCTAACCTATTAAATATTTGATGAAGAAGAACAATTTGTACTTTTTCCACAGTATTATTGTGGAAAAAGTACAAATTGTTCTTCTTCATCATGACGTATTTCCACAAGACATCGCCAGAGACTGTGCATTTTATTAAATATTTTCTATTATTTTTAAAATTACCATACTTCATATAACAATATACATGTATGCTTCAGTAGTGATCAATCCAACAGCATTTTCCAAAATAAATGCTGCAAAGCAGCGTTAATTGACATTAGTAAATCGTAGCATTGCTGTACTGATTAAGATACATTCTGCAGCTGGCCGAAAAGAATTTCTTATGTGCCAATCTTAAAATGCCATCTGCAAAGTTCATCTTTCCTTCAACCGTAAACGTAATCTCTCAATTTGGCAGGAAGAACTCCAATCTACAATTCATCTAAAATTTGTAATATTAATTAGGCCTTTCACTTCCTGAAGTAAAGTGAATCCTCATTTCATATATTACCCCGCCAAGACCTGATAATCTCGATATTTATGGCTTCATAAACCACATTGGAGATTTCCTCAATTCCTTCGAGGTTAGTGATTTACTTTCTCATTCGTGAAGATAATTTGTAATTAGGCCTCCCTGTTCTTACTTCATCGGAAATATGCACGAAGCCGGATTGGGGGCGAGTTTTCTTTGGCAAGTTCTCTATTCCAACATTTCGAAGATAATCCTAAATAGAATGCCGATATGTTAGGCATTTATCAGGAGCTATTATAAGCATCTTTGTCTTGTTTACGTAAATTATATAATGGAATAGGGCGTTAAAAAAAGAAAAGGAGGCTTATCTTCAAAAATGAAATGGCCGATTGATAAAATAACATTCCGTACAATAGTTCTCCTGTCACTTATTGTGTCGACTGATGATTATGTTTATAGCGATGAATTTGGTTTTGATATTAATTGTAGCTGTCGTATCCTCTCATGCCGCTTACCCTTATTTGGGGAAATTCTGACCTAAATGAAAAATTTGGTGTATAAGGATATAAACAATCGTGAAGATAAATAGAAAACACACTTCTACGCTATACCACGCAAAGTTTTTATTGCACACTAATGGTCTCAATCCGTTGGGTCATCAATTACGCGTATGTTTGTAAATGTACGTGGTCCTTTAAGGTGTTATGTCTTCACTGTTTTAGATATTCATCGAGATTGTGCAAACTTTTTTCCATTTGTTATAACCGCCCTCTGTGTTTTGAGTCTATCGTTCTTAAGACTTTCCACTTCCATTTTCCCTTTCTTCTGTCCAAATGAATGCTATGAATCCGTGACTAAATTATAAATGGAAGATACATTTTATCATGTGCTCTAAAAATTAACGAATAAATACTTCATTAACTCAGATGTAGTTGTAGGAACTAAACTAACTATAATCTTTCATGAATCGTTTGTCTAGTTTAGCACTCGTTTGTCTAGTTTAGCACTCGTTTGTCTAGTTTAGCACTCGTTTGTCTAGCTTACGTAAAAACTAAAAAATAAAATATTTCATCCCTCAATATGAAATGGTAAGAGCGTATCGGTTAGCAGGGGAAATAAAAACATTTTATGGAATGAAAAACAGACTTTTAAAGCAAAGTTTCTTCCACTATGTATGCCAAAAATACAGCATATCGTTTTAAATTTGTCAGCCTAAGAGCAAATACTTCATTCAAACCCTTAGGGTTACTCAAGATATCGCTTACAGAAACAGATGATTTAAGCTTCCCTTTCAAAAGTCATACTCTGAAGTAAAACTGGACTTACTCGCGTTTTCCATCACTTTGTATATTCTCCCTTGAGTAGGGAGGGAAAAGCTGAGATAATGCAATGCAATGCATCGCCTAGAAACTTCTTTTGATTACGCAGTCAGTTAACGCAATAGTGGTCTCCATGGAGATTACCCATAAGAGATGATTGGAGAGCGTGTGGGGTTGCTGGAGAAAGCTCTTCACCCCATTTTGGTCACTTTCCGCACATTCCTGAGCTATTTGGACTGGAATCTCACCCCCGCGAATGGAAGTCTACAAAAACATCCACTCTTACCTTCATCCGAGCTTCCTGATCCCTTGTGCAAATGAAGACCAATGAAATTCCCATGAGAGTTGGATATGCGATGTTGAGGATAATTCTAGAGTTAACGCAATTAAAGAATTCGATCAGTGGAATTGTTCGAAAGCCGTATTGTTAATTCGTGAATATTGGAAGCACGTACATATGTTCTGCAGCACTTCTTTTCAATAATAAAAAGAAAGATAATTCAGTAGAAGAATAAAACTGAGAGTAAATGAGAAATTTTATTTAAAATTCTGTTTAGGTGTATGATATTCTTATACAGTTTAAATATTTTCTTCATTTTGTCTACCTTCTTAACATTTTCTGTTCTTATAAGATGCTAGGTGTTAAATAATTAAATTAAAAAAACATATATATCAATTTTCATTGAATCCTGAATAAAAATTAAGATTATAAAGAAGTACTTTTAATGTTAGGTAAATTTCTGAACTCAGCTTTCAATGCATATGGCCATCAGTCGTAGAATTCAGTTCGTAGTATTCGTTGATACAATGAGGCATTTTAAAAATAAACTTTTGTCTGTTATGTTCTTATTTATGGCTCTTTCTATATAAGTTAATTAAAATACAAATACTACTCGTAAAGAGCATTGTTTTTTATGTGTCTTCGGTCGTCTCATCGAGCAGGCACCCGTTACTATCAGAATATCAGAAATAAAAATGAACAAAACGTATAATCCTTAAGTAAATGGTAAATTTTTATTTAGAATTTTTGAAGAGACATGCTTGGTTACTTCTAAAGTTATGAGATCAATCCGATGCAGAGACAAAATAGTTTCTCAAAAGAATTTTGGGAAGTTGAATATCAGGAAATACATGCAAAGTGCTACCAAAAGGCAAACTGAACGCTAAAGATGAGCTTGAATATTCCGAAAGAAAGCTCACGTATGGTGGGGTTCGGAGATGATTTTGGAAGAACAGAATGACTCGGAAGACTGTGGCAAACGAAGATTGATGAGCCGTGGTGACTGCTGTTGAAAGTCTGCATAAGTTGGTTCCGTTCGCTTTCACAGAAACAAAAATATTTTCTTTACATGACTCACTGCGTGAGTGTGTTTACCGTATTTTCCATCACATACGTGAGCACTACGAATAGTTTTACTTCCTTTCACTCTCTATTCGGCAATGAATTCCTCTTCTTTATTCATAGAAGTTCGAAAGCTACCGATAAACGTAATATATCTGTATCATTCCAGCCATCTCTTAATTTACAAGCATTTACAAGAATTCCTTGGACCCAAAATTAGATAATATTTTTTTCAGCTGTAATTGGATTTTTTCTCTGATTTTATAATCATAAATACATCGAGTTTAAAATTAAAAGTGAATCCATATAATTAGTGGCGACTTGTAGGTGGAAATAGCATGCCCATAACTTCGGATGGCTTTGAAATGGCCTCCCCAATGTCTGCATTCGGCAAAGTTATATGGAGGGCCTCATTCTGCGGCTCTCAGACATCATACCATTTAAAGTCCATTCCGAAGTCACGAAACTAAGTATGTCACGCCTCTTTCTTGTTCAACTCACCTTTGGTGACTTAACAACGTTTGCCGACATAACAAATACTCGATTTTCGTAATATTATTGTTGATTTCGACAGTGTTTTGTTTGCGTTTGCTCTCTTCTCTTATTGATGGTGGGTTAACAGCGGTCGGCGTGATTCTGACACTCGACAGGTATTTGCTTTGGTCTCACGTCTTGCTCATGTATTTCGCGCCCAGATATTTGCCCCTGGATTTCTCTAAACCTTTCATTTTCTTCATCTTCTTTTTTCATACGTTTCAACTCTCTCTCTTTTTCTGGGTTACCAAACGAATAGAATGTTATATTTCCCATAAAAATAGATCATTCTTCCACTGTGTAATTAAGCGCATAATAGATGCTTTAAGTATTTGACCATTTCGTTCTTACGAGAATTTTGCACAAATGTCTCCATAATTATAAGTCAAATAAATTTGGGTTTATATGGCATTTATAATAATTCAGCGGCGGAACCATTACCACGCTTTGTTCAAATATATTTTATTTGATAGGCGTGAACGATAGAGATTAGTCTCCGAGTCAACTCTGCCTCCTACACCGGGTAACAGGTCTCCTAAACAAAATTCAATGGAAAACTGGTACGTTTAATCAAATTAGTAGTTACCTTTAGTAGTTAGACGTTTAAAATCTCCGAGAAAACAAGGCAGGACACCGTACTTTAGTAGTAATCGGAGTTTTTGAACCTTAGTAGTAATTAAAAGTTTTAGAAACTTTTCCCCCTTCTTATAATATATTTATCAATAAAATTAATATGGTTTAGTGATTTTGTTGTAATGTTGTGATTTTTATAATATTTTAATATTTTAAATATCGTATGATTGTCGTAAATTTTGAAACAATTTTGTATATTTTTCAATTAAATGTATTACATACTGCCTTCGGAAGGTTTTGGAGGGTATTCCTACCGGCTAGGGTGAATACCAGGCAGATCATGTAATTCCCTCCCCCACCACCGCATAATATGCCTATTTGTAGTTTTTAATAATAGTAATAATTATCCTTGAATGGTACGATAAATATTGAGAAAGGTTTTCACAAAGTACCACTGTCTAAAATTCACTTAGAATGTAGAAAACGCAGAATGGCATTGGTTTTTTTAATTTTAAGAGTTTCCCTCTTGAACGTATGATGAAAACGGGTTTTTCTTAGTTTCGAAGCCCGTATTTCACGCGAGTTTTATAGTTTCTCCTTTTCTCCACCGAGAGTGGATTCATTTATGTGGCGATAGCGAGAGTAAAACTTCGGAGATCATTCATCGTTCAACTCAAAAGGGTATAACTTCGATTGTAAATCTCGGCTCTTTTAGAATTATTGATTTAATTTTATGTTTCCATTTATTTACTTTAATGGCATGATTTATCGGACCTCCATTGGTATTCTTTGACTGATAATTGCTGAAAATTGGAGAGATTGATTGATTTATTTCAAAATATACCCTTGTTTTATTATAAATTCAATGTACTCAGCGAAATTCACCGTAGTGAATCATTTAAATTTCAAATTTTAAAATATGTAATGAATATAAATTAAAGCAGATTTTTTACGGTTTTTTACAGGCTTACATTTGAACCTTAGTGATAAGGGGTGGAATTCCATGCCAAAAATACCAATCATTGGTGGATTTCATAGATTTATTTAATTCCTATAAACGTATATCACGTTCTTCCTTCACTTTAACGGAGGAAAATACGGTACAGTACATAATTTTCGACTGATTGCGTGTAATTGAATTTATAGTTGAAATTTTTGTTATATTTATGCGTCAGTTGAGATATTTTAATTAAAAGCAACAAAATTTAGCATTTATTTAGTATATTTAAATGATGTTCCACAAATGTAGGTTAGAACACCTTAATCCTATTGCGATATTCTTTGCATTGGTCATACTTTGACATCCGTCTTCGTCGAATAATTGTAATGAACGATTCATCGAAATGCAATACCTATTTTGAGGGAGATTCAGTTGCGTGAAAAGCCTCTGGGGTTCAACAGAGAATCACTTTTTCTTGAATGTTAAAATTTCCATCTTTTGCAACGAAATTGCAGAGTACAGCCTTTCTTTTATCCCATGTCATTTGGTGGCCGAATTTGCGCCCGCCATTGGAGTGTAGCTCATCTTGGATGGCTCTCAGATCATCCTCGGGATGCGAATTGAACGAGAGCGAAAGCTGAGAGGTCAATATTGCATCGGATGGGGTGGAAACGGTGGGGGGGGAATCAAGGAGGATCACGGGTTGGAGAATGGTTTGGTAACGATCGAAGTAGAAAAGATTACTTGGCCGTGGGGAGATTACCAGAAGGAGAGAATGGGTGGTCCAGAGTTCATGCAGCAATTTAGACTCTTTTTACTCAAATTTATGTTAGTGTGCGTTATCTTTATCCAAGCTCAATGGAAGCCCTCTCAAGTATCAATGAAGGATCACATATATACTCTTCTTTTAATTTAATATTCTCAATTTTATACATATTTTCAGTATTAAGGCGAGCATAAGCTTCCTCCATTGTCGGCATTTTAAGCAGAATTTGGTTGTGATTAACTTATGCCGTTGAACTTGATTTGGGGTTCATTTGTGGGACTTTGACAATTTCTGAGTGAGCCCCCAAACCACATTTGAAGCGCAGAAGAAATAAATATTTGAGTTTTTCATATTTATTTCTTTATTTACTCTTTATGCATGCGAAAGAAACTAGAAGAAGACCGTATAAGAGAAAATAGAGACATCGAAAAGTCTTTGAATGTGAAAACTAGAAGCTCAAACCATAGAGAAAGATTGGGAAGACATTCATTCAATAAATTAGGAACAGCGGATTAGCTCTGTATTATTTAGGATTTATTTTCGGAAATGATAATTTTAAAGGAAAGGAAATAATTTTAAGGGTCGCTTACAGAAAAGATGCTATAAATTAATCGCAAAATGAATTATACTATGAAGAAAGCTGTCTGTTAAAACGCACATCTTGAACCACGCGAATTGGGAGTGAAACCACTATTAGTCCATTTATAATTAATAAAATTAAAGTACTGTCCGTTGTTGATCTATTGTAAGCGAACGAAATTGTTGCCGTGAAATCTTACAGCACTCCATCTCTCTCTTGAAAGCTGCCGAACAACAGTAACGTTGTGAAGTTTGAAAAACAAAATCCGCAAACATACTGACAAACATGGTAGAACACATTTCTTGAGTGTAGCAGAAATTTTTTTTATATAAACGTGTAACGGCATTTCATCCTCTTAGTTTCGACGAAACATCCTGTTCAGGTCAATTAGGGACGTAAGAAAGGAAAGCAAAAGTGTTTTCCCATGAGTGGAATGGCATCCATCGAAAACAGCTGTTGTTTATTGAGTATCGCCGCAAACTAGAACTGGATTGAACCACTTCACAGTATCTCACACAATTACTTCTCGAGTATCGATCGTGACTTTTACCTACGCAACAATGGACGACACGGATCTCGAGAGCTCTTCTCCGGCAGGAGGTGACGCAACTGGGAATTCTGCAGATTCGATAACAGTTTTCTAATCTCGAGGAAAATGCTTTCATAAATTGCTATCGCAAAACTCTGTGGATCTAAAATCCTTACGTCAGTGGCTCTTACTTTTTTCAGTTGCTAACATCATTTGAATCATAAAAAATACCTCGTAAAAAGGTGGAATTTTTAGGCTTATAGCAAAGAAATTTGAAAAAAAGTGTGTGATCTCAAAAAGTGCGGTGTCCTGTTTTGTTTTGTCGGAATACCGGGGAATGAGAAGAGGAACGCCGACAAAACCGGCTGTTGGAGATTTTAAACCTCTAATAAACGTAGAGAAATGATTTCACATCAACCTCTACGAAAGCGTATATTCCAAACGATTGACTCCCAACGTATCGAGGGAGTTGCACGTGTTTTATGGTTTATATCCTTTTAATCAGTTACTTTCACGTATCGTTACAGGAAAATATGAAAGAATGATAATGTGATCCGTCCATGTCCTCTCATTGTTCTTTTGCCTCACTCATTCGTTTACTTATCCATCACTTTATTGGCTCAATAGAATGGATTCCTCTCACCTACTTTATCTTCCGCCCTCCCACGCTAAATTCAACATAAATTACCTTTCCTATTCTAAGCCACATACACAATAACTATCACTTAATAATGTAATATGAAGGAAATTAGCCTATTTCATCACCAGTGGTGTTTAATCCACGTATCGCTAGAATTTTACTTATGCTCCGTTTGACTCATGACCCATTTGACCTTTGTTTCCGCCCGAATTCCCGTCCGAATGAGATACACTTGGCATTTCGGAAGGAGCTTATTCATCCCGTCTATTCTCGCATCCTCTTATTGTCCAGAAGAATGGGAATGTGTTAGACCGTGAATGAGGAGGTGCCTTGGGGAATAGAAAGAGGCTTCCAAAGACACAATGGACTCCGTTAATTGATACCGATTCGATCAAATCGATGACTCTGAAGAATGATTAGATTGGATTTGTGTACCGATGTTTCTGTTTGCGCAATTGCCTTCTCTAAGAATTGCTTCGAAACTGGTGAGCGTTTTTGCATCCTAAGAATTAGATCATCGCGTCGATTGATTTATGGATTCATCATCGTTCTGGTGATTGAATCATTCCACTTTGCATGGTGCACACATCATCAATTTTTAATACTGCACTGTCTAATAGACAATCCGATTTTTTTAGGATATAGGTGAAAGACCAGAAGAGCGGAGAAAAATATATCTCGGTCGTGTTAAGTTTTTGAATCGGCCCATGTAAGAAAATTAGTCGTAGATATTAGTAGCTGTAGGTTGAAGAATTTCCCTTCAATAGCCATGAATCCTTCCTTGAAGGATTTTTGCTTAATTTAGCAAAAGTTGTTATTTTTATTTGAAACTGATACAAATATTAACTTTATCCAATTCCACTTTGTAAGGCCTCTTCTATTTTTCACTTATGATTGCAATGTTTTAGTGGCAATGTTACATTTGAAAACTTAACAACTTAGTTTTCCATAATTTTCGCGACTTATCCTGTTGTTGGAAAACAAGTCGTCAATCTTCAAAAGTGGCAAACAGGGCATAGAAAAGTTATGAATGAATTTTTTTCCAGATTTTAAGCCTTAAAATGAGAAGGAACAAAACTGTTATAATTAATAATAGTTACTTTAATTTCTAATTGTATTTTTACCACTTATTAATAATTTTTAGGCTTTCATATTGAACGATTTTATGTTTTTCACGTGAGGAATTTATATCTGTTAGAATGAACTGGTTCGAACGGTATTTTTTTCATAACTTTTTATCCAATTTACCCTTTTCCCCAGGTTTTCGATTTTGTGGTAAATTTCACTCCTAATCCGCTGTACTTGCGGCTCCTTTCAAAACAAGGTTTCCCACCCATGAGCGAAGCAATTGAATTACTCCGCTATGTGTTGAAGCGTAATATTCCTTTCCTTATTGGTTTATCGAAGAACGTGAATGTCAGTGAATTTATCGGGACTATTGGTCGCTGGACCTATTGCTCAGAGTTTCTCTTCAGATACGAATCGGGATCGGAGACATCCCAACTGGCCTAATTGGGGGACGGGTTGGTTGGGGTCGATCTCGATTTGGAGAGGATTTGGAGAGGATTTCTGCCATGCACATACTGACGGTCTCTTTAGCCATATCTTCAGAGTTTTCCGCTAAGCGGGAAGTACACTCCTGGCCAAAATTAACGCAGCACCTCCCTAGCGATCCTTACGGCTGGTGCTGCGTTAATTTTGGTCAGGACTGTACAAAAGAATTTAAGAGGTGATAATTTTATCACATCATTAAAGTACGAGCCACGAGCAAAAGAATTTCATCCCTGTTTTTGGAGCAGACGAAGTGAATAAGACTTCAATTAATATGATTCAGTTTTTTTAACCTCCAATGGCTATAGAATGGCCAGCAGATTCCTCTAAGGCCGATGAGCTTTAAATCATCTACTGACGTATCTGTACCGGTATAATTATGCTGAATAATTTATATTTATCACATGTAACTACATATACTTATACCTACATACATATACACTAGTGATAAACATAATTAACATAAAAGAAATACTTGATAACTTACAATTCCCAAATGATTCCATATATACATATATATATTATATTTACATGAAAACTTAATAATGAAATTATAATAAAATTTATAACTGTTTACTGGTTGTTTTCGGGTTTCGTGACAGGCCTTCTCGGCTACCGTAGAGGCCACGGGGTAGAAGCCCACCGTACATCACCCTGTCAAGCAATCCCTAACTTTTCCAGAAGTCCCTAAATGACTACTACACATTACACATCATTACAAAACAGTATATATACATTTGTGACCATAAAGCTTTCATAGCTCCGTTTATTCCCTCAAATCATAACTGATATTTATGATGCAGAAATCCCATCTCAATCATTGCTAGGATGATAACTCTTTGTGGGATAAAACGGATCCACATGGCTATGATTTCTATTACGTTGCCTTTCCAATGGGAAAAGTAAATGCAAAGATAGGGTCTAATTGTAAGACCAAAGTGCCGTTTCTCTTCGCTGATACACACCTCACCGCTCCTGGAAGCAACATCTGCAACTCTAATGAGACAGCTTTATGGTCACTCACATTGGAATACCCGAAGCGTATCTTCTCGAACGATCTCCTGTTTTAAGGCCTCGTTTCCGCTGCTTTGCTAAAGAGGTTCGAAATCCGAGCAACATATTTATGAAGGCGAAGAGTATATTTCGATATTGAAGGTGTGGAATTAGATGTTTACGCTCCTGGGTACGACAATTACTAAGGAAAAACCATGTTACGCAAGTCATTCTTCATTTATCCGCTGAATCTGCATCTTGTATTGAAGTTTGAAAATGTATTTGTTGTGTAATCCATGATGGAAGAGTCTCTCAAAAAAAAGGTTTTTAAAATAAAATTACTTAAATTTCCTTTTGTTAATCTCATTTTTGTTTAGGAATGGCATAATTTAAGCCCTTTTAAATTTCATTTATCTTATACCACAAAAATAAATGTAATTTTGATTTATGATGAAGCCAAATTTAAATGGAAGGAGTACTTGGTGGAAACTAGGTAACATAGCGTGTTTGGTAGAGTGCGAGATGTCGTTAAATAGGAATAAAATTTACTACAAGAAAATTTACTGAATACACCGAAAATATCACTGAACGCTCCGTTCAGTGTTATAATAAAATTATAAATGGCTACGTCATTTATATTTTTGTCCTGTATTTTTGATTGCGTTTTTGTAAAAGCTATTTAAAGCGAGGATACGGGTAACCACTAATTTTAAGAATACAAAGATGACATTCTGCTAAGTCCTAGATATTGATCATTTTAGAAAATTTTCGATGAAAAGCGAAGAAGGGTTGAAGAGAAACTGTGAAATCAGTTGCGATGCTTCGTTAAGGGTCCTTCTTTGACAAAAATAGTTCGACTAAAATGCGATGGCATTCACTTCGTATATTTGATTGCCTAATCCGAGACTTTCATTGCTTTGCGAAATTATATCTCTTATTTTCCAACTGAAAAGAGCCTTTTTTCTTTTCTAAATACCAAATCTTTCTTTCGACTCAAGAGCGCTTAGCCCTCAAAACTGTTTGCAGAAGATTAGCGAATCATCTTCAGTGGAAACCTAAGCTTCGTTGCAAATTTCTCTCACTTCTGAAATATTTCGTCCACAGAGACTCGAGGGCATCAATCACCCGTCTCTTCCGTCCACTACCGCTTCTGATTCCACTTTCCCCACGTTTGAGTTTTGCTGACAGGGATTAGACGCTTTGTCATCATCACCATTAAGTTTGTTTAAATCCTCCCTTTGATATCTAAATGCCAGGGGTTAGGGCGGAAATGACTAAAGGGCAACTGAAACACATTTTTTAAAAGACATTTTTTCAGGTATCCATGGAGGACGAGTTACGAAAGCTGCGGTCTATAGGTCACTGGCGGCCGCTATTGTCTATCAGTGTGGCCTTATCAATTCTTTTCGAGACAAAACTGCGTGTTTAAATAAGTTTATTTTCCATTTTCGTTCTCTACATCTCGTGGAAATTAAGTGCATTATACCTTGGCTAAGGATAGTGGTCTTTTTGTCGGAAGAATTCTTGGATAATGAATAAAAACAGTGTAATTTTCCACACTTTTATTAAAAGTAACGCCTGATCATCTAGACTTCATTCGGAAGAATACTTTATTTGATAAAATACCAAACCACGGAAGGAGATGCCATTATCAACGTTATTTCCTCAAGAATTGACAAATGGTTTCTGTTGACCAATTTGACTATCGATCGATGAAACTTGTTTTGTACTTTTTATGTGCATGTTTTGTCCTCAAATAATAATATTATGTTAGCGCTATCAAAGTTTCAAGTGCTGAGAATCTTTCCATGTGCCACTTCCAGGACATGTGCCATATGTTCGCCATCCCTGACTATGGTTTGTAAACCTATCAATTTCAGCCCTGAATAGTTTCTCTAAATAAAGATCAAGAGTGAAGTGAATGTTTTGTATACCTAAGCAATGAGTAACAAAATTAGGATGATTCGAAATATAAATAAAAGCTACTATGCCCAACAATACAATATAATTTAGCCACGCTATTTGACTATTTCTTTTTCTTTGTGCTGTAAATGAAGAAAGTATGCGTACGTTTGCAAAGACATCGCTTTCACTAAACAAAGAAGTTCGCACTATTACGTATCAATAAAAATATATTATATTTGGAATACTTAATGTAACTATATTCCTATGAATTATCACCTGCGTATTTTCTGTTCGAATTACAAATTTTCTTAACGCCATTACTTCAGAAGCCGAAATAAACGAATCAATATTCTCAATATTTTTATATTTGTTAATTCTTGCGGTACTGTCGTGAGAATAATGGTGTCCACGACTTTCGGAGCTGTATTTTCACGCTTTGAAATTTACGTCTGTGGTTCCAATGGTATTGCGGTCTTTTATATACCTTAACTTATTTTTATTAGGTATCTTCTGATTAAACATCATGCGTAACTAATTATTCCATACTAGTTGTATGTAAATTACAGCGATAGGTTCCGTATCTCTCAATATTCTTTCAGATCAGAAAATCTTTTTTTAAGAAGTACAAAGGATTAAATTGATGCTTTATGACCTACTTTATGGTCCTATCTAGCTGTGATAAAGAATATACTCAACTCGCAGTTTGTAATGTGACGTAATCTGATGTCGGATTCAGAAAAGGCTGATCCAATGTATGTAATGCGCAAACAATGGACCTTAAAGGTCTAAGTGACTTTGGGTTACCCCCGCCTCCTTTCAGTACAATACAATACATTGTAATGCGCTAACAATAAGCACCAAATCCTTGGTTGGTGAAATTTTGATTTTCAGGGAGATACTGGATCATCCGTTTTATAGACGATATGCCAAAAATGACCTTGCTTTCTCAAGAGGGAAGGCTGTTGGTGTTGATGATGTTATACCCCAAGCTTATTAAAACGTAAGCCATTGATGTAACTCTCTCTATCATCCTTAGACTCCACTCTTATTATCCCAATGACATGTGTACGAAATCATCGCGTAATCTTAGATTTCTAAAAGGGAAAATCGGCCAAGATGTGGCATTTAAGATTGCTTTGTAATTGCCCATCTTCGAATGTCCAATCACGTGTTAATCTTTTGATTGATTGCGCAATAATATCGGGGCCTTCTGATTGGTCACAGCGTGTTCTTGAGGTGCTTCGAACTCGCCTAAGGTGAGGAGAAGAGCCTTGCGAGATGCCCTAAGAACTAAATAACAAAGTTCACCTCTTCATCAATCAACTAATTGTTTGTGAAAGTCATCCCTTAACGTCTGTTTCTCACCTTCTCTAATGCTGCCTGTTCAGGTTCCTCTATCGCCTTGTCATGGTGTTCCAACATTAGAATTGTTTGGCTTTCCCTCGAATTTAAATATCAAGAAGAAAGATCTTTCTCAAGGCTCACGTCATCGAAATATTTCTTTTTACTTGGAAATTAAAGAATATGCCTTTTGATATTAAAGTAACCCTCCCAAGGCCCCAAGTCTATATTTGTATACTGCTTACATACAATGTAATTTATTCTACATGCAATGCATTACAATGTATAATGCATACACAGTACACCGTTTTTAGTTTAACTAGCGAAAAGAATTCCATTGAACTTATGGTCAAACAAATTAGAAAAGATCATCCAATCACATTTTAATAATGAATGAAATTACCTTGGAACTTTTAAACTCAATTTTCAAGAGTCCATTTCAAATTTAAAATTTTTCCATAGCCATTTCAAATATTTCGACGAGTTTTGGTATTGACTTGATACCGAAAAAAATATTGTTAAACTCTTAGCGTTAAAATATCTATAATATGATCATGATTGCAGCTTTTCGTGCATGTAATCTTTTATTTTACAATTACCACACTAAATTACATGTAAACCAGTGTTGTTCTGTGTACTAAAATGAGAGATTTGCAAAACAAAAGCAAGTAACACCTCATGTTGCTAAAATATTTCTCGATATAATACCTAAAATCTGATTTTAAAGAGTTAGTACATTCATAAAATACTGACAATCTTCACATTTTCAACATACTCATTAATGTGGAAATATTTACCACATCGTTCATTTGCTTATAAAATTTACAAATATCATGTATGTTTCTATTTTACTGTGAATATGATAATAGCACTTATTCATTTTTTACAGTTTTAGTCTTATCTTCCAACTACTTTGGTACTTTTAAGATTAACTCTTTCCTTAAATGCATAAAAGTGATCATTTTTTAAGAGAGAAATCTAGCTATAGAGCCATAAAACCTCTCTCACATAATTCCGCGAGCAGTGTTTTTTAGTAATGATAGCTTTTTGCTCCTCCAGTATTTCCGGCATTTCTCTCTCTCTCTCTTTCCAGAACAGTTGCCGGAAGTGACGGCCCTGCATCGAGGGATACGGTCATGGAGCAATCGGTAAGTCGCTGAGATTCTTTGCCTTCAAAAAATGTAGCGGAGGTGTAGAAACCATAAATTGCGAAACGGGCCGACATGCTGGAACAGTGGTAGGGGGTTTTTTACCATCCGAAGTCCTTATTTACAAAAGAAACTATTAGGCAGCATATGAAGCCGTCAGGCCGCACTGGAATGACTTTACCGTCCACATTCATTAGTTTATCGTCAAAAGTTTACGAAGAAAAACAAATTTTATTGCCTGATAAGCACATTCAAAATACCTGTCATTTCATTTTCATTCTACATAATTAACGAGATAGAGGAACGTTTATTCTAACAGCACTGATCACCCAAAACCCAATCTCTGAGCTGGACCTAAAGAGTGGAAAAACTTGATCCATCACGAGGTCACTTTATCATGGTTTGAAATAAAAGAGAAGCTAAGAATTTTATCAAGATATGACTTATCTTATTGTCTTGCTAGGATTAACTAGTATCCATTAGGGCTCCCGGATGGGCAAGTGGTTAATACGCTCGACCTTGGTGAAAGCGGTCCCGGGTTCGGTTCCAGGTGGGAGCACGAGTGCGAAATGACCTAAGCTGTCGGAACGCTTTTAAAAATACAACAACAAATAAAATGCATTTCATATCTAAGCAAGCTAATTGAGAGAAAAGGAAATATCTACCAAAATCATTCCATATCAACTCATTGGGCACCCCTGATACTTGATGTGTCCTCAGCATTATGGATCAGAAGATATACTAAGAAACCGGTTTAAAAGCGCAGATGAAAAGTGAAGAAGGGGCTAGCACAAATATACATCTGTAAGGATTCGATAGTAGTATCCAAGGTTTTGTAATATCTCACCAACACAAAGGATAAGCATGAGATAAGACATGGAGGAAGGCGGCTGTTGGAAAGTTGTGCAGATTAGTGTGCCTATTGGAGAAGGAAACGTCCGATGGAAGAGAAAGCGAGAGGAAATGCCTTTTTGCCTTCAACCTGAAAGTTTTAAAGCTTCCTTTAATGATCCTGCACTTGCGACTTCCCGAAGGCGCCGTATTTCAGTCAGTGCGAATGAGGGAGGTTTCGAAATCTCTGTTTTAATCAAGACTTGCATCGAGGTTTGCGATTCGTCATTTGCTTCATTTACTAAGATAATCACAGTTGTGCATGTATTTATTTATTCATCCGACGTCAGCAACTTCCGTAAGAAACACAGGTGAAGCTGATTTTTCGTTTCTTTGCTGATATTTTCTCATTGTTAATATTTAACTAGAGGTAACGGCCGTAAAAACTTAGGAGGTGTTAGGTTAAAAAGAAAATTTAACGGATATTCTAATTTCTATCATCGTAGGTTGTTTACAAATAATTTATTTCAATATACTAAACCAGTTTCAGTTAGTACCGCCATCATTGGCGAAGGAATGCTAAATGCGTGCCCAATGCGTAGCAATGCTTTTTGGGGCCTTTTGTTTCCTGGGAACCCTTGCTAAGAGTGACAGATATGAAAGTTTTTGTGAGAAAGGGTAAATTGAGTTTTTATATCATTTTCTTGTATGAATTGCCGCAATCCTCGTGAGATTGAGAAACCACTGAATCGAATCCGTCCAAATTACACCAAAAATCTCTCAATTTCCCCAAGAAAGCGGCAATTTCGTGTATTCTCCACTTCTGAAATCATCACCAATTTTAAAAATATTCCTCAGCTGAAATATGAGTCGAAGCCGCCATAAGTCGACCATGAGAGGTGCCGCAGGGAAATTTCTCCTTAAAGGCCGCTGGAGAGGAAATTGATGGCACAGATAATGAGATAATCCTTTTACTCCCGTTCCACAAAATATGTGAAGATGTGTCGAAATGATAGCGTTGATTGAATTCTTTTTTCTCCTGTTTTCCTAGATGCGTATTCGATTAAATTCCTTGACATCGAAAACGTGACCTAACAGCTTCTTATTGATCGAGTAATGGTATCTATTAGCATACAAGGCTTAGCGTTTTAGACAGTAGAGGTTTTAAAATAATTCCAATAGTCGTCTTTGTCGGCGCTCCGTACCTTTTCGGAAACAAGAGAGGCCTGTATTAGCAACCACATGCATATTATTTACTACCGATTTTATATTCTAAGGGAAGATATTCAATGAACGAAAGAGAAAGGGCGTTGTGCCCTTCCCCTCCTACCTTCGACCACTTTCATCTGCTCTTACCAGCGTTTCATATACACATTACCTTCATTTTATTTCACTCATACAAACACATTTCTCCCACCATCTCCAACAGTAGATTCCTTTGATGAATTGAGGAATAATTGATTATCGGAGATGGTGACAAGAAATGGGTGTTTTGATGGAGGAGACGTCGATTTAGCTGACGATGGGCAAATAGCGGAAAATCAGAAAATAAATCGAAGACAGAATTTGACTGTTGATATCGAGAGGCGTTTATTATCTAGGGGGTCTTACGTGAAAGAGAAATGAATATCAAATATTATGGCACATTAACCTTCCGAGGGCTAGAAGATGCATCTGTGGAAGTTACACTATCGGTTAAAGGTGAAGAGAATTTTATTCCTCGTTAAGCCGCACTAACCTACTATTTGTGTATTTAAAACATAATTAAACTTTAGGCTCCATATGAACTCATGCTCAGTCTACATTCAAGTAATTTAACACCGAAATGGTTCTAAGTAGGTTGATCTCTGATTGAACACCAAATATAATATTACAGGTAAAAGGGTTAAGGATGAAAATTGTACGCAAGCGTTGAGTTTGGAAAAAAACAAGAAAAAATTGGAAATTAAAAAAGTTATTCGCGAACAAGGCTCGAACCCAAATCTTTCACATTCCTGACTTTTTCACTTCCATTCATTCCTCGAGTAGAAAGTTTTCGATCTTATTTTCTTTGGGTCTAATAAACGAGATTGGAAAGGAAAATTATTTCAATGAGCGCATTTTTATAATGAAATTTGCTCGCTCATCTCATTTCCCCCCTGCCATACTCCGAAAAGCGGCTGGTAGATTATTTGTAAAGATAAAGATATGAAGAAGAAGACGCCTTGAACGCCCTAAAAGGCCGCATGTGACATAAAGGTCGGTTCTCCACCCCTTGTTTTAGATCGAAGGAAGAAATAGATGACTGTTTGACGGTCGACTGAGAGGAGGAGCGACATCAATAGATTCACGCCGTTAGGTGAAAAAAGGAGTAGCGGAGGGAGAGTACCGTTTAACCGGTATAAGGCGTGTGTGCGTGTGGTCAGCACGAAGGTCGTCCCACGCATCTCCTCCCCTCCTTTCACTTTCCTCGCTCATCTTTCTCGGATAACCTTAAGCACTATTCCTACCAGTCATCCTTAACGGGGAAATAATAAGTACGTACGGCTTTGGTATCGAACCGAGGAAGATTTGCATAATTCAGAAACACTGCGAGGAAGCGCTTCTGGGTCGTGAGGGAGCTCCTTCTGAACCATACACGTCGCTTGAAACAATCATGGTAAGTCCAAGCGGTTTTCACATAAGACAAGAATTGTTCGATATTGATGCCATATAATTGCGCTTATGTTTTTCCCAAATGCAGGTAAACCCTATGCCACAATTGAACAAATCCTGGTATTTCCCACAGTTAGGAAGTACGTAAAAGTTTTAAGAAAATCCTAAATGATTTAAATTTTGCTTTGATCGGCTTTTGCTGGGCCTTATGGCTGGATTCGTTATGTATTCGGTTTCTCAAAAGTAGTGGTTTTCATTGGAAACATGCTTATTTTTGTAATTATATTTCTTCTACGTTATGTAACTTCCAGTCGTAAAAACGTCCACTAGAGCTTACTTCAAATGTTTCCTTATACTGTAATGTAAATTCCATTACCTTAGATATTTTAGTATCACAAAGCGACGTAAAACTCGAGAAAATACTCTTAGATACCCTAAATTTTCAAACTTAACTTATTCACTCTCAAAATATTCAATTGTTGCTCAAATCATTAATAATCTAAGACATTCAATTTTCAGAAATTCTGTCGAAAAACATGCGAAATTGTAATTCTACTCTCAGCTTTGATTGTAATCCTATAATTTATTCAGAAATAATAAAATTTCTTAGTGCTTCCTTATTAATAAAATAAGATAAATGTTTTTATCATTCTGATATTATTCATTAACAATCAAAGGGTATTCTGTACACCAAAGTAAATTATTTGATCTTGAATTCTTTTTCACAGTAGTAATTTCAGATCTTCCATTCCAAACCATTGCTTGACCGGTTTTCATTATTTTCTCACTTTCATCCACAAGTTATTGTATTACCTTAACAGTTCTCAAAACCATATTTTTGTCTTTTTATTTTTGTAGTTTATTATTGGTTGTCTCGAAACCATAATTATTGATGCTGATTTGTCTTAATTTTCCACATCAATTCGTCATCGGAAGATAGAATGATGAATTCCGAAGTTCACCCAAAAGATTACAAATGGCGCTCTGAAGAGGATGCCAGCAAACGATCTTTTTTGCTCGTCCTCCGAAGGAATTCAGAAAGTCTTCAACATCCCATTAGATTCGCTCCAAGATTTGCTTTTTATTTAGATAATTGAACCGCATTAGCCGTGGAAATAGTTCTATGAGAATGGAAGAGTAGTAAAGGTGAGGGATTTCTATAGCATAAGATCTTCAGCGGCAGGTCGAAGGCCATCGAATATTGAGGGTGTAGAAACAGTTTCTTTCTCTCTTTTCAAAGGTATTCCATCTCTTTGTTGCGAGACAAGGCCAAGAGGAGAGCAAAAAGATCCCTTGATCCGCATTAATTCATTTCCTGCTTCGTCTATCCTTCTTTACGATGAAATCTGATGTGGTTGTGACGTAAATGTTTGGGCCACGTGATAACAGTACATTCCACGCTAACGTATTTTAAAGGGAAAAATCTATCCGAGTTATGGCTATGGACGCTCAACAGTAGACGGATTCTAGTTAGGAAAGGGGCAATACTTTAAGAGGGACCCCAGCAGTGATGTGATGTACAAGTGTATGGTATTCCCGTATTTTCTCCTCTCTCAAATCCTTTCTATCGCAACCTTCCTATAATTCTTCCTCTAAACTATGCAACTGAGCACCATAAGCTTTTCAAAGCCCTGTTCAAGATTAAAGGGAAACTATCTAACTCCTTGTCCTTAGAACACTTCATTCCCTCTCCAAAGCTTTTGGTACCAAATGATATTGGAGCTTATAAACAAACCTGAAGTCTGAAGACTTTAAAGCCAGACTTCCATCTGGATGGAGATTTTAATGCCCGTAACTTCTAGCTGTTACACGGCGTTCTATATTTTTCTCGAATGTGAAAGGAATTAAATATAAATTTATTGTTATGCTAGCTTGATAAAGATATTTAACTTTATTTAACCCTTTTACCGGCTGAAATCTATAAAGTAAATAACTACATTTATTCTTCTGCCCTCCATTATCTTATTATATACCCAATAATAAAACCTGGTGTTTGCTTTTTGTAAAAATGTGCTACAAATTTAGTTATACTTGCGTAAATATAAGTTAATATTGAAACAATGCTGATATGTCTAAATGTGTATCATTTATTCATCAATTGATTTTTCCCCCGTATTTCGTCAATTGCAAAAGTATCATTGGTCTAATCCAATAAACAGACTCAGAGTTCCCTTTTGAAAGATAGTGATTGTTGGAGAGTTTTGAATAATGAGTACGCATATTCATAATCGTGCGACTGCATTTATAGTGATTTATGGAAAAGAGGATAAACAAGTAGAAGTTAATTATTGTGAAGCAATCTCTCGTTGGAGACGTTCACTACGTGTTTTACCATTCGGTGCACTCTCATTGGAAGAGCTATTGGAATCTTTCCATGGATTCTTGGCTTCGTTTAATACTCGATTGTGCGGAATCTCCGCTTACAAGTACGTTGGGACCGCTCTCCTATGTGACTGATGGGAAACTGTTTACCCATCATCCTCTCAGTATCCATGGAAATATGATTCCATACCTCTACGCCCCTTTATGTAGAAATATTGTTTCAGCATCCTTGATGGTGATACGAAGACCGGTTACTTTGGAACGCTATGAGGATAACGTTAATGATTACGTCTTTTCATGGTAAAATTTCGCAGAATTTTTCATAAACTCTACAAATTAACAAGTATCATAGTGTTCATGAATGTATACTGATCTCGTTTCCGTTTTAATATTTTCCAATTACTCAAGAGATCCCATCTTTAACGAAATTAAGATGTTTAAACTTAGCGAAATTATTTAACAATAAAAATCTTATATCAATCCGCCTTTACTCGCACTAAGCAGGATATTTTCAAATATTTAGCTGAATGTGAAATAAAACAGGCTGGCGAAGTTTGTTGGTCGACAGTTCCCAGAATTCTTATTGGTATCTGAAGTAGATGGTTCTATACCAATAGACCAATATCACAAAAAGGATTTGATGTGGTTGTATTCTTGATTATTTTCCTAAACTATCTAAGTATGACTGAAAATAACATTTTTTTTTTTAATCCGTTCCGTCTTAAACCTCACACTCAGACCCATTTCAGCTCTCATCGCCATTTTAATTTATCTATTTTTTACTCCTTGAAAATATTCGCAACCAATGGCTTAAAGAAAACAAATTTCGGATCTCATAAACGATATTTTAATTAAGTTTTGTGACCAGTTCTTGGAAGTGGAGGGCGTTTCGACCTCTGGGCTAACTGCGATTTGAACGACAGCTCCGCTCAAGTCCCCGGCTCTCGATTGAATTTCGATCCCTCAATGAACGTGTTTTAATATCCAATATTTTATTTTTTATATTTTTCTGTCAGCTGCTTTCTCTGTCGTCACTATGATTGGCTGACCGCCAGCTCCGACATTTCTGCTTAGAGCAGGAATCGAATTTTGGCCATCGGGAGAAAGTTGCTGCAACGTAAGTTGCTTCTCTTGAAGCCAACCATTAACAGTCTTGCCTCTGATGGAGCGATATAGGAATAAAAAAGCTAAAAGTCTTGCCTCGATCAATCATCTTGTCGCGCATGTTGGTTTTCTTCATATTTTGGTAGCTAGTTATATTAAAATTGTATCCAGAGGCATTTCATTTTAGAAATTAATCGTATTATTTAATCCGCGTATATTACTATAGATTTTTCACTAACTCTTTGTATATTTTTCACCATAACTTTTCACAATATTCTCCATCTAATCAAATTGTTTAGTTAATATTTGTACGTTCACAACTACATGAAACCAGCTAAAATTTTCCGATTTTGGGAAAGAAACTTTTACTTTCCTTCATCCAACATATTGCAGGTTTCTGTTTCATTCCAATTTTCAATTTCACCAGATTTCAGGTTTGTTTAACCCCGCTCTATTATGAAAGTATTTTGGGGGAAAATTTTGGTATTCTGTAGCAAAGTTGTATCTTCTTTTTCACGCATAAATTAAGACTGATGTGGCAAATAATTTGGTTTTTGCTGGGTAGTAAATTGACAATCCAAAAATATATTATTCTCATTAACACAGGAGAATTTGGCAGAAAATATAGCATAGTTTCTAAAATATTATAATGTGGGTGAACGAGTGCCTTGGAAACGAAATAAAGTGGAAGAGCTGAACGTTTAAATATGTCATCAACCATTGGGAATTCAGTGACAGGAAAACCAATATGATTTCACGCGATGAAAGTGTGATCGAATCAACCCGGATGCTGAATTCAAAACTTTTTCGTCGATATAGTCATTATATAGCGGTTGCAATAATCGCTCCAGATCACAATTGATTAATGCATCTTGACGATGTACCTTCAACCGCAAATTGTCTGCCATAAAAAACTTTTTAAATGTAAGGATCCCATGTTAAACGATGCATCTCATTAACATGCGAAATCGATTTATGGCAATTATATTCGTGTTTCTATTCTGTTTTTGATTGTTTTAATTTTCTGCCACAGTCAAGGCTAAGGAGTAAAAGGAAGACCTCGTACAGAGTCGAGATGAACAAGGAAGAGTCTGATTGATTTTTATTTAGTGTTTTTCCTCTGCTGCAAAAAAATCTTCCGTCTGACTCGTAATCTGCAGTCATTTCCCTCGCATACATTTGTTCCTTCGTAATTCTCTTACCTTGAAATATGTTTGGGTTTTATGGTACAGAAAGTCATATCGCTGAGAAAGTGAACGTCAGAGATCCAAGGAGGGAAGTCATCGTTAAGGGTCATCTGCAACATTGTTCCTTGCAATTCATTAGTGAGAGTGAGAGTATAAAGTCAGGGTTTTTATGCTATTTCGTGGAAATATTATTAAATTACTAAGTTAACACGTATGTGGATTACTGAATTTTTGGAATGGAAGAGACAAGTTGGGGACGTCACTTTCTCTGATGCATAGAAGGTTGGGGAGGAGGGTGCACCGCTTTTCCCCTTGCTGATGGAACAGCAACTGGGCCGGGTCCATCAAAATGAGCATTACCAGGGCTTTATTACAAAAGGGGGCAAAAGGAAGGGGCTGAATATTAAATTGTATTTCCTCATTTATCATTGATTTTTTTTAACGCTGAGAAGAGATGATTTGATATCACCAGAATGGATCACTTCGTGAACAATATATGAAATGGGTGAAGGGGTGGAGACAATCATGGAATGTGAATGGAAAGCGGAGAAATGAAATAATAATTAATAAGATTATGAGGATACAGATGAAAACATAGGAGTGGTAGATAAAGAAAAAGATTACAGTATAGATATATATTATTTTAGGATTTAACGAAAGGGACTGATGAAATCTCATGAAGAAATTGGAAGGAATTTTCTGCAATGAATAACCTTCCACATTTTTCTACGGGTGTAAGGATTAATTGATATATTTTTATTGCCAAGTAAAGCCTCTTCACTTCCTTAAAGCTTCCTAATTCCACTTCGTAACCAATGATTTTTCCTATAGATAAAAAATGATACTATGGGTATCATTCTCTCTATTTTCTCCCTCTGTGAAGTACTTGATATGTACCTTTTGTTTGCGATTCTATCCCAAACGCTTCTTGTTCTAAATAATTGTAGCTGTAAAGCGCATGGTTACACACTCAATTAAATATTTTTTAAATTGATTTAACTTATTTTTCTCTTTAAATTTGGCCGTAAAAGAATTAATTTCGGCATCATTTGGCCCGGAAAATTGATTATGTGTAAATTATGACTATCAATCCAAATCGTTTGTGTATCCATGTTTTAAAACGGACACGTTTTGATCACAGATATAATTTTGAAAATTTTAAAATGTAAGACAAAGAAGAGGTACCATTTTTCCTAACTTTAATCAGAGAGGGCTTAACTGAGTTATCAAAGGGATGGTAACTAATCAGTGAGTAAAGCACCGCATATTCTTCATTATACATTTTCATTTATCATTAAATAAATTGCCTTGAAGAAGTATTTCGGTTAAAAATAATACTAATTACGGTTTCGTATAAATGGTGGAAAACCGTTTCCTCATTCTGAAAATGAAAATAAGCGTAAAATATTCCTTCTCTAAATTAAAATATGAAAGC
Source organism: Sympetrum striolatum (assembly GCA_947579665.1). Taxonomy (NCBI): domain Eukaryota; kingdom Metazoa; phylum Arthropoda; class Insecta; order Odonata; family Libellulidae; genus Sympetrum; species Sympetrum striolatum. The sequence continues at coordinate 85,051,583 of OX388350.1, forward strand.
AGAAACAGGCAGATCGGCAGTTCGAAGAAAAATTGAACCGGTGTCTAAATTCACCCAACTGAAAGGAATGCTAAACTATGATTTATCAATCGGTAGGAGTCTTCTGGAAAGCTGCAGCGTGACGGATTCATCTCCATCACGTATTTCCTCAAGCTGAGCAAATGACCAAGAAAGAAAAAACAAAATCTCATAAACCGATGAAAATTTTCGAAGTAAAACCGGTCGCTCTGCAAAATTCAGAAAGCAAAAAAAGGCGCTTCGAGCGAAAGCTTTGCAAGGATGAATGTGAATTTTCACATCTCCTTGAAGAATTATCCAAGACAAGTGGCGCCTTGGAAGATTAGAATAAGGTAATGGTAGCGTCTGGGAGGACTGTTGTAAAAGAGATGCTTCCCATGAGTCGTCATCGGCCACATTTGCCATTTTGGTTGTTTTTTATCTCCGATTTATCTTCGGAAGGAAAGGGAAGATCCAGCAAGGAGGTCATCTGCATGACCTCGCAATGGGAAAAAGGACGCACCTCCGTCCTTGCCCTTTGAGGATTTCTCAAAATAAATGACGGACGTGCAGATTCATCCCAAGACATCTTCCGAGGACGGTTCGGCGGTTGCTTACGGATGAGACTTCGATTGTGAATGGGAGAAATTAGACTTTGATGAAAACGGAGGTCCGTATTAATACAGTTACCATATTCTAATGGGATTAAACCAGGATGCTTCGAAATTCAAAGGGAATGAGAATAGGAAAAACCCGGAACTTAATCTTTAAATTAACTTGGAGATAAAAATGTGTACGTCTATCAGGCGCTCTAATTGTAAGATGGTGCAAAGTCACAAAATTGTTCAAGTTTACTATCTGAACAAGGTTTTTTTATTCCATTATTTTCTCCATCGTAATATTTACCTTACGTGAGAAGAGAAAATTACCGGGGCCATGTGAACAAGTTGAGACAATTCTGGTCAAAACGAGACGTATGATGAGATTTGTCATTAGACAAAGGATATTTAGTAATTTACAACTTCCTATGAAGAAGAATTTAGGAATCAAATCTATGAATCTCAATATCCAAAAGAGTCACAATACGATTCCAAAAATTAATACTCGGATGTAAATGATAGTGACCCAACATGAACATCAATGTACACCTACGAAGCTCTTGGTATACCGCATAATTTATTTGGCTCCTTTGTATTTAACTTTGCAATTTAATTTATAGCTGCTATAAAATTCTAAGTTACTGCGTGTAAATTCTTATCTGCTAACTTTTGTGCCAACTAATTGAAAAATTGAACGATATTCCTCTCTATATTATATCGCATTAGAATTCCGAAGTAAACTTTAGAACCGCAAGCAATCGAGCCTACTGTCAAATAAGGAATTGGTTTACTCTAAGTGAAGCTGTGAGACTGATAGCGCAATTAAGTCACCGAGACCATTTTTATATTTTCTTAAATCTGCATAAAAAGTATTGCTTACGGAGTGATGATGAAAACATTCCTGAAAACTCACGCAATCTAGGCATTTTCTTCTCTATAAACATGTATTTCATAATAAATTCTAACTAATGAAACTTCTTAATTTAATCGATTGTGAGATGTAAAGCTAAATCAAATATGAATTACTGTACCACGTAGTTTCTTCTACCTTGGATAAAAAGAGGCGGTATGAGCCGGTTTTTATGAAGGAAGATGAGTTGCGTCCATTGGCTAATTTCTTCCCCATCATCCGTCACGACTTTTACTCCCACTTGAGGGCATTCTGGTAATCTTCGAAGCATTGCGTTGGATTTTAGTTTATGGCCCAAAATAATAATCCTCAAGGGGAAGAATAATTCCACTTTTCACGAGGAAATGATCTTGCGATGGACACCTATAGTTAGGAGTATTAAATCTGGAAAGAGCTCAGAAAGATTCATACGAACATGTTGCAACTCCGCCATGGAAATTGATCTGCGTTTCTCGTACATACGTAGAAGGGGTAGAGAACTAATCATTAGTCGAAAGGATGCTCTGTAATGGTTCTAAACGTGGTTGCGACCTCTGTACTCGCTTTAGTTTGAAGTAAAGGCAATCATTCAGGATGAGTTAATCTTAGAAATAAGGAAAACGCAAGATTTATCTAATACTCAAGTTAATTTGATTCTACCAAAAGAGCTTCGCTTGCAGCAACATTGGTCTTAGAAACATTACGTTAAGAAATGAAGTTTGAAAAATCGATGTTTCGAAATGGAAAGTTAAGGTAACAGATTACGTGTTCAACCATAAATATTCCAGGTGTAGGTTCCAATATTTTAGTATAATTCTGGAGAAAACTCCGAAGGGTTCAATTGTGAATACTTTTAAATATTTTAACTACGTGCGATCTTGTTAAATCTCTGAGTTTCGGGCATGTGGTAATCATATTGCAGTTTTAATGCCATATTATAGTAGAAGTTTTGTCAAATCAACTACAGTAGGTATACTTGTTCTAATGGTATTCAGATAGTTCTGGAAACCACGTCTCCGATATATCTTAGCGATAACTTAAGGCAAAATTTCCGTAATAGTGAGTATCTAATAATATAACATCTAGATCAAATCTTTAGACAGGGAGACATAACAGCAATTTACGATCGGTAGAGAGAAAACAACGCTACCTCTCCTCACATTTTATTTCCTAAATAGATTAGGTAAACTAATTCAAAATTGTAACATTTCTCATCTATCTTTCTGCTGGTGCATTAGAGTAATATAATAATTTTTGTGAAATCTTTCTGGCACTATTTCTAGTGCTCTGTACAATGCAGAAGAAGGAGGAAAGAAAAGTAGCTTACTAACTTATACTCTAATCGTATTTTACGACCCCTGAGAACGGAAGCAATACTATTGAAAAAATCTTTGGGTACAATTATAGTGCGACATTCCTTTCTTGCTTTATCCGACTACTGGGAAGTAAGAGGAGGAACACCGACAAAGACGGCTTTTGGAGATTTTAAATCTCTAAGACACACTTCTGTGTTTTCTGTTGACCCTTACTCCTGTATTTAGAACATACACAAGAATTTGTCTTAGGAAAGCGTGTCTTTATCTAAAAGTTAAGATAAAATTACTGCTGTTAATCCTAAAAGCTAACTTTAATTAAAATATCAAAATTATTGCCATGGTAATTATTTATCGTCCCTAACTTTATCTTAAATTTATCCAAAATGGAAAATTAATCATGGCCAACTAATATTAACTCGGCTTTATTTTAGCCATGGTATGAAACAAATAAATTTGAAATTTTCGTTTAGAGAACACTGATTTTCTTACTTCGCTATTAACTCTCATTATCATCGCCTACTTATGTGTTGGGATGTTCTCTATCCTAATGAAAATAAATCTCGAAGGAGGGTAGCGTCAAAGGCCTTCGTACCGGTTTTGTGCTCTTTGATTTAATTTGCTGGCTGTTTCGTGTATTATCACCGAAGATTCTTTCCAAACTATAAATTACTGAGGAAATTTTCTGTTTTTTGCTCATTATTATGCTCTCCGAAGCCGCAATTTAGTCACGTTTTTCAGGAGCCTGCCTCGTTTGTTATAATGTGCTCACTTTGCATGCTCCTTTCAGTTGAATCCAGCCATAAAGCTCTCTGCATCGCTGCTCCTTCAACTCATCCTACACGCACCTCGAGGATTTACAGGCGGTCATGATAATAGCTTCTTGTATTTTTGCGCCTTTCGAAATGGGGTGAGGTTTCATTGCTCTTGCCTGCGACCATCAATCTCAACTTTCTTCTGCTCCAAGGTACGAAAAAATAGAATTATCTCTCGCTTTTTATTGGGTCAAAGAGTTGAAGGATAATGGCGAGGACGCATTCCACGCCAAAAGGTTTGTTTACGAATGTTTCTGTCCGTAGTTTTGCTTTTGGCGATTACGGAATCACCTGCACAATAGCAGATGTGATGCTGAAGGTTTTGGAAAACATCATTGGCCATTAGCATGCTTGTTCGAACTGTTGTCATTGGAAAGCTTACTTAGACGTTTTTGTTGCCACCAATGGCTACCGAAGAAGGTCCAAGCAGACAGCCATGAATAGAAAAATAGAAAGGGAGGATTCCTCACTTAGAACAAAAATGAAAAATATCATGCAAATAAAAATTACGCCATCAGGGGCTGGTATAAATCGATCGATCAAAGATATAATCATGTTAGACTCTTGATGTAGAAGAAGATGTGGAAGGTATATTTGGTATGATTTAGAGATCTGTATCGTTGACTAAAAGTTCCTTTGTTGGTGAACTTTTGTCTACCTTACTGCAGAAGATAACAGCAGTTCACGAACAAATATTATTTCGATATCTTTAAGATCTTGCTCCTTATAAGCTACTAATATATATTCATCATGTAGTTTGTGTTAAGATAAGAAAATTTAACTTTATAAATACCAGTTTCAAGTAGCTGTTTGGACATATTTGAGGTGGGGGTACCTTAGGATCCATAACCTTTAGACCCTTCGAGTTATAAGCGGTAGGAGTGAGAGGCGCGATTAGCCCTTAGGCGCTGCCATTGGCTTATCCCACTGCTATTAACGCCACACTCTTTTTAAATTCTCGCCACCTTTCCCTCCCCCAGTTCGAGTTGCAAGGACTTTAGGAAGAAAACTAGCTCCAGCCGTGAAGTGATGTAATGGACGGAGTATGTAAATGGGCGTTCGAAAAGGGTCAATTAAGGAACAGCGGGGGAGGCTGTATGAAAGATGGCATGGATGAGACTTCCCTATGGAGGGACGCGCGAGGATGTCTACTGCAGTTGGGCTTCCACGAGGTTCCACTCTCACATCTTATTAAAATGTTCCCAATATTGAAAGGAATATTAGTAATCAATGTATATCTAATATTAACTCGGCTTTATTTTAGCCATGGTATGAAACAAATTAATTTGAAATTTTCGTTTAGAGAACACTGATTTTCTTACTTCGCTATTAACTCTCATTATCATCGCCTACATGTATTGAATTTTAAAATAAGCCCGATTTAAGCTCCATTTAATTTATCTAACCTACTCAAATAAAGCTAACTTTTTCGATTGGGGTAGATTTCTGTCGCTACTTCTGACTTCCTTTTCAAAAAGTATTCTTCTTTCGCAGACTTTTCCCTCGAAGACGGTCATGATAGAATCTTCCTATAAATAAAAGGCGTTTCAGAGAAGTACATAGCCCTAAAATGACGGTAACAGGTAATTAAGTTTAAAAAAACTTTGGATTACATTAAATAAATGTGTAATAATATTTAAATTGTCAACCACCTTCTTTGAAGCACTAAGAATGATTTTTAGTAGCAAGTGAATTTTTTTGTTACAGCCTCTACTTCAGTTTTATAATCTTGTTATTTTTAATATTAAACCTTATAGAATATAACAGTGTGGAGGAATTATCATAATTATTAGATTAATTGAAAACAATTCTTTATTCGAGCTTAACTTAATCTCTCGTGAGACGTGGAGACATTAAATCATTTGGAGGAACGCTGGTAGAAATGACTTTCACATCAGAGATAAAATAGTCCACACACATATGAGAAGTGATGAGAAGATATTTTGAATCTGAATTTTTTCTTGCCATCTCATAAGTCGACCTCTGCTTAGGATAAATGTCAACGGATTCTAGGTTGCGAAATTCTTTTCAGCCATCTCATTTGAACATTCTGATTTTTCCGAGCCTCCTAAATCGATGATCTGCAAGAAACAGCGAGAGGAACGAGTAAAAGCCGCTAACCAAAGCGGAGACTTTAACGAACGTTAAATTTGGAGATTTTAACGACCGCGTCCTTGTGAACTCCTGATTGCCTTGGAGGACACGTTTCACATAACTTTGACAAAGATATTTATTGAACGCGGAATGCTTACTAACTTATTTAATTTTCTAACAAGGCTTTATTCCGCTGCATTAAGCGCCAATCTGGAGAGAAATTGAGGCGAAATAGCGGAAATTTTGGCTTTAGATATTGGAAAAATGGACTTTAAAGAAAATCGTTATGGAATGGTAGTTGTAAAAGAATCTAAAGATGAATTGATACTGGAAACATAATAAGAAGCAGCCAATTAGGTGTGAAAGTGAATTACCTCTAATAGGCGATACTGAAAAGGTTTTACTGGTTTTACGTTGCTCTTCAAATTCTAAATTAAGAGGGAATGGATCGATATTGGAGTAAAAGTGAGTTTGATGATTACTATAATTAAATGAAAGTCAAATATTAAGACATGTTGGAAAAAGTAGGGAGAGGGTATAATAATTCTGCTTAGGCAGCTCTATTATAGTATAAGGAATACACTAACTGACCACAATAATTATGGAAATCTCGATATGGTAAAGTGAACGACTAAAGGCTTTAGCTAAGTTAATTACACTTTTCGAAAAGTCGTATCATGAGACGAAAAGAAAATCTGACCAAATTGTATAAGACATTGTTTAAAACGATTTTCAATTGATTACTCAAAAGTCACAATATTCACGTGGATTATAGGGATAGAATTGAGCATTGTGTTTCCAGAAACGATCATCTTCCTGATTATTTATGATATTAGAACGATATTGTGATATTGGAACGATATTTTGATATTAGTAACACTTAGTACTTATTATTTTCATGTGGATCGGCATTGACCTCCAACTTCACCGTGGTCGATTTTGAAAATGTGAAGGTCCTAGCAGATGCAAGCCCCCAAATACTCTTTTTCTGACATACGCTCCCGAGTCTTGCTCTCCAGTTGAATTTTCAATTGACCCAGAATCGGAGGAGATTTAATTACCGACGACCCACTTTCTATTTTCGTTTGGATTTGAAGTCATGACCGTCGTAAGCATAAGACAATAAAAGGGATTACTGAATCTCCGACCAGCTTTTTAAATCAAACTAATCGATCAAAATAATACTAATTTAACTGTGCTCAATGCGATTTTTATTGCATTGTTCAGGGATAAGTTTCGCATAATTGTACCCAATGCAATCGAATTAAAGGCTCTTTAATAGAAAATAGCTTACTCTAGTTTAATAAAGATACACAAATTGTTTTTTATGTACATCGGTATCTTTTTTGAAGATTAAACAGCTTTTGATTTGCTTATCTAGTAAAATGAACACAGGTTTAGTGCAAATTCAATCAATTTCAGTATGCGTTCGTCACGGAAAATTACTTCAAAAGCAGAATTAAATTAGGACGTAAATTTATATAACGTCTTTTAATAAATGGTTATCTATAATATAAAACAGAGTGTGGGTGTGTGTGTGGGTGTGTGTGTATGTATGTATGTTCGCTAAAAACTCGAGAACCGAGAGTCGCAAAACTTTGAAATTTTGTACATGATCAAAAGTCAACCCCCCGTAGAGTATAGGCTACTTTTTATTTCCCTAAGGTCCACGGTTCGAACCCAGAAGATTGAAAACATTTCCATAAGAAATACACATAAAGTTCATTTTTTCGTCGTGAGGTTTATTTCTTTTGCAAAACTAAATTAGAAAAAACAGTTGTAGGAAGTCGAAACTAGCATCAAAAGAAGGAAAATAGAATAAAGATTCTTATTCTGGTCGAGAAATATCATTTGCGATTCGAAATTGCGAGAATATTGATAAAGTATACAAAACTTTTAGGTAGATTTCCATGTAGTAAACAACTAAGATGATTTAATAGATTTTAATTTGTATAATAAATAAGTTGTCCACTGGCTGAAGCGGTAGCATCAAGGATTTATAATGAGAAGGTTGCCAGTTCGAATCCTTGGTAGACTAAAATTTTATTCCTTTTTATTTTCACAAATTTTGTTTTATATACTTTTTATTTTGTAATTAATTTAATATTATACTGATAATCGTGCAAATATTATCATACATCGTAAGAATGTGCATGATCGGAAATATTGTGTATGGGAGAATAATGAAGTCACGAAGAATAGAAATTATATTTGTGCTTATATTTATTCATAATCCGATTTTTTAATCATTCGCAAGCACCCAAATGATAATTATCATAAAAGCATTCGAAGCAAAAGATATTTCGGTAATTTGAGCAACAAATAAATGATGGCTGCTGACATATACAAGGAGTTTTGAGCAGTTCTATTGAAAAGCAAACTTAGTTAACATTCCTAGAAATTTTTTGGTTGTCTGTTAATTTTGAGGTGAACCAGGCATATTGAAGCATATCAGTAAAAATGGGAGATGATATGGGCTGTGAACTATGGATTGAATTTCGATGCAATCTTCTCGGGAAGTAATTTCAAGTAAATGACGCCTGTGCTATAGCCTGTGAATTGGTAGCCTATCTATCAATATAAATGAATTCGGAGGAGGAATTATATATAATAGATACATGAATGAATCCGGAGAAGCGTTTAAATATAATAGATATGAATGAATCCGGAGAAGGAATTATATCTGATGGATCCCCCTTTTCTTTCGTTTCGTTTCATCACTGTTGCATTTTTAATCCAAGGCGGGGTTACTCTAAGAAAGTCTTGGTTATTTTCATACATATATACACCCATTCACACGGTCTCATTCACTTATAGACTGACACTTTGAAGCATTTGTTTATTAGGGTTTTTTTGGGTCGGGTGGTCTCACTTGGTACTTTGCACCACAGAGTGAACCAACTTCTTTTGCTACGTATGCTTAGCTGCCGGAATTTTAAACTGAGGCATGGTTATTATATGAAAATAATGGTCATATACATGCATACATACACACATTCACACGATTTCATTTACTTATAGTGGACAGTTTGAAGTAGTTGGTAATTAGTATTTGGTTTATCGTTTGGAGCTTTTGTATTAGTATTTGTATTTAACAGTACTTCCTTCTCCTGTTGAGATGCAACGGGTATATAATATATAATTTATCTCTCTCTATTTCGAGTGATATATAATTTATTTCTGCAATGTATATTAAATGTTTGATTCAGTTGTCCTCTTGTACCTGTATGAAAACGTTACATTAAACGTGGTACTGCTTATCCTAATGTGATCTTAGAGTATACTTATATGTTCTCAGTTGAAGAAATTTTTCATTCAAAGTATATGAGATTGAATATTGAGTTGGAGCGGCTTTGTAGACTTATTGTAACTTACATTTCTTGATATATTGGTTTGGAAAGTCTGGTATTCGCAATTTACCAACAATTATGAAGCATTTGTTACGATCAAGGTTATTACACTGGTATTAATGAAATTAAATATCCCCGTTGAGAATCAACGGGTACTTCTGCTAGTTTCTATATAAAATTAATGAACCTGCTTGAAAAAGATTTATTATCTTGAACGTCAGTGTTTCAAATAAAAATGCCAGCGGAAAATGATTCCATTGAATTTTTTCGAATAACTTCTGAAATTATACTGTTGTAATATACTTGGGAATAGATACATAATGATGGAATGAAAATATTTTTCGAAGTTAAAGATCCTCTCCTGTCAATTATACCGATTTGGGGCGTTCTAATAATGTAGACTATGTGGCTGTAAATAAATATATATGTAGATTATAAACGGCTGTTGTAGACATGACTTTCTGGTACCCTCAATATTGGAATTGTGCCTCTCTGAAAAGAAAAATTCCAGTTCTTGCAGATTCATAACTATGAAACGGGACTCATGCCATGAGCAGATTTAAGAGGCTAAAAGATTGAGGATTACCATTTCCAGACCAATACCTTCCACTTTTACCCTTCCTCTCCCCTTTACTTCTTATTCTCCTTCTCATTCTTTCTCAGCCATCTTCATCCATTCTCATTACACAACAGCCCGTCCTTAAACAGATTTCTGTATCTCCTTGGTTACAAAGCAAACAAGGGCTTAATACGCACTCTCTTCATGTTGTCAGATCAGATGACGTCCATTCTTTGTCCGTGCGTCACCGCAACGAAAGGGGTTCGAGTCTTTGAAAGGAAATTTATTCGCGAATAATTCACTCATTTTGCTGCAGCCTTATTCTTGTCCACTCATCTCTTTTTTCGAGACCTTTCATCAATTCCTCCTTCGTTTTCTTTACTCTTTAATCTACTGCAATACTTTCTGGTTCGCTTTTCTGTCAGTCCTTTTTTTGCGTGTCATTCTTCACATCTTTGTCACTATTAGTCACTTCTTTTCCCTTTTACTGAGAATCTAAATCTAGAATCTAAGCTCACTACAAAAATAACTTTTATTAAATGTTCATCTAAATGCCTAGCTAAAATATTAAATTTAGTTGCTAAATAATTTTTGGAAACCACAATCCTCCTTACTTGGTCATGGAGTAAAAAGTAAATTATTTGAGTTAATAAGCAAGAAAACTAGATAGAGGCTTTTTGATTGAGTATATGAAAGAGAGAAAGCAAAAAAACTCTTCGGCTGAATATTGAATAATACAGATTGCTACCGAAAGTCAATCGAATGTTAAGGAGAAGAAGAAAAGAAGGCAATCCTCCCGGGATTCTCTCTTTACTAAGTATTAATAAATCCAAATGCATTTAAAAAGTTGGAAGAATTGGCCAAAATTATGAATCTACGTAAAACGCTTTTACACAACGAAAGGTTACATAATTTATTTCTTAGCGTACTCTCCGTAGAATACTTTGACTCGATAATTTTAAGAAGTACGTTGACTTATGTAATATTAACCGTTAATTTATCTACTTCATTTTATTCTCGAAACATTTTCTTCTTTTAAATATTTTATGGAAAATTCAACCCCTAAATTATACTGATTATTCTATGTTTTCAAAGATCCTGAGTTGTACTTAATTGGGGGATTAAATAGGTCCAAGTATTCACCTACAAAAGATTCTACAATTGCAAAGTAGTATGTTCAATTTAAGTTACTGTTTTCAACAACTGTCATTCATCAGTAACTTGCTTGCTTTTAAACGAACTCAAGGGAACTTGATCGTGAAAAATCTCTGGATTAAATGCCATATTGATCGAATTTTAGAAATGTGCGTTAGATAATTACTCGGAAGCTGGAAGACGGAATTGATGGACCTTTAAGAGGAGACCTTGTCAAGCGGTAGCGTTGTCACAATGTGCGATCCAAATGGGTGATTGGACACCGTGACATGGAAGTGAAGAGAAATTCACACTCGAAACCAAGGTTACTTGGCGACAAAAAGGCGCTATTAATAGAGAAGTACACACGCGTAAGTTGCATGTTATATGCAATCGTTTCTTCCGTGGTAAAGTTGCAGAATGACGTCATGGATTCCAGCAACTAATTCGTTGGATATGTGCATTCAGATGCAACAATTGTAACCAATAATATGTTAGGGATCGATTACATAGTAAACATAATCTGTTCGAAGACGGTTTTCGCCGACTGAGCTGATCGTTAAGCGGTGAATCACTTACCGTGTTTTTTGTTGGAATTTTATGGATGTTGTTTTTCATCATCGATGCACAGGTATTTCACCGATTCCTCAGGAGAAACTAATACAGGAATTTCTCAGGCGATTGCCCCCTCCGCCTATTCCATGGATGCGCCATCGATTTTCTTTAGAGAATTCCCTTTTAGCTGATCGCAAGAGGCCGAAGAATCCTCCTTTGCAGATTACGAATGCAGCATAAATCTCTCTCTGACTGAATACGATTGAAATTCGGTCGAATGAACGAAGGGTAGTCGTGTTTCTCGTTGACTAGAAGAAGTAACTCATCATTTACATCTTCGGATTTATTTCCTTGAATTGGCATACGCGCATCGGCAGCTGCCACTCGTAAAGCGTGAAAGCAGGGCATAAATCCTAAGAAAATTTTATATATTCTTATCAAAATGTAACCAAATTTGGCCCTGAGCCTTGGTAAATTTGTTTCTTGAGCTGAGAGTAACGCTCTAGCTTAAAATATCATCTTGGAGTAAAGGACTCAGAGAAGGTAAGTAATTGATGAGAGCCCTTGCTCATCCTGTGCAGATTCTGATAGGAATAATTTGCAATTTGGACTATTTAAATAAATCCCACTGCGTTCACAATATTCGTGTTGCAATTAGGTCATTAAACATGCCAATATCATAAGAAAGAAATAGTAATTTTCTGATTACTCTGCAAGATGAGGATCGCTTTCTATTACTCGTTTTGTATTACTTTTTCTAGGCTGGTATTTTTCCCAGAAGGAATCTTTTGTTCTTAAAAAGGTTCACGTGCTAGTCTTATCATACACGGGTCTTGCGTCTGAATTGAGGTGTAAGTATGTGTTAGTGATTCTCATTTCCAAGATTGAACTTCAATGCTACTGATACCATGATAAAGGCCTGCTTATATAATAAGCAGGTAGTAATAATCTTTCACATAATGTTGTGTCAAAGATTTACTGCGTGGTTCTTGGTTCTAGCTTAAGCCTTGTGATATTTTATCTTGGGTCTAAGTATAATATGAATATGAATTAAAACTATAATGAAGAAAAGAAGTAGGAATTTATTATTTTATTCACTATCTTTATCTAAGAAACAATTATTTCCTTTAATTCATTACTGAATTTGGTCACGAAATGACGCCTCTGATAGAGCTCGTATCTGCTTGTCATAGCAAATTCATCGACGTAAAAGAAACGTTCAGAATGCGTATGTCCCCACAGATGTCACTCGTTATGTTGGCACTACTGTAAAGATCAGGTCCCTGACTACTTTCCCTTCCCACCCATTCCCAACCCATTTCCCCACCCCACCCTCTCAACGACATTTACGATAACTCTGCATGTAGTGTGCCAATGGCGAATACTAAACGTGAATGTTACGAATGGAAAGTTTAATTACTATATTATTTTCATCATAAGCATCTCGCTTGGTTTACATTAACTCGAAGATGGTGCGACTGAACGCCACAGCAAGCTATTTAATGCGTCCTTTTTCTGCTGTTTCATCAATGCTTCGAAACTATCAACATATAGTGCCCTAGTCTAAACCATGTATCTTTTCCCTCGGTAAGGTCTTCATGAACAATACAATACACGGAGCAATGATCACAACAACCGTCATTTCCTCTGGTTTCTTATTTTTATACCGTTTTTCTAAAACTTCCATCCTTATAACGATCCTATTAGCGTATTTTATCTTTGTTTTATTAATATTAGTATTTATATACTTTATAAAATACTATTGATTCTCGTACATAAGTGCGAAGTATTACATTCATTGCAGCAAAGTTAAGTACATACAAAACGGAAAAGAAGGGCATAATATAAGGTCCGTTGGGTGCCAAAAAACAGAAAAAAATACACGATTAGATCTTCTTCATCTTTAGAACAATCTTATCTAAAACTTATATTCTGGCTTGTGTATCGATCCAGTATTTACGTCTTTGAGCGTGATTACTGACAGAGATATGTGAGTATTTAAACAATAACGTTCTATTGAAAATTGACGTAAGAGAAACTTCAGACTTATTATTCTATCCGAGTACAACCTACTGATAATGTCTTGAGGCTACAGGTACGCACTACTGGTGACTAAATTTTAGGACGTCTTCCCAATTAATTTTCTCCACGCAATTCCTTTGCTATTTCTCAAAGGTTTTGTTCTTAAGATATCATCAAGACATTCGACAAGGTTGTAAAAAAAACATGTGACAATCAGGGCGGAAATTGGCCTCCCTCGCCTTTTGAGAAATTTTGTCCTTGTTTTTCTTTTTCGGTCGCGACAAGTCGTCACGCCTCCTCATTGGACAGTCGGCGGGTTGCTGCGAGGAGACAAGTTGGCCCTCAAAAAACAAACTTGCTGTTATGCAGTCCATCTATCGCAAGATTTGAGTCAAATTTGTACGAGTCCATCAAAAATTCAGATGATCAGGGAATGTTAACACGTGGAATAATTTGGATCAATGGATAGTGAGGGCGGTCCTTTAGTTTAACTTTTAATTGTGGATCAGAGTATGGATTGAGGATGCCTTCATGGATTTTTCAAAATAATCTATTATCTTAGATCATGATGAAAAACATAAGCTGAAAAGTCATAATTAAGCGTTTATATAGTAAATTAACATCAGCTTGATATTTCAGAAGACTCTAGAATTTCAACGTTTCGTATAAGAGAATTAAATCAGTAATATTGATTTTACGTTGAGATTCATGTAATACATTACTCCACCCTTCCCTACGATATGTTTTCAGATCCGCCCCTGGGCTCAACACTGCTTATTGGTCTGCAAAGTCATCAGCCCCAATCAGCTGTTTTGATTCTCAACTCCCACACTCTTATCTACCAAGTGCTTTGGAGCGGCTTACCGGTCTAGATGATGGCTTCCTTGAGTAACACTCGCACCAAAAGTGACCTTTTCATCTTATAAGTGATGATGCGGAATTGGAAATTGCAAGATATTTTCATTCGCTATCCGCATATCCAAGTGGGTGTCGCATTTGCTTAAAGTATGAACATCACGTTTCGATATCCGACAACACTTCAAACTTCTTTCTTTACTTTGGAATATTTTGTTCATTTTTGGTACTACAGTTTACATCTAGTATAACCTTTTCTTTTTCCTATTTTGCATTTCCATAATATTAACTTACTTTAGATCATTGTTTATGCCTAAATCATGATTTTAACTCTCTTACATAATTATTGTAGAGCGTTATTTTGGATTTATCGTGTTTTATTTTGCTTTTTTCTAGTTCAGTCATATTTTTTATCATAAGTGTATTTACTTACTGTATTCTTCGCATTTCATTTTTTATCAACTTTCATTATTTGTCTTGATAATATGTCTCTAACAATTCTTGTAATTTTCCAGGTTATATGTACATTGTTTTCTTTAATGTCTTTTAGTTTCTGCTATCGGTAGGCTTGCGCAGGTTTTTCACTCCCCCCTTCTTTGTGGGTGTTTTCCTGCAGCGGACATTTTTTCCTAAGCTTTTCTTAGGTTTTTTTACATCCGCAATCCCTTCTTACATTTTCTTCTATTTTCCTCTAAGTTTTCATTGACGTATGTAGTATACTTATAATAATGTAACAACTTAACGACAGGTTAGATGGAAGAGGAGACTTTTTAGTCTCAATCTCGCCTATAATAAAGACCCCCCTATATTCATCATCATGGAAGAATTCGGAATCAACCTGAATCCATACGGTAACATTGCCAGTAGGCATTAGGTGTCGATGGACTGGATGCGCTAACCACTTGCCATTCATAAGCTGTGTCTTGGCTTGTCGCCTGAATTATCAATGCTAATCTTTTTGATGAAAAAGACATTTTTCTCATGTCCACACCTTGGAGTCGACGGCGAGTGACTAACTGATGAAGGAAATTTCACTTTTGCTCCGCTTCCGCATACCTGCCATTGCTCGCGATATCTACGTTAGTATAACATGCGCACGCACTAATTCCTCGCGCATCTGTGATGGAGCCAGGATAAAGAATATGAGCAAATCCCTAAGCGCTAATTATTGGTAAATTTGAATAGAAGTGGATCATGAATCATACTAGAAAATATTGAGGAATTGGGAACTGTTAATGAGTGTGATAAGGTGATGGAAAACTAAAGTGTTAGGTATGGATATATCACAGATGTAGATCAATAATGTTGCACCTAGGTCGACGAAGACTAAACAAGGTTTACTATTCATAATGATGGCGGTACTGAAAGATGTCGATATTGATTGTTTATTTAGTTAAAAGAGGGTATGCCTTTAAAATGGCGGGCATGCAACGATAATAGCATTAATAAGCAATAATTGATGCCTAAAATGATAAAATTCGAGTCATATTTGAGTCAGCGGAAGTTGTCACAGGGTAGCCTCGTTTCCATGATGCTATTTAAATTACGCAAAGGAAATAAATCTTTGCATAAATTAGTTGGTGACATACTTTTGTCACCCTTTGATGCTCGGTGAATGAATGTTAAACCAATTGAATTTAAAATCTTACACAATCAGTGAAAGGAGTCACTAAATTGACCTTATATCGTGTAATGGAGTAATTCAGAGTGACCATGGAGGAACTCATTCTTAAACTTCGTAATCATGGAATCGTTTTGATTCAAGGTTTTATCCTGTTTTAGGACAAAGATACGTATGATTTTTTTAAAGAAAGGGTGAGAATCATTGATTTCGATTGAATTGGCCTCTTTTCAGTCTTTGGATGAATTTGAATGATTCGATTAATAAGAAGACAAAGTGAATCCTTTCTTTTTACCTCTCCCCATTGAGGAATCACGCGATCTTACCCCTTATCGCAATGTCCTTTATTTATATTTATTTGCAACCTTCTTGCGTTATTATTCTCTACCAGTATTCTCCAATCCGTTATCTTCCTGCCTGCCCTCTTTACATTAACATCTGCTTTAAATGGATTTCCGGGTCTACTTTGTTATGCAACTGCTTCTGGAATACCGACCTCCTTGATGCCTCCAACGGTCCCATCATGCACCGCGTGCGAACCGCTGGCTTTCTGCTGTTCCACACACATCATACACCGCTAGTAAATATCTCCGTCCGAAAACATAAATCTCCAAACGGGGAGGCTCCAGTGATGAACATGCCCATTGATGTATGCTCAGCATCTATGCCGTAGATCGCGCTCCTTTCCATGGACCTTTCGCTCGAGGAATGCGTCTGCATAAGTCTTTCGGTGGAATTCCTCTATCGGATGTGCACAATACGGATCTTTGATTGAATTGAATCGCTCAGTCAACATCGCGTTTCTCTTCGTCTGCAGCTGACAGTTTCTGTCGAAGCAGTTTCTCTTTGTTTACTTGAGCCTCAGATGATGTCTAGACAACGGTCATTGTCTTGAGGGAAAGAGAGAGCTGATAGTAAATAAATTACGATTCATTTAGTTTTCGGTGTCTGTTCACTTGCTAAAAAGTGTTTCATCGTTTGATTAAATCAGTTACTACAAGAATTCAGAGAAAATTATGAGAATTATTTATCTTGATTTTGTTTATCATCGGGATGGGAATATAGACCACGTTTGCCCTTATTAGAAACTATTAGGCAACGTGAGTGGGCGTCCGATGGCTTTTGAGTGGCCTGTTACTTACAGTCAGTTGATTAAACATCGACACTGTACGAATGAAAATAAAGTTTAAGCTCCAATAAACCAATTTAGATTATTTTTCTTTTCAAATTCACTTGACGCAATAACGGAATTGGAAATTAAACAAACTCGTTTATTCGCGTATATTTAATGTTATAATTGCAATTCCATTATTAAGTAACGTGTATAGTATACTTTGAGGTATTAATACTCACTAATTAAACTAACACTGACTCACTACTCAGGCTGACTAATCACCAACATATCGGAAACGAGATATTCTAGTAAATTGGGACAATTACAAAGTTTAAAGACAAACAAAGACATTTGAGAGTATCTTAGCAACTTATTTCAACAATTAAGAGATAACAAAAACGTTGAATCACAAAATCCCGTCTGTTTAAAACTCATTAAAAATTAAGAATCGCATTACTCTGTTGGCAATTAACACAGGTTAATTCAGTATGTTATATCTCTTCACTTTCAAATGGAAAGCGATCCGTGATATTCTTACGAAAAGTGTATCAATTAAGTCGATATAAAAAGTGATTTTCTTACAAAATAACACTTAAATGCAGAAGACTTTGAAACTTCGAATTTATTCATTTTAATGTGTTTTTTGCCATAAGTTTACATTAGCTTTCCTTTTCGATTGTGTGTCTTATCCTTATTCGTTATCCTTTTCTTTTGGGAGAAGAGAAAATTTTGAATGCAATAATTAAGCGGAAGAGGAAGTGGGTGAGTTAGATATTGAGAAGGTAGGGTGATTGAAAGTTACTTAAGGTAAGATAAAAGGGAAAAGACGGAAGGGTTACGGAAAACAGGGACGGAAGACAAAGTTGAATGATGATAGATGATATTAAGAAAATAAGATGCCAAGAAATATAGTAAATAATACATTAAGTCTTCAATCAGTTTTGTCTTCTCACCCTATATTGTTTAGATAAGCACTTGCCTCTCTTACCGACTGTAATACTTTTTAAAATTTTAAGAATTTCCATTCCATCCTTCTTTACGCGACGCCCATTTTCAAGGTGGCACGAATTTTTGCGAAAACAGCGGAGAAATTATGTTTCTGGTGGAAATCCTCTGCTTCGAGCAATATTCTGTAAATTAAAATCTTCCGAAAGAGTTTTAGTTTTGCCATCAGATTTAAGAGAATTCATGCTTTTCCAGGAAGTGCGAATAACGAAGATATTACGTGAGTCTAATTCAATGGAACTCTCGGACCGCCACATGTATCATAGAGGTTACTAGAATAATCAATTAGTACAATGCCGTCTTCCGATGCCAATGATTATCATTTTCAGGAAGTTACAATCATGCTGAAATTTTATAAAGATCTCTCTCAACTTTTGCCTGAATTTACAACATAGAAATATTCGTTTAAGTGGAACAGAAATTGAATCGCTAACCCTGATACATTACTGACAAAATATTTTATATCTATCTTACTTGAATGTGAAGTAAATTAATTGATAAACCGACATAGTATCCTAATGAGTTACTATAGAGTATCCAAAGTGAATCACTCGTGTGTAACCTGCAAATAAGTTAAATAAAATTCGTAAAGGGATGATTTTATGTTCATTTTATCAGATGACATGAACTAGAAGAGTGATGTTGTCATAAACCTGTTGCCATTGACCACATTCGACTGCTGATCATCATCAGGTTGGTTTATTTTCGTCCATCCACACGGCAATGGAATCCGTTGCCAAAACATGTCAGTTGCTGAATGAAAATATCGAAAAAGCAGGAAAATACATACTAATTTAAGTTGATAGGATAAGAGATTGTTTTTCGTGTGTGTTATGGTTTCTTTAAGTGGTGCTCTCCGATTCTCTAAGCTTCCACTCGCTTTCCCTCTCTTGCCCGAGGGAAGCAACGGCCTCATAGCGAAACCTATTTCTCACACCAAAAACTCGGAACGCGATGAGTGCTATTGTACTCCGTAACCACAACAACACCTTAAGGCGATACACAAGTTACGCGTCAATGTCGGCCAATCCAGTGGTCTCGACAGACTATTTATCTTCCGAGAATAGTACCATTTTTGAAGAAGGTGACGCATAGAGAATGCTCTAAAGGAAATCCCTGCTCTGCATGGCGTGACTTAGATCTCGCGGAGTGAATAATGACTCTTTTAGTGTTTGCGCTAAGTGTGATAGCGACCACTTTATGCGTCAAAAATCAGCAGTTATAAACATTATAACAGTATTTAATAATGATGCAATATATTACATCAAACAGTGCAATTCAGTCTATAGAAAGATTAGAAGGTAGGACCGTACATAACAGAAAGTGTGGGAAAGTTGTCGACTCAAAAACGTTAGTCCAAAATTGGAATTTGAGCAACTTCTTGAGCTAATATTACGTAGCGGATATCCGGGAATACGAGAACAGGCGTATGTATACATTCAAGGTGACGGTCCTTCATAATATTGGATTTCTTTTAAACTACATGCATATTACGTTACAATAATTTTCTTAGTTATGTGAATAAGCATTCATATTAACCCAAGAGAACTTCCTGAGCAATCACTCATATATACTCCGCCACTTGTTCCTGGACCTCTAGATTAAATTCAATCACAATATTAACGTCATCATCGCCTTTCACCTTTCATTGATAATATAAAGACTGAGTAATGAGTCTTACACTTCGTTCTCAGCGATATAACCACTTAATATATAACATTTGCCGACCCACGTTAAGCTTTAATGTTACTGCGAATACAATGCTAAGTATAAATTCAATTAATATTGCGCGCGTTTGTCTAAAATTCATATAAATGCTCCTTTACTTCAGTTCCAGGAATACTCGATTTTATTTTATATATTCATCGTGATTAGACTGAATTGTTGTCTAGGATTATGAATAAACAATATTCTCCAATCCAAACGTTTTCTTAAAATTTTCGTTTTCGCGTTTCTTAATTATAGCTCATCTATAGCTTTCAAAGTAATTATTTGAAATCTCAAAAAAATCAGTATATCATTAATTTTAGTTGAATAACTAGTGGAATACATACTCATCAAATAATTATATTTTAAGGTTGACCACTATGCAAATGAGAGCGGTAAACGAAATACGTTTTTCTTTTGATCAGAACCTCCCAACACTTTTGATCTGATTCTTCGCTAAGAAAAATTGAGTGCTCCCTGGGGATGAAGATATGATTTGGGGCTAGAGAGGCTCTCATCATCCTTATCTTCAGCTTCATTATTAGTTTTGAAATGAAAATTTAACATCTCGATCAAATTTATCCGCAAAAGCCCCGAAAGACGCTGGAGGCCGAATCATTCCTTCTCTGCATTTATGACGATTATTAGGACCGAAGTTGCGGACTTTCCGTCTGACACTGTTGTGCGAAGACCCAATTCAAGAGTGAGGACGAAAGTAATCCATGTATAGCGGTTCCCCCGCCCGAGGCTGCTGAGTGCAGCAGCGAAGTCCGGGTCAGTGACAAGCGAAGAGCAGGCGTCTCACTTCCGTTCTTTCGCATCTGTGCAGGGACACGAACTGCTGCAGCATCTTGGTCACACATTGTTTCATGAAAATTAGCGTCTTTACTCAAGAGCCATAATGTAGAACAGCTGTTTTCGAACCTACCAGAGAGGTTGGGGCGCAACCTCTTATATGGGCCACTTGGAAGAAAATATTTTTCATCGGAATGCTATCTTTGGCCTCATAAGAAACCATCGGATCTTGCTTAGGTGAAAATTACCTAAACTTAGGATTGAATTTGTGGTAAATAAAACTGATTTTATTTCAGAATAAACCTAAATAAAATATGAATCATCTTGTTTTCCCGTGAAATGATAAATTACATTGGTAAACCAAAGTATTAAGTGTCGCTGTAGGGAGTGACGAAGACGCCACTTTGAACACGCAAGAAGGCCTTATCCACAGCATCTTCTAGGACAGCATTTTTTAGAACTTAATGTTGTAGAAAAATTATTTTGCTCATTTCTTCCATCTGGTCATTATTTAAAAAGTCTCTTTCAAAGAAGCATCTAATTTTTTATGCTATGGAAAGAAAACTTCTCAATTAGTTTCGATTGTTTTTTTATGCGTTAGTTCTCTAAGGAATCAGTTATTTGTTCAAATATCTTAAATTCTCATCAAAAGTACTGCAAAGTGTAGCATATTCAGCATGGTATTTATTTAAATTGTCGCAGTTAGCTGAAAATCATTCATCGCCTATCCCGGTGCAGGGAATTTTCGCGGAACGTGGATGCCATAAATCAAGGGGTGATTTTCTAAGCGATTAGCTCATTGATTGAGCAAAAAAGCGCAGAAGCAGCGGTGTGGCCACCTGGCGATAGAACGCGAAAGTTGTGAGGATGTCCGCTTTTCGGGGACAGATTTCTCCGGAAGGTCCACCGAAATTTCGGCTCGGCAGTGACCTATAAACTCCAGTTCTGATGTGTGTTAAAGAAGATTACAAACTTTCCTCCAATTAGAGCCGAAACTCTCGGGAGCGAATATTTAGGGAATAACGAGATAATCAGGAATCAGGTCATTAGCGTTTCGTTGAATGGCTCGTTGATTAGAGATTCATTCCAAATTTTCAAAAAAACGAAATTAAATGAGGAAATGCCATGGTGCGGTGAGAGTAACCAATTCGGCTTAACTAGAAATTCATTCTGGAGTATTTAATTGCCAATAATCCTATACGAATGGAAGCCAACACTATGTGGATATAAGTGGAAATAACGAGGACGGTACCTCTCTTAACTCAAAAACGTTGTTATTTAGGAATGACTAGTGTTCCAAAACAGAGAATCCGTTTATACTTTCATCTGCATAGTATTCCCCCAACAATAAGGTAATAATGTTGTAAATAGAGCGATAGTTGATTACATGCACAATAGAATAACTTGATTGGGTTTTTACGTGTATTATAATGCCTCCTCCATTACAAAAATGTAAAAACATGTAAGTTTGTTGTGTTGTGAAGATTTTTTCAACTGGATTTTCCTAAATAGAAACTTTATATTTTGATTATAATGAGATAAATAACCCTCTAGCCGCCTTACGTTGACTTTACATTGATGTTGAAATAAATTTAAAATCGATTTCAAGTTAATAAACGTTTAATGCCAATAATAAGCTCAAAAGAACTTTTTTTAACTCGTACGGGATAAAGAACGTTCAGCTTAATGCTAAAATATGTGTAATGAATATGAGCATTGCAAGAGATGTTCTGTCCTCCAATACATTTTTTGATTAACTCCAATCCAAATTCCTGATAAATGATGGAGATCGCTTTGTACAAGCTCATTAATCTAATTTTGCCTTAACAAATAACTGATAAACGATGTTTTTTTAACACATTCTCAAATATTTCGTGTGAGAATGCATAAGTGGTTTTAGCAACTTTTCGTCGTTTTCCAGAGAGCATTTTCAACCGGAAGACTTGACCACGATCCTTGATTGGGTCTTGTAAGTTTCTGTAAAGAGTAACTGTACCGAGCTATAAAAATTACCGCATCTGTGATTAGAGAACCTTAGAAAACAAGAACTGTGCCATATTTTCCGACGTAAGTTATACTTTCTCGTGATTTCCAGTAACTTAGAAAATGCGGAATTCATATATTGGAGAAATAATGTTTATCGATGTTACCTGGCTATTTTCAAAGGATAAACTTGGCACTTGAAATGGAGTGGACGAAGTTGATGCCGAATCTTGGCTTACATTGTAAGAATCTCATCTCCACCGCGCAAGATTGAAAAAACTAAATGTGTTTACTACGATTATGAAATCCCTTTATTTACCCCTGATAGTGATCATTATTGAAGCAGAAAGAATTGTCGTTAATTTTTTCAGGGAATAAATTAATACTTATGACGAACTACCAATGATTTCATGTATCAATGCCTGGGAATTTCACTATTTATGTGACATGTAGTTATAAACGCAATATTGAAAATTTTGTGGGGCTTCTTCACCGATCAAACGGCTCTTGGACCAGATACAAATAATACTGCTATCACGTATTAGTGATGTCATATAATTGTGTTACGTTCAAACAGATTCGTATATTCTGTTTGGGAGTGTTTCCTCGACAGTGGAATTAGACGTTTGGACCTCTGGAGAGAAAATCAGGAAGTAGTGTTAACCTCTTCCTGCAGACAACCGGAACGTCCGAAGTCGAATTTCCCGAGATTGAAGTCGTTCAGGCGGTCTTGTCTTTACGATCGTTTCGAAAGAAAGACGGTCTTGCGCGCAGATTCACTTCCCTTCGAATACTTTTAGCGAAAGTAATTTCCATGCAAAAAACAACTTGGAGACTTGAACGACTGAATTACAACTCAAGTTCGAATTTTGCATCCCCGCTCTCCTTTTCGAAGAACTAACGGAAATGTAATTTTTGGAAATACATATTTATATATTTCTCAAAGTTCTGCAAGCATTTCCGAAGAAATACATGCGCTATCCAATAAGCACATAGGAACTGAAGACATGAAGAAGATTATGGTTTTTCCAGAAGTTTACCCCCGGAAAATGCAGTATTATATGTTTTACTGATTTATATGGATAAAATCTGTTTTTATTGGATGTTTTCACAAATTATTCACAGTATCCTAAATATTTCATGGTTTTTGCTCCAGATTGTTAACCGTCTACAGATATTAATTGGTTGGACCAAACCTCCTATTATTTCAACCGTTTAACTTCAATTTTAGCTCCTTTTGTCTCCTAGTGCTTTTCTGCGACTTTTATAATTTGTTATGTTACAATTTCCTAATGGGGTGAGCAAGATAAGTCTATTGACTATAATAATGGTGTAACCCTCTTTATTAAATAATAGGACCAGAAAATTATGATTTATTAATTTCATCCAATACATTAAGACAATATTTTACTTCTAAATTGACATATTTTGCATTTTCAACATCTGGGGCAGGGCTTTTCTTTCATCAGTCATCCTATCGGCCTATACTCTGTGTCTTGGAATATTGCACCAAAACACAAATTCATTCGTTCATTGCTAGATTGATTCAGATTGATAAGTAAATATCAATATATGTACTTTCTTCAATAAACCCTCTCCTTGTAACATACTCCTATTAGAAACTCCCTTCAGATCTCTGCATGAATTTTACAGACTTCGTCATCGAATCGTACCTATAAAGAGACGCGTTTTACTGACCTATTTTGATATCGTTTCATTATCATAAGTGTTGGTTTTATAAATTTAGACCAGGATATTTTCGGAAGCCCCATAAATTCCCTAAGGGGCTATTCCCTTACAATTTCCGAAATCATAAGGATTTTTTAATCCAACAACCTCCCATAGTATCAATTTATAAGCACCCACGATTAGTTATTCGATTTAACTTTTAGTCTCCAACAGCTCTTTCATAAAAGCTGTATTCAATACGACCTATATCAAAATGTCCTAATCCTAGAATCCACCAATAAACTCAACCTATAAGTTTGTAAATGCTATAGTGATTGGTGCCGCAAATGAATATTTGTATATATAATATTATGTGGTTGATTAGTATGATATTTTATTGTACTATAAAGATTTTTTTCGGAAACCGCGGTTTTAGCAGTGCTCCGAATCACGAGTGTCCTAAACCCATCCAAAAGACGTACACCATCTACTCCGCACCTCTACCAGTCTAAGCAAATCCTCCTCCAATGGGCAACTCACCAAGGTCCCTCTTGTGCCCTCTTCCCTGCTGCTGCTGCCCCGGTGAAGCCAGCGCCAAGAGCACCAAAACCGTCGCGAAGACCCTCCATGCGCTGATGCCAGCGAGACCACTTTGTCTCCTGGAACAGAAGTTTCTGGACGAGGATGTCATCTTCTATATGGTATGTCCTTTGAGCACCGTGAATTGTTCTTTAAGACCCTGAATAGAATCCGCAAGCAGAGCGGATACCAACCAGTGGGTCGCACCGATTCCTCAAAGAACGAAGAAGAAGGACCCTCTGGTAAACACCACCACCTAGCACAAGTTCCTCGCACGGACCCTACTGGCTGACTGGCTCACTTTCTTCCTTACCTGCCCTCTCCTCTCCCAGCCTCCCCTTCTCGCATCCCCCTCCATCCCGCCCCTCCTCCGACTCATACCGAACGCTCTCCACTATTTTCTCCAATCTCCATTTTCTCTCATTGAATAAGTGTTGGGTAATTCCAATGTCTCGAGTGTTTTTTCCTCATATCGTTTCTATCCTTTTCATTAACAGTCTATCTTTGAATTTCAATGTAAAGTTACGATTAAACACAAGACATATAACTATTTCCACCATTTCTTCGATTATACTACAATTACATTAATTCCACCTTAAACTAAGCTCTTACGATAAAATATAATATTTTTCAGAAATAAATAAACTAATTTGGTTTAGGGGTGATTATATTGTGTGTTAATAGTAGAAATGCCTTGCATAGTAATGAAGATTTGCAAAATTCCAGATTTTTTCATTAAATATTTTATACTGCCGTTGTGTCAGCATATTAATTTAGTAACTTACAAGTAGATAAAGTTCACGTGAGTATATTTTTTAGCTGTTTCCGCGAAGTTTTAGGTGGGCTTCCCTGTCTTTTCGCCTTAGGTTTGGTGACCTTGATGAATGTTTCACGTAGAATATGTATTGTGTTTGTAGGAATATTTTTCCTCTTGGTCAAAAGCTCAAACGTACCAGTTAAATAAATTAGTTTTCAACATAGTTTATTTTTAACGCTGCATAGTCATCAGCCCAGAGGCCGTTGGAAACTCTTCCTCGCCACCAGAGGCTCTGCAGAAGGATTGAGTGACGAGAAGTGGGTAAAACTTTCTTCCCCCACTGAGCGAGAATGATCTAAGCTGATTAAATCTACGAAAGTGAATTAATTAAGGAAAAAAATATTTTCTTATATGAATGATTTTTTTCGCCAAGGTCGCACAAGGAGCTGTTTTATAATTTGCATTTACAAAATCGATTTATGGATGCCTTCACTGCATTTCATCAGGCCGCGGCTGTATGTTACAATTCCTCAGCTTTATAGGCTTATCTAATTAAATTCAAATTCGATAAACTTTGGACTTACTTGACTGATGATCTTGAATGTCTAAGATCATTTTCTCTTACCCTTTGAAACAAGGTCGAAGAAGATTAAATAATAATCTCAATTTTTTAGAAACGAAATAGACTTAAAACAAAACTGCTTCACGACAAGATTATTTGCTACAACGCACAATATTGCTTGGTATAGGAATGAGTACCACGAAATTAACCCTGAATATATTTTCTTATAGAATGTACTTTTCGTAAGGGCAGCGCTATCTCTTTCTTTTTTTATTTTAGTTGAATAGTAAGGACTTATTCCTGCTCAAGCTCAGTTAATCATTACCCCCAAAAGTAGGCCGGTCGACTCTTAATAAAATTTCCTGTGGAACTGAGACTTAGTTATTTTCTCTCCTTCCCTTTTAATTTTTCTTTATCGTAATTCTACAAATATTTGCCTGTATCGCAAAAAATAATTTTTTCAGTAACATGCATTGCAATAGCTGTTCTAATTGCTAGTTGTAATAACTAATTTCGTGTCACTGATTATAGATATGAACTCGAAAAAGCTCAAATATGTAAGGATTTTTGTTAAGATGACTTTTGCTTTTATCTCATCCGTAATTCCACATGATAAATATGATTGAAGTTTCACATGATACACATGTTTATTTATTCCACATGCCTGCACCGCAATTATAGGTCGCCATAGGCCACCGAAAATTCTGGAGAAGGGAATGAGGTCAAAGGGCGATATAAGGAATACGACCGTATTACGTATACTGCTCCTTGTTCTATGAATTAGAATATAATAAGTTCTTATCTTTATGGGCTTAGATGTGAATTCCCCTTAATTCCAGATGGAGCTCTGGAATTTTGTGAAATTCTGTTTAGCAACTTAGAAAAGAAAGACATGGTTTAATTGGGAGAAGCTTAGGGAGGCCTTCAACGTATAATAGGCAGACACCAGCGATGATGATGATATAAGCTTTCTATTAAATGCACTCGAGCAAAAAAGTGTGATTGCCCAATAAATAACTGGCCTTCTAATGTAAATGGTCTTTAGAAACTGTCTAACGTTGGCAAAGTTTACAGATTAAAGCTGAAAGTTTCCCCAAAGGACTGCTTTCAGCTTCTTATTAAATAATCTGAGGAAACTTGGAATAATGGATTGCAAAAGGCAATCGAAGCCATCAAATTAGATGAAACTTAATTATGTGCTATTCGTATCTGTTCTTAAGGGTTGGTATACTAATTACCACTTTAGCAAGGTTTATTGTCGAAGATGAAATTATCTTTGTCTTTTCACAGGTATTTTACTATTTCAATACATGGTCGTCAAACCCGATTGGTACCACATCGGGAATTTACCAAGGAAGCAAAACGTTCTGGGCACCATTAATTACACAGTCGCATCATCTTACAACTTTTATATGAATAATATTTTGGCAAAACTATTTGACGCTGATTGCTCCTTCCAAACCCATACAGGAATATTTAAATATTCCATTATAAATACGCACAATATTGGAGTAATTTCCCATCACGGAGGAAGTTTAGTCGGCAAAATATTATTTTTTTGGGTTACTTTAAAAATGGCCGATAATTTTGCTGCCTCTAATATATGAAACCTATATTTTTATCGGAACTTTGAAGGAGGTTGGTGGGTCTTAGTATAACACTCTGCCCAACATGCTCAACAAGGCAGACTCAAAGTAAATGCAGGGACGAAAGTGGCTGGCTAACCATTTAAATTATGTTCAACATATCATTGCAGATTTGTTCGATAACTTTGTTTCCTTTCGGTGTCACTCAAAAACTTGACTAATATTTCGTGGTTTAGGTTATGTTTGTCGTTCCATCTTCAGGAATGTTTTCTTTAAACCTTTCTGTTTGATAGCCTTATTTTCATCTTTCTTTTTCAAAGTAATTTTTTTGTTATTATTTTCCAAGGGCACTTGTTATTGCACTTGTTATTAGATCGTTCGGAGGTACTACAATGTAATTAAATTTCAATTAGAGTGATGTAGCATTTGAACAACGTAAGAAGACTGTTTTCAGAAACGCATTAATTTTTATCTCCTACAATTTAAATTGATCTTCGTCATTTTTAATTTAAGAAGATTATTATTAATTTAATGGCAGCTTTAATAAAGTTTCATTGAAAGTTAAATGTGGAATTTTGAAGGAGAGGAATATTTAAGTTTCTGTTTGGACCAGCTCCGGACCCAATCGCCTCAGCTTTTGTTTTTGTAAAAGTAATGTTCTCATGCTGGGAATTGAACTCGGATCCTCTGGGTGAAAGCAATTACCTATTCCGAGCGAATACATCATGAAAGCCCGTTAACTTTTCTCACTTTTTAATTAAATTGATGTATAATATGTTCAAAAAAATGACTATCATATTTCGATTCAAGATCCTCGTCCAATCCTTGGCATATTGTTCTGCAAAGTCATCACGTGATTTAGTAAATCGCCGCTTAGGCCCCTTTGGAACCGCCAATGTTAGCAGTGACCATTAAAGGCAGTGACGTCACAGGATGGTAGACAAAAAACCAATTTGACGTGAACGGATTTTCATAAAATGTTCATCCCCTAAAATTCCAATTCATCTTCTTCTTGCGACATTTTTATGATTTTCGGAAGGTCAGGTCTTGATATTTCGTTTTTCGCCACCCTATTGTAGCAGATAAAAAATCCCTTGACATTTCAGTAGCCCCCATTCAAGCTTGTTTTCGCAATTCGAATTAGGGAAGAGTTCCATCGAAAGCAAAAACCACAAATCGCGTTGGAGGGATAGCCGGCAGATTGGCCAACGCGTTTTATCCGGCAAAATCAAGACATCAGAACACACTAATATTTTTCAAGGGAGAAAGTCGGAATTCCGCGAGCCAACAGCCGTGGTCGTATGAAATAGTAATTAGAATCTCCGATGCCGTATCATTAATTACCGTCCATAACTTTGTATGGAAACTGCGCTTCCTCGCAGAAAGTTACCTAAATACCAATCCTCGGCTCGATTCCTCATTGATCCTAATTCGTTCCACTAATTTGTACCCGCACACAAGTTCAATTAGCACGTATTTATGGATAAAATCTACGGTGGAAAATCATGATCCTATCTCCGGAATTCCTCGAAATAAACCCTCTAATTTGGCTTATCTTCGGTTTGTCGGTCGGAGTGTTCTTTCCTGTGATTCTCAGTAATCAATCTCAGCTGCAGTAGTTCGTGTAGAAGTGAAAATTCAGCGCTAAGGTTGTCGGTCACTTTCAGCAAACGCAGATATTCAAATTTTAAAAACGAAGAAAATGGTGATTCCTTAACCATAACTCAGGGATAATGTCAACAAAGCTCAAAAATGAATCACTCGATACGGCTTTCAGCTCTGAGAGGATAAATTTGCTCACCGTTGCTATGTAGGTTGTGAACCGGTAGCTTAAACAATAACTGACTCACTAAAAGTCAATGATGGTCCAAACGACGGCTCTAAGAGTTCGCAAGAGGCAAGGGATGATTCTCAGAAGGTATGATTCCCCTCTTGGGAATGGGAAAGGAGGAACGATTTACTGTTATGGATCTCAAATACCCCCCTAGGCGATAACGTGGTTTTTATGCTGTGGTTTTTCTCGATTGGGAAATGTTTACCGATCTCTTCTTTCCCTTAACTCCAGAAAAAACCTATTTTATTTTAACGCATAAGGCAAAACTACTTTTGTCAACGGTTAATTTATCTTGTGTTGAGAACAAGTTCCACCAATTAAAGGAATTGATTGAATTTGGACTAATTTATTTGATTTAAAACAGGTCCTCGAATTTGTCAATTTCTCTAGCAAAGAAAAAGTAGTTGTTGGATAAACATCTTAATTTTCGATCGCTAAGGTAGAAACCCATTAGTTCCATTCAATGATGTCTTCATT
This sequence comes from Sympetrum striolatum, assembly GCA_947579665.1. Taxonomy (NCBI): domain Eukaryota; kingdom Metazoa; phylum Arthropoda; class Insecta; order Odonata; family Libellulidae; genus Sympetrum; species Sympetrum striolatum. The sequence continues at coordinate 85,081,453 of OX388350.1, forward strand.
GCATTTTATCTGTCCTAGGCTCTTTTACTTTCCGTATTTTTTCAGCTGTATTTGCACTACAAATTAAACGATGATTCGTTCGCAAAATAACTTACCTATAACCCCTAACACCTTCTTTCCCCTCAATTTGTACGCAATCAACTCATTTTTCTGAAAATAAAATTTACTTTTACTTAAAAGCAACATCTGCATAAGCAAACAATCTCTTACAAGGGAGATTCACGCTTTTGTCCGCGGATTTTGATAAAAATTATTTTGGTGATGCAAGAAGTGGAATAAATAAAACTATATTAAGGGTAATATTTCCATTCTTTTACACGATACGCGATCGAATAACCTCATTTCAACCAAATGAATTGCGATGAGCCTCACTCAAAATGTGCTGAATGGTGGTTCGTAATGTAGCCTTATGGAATCCTTCGGTATTCGTTGCTGCTTCGCTGTCTTCTTAAACTTGATAGTAGTATAAAATAGCATTCGCAAGCATTATGTTTCATTTAAGGTTCGTGATGACGATCCTAAGAATACAAAAGGAACTTAATTAGACTAATTCAGGACATCATAGTTAAAGTAGCGGATTTCTTCCAGAATTTAATTAATATACCAATCACTAGGGGCTTTATAGTTGTTGGTTGGATAATGAAAAATCACCTACGACTGCATATACGCTGGTAACTCCTTGGCTAATGAAAGTCTTTCCAGATCTACCATCTTTCTCGACGTCACCTCTAATGTTGAACATAACTCAAAACTAATATTTATCCAAAAATGTAGAAATGTTGTAAAACAAACGTCCTTTAGTTGGAAAACGAGAATACATTTAAGGAGAAACTCATGTCCCATAACATAACTACACCAGGGTAGCAGATGAATTCAAACAGTTTTATTCAGATTCAATATCTAGATGCCTTAGATATTGTTGTAATTTAAGAGATTTGATAGTTCGTTGAAGTTTCTCTATTTGTTTTCCATACCTTACCTCCAAAATTGACGTAAAAAGTGGTCCGTCATTACATTGCTTTTAATATGCAAGGACTTATCATTGGGCGCGAAAGCTTCAACGAATCGATATAAAAAAATTGTACTATATCACTGACTCATTGTTTCTTCCAAAATCCCTTATTAATCAACGAACTTGAATGTTTTTCCGAAAAATCAGAAACTGTCGTTTTCTTTGAATATTTCTAAGTTTAACGATCAGCGTATTTATAATACGAAAGAATATTAAAAAATGAACAAATAACGCAATATTAAATTCTGTGTCAATAGCTATGCGAGGTTTCAATTCCCGCATTCAAGAGCAATAATTTTTGGCCTACATTTGAGGGTTTTTTGATTATCGCTCTCTACTGTGACTAGCGGCGCCAGTTGACTCGCCGGAGTCTTTCTAGTGCCAGTATCATTTAGTTTTTCCCCATCTTGAGTTCACTGGCGTCTGACGAGTGGCTCTACTACATCAATGCGGAATCCGTTTTCAAATACAACAAATGGTTTATGTATTCGAAGCAGTTTTTCATTTTCCATCGGCGGCCTCGCATCGGACTCCACACGTCGGGATTCTCACTGCGGCGTATATGCACTGGCTAGTGATTAATCCTGCTGTGCAACTGTGCACTGATCTGATTCACATATAAGTGAAAACCTGGTTGTTCTACGACCGACTTTTGCGAAGTTATATCGTTTTTAGTGTTTAGAGGGGGCGTCGCTGTCTTAGGGCCGCTGTTGCCCATCGGCGCATCAAATCAAGTTTTTGTGATATCAGTTTGGAGTCGTTTGTTCTCTTTCTTAGTTGACAGTTCTGTTATTGTTGCGTGTCGCCTCCATTTCGAGTTTCAGTTATTTGTTACTCATCGCGAACTTCTTTTGTCTCTTATTCTGTCTGACAAAAACGGGTTCACCGCATAATTGAACGACTTAGTCGTATCTTGAATTTACTGGTTCCAATTTCTCGAGAAATGGAGTAATGTACCAATGCGGCTTATTTCATTAGTATAGGTGGTATGTAATGTATGTTTGAATAGTAATGTATGGGCTAGAACATTTAGTTAGGAAAGAAAGAATTCTAGTCTCTGTTACGACTTTAGCGGTTAGGATTTAAGTAATAAATAATCCATTCTAAATAAACGAAAGAATCGTGATAAGGTTACGTTGCCCCAATAAACAATAGGATGAGCTAATTATATTATTTCATGAGGGATTCTCAGAATGTAGAAGTCAAAGGTTCAAACAGGCTTTAAACATCGAAAATCTCAAAGAAAGAATTTTATAAATTGCATGCGTGAATTTTTTATCGAAACTATACATCGCTTGGGGGGTCTCATTGGTCCCTCCGTTATAATTAACGTAAATGGAATGTCGATTTTTCTATTGTTCATTTCATTACCGTGCTATTTTTAGAATATTTTATGTTAGCACGTAACATCATCTACCTGAATATGTTGCCAAGGGAAGCTACACGTAGCAGCGGTGAAGTCTTCTTTGGAAGAAATAAATTCATAAGGTCTCTGAAGTGCGACGATGAATGAGGACCACTTATAAGAAAAGAACAGCCAATCGTTGGCAGAGCTTACAGTAATTGACTTATATAAGGAAAAGCAGAAAATTGTTTCTTACGTTGGACACGAGATATCACTACAGTCGATCGTCAGTTTCGGAATGTAAATTGAAAAATGATTAAACTGATGTCAATGTCATGATTATTGTAGCATACCTACTAAACCGTTAAGCCACTTACAGGGATCAGAAACATGATATCCATTGAAAAATCATGACAAACTGGTGATCATATGTATCACGAGCCATAACATTGTCACGTGTGAACGAAACTTGACGTCTATTGAAATCCTGACTTAATTTCCTGCTAAGGCATTAAGAAAGTTTGTCTTATCTTCCTTTACTTTTCTTTTCTTTATATTAATTTCTTTTCTTTCCAGTGTTTCTCTGTTGCTTCACTCTGAAGATTGCGATAACGGCAAATAGGCAATGACCACGTCGGTTGGCGAAGGTACAGGGTATAAGATTAAGAAATGTCAAGGGGCGTAACAAGATTCCTTTTGTTTTCCTGATAGAAATTAGTTAAGTGCGTCTAAATCTTATCGCTGGGGTATAAAAAAAGAGATTCTTATCGAAACAAACCTCAAATGTGGCCTGGCGGTTAGCGTGTTGGATTGTGCCATCTTACTTACGTTTTATAAAACCAATTACAGTTTAAATTCTTCCGCCTACTTACGTCACATAAGCCGTCATATTGCGGGAGTGTTTAAAATTTGAGGAGTTTGCAATAAGCGACTGCAGATGGCTCAAATATTTCCAGGTACCCTAGATTCAAGATTTATTTTAGAAATTTCGGAGATAATGTCTTAGTAATATGCATTTTCGACGCAATTAGTATATTTTTCTGACCAAGTTTAGTCGAAGTGTAGTCCCGCTCTTCTAAATGCCCTTCTTAAACTCTTCGTATTGCTTCTCCTGATCGGTGTGTTCTCTACCTTCTTGGCTCACTCGCGAACTTCAGAGTGAAGAAACATACCTACCCTGGAAAGAAAAGAAATCATAACAAAGAACAGAAAGAAAAAAATTCGTTTCTTCCAAGTATTTGGCAGGAGATTATTTAATCGAGGTTTCTGATTTATTTCGTCTCCCCGTGGCTACGTCATTGCCCATTGATGAACAGGCCATTGACGCTGATAGAGACCCGCTTGGGTGCAACGGCGAAGCTGAAGACATGACAAAATCAAAAATTCTGGGAATATATTCTATCAGAAAGGAGTAAAATATATTTATTTTGGTTGTCACGGGAATCAATCAGCAAATCTTGGATATGAGTTGTAGACAATAATCATCTGATAGCAATGGTCTGTTTATAATTACTGGAACAAATAAAATTGACTTTTTCTGTTCTCGTCAGAGGTGATTCCGTGAAGGAGATATTCTTCAAATTCTTTGGAGCGTTTCATGTCATGACCTTCTTTGAATATCGTTGAAGTTATTGTGGAATAGTTGATCAAGCTGTTCAAAAAATGTTTTAACGATATCCTTAAAATAATTTGTTCACTGAATAGTAATAAATCTCTCGGACGCTACAAAATACAGGGAGAAGCATTAATACTGAATCGGATATCCTGTTTTCGTAGTCCCACACCATCCGTATGAAATCAATTACAATTTTTACTAAAAGACAAGTAGTCGGTGGATGGAATAGGAAAGATGTTTCGACAAGTAGAGAAGAAGAAAGCGCCAGGAACAGAAGGTATAGCATCACTCGTCATTCAAACACAGGCGAATGAGCTTGCTCTCCTTCTTTTCGTATTCTATAGGAAAACCTTGTGCGAAGTAGTTGTAGCAATGTCGTGGAGAAGATCGCATATCACTCCGATTACTAAGAAAGGACGTTCTTCAATATCTTTAACGTCAATGTTTTGTATGACTATCGAACACATCATAGCTAGAAAAGGCAAAGCGGCTGCTGATGGTTATGAAAGAATAAATTCCAAAAACCATCAAGATAAAAATTATTTCTTGATGGTTTTTGGAATTTATTCTTTAACTAGCGGAGTGACCGTTGATTCTCAACGGAAAAATGAATGTAAATCGAAAGTAATGAAATTTACAAATGAAAAAATTAGATATGAAAAGTCTTAAATTTATGAAAAAACAATACTTCTCTTCATCCTATGTGACTTACGAAATCACAAAAACAGCTACACAAATGTAAATCACAGACTAAACTAACGCACCATTCGCTACAACAAATAGAGGAAACAACTGAGTACCAAATGAATGGAGACGAAATCACAAAAATAGCCACACAAATCTTGTAAACCACTAACGAAAACGAATGAACCAGTCACTTAGCACGTCCAATATGTCCATTAGATAGCGAGTCAGTGAAATCATCGCAACTATCAAATAAGCGAATTGACAAATAAACGCCGCAAACGGATTACAATGTATTGTAGTTAATCTAATTAGAACTCGTCCTTTTACGAATTAACACCTAAGTTATCCTTAAAATGGCGTCGGCTGTTTTTTAATTTAGTTACTTAAAACGTAATAAATAACCCTCTTCTGTTAAATTAACTGTAAGAATTGTGAAGAAAATATTTATCCTATTGATAATGTAAGACTCGCATCTGTTTAATTATAACGCAATAATAATTAGACCATTATGTTGCAAAACCAGAGTGAACTCTTACCTCTTCTCTTGAATAGGATTTCATTTAATTTCAATGTTTTTAGATCCCGTTGACGAAATATACTGTCTTCTGATATATTTATAAACATGGAATGAGGAAACGTAATCCAAGCGAAAGTAGACATTCAAACTTATAGGAGTTATCTCATTTAAGCGATGTAATCGGTAGTGATAAGAAATGCTCGCAAGTTTTTCTCGCGTTCATTCATGAAATTCTAATAACAAAAATTAATTACATTTCCTTTACTTGGCCATATATATTTTTTCTGTCTAATTTGCATGATTTTAACTCGCAACCAAGAACAAATACTATAAATTCTGCTTTAACCTCACAGTATCTCTAAAACGAACACCAATAGAAATAAGATGTACCAATAAGAGAGAAACCAATTGTCAATATAAATATAAAAATTATCAAATTTTGTCAATTATGTTTATCATTTGCTATTGTTTTCGGTGATATCGGCAAATAATTGTAATTCAGGGACATGATTCCAATAGTTAAAATATTCGATGATGATATAAATTCATGTAAAAGTAACATACCTGAAAAAATTTACGGAGTTAAATATCGGACTAAAGGCAAACCATGTACACAAATAATTCTTTGGAGTGAAATTCTTTAGAGTATTTAAATGAAAATGTGAAGTAAATGAACGAAAATGCTTTCAAAAGTTAAATATCTTGTCAAATGAATTTTGTTTGAAAATTATGTTTATTCGACTAAATTCTTATTAAAATTATCCAACTTTTCCTTGCCTAGACATACAATCTGAAACTTACTGCAATAAAAATATTATTAGAATATTTTATTTCTTTCGACACTTGTCCGTACAATTAAAAACCACTTTGATATGTTAGAATTAATAAACCCTGCAAAATACGAAAGAGTTATTGAAGCATATTTCTAATGAAAATATTTGATCAGCCTGCATAGAACCGATGTTCAAAAATATATGACAGTAGCCATAATACGAGAGAGGAATTGCATATTTTTATATTCTAACAAACTAAATAACGTAGCGGCAACCGTTTGACATGAACATATAAGAAAAATATTTATGATATAACAAAATACCTATGAGTATGATGATCATACCATTAAAAAAAAGATAAAGGCGGATTGTACCAACAGTTAAACACAATAGATAATCTACTGTATCATTTCCATTTCTATATCTAAAAGTACAAAATTCGTTTACCTTTCAAGTCAGCTATAAAAGGCTTGCTGCTTTAAGCCCAATTATTGACACTTCAATGGAAGCAATCACTGAATTCAGGGATATTTCAAATATCTTGTTTGATTTATTCTTCAGCGTTAACGAATAAATTCACAGCGGGATGCTAAATGAAACGATTATTATTTAGATCGGAAAATAAGAATGAGAAAGTAATCAACTTACCAAACTAAGAAGAAATAATTAATTTATATGAGAAAAGAAAATTCATTCAATACGACGATGCATCTTAATTTCACGTAAAGAATCAACAAACATTGGCGTTGCTATAAACAAAGGTTGGTTGTTGATGGCGCGCTAATGCTAACGAACTTGAATTCAAATTTAATGTTATAAAGCTTGGCCTTGACGACGGGTTGTTTACAATCTCAGATTTTCATAAAAGTTTCGTATTTTACTTCCAAATTCTCACAACTTCGAAGTGAAACCAATATTCTACGACCAAAATAAGAAAATTCATTCCATTTCCTTTGTTTTGGTGTTAGTTTTAGTTTCAAACGACCATTATTTCTAATTTAATTTTATTAAAGAAAAGTACAATGCAAATGATAAAAATGACTTCCCATGCATTTCTTATGGAAACCTTTTGACTATCTGGAGTCGAACCGAGTACAGTTGGGTCAACAAAAAGTAGCCTATCATTTGCGCAGAGGAGACTTTTAATATTGTACGAATTTTGAGATTTTGAAAATATTTAGCTTTAGAGTTATAGCGTGAAATAGATTTTTGACCCCGACTGGGGACGAACTGGAGACAGCTAGGTGGATAAAAGGTAGTCTATGTCACTCCCCGGATGACAAATGACCATCATACCAAATTTCATCAAAATCGGTTGGATAGTTTTTGAGTGATGCTACAACAGACAGACAGGCATGAAAATTTCTAAAACCCGTTTCGGACTCGGGAACAACCCCAGTATCCAGCAATTCAACATTTTTTGAAATCGGATCAATGTATGTACAGACACGACCCCCTGTACAGATTTATTATATACATAGATATAGATTACATCATAGCTAATTCAATAATCATTATTATTCTCTTCATTGCTCCGCAAGTTACCGGATATCCTTCGCTCTTTCGAGTTTGAAATATGCTGTTAGGTCTGGAACATGTTAAAAAATCCATTATTTCCTCTTGTTCTTCTAACAGAAAAACTAGAATGGTATTAAACATTCTCACAAGGATGCTGCATTACATTCCATGATCGATAGACTTGTAGAAGTTCCACTTTCTCCAATAACTCACTAAAGGAACTTCTAACAATCAGAAACATCGCTTTAATGAATTATAGCGTTCAATGCTTCTTGAAATGTACTGATGATAAACTTGGAAACGATTTTAATATAAAAAAACTGATACTTCTTCAGAATTGTAAGCGACATTCAAATACACAAAAAAGCGAGGCATTTTTCGTATTTCGTCTATCTGTGTGTGAGGGGATGTAGATCGTTACACCATGGACGAAGGAGGAGGAATTATTCGGTTTTAAAATCCGTAAAATCACTTTCAACTTCAATATAAATCGATAGGTGCGCCAATCGAGTGTTTAGGTCGCTTAATCGAATGGCAAAGGACATGTTTACATTTTTCACAAATGGTATGTTTTGTTGCTTATTTTTATCTACTGTGGCCTCTTTAGCCACTCGCATATTGTAATAACTAACTATCAAAGTAATTGCTAACTACGAATGCGCATTTTTATTGTAAGCCTTGCGTAAAAATTCATTTCTATGATAAGGCGACAGTCATCAATTTTGTCAGAAGCACATTATTATAAAATAAATGTGTGAAGGGTGTGCGTAATCAAAGATTGACTAACTGTCAAAGGGATAAATTTTACTTACAAAATTCTTAAGTGCTCTTAAGAGTGTCTGTCCCAAAGTCACATCATGTATTGCTAAATCCTCGATGTATAGACTATATTCTATGTTGACAGTTTTATCTTGTCTCTCCTATTGTGCTGTTGATTGGTACTGCAATAAAATATACTTAAAAAATACTTGAAGTAATAGTTGAGTGAGTAATGCACCATAGTTATTGCTTACTAAAGTATTATCTTTTGTTATAATTTTAATTTGAAACTAAATTTCTCTAGAATATCCCGGTACCGCTATTGGCTGTGGATGAGAATCGAATTGAAAGGATTGAAACATCTACTTCTCTGCTTGATATTCTGTGTCTTGTGAATGTTTGCTGGTGTTGACAGTTGGAATAGAAGAGAAGAATGAAGAGCTTTCCGGAACGAAATTCTCCACATGTAAGTTTTCCTTTATCTTACTATGTAAAGAAGGAATAGTAGACTTGCCTATAACAGTTTCTGCATGTGGCTTCATAAGTTATCTGATTGATATCCTCTAGGCACATTCATAAGTTGCATTTTGTTGATTCAAGGGTTGCACAAATTTTAGGAACTACTTAGCCTTGATTGATGCATTGTCTTCTTTCATTTTTCCTTTATAATTCAAATAATAAGAATTAAGTTGTTTGGTTGTTTTTGAACATGAAAATGTTTTCATCTTTGACTTAAATCAAGGATTTTGATATGAGAGTCTAATTAGAAAAATATTTACGTTGAAAAAGGTGTCTCTTTTTCTTGTATATGAAGCAGTTGCTTGAAGTTGCTAAACTTTGCTTAATTAATCTGATTAATCTAGTCCATTTATTTTCTGTCAAGTAAAGGCTGTGCAAAGTTGAAGATAATTTGAAACTCAATATCTATGTCTGTAGATTGCTAAAAACAAATGTCTAAAAGTGTAAGAAATTATATTTGTAGAAGTTTCCATTTCAATCTCAATTTAAAATACTTCAAAGTAATTTTTAAGCTTGACATTTTTGATTTTTATGATTCAGGCAAGATTTCTGTTGGATTTGATAAATCATAAAGTTAGCGTGTGAATTAAGAAATATTTAGAGAAAATTTGCTAAAGAAATTTTTCTTATCCATACAGATTGTGTGAAACTTTGTGTAACTGATGTTTTAACTACTTTAATTGTCTTTAGTGCTGACGAATCGGCTTAAACATTGATGAATGTAAAATCTTATGGCTAAATTTACTCAGCTTGAAAAAACTTTAATATCAAAATTGTTAATGGGTAGAAGTTTTTCTCTCCTACATATTGGATGTGCTTTCCCTGTCAGTAGTTATGTTATACTGACTTATGTTGTATTGCACTGGTTTAAAACAAGTGAAATATGAAAGAATTTATGAAGTATGGAAGTTTCTTCCTTAGTTAATTGAGGAGTTAGTTTTCTGGAGTGCATTTTAGTTTAATTTAGATTCATAAAGTAGATTAACCTCGGTTTAGCAAACCCTATTAAGGTAGCAAAAGTTACTATTCTCTTGCCGTATATTGTGAGATACAAGGAAAATCTTTTCAGTCGTTAGAACCTAATGAAAAGAATGTTATTTAAAAATTTGAATTTTGATGTTTGATCGAATTCATTTTGAAGGGCTGATCATGATAATTCAACTGTAATTTGCATAATGGCTTGCAGTTTGTATACTTTGTCCAGTTAATCTGAATCATCTTTTTGCCAATAATAAATTACATAGTTTCATAGTTGTATTTTAAGTGTTTCAACAAATAATCAAAATATAGGGAAAATGTTCAGTGTTGTGGTCTGAGTCTTCATTTTAAACTTCTTCAAATATTATTTTGTTGGAAATTCATTACTGTGATTCAATGGTCAGATACTCTTGTGAAAGTCAGAAAGTTTATATGTTCCAGTTTCTTCTCCCATAACCAAATAACTGAAAGTTATTAAACTGTGATATTGGAAAACTTAAATGTCAAACAGCTGGAGTTGGACGATGTTCATACAAATAGAATTTTTGAATTACATTGCAACAAATTATGAATTTTTATTATCACTTCAAATGTACAGTAAATAGTTATTTCTTCGTATTTTTCATTCCTTTAATATTCACTGCAAATCATTGAAAACCTTTTATTTATTGAAGGATTCAATTAAAGTTTTGCACCCATTTTAAAGTGAATACAACCAACAGAGAAAGTATATCACAAATTAAAATATATCAACATGTTTGTACGAAATGAAAATATTTGCAAAACTAACAAAAATAACATATATATAGATTTATGTATACAGAAAAGTATTTGAAAAGTAATATCGCACTCCCAACAATTTGTTTGCGTGTTTGTAAGATACGTCCTTGGCATCTATATTTCATATCATTTTATCCATTTTTTGTTTTAAATTATTAAAATATTTATTCTTTAATAATTCTATCTCCGATACATCGGGAAATTTTAAATCACGACTTCCTTTCTGGAGATTCTGACCTCAAAGAGGAAATAAATTTTACTTTTTTAAAACTTAGCATGGTTTTCAAATACCAGACAAAAAAGTTTTTTTTTATTCTAAGCGATTTATTTATTTTTTAATGTAATACTCGAGAACGCGACACCTAACTCGAATACCTTTAAGTAAATTTAGTTAATTATTCGGAAAGTGATTTTTTAAAGAAATATAAAAAGAGCAATGTTTGCGGATAAGGTTGGTTACGAACCATGCACCACAGTATCCCTATAGCGGAAGTGAAGAAGCGCGTGCAAATAAGGTGTGGGAAAAGCGTGTTCGGAAGGCGTATATTACCAGTATAACATTTTTCCGCGCGTTCAGTAAGTTAGTAATTCGATGTGAGGATGTTGTAATAGTTCCATTTTTCATTTCAGGACGTTGCACTGCTGGGCGTATGTTGTGAAAATGATTTTTAAAATTCCGGCAACCCTCTAACAATAATAGTGACTTTGTAAGCGGGTTGCCTGGATTTTAAAAAGGTTTTCGCTTAACTTGGAGCCCAGCAGTGCATTTTTCGCAAGTGGCAAATTGTGTTGTACTGAAAATAAAATTTTTGCAGCCAATAAATAATTCGAGAAAAATGTGAGAAATAAATGATTGGACCGCTCGCCAAGTGGGTTCGAGGACTGACGCGGGTCTGAGGCTCCCGCAGCACTAAATGTACGGGCTCAAATCCAGTTCAGACGAAAAATCAAATTTAGGTTGGTGAAAAACCTCCGGTGGGGTTGGCGGCCCCCTAATCCCGGAGGTAGCTCCCGACCGGATTTGAACCCGAGACAGTCAGCGTCGCACCCAGGCCGTGCCGTCTCCCATGCATTGGATGGTGACGAAGTCCCTACTCCTTATGTAGTTCCAGAATGTAGGTATAGGTGCGCTGCAGTAGCTTTAGGCGGGATTATGAACTGTATCTATTCTTATTACTACTTTCCATTGAATACGAAGTACACTTATGCGCACATTTTTCCGGAAAAGGGAGAATTATAAGAACAAAATACATAAGTAGATTTGTATTTGATTTATTTCAGAAAAAACAAAAAATTTCAACAAAATTTATAAAGAAAACAAGAAAATGGCATTCCTTTTGGAATCACTCCAGAAAATGAATCCCTTTCTCCATCAATTTAAACAGAATATTCCACCAAGAAATTAGCACAGTAAAACACATTGAGCACTTTGCAGAGGATAATATTCAAAGCAAGACAATTAATTTCTAACTCAACCAAATAAAGAGAGACAGAATGTTACTGTCCTGTATTTCGTCAGAAAAGTTAGCACAGTAAAACACGTTAAGCACACTTTGCACAGAATAATATTAAAAGCAAGACAAGGAATTTCTAACTCAACCAAATAAGAGAGAGACAGAATGTTACTGTCAAGTATTTAGTCAGAAAAGTTAGCACAGCAAAACACATACACAAACACTTATTTACAATACACTATATGCAATAGGAGAATATGTACACAACATTAATATGTTTTCTGTCCATGAAAGCAAACAGCACATACCAGAATCACCTATAAAGAGAAAGTTATCATTAAAAAATGAAGAATGTACTTCACACACATAAGTATAAGGTTTATATCATTACAAAGATAACATGAATACAGTATCATTTGCAGTAATAACAGTCAGTCATGCTTACCTTGAAGCTCATCACATGTCATTTACTTTATTCATATATACATTTACATCATTTTGGAAGTGTTCTTAGAAAAACACTGGAACCACCTGTGAATATAAAAATTTCATGAGTAATGTTACTTAACTCAAATATCATTTGTACCATAAGAAGAGTAACTTCATTAGTATTATTACTTAATTCAAATACCATTTGTAGTATCAAAATATTCATGCTTACCTTGAACTCATTATCTCTTATTAACTTTTCTGCACCACCAGAGAATAGTTGGCCGGATCACAGTCTTGGCAATCCTACTGGCCATCTCTTTCCAGTGAGCCTCACAGTGGGAACTCAGCCATTCAAAAGAAATTTCCATCTCCACTATGGCCTTAATAAATGCTGAGATTCCCACTCTATGTGGTGTGTCATTTAGCACTCTCTCAGTAATTTGCAATGCTGCAATGACGGCTTCCAGGAGGTCTTTTCGGGGATTTAACCTGTCTCCATCGCATCCCTGAAAATACATTGCAGCTGTAGGATTTTTGGTTCCATCCAGCAGCCCCTCTTTACAGCTACAGCAGCAGCATTGTTTTATAATTTTTCTCAGCACATAGCTGCACAGAAATGAGATAAGGCCTTCAGATGCTGCAGCAGTTCCCTCGATGTTCTCACTGACAACAAACCCGGAGAATCCATCGCTTCTCTTCAAAATGAAGTACACAAATCCTTAGGTAATGGATTTGACATAAAGGACTTTTCCCTTTCCAATCAGCAACTGGTGAATTTCGGTAGAACTGGACCCATTTCTGACGTCTGGAATCAATTATATAATTATTATTTCCTGTCCTTTGTTATTAATACCACCTAGCAATCCTACTTTCAATGGATGAAAGTGGCAAAAATTGTAATAGGTAATCTTAAAACCTTGAATCAAATACATTAATAAACCAATATTTTCATTGTTTGATACTATTTGGCCAATAATGGCTGCATGAGATTAAGATACACTGGCTGATTCAATAAATATTGGTGAAATATTGAGGGAACTTAATAGAGATGGTAGTTGATAACAATCATAAATAAAAGGTATCCAGGATATACATAACAAAATCTAACTTAGATTTTAGTTTGCACAAGAAATCAAGAATAATATTAATCACAATGTTACACAACAGGAATCATTTTGACAAAGTTTCATCACACAGAACTATGTTGAGCTTTTGTAAATATGTCAGCTACCTTTTCTTCACTTGATATATATTCAACAGCAACTTCCCAAAGTTAAAACATAGATCCTTACTTCCTTCCAGGTATTTAATTAGTTAGTCTTATTTAATTATGCAATGACTATCACCAGCCCAATATGCATCACAAAAATCAGTCAAATCCTTCTGAGCCTTCTCAAAGGTAAAACATAGACCTTTACTTCCTTCCAGATACATAATTAATTAGTGTAATTTATTTAATTTAATAAAGAAGGTAGTTGATCATATTTACAAATAAAAGTTATCCAAGATATTAATATTAAAATATCCACTTATTACTAACTTAGATTATAGTATGCACAAGAATTCAAGAATAATATTAATCACAATGTTACACAACAGGAATCATTTTGACAAAGCTTCATCACACAGAACTATGTTGAGGTTTTGTAAATATATCAGCTGATAGTGGCATATTATATTCAAGTGAAGAAAAGGTGGCTAGCCACCTTTTCTTCACTTGTATATATTCAATAACAACTTTCCAAAGTTAAAACAAAGACCCTTACTTCCTTCCAGATATTTTATTAGTTACTCTTATTTAATTATATAATTATTATCACTACCCCAATATGCATCACAAAATCCAGTCAAATCCTTGAAAACCTTCCCAAAGGTAACACATAGATCCTCACTTCCATCCAGATATTTAATTACTTTGTCTTATTTAATTTAGATATTTTCACTACTAAGATTGATAAATAAGAATTGGTTAGTCCCACGCTAAGATTGGTGTTACTGTAGCTCCAGATATAATATTACAGGACGTGCAACGCAATTACCATTGAACAATGAAAGCTACTCACCTGTACGTCGCCATGTTTGAAAATTTATATTCCACGTTGGTTACAATTGGTGTACACTAAAGCTTTAAATGCTCTTTCACACGATCGAACATTATTTATCATGTTCGAATATATATTAATATATATACATATATATATTAATATACTACCACGATGCTTAAAGTATTATACAAAATTTATATGCGTTATGTATTTTCGTTCACACTTATATCAACCATTTCGTACTTACAGATCTATTCTTCGCGGAAAACTGAACATGCGGAAGCCCTGCTCTCCATCAAAAGTTGATGTGCAGGCTTCTACTGCACATTTGTAGACTTTCTTCTCCATTACAATCAAATAAACTTGATTCTGAATAATCAGGAACACACTCTTCTCCTACAGCAAAACGAACATTCAAAATGGCGTCTTCGGTCTCTTCAGTTCCGTTCTGTTTTTTATGTTTCTTAGCTTCTAGTAGTTCCAGAATGAGATATGAGATGGCGTTAAACGGTAACCGTAGTCCCTATACCAGTCAACCCACCCTGGTCGCACCTAGGTGCCTCGACCACTGCGCCAGCCTGTCGAACGATAAAAGTGAGGCAGAATATCGTGCTGGTTCGTCCAAGGAGGAGGGAATTCAAAATGAAAGGCGTGCGCATGTAAACATCATACGCTGTATTCTTGTTGATGCCCACTATATTCATATCCTTCGACGTAACGTCTTTGATATTCTTTTTTGATTATTTTATACTGTATAATACGCACTGTAATAGGTCGTATAAGACGCACTAGTTTTCCGAAAATTTATGGCCACAATTCATGCTGCTTTTTGTACGCGTATATGACAATTATTATTTAAATGTGTTTGTATAATAAGGCGCATATTCAGTTCAATTCCTTTAAACTTCTTTTTTAGAAACTTTAATTGGAAATTGTCTTGTCTGCTGAAAATAACTTTAACAATACTTTTCAAAATAAGCTCATCAGCATTCATCTTCACATACAAAACCTTGCATTTTCCCAATTGTGTGTAATAATTCCATTAATGAAATACTCAATAGTTACCATCAGTTTTGGAAACAAATTAATAGAGAAGCAAACGTCTGACTACCAGCTAAGTACGTATTATAACTCGAGCAGGTACAGGCTGCATACATGCTACCACCTAAAATCATCACTCTTTTGAAAAGAAAATTGAAAAGAGATTTGTTTTCTCTCCTTAACACCTATTCCTTAATAAATCTTAATAATAGACTAGAATTTGCTGTCGTCGGTACCTGTACCCGTCTGATGAGTACATTGAGTCCTGCCCATTCCAATTTTATTTTGAATTTTAGTTTTTTAATTCAAATTACTATCTTAAAATGTTGGTGCGTATTATACAAAGATAACCACGGTATTCGTTAACTTTTTTTCTGCCTCAATCGTCAATAGTTAGACCCAATTTTTTGTCACTAGAATAGTAGCAATTTCAGGTTTGACACACCGTTCGAACCAATCATGTAGATAATAGATTTAAGTATCTTATATGTTCAAGTTCTACCTCTCAAAAATGTATCCATGCTTCCATGCCAGGGCGACTTTTATTAAAGGAATGTTTGAGAAACATTTTCTGTAATTAGGCTCTTCGTCACAAAATTCAGGAAGATTTAAAAAAAACTTTCTACATTTGATGCAAGTCACTCCGAATTCTGCCTTAAGGAATTTCACCTTAGTACTTCCTTATTTAATAATAAAAAATTTAAGCCACTTATTCATTTCTTCTGTTTGAAATGTATATTTTAAATATTTAAATCTTGCTCTTAGCACTTCCTAAGGAGTAAAGAAAGTGGACCATTAAGCGTCAATTTAACTAAGTGACATTCTTTACCGCTACAGATTTTCTTATATTTTCCTTGAGCTGGTTTCCACATCAGTTGAGTATATTCCAATGTTTATATGTTTTGTTTCTTATATTTATTTACTGTGGTTTCTTTTAAGACACACATATAATCGTAACTATCAAAGAAATTGCTATGTATGAAAGGGTACTAATACTGTAAACCGTGCATAAAAATTAATTTCTATGATAAGGCAGCAATCATCATATGCTCAGAAAAACATTATAAAATAAATGTGTGAAGGGTGTGCATAATCAATGATTGTCTGCCCTCTAATGGGATGATTTTTATTTATAAAATCCTTAATTGCTTTCCATAAAGTACCTCCTCCCTAAGTCACATCGAAGGTACTCTTCGTGGAGTGCACCAAAGTCTGCTTCTTTCAATTTTATCATTCAATAGAATATAATCTACGTTACCATTTTTTCTTGCCTTTGATATTTTACCTAGCTTTTGATTGGTATTGCAATAATGTATACTTTAAAAAAATACTTAATGGAATGGTTGAGTGAACCATGATTATTGGATGCTATATTTTTTGTCTGAATTTTAATTTGGAACTCAATTTCTTTTCCTCAAGTATTTCCTGGTACAATTACTCATAGTTGTGGGTGATAATTGAAGTTAAAGGAGTGGAACGTTTACTTATCTGCTTGGAGTTCCGTGCCTTGCGAATGTCTACTGGTGTTGACTGTTGGGATAAGAGGAGGAGAGTGAAGAGCTTTTCAGGAGGACAGGTGCGAAATTCTGCATGTAAGTTTTCCTTTCTCTTGCTATGTAAAGAAGTAATGCTTGACCTGCAAATAATTGTTTTCGCGAATGGCTTTATGATATTAGGGTTGATATTTTGGAGTATTCCTCACCTCTTTCATTACTAATTTCTTAGTGAGGCAGTCATAACTTTTCGTTATGGCATGCATTAAATTAATTTTGAGGTAGAATGAAAACTTTCACTAGTAGAAAGAAAGTAGATTTGAGAAAAGGGAGGCAGAATATTTGTTGTCTATGGCTGACCCTGAGGAGGAAATTTAAAATTGAAAGCGTGCTCACGTAAACATCATACGCTATTTTCCTTCGGTTGCTCTATTGATTCATCAATGCTTACCCCAGATCTGTGTAAAGGTTTTTAATTTTCTCTGCTTTGGTATGTGTTTATAATCTTTTTTCATCCTCCTCCTTGATCTTCTATAGGTCTAACTCTCAGAACATTTTATTCCCTTTAAAGATAATGTCATATATTTTATGTGTTCCTATAATACAGTTTTTACTGAAATGTTTTCATAAAATCAATCTTGTGGTTCAATCAAAACGTTTGCTTGTGGAAAGAGAAGTAGATAATTTTAAATTACTATATACCTTGTAATTTCTGTCAAATTTGGAAATCAGAGGATTAGAGAAGCAAACACTGACTACATTCTTATGATGTAGTAACACCTGTCCAAGTTCATGGTACCAATATCACATATATACTTCCATCTGAATTCATTCCTTGCTTTTAAATAACTTGAAAAAGAGATTTTTACCTTTACTAATTACCTTGTACTTAGCAATTTGTATTGATAGATTAGCCTTTGTAGTTGCTGACAGCTGCTCTGCAGGGTGTATCACATCTTGATCATTCCAAGTCTTTTATTGTAAAGTTCAGTTTTTTAATCCAAATTTCTTTCTTACATGATGTGCATTATACAACAATGCATGCTATATACCAATTAATACAGAATTTGAATTTATAAGGTTCATGTCATATTTCTCAATGGATTTGGCCACCTGGTTGAAAAAAGTATTTAATTTCTGTCAATTTTTAATTTGCGTGTTGTCAATATATTTGTGATTATTGTTGCTCTAATATTCATTTTATTAAGAACTCAGATTTGAAACCAGAAGCAATTTTCTACAGCCAATTTAAGAATATTTATTTGAATCTCTTCTTTTTGTGATAGTATTTTTCTATCAGATGCCATTATATAATACTTGTATTGTAGCCATTATCTGTTTATTTCACTATTTCATCTTGATTTTCATATTATTAGTTTGAACATTTAAATATCTAGATTTGTCAAGTGCTTCAGAATTTTTTTAATAGTCTCTTAGAAATTATCCTAAGCCTACAGTCAATGGTCACACTATTTCATTGATTTTCAATTATTTGTGATGCAGTCATCTGCTGCATTTTCTCAATTTTCAACACGTTTTGTCCAGTTATACTTAAATTTAAGTCATTCAATGAAGTCATCAAATGATGAAACATCTAAATTTCTTGTAATTTAAAGTTGATTAATATTTTGCTTTCTATTTCATCCCCAATGTGCTTCACTTCTCCAGGTATGATTTCAGAATCATTTGGATTTCCTATGTAATTTGAAACCAGACATGGAAGTAGCACTCACAAGGGGAGTTTTATACACTTGCCTTTTCAATTATGATCATTTTTGGGGGGATGATAGTATTCAAAGTTTTATTCTCAAATTAATCCTCTTTTGGGTGTTGGAAATATATAGTTAAATAAAATAATAATAAATTAAATAATATTATTGTTCTATATAAAACAAATAGCTGGAATTGCTGACTACTGAAAACGCCACTAGTGTTTGACAGACTAGAGAAGAGCACAGGTAATCAATTATTATCAGTGTGTACTTCATTAACAAGATATGAGAAACAAGAAGAAACTGCATTGGCTCTATAACACCAATGCAGTTTCTAGTGGACTAATTTATCCTTTAACTATATATTTCCAACACCTAAAAGAGGATTAATTTGAGAATAAAACTTTGAATACTATCATCCCCCCAAAAATGATCATAATTGAAAAGGCAAGTGTATAAAACTCCTCCTCTGAGAATACCAGTGAAGGAAACGATAATCCAGGTCCAGGAGGATGCTGCAGCTGCAGTCAGGTACTTTTTAAATGAATTTTGAAATACAAGTGTTTATTATTACTTTTATTTGTCACTGTAATAAATGTACACTTTAAATTATTACAATAAAGTTACAAAGGAGTCTACTTTTATCCTTTTTACCATACAAAGTCAAACTTGAACATAGGTGACATTACCCATGGAGGAAGGGACATGGAAGAATCAAAGTTAGATCTCCTGTCCCATCTTTCATGCATTCCTCCATCTGCAATATCACCAATGTTCCTCATCAAGAAAATTGGTTTCATTCTGAGTAAATCCTCCATTATAGAAAGAGAATATAGGTCATTCAACTTGCATATAAGAAGTTCTAATTCACATCATAAGTTCCATTGAAATCCAACCCCAGTTGTAGATCAAAAATAGGCAACTTTTAACCTACCACTGGTGTTGAATTGTGATGGAAGAAATAATTATGGGTATAATAATTATCATCTATAGCCACAGTGACATATTTCTATTGAGCATGCAGTATACTGTGTATAAACAAATTATGGCTGAAATCGTTAAGCCTTTTCAAAAAGTGATGAATTTTGATTTCAAGTCCTGCATACATATTTTCAATGCGCACTTTACCCTTAAGAAAAAGTGGAAGAACATGTTGATGGCAAAGGGCAAGTTGGCAATAGGAATTAGATGTAGTTAGGATACAAATTTTAAGCTTATTATCATGCAGAAACGTGACACCAGAGGAAAGTTCAGTGTATCTGAGGCAAATGTATGTAGATGGAAATCTGCAAAATAGGGAAAGCTAAACCAGAAAGTCATACAATGGTCCAAAAGTTCCTGTTTCGATGGGGGATATGACTAAATGCTCATGAAGTTGCTGGAGGAGTAAAACTATCAATAGAGGAATTTAAAGCTAGCAGAGGTTGAAGCGCAATAAAGATTGATGCGATTAAATAAATTTTCTCTCTGGCACTGAACGTCACTGTGTCAACAATTGTCCAATATTGAAAAACTTATCATCTACCAGAAATGCAAAATAGAAGGTCAACCAAACAGACTTTATAAGAAAGTGGATGTAGGCCCAATAGAGGAAAAAGGAACAGATACATATTAATAAACAAACTCGACACACTGAAAAACAGTGAAGTTTTGAACACAGCACTGGAAGCATCCACTGAATAGCAAGATGCCGAATGGAGTGCAAGAAGTTGATTTCATGCAAGGAAAAAAGCAAGTGTTACTGTGTAACTAAAAATGTATTTTTAGCACTTCAAGTAGAACAAGCCAAACTCATGGAAGGATACAAGTGCTAAGCACAACAAAATTGATTGATAAGATATTCAGTGATTGAAATAACTTAAAAACACCAAGATGTAGCATAAAATAAGTCCATCAGAAAGGCAACGAAGGAATACTTGAGAAAGTTAAATGGATGAGTTGTATAATAGGATATAGAGTAAAGCAAGAGCATGAATAATGTAAGACAGTGCCTAGAAATGGGAAAGAAACAGATTTAACCACAAAGCTGGGAGATGACAAAACAACTTGCAACAGACAAATAATGCTAAGAACAGTAACAGAATACTTCAGGAACATATTCTAAAAGCAGAAAATGTTGAAGAGTTACCTATTTTTGGCCTACAAATGGTGTTAGTCAACAATGAGTTTGTGCATTACTTCTTATTTGCAAGTTGCATGCCCTCATTTATTTGTCTCGTAGAGTATTTCCACAAATTGGCACACAACATATACACTAAAACTTTTAATTGATTGAAATTCAATGATGATAATAAGTAAACATAAAGCAAATTGATAATGATTTTTATGGAAGGTTTAGTATAAATTATATAGAATAAAAAAAGGGAAAATGTGGAAACATCACCAGTTGATGGAAACTATCGTAATTTGTAAAAGCTTCAATTATCAGTAAAATTAGTAGTAATAAATGACATTGCAATTACTTGAGTAAATAATAAATACATCACTAAAACAGCAAATTTTACTTCCCTGGAGATAAAATACTCAGGGTTTCATTCAATGCTGAAATGATTCTGGACCAAAACAGAAGAGTGATGCAGTCCAACAGAGGCAGGGAAATACTGCGTATTCCTCTTTGTTTGTTTGAATGAGGCTTCAATCTTGGTCTTTATAGGGCTGCATTCTACTCAGAGAAAAGAACAGATAGCCCACTGCAACACCTTATCTAGAAAAGTAATGTAAGAAGGAGAATAGAATATTGTACTTTAATGAAAGGGAAAAATATTCAGCCAAGTGATGGCAATTAAAATACTATTCAAATATTTCTACTAAAATGTTCACCCTTTTTCTCAGAAGATACTGTGTCATCAAGTAAGGAACACAAACATGTTAATCTTTACAAATTTAAGCAAAATTTCATTATTTTTCCTCTATTTTGCTTTAATTTTCGTCATTGTGCAAAGATATGATCGAAAAAAGCAACGAAAACGGATAATTTAACCGGAATCTCAATTTTATTCCTCTATTTTGCCTTAATTTTCGTCATTTTCTCGAGATATGATCGAAAAAAGCTAGAAAAACGGATAATTTTGGCGAAATTCAAATTTTTTCCTCTATTTGCCTTAACTTTCGACAATTTATGGAGATATGATCGAAAAAGGCAAGAAAAACGGATAATTTTAGCTAAATTTAATTTTCTTTCCTCTATTTTGCCTTAATTTTCGTAATTTTATCGAGATATGATCGAAACAAGTAACGAAAACGGATAATTTTAGCAAAATTTCATTTTTTCCTCTATTTTGCTTTAATTTTCGTCATTGTGCAATGATATGATCGAAAAAAGCAACGAAAACGGATAATTTAACCGAAATCTCAATTATATTCCTCTGTTTTGCCTTAATTTTCGTCATTTTATCGAGAAATGATCAAAACAAGTAACAAAAACGGACAATTTTAGCGAAATTTAAATTTTATTCTCTATTTTGCTTAAATATTCGTCATTTTATCGAGATATGATCAATAAAAGAAACAAAAACGGATAATTTTATCAAAATTTCATTTTTTTCCTCTATTTTGCTTTAAATTTCGTCATTGTGCAAAGATATGATCGGAAAAGGCAACGAAAACGGATAATTTAACCGAATTCTCAATTTTACTGCTCTATTTTGCCTTAATTTTCGTCATTTTATCGAGATATGATAGGAAAAAGCAACAAACACAACAAACAAAATTAAGGCAAAATAGAGGAATAAAATGAAACTTTTAGTGAAATTTTCCGATTTTGTTGCTTTTTTCGATCATATCTCGATAAAATGACGAACATTAAGGCAAAATAGTAGAAAAAAATTGAAATTTCGATATATTGCTAAGTTTTCGTTGCATATTTACATCATAACTCGATAGAATGACAAAATATAGGGAATAATAGAGGAAACGAACTGAAATTTCGGTAAAATTAACTGTTTTCGTTATTTGTATGAACATATCTCGATAAAATGACAAAAATTAAGGCAATATGAATGAAAAAATTGAAATTTCGATACATATATATATACGTTTTTGTCGATATTTTCCATCATATCTCGATAAAATGGCGAAAATAAAGGCAAAGCAGGGAAAAAAAATAGAAATTTCGGTTAAATTATCCATTTTCGTTTCTTTTTTTGATCATATCTGGAAAAAATGAAAAAATTATGACAAAATAGAGGGTAAAAATTGTAATTTCGCTATAATTTTCCGTTTTTGTTGCTTTTTTCGATCATTTCTCGATAAAATGACGAAAATTAAGCCAAAATAGAGGAAGAAAATTGAAATTTCGCTAAAAGTATCCGTTTTCGATGCTTTTTTCGATCATATCTCGAGAAAATTACAAATATTAAGGCAAAATAGAGGAATAAAATTGAATTTTCGATGAAATTATCCGTTTTCCTTGCTTTTATCGATCTTATCTAGCTTAAATGACGAATGATTAGGAATAATAGATGCCAGAAATTGAAATTTCAGTAAACGTTTCCTTTTTCGTTGCTTTTTTCGATCATATCTCTCTAAAATGTCAAATATTAAACCAAAATAGAGTAAGGAAATTAAAATTTCGCTAAAATTATCCGTTTTCGTTGCTTTTTTCGATCATATATTGATAAAATGACGAAATAAAAGTTAAAATAGAGGAAAAAATTGAAATTTCTGTAATTTTATCCGTTTTCGTTGCTTTATTTGATCATATCTCGATAAAATTACGAATATTAAGGCAAAATAGAGGAAAGAAATTTAAATTTGGATATAATTTACGTTTACGATGCTTTTTTCGATCATATCTCGATGAAATGTCAAAATTAAGGCAAAATATAGGATACAAGTTGCAATTACGATAAAAATTCTCCGTTATTGTTACTTTTTTCCTTCATATCTCTATAAAATGACGAAGATTATGGCAAAAAAGAGGAAAGATATTGAAATATCGTTAAAATTATCCGTTTTCGTTGAAATTTTCGATCATTTCTCGATAAAATGACGAAAATTAAGGCAAAATATAGAAAAAAAATTTCGCTATAATTTACTGATTTTGTTGCTTTTTTCAATTAAATCTAGAAAAAAAGATGAAAATTATGGCAATTAGAGAAAAAAAATGAAATCTCGCTATTATTATCCATTTTCGATACTTTTTTCCGTCATATCTCCATAAAATGACGAAAATTAAGACAAAATAGAGGAAAGAAATATAAATTTGGCTAAAATTATCGGATTTCGTTGCTTTTTATGATCATATCTCGATAGAATGACGAGAAATTAGGCAAAATAGAGGAAAGAATTGAAATTTCAGTATAATTATCCTTTTGTGTTGCTTTTATTGATCATATATCGATAAAATGACGAAAATTAATGCAAAATATAGGAAGGAATATGAAATTTCGCTAAAATTATCCGTTTACGTTGCCTATTTCGATCATATCTCGATACAATTACGAAAATTAAGGCAAAATAGTAGAAAAGAATTGAAATTTCGCTAAAATTCTTTATTTTCGTTGCGGTTTTCCGTCATATCTCCATAAAATGACGAAAATTAAGACAAAATAGAGGAAAGAAATATAAATTTGACTAAAATTATCGGATTTCGTTGCTTTTTATGATCATATCTCGATAGAATGACGAGAAATTAGGCAAATAGAGGAAAGAATGGAAATTTCGGTATAATTATCCTTTTGTGTTGCTTTTATTGATCATATATCGATAAAATGACGAAAGTTAATGCAAAATAGATGAAGGAATATGAAATTTCGCTAAAATTATCCGTTTACGTTGCTTATTTCGATCTTATCTCGATAAAATTACGAAGATTAAGGCAAAATAGAAGAAAAGAATTGAAATTTCGCTAAAGTTCTTTATTTTCGTTGCTCTTTTCCGTCATATCTCCATAAAATGACGAAAATTAAGACAAAATAGAGGAAAGAAATTGTTAATTCACTAAAATTATTTGTTTTCGACGCTTATTTCGATCATATCTCGATAAAATGACGAAAATTTTTAGGCAAAATAGAGGAAACAAATTGTAATTTCAATACATATATCCGTTTTTGTTGATTTTTTCGATCATATCCCGATAAAATGGCTAAAATTAAGGCAAAATAGAGAGAACATAATTGACATTTCGGTGAATTTATCCGTTTTCGTTGCTTTTTTCGTTCTTATCTTCATAAAATGACGAAAATTAAGGCAAAATAGAGGAAAGAAATTGTTAATTCACTAAAATTTTCCTTTTTGTTGCTTTTTTCAATAATTTCTCGATAAAATGACGAAAATTAAGGCAAAAAAGAGGAAAAAAATTAAAATTTCGCTAAAATTTACTGTTTTCGTTGCTTTTTTCTTTTAAATCTAGATAAATAGAAGAAAATTATGGCAATATAGAGAAAAAAAATAGAAATCTCGCTAAAATTATCCGGTTTCGTTGCTTTTCTTAACTATCTCGATAAAATGACGAAATATGAGTCAAAATACAGGAAAAAAATTGAAATTTCACTAAAATTATGTGTTTTCGATGCTTATTTCGATCATATCTCGATAAAATGACGAGAATTAAGGCAAAATAGAGGAAAGAAATTGTAATTTCAATACATATATCCGTTTTTGTTGCTTTTTTCGATCATATCCTGATAAAATGGCTAAAATTAAGGCAAAATAGAGAGAACATAATTGTCATTTCGGTGAATTTATACGTTTTCGTTGCTTTTTTCGTTCTTATCTTCATAAAATGACGAAAATTAAGGCAAAATAGAGGAAAAAATTGAAATTTCGCTGAATTTATCCGTTTTCGTTGTTTTTTTCGTTCACATCTTGAATGAATGACGTAGATTAATGAAAGATAGAGGATGGAATTTGAAATTTCCCTAAAATTTTCCTATTTTTTAATTTTTTCGTTCATATCTCGATAAAATTACGAAAAATAAGGCGAAATAGAGGAAGGAAGTCTAAATTTGTTTAAAATTATCCGTTTTCGATGCATTTCTCGAACATATCTCGAGAAAATGACGAAAAATAAGGCTAAAATGAGGAAAAAAAATCAAATTTCGATAATTATAACCGCTTTCGTTACTTTTTTCGATCATATCTTGGCAAAATGACGAAAATTAAAGCTAAATAGAGGAAAAAAATTAAATTTTCGCGTAAATTTTCCGTTTTCGTTGCTTGTAACTATCATATCTAACTAAAATGGCGAATGATTAGGAATAATAGAGGCAAGAAATTGAAATCACGCTAAAATTATCCGTTTTCGTTACTTTTTTTATCATATCTTGATAAATTAAGGAAAAATAGAGGAAAAAATTTCAATTTTGTTCCTCTATTTTGCATAATTTTTCGTCATTTTATCGAGTCATGATCAAAAAAATCATCGAAAACGCATATTTTTAGCTAAATTTCAATTTTTTTCCTCTTTTTTGTCTCAAATTTCTTCATTTGATCGAGATATGATCGAAAATAGCAACGAAATGGATAATTTTAGATAAGCTTCAATGTTTTTACTCTATTGTGCCATAATTTCCGTCAATTTTTCCCAGATATGACCGAAAAAAGCAAGAAAAACGGATAATTTAAGCGAAATTTCAATTTTTTTACACTAATTTGTGTTAATTTCCATCATTCTATCGAGATATGATCGAAAAAGCAACGAAAACGGATAATTTTAGAATAATTTCAATTTTTTACCTCTATTTTGCCTTAATATTTGCCATTTTATCGAGATTTGATCGAATTAAGCAACGAAAACGGATAATTTCGCCGAAATTTAAATTGTTTTCCTCTTTTATGAATTACTTTTCTTCATTTTATCGATATATGATCAAAAATAGCAACTAAATGGATAATTTTAGCGAAATTTCAATATTTTTCCACTGTTTTGCCTTAAATTACGTCAATTTTTCCAAGATATAATCGATAAAAGCAAGGAAAACGGATAATTTAGCGAAATTTCAATTTTTATTCTCTATTTTGCCTTAATTTTCGTCATTCTATCGAGATATGATCGAGAAAATCAACGAAACAGATTATATTAACTAAATTCTAATTTTTTTCGTCTGTTTAGATTTAATTTTCGTCTTTTAATTGAGATATGACCAAAAAAACAACGAAAACTGATTATTTTTAGCGAAATATCAATTTTTTTCCTCTTTTAGCCTTAATTTTCGTCAAATGATCGTGATATGATCGAAAAAAGCAACGAAAACGGAAAGTTTCAAAGAAATTTCAATTTTTATTATTTATTTGCATTAATTTTCGTCATTTTATCGAGATAAGATCGAATAAAAAAACGATAACGCATGATTTCACCAAAATTTCAATTTGTTACTATATTTAGCCTAAATTTTCGTCATGTTGCCAAGATATGATCAAAATAAACATGAATTCGGATATTTTAGCTAAACATTTAATCTTATTCCAATATTTTGCCATAATTAACGTCATTTTATCACGATATAATCCAAAAATTAAAAAAAGGAAAATTTTAGTAAAATTTTAATTAATTTGCCCTAGTTTGCCTTAATTATCGTCATGTTATCGTTTTATGATCGAAAAAAACAACAAAATGGATAATGTTAGCGAAATTTCAATTTTTTCCATTATTTCGCCTTAATTTTTGCAATTTCATCGAGATATGATCGAAAAAAGCAACGAAAACGAATAATTTCACTAAAATCTTAATTTTATTCCTCTATTCTGCTTAATTTTCGTCATTTTATGGAGATATGATTGAAAAAAGTATAGAAAACCGATAATTTAAGCGAAATTTCAATTTGTTTTCCTCTATTTTGCCTAAGTATTCTTTACTTTATTGAGTTATGATCGAAAAAAGCAACGGAAACGGATTATTTCACTAAAATCTTAATTTTATTCCTCTATTTTCCTTTAATTTGCGTCATTTTTTCGAAATATGCTCGAAAATAGAAACGAAAATAGATAATTTTATCGAAATTTCAGTTTTTTTCCTCAATTTACCTTAATTTTTGCCATTTTATCGAGATCTGATCGAAAAAAGCTACGAAAACGGATAATTTAACCGAAATTTCAATTTTTCCCACTTTCTTGCCTTACTTTTTTCATTTTATCGATATATGATCGATAATAGCAACGAAATGGATCATTTTAGCGAAATTTCAATGTTTCTCCTCTATTTTGCCTTAGTTTACGTCCATTTTTCTAAGATATGATCGACAAAGGCAAGGAAAGCGGATAATATCAGCGAAATATTAATCTTTTTCCTCTATTTTGCCTTAATTTTCGGCAAAAGATCGTGATATGATTGAAAAAAGCAACGAAAACAGATCATTTCACTAAAATCTTAATTTTATTCCACTATTTTCCTTTAATTTCCGATATTATATTTAAATTTGCTCGAAAACAGAAACGAAAATGGATAATTTTAGCGAAATTCTAATATTTTTCCTTTATCTTGCCCTAATTTTCGTCATTCGTTCGTGATATGAACGAAAAAATTAACGAAAACGGATAGCTTTAGCGAAATTTCAATTTGTTTTCCTCTATTTTGCCTTAATACTCGTCACTTTATTGAGTTATGATCGAAAAATGCAACGAAAACGGAAAATCTTAGGGAAATTTCAATTTGTTTTCCTCTATTTTGCCTTAATTTTCGCAATTGAATCGAGATTTGATCGAAAAAAGCGACGAAAAGTGATAATTTCACCGAAATTGCGATTTTCTTCCTCTTTTTTGCCTCAATTTTTGTCATTTTATCGTGTTATGATCAAAAAAAGAACGAAAATGAATGATATTAGCGAAATTTCAATTTGTTTCCTTTATTTTATCTTTTATTTCATATCATACGGACATGATCGAAAAAAGAAACGTAAACGGAAAATTTCAAAGAAATTTCAATTTTTATTTTCTATTTGCCTTAATTTTCGTAATTTTATGGAGAAAAGATCGAATAAAGCAACGTAAACAGATTTTTTCACTATAATCTTAATTTTATTCATCTATTTTCCTTTACTTTGCGTCATGTTTTCGAAATATGCTCGAAAATAGAACCGAAAATGGACAATTTTATCGGAATTTCAGTTTTTTTCCTTTATTTTGCCTTAATTTTCGTCATTTTGTCGATATATGATCGAAAAAAGCAACGAAAGCGGATGATTTCACAAGAATTTTTTTTTCCTCTATTTTGGTTAAATTTTCTTCATTTTATTTAATGAGATCGAAAAAAGAACGAAAACGGATGATTTTAGCGAAATTTCAATTTTTTTCCTTTATTTTTTTCATATCATCCAGACATGATCGAAAAAAGCAAAGAAAACGGAAAATTACCAAAAAATTTCAATTCTTATTTTCTATTTGCCTTAATTTTCGTAATTTTATCGAGAAAAGATCGAATAAAGCAACGAAAACGGATTATTTCACTAAAATCTTCATTTTATTCCTCTATTTTCCTTTTATTTACGTCATTTTATCGAAATATATTCGGAAATAGAAACGAAAATGGATAATTTAATCGAAATTTCAGTTTTTTTCCCCTATTTTGCCTTAATTTTTACGATTTTATCGAGATTTGATCCATAAAAGCAACGAAAAA
Source organism: Sympetrum striolatum (assembly GCA_947579665.1). Taxonomy (NCBI): domain Eukaryota; kingdom Metazoa; phylum Arthropoda; class Insecta; order Odonata; family Libellulidae; genus Sympetrum; species Sympetrum striolatum. The sequence goes on from OX388350.1 coordinate 85,110,688, forward strand.
GGATAATTTCACCGAAATTTCAATATTTTCCCACTTTATTGCCTTACTTTTTTTCATTTTATCGATATGTGTTCGAAAATAGCAACGAAAAGGATAATTATGGCGAAATGCCAATGTTTCTCATCTATTTTGCCTTAGTTTACGTGTATTTTTCCAAGATATGATCGACAAAGGCAAGGAAAGCGGATAATATCAGCGAAATATTAAATTTTTTCCTATATTTTGCCTTAAATTTCGGCAAATTATCGTGATATGATCGAAAAAAGCAACAAAAACGGATTATTTCACTAAAATCTTAATTTTATTCCTCTATTTTCCTTTTATATTCTTCATTTTATGGATATATGATCGAATATAGTAACGAAACGGATAATTTTAGCGAAACTTCTATTTTTTCCTCTATTTTTCCTTTATTTTCGTCATTTCATCGAGATATTATCGAAAAAAGTAACGAAAACAGATAATTTTAGCGAAAATTTAATTTGTTTTCCTCTATTTTGCCTAAATATACTTCACTTTATTGAGTTATGATCGAAAGAAGCAACGAAAACGGAAAATTTTAGCAAAATTTTAATTTTTTTCCTTTATTTTTCAAATATTTTTGTCATTTTATCAAGAAATGACCGAAAAAAGCAACGAAAACGGATTATTTCACTAAAATCTTAATTTAATTCTTCTATTTTCCTTTAATTAGCGTCATTTTTTCGAAATATGCTCGAAAATAGAACCGAAAATGGACAATTTTATCGGAATTTCAGTTTTTTTTTCCTTTATATTGCCTTAATTTTCGTCATTTTGTCGATATATGATCGAAAAAGCAACAAAAAGCAAGCAAAGGAAAATGGATAATTTTAGCATTCTTTCTATTTTTTTCGTCTATTTTGATTATATTTTCGTCATTTTATCGAGATATGATTGAAAAATGCAACGAAAATGGAAAATTTTAGCGAAATTTCATTTTTTTTCCTTTATTTTTCCGTTTTTTTGTCCTTTTATCCAGACATGACCAAAAAAAGCAACGAAAACAGATTATTTCACTAAAATCTTAATTTTATTCCTCTATTTTCCTATAACTTGCGTCATTTTTTCGAAATATGCTCGAAAATAGAACCGAAAATGGACAATTTTATCGGAATTTCAGTTTTTTTCCTATATTTTGCCTTAATTTTCGTCATTTTATCTAGACATGACCGAAAAAAGCAACGAAAACAGATATTTTCACTAAAATCTTAATTTTATTCCTCTATTTTCCTTTAATTTTCGTCATTTTATCGAAATATGCTCGAAAATAGAAACGAAAATGGATAATTTTAGCGAAATTTCTATTTTTTTGTCTATTTTGCCTTTATTTTCGTCATTTTGTCTGGATATGATTGAAAAAAGTTACAAAAACCGATAATTTTAGCGAAATTTCAACTTGTTATCCTCTATTTTGCCTTTATATTCGTCATTTTATCAAGTTATGATCGAAAAATACAACGAAAACGGAAAATTTTTGCGAAATTTCAATTTTTCTTCCTTTTTTTTCCTACATTTTTGTCATTTTATCCAGACATGATCGAAAAAAGCAACGAACACGGAAATTTTCAAAGAAATTTCAATTTTTATTTTTTATTTGCCCTAATTTTCGTCATTTTATCGAGATAAGATCGAATAAAAAAACGATAACGAATGATTTAACCGAAATTTCAATTTGTTCCTATATTTAGCCTTAATTTCAGTCAATTTTTCCAAATATGATCAAAAAAAGCAAGGAAAACGAATAATTTTCGAAATTTCGATGTTTTTCCTCATTTTTGTCTATTTTTTCTTCATTTTCTAGATATAAGATCGAAAATAGCATCGAAATGGATAATTTTAGATAAGTTTTAATGATTTTATTCTATTATGCCTTAATTTACGTCCATAGTTCCAAGTTATGATTGAAAAAAGTAAGGAAAAACGGATAACTTTAACGAAACTTCTATTTTTTCCTCTATGTTGCCTTTATTTTCGTCATTTCATCGAGATATTATCGAAAAAAGTAACGAAAACAGATAATTTGAGAGAAATATCAATTTTTTTTCTCTATTATGCCTTAATATTCGTCATTTTATTAAGTTATGATTGAAAAATGAAACGAAAACGGAAAATTTTAGTAAAATTTTAATCTTTTTCCTATATTTTGCCTTAATTTTCGAAATTGAATCGAGATTTGATCGAAAAAAGCGACCAAAATGATAATTTCACCGAAATTTCGATGTTTTTCCTGAATTTTGTATATTTTTCTTCATTTTACAAATATAAGATCAAAAATAGCATCTAAATGGATAATTTTAGATAAGTTTTAATGTTTTTACTCTATTATGCCTTAAATTACGTCAATTGTTCCAAGTAATGATTGAAAAAAGTAAGGAAAACGGATAATTTAAGCGAAATTTCAATATTTTTCCTCTACTTTGAGTTAATTTTCGTCATTTTATCGAGATATGTTCGAGAAAACAACGAAAACGGAAAATATTACCGAAATTCCAATATTTTTCGTCTGTTTGGCCTTAATTTTCGTAATTTTATTTATATATGGCCAAAAAACTACGAAAAATGATAATTTTCGCAAAATTTCTAATTTCTTCCCTCTATTTTGCCTTCATTTTCGTCATTTTATTGAGATATGTTTTACAAAAGCAAAGGAAACTGAATATTTCACTAAAATCTTAATTTTATTCCTCTATTTTCCATAAATTTTCTTCATTTTATCGAGATATGATCCGATTAAGCAATAAAAATGGATAATTGTAGCGAAATTTCAATTTCATTCCTCTTTTTTGCCTTCATTTTTTTCATTCTATCGAGATATGATCGAAAAGAGCAACGAAAACGGATAATATTACCGAAATTCCAATTTTTTTCACCTGTTTAGCCTTAATTTCCGTAATTTTATTTAGATAAGATCATAAAAAGCAACGAAAACGGATAATTTCACCGAAATTTCAATTTTATTCCTCGTTTTCGCCTTAATTTTTGTCATTTTATCGTTTTATGATCGAAAAATATAACGAAAACTGATAATTTAGCGAAATATTAATTTTTTCCTCTATTTTGCCTTAATTTACGTCAAATGATCGTGATTTCATCGAAAAAAGCAACAAAAACGGATTATTTCACTAAAATCTTAATTTTATTCTTCTATTTTCCTTTAATATTCTTCATTTTATGGATATATGATCGAATATAGTAACGAAACGGATAACTTTAGCGAAACTTCTATTTTTTCCTCTATTTTTCCTTTATTTTCGTAATTTCATCGAGATATTATCGAAAAAATTAACGAAAACAGATAATTTTAGCAAAATTTTAATTTTTTTCCTTTATTTTTCAAATATTTTTGTCATTTTATCAAGAAATGACCGAAAAAAGCAACGAAAACGGATTATTTCACTAAAATCTTAATTTAATTCTTCTATTTTCCTTTAATTTGCGTCATTTTTTCGAAATATGCTCGAAAATAGAACCGAAAATGGACAATTTTATCGGAATTTCAGTTTTTTTTCCTTTATTTTGCCTTAATTTTCGTCATATTGTCGATATATGATCGAAAAAGCAACAAAAAGCAAGCAAAGGAAAATGGATAATTTTAGCATTCTTTCTATTTTTTTCGTCTATTTTGATTATATTTTCGTCATTTTATCGAGATATGATTGAAAAATGCAACGAAAATGGAAAATTTTATCGAAATTTCATTTTTTTTCCTTTATTTTTCCGTTTTTTGTCCTTTTATCCAGACATGACCAAAAAAAGAAACGAAAACAGATTATTTCACTAAAATCTTAATTTTATTCCTCTATTTTCCTATAATTTGCGTCATTTTTTCGAAACATGCTCGAAAATAGAACCGAAAATGGACAATTTTATCGGAATTTCAGTTTTTTTCCTATATTTTGCCTTAATTTTCGTCATTTTATCTAGACATGACCGAAAAAAGCAACGAAAACAGATATTTTCACTAAAATCTTAATTTTATTCCTCTATTTTCCTTTAATTTGCGTCATTTTATCGAAATATGCTCGAAAATAGAAACGAAAATGGATAATTTTAGCGAAATTTCTATTTTTTTTGTCTATTTTGCCTTTATTTTCGTCATTTTATCTGGATATGATTGAAAAAAGTTACAAAAACCGATAATTTTAGCGATATTTCAACTTGTTATCCTCTATTTTGCCTTTATATTCGTCATTTTATCACGTAATGATCGAAAAATGCAACGAAAACGGAAAATTTTTGCGAAATTTCAATTTTTCTTCCTTTTTTTTCCTACATTTTTGTCATTTTATCAAGACATGATCGAAAAAAGCAACGAACACGGAAATTTTCAAAGAAATTTCAATTTTTTTTTTTTATTTGCCCTAATTTTCGTTTTTTCTCGAGATAAGATCGAATAAAAAAACGATAACGAATGATTTAACCGAAATTTCAATTTGTTCCTATATTTAGCCTTCATTTCAGTCAATTTTTCCAAATATGATCAAAAAAAGCAAGGAAAATGAATAATTTTCGAAATTTCGATGTTTTTCCTCATTTTTGTCTATTTTTTCTTCATTTTATAGATATAAGATCGAAAATAGCATCGAAATGGATAATTTTAGATTAGTTTTAATGATTTTATTCTATTATGCCTTAATTTACGTCCATAGTTCCAAGTTATGATTGAAAAGGAAGTAAGGAAAAACGGATAACTATAGCGAAACTTGTATTTTTTCCTCTATGTTGCCTTTATTTTCGTCATTTCATCGAGATATTATCGAAAAAAGTAACGAAAACAGACAATTTGAGAGAAATATCGATTTGTTTTCTCTATTATGCCTTAATATTCGTCATTTTATTGAGTTATGATTGAAAAATGAAACGAAAACGGAAAATTTTAGTAAAATTTTAATCTTTTTCCAATATTTTGCCTTAATTTTCGAAATTGCATCGAGATTTGATCTAAAAAAGCGACCAAAATGATAATTTCACCGAAATTTCGATGTTTTTCCTGAATTTTGTATATTTTTCTTCATTTTACAAATATCAGATCGAAAATAGCATCAAAATGGATAATTTTAGATAAGTTTTAATGTTTTTACTCTATTATGCCTTAAATTACGTCAATTGTTGCAAGTAATGATTGAAAAAAGTAAGGAAAACGGATAATTTAAGCGAAATCTCAATATTTTTCCTCTACTTTGAGTTAATTTTCGTCATTTTATCGAGATATGTTCGAGAAAACAACGAAAACGGAAAATATTACCGAAATTCCAATATTTTTCGTCTGTTTGGCCTTAATTTTCGTAATTTTATTTATATATGGCCAAAAAACTACGAAAAATGATAATTTTCGCAAAATTTCTAATTTCTTACCTCTATTTTGCCTTCATTTTCGTCATTTTATTGAGATATGTTTTACAAAAGCAAAGGAAACTGAATATTTCACTAAAATCTTAATTTTATTCCTCTATTTTCCATAAATTTTCTTCATTTTATCGAGATATGATCCGATTAAGCAATAAAAATGGATAATTGTAACGAAATTTCAATTTCATTCCTCTTTTTTGCCTTCATTTTTGTCATTATATCGAGATATGATCGAAAAGAGCAACGAAAACGGATAATATTACCGAAATTCCAATTTTTTTCACCTGTTTAGCCTTAATTTCCGTAATTTTATTTAGATAAGATCATAAAAAGCAACGAAAACGGATAATTACTACGAAATTTCAATTTTATTCCTCTTTTTCGCCTTAATTTTTGTCATTTTATCGTTTTATGATCGAAAAATATAACGAAAACTGATAATTTAGCGAAATATTAATTTTTTTCCTCTATTTTGCCTTAATTTACGTCAAATGATCGTGATTTCATCGAAAAAAGCAACAAAAACGGATTATTTTACTAAAATCTTAATTTTATTCCTCTATTTTCCTTTAATATTCTTCATTTTATGGATATATGATCGAATATAGTAACGAAACGGATAACTTTAGCGAAACTTCTATTTTTTCCTCTATTTTTCCTTTATTTTCGTCATTTCATGGAGATATTATCGAAAAAAGTAACGAAAACAGATAATTTTAGCTATAATTTAATTTGTTTTCCTCTATTTTGCCTAAATATACTTCACTTTATTGAGTTATGATCGAAAGAAGCAACGAAAACGGAAAATTTTAGCAAAATTTTAATTTTTTTCCTTTATTTTTCAAATATTTTTATCATTTTATCAAGAAATGACCGAAAAAAGCAACGAAAACGGATTATTTCACTAAAATCTTAATTTATTTCTTCTATTTTCCTTTAATTTGCGTCATTTTTTCGAATTATGCTCGAAAATAGAACCGAAAATGGACAATTTTATCGGAATTTCAGTTTTTTTTCCTTTATTTTGCCTTAATTTTCGTCATTTTGTCGATATATGATCGAAAAAGCAACAAAAAGCAAGCAAAGGAAAATGGATAATTTTAGCATTCTTTCTATTTTTTTCGTCTATTTTGATTATATTTTCGTCATTTTATCGAGATATGATTGAAAAATGCAACGAAAAGGGAAAATTTTAGCGAAATTTCATTTTTTTTTCCTTTATTTTTCCGTTTTTTGTCCTTTTATCCAGACATGACCAAAAAAGTAACGAAAACAGATTATTTCACTAAAATCTTAATTTTATTCCTCTATTTTCCTATAATTTGCGTCATTTTTTCGAAATATGCTCGAAAGTACAACCTAAAATGGACAATTTTATCGGAATTTCAGTTTTTTTCCTATATTTTGCCTTAATTTTCGTCATTTTATCTAGACATGACCGAAAAAAGCAACGAAAACAGATTATTTCACTAAAATCTTAATTTTATTCCTCTATTTTCCTATAATTTGCGTCATTTTTTCGAAATATGCTCGAAAATAGAACCGAAAATGGACAATTTTATCGGAATTTCAGTTTTTTTCCTATATTTTGCCTTAATTTTCGTCATTTTATCTAGACATGAACGAAAAAAGCAATGAAAACGGATTATTTCACTAAAATCTTAATTTTATTCCTCTATTTTCCTTTAATTTTCGTCATTTTATCGAAATATGCTCGAAAATAGAAACGAAAATGGATAATTTTAGCGAAATTTCCAATTTTTTTGTCTATTTTGCCTTTATATTCGTCATTTTATCAAGTTATGATCGAAAAAAGCAACGAAAACGGAAAATTTTTGCGAAATTTCAATTTTTCTTCCTTTTTTTCCTACATTCTTGTCATTTTATCCAGACATGATCGAAAAAAGCAACGAACACGGAAATTTTCAAAGAAATTTCAATTTTTATTTTTTATTTGCCCTAATTTTCGTCATTTTATCGAGATAAGATCGAATAAAAAAACGATAACGACTGATTTAACCGAAATTTCAATTTGCTCCTATATTTAGCCTTAATTTCAGTCAATTTTTCCAAATATGATCAAAAAAAGCAAGGAAAACGAATAATTTTCGAAATTTCGATGTTTTTCCTCATTTTTGTCTATTTTTTCTTCATTTTATAGATATAAGATCGAAAATAGCATCGAAATGGATAATTTTAGATAAGTTTTAATGATTTTATTCTATTATGCCTTAATTTACGTCCATAGTTCCAAGTTATGATTGAAAAAAGTAAGGAAAAACGGATAACTTTAACGAAACTTCTATTTTTTCCTCTATGTTGCCTTTATTTTCGTCATTTCATCGAGATATTATCGAAAAAAGTAACGAAAACAGATAATTTGAGAGAAATATCAATTTTTTTTCTCTATTATGCCTTAATATTCGTCATTTTATTGAGTTATGATTGAAAAATGAAACGAAAACGGAAAATTTTAGTAAAATTTTAATTTTTTTCCTATATTTTGCCTTAATTTTCGAAATTGAATCGAGATTTGATCGAAAAAAGCGACCAAAATGATAATTTCACCGAAATTTCGATGTTTTTCCTGAATTTTGTATATTTTTCTTCATTTTACAAATATCAGATCGAAAATAGCATCAAAATGGATAATTTTAGATAAGTTTTAATGTTTTTACTCTATTATGCCTTAAATTACGTCAATTGTTCCAAGTAATGATTGAAAAAAGTAAGGAAAACGGATAATTTAAGCGAAATTTCAATATTTTTCCTCTGCTTTGAGTTAATTTTCGTCATTTTATCGAGATATGTTCGAGAAAACAACGAAAACGGAAAATATTACCGAAAATCCAATATTTTTCGTCTGTTTGGCCTTAATTTTCGTAATTTTATTTATATATGGCCAAAAAACTACGAAAAATGATAATTTTCGCAAAATTTCTAATTTCTTCCCTCTATTTTGCCTTCATTTTCGTCATTTTATTGAGATATGTTTTACAAAAGCAAAGGAAACTGAATATTTCACTAAAATCTTAATTTTATTCCTCTATTTTCCATAAATTTTCTTCATTTTATCGAGATATGATCCGATTAAGCAATAAAAATGGATAATTGTAGCGAAATTTCCATTTCATTCCTCTTTTTTGCCTTCATTTTTGTCATTCTATCGAGATATGATCGAAAAGAGCAACGAAAACGGATAATATTACTGAAATTCCAATTTTTTTCACCTGTTTAGCCTTAATTTCCGTAATTTTATTTAGATAAGATCATAAAAAGCAACGAAAACGGATAATTACTACGAAATTTCAATTTTATTCCTCTTTTTCGCCTTAATTTTTGTCATTTTATCGTTTTAAGATCGAAAAATATAACGAAAACTGATAATTTAGCGAAATATTAATTTGTTTCCTCTATTTTGCCTTAATTTACGTCAAATGATCGTGATTTCATCGAAAAAAGCAACAAAAACGGATTATTTCACTAAAATCTTAATTTTATTCCTCTTTTTTCCTTTAATATTCTTCATTTTATTGATATATGATCGAATATAGTAACGAAACGGATAACTTTAGCGAAACTTCTATTTTTTCCTCTATTTTTCCTTTATTTTCGTTAATTCATCGAGATATTATCGAAAAAAGTAACGAAAACAGATAATTTTAGCGAAAATTTAATTTGTTTTCCTCTATTTTGCCTAAATATACTTCGCTTTATTGAGTTATGATCGAATGAAGCAACAAAACAGGAAAATTTTAGCAAAATTTTTATTTTTTTCCTTTATTTTTCAAATATTTTTGTCATTTTATCAAGAAATGACCGAAAAAAGCAACGAAAACGGATTATTTCACTAAAATCTTAATTTAATTCTTCTATTTTCCTTTAATTTGCGTCATTTTTTCGAAATATGCTCGAAAATAGAACCGAAAATGGACAATTCTATCGGAATTTCAGTTTTTTTTCCTTTATTTTGCCTTAATTTTCGTCATTTTGTCGATATATGATAAAAAAAGCAACAAAAAGCAAGCAAAGGAAAATCGATAATTTTAGCATTCTTTCTATTTTTTTCGTCTATCTGGATTATATTTTCGTCATTTTATCGAGATATGATTGAAAAATGCAACGGAAATGGAAAAGTTTAGCGAAATTTCATTTTTTTTCCTTTATATTTCCGTTTTTTAGTCCTTTTATCCAGACATGACCGAAAAAAGCAACGAAAACAGATTATTTTACTAAAATCTTAATTTTATTCCTCTATTTTCCTTTAATTTTCGTCGTTTTATCGAAATATGCTCGAAAATAGAAACGAAAATGGATAATTTTAGCGAAATTTCCAATTTTTTTGTCTATTTTGCCTTTATTTTCATCATTTTATCTGGATATGATTGAAAAAAGTTACAAAAACCGATAATTTTAGCGAAATTTCAACTTGTTATCCTCTATTTTGCCTTTATATTCGCCATTTTATCAAGTTATGATCGAAAAATGCAACGAAAACGGAAAATTTTTTGCGAAATTTCAATTTTTCTGCTTTTTTCCTACATTTTTGTCATTTTATCCAGACATGATCGAAAAAAGCAACGAACACGGAAATTTTCAAAGAAATTTCAATTTTTATTTTTTATTTGCCCTAATTTTCGTCATTTTATCGAGATAAGATCGAATAAAAAAACGATAACGAATGATTTCACCGAAATTTCAATTTGCTCCTATATTTAGCCTTAATTTCAGTCAATTTTTCCAAATATGATCAAAAAGAGCAAGTAAAACGAATAATTTTCGAAATTTCGATGTTTTTCCTCATTTTTGTCTATTTTTTCTTCATTTTATAGATATAAGATCGAAAATAGCATCGAAATGGATAATTTTAGATAAATTTTAATGATTTTATTCTATTATGCCTTAATTTACGTCCATAGTTCCAAGTTATGATTGAAAAAAGTAAGGAAAAACGGATAACTTTAGCGAAACTTCTATTTTTTCCTCTATGTTGCCTTTATTTTCGTCATTTCATCGCGATTTTATCGAAAAAAGTAACGAAAACCGATAATTTTAGCGAAATTTCAACTTGTTATCCTCTATTTTGCCTTTATATTCGTCATTTTATCAAGTTATGATTGAAAAATGCAACGAAAACGGAAAATTTTAGTAAAATTTTAATTTTTTTCCTATATTTTGCCTTAATTTTCGAAATTGAATCGAGATTTGATCGAAAAAAGCGACCAAAATGATAATTTTACCGAAATTTCGATGTTTTTCCTGAATTTTGTATATTTTTCTTCATTTTACAAATATAAGATCGAAAATAGCATCAAAATGGATAATTTTAGATAATTTTTAATGTTTTTACTCTATTATGCCTTAAATTACGTCAATTGTTCCAAGTAATGATTGAAAAAAGTAAAAACGGATAATTTAAGCGAAATTTCAATATTTTTCCTCTACTTTGAGTTAATTTTCGTCATTTTATCGAGATATGTTCGAGAAAACAACGAAAACGGAAAATATTACCGAAATTCCAATATTTTTCGTCTGTTTGGCCTTAATTTTCGTAATTTTATTTATATATGGCCAAAAAACTACGAAAAATGATAATTTTCGCAAAATTTCTAATTTCTCTATTTGCCATAAATTTTCTTCATTTTATCGAGATATGATCCGATTAAGCAATAAAAATGGATAATTGTAGCGAAATTTCAATTTCATTCCTCTTTTTTGCCTTCATTTTTGTCATTCTATCGAGATATGATCGAAAAGAGCAGCGAAAACGGATAATATTACCGAAATTCCAATTTTTTTCACCTGTTTAGCCTTAATTTCCGTAATTTTATTTATATAAGATCATAAAAAGCAACGATAACGGATAATTACACCGAAATTTCAATTTCATTCCTCTTTTTTGCCTTCATTTTTGTCATTCTATCGAGATATGATCGAAAAGAGCAACGAAAACGGATAATATTACCGAAATTCCAATTTTTTTCACCTGTTTAGCCTTAATTTCCGTAATTTAATTTAGATAAGACCATAAAAAGCAACGAAAACTAATAATTACACCGAAATTTAAATTTTATTCCTCTTTTTCGCCTTAATTTTTGTCATTTTATCGTTTTATGATCGAAAAATATAACGAAAACTGATAATTTAGCGAAATATTAATTTTTTTCCTCTATTTTGCCTTAATTTACGTCAAATGATCGTGATTTCATCGAAAAAAGCAACAAAAACGGATTATTTCACTAAAATCTTAATTTTATTCCTCTATTTTCCTTTAATATTCTTCATTTTATGGATATATGATCGAATATAGTAACGAAACGGATAACTTTAGCGAAACTCCTATTTTTTCCTCTATTTTTCCTTTATTTTCGTCATTTCATGGAGATATTATCGAAAAAAGTAACGAAAACAGATAATTTTAGCGAAAATTGAATTTTTTTTCCTCTATTTTGCCTAAATATACTTCACTTTATTGAGTTATGATCGAAAGAAGCAACGAAAACGGAAAATTTCAGCAAAATTTTAATTTTTTTCCTTTATTTTTCAAATATTTTTGTCATTTTATCAAGAAATGACCGAAAAAAGCAACGAAAACGGATTATTTCACTAAAATCTTAGTTTAATTCTTCTATTTTCCTTTAATTTGCGTCATTTTTTCGAAATATGCTCGATAATAGAACCGAAAATGGACAATTTTATCAGAATTTCATTTTTTTTTCCTTTATTTTGCCTTAATTTTCGTCATTTTGTCGATATATGATCGAAAAAGCAACAAAAAGCAAGCAAAGGAAAATGGATAATTTTAGCATTCTTTCTATTTTTTTCGTCTATTTTGATTATATTTTCGTCATTTTATCGAGATATGATTGAAAAATGCAACGAAAAGGGAATTTTTTAGCGAAACTTCATTTTTTTTCCTTTATTTTTCCGTTTTTTTGTCCTTTTATCCAGACATGACCAAAAAAGTAACGAAAACAGATTATTTCACTAAAATCTTAATTTTATTCCTCTATTTTCCTATAATTTGCGTCATTTTTTCGAAATATGCTCGAAAGTAGAACCTAAAATGGACAATTTTATCGGAATTTCAGTTTTTTTCCTATATTTTGCCTTAATTTTCGTCATTTTATCTAGACATGACCGAAAAAAGCAACGAAAACAGATTATTTCACTAAAATCTTAATTTTATTCCTCTATTTTCCTATAATTTGCGTCATTTTTTCGAAATATGCTCGAAAATAGAACCGAAAATGGACAATTTTATCGGAATTTCAGTTTTTTTCCTATATTTTGCCTTAATTTTCGTCATTTTATCTAGACATGACCGAAAAAAGCAATGAAAACGGATTATTTCTCTAAAATCTTAATTTTATTCCTCTATTTTCCTTTAATTTTCGTCATTTTATCGAAATATGCTCGAAAATAGAAACGAAAATGGATAATTTTAGCGAAATTTCCAATTTTTTTGTCTATTTTGCCTTTATTTTCGTCATTTTATCTGGATATGATTGAAAAAAGTTACAAAAACCGATAATTTTAGCGAAATTTCAACTTGTTATCCTCTATTTTGCCTTTATATTCGTCATTTTATCAAGTTATGATCGAAAAATGCAACGAAAACGGAAACCTTTTTGCGAAATTTCAATTTTTCTTCCTTTTTTTTCCTACATTCTTGTCATTTTATCCAGACATGATCGAAAAAAGCAACGAACACGGAAATTTTCGGAGAAATTTCAATTTTTATTTTTTATTTGCCCTAATTTTCGTCATTTTATCGAGATAAGATCGAATAAAAAAACGATAACGAATGATTTAACCGAAATTTCAATTTGCTCCTATATTTAGCCTTCATTTCAGTCAATTTTTCCAAATATGATCAAAAAAAGCAAGGAAAACGAATAATTTTCGAAATTTCGATGTTTTTCCTCATTTTTGTCTATTTTTTCTTCATTTTATAGATATAAGATCGAAAATAGCATCGAAATGGATAATTTTAGATAAGTTTTAATGATTTTATTCTATTATGCCTTAATTTACGTCCATAGTTCCAAGTTATGATTGAAAAAAGTAAGGAAAAACGGATAACTTTAGCGAAACTTCTATTTTTTCCTCTATGTTGCCTTTATTTTCGTCATTTCATCGAGATATTATATAAAAAAGTAACGAAAACAGATAATTTGAGAGAAATATCAACTTGTTATCCTCTATTTTGCCTTTATATTCGTCATTTTATCAAGTTATGATTGAAAAATGCAACGAAAACGGAAAATTTTAGTAAAATTTTAATTTTTTTCCTATATTTTGCCTTAATTTTCGAAATTGAATCGAGATTTGATCGAAAAAAGCGACCAAAATGATAATTTTACCGAAATTTCGATGTTTTTCCTGAATTTTGTATATTTTTCTTCATTTTACAAATATAAGATCGAAAATAGCATCAAAATGGATAATTTTAGATAATTTTTAATGTTTTTACTCTATTATGCCTTAAATTACGTCAATTGTTCCAAGTAATGATTGAAAAAAGTAAAAACGGATAATTTAAGCGAAATTTCAATATTTTTCCTCTACTTTGAGTTAATTTTCGTCATTTTATCGAGATATGTTCGAGAAAACAACGAAAACGGAAAATATTACCGAAATTCCAATATTTTTCGTCTGTTTGGCCTTAATTTTCGTAATTTTATTTATATATGGCCAAAAAACTACGAAAAATGATAATTTTCGCAAAATTTCTAATTTCTCTATTTGCCATAAATTTTCTTCATTTTATCGAGATATGATCCGATTAAGCAATAAAAATGGATAATTGTAGCGAAATTTCAATTTCATTCCTCTTTTTTGCCTTCATTTTTGTCATTCTATCGAGATATGATCGAAAAGAGCAGCGAAAACGGATAATATTACCGAAATTCCAATTTTTTTCACCTGTTTAGCCTTAATTTCCGTAATTTTATTTATATAAGATCATAAAAAGCAACGATAACGGATAATTACACCGAAATTTCAATTTCATTCCTCTTTTTTGCCTTCATTTTTGTCATTCTATCGAGATATGATCGAAAAGAGCAACGAAAACGGATAATATTACCGAAATTCCAATTTTTTTCACCTGTTTAGCCTTAATTTCCGTAATTTAATTTAGATAAGACCATAAAAAGCAACGAAAACTAATAATTACACCGAAATTTAAATTTTATTCCTCTTTTTCGCCTTAATTTTTGTCATTTTATCGTTTTATGATCGAAAAATATAACGAAAACTGATAATTTAGCGAAATATTAATTTTTTTCCTCTATTTTGCCTTAATTTACGTCAAATGATCGTGATTTCATCGAAAAAAGCAACAAAAACGGATTATTTCACTAAAATCTTAATTTTATTCCTCTATTTTCCTTTAATATTCTTCATTTTATGGATATATGATCGAATATAGTAACGAAACGGATAACTTTAGCGAAACTCCTATTTTTTCCTCTATTTTTCCTTTATTTTCGTCATTTCATGGAGATATTATCGAAAAAAGTAACGAAAACAGATAATTTTAGCGAAAATTGAATTTTTTTTCCTCTATTTTGCCTAAATATACTTCACTTTATTGAGTTATGATCGAAAGAAGCAACGAAAACGGAAAATTTCAGCAAAATTTTAATTTTTTTCCTTTATTTTTCAAATATTTTTGTCATTTTATCAAGAAATGACCGAAAAAAGCAACGAAAACGGATTATTTCACTAAAATCTTAGTTTAATTCTTCTATTTTCCTTTAATTTGCGTCATTTTTTCGAAATATGCTCGATAATAGAACCGAAAATGGACAATTTTATCAGAATTTCATTTTTTTTTCCTTTATTTTGCCTTAATTTTCGTCATTTTGTCGATATATGATCGAAAAAGCAACAAAAAGCAAGCAAAGGAAAATGGATAATTTTAGCATTCTTTCTATTTTTTTCGTCTATTTTGATTATATTTTCGTCATTTTATCGAGATATGATTGAAAAATGCAACGAAAAGGGAATTTTTTAGCGAAACTTCATTTTTTTTCCTTTATTTTTCCGTTTTTTTGTCCTTTTATCCAGACATGACCAAAAAAGTAACGAAAACAGATTATTTCACTAAAATCTTAATTTTATTCCTCTATTTTCCTATAATTTGCGTCATTTTTTCGAAATATGCTCGAAAGTAGAACCTAAAATGGACAATTTTATCGGAATTTCAGTTTTTTCCTATATTTTGCCTTAATTTTCGTCATTTTATCTAGACATGACCGAAAAAAGCAACGAAAACAGATTATTTCACTAAAATCTTAATTTTATTCCTCTATTTTCCTATAATTTGCGTCATTTTTTCGAAATATGCTCGAAAATAGAACCGAAAATGGACAATTTTATCGGAATTTCAGTTTTTTTCCTATATTTTGCCTTAATTTTCGTCATTTTATCTAGACATGACCGAAAAAAGCAATGAAAACGGATTATTTCTCTAAAATCTTAATTTTATTCCTCTATTTTCCTTTAATTTTCGTCATTTTATCGAAATATGCTCGAAAATAGAAACGAAAATGGATAATTTTAGCGAAATTTCCAATTTTTTTGTCTATTTTGCCTTTATTTTCGTCATTTTATCTGGATATGATTGAAAAAAGTTACAAAAACCGATAATTTTAGCGAAATTTCAACTTGTTATCCTCTATTTTGCCTTTATATTCGTCATTTTATCAAGTTATGATCGAAAAATGCAACGAAAACGGAAACCTTTTTGCGAAATTTCAATTTTTCTTCCTTTTTTTTCCTACATTCTTGTCATTTTATCCAGACATGATCGAAAAAAGCAACGAACACGGAAATTTTCGGAGAAATTTCAATTTTTATTTTTTATTTGCCCTAATTTTCGTCATTTTATCGAGATAAGATCGAATAAAAAAACGATAACGAATGATTTAACCGAAATTTCAATTTGCTCCTATATTTAGCCTTCATTTCAGTCAATTTTTCCAAATATGATCAAAAAAAGCAAGGAAAACGAATAATTTTCGAAATTTCGATGTTTTTCCTCATTTTTGTCTATTTTTTCTTCATTTTATAGATATAAGATCGAAAATAGCATCGAAATGGATAATTTTAGATAAGTTTTAATGATTTTATTCTATTATGCCTTAATTTACGTCCATAGTTCCAAGTTATGATTGAAAAAAGTAAGGAAAAACGGATAACTTTAGCGAAACTTCTATTTTTTCCTCTATGTTGCCTTTATTTTCGTCATTTCATCGAGATATTATATAAAAAAGTAACGAAAACAGATAATTTGAGAGAAATATCAATTTTTTTCTCTATTATGCCTTAATATTCGTCATTTTATTGAGTTATGATTGAAAAATGAAACGAAAACGGAAAATTTTAGTTAAAATTTTAATTTTTTTCCTATATTTTGCCTTAATTTTCGAAATTGAATCGAGATTTGATCGAAAAAAGCGACCAAAATGATAATTTCACCGAAATTTCGATGTTTTTCCTCAATTTTGTCTATTTTTCTTCATTTTACAAATATAAGATCGAAAATAGCATCAAAATGGATAATTTTAGATAAGTTTTAATGTTTTTACTCTATTATGCCTTAAATTACGTCAATTGTTCCAAGTAATGATTGAAAAAAGTAAGGATAACGGATAATTTGAGCGAAATTTCAATATTTTTCCTCTACTTTGAGTTAATTTTCGTCATTTTATCGAGATATGTTCGAGAAAACAACGAAAACGGAAAATATTACCGAAATTCCAATATTTTTCGTCTGTTTGGCCTTAATTTTCGTAATTTTATTTATATATGGCCAAAAAACTACGAAAAATGATAGTTTTCGCAAAATTTCTAATTTCTTCCCTCTATTTTGCCTTCATTTTCGTCATTTTATTGAGATATGTTTTAAAAAAGCAAAGGAAACTGATTATTTCACTAAAATCTTAATTTTATTCCTCTATTTTCCATAAATTTTCTTCATTTTATCGAGATATGATCCGATTAAGCAATAAAAATGGATAATTGTAACGAAATTTCAATTTCATTCCTCTTTTTTGCCTTCATTTTTGTCATTCTATCGAGATATGATCGAAAAGAGCAACGAAAACGGATAATATTACCGAAATTCCAATTTTTTTCACCTGTTTAGCCTTAATTTCCGTAATTTTATGTAGATAAGATCATAAAAAGCAACGAAAACGGATAATTACACCGAAATTTCAATTTTATTCCTCTTTTTCGCCTTAATTTTTGTCATTTTATCGTTTTATGATCGAAAAATATAACGAAAACTGATAATTTAGCGAAATATTAATTTTTTTCCTCTATTTTGCCTTAATTTACGTCAAATGATCGTGATTTCATCGAAAAAAGCAACAAAAACGGATTATTTCACTAAAATCTTAATTTTATTCCTCTATTTTCCTTTAATATTCTTCATTTTATGGATATATGATCGAATATAGTAACGAAACGGATAACTTTAGCGAAACTTCTATTTTTTCCTCTATTTTTCCTTTATTTTCGTCATTTCATCGAGATATCATCGAAAAAAGTAACGAAAACAGATAATTTTAGCGAAAATTTAAATTGTTCTCCTCTATTTTGCCTAAATATACTTCACTTTATTGAGTTATGATCGAAAGAAGCAACGAAAACGGAAAATTTTAGCAAAATTTTAATTTTTTTCCTTTATTTTTCCGTTTTTTGTCCTTTTATCCAGACATGACCGAAAAAAGCAACGAAAACAGATTATTCACTAAAATCTTAATTTTAATCCTCTATTTTCCTTTAATTTTCGTCATTTATCGAATATGCTCGAAAATAGAAACGAAAATGGATAATTTTAGCGAAATTCCATATTTTTGTCTATTTTGCCTTTATTTTCGTCATTTTATCTGGATATGATTGAAAAAAGTTACAAAAACCGATAATTTTAGCGAAATTTCACTTGTTATCCTCTATTTTGCCTTTATATTCGTCATTTTATCAAGTTATGATCGAAAAATGCAACGAAAACGGAATATTTTTGCGAAATTTCAATTTTTCTTCCTTTTTTTTCCTACATTTTTGTCATTTTATCCAGACATGATCGAAAAAAGCAACGAACACGGAAATTTTCAAGGAAATTTCAATTTTTATTTTTTATTTGTCCTAATTTTCGTCATTTTATCGAGATAAGATCGGATAAAAAAACGATAACGAATGATTTAACCGAAATTTCAATTTGTTCCTATATTTAGCCTTAATTTCAGTCAATTTTTCCAATATGATCAAAAAAAGGAAGGAAAACGAATAATTTTCGCATTTTTGGTGTGTTTTCCTCATTTTTGTCTATTTTTTCTTCATTTTATAGATATAAGATCGAAAATAGCATCGAAATGGATAATTTTAGATAAGTTTTAATGATTTTATTCTATTATGCCTTAATTTACGTCCATAGTTCCAAGTTATGATTGAAAAAAGTAAGGAAAAACGGATAACATTAGCGAAACTTCTATTTTTTCCTCTATGTTGCCTTTATTTTCGTCATTTCATCGAGATATTATATAAAAAAGTAACGAAAACAGATAATTTTAGAGAAATATCAATTTGTTTTCCTCTATTATGCCTTAATATTCGTCATTTTATTGAGTTATGATCGAAAAATGCAACGAAAACGGAAATTTTAGCAAAATCTCAATTTTTTTCCTTTATTTTTCCTATATTTTTGTCATTTTATCAAGAAATGACCGAAAAAAGCAACGGAAACGGATTATTTCACTAAAATCTTAATTTTATTCCTCTATTTTCCTTTAATTTTCGTCATTTTATCGAAATATGCTCGAAAATAGGTACGAAAATGCATAATTTTAGAGAAATTTATATATTTTCGTCTATTTTGGCTTGATTTTCGTCATTTTATCGAGATATAATTGAAGAAAGTAACGAAAACAGATAGTTGTAGTGGAATTTCAATTTGTTATCCTCTATTTTGCCTTTATATTCGTCGTTTTATTCAGTTATGATTGAAAAATGCAAGGAAAAAGGAGAATTTTAGCGAAATATCAATTTTTCTTCCTTTATTTTTCCTTTATTTTTGTTATTTTATCCAGACATGATCGAGAAAAGCAAGGAACACGGAAAATATCAAATACATTTCAATTTTTATTTTTTATTTTCATTAATTTTCGTCATTTTATCGAGATAAGATAAAAAAAACGATAACCCACAATTTCACCAAAATCTCAATTTGTTCCTATATTAAGCCTTAATTTACGCCAATTATTCCAAGATATGTTCAAAAACAGCAAGGTAAACAAATACTTTAAGATAAATTTCAATTTTTTTCCTCAATTTTGTCTATTTTTTCTTCATTTTATAAATATAAGATCGAAAATAGCAACGAAATGGATAATTTTAGATAAGTTTCAATGTTTTTACTCTATT
Organism: Sympetrum striolatum; assembly: GCA_947579665.1. NCBI lineage: Eukaryota > Metazoa > Arthropoda > Insecta > Odonata > Libellulidae > Sympetrum > Sympetrum striolatum. The sequence goes on from OX388350.1 coordinate 85,130,497, forward strand.
ATGCCTTAATTTACCTCAATTGTTCCAAGTTATTATTGAAAATAGCAAGGAAAACGGATAATTTAAGCGAAATTTCAATTTTTTTCCTCTACTTTGAGTAAATTTTCGTCATTCCTCCGAGATATGATCGAAAAAAACGAAGATAAGTGATAATTTCACTGAAATTTCGATTTTTTTCCTCTATTTATCCTTAATTTTCGTCAAATTATCGTGATATGATCGAAAAAAGAAACGATAATGGATAATTTTTACATTATTTCTATTTTTTCGTATATTTTGCCCTTATTTTCGTCATTTTATAGAGATATGATTGGAAAAAGTAACGAAAACTGATAATTATAGCGAAATTTCAATTTTTTTCCTCAACTTTGAGTTAATTTTCGTCATTCTACCGAGATATGATCGAAAAAAACAACGATAACCAATTATTTCAACAAAATCTCAATTTGTTCCTATATTAAGCCTTAATTTACGTCAATTTTTCCAAAAGATAATCAAAAACAGCAAGGAAAACAAATATTTTAAGCGAAATTTCGATTTTTTTCCTCAATATTGTCTATTTTTTCTTCATTTTATAAATATAAGATCGAAAATAGCAACGCAATGGATAATTTTAGATAAGTTTCAATGTTTTCACTCTTTTATGCCTTAGTTTACGTCAATTGTTCCAAGTTATGATTGAAAAAAGCAAGGAAAACGGATAATTTAAGCGAAATTTCAATTTTTTTCCTCTACTTTGAGTTAATTTTCGTCATTCTATCGAGATATGAACGAAAAAAGCAACTAAAATGGATAATTTCACCGAAATTTCAATTTAATTCCTCTTTTTTGCCTTAATCTTTGTCATTTTATCGTGTTATGATCGAAAAAAACAACGAAAAATGATAATTTTTACGAAATATTAATTTTTTTCCTCTATTTTTCCTTAATTTACGTAAAATGATCGTGATTTGATCGAAAAAAGCAACGAAAATAGATCATTTCACTAAAATCTCAATTTTATTCCCCTATTTTCTTTTAATTTCCGATTTTTTATCGAAATTTGCTCGAAAATAGAAACAAAAATGGATAATTTTAGCGAATTTTCTATATTTTTCCTTTATTTTCCTTTAATTTTCGTCATTTTATCGAAATATGCTCGAAAATAGAAACGAAAATGGATAATTTTAGCGAAATTTAAAATTTTTTTGTCTATTTTGCCTTTATTTTCGTCATTTTAACTGGATAGGATTGAAAAAAGTTACAAAAACCGATAATTTTAGAGAAATTTCAACTTGTTATCCTCTATTTTGCCTTTATATTCGTCATTATATCAAGTTATGATCGAAAAATGCAACGAAAACGGAAAATTTTTGCGAAATTTCAATTTTTCTTCCTTTTTTTTCCTACATTTTTGTCATTTTATCCGGACATGATCGAAAAAAGCAACAAACACGGAAATTTTCAAAGAAATTTCAATTTTTATTTTTTATTTGCCCTAATTTTCGTCATTATATAGAGATAAGATCGAATAAAAAAACGATAACGAATGATTTCACCGAAATCTCAATTTGTTCCTGTATTTAGCATTAATTTATGTCAATTTTTCCAAGATATGCTCAAAAACAGCAAGGAAAACAAATACTTTAAGCGAAATTTCGATTTTTTTCCTCAATATTGTCTATTTTTTCTTCATTTTATAAATATAAGATCGAAAATAGCAACGCAATGGATAATTTTAGATAAGTTTCAATGTTTTCACTCTTTTATGCCTTAATTTACGTCAATTGTTCCAAGTTATGATTGAAAAAAGCAAGGAAAACGGATAATTTAAGCGAAATTTCAATTTTTTTCCTCTACTTTGAGTTAATTTTCGTCATTCTATCGAGATATGATCGAAAAAAGCAACTAAAATGGATAATTTCACCGAAATTTCATTTTAACTCCTCTTTTTTGCCTTAATCTTTGTCATTTTATCGTGTTATGATCGAAAAAAACAACGAAAAATGATAATTTTTACGAAATATTAATTTTTTTCCTCTATTTTGCCTTAATTTACGTCAAATGATCGTGATTTGATCGAAAAAAGCAACGAAAATAGATCATTTCACAAAAATCTCAATTTTATTCCCCTATTTTCTTTTAATTTCCGATTTTTTATCGAAATTTGCTCGAAAATAGAAACGAAAATGGATAATTTTAGCGAAATTTCTATATTTTTCCTTTATTTTCCCTTAATTTTTGTCTTTTGTTCGAGATATGAACGAAAAATTAACGACAACGGATAGCTTTATGAAACTTCTATTTTTTCCTCTATGTTGCCTTTATTTGCGTCATTTTATCGAGATATTATCGAAAAAAGTAACGAAAACAGATAATTTGAGCGAAATTTTAATTTGTTTTCCTCTAAAATGCCTTAATATCCGTTACATTATTGAGTTATGATTGAAAAATGAAACGAAAATGGAAAATTTTAGTGAAATTTAAATTTTTGTCCTCTATTTTGCCTTAATTTTCGAAATTGAATCGAGATTTGATCGAAAAAAGCGACCAAAATGATAATTTAAATTTTTGTCCTCTATTTCTCCTTAATTTTCGTCAAATTATCGAAATATGCTCGTAAATAGAAACGAAAATGGATAATATTAGCATTATTTCCATTTTTTTGTCTATTTTGCCTATATTTTCGTAATTTTATCGAGATATGATTGAAAAATGCAACGTAAACGGAAAATTTTAGTGAAATTTCATTATTTTCCTTTTTTCTGTCATTTTATCCAGACATGACCGAAAAAAGCAACGAAAACGAATTATTTCACTAAAATTTTAATTTTATTCCTCTATTTTCCTTTAATTTTCGTCATTTTATCGAAATATAATCGAAAATAGAAACGAAAATGGATAATTTTAGCGAAATTTCTATTTTTTCGTCTATTTTGCCTATATAATCATCATTTTATCGAGATATGGTTGAAAAATGCAACGAAAACGGAACATTTTTGGGAAATATCAATTTTTCTTCCTTTATTTTTTCTTTATTTTGGTTATTTTATCCAGACATGATCGAAAAAAGCAAGGAACACGGAAAATTTCAAAGACATTTCAATTTTTATTTTTTATTTGCCCTAATTTTGTCATTTTATCGAGATAAGATCGAAAAAAAACGATAACCCATTATTTCACCGAAATCTCAATTTGTTCCTATATTTAGCCTTAATTTACGTCAATTTTTCCAAGAGATAATCAAAAACAGGAAGGAAAACAAATACTTTAAGCGAAATTTCGATTTTTTTTCCTCAATTTTGTCTACTTTTTGCTCATTTTACATATATAAGATCGAAAATAGCAACGAAATGGATAATTTTAGAAAAGTTTCAATTTTTTTACTCTAGTATGCGTTAATTTACGTCAATTGTCCAAGTTATGATTGAAAAAAGCAAGGAAAACGGATAATTTAAGCGAAATTTCAATTTTTTTCCTCTATTTCTCCTTAATTTTCGTCAAATTATCGTGATATGATCGACAAAAGAAACGAAAATGGATAATTCTTGCATTATTTCTATTTTTTCGTCTATTTTGCCTTTATTTTCGTCATTTTATAGAGATATGATTGGAAAAAGTAATGAAAACAGATCATTTTAGCGAAATTTCAGTTTGTTATCCTCTATTTTACCTTAATATTCGTCATTTTATTGAGTTATGATCGAAAAATGCAACGAAAACGGAAAATTTTAGCAAAATTTTAATTTTTTTCCTTTATTTATCAAATATTTTTGTCATTTTATCAAGAAATGACGGAAAAAAGCAACGAAAACGTATTATTTCACTAAAATCTTAATTTTACACCTCTATTTTGCTTTAATTTTCGTCATTTTATCGAAATATGCTCAAAAATAGAAACGAAAATGCATAATTTCAGAGAAATTTATATTTTTTTCGTATATTTTGGCATTATTTTCGAAATTGAATTGAGATTTGATCGAAAAAAGCGACCAAAATGATTATTTCACCGATGTTTCTATTTTTTACCTCTATTTCTCCTTAATTTTCGTCAAATTATCGAAATATGCTCGTAAATAGAAACGAAAAAGGATAATATTAGCATTATTTCCATTTCTTTCCTCTATTTTGCCTATATTTTCGTAATTTTATCGAGATATGATTGAAAAATGCAACGTTAACGGAAAATTTTAGTGAAATTTCAATTTTATTCCTCTATTTTCCTTTACTTTTCGTCATTTTATCGAAATATGGTCGAAAATATAAACGAAAATGGATAATTTCAGAGAAATTTCTATTTTTTTCGTCTATTTTGGCGTAATTTTCGTCATTTTATCAAGATATAATTGAAGAAAGTAACGAAAAAAGATAATTGCAGCGAAATTTCAATTTGATATCCTCTATTTTGTCTTTATATTCGTCGTTTTATTCAGTTATGATTGAAAAATGCAAGGAAAAAGGAGAATTTTCGCGAATAATCAATTTTACTCCGTTTATTTTTCCTTTATTTTTGTTATCTTATCCAGACATGATCGAAAAAAGCAAGGAACACGGAAAATTTCAAAGACATTTCAATTTTTATTTTTTATTTGCCCTAATTTTCGTCATTTTATCGTGATAAGATCGAAAAAAACGATAACCCATATTTCACCGAAATCTCAATTTGTTCCTATATTTAGCCTTAATTTACGTCAATTTTTCCAAGATATGATCAAAAACAGGAAGGAAAACAAATACTTTAAGCGAAATTTCGATTTTCTTCCTCAATTTTGTCTATATTTTCTTCATTTTATAAATATAAGATCGAAAATAGCAACGAAATGGATAATTTTAGATAAGTTTCAATGTTTTTACTCTATTATGCCTTAAATTACGTCAATTGTTCCAAGTTCTGATTGAAAAAATCAAGGGAAACGGATAATTTAAGCGAAATTTCAATTTTTTTCCTCTACTTTGAGTTAATTTTCGTCATTCTACCGAGATATGATCGAAAAAAACGACGATAAGTGATAATTTCACCGAAATTTCGATTTTTTTCCTCTATTTCTCCTTAATTTTCGTCAAATTATCGTGATATGATCGAAAAAAGAAACGAAAATGGATAATTTTTGCATTATTTTTACTTTTTCGTCTATTTTGCCTTTATTTTCGTCATTTTATTGAGTTATGATCGAAAAATGCAACGAAATTGGAAAAATTTGGCAAAATTTAATTTTTTTCCTTTATTTTTCCTATATTTTTGTCATTTTATCAAGAAATGGCCGAAAAAAGCAACGAAAACGGATTATTTCACTAAAATCTTAATTTTATTCTTCTATTTTCCTTTAATTTTCGTCATTTTATCGAAATATGCTCGAAAATGGAAACGAAAATGGATATTCTTAGAGAAATTTATATTTTTTTCGTCTATTTTGGCGTAATTTTCGTCATTTTATCGTGATATTATTGAAAAAAGTAACGAAAATAGATTATTGTAGCGAAATTTCAATTTGTTATCCTCTATTTTGCCTTTATATTCGTCGTTTTATTCAGTTATGACTGAAAAATGCAAGGAAAACAGGAGAATTTTAGCGAAATATAATTTTTTCTTCCTTTATTTTTCCTTTATTTTTGTTATCTTATCCAGACATGATCGAAAAAAGCAAGGAACACGGAAAATTTCAAAGACATTTCAATTTTTATTTTTTATTTGCCCTAATTTTCGTCATTTTATCGTGATAAGATCGAAAAAAACGATAACCCATATTTCACCGAAATCTCAATTTGTTCCTATATTTAGCCTTAATTTACGTCAATTTTTCCAAGATATGATCAAAAACAGGAAGGAAAACAAATACTTTAAGCGAAATTTCGATTTTCTTCCTCAATTTTGTCTATATTTTCTTCATTTTATAAATATAAGATCGAAAATAGCAACGAAATGGATAATTTTAGATAAGTTTCAATGTTTTTACTCTATTATGCCTTAAATTACGTCAATTGTTCCAAGTTCTGATTGAAAAAATCAAGGGAAACGGATAATTTAAGCGAAATTTCAATTTTTTTCCTCTACTTTGAGTTAATTTTCGTCATTCTACCGAGATATGATCGAAAAAAACGACGATAAGTGATAATTTCACCGAAATTTCGATTTTTTTCCTCTATTTCTCCTTAATTTTCGTCAAATTTTCGTGATATGATCGAAAAAAGAAACGAAAATGGATAATTTTTGCATTATTTCTACTTTTTCGTCTATTTTGCCTTTATTTTCGTCATTTTATTGAGTTATGATCGAAAAATGCAGCGAAATTGGAAACATTTGGCAAAATTTTAATTTTTTCCTTTATTTTTCCTATATTTTTGTCATTTTATCAAGAAATGGCCGAAAAAAGCAACGAAAACGGATTATTTCACTAAAATCTTAATTTTATTCTTCTATTTTCCTTTAATTTTCAACATTTTATCGAAATATGCTCGAAAATAGAAACGAAAATGGATTTTCTTAGAGAAATTTATATTTTTTTCGTCTATTTTGGCGTAATTTTCGTCTTTTTATCGTGATATTATTGAAAAAAGTAACGAAAATAGATAATTGTAGCGAAATTTCAATTTGTTATCCTCTATTTTGCCTTTATATTCGTCGTTTTATTCAGTTATGACTGAAAAATGCAAGGAAAACTGGAGAATTTTAGCGAAATATCAATTTTTCTTCCTTTCTTTTTCCTTTATTTTGGTTATTTTATCCAGACATGATCGAAAAAAGCAAGGAACACGGAAAATTTCAAAGACATTTGAATTTTTATTTTTTATTTGCCCTAATTTTCGTCATTTTATCGTGATAAGATCGAAAAAAACGATAACCCATATTTCACCGAAATCTCAATTTGTTCCTATATTTAGCCTTAATTTACGTCAATTTTTCCAAGATATGATCAAAAACAGGAAGGAAAACAAATACTTTAAGCGAAATTTCGATTTTCTTCCTCAATTTTGTCTATTTTTTCTTCATTTTATAAATATAAGATCGAAAATAGCAACGAAATGGATAATTTTAGATAAGTTTCAATGTTTTTACTCTATTATGCCTTAAATTACGTCAATTGTTCCAAGTTCTGATTGAAAAAATCAAGGGAAACGGATAATTTAAGCGAAATTTCAATTTTTTTCCTCTACTTTGAGTTAATTTATGTCATTCTACCGAGATATGATCGAAAAAAACGACGATAAGTGATAATTTCACCGAAATATCGATTTTTTTCCTCTATTTCTCCTTAATTTTCGTCAAATTATCGTGATATGATCGAAAAAAGAAACGAAAATGGATAATTTTTGCATTATTTCTACTTTTTCGTCTATTTTGCCTTTATTTTCGTCATTTTATTGAGTTATGATCGAAAAATGCAGCGAAATTGGAAACATTTGGCAAAATTTTAATTTTTTCCTTTATTTTTCCTATATTTTTGTCATTTTATCAAGAAATGGCCGAAAAAAGCAACGAAAACGGATTATTTCACTAAAATCTTAATTTTATTCTTCTATTTTCCTTTAATTTTCAACATTTTAGCGAAATATGCTCGAAAATAGAAACGAAAATGGATATTCTTAGAGAAATTTATATTTTTTTCGTCTATTTTGGCGTAATTTTCGTCTTTTTATCGTGATATTATTGAAAAAAGTAACGAAAATAGATAATTGTAGCGAAATTTCAATTTGTTATCCTCTATTTTGCCTTTATATTCGTCGTTTTATTCAGTTATGACTGAAAAATGCAAGTAAACCTGGAGAATTTTAGCGAAATATCAATTTTTCTTCCTTTCTTTTTCCTTTATTTTGGTTATTTTATCCAGACATGATCGAAAAAAGCAAGGAACACGGAAAATTTCAAAGACATTTCAATTTTTATTTTTTATTTGCCCTAATTTTGTCATTTTATCGAGATAAGATCGAAAAAAAACGATAACCCATTATTTCACCGAAATCTCAATTTGTTCCTATATTTAGCCTTAATTTACGTCAATTTTTCCAAGAGATAATCAAAAACAGGAAGGAAAACAAATACTTTAAGCGAAATTTCGATTTTTTTTCCTCAATTTTGTCTACTTTTTGCTCATTTTACATATATAAGATCGAAAATAGCAACGAAATGGATAATTTTAGAAAAGTTTCAATTTTTTTACTCTAGTATGCGTTAATTTACGTCAATTGTCCAAGTTATGATTGAAAAAAGCAAGGAAAACGGATAATTTAAGCGAAATTTCAATTTTTTTCCTCTATTTCTCCTTAATTTTCGTCAAATTATCGTGATATGATCGACAAAAGAAACGAAAATGGATAATTCTTGCATTATTTCTATTTTTTCGTCTATTTTGCCTTTATTTTCGTCATTTTATAGAGATATGATTGGAAAAAGTAATGAAAACAGATCATTTTAGCGAAATTTCAGTTTGTTATCCTCTATTTTACCTTAATATTCGTCATTTTATTGAGTTATGATCGAAAAATGCAACGAAAACGGAAAATTTTAGCAAAATTTTAATTTTTTTCCTTTATTTATCAAATATTTTTGTCATTTTATCAAGAAATGACGGAAAAAAGCAACGAAAACGTATTATTTCACTAAAATCTTAATTTTACACCTCTATTTTGCTTTAATTTTCGTCATTTTATCGAAATATGCTCAAAAATAGAAACGAAAATGCATAATTTCAGAGAAATTTATATTTTTTTCGTATATTTTGGCATTATTTTCGAAATTGAATTGAGATTTGATCGAAAAAAGCGACCAAAATGATTATTTCACCGATGTTTCTATTTTTTACCTCTATTTCTCCTTAATTTTCGTCAAATTATCGAAATATGCTCGTAAATAGAAACGAAAAAGGATAATATTAGCATTATTTCCATTTCTTTCCTCTATTTTGCCTATATTTTCGTAATTTTATCGAGATATGATTGAAAAATGCAACGTTAACGGAAAATTTTAGTGAAATTTCAATTTTATTCCTCTATTTTCCTTTACTTTTCGTCATTTTATCGAAATATGGTCGAAAATATAAACGAAAATGGATAATTTCAGAGAAATTTCTATTTTTTTCGTCTATTTTGGCGTAATTTTCGTCATTTTATCAAGATATAATTGAAGAAAGTAACGAAAAAAGATAATTGCAGCGAAATTTCAATTTGATATCCTCTATTTTGTCTTTATATTCGTCGTTTTATTCAGTTATGATTGAAAAATGCAAGGAAAAAGGAGAATTTTCGCGAATAATCAATTTTACTCCGTTTATTTTTCCTTTATTTTTGTTATCTTATCCAGACATGATCGAAAAAAGCAAGGAACACGGAAAATTTCAAAGACATTTCAATTTTTATTTTTTATTTGCCCTAATTTTCGTCATTTTATCGTGATAAGATCGAAAAAAACGATAACCCATATTTCACCGAAATCTCAATTTGTTCCTATATTTAGCCTTAATTTACGTCAATTTTTCCAAGATATGATCAAAAACAGGAAGGAAAACAAATACTTTAAGCGAAATTTCGATTTTCTTCCTCAATTTTGTCTATATTTTCTTCATTTTATAAATATAAGATCGAAAATAGCAACGAAATGGATAATTTTAGATAAGTTTCAATGTTTTTACTCTATTATGCCTTAAATTACGTCAATTGTTCCAAGTTCTGATTGAAAAAATCAAGGGAAACGGATAATTTAAGCGAAATTTCAATTTTTTTCCTCTACTTTGAGTTAATTTTCGTCATTCTACCGAGATATGATCGAAAAAAACGACGATAAGTGATAATTTCACCGAAATTTCGATTTTTTTCCTCTATTTCTCCTTAATTTTCGTCAAATTATCGTGATATGATCGAAAAAAGAAACGAAAATGGATAATTTTTGCATTATTTTTACTTTTTCGTCTATTTTGCCTTTATTTTCGTCATTTTATTGAGTTATGATCGAAAAATGCAACGAAATTGGAAAAATTTGGCAAAATTTAATTTTTTTCCTTTATTTTTCCTATATTTTTGTCATTTTATCAAGAAATGGCCGAAAAAAGCAACGAAAACGGATTATTTCACTAAAATCTTAATTTTATTCTTCTATTTTCCTTTAATTTTCGTCATTTTATCGAAATATGCTCGAAAATGGAAACGAAAATGGATATTCTTAGAGAAATTTATATTTTTTTCGTCTATTTTGGCGTAATTTTCGTCATTTTATCGTGATATTATTGAAAAAAGTAACGAAAATAGATTATTGTAGCGAAATTTCAATTTGTTATCCTCTATTTTGCCTTTATATTCGTCGTTTTATTCAGTTATGACTGAAAAATGCAAGGAAAACAGGAGAATTTTAGCGAAATATAATTTTTTCTTCCTTTATTTTTCCTTTATTTTTGTTATCTTATCCAGACATGATCGAAAAAAGCAAGGAACACGGAAAATTTCAAAGACATTTCAATTTTTATTTTTTATTTGCCCTAATTTTCGTCATTTTATCGTGATAAGATCGAAAAAAACGATAACCCATATTTCACCGAAATCTCAATTTGTTCCTATATTTAGCCTTAATTTACGTCAATTTTTCCAAGATATGATCAAAAACAGGAAGGAAAACAAATACTTTAAGCGAAATTTCGATTTTCTTCCTCAATTTTGTCTATATTTTCTTCATTTTATAAATATAAGATCGAAAATAGCAACGAAATGGATAATTTTAGATAAGTTTCAATGTTTTTACTCTATTATGCCTTAAATTACGTCAATTGTTCCAAGTTCTGATTGAAAAAATCAAGGGAAACGGATAATTTAAGCGAAATTTCAATTTTTTTCCTCTACTTTGAGTTAATTTTCGTCATTCTACCGAGATATGATCGAAAAAAACGACGATAAGTGATAATTTCACCGAAATTTCGATTTTTTTCCTCTATTTCTCCTTAATTTTCGTCAAATTATCGTGATATGATCGAAAAAAGAAACGAAAATGGATAATTTTTGCATTATTTCTACTTTTTCGTCTATTTTGCCTTTATTTTCGTCATTTTATTGAGTTATGATCGAAAAATGCAGCGAAATTGGAAACATTTGGCAAAATTTTAATTTTTTCCTTTATTTTTCCTATATTTTTGTCATTTTATCAAGAAATGGCCGAAAAAAGCAACGAAAACGGATTATTTCACTAAAATCTTAATTTTATTCTTCTATTTTCCTTTAATTTTCAACATTTTATCGAAATATGCTCGAAAATAGAAACGAAAATGGATTTTCTTAGAGAAATTTATATTTTTTTCGTCTATTTTGGCGTAATTTTCGTCTTTTTATCGTGATATTATTGAAAAAAGTAACGAAAATAGATAATTGTAGCGAAATTTCAATTTGTTATCCTCTATTTTGCCTTTATATTCGTCGTTTTATTCAGTTATGACTGAAAAATGCAAGGAAAACTGGAGAATTTTAGCGAAATATCAATTTTTCTTCCTTTCTTTTTCCTTTATTTTGGTTATTTTATCCAGACATGATCGAAAAAAGCAAGGAACACGGAAAATTTCAAAGACATTTGAATTTTTATTTTTTATTTGCCCTAATTTTCGTCATTTTATCGTGATAAGATCGAAAAAAACGATAACCCATATTTCACCGAAATCTCAATTTGTTCCTATATTTAGCCTTAATTTACGTCAATTTTTCCAAGATATGATCAAAAACAGGAAGGAAAACAAATACTTTAAGCGAAATTTCGATTTTCTTCCTCAATTTTGTCTATTTTTTCTTCATTTTATAAATATAAGATCGAAAATAGCAACGAAATGGATAATTTTAGATAAGTTTCAATGTTTTTACTCTATTATGCCTTAAATTACGTCAATTGTTCCAAGTTCTGATTGAAAAAATCAAGGGAAACGGATAATTTAAGCGAAATTTCAATTTTTTCCTCTACTTTTAGTTAATTTTCGTCATTCTACCGAGATATGATCGAAAAAAACGACGATAAGTGATAATTTCACCGAAATATCGATTTTTTTCCTCTATTTCTCCTTAATTTTCGTCAAATTATCGTGATATGATCGAAAAAAGAAACGAAAATGGATAATTTTTGCATTATTTCTACTTTTTCGTCTATTTTGCCTTTATTTTCGTCATTTTATTGAGTTATGATCGAAAAATGCAGCGAAATTGGAAACATTTGGCAAAATTTTAATTTTTTCCTTTATTTTTCCTATATTTTTGTCATTTTATCAAGAAATGGCCGAAAAAAGCAACGAAAACGGATTATTTCACTAAAATCTTAATTTTATTCTTCTATTTTCCTTTAATTTTCAACATTTTAGCGAAATATGCTCGAAAATAGAAACGAAAATGGATATTCTTAGAGAAATTTATATTTTTTTCGTCTATTTTGGCGTAATTTTCGTCTTTTTATCGTGATATTATTGAAAAAAGTAACGAAAATAGATAATTGTAGCGAAATTTCAATTTGTTATCCTCTATTTTGCCTTTATATTCGTCGTTTTATTCAGTTATGACTGAAAAATGCAAGTAAACCTGGAGAATTTTAGCGAAATATCAATTTTTCTTCCTTTCTTTTTCCTTTATTTTGGTTATTTTATCCAGACATGATCGAAAAAAGCAAGGAACACGGAAAATTTCAAAGACATTTCAATTTTTATTTTTTATTTGCCCTAATTTTGTCATTTTATCGAGATAAGATCGAAAAAAAACGATAACCCATTATTTCACCGAAATCTCAATTTGTTCCTATATTTAGCCTTAATTTACGTCAATTTTTCCAAGAGATAATCAAAAACAGGAAGGAAAACAAATACTTTAAGCGAAATTTCGATTTTTTTTCCTCAATTTTGTCTATTTTTTCTTCATTTTATAAATATAAGATCGAAAATAGCAACGAAATGGTTAATTTTATATATGTTCAATGTTTTTACTCTATTATGCCTTAATTTATCTCAATTGTTCCAAGTTATGATTGAAAAAAGCAAGGAAAACGGATAATTTAAGCGAAATTTCAATTTTTTTCCTCTACTTTGAGTTAATTTTCGTCATTCTATCGAGATATGATCGAAAAACGGCAACTAAAATGGATAATTTCACCGAAATTTCAATTTAATTCCTCTTGTTTGCCTTAATTTTTGTCATTTTATCGTGTTATGATCGAAAAAAAAAAACGAAAACTGATAATTTTTACGAAATATTAATTTTTTTTCCTCTATTTTGCCTTAATTTACGTCAAATGATCGTGATTTGATCGAAAAAAGCAACGAAAACAGATCCTTTCACTAAAATCTCAATTTCATTTCCCTATTTTCCTTTAATTTCCGATTTTTTATCGAAATATGCTCGAAAATAGAAACGAAAATGGATAATTTTAGCGAAATGTCTATATTTTTCCTTTATTTTCCCTTAATTTTAGTCTTTTGTTCCAGATATGAACGGAAAAATTAACGACAACGAATAGCTTTATGAAACCTTCTATTTTTTCCTCTATGTTGCCTTTATTTGCGTCATTTATCGAGATATTATCGAAAAAAGTAACGAAAACAGATAATTGAGCGAAATTTCAATTTGTTTTCCTCTAAATGCCTTAATATCCGTCACTTTATTGAGATATGATTGAAAAAATGAAACGAAAATGGAAAATTTTAGTGAAATTTAAATTTTTGTTCCTCTATTTTGGCCTTAATTTTCGAAATAGAATCGAGATTTGATCGATAAAAGCGACCAAAAAGATATTTTCACCGATCTTTCTATTTTTACCTCTATTTCTCCTTAATTTTTCGTCAAATTATCGAAATATGCTCGTAAATAGAAACGAAAATGGATAATATTAGCATTATTTCCATTTTTTTTTGTCTATTTTGCCTATATTTTCGTAATTTTATCGAGATATGATTGAAAAAATGCAACGTAAACGGAAAATTTTAGTGAAATTTCATTATTTTCCTTTTTTCTGTCATTTTATCCAGATATGACCCAAAAAAGCAACGAAAACGAATATTTCACTAAAATTTTAATTTTATCCTCTATTTTCCTTTAATTTTCGTCATTTTATCGAAATATAATCGAAAATAAAAACGAAAATGGATAATGTTAGCGAAATTTCCTATTTTTTTTCTATTTTGCCTATATAATCATCATTTTATCGAGATATGGTTGAAAAATGCAACGAAAACGGAACATTTTTGGGAAATATCAATTTTTCTTCCTTTATTTTTTCTTTATTTTTGTCATTTTATCCAGAAATGATCGAAAAAAGCAACGAACACGGAGAATTTCAAAGAAATTCCAATTTTTATTTTTTATTTGACCTAATTTTCGTCATTTTAACGAAATAAGATCGAATAAAAAAAATCATGATTTCACCGAAATTTCAATTTGTTCCTATATTTAGCCTTAATTTACGTCAATTTTTCCAAGAAAGGTGATCAAAAAAAGAAAGAAAAAGGAATAATTTAAGTGAAATTTCGATTATTTTCCTCAATTTTGCCTACTTTTTGCTCATTTTACATATATAAGATCGAAAATAGCAACGAAAATGGATAATTTTAGAAAAGTTTCAATTTTTTTACTCTAGTATGCGTTAATTTACGTCAATTGTCCAAGTTATGATTGAAAAAAGCAAGGAAAACGGATAATTTAAGCGAAATTTCAATTTTTTTCCTCTATTTCTCCTTAATTTTCGTCAAATTATCGTGATATGATCGACAAAAGAAACGAAAATGGATAATTCTTGCATTATTTCTATTTTTTCGTCTATTTTGCCTTTATTTTCGTCATTTTATAGAGATATGATTGGAAAAAGTAATGAAAACAGATCATTTTAGCGAAATTTCAGTTTGTTATCCTCTATTTTACCTTAATATTCGTCATTTTATTGAGTTATGATCGAAAAATGCAACGAAAACGGAAAATTTTAGCAAAATTTTAATTTTTTTCCTTTATTTATCAAATATTTTTGTCATTTTATCAAGAAATGACGGAAAAAAGCAACGAAAACGTATTATTTCACTAAAATCTTAATTTTACACCTCTATTTTGCTTTAATTTTCGTCATTTTATCGAAATATGCTCAAAAATAGAAACGAAAATGCATAATTTCAGAGAAATTTATATTTTTTTTCGTATATTTTGGCATTATTTTCGAAATTGAATTGAGATTTGATCGAAAAAAGCGACCAAAATGATTATTTCACCGATGTTTCTATTTTTTACCTCTATTTCTCCTTAATTTTCGTCAAATTATCGAAATATGCTCGTAAATAGAAACGAAAAAGGATAATATTAGCATTATTTCCATTTCTTTCCTCTATTTTGCCTATATTTTCGTAATTTTATCGAGATATGATTGAAAAATGCAACGTTAACGGAAAATTTTAGTGAAATTTCAATTTTATTCCTCTATTTTCCTTTACTTTTCGTCATTTTATCGAAATATGGTCGAAAATATAAACGAAAATGGATAATTTCAGAGAAATTTCTATTTTTTTCGTCTATTTTGGCGTAATTTTCGTCATTTTATCAAGATATAATTGAAGAAAGTAACGAAAAAAGATAATTGCAGCGAAATTTCAATTTGATATCCTCTATTTTGTCTTTATATTCGTCGTTTTATTCAGTTATGATTGAAAAATGCAAGGAAAAAGGAGAATTTTCGCGAATAATCAATTTTACTCCGTTTATTTTTCCTTTATTTTTGTTATCTTATCCAGACATGATCGAAAAAAGCAAGGAACACGGAAAATTTCAAAGACATTTCAATTTTATTTTTTATTTGCCCTAATTTTCGTCATTTTATCGTGATAAGATCGAAAAAAACGATAACCCATATTTCACCGAAATCTCAATTTGTTCCTATATTTAGCCTTAATTTACGTCAATTTTTCCAAGATATGATCAAAAACAGGAAGGAAAACAAATACTTTAAGCGAAATTTCGATTTTCTTCCTCAATTTTGTCTATATTTTCTTCATTTTATAAATATAAGATCGAAAATAGCAACGAAATGGATAATTTTAGATAAGTTTCAATGTTTTTACTCTATTATGCCTTAAATTACGTCAATTGTTCCAAGTTCTGATTGAAAAAATCAAGGGAAACGGATAATTTAAGCGAAATTTCAATTTTTTTCCTCTACTTTGAGTTAATTTTCGTCATTCTACCGAGATATGATCGAAAAAAACGACGATAAGTGATAATTTCACCGAAATTTCGATTTTTTTCCTCTATTTCTCCTTAATTTTCGTCAAATTATCGTGATATGATCGAAAAAAGAAACGAAAATGGATAATTTTTGCATTATTTCTACTTTTTCGTCTATTTTGCCTTTATTTTCGTCATTTTATTGAGTTATGATCGAAAAATGCAGCGAAATTGGAAACATTTGGCAAAATTTTAATTTTTTCCTTTATTTTTCCTATATTTTTGTCATTTTATCAAGAAATGGCCGAAAAAAGCAACGAAAACGGATTATTTCACTAAAATCTTAATTTTATTCTTCTATTTTCCTTTAATTTTCAACATTTTATCGAAATATGCTCGAAAATAGAAACGAAAATGGATTTTCTTAGAGAAATTTATATTTTTTTCGTCTATTTTGGCGTAATTTTCGTCTTTTTATCGTGATATTATTGAAAAAAGTAACGAAAATAGATAATTGTAGCGAAATTTCAATTTGTTATCCTCTATTTTGCCTTTATATTCGTCGTTTTATTCAGTTATGACTGAAAAATGCAAGGAAAACTGGAGAATTTTAGCGAAATATCAATTTTTCTTCCTTTCTTTTTCCTTTATTTTGGTTATTTTATCCAGACATGATCGAAAAAAGCAAGGAACACGGAAAATTTCAAAGACATTTGAATTTTTATTTTTATTTGCCCTAATTTTCGTCATTTTATCGTGATAAGATCGAAAAAAACGATAACCCATATTTCACCGAAATCTCAATTTGTTCCTATATTTAGCCTTAATTTACGTCAATTTTTCCAAGATATGATCAAAAACAGGAAGGAAAACAAATACTTTAAGCGAAATTTCGATTTTCTTCCTCAATTTTGTCTATTTTTTCTTCATTTTATAAATATAAGATCGAAAATAGCAACGAAATGGATAATTTTAGATAAGTTTCAATGTTTTTACTCTATTATGCCTTAAATTACGTCAATTGTTCCAAGTTCTGATTGAAAAAATCAAGGGAAACGGATAATTTAAGCGAAATTTCAATTTTTTTCCTCTACTTTGAGTTAATTTTCGTCATTCTACCGAGATATGATCGAAAAAAACGACGATAAGTGATAATTTCACCGAAATATCGATTTTTTTCCTCTATTTCTCCTTAATTTTCGTCAAATTATCGTGATATGATCGAAAAAAGAAACGAAAATGGATAATTTTTGCATTATTTCTACTTTTTCGTCTATTTTGCCTTTATTTTCGTCATTTTATTGAGTTATGATCGAAAAATGCAGCGAAATTGGAAACATTTGGCAAAATTTTAATTTTTTCCTTTATTTTTCCTATATTTTTGTCATTTTATCAAGAAATGGCCGAAAAAAGCAACGAAAACGGATTATTTCACTAAAATCTTAATTTTATTCTTCTATTTTCCTTTAATTTTCAACATTTTATCGAAATATGCTCGAAAATAGAAACGAAAATGGATATTCTTAAAGAAATTTATATTTTTTTCGTCTATTTTGGCGTAATTTTCGTCTTTTTATCGTGATATTATTGAAAAAAGTAACGAAAATAGATAATTGTAGCGAAATTTCAATTTGTTATCCTCTATTTTGCCTTTATATTCGTCGTTTTATTCAGTTATGACTGAAAAATGCAAGGAAAACTGGAGAATTTTAGCGAAATATCAATTTTTCTTCCTTTCTTTTTCCTTTATTTTGGTTATTTTATCCAGACATGATCGAAAAAAGCAAGGAACACGGAAAATTTCAAAGACATTTCAATTTTTATTTTTTATTTGCCCTAATTTTGTCATTTTATCGAGATAAGATCGAAAAAAAACGATAACCCATTATTTCACCGAAATCTCAATTTGTTCCTATATTTAGCCTTAATTTACGTCAATTTTTCCAAGAGATAATCAAAAACAGGAAGGAAAACAAATACTTTAAGCGAAATTTCGATTTTTTTTCCTCAATTTTGTCTATTTTTTCTTCATTTTATAAATATAAGATCGAAAATAGCAACGAAATGTATAATTTTAGAAAAGTATCAATTTTTTACTCTAGTATGCGTTAATTTACGTCAGTTGTCCAAGTTATGATTGAAAAAAGCAAGGAAAACGGATAATTTAAGCGAAATTTCAATTTTTTTCCTCTATTTCTCCTTAATTTTCGTCAAATTATCGTGATATGCTCGAAAAAAGAAACGAAAATGGACAATTTTTGCATTATTTCTATTTTTCGTCTATTTTACCTTAATATTCGTCATTTTATTGAGTTATGATCGAAAAATGTAACGAAAATGGAAATTTTAGCAAAATTTCAATTTTTTTCCTTTGTTTTTCCTATATTTTTGTCATTTTATCAAGAAATGGACGAAAAAAGCAACGAAAACGGATTATTTCACTAAAATCTTAATTTTATTCCTCTATTTTCCTTTAATTTTCGTCGTTTTATCGAAATATAATCGAAAATAGAAACGAAAATTGAAAATTTTAGCGAAATTTCTATTTTTTTCGTCTATTTTGGCGTAATTTTCGTCATTTTATCGAGATATTATTGAAAAGAGTAACGAAATAGATAATTGTAGCGAAATTTCAATTTGCTATCCTCTATTTTGCCTTTATATTCGTCGTTTTATTCAGTTATGATTGAAAAATGCAAGGAAAAAGGAGAATTTTAGCGAAATATCAATTTTTCTTCCTTTATTTTTCCTTTTCTTTGTTATTTTATCCAGAAATGATCGAAAAAAGCAAGGAACACGGAAAATTTCAAAGACATTTCAATTTTTATTTTTTATTTGCCCTAATTTTCGTCATTTTATCGTGATAAGATCGAAAAAAAACGATAACCCATGATTTCACCGAAATCTCAATTTGTTCCTATATTTAGCCTTAATTTACGTCAATTTTTCCAAGAGATAATGAATAACAGCAAGGAAAACAAATATTTTAAGCGAAATTTCGATTTTTTTCCTCAATTTTGTCTATTTTTTCTTCATTTTATAAATACAAGATCGAAATTAGCAACGAAATGGAAATTTTAGATAAGTTTCAATGTTTTTACTCTATTATCCCTTAATTTACCTCAATTGTTCCAAGTTATTATTGAAAAAAGCAAGGAAAACGGAGAATTTAAGCGAAATTTCAATTTTTTTCCTCTACTTTGAGTTAATTTTCGTCATTCCTCCGAGATATGATCGAAAAAAACGAAGATAACCCATTATTTCAGCGAAATCTCAATTTGTTCCTATATTTAGCCTTAATTTACGTCAGTTGTTCCAAGTTATGATTGAAAAAAGCAAGGAAAACAGATAATTTAAGCGAAATTTCAATTTTTTTCCTCTACTTTGAGTTAATTTTCGTCATTCTATCGAGATATGATCGAAAAAAGCAACTAAAATGGATAATTTCACCAAAATTTCAATTTAATTCCTCTTTTTTGCCTTAATTTTTGTCATTTTATTGTGTTATGATCGAAAAAAACAACGAAAACTGTTAATATTTACGAAATATTAATTTTTTTCCTCTATTTTGCCTTAATTTACGTCAAATGATCGTGATTTGATCGAAATAAGCAACGAAAACAGATCATTTCACTAAAATCTCAATTTTATTCCCCTATTTTCCTTTAATTTCCGATTTTTTATCGAAATTTGCTCGAAAATAGAAACGAAAATGGATAATTTTAGCGAAATTTCTATATTTTTCCTTTATTTTCCCTTAATTTTTGTCTTTTGTTCGAGATATGAACGAAAAAATTAACGACAACCAATAGCTTTAGCAAAACTTCAATTTTTGCCTCTATGTTGCCTTTATTTGCGTCATTTTATAGAGATATTAAGGAAAAAAGTAACGAAAACAGATAATTTGAGCGAAATTTCGATTTGTTTTCCTCTAAAATGCCTTAATATCCGTCACTTTATTGAGTTATGATTGAAAAATGAAACGAAAATGGAAAATTTTAGTGAAATTTAAATTTTTGTCCTCTATTTTGCCTTAATTTTCGAAATTGAATCGAGATTTGATCGAAAAGCTACCAAAATGATATTTTCACCGATCTTTCTATTTTTTACTTCTATTTCTCCTAAATTTTCGTCAAATTATCGAAATATGCTCGGAAATAGAAACGAAAATGGGTAATATTAGCATTATTTCCATTTTTTTCGTCTATTTCGCCTATATAATCGTCATTTTATCGAGATATGATTGAAAAATGCAACAAAAACGGAACATTTTAGCGATATTTCCATTTTATTCGTCTATTTTGCCTATATTTTCGTAATTTTATCGAGATATGATTGAAAAATGCAACGTAAACGGAAAATTTTAGTGAAATTTCAATTTTTTTCCTTTATGTTTCCTTTTTTCTGTCATTTTATCCAGACATGACCGAAAAAAGCAACGAAAACGGATTATTTCACTAAAATCTTAATTTTATTCCTCTATTTTCCTTTAATTTTCGTCATTTTATCGAAAAATAATCGAAAATAGAAACGAAAATGGATAATTTTTGCGAAATTTCTATTTTTTTCGTCTATTTTGCCTATATAATCGTCATTTTATTGAGATATGATTGAAAAATGCAACGAAAACGGAACATTTTTGCGATATTTCAATTTTTCTTCCTTTATTTTTTCTTTATTTTTGTCATTTTATCCAGAAATGATCGAAAAAAGCAACAAACAGGGAAAATTTCAAAGATATTTCAATTTTTATTTTTTATGTGCCCTAATTTTCGTCATTTTAACGAAATAAGATCGAATAAAAAAATCATGATTTCACCGATATTTCAATTTTTTCTATACATATAGCCTTAATTTACGTCGATTTTCCAAGATATGATCAAAAAAAGAAAGGAAAAGGAATAATTTAAGTGAAATTTCGATTATTTTCCTCAATTTTGCCTACTTTTTGTTCCTTTTATAAATATAAGATCGAAAATAGCAACGAAATGTATAATTTTAGAAAAGTATCAATTTTTTACTCTAGTATGCGTTAATTTACGTCAGTTGTCCAAGTTATGATTGAAAAAAGCAAGGAAAACGGATAATTTAAGCGAAATTTCAATTTTTTTCCTCTATTTCTCCTTAATTTTCGTCAAATTATCGTGATATGCTCGAAAAAAGAAACGAAAATGGACAATTTTTGCATTATTTCTATTTTTCGTCTATTTTACCTTAATATTCGTCATTTTATTGAGTTATGATCGAAAAATGTAACGAAAATGGAAATTTTAGCAAAATTTCAATTTTTTTCCTTTGTTTTTCCTATATTTTTGTCATTTTATCAAGAAATGGACGAAAAAAGCAACGAAAACGGATTATTTCACTAAAATCTTAATTTTATTCCTCTATTTTCCTTTAATTTTCGTCGTTTTATCGAAATATAATCGAAAATAGAAACGAAAATTGATAATTTTAGCGAAATTTCTATTTTTTTCGTCTATTTTGGCGTAATTTTCGTCATTTTATGGAGATATTATTGAAAAGAGTAACGAAATAGATAATTGTAGCGAAATTTCAATTTGCTATCCTCTATTTTGCCTTTATATTCGTCGTTTTATTCAGTTATGATTGAAAAATGCAAGGAAAAAGGAGAATTTTAGCGAAATATCAATTTTTCTTCCTTTATTTTTCCTTTTCTTTGTTATTTTATCCAGAAATGATCGAAAAAAGCAAGGAACACGGAAAATTTCAAAGACATTTCAATTTTTTTTTATTTGCCCTAATTTTCGTCATTTTATCGTGATAAGATCGAAAAAAAACGATAACCCATGATTTCACCGAAATCTCAATTTGTTCCTATATTTAGCCTTAATTTACGTCAATTTTTCCAAGAGATAATCAAAAACAGCAAGGAAAACAAATATTTTAAGCGAAATTTCGATTTTTTTCCTCAATTTTGTCTATTTTTTCTTCATTTTATAAATACAAGATCGAAAATAGCAACGAAATGGAAATTTTAGATAAGTTTCAATGTTTTTACTCTATTATGCCTTAATTTACCTAAATTGTTCCAAGTTATTATTGAAAAAAGCAAGGAAAACGGAGAATTTAAGCGAAATTTCAATTTTTTTCCTCTACTTTGAGTTAATTTTCGTCATTCCTCCGAGATATGATCGAAAAAAACAACGAAAACGGATTATATTACCGAAATTCCAATTTTTTTCGTCTGTTTGTCTTTATTTCTTTATTTTTGTCATTTTATCCAGAAATGATCGAAAAAAGCAACAAACAGGGAAAATTTCAAAGATATTTCAATTTTTATTTTTTATGTGCCCTAATTTTCGTCATTTTAACGAAATAAGATCGATTAAAAAAATCATGATTTCACCGATATTTCAATTTTTTCTATACATATAGCCTTAATTTACGTCGATTTTCCAAGATATGATCAAAAAAAGAAAGGAAAAGGAATAATTTAAGTGAAATTTCGATTATTTTCCTCAATTTTGCCTACATTTTGTTCATTTTATAAATATAAGATCGAAAATAGCAACGAAATGGATAATTTTAGAAACGTTTCAATTTTTTTACTCTAGTATGCGTTAATTTACGTCAATTGTCCAAGTTATGATTGAAAAAAGCAAGGATAACGGATAATTTAAGCGAAATTTCAATTTTTTTCCTCTACCTTGAGTTAATTTTCGTCATTCTATCGAGATATAATCGAAAAAATAACGAAAACGGATTATATTACCGAAATTCCAATTTTTTTCGTCTGTTTGGCCTTAATTTTCGCCATTTTATTGATAAATGACCAAAAAACAATGAAAACTGATAATTTTTCGTGAAATTTCAATTTCTCTCCTCTATTCTAACTTAAATTTCGTCATTATTTTGAGATATGATCGAAAAAGTAACGAAAACGGAACATTTTTAGAATATTTTCAATTTTTTTCCTCTATTTTGTCTTAATTATTGCCATTTTATCGAGATTTGATCGAAAAAAGCAACGAAAACGGATAACTTCACCGAAATTTCAATTTTTTTCCTATTTTTTGGTTTTTTTTTCATTTTATCGATATGTGATCGAAAATAGCAACGACATCGGACATTTTAGCTCAATTTCAATTTTGTTCCTCTATTTTGCCTTAATTTTCGCAATTGAATCGAGATTTGATCGAAAAAAGCAACGAAAAGTGATAATTTTACCAAAATTGCGATTTTTTTCTCTATTTCTCTATAATTTTCGTCAAATGATTGTGATATGATCGAAAAAAACAACGAAAACAGATTATTTCACTAAAGTCTTAATTTTATTCCTCTATTTTCCCTTAATATTCGTCATTTTATTGAGGTATGAACGAAAAATGCAACAAAAACGGGTGATTTTAGCGAAATTTAAATTTTTTTCTTTTACATTTCCTTTATTTTTTTCATTTTATCCAGAAATGGTCGAAAAAAGCAACGAACACGGAAAATTTCAAAGAAATTTCAATTTTTATTTTTTATTTTCCCTAATTTTCGCCATTTTAACGAAATAAGATCGAATAAAAAAATCATGATTTCACCGAAATTTCAATTTGTTCCTATATTTAGCCTTAATTTACGTCGATTTTCCAAGATATGATCAAAAACAGAAAGGAAAAGAAATGATTTAAGTGAAATTTCGATTATTTTCCTCAATTTTGCCTACTTTTTGTTCATTTTATAAATATAAGATTGAAAAAAGCAACGAAATGGATAATTTTAGAAGCTTTTCAATTTTTTTACTCTAGTATGCGTTAATTTACGTCAATTGTCCAAGTTATGATTGAAAAAAGCAAGGAAAACGGATAATTTAAGCGAAATTTCGATTTTTTTCCTCTATTTCTCCTTAATTTTCGTCAAATTATCGTGATATGATCGAAAAAAGAAACGAAAATGGATACTTTTTGCATTATTTCTATTTTTTCGTCTATTTTTCCTTTATTTTCGTCATTTTATAGAGATATGATTGGAAAAAGTAACAAAAACAGATAATTTTAGCGAAATTTCAGTTTGATATCCTCTATTTTACCTTAATATTCGTCATTTTATTGAGTAATGATCGAAAAATGCAACGAAAACGGAAAATTTTAGCAAAGTTACAATTTTTTTCCTTTATTTTTCCTATATTTTTGTCATTTTATCAAGAAATGACCGAAAAAAGCAACGAAAACGGATTATTTCACTATAATCTTAATTTTATTCCTCTATTTTCCTTTACTTTTCGTCATTTTATCGAAATATGCTCGAAAATAGAAACGAAAATGGATAATTTCAGAGTAATTTCTATTTTTTTCGTCTATTTTGGCTTAATTTTCGTCATTTTATCGAGACATTATCTAAAAGAGTAACGAAAACAGATAATTGTAGCGAAATTTCATTTTGCTATCCTCTATTTTGCCTTTATATTCGTCGTTTTATTCAGTTATGATTGAAAAATGCAAAGAAAAAGGAGAATTTTAGCGAAATATCAATTTTTCTTCCTTTATTTTTTCTTTATTTTTGTCATTATATCCAGAAATGATCGAAAAAAGCAACAAACAGGGAAAATTTCAAAGAAATTTCAATTTTTATTTTTTATTTGCCCTAATTTTCGTCATTTTAACGAAATAAGATCGAATAAAAAAATCATGATTTCACCGATATTTCAATTTGTTCTATATATAGCCTTAATTTACGTCGATTTTCCAAGATATGATCAAAAAAAGAAAGGAAAAGGAATAATTTAAGTGAAATTTCGATTATTTTCCTCAATTTTGCCTACTTTTTGTTCATTTTATAAATATAAGATCGAAAAAAGCAACGAAATGGGTAATTTTAGAAGCTTTTCAATTTTTTTACTCTAGTATGCGTTAATTTACGTCAATTGTCCAAGTTATGATTGAAAAAAGCAAGGATAACGGATAATTTAAGCGAAATTTCAATTTTTTTCCTCTACCTTGAGTTAATTTTCGTCATTCTATCGAGATATGATCGAAAAAAACAACGAAAACGGATTATATTACCGAAATTCCAATTTTTTTCGTCTGTTTGGCCTTAATTTTCGCCATTTTATTGATAAATGACCAAAAAACAATGAAAACTGATAATTTTCGTGAAATTTACATTTCTTTCCTCTATTTTAACTTAAATTTCGTCATTATTTTGAGATATGATCGAAAAAGTAATGAAAACGGAAAATTTTTAGAATATTTTCAATTTTTTTCCTCTATTTTGCCTTAATTATTGCCATTTTATCGAGATTTGATCGAAAAAAGCAACGAAAACGGATTATTTCACTAAAATCTTAATTTTTTTCTCTATTTCTCTATAATTTTCGTCATTTTATCGAAATATGCTCGAAAATATAAACGAAAATGGATAATTTCAGAGTAATTTCTATTTTTTTCGTCTATTTTGGCGTAATTTTCGTCATTTTATCGAGATATAAGTGAAGAAAGTAACGAAAACAGATAATTGTAGCAAAATTTCAATTTGTTATTCTGTATTTTACCTTTATATTCGTCGTTTTATTCAGTTATGACTGAAAAATGCATGGAAAACTGGAGAATTTTAGCGAAATATCAATTTTTCTTCCTTTATTTTTCCTTTATTTTTGTTATTTTATCCAGACATGATCGAAAAAAGCAAGGTACACGGAAAATTTCAAAGACATTTCAATTTTTATTTTTTATTTTCCCTAATTTTCGTCATTTTATCGAGATAAGATAAAAAAAACGATAACCCACAATTTCACCAAAATCTCAATTTGTTCCTATATTAAGCCTTAATTTACGCCAATTATTCCAAGATATGTTCAAAAACAGCAAGGTAAACAAATACTTTAAGATAAATTTCAATTTTTTTCCTCAATTTTGTCTATTTTTTCTTCATTTTATAAATATAAGATCGAAAATAGCAACGAAATGGATAATTTTAGATAAGTTTCAATGTTTTTACTCTATTATGCCTTAATTTACCTCAATTGTTCCAAGTTATTATTGAAAATAGCAAGGAAAACGGATAATTTAAGCGAAATTTCAATTTTTTTCCTCTACTTTGAGTTAATTTTCGTCATTCCTCCGAGATATGATCGAAAAAAACGAAGATAAGTGATAATTTCACTGAAATTTCGATTTTTTTCCTCTATTTATCCTTAATTTTCGTCAAATTATCGTGATATGATCGAAAAAAGAAACGATAATGGATAATTTTTACATTATTTCTATTTTTTCGTATATTTTGCCCTTATTTTCGTCATTTTATAGAGATATGATTGGAAAAAGTAACGAAAACTGATAATTATAGCGAAATTTCAATTTTTTTCCTCAACTTTGAGTTAATTTTCGTCATTCTACCGAGATATGATCGAAAAAAACAACGATAACCAATTATTTCACCAAAATCTCAATTTGTTCCTATATTAAGCCTTAATTTACGTCAATTTTTCCAAGATATGATATAAAACAGCAAGGAAAACAAATACTTTAAGCGAAATTTCGATTTTTTTTCCTCAATTTTGTCTATTTTTTCTTCATTTTATAAATATAAGATCGAAAATAGGAACGAAATGGATAATTTTAGATACGTTTCCATGTGTTTACTCTATGATGCCTTAAATTACGTCAGTTGTTCCAAGTTATGATTGAAAAAAGCAAGGAAAACAGATAATTTAAGCGAAATTTCAATTTTTTCCTCTACTTTGAGTTAATTATCGTCATTCTATCGAGATATGATCGAAAAAAGCAACTAAAATGGATAATTTCATCGAAATTTCAATTTAATTCCTCTTTTTTGCCTTAATTTTTGTCATTTTATTGTGTTATGATCGAAAAAAACAACGAAAACTGATAATATTTACGAAATATTAATTTTTTTCCTCTATTTTGCCTTAATTTAAGTCAAATGATCGTGATTTAATCGAAAAAAGCAACGAAAACAGATCATTTCACTAAAATCTCAATTTTATTCCCCTATTTTCCTTTAATTTCCGATTTTTTATCGAAATTTGCTCGAAAATAGAAACGAAAATGGATAATTTTAGCGAAATTTCTATATTTTTCCTTTATTTTCCCTTAATTTTTGTCTTTTGTTCGAGATATGAACGAAAAAA
This sequence comes from Sympetrum striolatum, assembly GCA_947579665.1. Classification (NCBI taxonomy): domain Eukaryota; kingdom Metazoa; phylum Arthropoda; class Insecta; order Odonata; family Libellulidae; genus Sympetrum; species Sympetrum striolatum. The sequence goes on from OX388350.1 coordinate 85,157,708, forward strand.
TTAACGACAACCAATAGCTTTAGCAAAACTTCAATTTTTTCCTCTATGTTGCCTTTATTTGCGTCATTTTATAGAGATATTAAGGAAAAAAGTAACGAAAACAGATAATTTGAGCGAAATTTCGATTTGTTTTCCTCTAAAATGCCTTAATATCCGTCACTTTATTGAGTTATGATTAAAAAATGAAACGAAAATGGAAAATCTTAGTGAAATTTAAATTTTTGTCCTCTATTTTGCCTTAATTTTCGAAATTGAATCGAGATTTGATCGAAAAAGCTACCAAAATGATATTTTCACCGATCTTTCTATTTTTTACCTCTATTTCTCCTTAATTTTCGTCATATTTTCGAAATATGCTCGTTAATAGAAACGAAAAAGGATAATATTAGCATTATTTCCATTTTTTTCGTCTATTTTGGCTATATTTTCATAATTTTATCGAGATATGATTGAAAAATGCAACGTAAGCGGAAAATTTTTGCGATATTTCCATTTTATTCGTCTATTTTGCCTATATTTTCGTAATTTTATCGAGATATGATGGAAAAATGCAACGTAAACGGAAAATTTTAGTGAAATTTCAATTTTTTTCCTTTATTTTTCCTTTTTTCTGTCATTTTCTCCAGAAATGACCGAAAAAAGCAACGAAAACGGATTATTTCACTAAAATCTTACTTTTATTCCTCTATTTTGCTTTAATTTTCGTCGTTTTATCGAAATATAATCGAAAATAGAAACGAAAATGGATAATTTTAGCGAAATTTGTATTTTTTTCATCTATTTTGCCTACATAATCGTCATTATATCGAGATATGATTGAAAAATGCAACGAAAACGGAAAATATTTGCGATATTTCAATTTTTCTTCCTTCATTTTTTCTTTATTTTTGTCATTTTATCCAGAAATGATCGAAAAAAGCAACGGACACGGAAAATTTCAAAGAAATTTCAATTTTTATTTTTTAATTGCCCTAATTTTCGTCATTTTAACGAAATAAGATCGAATAAAAAAATCATGATTTCACCGAAATTTCAATTTGTTCCTATATTTAGCCTTAATTTACGTCGATTTTCCAAGATATGATCAGAAACAGAAAGGAAAAGCAATAATTTAAGTGAAATTTCGATTATTTTCCTCAATTTTGCCTACTTTTTGTTAATTTTATAAATATCAGATCGAAAAAAGCAACGAAATGGATAATTTTAGAAGCTTTTCAATTTTTTTACTCTAGTATGCGTTAATTTACGTCAATTGTCCAAGTTATGATTGAAAAAAGCAAGGGAAACGGATAATTTAAGCGAAATTTCGATTTTTTTCCTCTATTTCTCCGTAATTTCCGCCAAATTATCGTGATATGATCGAAAAAAGAAACGAAAATGGATAATTTTTGCATTATTTCTATTTTTTCGTCTATTTTTCCTTTATTTTCGTCATTTTATAGAGATATGATTGGAAAAAGTAACGAAAACAGATAATTTTAGCGAAATTTCAGTTTGCTATCCTCTAATTTACCTTGATATTCGTCATTTTATTGGGTAATGAACGAAAAATGCAACGAAAACGGAAAATTTTAGCAAAGTTTCAATTTTTTTCCTTTATTTTTCCTATATTTTTGTCATTTTATCAAGAAATGACCGCAAAAAGCAACGAAAACGGATTATTTCACTATAATCTTAATTTTATTCCTCTATTTTCCTTTACTTTTCGTCATTTTATCGAAATATGCTCGAAAATAGAAACGAAAATGGATAATTTCAGAGTAATTTCTATTTTTTTCGTATATTTTGGCTTAATTTTCGTTATTTTATCGAGACATTATCTAAAAGAGTAACGAAAACAGATAATTGTAGCGAAATTTCATTTTGCTATCCTCTATTTTGCCTTTATATTCGTCGTTTTATTCAGTTATGATTGAAAAATGCAAGGAAAAAGGAGAATTTTAGCGAAATATCAATTTTTCTTCCATTATTTTTTCTTTATTTTTGTCATTTTATCCAGAAATGGTCGAAAAAAGCAACAAACAGGGAAAATTTCAAAGAAATTTCAATTTTTATTTTTTATTTGCCCTAATTTTCGTCATTTTAACGAAATAAGATCGAATAAAAAAATCATGATTTCACCGATATTTCAATTTGTTCTATATATAGCCTTAATTTACGTCGATTTTCCAAGATATGATCAAAAAAAGAAAGGAATAGGAATAATTTAAATGAAATTTCGATGATGTTCCTCAATTTTGCCTACTTTTTGTTCATTTTATAAATATAAGATCGAAAATAGCAACGAAATGGATAATTTTAGAAACGTTTCAATTTTTTTACTCTAGTATGCGTTAATTTACGTCAATTGTCCAAGTTATGATTGAAAAAAGCAAGGATAACGGATAATTTAAGCGAAATTTCAATTTTTTTCCTCTACCTTGAGTTAATTTTCGTCATTCTATCGAGATATGATCGAAAAAACAACGAAAACGGATTATATTACCGAAATTCCAATTTTTTTCGTCTGTTTGGCCTTAATTTTCGCCATTTTATTGATAAATGACCGAAAACAATGAAAACTGATAATTTTCGTGAAATTTCAATTTCTTTCCTCTATTTTAACTTAAATTTCGTCATTATTTTGAGATATGATCGAAAAAGTAACGAAAACGGATAATTTCACCGATATTTCAATTTTTTTCCTATTTTTTTGGCTTTTTTTTCATTTTATCGATATGTGATCGAAAATAGCAACGACATTTGACATTTTAGCTCAATTTCAATTTTTTTCCTCTATTCGCCTTAATTTTCGCAATTGAATCGAGATTTGATCGAAAAAAGCAACGAAAAGTGATAATTTTACCAAAATTGCGATTTTTTTCTCTATTTCTCTATAATTTTCGTCAAATGATTGTGATATGATCGAAAAAAACAACGAAAACGGATTATTTCACTAAAGTCTTAATTTTATTCCTCTATTTTCCCTTAATATTCGTCATTTTATTGAGTTATGAACGAAAAATGCAACAGAAACGGGTGATTTTAGCGAAAATTAAATTTTTTTCTTTTACATTTCCTTTATTTTTTTCATTTTATCCAGAAATGATCGAAAAAAGAAACGAACACGGAAAATTTCAAAGAAATTTCAATTTTTATTTTTTATTTTCCCTAATTTTCGTCATTTTAACGAAATAAGATCGAATAAAAAATTCATGATTTCAACGAAATTTCAATTTGTTCCTATATTTGACCTTAATTTACGTCAATTTTCCAAGATATGAGCAAAAATAGAAAGGAAAAGGAACAATTTAAGTGAAATTTCGATTATTTTCCTCAATTTTGCCTACTTTTTGTTCATTTTATAAATATAAGATCGAAAATAGCAACGAAATGGATAATTTTAGAAAAGTATTAATTTTTACTCTAGTATACGTTAATTTACGTCAATTGTCCAAGTTATGATTGAAAAAAGCAAGGAAAACGGATAATTTAAGCGAAATTTCAATTTTTTTCCTCTACTTTGAATTAATTTTCGTCATTCTACCGAGATATGATCGAAAAAATCGACGATAAGTGATAATTTCACCGAAATTTCGATTTTTTTCCTCTATTTCTCATTAATTCCCGTCAAATTATCGTGATATGATCGAAAAAAGAAACGGAAAATGGATAATTTTTGCATTATTTCTATTTTTTTCGTCAATTTTGCCTTTATTTTCGTCATTTTATAGAGATATAATTGGAAAAAGTAACGAAAACAGATAATTGTAGCGAAATTTCAGTTTGTTATCTTCTATTTTACCTTAATATTTGTCATTTTATTGAGTTATGATCGAAAAATGCAACGAAAACGGAAATTTTAGCAAAATTTCAATTTTTTTCCTTTATTTTTCCTATATTTTTGTCATTTTATCAAGAAATGACCGAAAAAAGCAACGAAAACGGATTATTCCACTAAAATCTTAATTTTATTCCCCTATTTTCCTTTAATTTCCGATATTTTATCGTAATTTGCTCTAAAATAGAAACGAAAATGGATAATTTTAGCGAAATTTCTATATTTTTCCTTTATTTTCCCTTAATATTTGTCTTTTGTTCGAGATATGAACGAAAAAATTAACGACAACGAATAGCTTTAGCGAAACTTCTATTTTTTCCTCTATGTTGCCTTTATTTGCGTCATTTTATCGAGATATTAAGGAAAAAAGTAACGAAAACAGATAATTTGAGCGAAATTTCAATTTTTTTTCTCCTAAAATGCCTTAATAACCGTCACTTTATTGAGTTATGATTGAAAAATGAAACGAAAATGGAAAATTTTAGTGAAATTTAAATTTTTTTCCTCTATTTTGCCTTAATTTTCGAAATTGAATCGAGATTTGATCGAAAAAGCTACCAAAATGATATTTTCACCGATCTTTCTATTTTTTACCTCTATTTCTCCTTAATTTTCGTCATATTATCGAAATATGCTCGTTAATAGAAACGAAAAAGGATAATATTAGCATTATTTCCATTTTTTTCGTCTATTTTGCCTATATTTTCATAATTTTATCGAGATATGATTGAAAAATGCAACGTAAGCGGAAAATTTTTGCGATATTTCCATTTTATTCGTCTATTTTGCCTATATTTTCGTAATTTTATCGAGATATGATGGAAAAATGCAACGTAAACGGAAAATTTTAGTGAAATTTCAATTTTTTTCCTTTATTTTTCCTTTTTTCTGTCATTTTCTCCAGAAATGACCGAAAAAAGCAACGAAAACGGATTATTTCACTAAAATCTTACTTTTATTCTTCTATTTTGCTTTAATTTTCGTCGTTTTATCGAAATATAATCGAAAATAGAAACGAAAATGGATAATTTTAGCGAAATTTGTATTTTTTTCATCTATTTTGCCTACATAATCGTCATTATATCGAGATATGATTGAAAAATGCAACGAAAACGGAAAATTTTTGCGATATTTCAATTTTTCTTCCTTTATTTTTTCTTTATTTTTGTCACTTTATCCAGAAATGATCGAAAAAAGCAACGGACACGGAAAATTTCAAAGAAATTTCAATTTTTATTTTTTAATTGCACTAATTTTCGTCATTTTAACGAAATAAGATCGAATAAAAAATTCATGATTTCACCGAAATTTCAATTTGTTCCTATATTTAGCCTTAATTTACGTCGATTTTCCAAGATATGATCAAAAACAGAAAGGAAAAGCAATAATTTAAGTGAAATTTCGATTATTTTCCTCAATTTTGCCTACTTTTTGTTCATTTTATAAATATCAGATCGAAAAAAGCAACGAAATGTATAATTTTAGAAACTTTTCAATTTTTTTACTCTAGTATGCGTTAATTTACGTCAATTGTCCAAGTTATGATTGGAAAAAGCATGGAAAACGGATAATTTAAGCGAAATTTCGATTATTTTCCTCTATTTCTCCGTAATTTTCGTCAAATTATCGTGATATGATCGAAAAAAGAAACGAAAATGGATAATTTTTGCATTATTTCTATTTTTTCGTCTATTTTTCCTTTATTTTCGTCATTTTATAGAGATATGATTGGAAAAAGTAACGAAAACAGATAATTTTAGCGAAATTTCAGTTTGTTATCCTCTATCTTACCTTAATATTCGTCATTTTATTGAGTAATGATCGAAAAATGCAACGAAAACGGAAAATTTTAGCAAAGTTTCAATTTTTTTCCTTTATTTTTCCTATATTTTTGTCATTTTATCAAGAAATGACCGAAAAAAGCAACGAAAACGGATTATTTCACTATAATCTTAATTTTATTCCTCTATTTTCCTTTACTTTTCGTCATTTTATCGAAATATGCTCGAAAATAGAAACGAAAATGGATAATTTCAGAGTAATTTCTATTTTTTTCGTATATTTTGGCTTAATTTTCGTCATTTTATCGAGACATTATCTAAAAGAGTAACGAAAACAGATAATTGTAGCGAAATTTCATTTTGCTATCCTCTATTTTGCCTTTATATTCGTCGTTTTATTCAGTTATGATTGAAAAATGCAAGGAAAAAGGAGAATTTTAGCGAGATATCAATTTTTCTTCCTTTATTTTTTCTTTATTTTTGTCATTTTATCCGGAAATGATCTAAAAAAGCAACAAACAGGGAAAATTTCAAAGAAATTTCAATTTTTATTTTTTATTTGCCTTAATTTTCGCCATTTTATTGATAAATGACCAAAAAACAATGAAAACTGATAATTTTCTTGTAATTTCAATTTCTTTCCTCTATTTTAACTAAAATTTCGTCATTATTTTGAGATATGATCGAAAAAGTAACGAATACGGAAAATTTTTAGAATATTTTCAATTTTTTTCCTCTATTTTGCCTTAATTATTGCCATTTTATTGAGATTTGATCGAAAACAGCTACGAAAACGGATTATTTCACTAAAGTCTTAATTTTATTCCTCTATTTTCCCTTAATATTCGTCATTTTATTGAGTTATGAACGAAAAATGCAACAAAAACGGGTGATTTTAGCGAAATTTAAATTTTTTTCTTTTACATTTCCTTTATTTTTTTCATTTTATCCAGAAATGGTCGAAAAAAGCAACGAACACGGAAAATTTCAAAGAAATTTCAATTTTTATTTTTTATTTTCCCTAATTTTCGCCATTTTAACGAAATAAGATCGAATAAAAAATTCATGATTTCAACGAAATTTCAATTTGTTCCTATATTTAGCCTTAATTTACGTCAATTTTCCAAGATATGATAAAAAATAGAAAGGAAAAGGAATAATTTAAGAGAAATTTCAATTATTTTCCTCAATTTTGCCTACTTTTTGTTCATTTTATAAATATAAGATCGAAAATAGCAACGAAATGGATAATTTTAGAAACGTTTCAATTTTTTTACTCTAGTATGCGTTAATTTACGTCAATTGTCCAAGTTATGATTGAAAAAAGCAAGGATAACGGATAATTAAGCGAAATTTTAATTTTTTTCCTCTACCTTGAGTTAATTTTCGTTATTCTATCGAGATATGATCGAAAAAAACAACGAAAACGGATTATATTACCGAAATTCCAATTTTTTTCGTCTGTTTGGCCTTAATTTTCGCCATTTTATTGATAAATGACCAAAAAACAATGAAAACTGATAATTTTCGTGTAATTTCAATTTCAATCAAAATTTCAAGCAACGAAAACGGATTATTTCACTAAAGTCTTAATTTTATTCCTCTATTTTCCCTTAATATTCGTCATTTTATTGAGTTATGAACGAAAAATGCAACAAAAACGGGTGATTTTAGCGAAATTTAATTTTTTTTCTGTTACATTTCCTTTATTTTTTTCATTTTATCCAGACATAATCGAAAAAAACAACGAAAACGGATAAATTCTACGAAATTTCAGATTTTTCCTCTTTTATGCCTTACTTTCTTCATTTATCGATATAGGATCGAAAATAGCTTACTTAGAAATGAATAATTCTAGTGAAATTTCAATGTTTCTCCTCTATTTTGCCTAAATTTACGTCATTTCATCGATATATTATCGAAAAAATTAACGAAAACAGATAATTTTAGCGAAATTTCAATTTTTCCCCTATTTTGCCTTAATATTCGTCACTTTATTGAGTAATGAACGAAAAATGCAATGAAAACGGAATATTTTAGGGAAATTTCAATATTTTTCCTCTATTTTGCCTTAATTTTCGCAATTGAATCGAGATTTGATCAAAAAAACCGACGAAAAGTGATAATTTTATCAAACTTTCGATTTTTGCCTCTATTTTGCTTTTATTTTCCTCAAATTATCGTGATATGGTCGAAAAAAGCAACAAAAACGGATTATTTCACCAAAATCTTAATTTTATTTCTCTATTTTCCTTTAATTTTCGTCATTTTATCGATATATGATCGAAAATAGCAACGAAAAGGATAATTTTAGCAAAATTTCAATGTTTCTCCTCTATTTTGCGTAAATTTACGTCAATTTTTTCAAGAAATGATCGAAATAGGCAAGGAAAACGGATAATTTTAGCGAAATATTAATTTTTTTCCTCTATTTTGCCTTAATTTTTATCAAATGATCGTGATATGATCGAAAAAAGGAACGAAAACGGATTATTTCACTAAAATCTTAATTTTATTCCTCTATCTTCATTGAATTTTCGTCATTTTATCGAAATTTGCTCGTAAATAGAAACGAAAACGGATGATTTTAGCGAAATTTCAATTTTTTTCCTTTATTTTGCCTTAATTTTCGTCATTCGTTCGATATATGAACGAAAAAATTAACGAAACGGATAGCTTTAGCGAAACTTCTATTTTTTCCTCTATGTTGCCTTTATTTGCGTCATTTTATCGAGATATTATCGAAAAAAGTAACGAAAACAGATAATTTGAGCGAAATTTCAATTTGTTTTCCTCTAAAATGCCTTAATATCCGTCACTTTATTGAGTTATGATTGAAAAATGAAACGAAAATGGAAAATTTTAGTGAAATTTAAATTTTTGTCCTCTATTTTGCCTTAATTTTCGAAATTGAATCGAGATTTGATCGAAAAAAGCGACCAAAATGATATTTTCACCGATCTTTCTATTTTTTACCTCTATTTCTCCTTAATTTTCGTCTAATCATCGTGATATGATCGAAAAAAGCAACGAAAACGGATTATTTCACTAAAATCCTAATTTTTCCTCTATTTTCCTTTAATTTTCGTCATTTTATTGAGTTATGATCGAAAAATGCAACGAAAACTTATTTTTGCGAAATTTCAATTTTTTAGCAACGAAAACGGATTATTTCACTAAAATCTTTATTTTATTCCTCTATTTTCCTTTAATTTTCGTCATTTTATCGAAATATGCTCGAAAATGGAAACGAAAATGGATTATTTTAGCGAAATTTCTATTTTTTTCGTCTATTTTGCCTTTATTTTCGTCATTTTATCTAGATATGATTGAAAAAAGTTACGCAAACAGATAATTTTAGCGAAATTTCAATTTGTTTTCCTCTATTTTGCCTTTATAATCGTCATTTTATTGAGTTATGATCGAAAAATGCAACGAAAACGGAAAATTTTAGCGAAATTTCAATTTTTCTTCCTTTATTTTTCCTTTATTTTTGTCATTTTATCTAGACATGATCGAAAAAAGCAACGAACACAGAAAATTTCAAAGAAATTTCAATTTTTATTTTTTATTTGTCCTAACATTCGTCATTTTATCGAGATATGATCGAATAAAAAAACGATAACGCATGACTTCACCGAAATTTCAATTTGTTCCTATATTTAGCCTTAATTTACGTCAATTTTTCCAAGATATGATCAAAAAAAGCAAGGAAAACGAATAAAATTAAGCAAAATTTCGATTTTTTTCCTCAATTTTGTCTATTTTTTCTTCATTATATAAATATAAGATCGAAAATAGCAACGAAATAAAAAAAATTTGCTAAATATCCTAAATGACATCAGCGCTATATAATGTGAGTGTTCACCTCACTGTTATCGCAGGCGATCTCAACCTTCCAACCATAAGTTGGGAAGATAACGTGGAGGGAGGAGGTAATACTCAAGAATTCGAAAATACCATTATCCGCGAGTGGGGTCTAGCTCAGGTAGTTGAGGTCCCTACAAAAGCATTGGACACAATCACAGAGGTGGTATTGCGATCTCCCTCTAGCGCCCAAAAGTGAAGCCAAAAAAAGGGCAGATTGCGCATCTAGCCATGCTGGGTTGAACTTTTCGTATCTCCCTATACCAATACATTGTTTTTTCGTGATTTTGCGGCTTTGATACAGAGTTATCAAGGTTTGATCGAGTAAGTCGAACGTTTTGGAACACAAAATTTAGTTTGAGCAATACTTAACACGAAGCAATTTTGTTATTTTCGCGTTTCTAAAGGGTTTATAGGTAAATAAGCAGGGGCTTGTTTCTGCCTGCAACATTGTCAATTGCTGTGCATCAGAACAGCTGCCCCCACAAAACGTTCCGAACTAGAATCTATGCATCTTCCTTAATTTTAATTATTTCGTTCTTTATCTGAACTCTATGAAGCAGAACGAACATTAGTATTAATCCACGGCGTTTTAATGAACATTTCATTGTGCTCTCGGCTGCACCTGCAGGTCTTGCATGTTATAAAAGTTCTCGTATTCATTATTTTGATAACGTTTACTGTATTGAGCCCCAATTATGAATTAGAACAAACATTTGCACAAGCGGAAAATCTCTAATTACCCTGATGAGCTATTATAATGCATTATAGAGTAGCTTTATTTCATTGCGGTGAACGACTGTTAAGGAATTTTATGCCGTACTTTGTATTGATCAATTCAAAACTAAGACGAATTAATGCATTATAATATACATAAATTAACATTATTATCATCAACGAGGTTTTAATAGAGTTTGCGGGAGGTTGGCATGTGATTCGTTTTCTATATCGCTCTAGCAGACGACACCGGCATCCGAGAAGTTTACATTGCAGGCATGTTTTATTTTCCATAATAAAAGGAATCAAGAGGACATAGATAAAAAAATCGAACATGATGGTTAAGTAAAAGGTTCATTTAAACTACCTGAGTCCATGTTATAGCATAGACAAGCTCCTGAGTCCCGTATGAGAGTAAAGTAAAATCCCAAAAATACATGTAGTTATGGGGGAGCCGAAGAAAAGTGCACTCCAGTGCTCTGCGGGTTGCATTATTTTTGGCTCCACTTTTCTGACGATAGACTCCCCCTGTGGACACAATAGATGCATTTCTCTTAAATCCCTTAGACTCGGCATGCACAAACACCGCCACAGTGGCTGTGGTGCCACGGGACTCGGCCCGTGGCAACCTATCTCCCCTACCACTACCTCAACCCCTGCGAGTTGATTCCCTCACTCGCTACCACGACCTTGGTTCGATGCGACGCTTATGCGGGAGTGAGGGAGAAAACCTTCTCTTTCGCGGTAGACTAGGCTTTTGCAGTCATTCAGTCTTTTCTAGTAGAATAGCACCATGACAAAAAGGGTTTCGGCCTCGGAAGGAGGCGGAAGTAACCCTTCCTGGGAGCTTTGTAAATATTGTCAAACTACTGCCATAGACTCACTAATTAGCACACGCACTGTTCCCGGAATAAATGACCAAGTGGCAGTAGAACTTGTTTTCAATTGGGGAAGCCCAAACCGACTCGTCTCAAAAAAGTTGTATATCTTTCAGTAAGGTAAAGCGGATAATACCGGCTTCCACCAATACCTACGTCGGAACTATTCGGAAAGTACGAGTGCAGGAGGTTCCATTGAAGAAATGTGGCAGAGTTTTAAGGATGTGCTATTCAGGGGTATAAATAAATACGCTCCTAAGAAGAGTTTAAAAAATAACCTCGACCTCGAATATTAAAGTTGGGAAACTCAACACTGAACTTAACACTGGGAAAGTTAGGTTGCTCAAAGGAAAGATAGCGACTTAACTTCCTTGGAAAGATACAAAGAATTAGTTAAAGAACTGGAAAAGGAAAAAGTACGTGCGGAGGAGGTGTATGTCACAAATACTCTCCACTCAGGAAATCCTAACGAATTCTACAAGTACTTGCGCAGGCGCAAAGGAGACAGAAATCATGATTAAATAATTAATTCCGCAGATGGAGATAATCTAACGCGGGACGAGGACATAGCGGAAGAATTCAATTGTTGGTTCTCACAAGTCTTTAGTAAGGGCCCTCAGGGAGCAGACGAGTCATTTAAAGAAATCAACGTTTCTTTTGGAGAACTTTGCCCAAATTATTTACAAATTTCAGATTCAACTATTTTACAAAAGGTTCAGAAACTAAAAGATAGGAAATCTAAGGGTCCGGACGAAATCCCCAGTGAAGAATTAAAATTGGGTATTAGCGCTAGTTTTCCTTATTTAAGAACGTTATTCATTGTCTCTCTAAACAATAAATCTATCCCCGACGATTGAACAAATGCGATTTTAATCCCTATTCATAAAAGCGGTTCTAAAACATCTTTAGATGACTGCAGACCGATAAGCCTAACGTCACAAATTTGCAAACTTACGAAGAAAATTATAACAGACCACATTCGTGTATTTCGGAAAGAAAATGACTGGCTGTGCAAGAGGCAGAACGGATTTAGATCGGGATTCTCATGCGAAACACAACTCCTGAGCCTCGTTCAAGATATTGCAGAAACTATGGACCACAGAGATGAAATCGATGCAGTCGTCATCGATCTAGTAAAGACATTCGATAAGGTACCCCACGAACTACTATTAGAAAAGATACGTAGGTAAGTTAAATATTGACCACCGGGTTACATATTGGATTAAACGTTTTTAGAAAACAGGAAACAAAGTTAGATGGAGATGTTACTTCCGATATTCCGCAAGGTAGCGTTCTCAGACCACTGCTGTTCCTTATTTATGTGAATAACCACCTAACGAATATAAAATTCGAAATCAGACCACTTGCCGACGGTTGCATACTCTACAGACGCATAACGAAAGTTTCCGATAAAGTTCTTCCGCAAAATGACCTAAACCAGCTAACCGAGTGGACTAAATTAAACGGGATGGAAATTAAAGTTGGAAAATGTAAACAAATTAAGTTCTCCAGAAAAAAGTCTCAAGCACTGTATTCACTAAATGATGAAATCGTTCAAGTCGCATCTGATTGCAAATATTTAGGTATCAAGCTGACCGAAAATCGTAAATGAGGAGGGCACGTAGAGGATGTTGTTGCGAAGGGTTACATGAATCTCCATTTCGTAATGAGAAACCTAAAGCGGTGTGGGCAGGGTGTCAAGGAAAGAGCGTATCCCTCGTTTGGCCGTTCATAGAATATGCAACGAGTGTTTGGGATCCCCACGAAACGGGACCTATTAAGAAACTCGAAGGCGTGCAAATACAGGCTGCTAGGTACGCAGTCGGCAAACACGGGAAAAGTGTAACTGAGATGCTAAACCATTTGAAGTGGGAATCACTAGAGTCGAGAAGACGTTTAGATTAGCTGGTAATCATTAAACTTAGAAGAGGGCTGGAATGAACTACGTGGCAGATTTGAAATTCCAAATTATGTAGGACGCGGCAATCATAGTTTTAAAATTTAGGAACATGAGCAGGAAACAGACGTAGCAAAATACTTTTTCACTAATGGGGGCAGGGCCGTGTGCAGGCTCGTGGGAGGGGTTTTGTTCGTGAAACTCGATTTCTGATTAGCGCGAAAGTGTGACTCACCGAGATGAAAGAAGGAGTCCTGACAGACGTTAACATGAAAGTTGAAAGAGGCACTTAATTTTGGAAGAAAAAGTTTACTAAATGAAACACAAAATAATTTCATTTTATCCTATCTTCAATTCATCATTCGTGGAACTTTTTGTATGAAGGATCCTCATGGGGGGGTTCGAACCCCCAACCCCCCCCCCCCACGTGCGCACGAGCCTGAAGGGGGGTATTAGGGAATGGGACCCTTTACCTTGTGAAATTCTCATGACATTGCCTAAAAATGTGAAAATTTTCAAAAATTAACTTAAATTAAACTGTATGTAATTTACTATAGTTTAGTTCATATCCTCTGTATTATTATCTCGAGCTGTATTTGTTATATTCAATTACTCTATTCATACGTATGTGACCATGTGGATACTTACCATGTAATGTATTATTTTAGTTAAATGATAGATCATATACATATTTTATGTATGATAGATTTTATAGGTATCCCATGTATTACCATGAGCTTCATATTTTTTAGGAATCAAATATTCTCATTCAAAATATTATTGATGTGCCATGTCTCCTCTATGAAAGTTATTTAAACATTTCAACAAAAGTTTCTAAGTCCAGGCAGCAGATTCTAAAGAACTCAATTTCTTACAGATGCTACTATCCATATTTCACAATGCAGAGTTTATGATTCTTTTGTGATAAATAGTAATTATCTTAGTATATTCTTGCAAATGTTTGCAATATTGTTCACAATTTTTGAGTCCATTGACTTTTAAATCTCATTGAAAACCTTCAAATTGTAACACACAGCATTGTATTTTTACATAATATACTTACCAAGAATGCTAGCTGCCATTTTCTGGTATTTTAAATTCTACTTTAAAGTTTTCCTTTCTCGGATATTTGTTTACTATGCATAACCACACAGAGTTATGAAGAAGATTTGTGAAGCCATATTACAACAAGCAGCAAAAATAAAAACATTTGAAAGGTAAATAATAAACATTTTGACTAGGTCAAACTTGGTAGCTTACTCTACCATTTATTTCATCCAACATCTTCTGCCTTTCCCCCTTATTCTATCCCAAATTACTTTCTCTAGCAATCCTTGTTCTCACAATCCACTCATTTCTTTTACTTACTTGATCCTACTTTTTCTATTCTATGCCACACCCACCTCTCCTGAGCCGTTTAACATTTGACTTCCTCTTTTCCTAAGGTCAGCATTGTGCACGCATACAACAAAACACTGAACACCGAGGAGTTTACTAATCTTTTCCTGTTTCCTTCATCAAGACCACCTCTATGTATCAGTTTCCTACATTTCATGAAGGCTTCCTTGGCCAAAGCTATTCTTTTTCAAAACTCATCTTAGCATCAGGATCATATTAAATAAACTTTCAAAATTCCACAAAACAAAACTTTCTTGTGTGAGCGGTTTCGAACTAACCGCTTATCATCTGGCACAGGATAGAAATGCTACAGAATCTTTAGCCTTTGGGCGTAGGAGCTGTGGATGGGGGAGGCAGGAGGTTGACTAGAGATAATAAGGGAGAGTGATTGGTGAAAAGGTGAATATTTATGAGGTTATGGTCACATACATTGTGGTGCGTAATTTCAATAATTTCCAGATATTTTAGTTTTTGGCCTTTGTGTTCACAATGTAGCAGTGTGGGTGTAAAGTTGGAGTGATGCTTGTATTCTAATAAATGTTTGGCAAATTGTGAAGTATCTGAATTATTGTTGAATGAGTGTGTTCTTTTGTTCTTGTCTGAAAAATGCAGGAAGTTTGGCTGATGTTAGCACTTCAGTCATTGCAATGTAATTTGTATGTTCACGCTTTGAGTGTAAAATTAAACATGTCTTTGTTATTAAGCAGAAAATTACTTAAAGTGTGTTGTGTAAAAGGCTGGTTTTATGTTGTATGTAGTGAGTATATTTCATAATTTGTAACTTAAGGGACCAAGAAAAGGAAGTTTCCCCCAAAGAGTTTCTTCTTTAATGTAGGAAA
The DNA here is from genome assembly GCA_947579665.1 of Sympetrum striolatum. Lineage (NCBI taxonomy): Eukaryota > Metazoa > Arthropoda > Insecta > Odonata > Libellulidae > Sympetrum > Sympetrum striolatum. Next base: position 85,172,905 of record OX388350.1, read on the forward strand.
AGATGGGGTAGAATTTAGCTAAATTTATATTTCAGTTTTTGCGGGCAAGGATAGTATTTATAAGTTTTTCCGTGTAACCATTAGCAAGAGCAATTTGTTTAATGATGTTGAGTTTGCATGAGAAATTTTCAGGTTTATGTGGTATGTTTAGAAGTACCCCCTTACCATAGTCTCATACACAGACTTCTCTACTTCAACCATCTGTTTTAGTGATAAAAGAGGATGTTGGTGATTCAAAAATTATTCCTCTTACAAAAGTCTATCAATTATCATATTTATACGTCTATCCATCCTATCTTGTTTCTATTTCCAAGTCTAAACTCTCACTTCTTACCCATCTTTGCCTTGCCCTTGCCCCACTTTCCAGTATTTCATAATAATAAGTTTTTATTGCCATAATCAGTGATGGTCCAATTACTAACAAAAAGTATTTGGGCTCGAATAAAATTACTCTGTCTGAAATGTAATTGATTACAATTACAAGTAGATTATTTGGGCAATTCGCCACGAGTTTTGGAATGAAATAATTAGCACTCCAATTTGCATGTTTCTTGTTACATCAATAGCTTAGTTTTAATAACCATTCTTAAAATTTTAATTTCAACTTAATCTTTGAATTTGTTCTTCAAATTTTTAGCAACAAGTTTTTCCTACCATTTGATAGTAACGTTATCAATCTACAATATGACCCTCATTGTATATTATGCCCAAACTTTTTAAGTCACTTCCTTTATCACTAGATATTGCAATAAAATCTGATGCATTGATTTGAAATGGTGACCAATAATTTTTTCTTAATAAAATATTTAATTACTAAACCATTACATAAACTACTAATAGATCAAAATTCACAGTCTCAGGCGTCGTTTTGTGGAAATCCATCTCGTAGAAATGAGGAAGGCTTGTACTTTTTCCACAGGTTTATTTTAAAAACATGACCAGGTTTCAACGAGTAATCGCCTGATGATGGCGATTACTCGTTGAAACCTGGTCGTGTTTTTAAAATATACTAATAGATCACTGGAACTCATTGTTCACCAAGCCTTGCCTCATTCATTTCAATGGTAATGACAATATGCATGAAAGTTAACTATTCATTGCCTTTAAAATCATCATATAAGACAAACTTTGTTTAGAAGGTATTAAATCTGAATGAATTACAAGGACAAGCTTAAGAGAATGTAAGCATTAAAATAAGAGTAAGTTGTTATGCATATTGAAGAATCATTTAACATGGTTCCTATTTCATTAATTTTTGTATGATTTAAAGTAGAAGTTTATGCAAATAACCTCTGCTGGAAATATTGGTGAACTAAGGAAAGGAAGGATTGGAGTTTGTTAAATGAAAAAATAAGACCACCAAAAGTGCTCTACGCCGATTTAAGAATTTTCTTACTGACGCACTGTTTGCAGCGTACAGACATATTCATCACCGAACAACTACTGTCTAATTCTAAAAACTTGCTCAGGTATGGAAATGGAAATTCCCTAGCTTTGTTTTCCATGCTCGTAATTATAATTTTCTACTCGTAGATTAAACTCACAATTACTTCTTGGTAGTTCCCACGAGGTATCAGAGCAAGATGAACAAGATGAAAACGGATGACAACAGATAATACAGCAGGGAACGTGTACTTGCGTTACAGGCGAACCAGCTACAATGTCTGCCACAGAACACCAATACATGTCAGCAATCACAGGAAATTTAGTTGTATCGGCAACAGCTCGATGTATTGCATTGTTTTTGAAAAGGAAAGAGTACTTAAATGTAACGATTACTCAAGGTGAATGAGGAGTAGATTACAAGTAAAAATTACTTTTTCTAAAAGTAATGACTACAAGTAAAAATACCCAAAATGTAATCGTTACCGGTAATCCGATTACTTTTACTCAATTACCTGCCATCACAAGCCATAATGATTCCCATAACCTCTTCTATTAGTTCATTCAGTAAGTCCTCCTCACTTAAATTACTAGTGGGCAAGAAAACCTGAGCTAAAAGAGTGATTTTGGGTCCAGACTATTTCTACTGATATAACAGACTCTCTTGTCCAACACTACTCCTACTCCCTTTGGCTAGTACTTCCTCTGCTGTGGATAATTCTCACGACAATGCTCCATTGCCCATCTTACTTTGCAAAGCCCTGGTGTACTAACACTGGTCTCCATCATTCATACCTTTATGTTTTGCAACTTCCCTTTTCTAAGCATTATCCTTACATCCCAGGTCTCAACCTTCATTTCTCGGTCCATCTTTTCTCTCCTTACTTTCTTTCCCATTTCTCTCTTACATAGACTACCTCTCATTTGTACTCAACATATTGATCTTTGAAGCATATTTGACCATATCAAGAACAAAGTTCCAGTCATTTTTGCTTTTAAGGTCATAGGAACAGGCAAGCCCTTATGGGTTGTAGTCCTGGAGAGGGCTACACATGAGTAAGAGTTTAAATTTAATATTATTTCACAATTGAAATAGAAAAAAATCTTCTTGTAGGTAGAAACAGATGCATTTAGTGAAAAGGTATAATTTTCATGTTATCATTGTAGATATTCAAGAGCACTTGAAATTGAAAATGTATTCAGCATAAAAAGGAATAAATTGATGCCTAGATGCCCAACCGTATAGATGGGTGCCATGAACTTAAAAGCCATCAAAAAGAAAGCCTTTCGATAGAAAAAATTTAAGGAGATGGTAAAATATGAAAACTGCAATTTAGAAGTTCCTCATAAACTTTTTTTTTAAGATACATTTTTGAGGAGCAATTATTTGCTAATTTTTTCAAGAGATACACATTTTTTCATTCATAGCTTCACATCTTTTGTAGTCACACAGTACACTTAAAACTTCTGGGTTGACACGCACACACACATACACACATTGCAGGAAAATCTTTAACTGACAAATACATGAGAAGAGTCAAAGAAGATGGATTGGGAATTTAAACACATACAAATTAAAAATGGATTAAAATTGATCACATAAGATATCAAGAACTGAACAGGAAAATAAGCCGATTGCACAGATTCACAGGATAAACTTTTTAACTTTCCTGTCAGATCTTTCACATCCTTCTTCCTTAGCAGTTAATGGTTGTCCTATTATAACATCCCCTAAAATGGGACATGAACTTGATTTATTCATTGAGCCACAGAAACCCAGAGGAACACAGAGTGTAATGTTTATATTTAAAGTCCTTCATTGCATTTCTTGTGTGCACGGCATATCCCTTGGAGATGGCTTTGAGCACACAAATGAAATGTTTATTGTGGACAGAGTTAATTGCACCATAAATAAATACAAAACTCAGTCATGGCCCACAGAAGTGAGCTCAGACATCGAATTCACTAATTTACAACAAATGTAGAGGCAACAATGAAACAATGAATGCATAAAATTCCTAACACCTAGCAATAGGTGAGCAGGCAAATAAAATTTGAGATTAAAGATAAAATTGTGTATAGAAAAACATTTTTTTAAAATTTCATTAAAAACAAGGTCCTTTCAATGATTTGAATGAAAAAAACATTAAAAATTATTTACAACATTTATGACTAAATATCTGACTGCAGGTGGTGATCCATTGCTTAACGTCTTCACATCAAAGATCTTCCATTACAAACACCCTGTTGACAAATGGCAGCTGCCACAAAGAGAAAGAACTAAAGAATATGTATAAACTTTCCCTCCACTACAGGTTCGCGTGTCTACCCTTCTGTGTTGACTGGCTCCCTTGCATGATGTATGCGCACATGCTTGTTCATGTTGGACTTTGTGCCTGATGCTTTCCCACACACATGACAGACATAAGGACGGAGCCCAGTGTGGATTCTAAGGTGCTCTTTCAGGTAATAACGCCTGTGAAAACGCTTGTGACATATGGAACACTCAAATTTTTTTCCTGTCTCATGCTCCCGGGAATGGCGCACGCAGTTGTACTTGCGCATGAATCGCCTGCCACAGGTATTGCACACGTAAGGCCTTACTTTTCTGTGAGAGCGGATGTGAGCAACATAGTCCACCCTACGATGATACGCTGCCTTGCACGTTGCACATTTGAAGGGTTTTGAATGGGGACTTGCGTGGACCCAACGATGCAGCTGAAGGTTCCACTTGGTGGCAAAACCTTTGCCGCAGATTCCGCAGGAAAATGGGCGCTCTCCAGAATGAACCCTCATGTGGATGTGAAGAGACGATTTGAGGTAGACTGCTGAACAGACAGGGCATTCTACATTGACATCTTCCCTTGCACCAGTTGGAACATAACGTTTGTCATGAACCTGCCTAATATGTCGTGTCAAACCGGCCTTGTGGACAAACCGGTCACTGCAATGAGGGCAAGTCTTGGGTTTATCTTCGTGGGTCTCCTTATGCCACTCCAGCTTCTTAACGGAGTGAAATACAGCGCCACAGTGGCAGAAGAAATCCCTCACTTTCCTCTTGACCTTCATGTGATGGTGCTTACGGTGCTGAATAAGATTGCTGTGACGACGGAATGCCCTTGGACATAGAGGGCACTGGAAGGGGGTGCGACCTGTGTGAGAATTCAGATGCTCCTCCATCTTCTGGTTAGTAACAAAAGCCTTGTCACACTGAGTGCATTTGTATGGGCGCACACTCAAGTGTCTTTTAAGATGAAGACGAAGATTCTGCTGTCTACTGAACTGCTTACCACACATGGAGCACTCCAAGGGATGTACAGTCCTCACATGATTGGTAAAGTCCACTGATGTTAAGAATTTTTCCATGCATGTCGGGCATTTGAATCTTGAATCTCTGTGGGCAGCTCTACGATGTGCTGTGAGGGAACGCAGAGATGGGAATGACCTGTCACAGTCTGAACACGGATGAGGGGCTTCCACATTTGCTATCTCCCCCTTGTCCCCATTCACATTAAGGGCAACCTTGTTTTTCTCCCTTTCAACAGTTTCTCTCACTTCACTCTTGTCATCCTTCTCATTTTTCACTTGTGGGGTGTCCAATTCTGCCAGCCCCTCCTGTTCTTTCATCTGTACTGGTTCCATTGGAGGCATTGCAGATTCTATTTCGGGTGTCATGCTCACACTCTTTTCACCATTGTGCTTTTCTCTTTGGTGAACCCTCCTCTCTTTGGGGCAGTTAAATACTTCCAGGCAGTTCCAGCAGTGGTATAAGCGTTTGGTCTTCGTTTTGGAAGCATTGCTGGTGGCCTTTGATGCTCCCTCAGTACTGGCATTCTTCTTGGTGCGCTGTCTCTTTTTCGTAGTTGTTGTCTCTGGTGCACCACCTCCAATGTTAACCTCTTGGCTTCCTTTGAAAGGAGAACCACTGCTCCAAGTTTCACCACTTCCAGGCATAAGATCAGCCCCTTGGCGAGCAGATGCTGGAAATAACTGGCCATGAGAGAAAAAAGTATTAGATATGAAAATGAATTACAAAAGCCACATTCTTACAATATTTTTAATAACTAGCAAACAGATATGGACAGGCTTAAACCAAGATTAACGCTTTCTTTTTCACTCTAGAAACAAGCTAAATACAGAATTTGCACACCAACTTGAAGATTAGAGTCAACCACTATATTTACACTACTCGTAAAATCACTAAAGGGGAATTTCTGAAAGTAAATATAGATGGTGATGAATCTTTAGCTGGAAATGATCACCTGAGTAATTTCTTTGTAAATAGTGTTGTAGATATTGTGAACTCTATACCCAAGGTATCTCAAGCTGAAAAGCTTACTGTAAAGGATGTCACATTTCAAAATCATAGTGATAGTTTTTTGAGTTCAAAGAGATAGATTTATTTGAATTACACAAAGTTATATGTTCCCTAAAAACCAAGAAAAGTGCACCAGATAACATTACAGCAAATTTAATATCACATACGTTTGATGAAAGTGGGGCTTCGTTGAAGAAGATTGAAAATATGTCAATCAGACAAGGTACTTTTCCTGAGTCCTGGAAGACATCTCTAGTTACACTTATTCCTAAGAAAAAAAATCCTCTTGATGCCCAAGATCTGAGACCAGTAAATTGTTTACCAGTATATGAAAAAATTTTAGAAATGATACTCCAAGAACAAATGATTGAAAATGTGGAGAAAAATAACATATTATGCACAATCTGCCTTCAGGAAGACATTTTCATGTGAAACTGCCATCCAACTTGTTTTATCTAAATGGCAAAAAATGACAGATGATGGAAAGACTACAGTTGCAGTTATGTTAGATTTTAAAAGGGCTTTTGAAATAATTGACAGGGACCTACTGGTAGAAAAATTAACAAAATATGGTTTTGGAAATGCAGCTGTGGAACTAATTAAAAGCTATCTGAGCAATAGAAAACAAAAAAAGGTATAACAACTTAACCTCAGGTGAAATTTTCAACACTTTGGGTATTCATTCCTCAAGAAGCAATTATGGGGCCATTACTATTTATCCTTTACATTAATGATCTTTCATTGCAATTAAATATTTTATTTGTAAATCTTTTTGACAATGACACGTTAATATCTGCATTTGAGGGCACCTATGAAATAGTATTTAATAAAATCAATTCTGCCCTTGCCAACTTGAGCACCTGGCTTAAGCTCAACAAACTAAAGCTGAATATGAGCAAATGCTTTTTAATTGCACCATCTCCCCTAAAAAAGAAAGCAATTCTAGATGACCAAAATGACCCTTGATAGTATATAGAAAAAAATGAGGAAATAAGATCTTTATTGAAAACTAAAACTTTGGAATCCTGAAGAACCCAGGCTGGATTGATTTTTGGACATAAAGTCATAAATGAGAAGGTGAACTGTAGTCATTTACTAAAAGTGGTTGACTTCCATGTCCCAGCAAGAGCTACAAGAAGTAATAAAATCTTCTCAATTCCTCATCGATGCAGGAATTACACTTATTTCCTCCCAATATACAGAATACTAAGGGATTCCAACACAATTTGTAATGAAATTGACATTCACAACATCTGAACTGATAAAAAATAAAAATATATCCAATCCAAATTATAGGTTTACTATTCTCTAATGAGATACTGATATCTCTTACATGCTTTGTAATGTATGGGTCTATGTATACTATATGTATTGTAATCTGGGTTAATTCACTGATACTAATGGGCTTTACCTATGTTAAATTATTATTTATTATCATTTCAATAATTGTGAATTATTTTATTAATGTTTTACATCCCGTTTCTTTGTAAACAAATTATGTTTCCACAATTTAACTTTAGTTGAATTCAAACATTTTGAATTTGTCTACATAATACATTTATAGATTTTATTATTATTTATATGTAACTGGGATCTGCCTGAAAAAATTTATTAAATAAATAAATATTATTGTATGTATATAATGAACAGCTGTAAATACTAGAATTTCATTCTAAATAAACTTTTACTTACTTACTATACACTTATAATACTATAAAGTTAATACTATTATCTTTACAATGTATCCATGATTTCAGTTTTTCCATAATTGAAGTTTATATGAACAATTTATTAATCCTTTAAAAATTAAGATTAGTTTGTGATAATTTCAGTGAGGAGGTGAAGAATTTAATTCAAGCAATTATTTAGAAACATAAAAAAGTTACGTATGAGTAATTTTTGTGTTGTTATATGTAATAACAATATTATATATATTATATAAGGGAGTTCGACAAGGCGACAGTCTATCTCCATCTTGTTCACAGCCATTGTAGAAGAAGTTTTTAAAACCCTTAATTGGGAAGAGAAGGGCTTAAGAGTAAATGCTCCGTTTTGCAGATGATACAGTTCTCCTTACAGCTAACGCAGAAGATCCAACTTCAACACTTGAAGAGCTAAACACAGAAGATAGGACTCAGGATAAACATTACAAAAACAAAGGTAATGTATAGTTCTTTTGCGGTGTAAGAACCAGTCAAACTTCACGAAAAACCTCTGGATTTTGCTAGTTTGCTTGGAATGAACGTACCTAGGACAACTTGTAACAAAAGGAGAGAAAAACAGGATTAATGAAGTCAACTGAAGAATGAAACTTGGCTGGAGCGCATTTGGTAGGAACTCGCACATTCTCAAGTCAAGAATGCCAAAGGCTTTGAAGAGGAAGGTCTTCAACCAATGCATTTTACCTATCCTGACCTATGGTAGTGAAACTTGGGTGTTAAATGCTGCAATAACCCAGAGACTTCAGACAATGCAAAGGAGCGCTGTATGCTGGGAATTACAAGAAGAGACAGGAAACACAACTCTTGGGTGAGAGTGATGACTGGAGTTACAGACATCATAGATAAGGTAAGATCACTTAGATGGAGGTGGGCCGCCCATGTTCCGAGAATAATTGACAACCATTGGACATCTGCAGTTCTCAACTGGATATCAAGAGATGTGAAGAGACCAAGAAGAAGACCTATGGACAGGTGTAATAGAGACATCAAGAAGTTCAGCTAACAGCAAAAAAAAGTTACCACCCCTGACCCACCAAGATATTCTAAGTCCAAATTTCGGGCCGGCGAGCCTTTCTCTCGAAAAGGGAGGGAGAGAAAAGAAAGATGGAGAACATGGTATGTTACGCTAGCTCGGCTCTCGCGTTTGGATGGAGAATTTTCATTATATATATAAAAATCATTTACTACTATCCATTATCTGCCGCAACATTTGATGTGGTAACGCGTACGATTGAATTTGACGATGATCAACTGGAAAATAACTAAAGAAATTAATCGAATTGAATGCAGCATTCAAAGTCACTCTCACTTTAATTTTCGATAACAGATTATTAAATCATTTCCAAAACAATACAAATGAATTTAACTGAATACAACATTCGGTATCAAATTAACTCACATTTCGTTTTTCGAAAATCGATCGTTTAAATCACTTCCAACGATTGATTATGCTCATCAATGTGAACGAAACCAGCAACTATTCTCTTCTTCTTAATTTCAAATAGGCCAAAAAGCAGGATCTCGGTTTCAACAATGGCATTTGTCGTCAGGGGGACCGGCTGTTTATACTCACAAAACATTTCGTGTATTCCGTAAAAAATCTCGAAAATTCAATTCGGAAACAACAATAAATGACCAAAATAAGGTTTCCTATTCATTTACTCTGCTATTGGTTCTTGTCTCAATCTCGTATGACTATTATTTGTAATTTAATTTTGCAAAATAAATGAAGCATGCAGCGACAAAAATGAACTTTACGTGCATTTCTTACGGAAATGCTTTGACTCGTCTGGGATCGAAGCAAGGACGAAGTGTCGCCATTTTTTACAATATAAACACTTTCGTATATATATATTTGAATGCAATGTTCTATAAAAATTTCAAGTCAATCGACCAAGTGATTTTTGAGTTTTGCGGGCACAAACATATGCAGGCTGAATTTTTATACATAAGATATGTGCATAATTCGGTGGATTATTATAATTTAATTTGATTGCTTTTACAACCCTTTCGTTCAACTTTCCCAATTGAAAAGCGTTCTATCATGAAGAGAAATAACTAAGGAATAAACACAAGGAAATAAAAGTTCCACATCTTCCACACAAAAAGTCGTGTAACTTTGACAAAGTTATTTATTTCCTTGTGCTTAGTTACCTATGGAGTTCCCCAAAGTTAAAGCTCATTTGATTGATTTAAATAAGGAATAATCTTTTCTAGATTACCATTTCCCCTTACTCTCGTGACTCTTATAGATTATATAATCCAAGAATTTGTAAAATTAAATTATCCTTATAACAACACTGTAGCTAATTCTCACAATTAGCTTTGACGTTTACTAGCACCATCTTTAACATTTACATAAATACGCGATCCTCCATATGGCGTGTGCCTTGAAAAAGAAGAAAGAATGAGAGGGAACAAAAGTGTGTGTGCAGGTGAAAGGGTAGAATTCTTGGGAAACTGTTAAACAGCACAAAACGAAACAGGTGGGGGAAAAGGACAAGATAAACCTTTTGTTACCGAAGGGGAATGGATAGGAAAAACTTTCTGGTTGGGAGAAGAGGACTGGTTGCAATTTGCTCGATTCATTTTGATTTTATCTAAAATAATGTGTCCGCTAGCCTTCTCTGATATATGTATAATTTTTAGCTCGCAATTAGAAGAATGACTCGAAGAAATAAATCTCTCATAAAGTGGGACTGCAGAGCATCAGATTAGAAATTTTGTATGTTCTTCAGCCTATAACTTACGAAATCTTACTGTTTATCTGATGTGGATTGAATGAAAATAATCATAAATCGTTTGATGGAACTACCGTTCTAAAAATTGGATCCATGGATTCCTTATCGTTTCAGAGTAATGGCTTACAGTAAATACTGTAGTAAAAGGCCAGCGGTAGACGTCCTTCTGGTAAAATTCTCGAAATTTTGTTTCTCAAAAGTTACTTCTCTCACTTTTTTAGCTATTTACTGATCCACCAATCGACTCCGAAGAGTATCACAATTTGTTTATTTCGAAGTTCTCAGTATTTTAAGAAGACCATCTTTTATTTTATTAGTTACGAAAAATGTTAAGACCACTATCCGTGGAATTGTGACTTCTGCATGACAATGTTAATCGACGTCTAACCAAATTAAAGACTTAGCTAGAGTATGAATTATTAGTACTCGACGCAGGATGGGCAAGTTATCGCGTGTGTGTTACAGTAATGACTATTATAATTGTGTTTAAATGCGTATTTAAATGACATCTTTATTTTGTATTTTATAAACCAAATGAGATTGACTAGCAAATTTTATCAGTGAATCAAGATGAGTTTAACGTTTTGGCTATCATCAACACTGAGAGAAAAAATGTATTCACTTTCTCTTGGTGGTTTTTTTATATTAATTTTTAAGGTTCTTAAAATCTACGAAACTAATAATTGGATCTAACATTTAATGGGTAAAAGGATTGAAAACACTATACATTCAATGATAGTAATGAAAAAGAACCAAAGGAACGCTAGTTTACGCAAATAGCTATTTCTTAAATTTTCCCATTTTGTTGTTGATTGATTTCTAAGGGTATCTTGAAGGTTTATGAAAATCATTGGTTAGAAGAAAAAGCCTGAAAAGATAAATGTAAATATTGAGAACGTAATTTTGGAATTAGAATGCTCCGAAGCTTAATTTCTTCGGGAGTGATCTTTCTACGGTTAATATATGCTTAATTCTACTCCTGAAAGCATAGACGGTCCGAGACATGGGCAATCTGGGAGACCGTCGACAGCATTTGTGGGCTCTTCTCAGATCCCTTGAAGATTCTCAATGATAAAATTATACTCGTATAGCTTAGGTAATTTTGACGATTACACCCGGTCACAATATTTAAGTAAACTTTTTTTATCCATTAAGGGGAACTAGTTCTAAACGTCTGCCTGCCCAGAATGTCAATAATCTTCAGATTACCCCCTCCCAAGGATTGGAATCAATTTCCTTCGCAATGGATGCAGCTTTCTTTGGTCCTAGTTCTCTGAGTAATTTCCTTTAATTCCAATTGATTGAAGAAGCCGTTACTTGGTGATACTGCGTTATGTAAGAAATTGTGAATCTTTTTCCTTAGTTATTTCCACCATTCCTTATAGTCGTTGAGCTATGGCTATATTTTTACGGAAATTACATTTAGGAAAACTGCTAAATCAGGCGTAATCCATCTGAGTTGCCCTTACACCCGTAAATGCTGTTTAATAATTAAAATTTAGCCTTTGTATTTTCCCTTTCCTTTTTTTAATGAGAGGCCAGTTTAGTCCATCAGCGATTACTGAATAAAGCTCTAGAAATACTGACATCTCGTATTTATTATCTATGATTACTCTTAAATAAGATGGGTAAAGCTTCCTTTCTTGGGAAATATGTCAGGAGAATCTATTACTACTGAATCTTAATTCTGGTTTCCAAGCCTCACCTATTCTTCCTTAAAACTTCTTGGTTTAAAGATAAGGAAGACATTTACGATATCTTGAAGGTGCAGAAATTTAAATGTGTGAATAGCTCGACATTTGTGTTATATTCTTATATGCCTACATGATTATATCCTACCCTATGCCAATAATTTTCGAAGCAAAATAAATTTACATTGATAATAAATAATTTCGACTATGATAGGTCTATTGTTAATGGTTTATGAATTTTGGATGCAAATGAACGTTTTAGAAGTAAGTTCACATAAAATCTAATTCAGTATGTTAGGAAAATGAAACTTTTTCGAATCTTTGATCTAATTTACATTACCTCTGGCTGAACCATTGAAAACATATTTTTCCGGTCACCCTCTAACCTGCATTATTTTGTCTTAAAATGGCTTGAATCGTTTTCTCAATCTTATAAATAGCCAACATCCCAGGATCTCTGCACATCTTTTCTGAGCCTGTTTACCACATTATCTTCATATTTTTTAGATGTATGCCTTAGAGTTGAAGAGAATAAACATTCTTTTCTTAGTAAGCATAAAATATTCCGTATTCCCATTGTTTATTTTCCTATCATCGTCTCCATGAAGTAACCCATTCATATTCCTTCTTCGACGAACTTTTCTTTATATCACCATCCATGACGAAGAATGACATTTTCAGGCAATTCTCTCTCTCATACAAAACCCTTAAACGATGCCTTGAAAATTAGAGGCATTGAAGACGGAAGTAACCTGTGACCGCTCCATTGAAGACCCTTTCTCTTTCCTCTCTCACCCCCACAGGGAAGCTCCCTTTGTTTTCTTGAGAAGGAAGGTATGCATGCTACCGATTAACCGTTATGTAGACAAAAACATTAAAAGCAGACGTAGCACCAAAAGGTGGGCTTGCCACAGAGATCCTTAGCAATAGATTTAAATGTATTTTTCATGCATGAGCGTTTACGTGCGAATATTTAGAGTGGAGTTGTAACAGCCTAAAGTTGTTGGCTCATACCTATTTTCTATGTTGAAACTCTTAATCGTTTTAGTATTTTAAAATTTTTGACGGAGGTTTAAATAAAGGAATTCAATATTTACAAGTATATTATGCAATTCTTTTTGCGCTTTGCTCGACTCTGCATGACTAGTCCTTCTGATTTCATTACCCAAAATAAATTCTCGCGCGTAAAATATAAAGCTGTTTGTTAAGAGACTACAGGTTAGATAGCAGTGAGTCCAAAATGATCGGAGCCCTCCGCTGGGTATCTTTTAAGAATATAACTATGTAAAGACAATAATTATTAGAGATATTCCTTAGCTGTGATTTACATGACGAAATACGCGACGACATGATCCCTATTCTCAACGATCGTTATTTTCACAGCCAGATGGTGAAAATATTACCGTGATTTAATAGCAAGGACAGATGGTTTATATTGTTATCATCTTACATATATTATAAGGTGTGTAAATATGTAAATTATTTAGATAGTTGAGTGTTTCACATTCTCTGCAATAAGCCTTATGGAGGCTCGCGGATAGTCAATTTAAATGTATTTCTTACTTAACTATTTTTCACAAAGCTGCAACACCATTATTATATTTATAATATACGTTTTTTTCTTATTTTTCCTACTTTCGTTGACCTGATTTACAGTAGTTCATATTCTATTAATTATCGTATCATAATTAAGAATAATCTTTGTGAAAACGATCATCCTGCGGGCATGTGGAGCATTAACTGAAATAAGCAATTTCATTATAAATCTGCATTGATGGAAAATGTTATGTATTATATATGTTAGGACGAACTAAGAGACGCCAAAGTAATTCTTGTCCAATATTTTAAGAAGAAGAGCGAATTACGCTTGAGATTCGAGCCGATTTAACAAAATACGAATTTAATTATTTCATAATACAGTACTACTTCTACCGCAGCAAAAGTAATGACTATTAGCGTGTATTTATAAAATATATATCATCACAAAAGCCATCAAAACGTGCCAGGCATAAAGAGGAAGACGAAAAGCGTGCTCAAAACAGAGAATCTGAAAGACTCGCCCTTCTCGAGTTATGCTGGTTGTATCTCAGGTGGTAACTTTTTTATGCTGTTAGCTGTACATACCGTATTTTACGGCATATAAGATGCACCGGCTTATCAGACGCCCCGTCATTAATTTGGCCACTCACAAGGAAAAAAAGTTTTAATAGTCCGTGCGAAAGCGCGCTAACACAATAACTTACAATGTCGTTTCTTTTAGTTGTCACGTTTCGTAAAAGCCAAATATTAACACAATCATTGAATGCAATTACCAAAGATATTTATTATTAAGAAAATTTAACAAACGGAAGCTATTTCGAGGTTATATATTTCAATAATTGAACAGCAAGCAATCAAACAAAATACAAAATAAAGCAGAAACTATATAAAATACAGATTCGGGTAAAACATATTATGTTTATGTTTTTTAGCAGTCATCAATTGATCTTCCTGCAGTCGCCAAGTACGTATCATTTTTTCGGTAGGTGATGGACCAAAATGCTTTGTGCTGCTGCTTTGTTTCCATGCACTTTAGCGTAATTTAACACTCCTAGTTTATATTGAATAGTGTAGTTTAATTTCTTATTTCCCGTAGTCATATTTCCGAGAGTATTTTTTTAAACTAATAGTTTTACTCAGCAAGAAGAGGACAAGCTGTTTTGTTATAATCAGCAGGATTGCGAGATCCAAACCTTAAAATACCGCGATACCGCTGCCAGATCGCGCTAAAATAGTCCAAATCCGCCCAATGTTCATTTTCAAACTACATGTTGGAAGTTCATAATAAGTAATACCAAAGTGATAATCAGAGTATAACTGATATAATGGAGCCGAAATAGGTAGAATAGACCATCTGGGCTAAAAATAGCATTCAGTACTGAAAGTTAACCTGTGGAGGTTGAACCTTCACATATAAGATGCAGGGAAATTTTTCGAGACATAATTTAGGAAAAAAGGTGCGTCTTATATGCCGTCAAATACAGTAGGTGTAAAGTGGCAACGAGAAGCTCAGGTCAGAGAAAATTGGAAAGTACTTGGGGAGGCCTACATCCAACATCAGATTGAAAATGGCTGATGATGTAGGGGTAAGTATGGTAGTGAATTTTGTATATTTTGTCTTGTTCTTTCTTTCTCATCTTTTATTTATTACTATCGGTAGATTTGCGCAGGTTTTTCACCCCCCCTTCTTTGTGGGTTTTTTCCTGCAGTGGATTTTTTTCTTAAGAATCTCTTAGGTTTTTTACATCCACAATTCTTCTAATTGTTTCTCATTCAATTTTCTTTAATTTAATTATTCAATAATTAATGACCATGGGTTAGATTGAAGAAAAGACTTTCAGTCTCTATCACACCCAAATTAAGATGATTATTATCATTATTATTATTATAGAGGAAAAATGATTTTTTCAGTTACCAATGCTTGAATTTTGGGAAGCACATTACATTCGATGGTGCGTTATTTTTTAGCAAATATGGTATACCTGAAGGAAACTTTGGATAAAAGAAATACCAAAATGTATGTAATAGATAAGATTAATACAAGTAACAAAAAAAACACATTCAGGCCATTTGTGAAAACACTGGTTTGAGAGAAATATGAATTTGATATCCATCGAAAATATCTAATAAAAATTATCAATAACATATTTTTTAACCTTACCATACAAAGATTGCCTGCAGATATGAAACCAGGGCGGTGCACCAATTAATGATTGTGTAACTAATAATTGACTATAATAGCAATGAATAGCAATAGAATATTCTAGTAAAATGTTGCTTTCAAACTTCAAGCATACTGGGAGTAAGTTTCACATTAAAAAGTAGCAGCCAAAATGTTATCCAGACACAAATATGTTAAAATATACTTTTATCATTTCTCTTTCTTTTTAGGGTCTATACATAGTAAAAACCCCAAATCAATGACATGTGGATTAGGCTGTAGCTTTTCATCCTAAGTATAAATATCCAGCTAAGCATCTATATAATGTAAGATTGTAGACTTTTGTAGCATTCAGGTGATCTCTGCTAGGTCATTGGGACTTCTGCCACATTATTTCTTTTCACTGGATGAAGTGTCCATTCCAGCAGTCATCTTCAGGTCGAAGGTGTCCTTTGACCCAAAGAGGACTGCTAGAATGCAGTCGAAACTTCATCCAGTGAAAACAAACGTGATAGAAAACCCAGCAACCATGCAGAGATAACGCATCTATATCTAACAGAGATAGATACAGTACAACTTCCAACATCTCTTTCGACCTATGGTAAGCTAGTACCAATGGAGTCATTCAATGAACGGGTGAATTTTCACTGCTATGTGTATTTAACCCTCGAGTAATCACATCCCAAATTGTCACACCAGTAATCGCGTTGGGTCGAATCAACCCGACATCTTCCAAAGGGGAAAATTGTCTCAAAATGTAACGAATAAATTATTGATTCATTATGTCATATTAATGGTTAACCTGGTTATTAAAATAAAATAAAATAAATATTTTTAAATAATTTTAGTATTCTGTAAAAATTCGATATCCCTGACGCCGACGCCCTGACTGACGGCTGATGAATTTGGAATATTGCGTATAAAAAGTAAACTGCGTTAAACTTGTATTCAAAAATAAAAGAACATTTAATATATTAATAATAATTATTAATTATATGAAATTTATATAATACCTTTAAAAATTAAGACGGAAACAAGGTCAAAAATGCAATATTTTACGTAAAGGTCTTTCATCAAAATTTTTATTCATCATCATTTTATTTTACGTAAAGGTCTTTCAAAGGGTAAAAAAGCAATAATAAAAAGATATGGAATTTTAAAATTCACATGGGCCGATTCAACCCAGACTCGAGGGTTAAAAGGTAAAGTTTCACAATAATCATGAAGAAATCAATATCTGAAGTAGTAGTGAAATGAATTAGTGTAATAATGTTGAGTTAAGGAATGAATCATCTATCCTAAATTATCCTTTCCCTTCTTACATGATATATGGTTACTTGTTTCAAGGTAAAGTTCTAAGAAAACTAAACAGTTCTATGAAACTTGCACCAAGTTTTTAAAAAATGTTTAGTTGATTTAGAACTCTCTCATGGCTTTCCACAATGCCGCCAACTCGTATTGATTGATTGATTGCAACTATAGTAGTAGAAGTATCGTTAAAAGTGCTTTGACAGCTCATTTTGCACATAGGCTCCACTTAGCCATCTGGGAGCAACTATAATTATAGTTGTTTCAAATCTTTCTTCTTGTAATTATTCTCCATAATAATTCACGAAAAAAGCGGAAAACATCTCAAAATATGCATAACCTGATGAGAAGAAGTATGCACAGGAAGGGGTAAGAAAGTAAATTAGATGGAATAAGAAACAACAGGGAATAATACTCTATTAGAATATGTGAAAAATGAAAGGAACCGCATACTAAAATTTATTCAAAGAAGAGTGAAGACGCTCAACAGAAAGCAGCTAGGTAAGCAATAAAGAAAGAAGATAGGGTAAGGTTAGAGATTTTCAATCACATTATATAGCAAGAGAGGTCATAAAGAGAGGTTAAAGCTAAGGAAGCCAAGAGCATATATTGCTAAGAATGAATGAAGGGGTTAAAGAATAAACTATGTTGCCAGAAGAGGTCTTTGAACTCTAACCAAAAAGCAAGGACGTAGATATTAGAATTAGTTTTTGTGAATTTGTAAGAGTAATGATTGACAATCTGAAAAAATGATGTTGTCCCAGCAAAGAAACAATATAAACTGCGACTATATAGCAACCATAATTAGGGGATATCATGGAAGTTCAAGAGAAACCCAAAACATCTCTTTTGGCTGCCACTTGACAAGTGAGGAATGTGATCTCACAGTTGAATGAGATGTTCACTACATGATAGAATGCAATAAAGGTAACTTCCTTACCAGTAATTTTTATCATTGTACACATTACTTTGCTGTGCTTTACTTAGGCCATGCAGATATTACTACACATCAATGGCCAGTTTTTACCATGACAGTGTGGAAAAACCATTGGTGATTCCATGATTACTGACAGACAAAACTGGGGAAAAAGCTACAATTATAAATAAGATCAATAAAAAGGTTTCCAGAATAAAAAGAGAAAACAAAGAATCTACATACTAACAACAGTTGCCCAATAAGAATCACAAAATGTAGAATTAAATACAAACTGTAACAAAACTTTTTGAGCTTAAAAGAAAACAGAGAGCTAACGAGGCATGTATTAAAAAAGTGAAGTAATTGAGTGACTGTAGACCTGTGGACTACTCGTAACTTTGAGCTAAGAAGTTATATAGAAAAATACACATTAAAAATATTATTGATGGAGAAATAAGATGATAAAGAAACCCTAGCCAAATATAGTTGTAAAGAAAGAACAAATAGAGGCGGAGAATTCGTGAAGTAAAAATTCCCAAACAGCAGACTAAATAAGGGCACAAAATTTCATTTACAAAGAGCTCTTTAGAAATAAAATATCAAAAAAGAAGAAATATTATACAATATAAATATAATATACCACCACAAAAGGAAAGGAAATAAAACAGGCAACCACAAAAAGAATAACATAATAAGCTTAATTAAGTAATTGATGGAATAAAACAAAATAAATTAAACAAACCAAAATTTGAAGTTCCAATGACAAACGAAATTCTAAAAAAGTAGGAAAAATACATACAAAGCAATGGAAAGACTTCAAATGTAATAGTCTTTGATAATCATAATTGAATATCTGCTAACCTTGGTGGCAGAGTGGTTAGTATGAATGCTTTCTAGAGCTGAGGTCCCAGGTTCAAGTCCAGGTTTAGGCATACATGTTTGTCTTTCTCATGTGTGTGGGAGTAAATTATCAAAACTGATATAAATGGGGGCTCCTGTTTTAGAAATAATAACTTTTAAAATGTGAAAATGAAATACTTAAAGAACAAACCCAGATTTTTATATTTTGTTACAAAAATCTTCCTCTAACACCATAAATTATCTTTTCCTATGATTCATAGATAAGTATTTATTAATACTAGATTGCATAATTTAAAGTTCTTCTGAAATGAGAAACTATAAAAATTATTGATTAAGGTCTATAATGGAAGTAAGAATGAACTTAAAAGGAATTGTTACCTGCTACTGACTTCAGGGTCAATGAATATGATAATATAAATTATGGTTATTATAATAAACAAGAGCTATGGTTAATACATTCTATGAAGCTTACCTATTTTTCAAAATATCTGAAAATGAATACATAAGTATCTTATATACATATCGTATACATAAAACTATCATCAAAACACAAATGTTATAGCGTTTAAGTTGAATAGAGCAATAGATATGGTAATTAAAATATTATTGGCTAGCAATCCATGTAAATTAATCTTGGTAACTATGCATGCTGACTGTAATTATCAAAATTATTCTTGATATGATATTGCCAACAAGAAAATTCCCCTAAAGAGGAACTCTTTCTATTAGCCTCTTTGTGAATCCAATAATTACATCAGATATTCAAAGAATTGAATAAATTGTATTTTAAAAATTATTTGCAAATCGAGAGCCTTTTATTCATGATTATTCATCACTCTCTAGGTAAGTGCACACACTTCAAAGGTGATAAGACTGTTTTCATGATTAACCATTTGGTTTCACAATTTGTACCACTGTAACTGAAAATTTTCTTTGCATTTACGATTTTACGAAGCCCCTAGTTTTCAACTAAACTAAATCAAGTCCACTTTCATATTATTAGATCTCGTAATATAATGCATAGGAAAGATCTACAAGAAAAGCTGAGAATAATGATATAACAATATAATGATATAACAATATAATGATATAACAATATAATGATATAACAATATAATGATATAACAAAGAACTAGATACACAAACGGGCAAGTGACACTCTTAAACTTTGACGGACTCAAAATTTTTGAAAAGGGGAATATTCTAAGAGGAGAATAATGAGATGAAATTACCGAAAATCCTCCAGATGTCCAGATAGTCGTCCCCTCTGGCTTGGGAACAGCATCCTCAACCATACCGGGGTCACTGTAGTTGCTGCCACTCCCCATTCCCTCTTGACCAGAAAGTTCACCTCTTGGAGGCATCGCCTCATCAGCCCTTATATCTGACACAAGACCCTCTTCCTCTAGAATCCCCTCTGGAATGGAAATGTCACTGAAACTCCCAGCCACAGGACCTAAACCCTCGAATATTCCCAAGCGTTCCCTCATCTTATCTGTCTGTTCAATTAGTCGAGAAGATAATATAATGCTCATGCCATCTATCTGGAAGATATTAACTGGACTAGGAGGTGCAGGTAAGGCATCCTCTGTGTCCCCAGGCGCTGGACGCAAACAGACAGCTGTTTCCTTGGGACTTCCTTCCCTGTGACCATCCCCTTGAACTCTCAATCTACATTCCTTTTCTGGTTCCAAGGTGGCATTTTCTCCTCTTCCCACAACAATAACCTCATCATCCTCAATGGCTGCACTGGATGTGCGCCTCTGAACTTCCGACCCTTCCTCAGTCCCATCCAAAGATATAACTTCTGCTTCTTGAGTATAACACTTCTGCATTTCTAGACCCACTTCATCCTGAAACTCCTTATCTTTACCAGACTGTTCAACTAAGAGCCTTTCTGATCGATTTTCAATTTCTTTTGGGTCTTTCAACCTTACCTCCCGACAATCCTTTTCCTGGTTTCTAGCCCCAGCATCAGATGTAACCTGTCGTCTTTCACTTCTCTGATTTTCCTCACCTAGGCTCCATTGATTCAATAGAAAGACATCTCCCTCTTGATTGCGCATGTGGCTGCTGCTGATGTTTTTATTTTGATCATCTGGTTCATTCTCAAAGTATTCCTCACTGTGATAGGGATCATCACCAGCATCCTCTCTATCATCTTCCTCATCTTGTACCACCGCAGTCCCAGCTGGAAACAAGGAAATGTCCACCCACTCATCTTGTCCTTCAACTTTGGAATATACTTTCTCAGGATTCTGAATTTGGTTAGGAGTTTCAGATCTACAGACTTCTATTCTGGAGGAATCTTCTAGAGAGCCATCAACCACAACAAAATCTTCATTCTGTTTCTGCTGACCTTGTTTTCTAGATTTTGTCAACGATGGTCTTTCTGCATGGCCTGAACAGCTTTCTGTCATTGCTTCAACTATAGGGCTACCTTCGTTGTACACCTGTTCAGGGACAGTAATTTGCTTTGCTTTGAAAGACTTTCCTGCTCCTTTCCTAGAACCTCCTCTACCATACCCAGCAGACCTTAAAGAAGAAGGTGCAAGTAATGAAGAAGAAGATGAAGGGGTTGGCTGATTCTGATTTCCTTGCATCTGAAGCTGTTTTGACAAGACAGTGCATGACTTTGCACTTAGTTTCATGCGACTTCTTCCACGGCGCACTGATCGACGGAGGGGATAATTTACTTTACTGGTAGATTCTTCTTCATCAGCAAGAGGATCTTTTTCTGATAATGTCTGACTGCATGAAGGGGAAGGAGTGTTTTGTATTTCATTCAAGTCCAGCATAGGATGACTAGCATCCAGATTTTGCAGCCTCTGTCGGCCATTTGATCTGGTGACTTGTTCTACAGGAATCTCAACTACTTCAGGCTCCTTGTCAGAAGATTCCATGATGGCACCTTCACTGATGCTTTCATCGTCATTTCTTTCTGTTTGTAGATCTGCATTAACAGATGCAATTGCAGCAGCAACAAGAGGTGAGGCAGTCACGACCTGCTGCAACACATTT
Organism: Sympetrum striolatum; assembly: GCA_947579665.1. Taxonomy (NCBI): domain Eukaryota; kingdom Metazoa; phylum Arthropoda; class Insecta; order Odonata; family Libellulidae; genus Sympetrum; species Sympetrum striolatum. The sequence continues at coordinate 85,194,565 of OX388350.1, forward strand.
GTTTGGACCTGGAACAAGTAAGGCATCACATTTGTGTACATCTATATATAATAGATATGCTTTGTCAACATGGAAAAAATAATAACTCAAGTATTTTAGCCAGAAAAATTAAAGAGAATTGAGTCATCATTGAAAAAAAGGAGCATTCAAAACAATTTTTTAACTATTACAGCTTTCACATTGAATGTGATTGAAGAATGATAATTATTACTACTTCTGGTTTCTTAAGTTACAAAAAATAAATAATTCATTTTAAACAGATTTCCATCTTCTAAACAATTCTATTCAAAAGCCATAACCTAAATGAATGTATTAAAAACAGTAGTTAAATAGATTTAACCATAAAAATGAACCCCAAAATGTCATGCTATTGACTGAAAGTTAACTGATAAATAGAAGAGTTTCAAACAATTTTGCCAATAGGTGACACTCATAGCTAATAAAACTTGTTTCTCCAGACTCGCTTCTGAATAAAATTACAAAACTGGATATGTATGTTATTGTAAGGAAAGAAAATTTGGAACACAGCTGGTAATGAATTACAGGTCTGCGTTCCTCACCTTCTTCACCGTTCAGAGATAACAAGAAGGCTTGGATTTCACATATTTTAAGAACTCCCAATGCACATTTCAATAGCAATGCTATCACCCTCAGGGGTAATTAAGTACTTTATAAAGAAAAGCTTTTACAAAGTTTTATAGTACTAATTTAACTTAGTATTGTAGTAAATCAAATCAAAAATTTTGAGCAAACTATTAGCAACCACATTATTGTTTAAATACACGACGATAATATTTAAACATGATATATTGAACTTAAAATACATTAAATTAAACAGTCTTAGACACCTCAAGTGTTTAAAAATTAGATTACAGCACGAAATTGCATCTATTTTTATTAAATTCAAAATTTATTACTTTAATTTATACAGCAGCAATTTACAAGTAGGATGATTGCAGTTGAGATAAAAGACAGTAATTTACTCAATTGAAAGGGAGAAAAACTTCTGAATTAAAAATGACGAAACTTTACAAACTAAAGCTTTACACAATACCTAAATAATTCACCTAATCATTATAATTATTTTTCATAGTGCAAATTTGAGCCCAAACATTCAAATGCGAGGAATTTCATGAGCTGTTTGTGAAGGTTAAAAAGGATTAGAGAAAACAGTTTAACTTTGCACACTCAAAAAAGAAAAGTATTTGACACAACAATAGCCTTGATTAAATTAAAAAATAGGGAAAAAATAATTTGAAATGTTTAGAATAATGAGTAATTGCTTACCCTTGGAATAATTTTTACATTAACTATATATTTCGATATCAGAGAAGAACAATGAAACTCTGTATTAACCAGTTTTTCTTCCTTTTGGCAAGTCTATCAGTGTATTATCTAAATAAATTATGTGCACAATTGATGGTGAGATGATCTATTAGTAGTGATGTATCACAATTAAGAAAAAACAAAAAAATTTAAGATTGAAATTTACTATAGTTTCAATAAAATGTACTTTAATATTTAAAAGAGAGTATAAAATGAAGAACCATTCACTCATTTCACAATTTTTTATCAGAATGTGATACATTGACAGCTGAAAATTTCACAGGGTTTTGTGCTACATATCACTTTTGCTTAAAGGTAATTATATGAAAATAACTTCCCTAAGACTCAAATTTATCACAGTAAAAGGTATACTTGGTTTCTTTAAGAATACCATTTCTAAACAGGTATCATAAGGAAAAATCAACACAAATTCCTTATGAATGGCCTTAAAAAAAGGCCACTTAGATTTCTCAAATAAATTCTATCTTTATGATAAACTTGAGGACTATTCTACTGCAAAATATGCAAGGCTCAACTAACCTGTTGACATGTTTGTAAAGTAGGTCCTAAACCAATTCCAGTTATTAATCCGGGAGCAGCATATCCAGGATTACCAATGACTGGATCCACTGCATAGGGGTTGAAAACCATTTGTAGTACAGAATTGCTGCTGCTACTGCTGCTACTACTATAAGCTGCATATTGCTGTTGTGGGCTCATTGCCAGCAATAGTGGCCCACCTCCTAAGGTCCCATCACCACCTCCACAAAACTGCTGGTATGCAAAAGTACTAGCATATTGATTTCCGGAACTACTTCCCAATCCTATGGCAAATGGATGTACAGAGGATAGAGGATTGTGTGCTCCGTTCGGTACACCTAGACCATTGTGTGAAGAAATGGTGCTGGGCAAATTAATTGGCCCTCCGATGCCAAAAGGACTAGAAACTGAAACCGGTCCGGATGTCGGCACTGTAGGTATGGCTTGAACTGCACTTCCATAATGAACAGAAGTTGACGGAGTTTCTACGTTAGAATGAGCTGTGCTCAATGGATCAGAAACACTTTCACCACTTTCATTGCTGATTGAACTGGGCACACCTAGCGATGCACATCTCACTAATGCTTCGATAACTTGGTCTTTCGGATGAGTATTTAGATGGCTATGAAGAGTTATACCCTCACGAAGGTAGAGTGTGCAAACAGGACACACGTTCGGATCCATCATGCAGGTCAATTTAGTAGCTGATGAAGTAAAACCTATAATGCGGCCCAGTCCAATCGGGAAGATCCATCATGTAATCATTGCTGAAAGTATACACATAATAAACTGATGTTTGCTTGCTACATCAATTCACGATTTATGGAACTAATACTAATAAAACGCAATTTCAATAGCTAAAACACAAATTGAAATAGATAATTTAATTTGATTCACACATAAATGACGAAAAAAATAGGTTAAATTACAAAATAACGAAAACAGGCTATCAGGTCAATAAAGGAGCGACAGAAGTACTACGATACAACTCATTTAGCTGTCACAAGAACGGTATCATGAACAAGAAAATATAAGATTAAGCAAAATCAAACCTTAATGAATCAATTCGACGTCAAAAGACAGTGCTAACAATCATTACACACTTGATTCTAAGGCTCCCACTCAGAATCATTGCCCTAGTTGGTGTTACCTACTCGCCGTACGCCATGTTGCACAAATACAGGAAATTTAATCCAAACTCAGGGACGCAAAATAATGCGAAATGTTATTTCAGGTACTATAATTGAAGATATGTAGCCAGAGATGAATTTCTATTAGCGAATGCTTTTTAAAATTCTCCTTAATGTATGCCTTTTAATGATGTAGGAATGGAATGTGTACTAAAAAAAGTTGAAGGAAGTTGACTCAGTTGAGAACACTTTAATATATGCAATAAGCAGTATTATCGTTTTCTGTGAAATATTAAATCATTTAAAGGCTTTATTTGATAAGAATGCCGATTCAATTTTCTTGTAAATCTATGGGATTATACAGTTTTGTTCCTTCCAGAACACGGGAACAATCGATTATCAAGTTTATAGGTGTACGTCAATATGAACTGTGGTTCAGAGCTACCATTCCGAATGAGCAAGCTAAAGAAGAAATTCCTGTAGAATGATCACATGTAATTTCACACTAAAGAATATTCATGGAAATCATAATTCATCACGCATAACAGCATTATTTTTGGAGATTCAACAAGGATGAAAAATGTATTTATAATAGATATGCAATGAAATGGTGATGTTGTTGTGCAATTACAACATGTATGAAGATTTTCTAATCACTTGGTCATCCCATTCCCACGACTAATAAAAAACAAATTTTACACTTTGAAACTACTAATTACAAAGTTACTTCAATTATCAGATTCGAAGTAAGACGTCAACATATGATATAATTTCGTATTTCATATTTTTAGTCTGAAAATCGTATCCATCGCATCGTTAATCTCAACAATGATAACACTTCGATTCTTGGATGAACTTCATTTATTATACACCATGTATATGACTGAGGGGATATAACGACATAAATGCTATTAACATAACTGGGTATCGACTGATATTGAAACCTAGCACTCAATGTGTCATGCGTTGCCTGACATGAGAAGCTGACGCCAGTGAAGTGTACTCTCTATACTTAGTAGTATACTAAATGATTCAATAAATTAATAATGTCGTCCATAGTTCATTACCAATATTCTATTAGTTGTTGTAAAAATTGAATGAAGGAATTAATCTAAATAAAGCAAGTTTCTCTACTATGTTACTTGTGGTGTCGTGATAGGGACGAAGTGAGCATTATTTCTTGTGTGATCATTAAGTTAGATATCACTATCTAGTATTTACATTTTTCATTTTCTCTTGGTCAAAATTTTAATTCATTCCTGCCTTATAAATTTGTTTTATCTTGATGCTTCATCGAATTCATTATTATTATTCGTGAATTTCACTAAACATATTGCATTTATTTTCTGAATGAAATAAATTTATTATTAGTTTATTTATAATTTCATCTTCCGTTTTAATATATAAAATACTTTTTAATCCTATTCCATACATCCTTAAAATTTGAAATAATGATGAGCTGTATTATGATATAATAGTGGTGCATCCTCTATTTATCATCAACACTATTCAGAATTATGAAGAATGGCAGGATATATTAAAACTGGGCCCATAACCTGTTGAGATTACTGTGGATTCTACTAAAAAGAAGAAGGCAGCACTCGGTGACCATACTTCCTGTGTGAACTTCAATAAAGCAAGTATGGTCACCGAGTGGTGCCTTCTTCTTTTTAGTAGAATCCACAGTAATCTCAACACTATTGGTTATCAAAAACTGGAAACCATCATCATGTCATGCGCATAAAGCTCAATAAATTCTCTGTAACAAATGAACAAACAGAAAATTTTAAACCCAGATTAGCCACATGGCTAGTAAAAAACCCCTTCTATTCTTTAGATGAATTCTTTGAAATGAAATAATATTATAAGTTGCTACTTTGATTTCTCTCACCTTGTACTGCTTACTGTTTGATGTATATTTATATCTAATCTTGACGTGACCCATATAATTGTATGATTTTTTATGGTTAAATAAATATTATTATTATTATATTCCATATTCCTATCAACCAAATGGATAATATAGCAGAGCACAAATGAAATTACTGTTTTTCCCACATTAGTTGGTTTCAATTTTGTTTCTTATTTCTTTTACTAGAATTTTAGGTGTAGCTGTTTACTGTAGAACAAGTATTAACATTGATAATAGCAATTTATAGCAACACATTGGATTTAACAAAAGCAAAGAGAGAGAACTTCGAATTTTTGGTAACATAATTTACATTTGGTGGTATATATTTATGCTTTTAATCTACTTTTTTGATTACATTTCCTCTTTGAAGATAAGTCACCAGTTTGAAAAAGTATTTCATTCCCTTGGGAAAGGTATTAATTGATGTAAAAACATTTATCTAAGTACAGCGTTTTGCATTGCAGTTTAAATTACTAAACAGTTGACACTGATTGATGATTTACTACAGTAGTCACCTAAAGCACTTTTAGTCACCAATGATCAGGTGGAATAACTCTTATTGGCAAAAGTATTGTTAGATTAACTATACCTACATCATTTTTATTAACTGAAATTGAAAAGTTTTTGAATGAAATGAAAATGAATGCTGCAATTTCTATGTAAACATAATATTTATTGAATAGTAGCAAAATACAATTAATTAATATTTAATTTTATTTGTTAATTTTCTTATGATGCCTAAATTTGGTGCGGCGTAACCAATCCTTCACATAATTTTCCAAGTCTTTTGAAGAGATACCTTCCCACTTGGAATGCCGAACAGCATCTATAAGAAGAGAACGAATTCCATTACATGCAATTGACAGCATCTTCATAAAAATTACCATTAATTAGTCTTTATGCTAGGAATAAGACAAGCTAGAATGAAATAATTTAAATATTACCGATGGTATTGTGAAGAACAAATGAAGTGCTGTGACAATGGGAAACAGAATGCCAATTCTTCTATGCAGAGTAACTATAGTTGATACATATAAATAAAGATCACCCTGAAAATTACTGCAATAGTTTTCATAAATTAGTGATTTCTGAAATGTCATTAATATGTGGAGTATTTCATCTATACATTACATACAATCTAACCTAATTCTAATAAATTCTGCATGTGTTCCTAGCACTATGAAAATGTACACATTTTCACACACACCATGGATGTCTAAATTCTGTTTTGCAAATCCCTACATTTGTAACTAAGACACATGCAATTAAATTGATAAAGTACGCTTTAATCAGACTTTTCCAGTTGGTTTATATTTTATCTAGCTATATTTTATGAACAATTTTATAAAAAATAAATCTACTACCTCAGCTATTCACGATGCAGTCGATTTTATATTTTCTTCTCTTGATAATGGCAAAAAAACTCTAGGACTTCTATTTGACTTCACTAAGGCTTTTGATTATGTCAATCATCATCTTCTTCTCTCTAAAGCTTTCCATCAAGGCATTAGAGGCGCTTCTTATAATTGGCTGAAATCTTTTCTGCTACATCGAACACAAAGTGTTTCTTTACTCTCTAATTGTACTAAATACAATTCTAATGCCAAAACTATTAATATTGGAGTTCCTCAGGGTTCCGTATTAGGACCACTATTATTTCTACTTTACATTAATGATTTACCTAATAAATTTAATGGACTCACTGGTGTACAGCCCATTCTTTTTGCAGATGACTCTCACATAATCATTTCTGCCGATTCCCAGCTTGATCTTTCAATTACTAGTGATCATATTTGTTATATAATGAATTCGTGGTGTAAAGAGAATTTCATTCATTTAAATTCTGATAAAACTCAGGCCCTTCAATATGCTCTTAGGAATTCTAGGCTCATCAACCCTAACCTTTCAGTGAACAATAGTCCTATTAAAACTGTTTCTCAAGCTAAATATCTTGGTGTAATTCTGGATAGTAAATTATCATGGGGGCCTCATATTACTTACTTGCTTGCCAAATTAAACTCCCTTTGTTTTTTAGTAAGATCTCTTCGCTGCTCCGTCAATATCGATGTTTTACTGCAGTTGTATCACGGATCTTTTCAGTCCCACTTACTGTATGGATTATTATTTTGGGGCAATGCTACCAACAGCCATAAGGTTTTTGTTTTACAAAAACGTTGCATCAGGATTATTGCAGGAGCACATCCCTGTGCTCCTACCCTACCAATTTTTAAAGCTTTTCAAATTCTTCCTCTTCCTTGCCTTTATATTTTCTCAGTTGTTTCTTTTATCCACTCTAACATTTCTCTGTTCCCTACTAATTCCGTTCTTCACAACCATTTTACTAGATCCAGCACTCATCTTCATCTCGCATATCACAGAACAAAAATCTCTTTTTGCGGTCCCAAGTCCATTGGTTTCCGTCTCTATAACAAATTGCCCATAATTTGTAAAAATTCTACTTCCTTATCTATGTTTAAATCAAGGGTTAGAAGTTTTCTTCTTAATAAAATGTATTATAATTTTTATGACTTTCTGAATGATGTTATTTAGTCTTGAGATTCATATTGTTGATAACTGCTGTGCATGCAATGCCTTTGATTTTCCTTTTGTACTCCTTTTTTTTGTATTTTAAATTGTACTTGACTTGTTCTATATCATTTATATGATCTTTGAATGAAATAAAATTGAATTGAATTGAATTGATGTCTAAATTCTGTTTTGCAAATCCCTACATTTGTAACTCAGACACATGCAATTAAATTGATAAAGTACGCTTTAATCAGACTTTTCCAGTTGGTTTATATTTTATCTAGCTATATTTTATGAACATTCATCTTACCAATATCTTTCTAAATCCCACATCTTTCATTTTTTCCTCTGCTGCATCCAACTCCTCTTGGGTTCCCAGGGGAAATTCCAATACACTATATTTTTCTTCCTCCTCATAGTTCTGGGGTCTGTTATCTTTTGTTATTGTAGCTTTACCTTCTATTGAGGCTAGCCTCTGTTCTATGTCTACAACAGCTCTCATCTTTAAGAGCATTGTCCTTAATATTTCCTGCAATTCTGAAAGAGATATATCAAACCTCACATAAATGTCAATCAATAGCTTCCTTGTTTTAGTAACAGCAAACTAGTGATATACACTCACTTAACTCGGTCCTGTCCTCCTCTGTTCTTACATTGCTCCTTAGATTTCCACAGCTGCATTTCTTCTTTGCATGTACAGCATTTTCAGTTATGCCATTTACTTCAACTTCACTCTGTGAAGACACAGGAGGAATTATTCTCTTTCTTGATTTTGATCTAGCCCCACTGTCTTGATTGGAGTGATCCTCATAGGTCACAATAGGTCAGTCATTCAAAAGTCCGCATGTAATGCAGCCAAAATATTCTTGTGATATATGTAAACAAGACTTCTTACCTATATTCCACTATAAGAAATCCATACCAGTTTATAGACCCTTGACAAACACGGATATTAATGCTATATCTACAAAACTTGAACCTACACTTTTACTCTTCTATAACAACTGTAGGGAAGATTATACTTGCCTCTTATTGTTAGGCCATAACTCAACAATTTCTCAAAATAGTCCATTCTGCTTCATTAATCTTCAATAAATTACTAGTAAACATGTAGTATATCAGCTATAGCTATGGTATAGCAGTCTGGATTATTTAAATACTACTTATACTGATTAATAGTGTTAATGGCGATTTGTACCGTACTGATTTATACTGTATGAGCCAGTATGAGCTCATGTTTTTATTATTGTTGACGAAACAATGTAATGTATTAAACATTACCAACAGAAAATAACGAAATATTGTTTTAATTTAATTAAATTTAATTTAATTAAAAAAAATTAATTTTGTAAAGTGTACGTCTTTACTACAAAGAAATATGCAGTTCAATGATATTTCTATCGACGGGATATTTTTTTCTCATATTATATTCTTTCTCCTAGTTTTTCCATCAAACAACAACAACAGAAATATTGACCGCGAGCAATCGTAATGACCGCGACCGGTAAAAACGGGTCGTATAGTAAGCCTACATAAAACTATGAACCATGGAAGGGGGAAATCTTGGAGAATGGAAGGAAATCCCTCCTTCTATGTATAAACTGCACAATTACAATCATCACAATGTCCAATTCGTGCAATGTTAACTGCAATTGTAGCAACTCAATCTCTTCTAGCCTAACTTCCTATCTGGATATTCTCGTTTAATAACCGCTTGCTTTCTCCGTATATAGCGATATAACTTACTCGTAAATAAATAAGATAGTTGGTATTTTACTATCTGGTAAAATTCTCGATGAGGAGGAGATATAGATTTCCCCCAAACCGTACTCATTTTAATTGTAACTACTATCTTACTATGTTTAATAGAAGTTAATTTTTCATAGCTACCGTTTTTTTCCTGGAAACAAGTCTTTTCGATAAAATTGTTACCTCTGATAGACATTCAAGATATTCTAGAGTCCCTCCCATTGCTCCCATTACATTGCTCTTTTTATTACAAAAATTGTCAAAACAGCGATGTTGGTCAAACTGAAATCAAATTTCTTTTCCTAAGCCAAGTTGCCTTGCATGCCTTTCACCGTTGCTGTGGTTGCAGTGACTACGTCACTAGCAAAAGCACGGGGTTATTGCGTATTGTCCTTTATCATTTTAGTTGTTAAATCATCGCTAGCCTGTAATAAAACTATCGAATTATGTATTGCCTGCAGTGGTTGATTCCAGTTTTGCTGATTCCCAAACCAGTGAATCCTGCATTAATGCAAACTCATGTGATGTTCATGATGCTTTATCTCGCTGGATTCTTTCTAGAAAGGAAACCGTGTACCATTTGCAGTCTCTTGTTCCTGGCTTCTGTGTCTTTGATTTGTTACAGTGGTGTAGGAAATTGCTTATTTTGGAGCAATAACTGTGATTCAGTGCAGTGTGAAAATGGTTGAGGCTGAAAAGATACCTACATTGCTGCTATAACCCGCCATACATAGTTAATCTTCTGGATTATCTATTCTTGAAGTGATATGTGATATTTCTGCTCTGTTACGTTTAATTCTGCAGTTATGAAGACGAATTGTTTGTGATTAACTCTATTTATTTCGATAATCCGTCAAAAATTGCAGGAGATGCATTACCTGATAATTTATGAAGATAAACTATGAACGAAAATATTTAGTAAAATTAATTGTATTTGTTTAGGAAACACTGGCAATAAATTTTGTTGCTCTGATTACTCAATCTCATTTCATTCATTTCAAAGTTCCAAGAAAGAAATGTGTACGAGTAAAATTTAGTAATGCATTGAAATTGTGAAACTTAATTATTATTAAATTATTACAACCTCGTGTAGTTTATTTATCATGAAAGCAAGTGATGCGTATTATTATGCAGGCTTCGCAAAATTTTGTTCTCAAGAGCTTAATAGTTAGTATTAAACTTGTTTTGAAAATATAAACAAATTAAAGGAAAGAATTCCAAAGGTTTACCGTTTGAGTATTGCATATTTGACCGTTTTGGGTATTACACCCCTGGGCATAGAGACATGCAGCTCTTTGCCAACAGAATTTCCGGCTAGTTTCACTGCATGAATCTCCAGAAGTAGATGTGTGTGTGTAAGACGTAGGAGATATAATGCAATTTCAACAGCGATCAGTTTAATACATGAAGCAGGTCCAATGTTATTAATAATCTTAGAGATGTTGCGAAAAGAAATTTCAACATTTTGACGTGATTTGGCTATGATAATTTTATTCTTTTGGCGGGGATTTAGTTGAATGATTGGACCTCAATACTAATTACATTCTGTAGGTGTTAACATGAGATACTTGCTATTTGAGAAAAATGTATGCAATTTCTTAGAATTTTTAAACACGATATTATGGGGATGAACTCCTAAGTAAATAATTTCGGTTTACTGAGCATTTACTGTATCGCTATCAATACATTCATCATCCAAGGTTGAAGGTAGTATTATTGGATTCTATTTTAAATTAAAAGTATTCGTAGAAGTTTACACCTTGGGGCTGGCATTACATTCTTCATTGGTAACATATATGGTATCCAAGAAAATGATGATTACTGAATATAATTGTTACTGTTTATGGAACTTGCTGTCTGAGATTACCTGTTTCATTTGGTTTATTGCTTTTTAGTTTCATGTACATAAATAGATCTTGATTATAATGTGAGTTTAAGTGTAATGCAAGCATGTTTTATAACTAGTTGATAGGTAAATCATAAATTACATCACAGGGGTTTCAACAATTGCATAAGCTGAATGGGTAGCATGTATCGCAAGCAAATTTCTTGATGATGAACGAATTTACCCTAAGCTCAAGTAAAGTTATTGTTCCAAAACAAAGAATGGCATTCCTAAGGAGGGCATCTGTCTTCTGCTATTTATCATTCCACTGCAGTAGATCGTGAAATTTATCAGAACCTAAAAAAACAACTATTATCATTCATAAAGACACAGAGTGATATCAATTAAAAATAGTGTGCCAAGATATAGAACGTGATCAACTGTGGTGGCTGTTCTACATACAGCAATTCTTGTCTTGCTGTTAATTCATTTACTGTCAACTGACGATGTGATTTATGTAGCTGAGTCAATTTTATTTATCATTGCAGTTGCCTATCGTGGTCACTTTCTATTTCAGAAGTAGCATTTCATCCACTAGTTTTCTTGATAGCAAAATTCCCAAAAAATGTGTGCATAAACTGTAACAAAACTAAACCAGTTTAGTTTTTCTCAGTTTAAAATAATTACTTCAAGTCACACATCTTGAAGAATAACTATTTTTTGCCTTTACAAGTAACTCTTAATATACCAGTTCTTGAAATGATTCAGCATCTTCCGGTCATATTTGGACAAACCATTATGACTTTTATTCAGCTGATATTATGCAGAAAATTCTCTCAGAAAAAGACTTAATTATCATTGGAAATATTTTGTGGAGGATTTGTAGAAGCCCCGACTCTAGAATGAATTACTGTTTAGTATTATTAAAGTGAGTAGTGAAAATGAATTACTATTTTCATTCAATGTTATTCTTGCTCAATATAAGTTATTGATAATAATGACTCAGTAAGTTGCTCATGTTATTAAGCTCAATGTTAATGTAAACCTGATGATGGCATAACTCACCAAAATTATTTGTTTGCCATTAATCATTTTACTGTGACCAAAATAAGAAGAATTTGGTTAAGAGATGTTTCACATTTTCCAATTTGAATCTTCGTTTACTCATTCTCTACTTTTGAAAATTGTGGACATATTATTGGAGGTGTAAAATTGACTGAAATTTCACTCAAATTTCATTTTGTTTGTTTTACTTTGTAGATTTTATAAGCAACTGTAAAGAACCCTTTATTAATGCAGTAATAAAAAGAAGTTTGGTATCTTTTTTTAATTCTTGAAATAAGATATTTTAACCATTCTTAATCTTCCTGATACATATTACTCAGAAATAAGTAATTCATTTCCACATACTCAATCATGTGGTACTCATATTTCTGTTACTTTGCTTGTTTTCACCCATGTGATATTTCTTGAGAAGTAAACTTGTATCAAGTGAAGGATGAAAGCACTATTTTCATAATGACTTTGAGATTTTTATTAAATGAGTGTATATTTTTTGGATCTAATGAAAGTCGGGTATGACCACCTGAAGCAAGTTGACCACTTAAAAACATCTTTAATTGCAGAAAACCGTAACATCCATCTGGGTAATTTCCAGAGAAAGAGATGTAATTTAAGAAATTGAGCTTTTTATTTGGTACATCTTTTCCCTTTATATACAAGTTATGGAATGCATCACAGTTGTACTTTTTATATAAAGTAAATTTTACAAAAAAATTTTATTTTTTGTAAATTTGGCATTTAGCAACAGAATAATGAGATGAAAATAATTCCATCACTTCTGCTTTCACTTGAATTTCACCTTATACACATGAGATAAAGTGAAGTTAATTTAATTTTATCATAAAAATAATTAATTTCATCGTCATAGAATTCATCAATCATTCATTTCATTACCATTTTATAGGAGAAAAGAGCAATTATTCTTAATGTGCAATGTGAGGCAGTGTTATGAGTTCTACCATTTATAAATACCTTGTAAACATGTACATTTTTTCAACTTCAAGAAAAGTGTCATCCTACCTTCAATCTTAAATAATGTTTCATTTTATGGTTAATTGGTAAGAGAGAGTTAATTTCTAAGTATTCCAGTATTTAAAAGCATTAATTTTCCTTTTGTTTACACTTACAACTTCATTCATGCTAGTCATGGAAATGATTGGAAAGAAATAGGTAGAAATTTCAAAATTATTAATTTTGAAATAATTGCTTCGATACATTGTATCAATAAACAAGAGTTTGGTAACACAAAGCAGGTACAGGACCACTATCATGGATATTATATTTGTGCACTCATTCTATTCTACGATGATGGTTAGCTTAAATAAAGATACAAGGTTAAATAGTTCTTAAAATTACTGATGGAAGCAAGTACATCTGTTAGAATTTAATTTAACAATACTCTATTAAAAATTTTCAAGAATAGTCTCTCCACAAGAGTTTTCTTATTATTCTTTGATAGTGCTTTTGTCACTGTTATTATTGTCTCCTTTCTAATAATTATAACATAAGAATCACAATACAAACTTAAGACCAAGAGCTAATGAAGCAAGGAGCAATGAAGCAGATATCGAGCAGCCTGTAAGAAAGAAACAATTTAGTCACATAGGGAAGAAACTATGGTCAACTGCTAAAGCTGAATACTATTCTTACATCATATACAACATTTTTTTGAATAAAACCTGTTTCAAGTACAAGCTAACAAGTAATACTGCTGATGTTTGACTGATCAAATATTTTCGTATATGTTAGTGAATACACGAATGCATTAAAGGTTAAAAAATACATTTTTATCTCTTGCTTGGTTTTAAAATTTACGTAGCTTATGGCAATCCTTGCATGTGTGTATTTTCTGGAATACAGCTATTAGCAAATGAAGTTACATGTTCTAAAATAGTGGTTAAAAATAAATATAATGCTGTTAGTAGCTACAAATTTCACCAGAATTATAATTTTTATGATACTGTCACAAGAAATATTTTTAGAAACAATTTACAATAAGATGCAGAAATTTAAGAAGTCATTCTTTATGTATGGTAAAATTTGATAGTTTCAAGTCAAAATCTATTTTTCCTTGTTGTTTCATGAAAAACTCATGCTTGGATAGCATGACTAGAAACTAATTGTACACGTTAATTTTACAATTAATTTTATAAAAACCAATTTCTAGTTGCTCACTACATTTTTTTCTATTGCTTTTCCAGCAAAACTCTTTGAATAGAGAAATAAAATATTTTTATAGCAGAATTTTCAATTTGTCACTGAGTAATGTGTTTAATTCCATATTCTTATATCTTTTGACAGTAATGATGCGTGATATCTTATGACACCCTTTCATTCAAATTCTTGACAATTAATTATTTTCTGCTACCTCTTTCTCTTGCTAGATTTAAACCTGGCATACTTACCGGAACAGGTGAGGAGTTTTTCATTTAATTTATATCCCGAATCACATTGGCAAATTTTGTCCTTACATATTGAATGCTCGGCAGAACAACCTTCCTCTACAGTGCAAGGAGAATTCACAGCTTAAAAAAAATCAATCATGAAATACTAAAGAGTCATCCAAAAATATTAACTTACACTTATGAAATGTGAACACTGATAAAGCAGAATGAAAACTTACTCCACAAGAAGCATTCAATTTAATATTAATTTGGTAATTGCAAAAGAGGATATTTCAAGAGTGAAGGACGGAATGAGAAAATTACTAGAATGCATAATTTCATTTATTTGATATTTGTTGTAATCAAAGTAGCAGATGGAAGCAGTAGCAAATAAAAATACTTGTCATTAGTGTTAATTTAGTTTTACTTAATGAAGACACAGTATACTTCTTAAAATATTGCAAAATAGGAATTCAAATTTATTAAGCCAAGGACTATGAAAGTAGTATAGGCATTGTCAAACAAGCAAGATACACAAAAAAGTATAATCACAATTAAAATAAAATCACATAATATAAATAAAAAATTATCAAAGGAGGTTACTAAGACAAATTAAGTACCCATAGTAAGATAAAATTTAAGTAGAAGAAAGAATGGTAAGATTACCAATTTTACCAAGATATTCTGGGATACTGTAATAGGCCTTTTGAGTAAGGAGCCTCATGACTTTGGTTTCAAAAGATGTAGTAGACAAGCAGTCTTTGATGGTTGTTGTAAATGAGAGAGATTGCGTTGAAGGGATTGAGTGGTCATATAGGTGAATTTCATTATTTATCATAAGTGGACGTCCAGGAGTTCTGCTAGAAACGTTTAGAAGAGCTTTTGTGGTTTTCTTTTGTGCAGAGAAGGCTTTGATTGCCAAGGGAGAGTTTCCCCAGAATATAATTCCATAAGATAAATGGGAATAAATATTGGTATAATAAACAGCAATAAGAGATGCTAGAGAAACAATCTTGATTAACCTTCGAATGAGAAAAATGTTACTTGAAAATTTGCTGGTAAGTTGATTGATTTGGTGAGACCAATTTAGATCATCTCTAATGTATAGTCCAAGGGATTTGGCGGTATCTGAGCTAGTGATGTTACTGTTGTTTATTTTAAGCAGAGGAGTGGTATTCAGAGGATAAATTTTTGTATGAAATTGAAGAAACACAGTTTTTTTATCATTTAAGTGGAGATCATTGACACTGCACCATTTGGCCATGGATGCACTGGTTTTCTAGCATTGAAATATAGGCACACAGTGTATTGGAACGGCTGATGGTGGAAGTATCATCAGCATAGAGTACAATATTTGTGTTGGAAAAGGCACTTGGTTGATCATTGATAAATGTTATGAACAATAAGGGTCCAAGAACAGATCCTCGGAAAACTCCAGAATTTGTAGAGAGAGGTTTAGAATATACATTATGCTTGATATTAGCTGCCACTGTAGGTATTTTGACAGTTTTCTGACCGCCAGACTGAAAGGACATCCATTGTAGTGTGACACCATTAATTCCTAAGTTGTTCAGTTTCATGAAAAGGATTTCATGATTTATGGTATCAAAAGCTTTGCTAAGGTCGAAGAAGGTCCCCAGGACAAATCCATTGTTATTTAAAGAAGAGATATTCTGCTGAATAAGTTGGTAAGTAGCAGTGGTGGTAGAACAGTGATTTCTAAAGCCATGTTGAGATTGGTGGAGTAGGTTAAAATGATTTAAATATTTCATCAGACGAGAGTATAAGAGTTTTACCAGGATTTTGGAGAAAACTGATGAAATTGAAAGAGCAGACTAAAGTTAAATTGTAAATAGCATAAATAACACATCAGTTATAACCTTCATAGTTAAGAGAAGGTTCTATTGGAGCTGTGGTTCATAAATATCTTTGTCTGCAATTCAAATCATTCTAGCAAAAACTCACTTCTCAAGAAGAAGAATTCTGATAACTAACTCCCGAATCTTGCATATATCATGTTACCTTGGGTATGTACCCTATGACAAGGCATTGGATATTTTAGTAATCTCCTATCACAAATCTCTATCCTCACAAAAGTTACTGTTTCATTTCAAATCACGATTAGAGGTGACGTATTGATTAGGTGAGTATGAGTAAAATTATCAGGGGTGTGCAGCCTATGGAACAGTTTATTGGTATTTTTGAAGGTTTCTCATGGTTTTATATTTGCAATTAAAGTGGAAAGAAGGCAAGGTCTATTATCTACACTAAAAGGGAGACGCTATTTTTATTTTGCTTAATTTAATGTAATAATTCAACTATTTAAACGACTGACAATTAATTTCAATCTTCCATTGAGCCTTTATTTATAGTCAATGAAGTCTTTATGTGAGGTAATGCAACATGAAGGTGAAGGTTAGGTTATCCCTGCTCTTAAAACTTTTATATCAGCAGAAGTACTCACCAGCCTTGCAGTGTTCGCCATCACGTTTATAAGTATCTTTACATGCACAAGTTAAATCTTTATTGCACTCTGCAAAGGGTGAGGCACAGTCATAACCAGTGCAAACTTGGCCAAGCTCTGTTAAAAAAGAGACATTGAATATTTACTACCTAGAAAAATGAATATTACATAGAAAAAATTGGTGAGAATATTCTACTGATTTTGTAGTTTTTATACTGAATTTTATAAACAATTTTCAAATCGGTATCTTATAACCAACACCAATTTGAAACAAATTCAGTCAACAATTTTCTTAATAATTGTATTTAAAATTTTCCCAATTAACCAATACGAAAATGAATTTAATAATTAAAGTAAATGTTGGTGGAATCTCTCAAGGGTTAAAGTGAACATTGAAGTCACTAATGAAATTGTATTCATTTATAGTTTTATTTGCAAATGCTGATTGTATCTTAGGTTGACATTCTCTTCATTTAAATTTGTGAAGTATTTGGCAAAAGGGAAATAAATAATACACCAAAATATTTTATTATTTTACATTAAAATGTTCTAATATTAATAACAAAATAATATTTCATTACGTCGGTATATGATATGCATTTTAGTATAGGTTATTTAAAAGCATTCCCTAACTCACTAATAAGCTCCTCTATGTAGAAAGAGTTCTTGGGTTTCTGACTGGGTTGCCTCTTACCAAAGGGTCGATGTTTCGAGCGCAGAGTAAGCACCCGAAACATCGTCCCTTTGGCAAGAGCAGGCAACCCAGTTGGAAACCCGAGAACTCTTTCTTCATCATATTCACCAGGAAAGAATCTTCAGCAATTAATACTATAACGTTAGGATATATTTTAAAATAACTGCTTACTTCCTTTGCAAATTCCATCGTCTTCAATATGAGTGGTGCTATTGCAAGTGCAATTAGAATTATCACATATCATAGTTGGACTTCCACAGTCATCATCAATGTTACATTGGCTCCCATAATCTGTAGAAAAGAGAAATAAATAATAAGTTGCTCAAAATGAAATTAAACACATAAAGCTATAACTTTAGTTGATAAAAATGATGAAAATTTTGCAATTATGAAAGAAAAAGGTCTCTCTCCTCCTTTTTAATCATATATATTGGTATTGAAAACTGAAAACTTTTTAACGAACCCAATGAACAAATAATTAGAAAATTACTATGAATGTCATTTTAATTTTTTGTTACCCGATAAATTTTATTAGTTTTCATTTTACCCTTTCAACTTTGCATTATATTCAATGTTTATGAGGTCAGCTGATAGTGACATTTACTGATGACACGATGAATTTTGGTTTTAGGAAAACTTTTTACAGTTGAAGAAAATAAAGTGTTTAGCATCATACCCTAGTTTACCTCATGTTTGATGTACAACACTTCAATGGGAAACTTTTTATCTCCAAAACAATGCTAAGACATGAGAATTTAAGAATAAAGATGACAATTATTCCACTAGTTATATTTAAAAAGATTGGATTTGGCACTGATTGACCATTGCCAGGACCTGACGATGGCTGATAATTGTCCACCCAGCGTTCTTCGAACATACCTCTTGACTCATCTTTCTGTAGTAGGTGAAATCTTACTCAGGAATCACAAACTTCTGGGCGCATACTCACCAAGATTACCATATAGACCCACCCCATCATGTCTATTGAATCATTGTTGAAATTTAAGGGTACGCATGAAATGCAGTCAGATTTTTATTCCTATCTTAGAAGAAGAAGTATTCTTGAAGAGTCAAAAGAAAACCTTTTGGGTAAATTTCTAGTTTCAGCCGCCATCCTTATTCTACGAAATGGTTTAGGAATTACATGATTATCTCCAGTAATAAGGGAGATATAGAATTTCTCCCTGACTGTGTGAAACTAGAAATTTACCACCTTTTGTATCAGTAAAAGACATTATAAATCTTGTTGATAGTAGATTTCCCTAAATTCCCTCAGGAAACATTTTTGAAATTCAAACATTGCGTGGATGATTTTGACCAATTACCGTATTTGACGGCATATAAGACGCACCTTTTTTCCTAAATTATGTCTCGAAAAATTTCCCTGCCTCTTATATGTGAAGGTTCAACCTCCACAGGTTAACTTTCAGTACTGAATGCTATTTTTAGCCCAGATGGTCTATACTACCTATTTCGGCTCCATTATATCAGTTATACCCTGATTATCACTTTGGTATTACTTTTATTATGAACTTCCAACATGTAGTTTGAAAATGAACATTAGGCGGATTTGGACTATTTTAGCGCGATATGGCAGCGGTATCGCGGTATTTTAAGGTTTGGATCTCGCAACCCTGCTGATCATAACAAAACAGCTTGTCCTCTTCTTGCTGAGTAAAACTATTAGTTTAAAAAAATACCCTCGGAAATATGACTACGGGAAATAAGAAATTAAACTACACTATTCAATATAAACTAGGAGTGTTAAATTACGCTAAAGTGCATGGAAACAAAGCAGCAGCACAAAGCATTTTGGTCCACCACCTACCGAAAAAATGATACGTACTTGGCGACTGCAGGAAGATCAATTGAAGACTGCTAAAAAACATAAACATAATATGTTTTCCCCGAATCTGTATTTTATATTGTTTCTGCTTTATTTTGTATTTTGTTCGATTGCTTGCCGTTCAATTATTGAAATATATAACCTCGAAATAGCTTCTGTTTGTTAAATTTTCTTAAAAATAAATATCTTTGGTAATTGCATTCAATGATTGTGTTAATATTTGGCTTTTACGAAACGTGACAACTAAAAGAAACAACATTGTAAGTTATTGTGGTACCGCGCTTTCGCACGGACTATTAAAACGTTTTTTCCTTGTGAGTGGCCAAATTAATGAGGGTGCGTCTTATACGCCGGTGCGTCTTATTTGCCGTCAGATACGGTATATTCTCAAAACTAAATTAGTTATAACATTTAGGTAGAAAAAGAAAAGGAATCATCAACTGAAGATAGAGAGAAAGGAACTCATGAAAATGTAGCAAAAATAAATATAAAATTTTGAAGCACTGATTTGTCTATGGTTGAAAGGTTTATACAGTACCACATCTATTGTAGGGAAATGTACTCTACACCATATCACAAAGTAGATGCATAATCCAGTGATTGTGATCGTTATTTTTACTTATGTAACCTAGTATAAGCAAATTGAAATTTTAATTTTAATTTACGTAATAATCGGTTTGACTTACTAGATTGGCATTTATTGACTTCAGAATCATAGGTATATCCATAATTACATGAGCACTGAGATAGTGAGCAGTTAAGTGCAGGAGATTTACAGTCAATGCTTTTACTGCAGGGCATTCCATAATCTGTTGAAAGAGCAGAATGATAGTAAATAATGAGAACATAACATTATTGTATATAAACTTAAGATTAAATCTCAGTAGAATGTCTTTGTTATTCATAAAGTATACATTGATGTGCATCATGAAAATTCATACTTCAACAAAAATCTTGCATTGAAAGTTGCTTGTGTGCACTTGCAAGTGCAATGATAAAATTCTAATTTTCTATTGAAACTATCATAATTCATCCTGAAAGATGATATTGACACAGAAAATATATAATTTTCACTATAAATATATGTCAATGAAAGAATCCATTTAGAAAAATATTTGAATTTCATACAAAAAATGAGGTTCACTCAATGTTTACTTCATTCATTTCTGTACAAAACAGAAGCAAACTGAATTTGAAAGCACCATCCCATGATTTAAAAGCTCAAATTATGAGACTTATCATAGAAGGCGTGAAAAACTAATCTTTGATATTCATTTTGGGAATCCATCAATTTTAATTCTATCAAGAGTGACTATGCATCACTCACTCCAATACAATTAGCCTAGACCTTTGACTTCTATATCTATAGTAACAAAGAAGAGACCTAAAATTTGACAACAATAGTTACTTTATTGTGACCTGTTTTTATTTCATGGAATCATCTTCAGGTAAATACAGCACTTTTACCAAAGTATATACTGTATTTATTGACATATAACATGCAACATAGTATAACATGTATCTAGACTGGAGTTTTGTCGAATTTGGAAAAAGTCCTTTTTCTTCCTCCTTTGAATTATTTCCAAAGTTTGGGTGGAACCGGAACTCTTTTTTCTTCATAGTGATGACCAACGTCACAGTGGAAACCCTTCCCTCCCAACTTCCCCACACCAAACTCTTTATTTCTCATCCACCGCTTACTACGTCACAAAAACCCATCCCCCTCACCACCCTTACCATAAAAACCCAGCACCCTGCCAATTTTGCTGTGTACTTTATTACCCCTAAAGATGATAGGATTGCTATTGAAATGTGCATAGGGAGTTCTTAAAAGATCAGTGATCCAGGCCCTCCTGTTGTCTCTTAATACCGGTGAAGGAGGTGTTTAATGCCAACAAAGATAACTATTGGATATTTCAAACCTCTTATTCATTAACAGCAATTTCTTAAAGAGAAAGGAGAGGTGTGCTCGTAAGTGAGCATATCGATATTCAATTGGCAAATGATCTCCACTTCTTCCAGCAGGTCCATGCTGCAGGTGGGAATTCCTGCAATAGGTATCTCGTAAGGAAGTTGCTCATTTATCCATTCTCAAGGAGAAGCATAACGCAACTGGAGATGGCACACTCCATCTTGTGGCAGATATCATACTGAAGGTTGGCCGCTCTGCTGATGATGCTCCCTTCTGCTCATTCGGCATATTTTGCAGGGCAATCCGTACATGAGAGCCCTTCTTTCCTTTCCAAGCAAGCTCTTACCTTGTCCTCTCCTTCTTACTCTTACCTCCAACTCACATTTATCTCCATGGAGATAAATGTGAGTTGGAGGTGTATCCATACTATATTTAACAGAAAATGATTCCACAGAATCATTGTTATGGTTATGTTAAAATAAATATTATTGAAAATTACTACATCTCTTCTTTCATACTATGGCTTATTTCCATCAAGCTACACCTTTGCATATTGATTTCTCCATGGTCTTCTATGGCGTTTTGCATCATGGATTTCATAAAAATTTGACTACAAGTGTTCTGCTTGCAGAAACTACATCAATTTTTATAAATTTCATGAGCATTACCAGAAAAAGTTTCAGAGAATAGTTACTTTGTCCACAAGTGTGCACAAGTAGAATTCCTATAGGGTATTTCATATGTTATTAAAACAAAAAATGGAAATTTAATTAACCTCACTATTCTCTTTCTATAAATTGCAGCATGCAATTAATTCACTACTTACTGTATTTGCAGACTTTATTGTCTTCATGGTAGTCAAGATTACACTGGCAAAGTTTACCATCACAACTCAGTGCATCACTACTCCCACAGTCGCTGTTCTCATTGCAAGGTTGTTTCAATGCTATTCATAAAAATTCAAGTTATTAGAAATGCAAGTCTTATCTTATGACTAAGATATAGTACAAGTTCATTCCAACAGTTATATTCAAGTTAAATGATTACTAAACTATGATTGGAGCATAATTATTTCATAATAATGATATATTTTATGAAGCATATATCTCATATAAACATATATATTGAATAAAGAGTAAGATATGCATTTTTCATGCTATAATGAGTTATTTGACCAGTAGAAACTGAAAAATTGACTTCAGACTTGTCTATTAGGTATTTTGTTTTGTAATACAGTAAAATTGTTTTGAAAGACCTTTTTTAATAAAGTAATTGTCTGGTGTTAAATGAAATGAGACAATTATTTCTATGTATCTTTCAAACAGGTTTTTATGGAGACAATGAATTAAAATATAAAAAATTCTGGAAGATTGTAGCAAACAAAAAAATGGATGTATGGAGTGTGTATTAAGAAGGACACTAAAAATATGTTAGAATAATAATACCTACAGCACATGTTAAGTGTGTATATCTAGTGTAAGCAAACTTTATTCTATTAAATTTATCATTATGGCTAAGGAGATGGAACAAGAAAAATGAGCTCCTTCAGGGCATGGGGAAGGAGACCAGTGAAATGTGAGTTGATTAAAATGACTTTTCTGTAAACTCTAAGTTGCTCTATATTTCCTTAGAATTCCATGAGAAATCAGCCTCTCTAAAATCTGAGTCGCAATATCTGCTTTTCTCTCTTCCTTAAATACTGCATTAATAAATTGTAATTTTTCCAATCAACTTGTAAGCTCCATTCAAACCCTCTCAATGACATTCAGTCCCCTGATGTTGGTATCAGTATGTGTGTTAAGAAAAGCAGCAGATTACATGTAGCATTTGAGATTTGAGAGAGACTCATTCCTCAGAGTAGCTAATAATCAGATATGAGAACCAAATGGAAGCTCAAAAATATAAGCTGGGCACTACTGAAAATAAAGTACTACATATATGCACATTTGCCAATTAAGCAATTATGTTGATGAATCTAGTTACTTTTATCTCATTTTAATGATACTATTCTGTCACAGGACCATCTCATGTACTATGAGGGCCGTATTTTCCATTAGGCTAACTAGGCTTCAGCCGAGGGCCTCAAGATCAAGAGGGGCCTACATTCAATTGTTGGCAAAATTAAAATTACACTATTCTAAAAACAGTGAACACTAAAACACTGAACCGAAAATAAGGAGAATTATTGCTATATATCACATAAATGATGTATTTTATTATCTCTCATGTAATTTACAAACTTAAAAATGGGAGGTGAAAGAGCCTCATAAGTAGAATGGCCTACGGCCTCCTTTCAACTAAATCTGGCCCTGTATACTATCTAGCATGCTCCATTACGTAGACTCCTCCTCTATGCATAAATGTACTTGTAATGTAAAAAACCTGGCTTACTTATAAATGAAAATAGCATTGAATTTTATGATACAATATATACTGGCGTATAAGTCGACCCCAAAAATTTTGAGGCGAATTTCAGGTTTTAGCCTATGTTCAGCGTATAAGTCGACCCAAAAAATAAGGCAACACCACTTCCCCAGCTCTATTTTATGGGAAGAAAAACTACGGTATCCATAAATATACGATAGCTTAAGGAATATTTAACGCATGAGATTAAGATGCTAGAATTGTTTCTTTCTGCTGCCATGTCAACTTCTCGCCTCTACTTAACTATTGCACAAGTTTTTTTGTTGGTATCACTCAGGCAATACAAATAAAAATGCATAACAAAACAGAGACACAATGGCATTAAAAATTTATTATAGAAATGATGATAATATGTAGCATGGCAATATCAAATCACGAAACTGCGAAAACAACTTTTATTAACTCCTAACCCTAAGACGAATCATAACGATTATATAAACAAAAACGAACCATGATGTGCTTATTGATCATCATTTGTAAAAAGAAAACATCAAAATATATAATAAATTTTTGTAAAGTAAAAATCCATGTGAAGAAATGAATATAATTTGCAAAGAATAAATATGCGTCCAATTTATTTTAAAGATATGAAAATGGTTTATTAATTTAACTCTTTTATTATGAAAACATGTCATAACATACTTTCGGCCACAATTGTATTTTGTGATGAAATTTGTTCTATATGATATCTACATTAATTATACTTGCCAAAAATTAGTTTCAGTAAGACATAATTGTGGTGAGTTGCGAGAGTTTGTGTACAACAAGTGTAAATCAGGCAGTATCACCTATTTACCCCTCGGTGGGGTAATTTTATGTTCAGCGTATAAGTCGATTTTTGAGAGAAGGTTTTAAGCTTCAAAGGTCGACTTATACACCGGCATACACGGTAATTACAGATTTCATATTATATTCCTAAATAATACAATTTCTGACCTGATATTAAATATGTAAATGTATATTTAAGCCATTTTACTTCTATTGACTTTTATTCATTCAGTGAATTTTTTGTGAATGACAACATTTAAAAAATGTCATCTCTAACGTTTTGATTGGGATAAGTAACTGCTAATAAACAGAGCTTGATGTCAGACTTTAAAAGTTCTCATGGATTTACATTTCCCTATGCTAAATTTATCACTCCAAAATGAGGCCCTACTCAAATGTCCAGAAGCTATACATCAACAAAGCCCATATCTTGGATAATTCCAATGTTTCCAAAGCAAAATTTGGAGCTTCCTGTTGTAAGACAAAGCCCCAAGAAAGTCTAGAAATGAATTGAACCTAGGGGTATTTGTGACTAGGGGTAAAATAAAAAAATGATCAACACAATGAAGAAATAGTTTTCCCTGCTATGAGGAGATACGTTGTAAGTTTTTGCAACTGGAAATGATAGTTTTTTATTACAATATACGAAAAAAAATATTAAACATTTAGCTTGGAAACATTAGTAAAAAAATATTTCTGGAGAACCCTTGAAGCTCTGACATGATGGGAAGAAGGATAAAAATTATGTTTCTCGGATATAAAAGATTGAGTGATAATTGAACGATATTAAATTTTTAAACAAATATATGCCAATCAATATGGAATACAGTAAAACTAGAAAATTAAGGCAAAGTAAATTATTATTAGAAAAAACTACAGAGTACAAGAGAAATATATAATCATTATGACCTTCTTCCTCCTTACTGTATACATTCAGCTCATATCTCTGGGCAACGCATCCTTTTGCAGGCCTTAACCATCTTAATTGAACTATCTAAATATCATGTTTATAAAAAAATACATCAGGCACTATCAAACTAGTTAAACCAAATTATATTCATCAGGTTAAACAAAAATAAACCTAAATACATTAAGACCAATAAACAAGCAAAACCTCTTGGAAGAAATGAACAGTATGTATTAAAATAAAAACCTTGATAATATTAAAAAATATTCCAGAAAAAGAAAAAAATATAAGTGGCTCAATAAAAGAACACAAAGCGTTTAAATAAATTGAATGAAAAGAAATAGGTGTAAAAGATTTAATTAAAGAAATTTTCTCTACCAGTTTTGCACTCAATTCCTTCTGCAAGGTAGCCATCAGCACACGTGCATGTGCTTGATGCTGAATCACACTTTTCCTTGTCAGTAACACAATCTTCATCATTTGTACAGGTTCCATTCAGTCCTAAAACAATAATGATATATTTGCCATCATTATGTTACTGCGTTTAGAAAGTTAAATGTCACTGAATTCATAATCTCAAAGAATTGCAAAGAAGCAGTTATTCAAAATTTTAGGTTTTAAATTTCCTTTCTACCTGCTTTGCATTCAGTTCCTTCTACAATGTAATTATCAGCACAGGTGCATTTGCTGGACGATGGGTCACACTTCTCCTTGTCTGTGACACAGTCTTTGTCTGTTGTACATGGTCCATTTAAACCTTTATAAAGAATGGATAAGATTAATGTAATAAATGCTTTTTCATAAAGCTAAATATTTATAATTCAAATGGAACATTTCTATGCATTTAAAAGTCAGAAAGACTGTTTCTACCTGCTTTGCATTCAGTTCCTTCTACAATGTAATTATCAGCACAAGTACATTTGCTAGTGGATGGGTCACACTTCTCCTTGTCTGTGACACAGTCTTTGTCTGTTGTACATTGACCATTTAAACCTATAACACAATGGATATGATTATTGTCATGAAGCTTATACTTCTTCATCATGCTAAATATTTAAAATTCAAATGGAACATTTCTATGCATTTAAAAGTCAGAAAGACTGTTTCTACCTGCTTTGCATTCAGTTCCTTCTACAATGTAATTATCAGCACAAGTACATTTGCTATTGGATGGGTCACACTTCTCCTTGTCTGTGACACAGTCTTTGTCTGTTGTACATCGACCATTTAAACCTATAACAGTATGGATATGATAATTGTCATGAAGCTTATACTTCTTCATCATGCTAAATATTTAAAATTCAAATGGAACATTTCTATGCATTTAAAAGTCAGAAAGACTGTTTCTACCTGCTTTGCATTCAGTTCCTTCTACAATGTAATTATCAGCACAGGTGCATTTGCTGGACGATGGGTCACACTTCTCCTTGTCTGTGACACAGTCTTTGTCTGTTGTACATGGTCCATTTAAACCTTTATAAAGAATGGATAAGATTAATGTAATAAATGCTTTTTCATAAAGCTAAATATTTATAATTCAAATGGAACATTTCTATGCATTTAAAAGTCAGAAAGACTGTTTCTACCTGCTTTGCATTCAGTTCCTTCTACAATGTAATTATCAGCACAAGTACATTTGCTAGTGGATGGGTCACACTTCTCCTTGTCTGTGACACAGTCTTTGTCTGTTGTACATTGACCATTTAAACCTATAACAGAATGGATATGATTATTGTCATGAAGCTTATACTTCTTCATCATGCTAAATATTTAAAATTCAAATGGAACATTTCTATGCATTTAAAAGTCAGAAAGACTGTTTCTACCTGCTTTGCATTCAGTTCCTTCTACAATGTAATTATCAGCACAAGTACATTTGCTATTGGATGGGTCACACTTCTCCTTGTCTGTGACACAGTCTTTGTCTGTTGTACATCGACCATTTAAACCTATAACAGTATGGATATGATTATTGTCATGAAGCTTATACTTCTTCATCATGCTAAATATTTAAAATTCAAATGGAGCATTTCTATGCCATTAAAAGTCAGAAAGATTGTTTCTACCTGCTTTGCATTCAGTTCCTTCTACTATATAATTTTCAGCACAGGTACATTTGCTAGTGGATGGGTTACACTTCTCCTTGTCTGTAACACAGTCTTTGTCTGTTGTACAGGGTCCATTTAAACCTAAAAAGTATGGATTTGATTACTGTTATAAAGTTTATGGGTCGTCATATCAAAACATTTTTACCTCACCATTTCAGATGTCTTTCCTCATTGGCTCATTCATAACTTGCCCCAAGATAATAAAAAATCCAAATTTTTAGATTTTTCTGGTAAGTGGTTTCGTTGCTATGGGGATTCAAAGGGGACAAAAAAGCGAAAAGATAAGCATGCACATGGAAATAAATTTTTATTTAACTCCTGAAGTATAAGAGATAGAAACCTCAAACAAACAAAAATTTGCAGCTTTTTTATTAACTTTATTATGATATGCAACATGACTACTTTTTAAGAAAATTTCATTTCGAGGTCATGGGGTCAAATTTCAAATTTGAAATTCTCGTATGAGGTATAATAATTTTTTTTCAAAATTATTTCTAAGAATTTGTCAATTTTATCTCCATTTTTACCAAGTCTCAATTTGGGATCACATTGGGATCATGCACGTTTAGAATTTTTAAATTACCTCTCCAAACCCAAAATGGGTGTTTTTCACACGGAAATATTCTCAAGGTTTGCATATCCTTTGTGCCACTTGGCTTTGTTAAAGTTGTTTTTTTTGTTGAATTGCTGGACTATTGGATTGTTGAGTCGATTATTGGTTCTGTACTAAAGTAGACATCTTGAAATAAAGAGTAAGTTCTTTTTCTGTTCTCAACACTTAAGTGCTCATGTTTCTTTTCATCCATCCGATCTCTTCTATTTCTTAATAGTCTTAATATCTCAGTAATTTAGTACGTTTTAAATAGTCGAAGATAGTAGGCTTGTGAATACCTGTGTGGTTTTAGCTGACAAAATTGAGCTGTTTGCAAGAGAATTGTGCTGCACAGTGGGATCATTGTTATCTTCAAAAGGCTGTGGTGCATTTGTTGTTGAGTTGGGGAATTGCTGAGATATATAACTGTGCAGAACTGTGTATAGCACACACGGAGTTGTGAGACTCATATTACACTGACATTTGATTCTATGTTGTTTCTTTAAAAAAGTTTGCCAAATTCAGCAGTGGGCCATGAAAAACATAATCATGGCTGAAACTCAGGAAGTGTCTTCTAATATTAGATACTCTCGTAATCCATTAGCAAAAACTGACCACAATTAAAAAAAAACTGAGGACTGTTCAAATGTTGATGTGTGAGAAGAACATTTTAATTAAACCTGGAATGAAACTTTATGATAGTTGCAGGAAATTACTTGGTATAAAAATTCCACATCACAAGAAACTGAAATTGAAGTCTTAGTGAACAATGATTCTAAACCATTTACTGAGCAAGAAACTTCAGTTGATGTTGCATTCGATGATCCCAGTTTATCTGAAGATTATTTGAACAAATCTCTTACATTTCTTGAAGAGTCCCCCATCAATAAGAAAAGAATACGTGGACCGTGGAATGTAGTGCAAGGAAACTGGATAAAGTGAAACAGAAGTTTTCAGAGAAATTATTGGACAGTAATGAGGAACAAAGGCAGACTGAAGAGGACCCTGACCCAGAAATGATAGCTCAGCTGAAGGAAAAATTTCATCAAACTGAAAGTAGGATATAAGAAGTAAGGTACTAGTTAGGGAATAAGGAATCCTCAGTACACCTGATGCAAAACCGGGAAAACTCTGAAGGAGTCTGTTGTAAACAAAGGAATACAGTTTTACAACAGTAATTGGTCTTAGCTCAACACTCGAGGCGTAAGGACGTGCTCGTAGCAAGAATGTCAAAGGAAGTCCATGTACGGAGCCTCTTCCTTGTGGCGGCTGTCCCTGTTTATTGTCTCTTCCGTCCCTCATCCAACATCTTACTGCTGTTTTTACTCCTTATATCATTGTGTGGTGACGTTGAACTTAATCCTGGAACCGATAATCTATGTGTTTTTTACCAAAACGTTAGATCGATCGCAGGAAAGAAACTGACTGATTTTCATCTGGCTCTCATCGAGAACCCTTTCAATTCTGTGCTTGACCGAAACTTGGCTTAATCCTTCTATTTTGGACAGTGAAATTAGTTGTGACAATTTTGTGTGCTATAGGAGAGATAGAAATTCTGTCATTGGTCGTGAGAAGAAGAAAGGTGGTGGAGTGATGGTTACTATTTCATCTTGAGTACAATTGGGGTTGATCTTATCAAGAAGGCTCCCAAAACTCACGCTATTAAGTACAA
The DNA here is from genome assembly GCA_947579665.1 of Sympetrum striolatum. Taxonomy (NCBI): domain Eukaryota; kingdom Metazoa; phylum Arthropoda; class Insecta; order Odonata; family Libellulidae; genus Sympetrum; species Sympetrum striolatum. Next base: position 85,224,409 of record OX388350.1, read on the forward strand.
TTGGAAACGGGCTGATATCTCTGCACTTAAGGGGTCCTTATCTTTCTGCCCATGGAATTTTTTGAATGCTTCAAGCTCCATTGATGAGTGTTGTGACTTGTTCTATGATTTATTTTATTCCTGTATACGTGACTGTGTTCCCCCTCTTCGGATTAACCCTTTCCCTTTTCCTAATTGGTATGATGGAGAGTTGATATCACTCTTGAAGGCAAAAAATAGGGCCTTTAGGAGGTGGAAACGTTCCAAACATCAGAGTGATTATACTGAATTTTCTTGCTATCGCTCGGACTTTAAATCTTTACAGAAAGTAAAATATTCAACCTACCTCAGTTCGATTGACTCCTCGATTTATGATAATCCGAAAGACTTTTGGCGTAACATTAGACGGAAAAGAGGTTGTAAACGGATTCCTTTGGCTGTTACCTATAATGGTATGACTTCATCGGATTCCCTGCATGCTGCCAATCTTTTTTCCAGCTACTTTGCTTCTGTTTTCAAAAAACCTGTAAAATCTAATTATGACTATAGCAAGCGTCTTACCTCATATACTACATCATCCCAAGAACAATTTACTGTTAAAGAGGTTTCTTCTGCACTTAAACAAATAAAGATTCACACTTCACCTGGTCCTGATTCAATTCCCCCTCATATAATTAAACTTTGTTCAAATGAATTAACTTTCCCTCTCCAACTGTTATTTAATAAAATAATCCACTTTCGGTCATTTCCATCTACATGGAAACAGGCGATCGTAACTCTGATCCATAAAACTGGCAGCAAGTCCAAGGTAGTAAATTACAGGCCTATATCCTTATTGCCCCTTTTTTCCAAAATTTTTGAAAAACTTTTCTGTGACAAATTAGTGGTATATTTAAAACCCATTCTTTCAGAGAGTCAGCATGGTTTTGTCCCTCATAGATCAACCTGTACTAACCTGATTCCTTATGTACAAAATCTCTTTTCAGTAATCGATAAAAATGGTCAATCTGATGCCATCTATTTAGATTTTGAGAGAGCTTTTGATTCGGTTGATCACGGTCTCCTTCTGGACAAATTGTGTTCCATTGATATCCGTGGAACTCTTCTAAGTATTGTTCAATCGTATCTCCATGGGCGTTCTCAGAAAGTGGGTGTGGATGGTTCTCTATTCTCCGCTTCTCTATTCTTATGGATCTCTATTCTCTAGTCCTCCGCTTCTTACGTAACTTCTGGTGTTCCTCTAGGCTCAATTTTAGGGCCAATATTGTTTAATTTTTTTATCAATGACCTTCCTAATGCTATTTTATCTCCCTGTTTCTTTTATGCGGATGACTGTAAAATTGTAAGACAAATTAATAGCCAAATTGATGCCTGTGAACTTTAAAAGGATCTTGATAATTTTTTCCACTGGTGTCAGCGTTGGCACCTATCTCCCAATACACCCAAATGCAAGGTCATATCTTTTACTCTTAAAAAATCTTTCACTGTGCATCCATATTCCATCAATGGCCTCGTGCTTGAAAGGGTTCATTTAATAACCGATCTGGGTATTATTTTGGACTCTAAACTGAATTTTAATTCTCATTTATCTTCTATTCGTTCACGTGCTTTTAAACTTTTAGGCTTTATTAAACGTAATACTTTTCCTAGTTTTTTGACTAAAACGGTGATCCGGGCTTACTCGTCCTTGATTTGCCCAATTTTAGAATATGGTTCAGTAATTTGGAATCCTTCCCACTCTACTAAAATTGATTTGATTGAAAATGTTCAGAGGAGATTTATTAAATGGCTTTGTTACAAAGAGAACTTATCATACAGTAGAAATGACTATGTGCATCTTTGCAAATATTTTGATATATTTTTAAATAATTTTATTTTCTTATTTTTTGTAGATTTTTGATGTGTATGTTTTTTTTTTCTGTTTTTGATTGACCACAAAATTGTATTTTCATAATTTTATGATAATTTTATTATACATATATTACAATGGATGTAACTGGGGAAACCTGTTTCCATTAAAGAACTAATAGTAATAAAAAGTAATAAAGTTAACAGGATGATGCCAGGGAAAAAGATCGTCTTTCAGTGAAGAGGGGAAATGTGCGTACTAATATTAAAAAAAGATTAATTTTAGGAAACCTGAAAGAAATGTTTCACCTATTTAAGTGTCAAAACCCAGAGGACAGAGTAGGATTCTCTAAGTTTGCTGAGCTCCCTCTCCAGAACTGTGTTTTAGCAGGTGGAAGCGGCACACATACAGTATGTGTATGTAAAATTCAGCAGAACATTAAATTAATGTTAAGTGTGAAAGAGGTTAAAGAGATAACTTCAGAAGATGGGTCATATCTAAGTGATTATAAAGCATGCCTGTCTAAATTAACATGTTCTAGTCCAAGTCCAAAGTGTCACTTAAATAAACCTAGCAACAGTCCTGGTATTGACCAATTAAATGAAACATTACAGGATTATTTGGAGGAAAATATGGTTGAAAAAATTTCATACAAACAGTGAATTTCAGTGGATAGATGCACTTTTGAAACCATCACAAAAAGCACTGACGAATTTGTTCAGACATTGTGTGAAAGACTTAGTTCTGAAAAAAAATATGCCTTTGTGGCTACTCAACAGGCATTGTACTTTTCCCAACTAAAAGAAAATATGGAAATGAATGAGGCTGTCATCTCTTTAGACTTTTCAGAAAATTATTCATTTCTTGTTCAAGATGAAGCTCAGTCATTTCACTAGAGAAATGAACATGCAACTGTGCATCCATTTGCTGTCTATTACAGGGATCAGGAGGCTGTCAAGTACAAAAGCTTTGTTATAATTTCAGAATGTTTAATACATAACACTGTGTCTGTTCATGTCTTTCAGAAGAAAGTTATCACTTTCCTGAAGGATAGTATACTGCCATCCTTGAAAAAATGCTACTGCTTCTCGGATGGGTCAGCTGACCAATATAAGAACAGGAAAAACTTTTCTAACTTGTGCCACCATAAAGAAGACTTTAATATGGAAGCAGAATGGCACTTCCATGCCGCGGCCCATGGAAAAGGTGTTTGTGATGTTTAGGGGGAACAGTTAAATGTCTTGCAGCTAGAGCTAGCCTCCAGGGACCATATTCAGACCAAATTTTGACACCACATCAATTCTTCAACTGGTGTGAATCGAACATTCCTTCTATTCTGTTCTTCTACCCAAGCATTACAGAGCATAATGAGGAAGAAGAGCTTCTGAAAACTAGGTTTTATGAAGCACTTCCCATTGAAGGAACACAACAATATCACACTTTCATTCCATCTGCCCAAAACAAAATTATTACAAAGATTCCTTTGACAACGAGTTTCAGGAGTATATTTTGTAAGGATGTACAAGAACCTGTGAAACACTGAACAACTTGGGAGGCTACATCACTTGTGCATATGACAGAATATGGTGGCTGAGGTAATTTTTGCAGATGCGAAAGACAACAGAGTGACAGTGAATTTCTTGCACCCATCAGAACCATCACCATCTTTTGTGTAACCATAAAAAGAAGACATCCTGTCTGTATCGGGAGATCAAGTGCTTACTTGTGTTGATGCCAAAACCCCAACCGGCCGCACTTACTTCCTGACACAGAAATATATTAACCTAGCAACAAGAACTCTCAATGAAAGACTATTCACTACATGATGAAAAGCTGTGTGAAGTACAGTACAAGCAAAGTGAACCAAGAAATAAGGTATGCTTATGTCGGTCAAGTACTTAATTAGGAGAGCAAAGTATAGGACATTTTATATTTTGTATAATGACACACATATGTGTGTAGTTTTTTCATTTCTCGATACTGAATTATTCTAGTAAGTGTCTTGTTATATTAAAGTAGTTAATGAAATATGAAATGTGATGAAATAGATAAAAAACACCCATTTTGGGTTTGGAGAGGTAATTTAAAACTTCAAAATGTGCATGATCCCATTGTGATCCCAAATTGAGACTTGATGAAAATGGAGTCAAAAATTGACAAATTCTTGGATATTTTTTTGAAAAAAATTATTATACCTTTTCTAAGATATTCAAATTTGAAATTTGACCCCCATGACCTGAAAATGAAATTTTCTTTAAATAATCATGTTGCATATCGTAATAAAGTTAATAAAAAAGCTACAAATTTTTGTTTGTTTGAGCTTTCTATCTCTTATACTTCAGGAGTCATGTAAAAATTTATTTCCACGTGTATGCTTATTTTTATGTTTTTTTGAAAACTTTGAATCCCCATAGCAACAAAACCACTAGAACAGAAAAATTTAAAAATTTGGATTTTTATTTATCTTGGGGCAAGTTATTAATGAGCCAATTATGAAAAACATCTGAAATGGTTAGGTAAAATTTTTAGTTTACTTTGGTTCAGTTGACGTGGATTTACCCTGAGGAAGTGGTATGTGAAGTATTAGAATAGATGAAGGATATTGTATAGGAGGAAGGAATTTCAACAACATAAGGTATACAGATGACATAGTCATCATGACATCTTCAAAAGAGGATTTTGAGTTAGCAATGCAAAGAGTTTATGAGGTAAGACAAAATTTAGATTGAACATTGATATCAATAAAACAAAAGTAATGATGGTGGCTAGTAAAAAGAGCTACAGTACCTGCAATATAAAAATTAATGACAAACCAATAAAACAAGTCCAACGGTTTAGATAATTAGGAAGATTAATATCAGATGATGGGTACTGCAGTAATGAAATAAAATCAAGAATTAAAATGGCAAAGGAAAATTTTTGGAAGTACAAGGATCTAATGAGAGGAGAGATCAACCTGAAACTAAAAATGAAAATGTTGAGGTGTTATGTTTTGCCCATATTCTTATATGAGTGCGAGACATGGACAATTTTAAAAAGCATAGAAAAGGAATAAATTCATTGGACACATGGTATGGCAGAAGAATGTTGAAAATTAAGTGTTCAGAAGGAATAACAAGTAAGGATGTTTGGAGAAAACTTGGATGCAGGTATAGCCTATTGAATGAGATAAAAGCAAAAAATTGAAAACATAAGGAACATGTGCTTAGAGGATAAACAGGAGAGAGAATAGTGACAGCGCTGGAAAGATGGACAGTAAGGAAGAGAAAAAGAGAAAGACCAAAGGTGGAATAGTTGGGCAACTCAAAGAACTGGAAGGATATTAACAAATATGAGGAAATGAAAAGGAAAGGAAGTAGAAGAGAAGAGTCAAGATCCAGAAGAGCTAACTTACTGATAGGAGAAGCTACCAATTGAAGATGACAAAGGAACATTTCTATATGATTAAGAGCTTGGGAGATTTTTTCTACCTGCTTTGCATTCAGTTCCTTCTACTATGTAATTATCAGCGCAGATGCATTTGCTAGAGGATGTGTCACACTTCTCCTTGCCTGTGACACAGTCTTCGGTTTTAGTACATAGTCCACCTAAACCTAAAACAATAAGGGTATGATCATTGCCATGAGAATTATGCCTCTTCATTAAGCTAGATACTTATAATTCAAAAGGAACATTTCCGTGCGATTAAAAGTTTGGGAGTTTCTACCTACCTGCTTTGCATTCAGTTCCTTCTACTATATAATTATCAGCGCAGACGCATTTGCTAGAGGTTGTGTCACACTTCTCCTTGCCTGTGACACAGTCTTCGGTTTTAGTACATAGTCCACCTAAACCTAAAACAATAAGGGTATGATAATTGCCATGAGAATTATGCCTCTTCATTAAGCTAGATACTTATAATTCAAAAGGAACATTTCCGTGCGATTAAAAGTTTGGGAGTTTCTACCTACCTGCTTTGCATTCAGTTCCTTCTACTATGTAATTATCAGCGCAGATGCATTTGCTAGAGGTTGTGTCACACTTCTCCTTGCCTGTGACACAGTCTTCGGTTTTAGTACATTGTCCACCTAAACCTAAAACAATAAGGGTATGATCATTGCCATGAGAATTATGCCTTTTCATTTAGCTAGATACTTATAATTCAAAAGGAACATTTCCATGCGATTAAAAGTTTGAGAGATTTTACCTACCTGCTTTGCATTCAGTTCCTTCTTCTATGTAATTATCAGCGCAGATACATTTGCTAGAGGATGTGTCACACTTCTCCTTGCCTGTGACACAGTCTTCGGTTTTAGTACATAGTCCACCTAAACCTAAAACAATAAGGGTATGATCATTACCATGAGAATTATGCCTCTTCATTAAGCTAGATACTTATAATTCAAAAGGAACATTTCCATGCGATTAAAAGTTTGGGAGTTTCTACCTACCTGCTTTGCATTCAGTTCCTTCTACTATGTAATTATCAGCGCAGATGCATTTGCTAGAGGTTGTGTCACACTTCTCCTTGCCTGTGACACAGTCTTCGGTTTTAGTACATAGTCCACCTAAACCTAAAACAATAAGGGTATGATCATTGCCATGAGAATTATGCCTCTTCATTAAGCTAGATACATATAATTCAAAAGGAACATTTCCATGCGATTAAAAGTTTGGGAGTTTCTACCTACCTGCTTTGCATTCAGTTCCTTCTTCTATGTAATTATCAGCGCAGATGCATTTGCTAGAGGTTGTGTCACACTTCTCCTTGCCTGTGACACAGTCTTCGGTTTTAGTACATTGTCCACCTAAACCTAAAACAATAAGGGTATGATCATTGCCATGAGAATTATGCCTCTTCATTAAGCTAGATACTTATAATTCAAAAGGAACATTTCCGTGCGATTCAAAGTTTGGGAGTTTCTACCTACCTGCTTTGCATTCAGTTCCTTCTACTATGTAATTATCAGCGCAGATGCATTTGCTAGAGGATGTGTCACACTTCTCCTTGCCTGTGACACAGTCTTCGGTTTTAGTACATAGTCCACCTAAACCTAAAACAATAAGGGTATGATCATTGCCATGAGAATTATGCCTCTTCATTAAGCTAGATACTTATAATTCAAAAGGAACATTTCCATGCGATTAAAAGTTTGGGAGTTTCTACCTACCTGCTTTGCATTCAGTTCCTTCTTCTATGTAATTATCAGCGCAGATGCATTTGCTAGAGAATGTGTCACACTTCTCCTTGCCTGTGACACAGTCTTCGGTTTTAGTACATAGTCCACCTAAACCTAAAACAATAAGGGTATGATCATTGCCATGAGAATTATGCCTCTTCATTAAGCTAGATACTTATAATTCAAAAGGAAGATTTCCGTGCGATTAAAAGTTTGGGAGTATCTACCTACCTGCTTTGCATTCAGTTCCTTCTACTATGTAATTATCAGAGCAGATGCATTTGCTAGAGGTTGTGTCACACTTCTCCTTGACTGTGACACAGTCTTCGGTTTTAGAACATTGTCCACCTAAACCTAAAACAATAAGGGTATGATCATTGCCATGAGAATTATGCCTTTTCATTAAGCTAGATACTTATAATTCAAAAGGAACATTTCCATGCGATTAAAAGTTTGGGAGTTTTTACCTACCTGCTTTGCATTCAGTTCCTTCTACTATGTAATTATCAGCGCAGATGCATTTGCTAGAGGATGTGTCACACGTCTCCTTGCCTGTGACACAGTCTTCGGTTTTAGTACATTGTCCACCTAAACCTAAAACAATAAGGGTATGATCATTGCCATGAGAATTATGCCTTTTCATTAAGCTAGATACTTATAATTCAAAAGGAACATTTCCATGCGATTAAAAGTTTGGGAGTTTTTACCTACCTGCTTTGCATTCAGTTCCTTCTACTATGTAATTATCAGCGCAGATGCATTTGCTAGAGGATGTGTCACACTTCTCCTTGCCTGTGACACAGTCTTCGGTTTTAGTACATTGTCCACCTAAACCTAAAACAATAAGGGTATGATCATTGCCATGAGAATTATGCCTCTTCATTAAGCTAGATACTTATAATTCAAAAGGAACATTTCCGTGGGATTAAAAGGTTGGGAGTTTCTACCTACCTGCTTTGCATTCAGTTCCTTCTACTATGTAATTATCAGCGCAGATGCATTTGCTAGAGGATGTGTCACACTTCTCCTTGCCTGTGACACAGTCTTCGGTTTTAGTACATTGTCCACCTAAACCTAAAACAATAAGGGTATGATCATTGCCATGAGAATTATGCCTCTTCATTAAGCTAGATACTTATAATTCAAAAGGAACATTTCCGTGCGATTAAAAGTTTAGGAGTTTTTACCTACCTGCTTTGCATTCAGTTCCTTCTACTATGTAATTATCAGCGCAGATGCATTTGCTAGAGGATGTGTCACACTTCTCCTTGCCAGTCACACAGTCTTCGGTTTTAGTACATTGTCCACCTAAACCTAAAACAATAAGGGTATGATCATTGCCATGAGAATTATGCCTTTTCATTTAGCTAGATACTTATAATTCAAAAGGAACATTTCCATGCGATTAAAAGTTTGGGAGTTTTTACCTACCTGCTTTGCATTCAGTTCCTTCTACTATGTAATTATCAGCGCAGATGCATTTGCTAGAGGATGTGTCACACTTCTCCTTGCCTGTGACACAGTCTTCGGTTTTAGTACATTGTCCACCTAAACCTAAAACAATAAGGGTATGATCATTGCCATGAGAATTATGCCTTTTCATTAAGCTAGATACTTATAATTCAAAAGGAACATTTCCATGCGATTAAAAGTTTGGGAGTTTTTACCTACCTGCTTTGCATTCAGTTCCTTCTACTATGTAATTATCAGCGCAGATGCATTTGCTAGAGGATGTGTCACACTTCTCCTTGCCTGTGACACAGTCTTCGGTTTTAGTACATTGTCCACCTAAACCTAAAACAATAAGGGTATGATCGTTGCCATGAGAATTATGCCTCTTCATTAAGCTAGATACTTATAATTCAAAAGGAACATTTCCGTGGGATTAAAAGTTTGGGAGTTTCTACCTACCTGCTTTGCATTCAGTTCCTTCTACTATGTAATTATCAGCGCAGATGCATTTGCTAGAGGATGTGTCACACTTCTCCTTGCCTGTGACACAGTCTTCGGTTTTAGTACATTGTCCACCTAAACCTAAAACAATAAGGGTATGATCATTGCCATGAGAATTATGCCTCTTCATTAAGCTAGATACTTATAATTCAAAAGGAACATTTCCGTGCGATTAAAAGTTTGGGAGTTTCTACCTACCTGCTTTGCATTCAGTTCCTTCTACTATGTAATTATCAGCACAGATGCATTTGCTAGAGGATGTGTCACACTTCTCCTTGCCTGTGACACAGTCTTCGGTTTTAGTACATTGTCCACCTAAACCTAAAACAATAAGGGTATGATCATTGCCATGAGAATTATGCCTCTTCATTACGCTAGATACTTATAATTCAAAAGGAACATTTCCGTGGGATTAAAAGGTTGGGAGTTTCTACCTACGTGCTTTGCATTCAGTTCCTTCTACTATGTAATTATCAGCGCAGATGCATTTGCTAGAGGATGTGTCACACTTCTCCTTGCCTGTGACACAGTCTTCGGTTTTAGTACATTGTCCACCTAAACCTAAAACAATAAGGGTATGATCATTGCCATGAGAATTATGCCTCTTCATTAAGCTAGATACTTATAATTCAAAAGGATCATTTCCGTGGGATTAAAAGGTTGGGAGTTTCTACCTACCTGCTTTGCATTCAGTTCCTTCTACTATGTAATTATCAGCGCAGATGCATTTGCTAGAGGATGTGTCACACTTCTCCTTGCCGGTGACACAGTCTTCGGTTTTAGTACATTGTCCACCTAAACCTAAAACAATAAGGGTATGATCATTGCCATGAGAATTATGCCTCTTCATTAAGCTAGATACTTATAATTCAAAAGGAACATTTCCGTGCGATTAAAAGTTTGGGAGTTTCTACCTACCTGCTTTGCATTCAGTTCCTTCTACTATGTAATTATCAGCGCAGATGCATTTGCTAGAGGATGTGTCACACTTCTCCTTGCCTGTGACACAGTCTTCGTTGTTTGTACATGGTCCATCTAAAGCTAAAACAATAATGATAATATTCTTATCATCATGTTGATACATATATTTGTTTCTTCTTAATTATATTTACAATTTTACTCTGAAGGAGCAATTCTTCGTGATTCATTTTTATACTGATAGTCTTTCTGTGATAATCTTTCCTATTCAAAATAACAATCATATAAACATATTTATTTATTTATAATGCTCATGAACAATGTGGTAGTTGTTACTGCCTTTAATTTACCAGCATATGTCAGGGAGAGACATAGAAATGCCACCAAGTATAGCACCAGAATATATGAGGATCTTCCGCCCTTCATTCCTCAGCCCAATCTTTGTATTACCTGAAAAGAGATCCCATTTAAGATAATGAGTTTTATTAATTGGCTGTGGTTTGAATATATATTGATATGTCTACTGTGGAGAATATTTCATAGTACCCAATCACATATTTTCACAGACACATTTATCCATCATCAGGAAGTTGATTATCTGTGTTCTAATTGTTTGTGTTTGTAAATATGTGCCTAAATACATGAGAAATTATCAATCCTACTTCTCCTTTTTCTGGCTGATTTATATTTAATGGGAATTGGGGAAAGGAAAATTTCAGATCAAATTAATCCAAAATAAAGATCATTTCGAAGCTAAATTACAATTTGTTAAAATTTTGTTTAATATTGATATAAAATTTTCTTTAAGCATGTCAGTATGTCAGTGGTACAATGCCTGGGAGCGCTCAGTCTTCATTTGGTTAGGAGAGTCGGTTATCTTCGGGTCATTGCTATAAATGATAAAAAGTTTGATATTGGAGGCACCAGGTATGAACAAGTGGAAGAACCTTTAGAAAACTATAAATTGAAGTTTGAATGACAGGAAATTTAGTAATAAGTTACATGAAATCAATATTCGAATGCGTGGTTTTATGCCAGAAGTCCCCGAAGTCCCGATTTTTTCCCTCAGGATACATTGAGGGGATTTTTGAAATGTTTTTTGAGGCACTTCCCGGCACCTGGAGAGCTGAAATTTGAGGGATCGCTAGATGCCATGCATATACGACGAAAACCATAAAGACATCAACAAAAATTATCCTATAAAAAACTCTGCATATAAATAGAGATCATAAATGCATTTCATATACGCTATTTAAGATTTCCTTGATGGTCCTTGGTTCGATCCCAGAGAGCCATTTACATTACCCTATGCATTTCAGATGGGGATAACGGAGTCTTAGTTTTGGACCTTCCCAATATGATATCGATTTTAAAATTTGACTCACATAAGTTTTATTTCTAACAGGGCGAACACAAGGCGACTCTACTCCTTGAAAACTATGGTGGGAGTTTCAAATTATTTATGATTCAGTTTTGAAAACATTTTAATCTACCTCCCGGTAGGATAGGGAAATCAAAATCACGGAGGTCCCTAAAACAATCTCATTTATATCTATATAACTGTCACCAAATAAACTTGATTTCGACACCAGTGCAGTGTGCAAAATTCTCCTATTTAAATACATAGCGGCGATTTTTAAGAATATTTTCAATACCTTTTCCGAATACAATCAAATGTTAAATCCAACATGTGAATGGAGATCATACATTTTTACGTAATAATTTTACAGTTTCCCTCATGATCCTTGGTTCGATTCCGGAGCGCCATTTACATTCTTGAATGCAATGTAAATGGTGATAATGGTATCTTATTTTAGGATCATCCTGGTATGATATCACCTTAAAACTTTGGATTAAAGTAATTTTATTCCTACAAGGCTCTATATATGTATTCACATCATCTAACAGTTCCTGGGTTCGAGACAAGGTCGCTCTACCATTTGAAATTCGTGGCAGGAATTTCTATTTTTTTATGATTCCTTTACCAAGAACTTGAAAATTCTTTGCCAGGCATGTGAACAGAAGTAATATATATGTTTCTTAAAACAAAAACAGTTTATCTTTTACCTTATGATCATTGGGTCGACGCTGGGGAACCATTTGTAATTCTACCATATCTTTCAATGGGGGAATACAGAATAAGGTTTAAGGAAGCTTCTCGATATGATTTTCACTTGAAATTTGTATCATACACATGCTATCAGTATAAAAGCTACTTTTATTCTTATATATATATATATCTTATATATAGATGCTTCTCCGGATTCATTCATATATTATTACTATATATAAAGCTGCAAATCCGACTCATTCATACAAAATCCTGGGCATTTCTAACCGAGCTAGAAGGCTGAAATTTTCAAGAGTGATTCATAACTGTCAGTCGAGTTGGGAAAAAATCGAAAATTCCCAGATTTTGACCTAGGTTTGAGCCCAGAGACGATTATATTTTTCAATGTATTTAAACGGGAATAACGAAAAATGGCCATGCAGAGCAAATTTCTTTCGTTCATTAAAATATGAAAAATTAATCGTAAAGCAGTTGGACTTGGTTTATATTACGTCTAAAAGATTAAAGTTTTCTATTCTTGCGACCGATTTTAACATTCCGACACGAAATTTGCAAAATTTTAGTTTGAACGCCAATTTATTGCGTTATTTTTCTCTCATTTCGAAAATTAAATCTATGACAACGACCATTGTTTAAATCGAAAACAAATTTGTTTACAATACTAATTCCATACGCCATGATAAAGGTTTGATGCATTTTTAATCATTTTAAATGTTTCTTTCGATATATGTTAATACTAAATGCTGAAAATTGTAAATTTCATAAAAATGGTCAGCGAATATCTACGCGGTCAATGAATTATTTGGGAATACATATAGTAATAACATAAGTTTATGTAGACGATACGAGACCATTTATCAACGAAGATAACCGTAAAAGTCATGTAAGTGGCGAGATTATTCTAGAATGAAGTACATAGATATTAATATAAATCAATAAATAGGGATATTAATGTAAATTAAAAGGTTGAACGACAATCTTTAGAAATAACATAACTGCAAGCAATACGAATCATTAGTTTAACGAACACTATAGTTTATTAATATATTATATTTCATAGCTCATTTAACCAAATACATTTATCTTATACTGAACTCAGACTAAAAAGTTCCATGTATGTTTCACTTTCGTTCTATATAAATTGTGATAAATTGCCACCGAAAAGCTCATAACGGCAACTAAACTTATTGCTGCTCGCCTTTCTTGAAGGACCATGTTATCATTGAATATCAAGAAATTGTAACTTTCATCGAAATGAACAACAAATATCTACTCAGGAAATACATGGTATCATTGAACGATGTTAGGATATCGTTGTTCTACGTTTATTGTGGTTTGCTTTTCGTGTGTGTTTCTGTGCTGTTTATTTTATGCCTATTATGTTTCTTCTTTTCTATTTTAATTACATATAATTATTCTGTCATCATCTCCAAAGAGAATTTAAAATTAAATTCTTTTTCTACTTTTTCTTTAATTAATACGTAGTACACAATAAGTACATAGTATATTACGTAATTCAACTTTCATCAAAATGAAAAACAAAAATCTACACATAAAATACACTGATTTCCTTCAACGACCTTCTGATTACGTCGTTCTTCGTGTTAGCTGGATAATTTTTCGTTAGTATAAACAATGTTTGCATGTACCATTGTATGAATATTATTTTCCCATCTTCTCCAAACGGGCTTTAGAATAAAATTCTTTTTCTACGTTCTTTAAAACTATTTACATAATTACGTTGCCTATTGTCTATTTGTTTATTTAATTAGAAACGGAGCTCATTGTCGTGGTAGACTCTATTTAATGAATATAGGATTATTTTGGAGTATGTCTTGCACTGAACCGAATACTACACAGGTAATCGTCTATTTATTTTCCACATTTTTATCTTATGCAGATTTTCATTCCAACTTTACTATGTTTGGCGTATTTCCTTAATATAATTTCACGGACACGTATCCATTAAAGACTCCCGTATCACATAAACGTGAAAGGCTCTCGAAATATTTATTTTACTATCATATTATTTGGTGAATCTCGATCTCACTCATTTGAAAATTATGTATACAATATACAGTGGCATAATTAAAAAAAAATTCTTTCCATAAATGTTATTACTGAAGGTTGAAAAATGTAAATTTCATCAAAATGGACAGCGAATATCTGCACGGTCAATGAATTATTCGGGAATACATACTGTGATAACATAAGTTTATGTAGAGGATACGAGACCATGTACCAACGAAGATAATCGGAAAAGGCATGTAAGTAGTGAGATTATTCGAGGATGAAGTTGAAGAATCTACACTGAATATTTAGGGGGAATAGGTAAGTTCTTTTACTACGTTTTCTTAAATTAATACATAGCACACAATTAATACGTTGTACCTTACATCATTAACTTCATGAAATTCATTCTTTGTTTGGCGTATTTCCTTAATTTAATTTTACGTATGCGTATTCATCAAGCCTGGTGGCCACCGAATGCGAAGCGGCGCTGAGCTGAGTTGAGCTGGAAAAAGTGACGCGGAGCGAATCGTAGCGAAGTTTTAGTCTCCGAGGGTCGGAAACTGGAGGAGGAGCTGAGCTGTGCGAAGCGATTCCTTTCTAAACTACCAAGATGGCGTAAGTTTAGCCTTTAGTTGCCGACTGAGAATTTAATTCTTTGATTACGGTTAAATCACAGAAATTCCGCAAGAGGCGGATTCTGTCACAATATTCTGCTGGAACACTTTAATTAAGATATTATTTACAGTCATTGGACACTAATTTATCTATTTCGCTAATATCATATAAGTTCCTATCGTTCGTACCACACTCGAGTACACTTTTCATTTTGCAATGACGGAACTGATAGTATAAATAGTTTTTAATTTTATATTAATAATTAGTTAAATTATTTTGTAAAGAGCATCACAAAAATTAACCACTTCACTCACATAAGCATGGCAATTCAATTTTTCTTCACTCTTCATCCATCGTCATACTTTTGCTGACGGGTAAATGTCTCGGAGAGGAGCACATGCCTTTTTCTTAATCTACTTCAAATTGCCGTATTTTTAATATTTTTAATGGTGCATAAATGAATATCCTACTGTTATTGGTTTTAGTGCTATGGTAAGCTGGTGTTCCTCTCCGAAACCTACTGACGATTTCACAGGATTAGTTTATTTTCAAAAACTTACCTGCGTTCAATGATTATATTTACGAGAAAATTATTCTCGGCTGCAGTGAACCTTTCCGACGGCATTTTCTCAATGATTGCGTTCCGCTAAGACAAGTAAATATCTTAAATTGGGATTTAATTGATTTGTAACCACATTGGAAGTAATTAAATTAGGTTTACGATCACAATTATCATAGGTTGACAAAGTGATTACTTTTTGTGAAATTGAATCGTTCATCAATTATTAAATTAATATTTCTGAAATAAAGCTGTAATTGGGAATTAATCACACCTTTCAAGCTCATAAATGTGAATCTTAGGTTGGTAGTGTTGTTAAAAGTGCTTCGACAGCTTAGGTCATTTCGCACATTGGCTCCCACCGGGAATCAAACCCGGGACCGCTTTCATCAAAGGCAAACGCGCTGTCCACATGACTATCCGGGAGCCCTCAAAAATGTGAATCTTTCACACACTGATATCAATTCAAATACTGCCGATGAAAGAAGCGAAAGGCTCCCCCCTCCACCACTATCACGTTGAGAACGGTGGAGGGGTAAGCTGACTTCGCTTCAGAACAAACCACGACCGTTCGGAAGATGTGCCTTGCGAGGCAGAGTGACGTCACAATTCTCAGCTCAACTACGCTTCGTATCCGGTGGCCGCAGCTGCATTAAAAAGTATAGATTCTATTGTGAAAGCGTAGTCCGCTCAACGTAACTTCGCTCAACTTACCTTCGCTTCGCATTTGGTGGCCACCCAGCCTTAAGGTCTCAACTCCAAACTCCCATATCAATTAAACGCAAAAAGCTTGCGAAATAATTATTCTATTATTATATTATTTGGTGAATCTTGATCTCACATTTCAAAATTATGTATACGATAGATAGTGGTATAATTAAAAAGAAACGTAAATATAACATATAGACCGATAACTCAGGGTAGTATCCCTTCATATTTTTTTTGCTTGCAGTTTGCAAGCACCCATTTACTAGTATAGCTATATAGCTATATAGGTATATAGATAGGATACAAATTCACAGGCTAAACCACAAGCGTCATTGACTTGAAATTTTTACGACATATTGGCCATAACGTGTAACCTCCAGGAAAAAGCCGACATTGAACCTCGGGGTCATGGGTTCGATTCCAGAAGGCCCCAAAGTCGCGATTTTCTCCATAAGAATACATGGCAGGGATTTTCGAAAATTTTTTTGAGGCACTTCCCGGGAAAGGAGAGAGTTGAAATTCAAGGGATCGCTAGATGCCGTGCATATCTAAAGGAAACCATACAGACATCTACGAATATTATCCTTGGTTCGATGCTATGTCACGGCAAAAATCGGCCGTTTAAAATGCATTGTGGCGATTTTTAAGATTTTTTTTGGACCCTTTTCCGATGGCATAGAAACTTGAAATTAGGTATGAGGTTAGATATCATAAAAATATATCATAATCGAATTTTACATATTCGCTGATGGTCCTTGGTTCGATCCCAGAGGGACATTAAATTCCTCAATGCATTTCTTACGGAGATAACGGAAACAAATTTTATGTACTTCCCGGGACGACATCGACTTCAAACTTTGCATATAGAAAGATCAAGTCCATACAAATCAAACAGTGCATTCACAGCTATCAATGTGTCCTGGGGTCGATACCAGGTGTCTCTGCAATCAGAAGTTGATCCGATTTTTAGGAATTATTTTGAAACCTTTACCAATAATATAGAAACTTCAAATTCGGCATATAGATAGAGATAATAAATAACTTTCAGAAACATTTTTTAGATTTCCAAGATCGTCCTTGGTTCCAATCCATAGAGCCATTTACATTCGTGAAAATTAGAACGTCTTTTGAGGCAGTTGCAGGCAATATTTCTGCTTGAATTTTCACACATAGTTAGAGATGGTGATCTTCTTATGTGGTGCATAGTATGTTTACCAGTAAGACCCGGGTTCGATGACAGACGATGGAATTTCAGCGAATTTTGAGAAAAATTTCAATCCATTTTTTTCTTTTGATGGCCGTCCCGATATGATGCCCACATGATAATAGTGTTGTCGATCTGCTTGCAGTATGCAAGCTACATTTTACTCGTATATATATATATATATATATATATATATATATATATATATATATATATATATATATATATATATATATATATATATATATATATATATATATATATATCTCGTATCTTTACTCGTATATATATATATATATATACGAGTAAAATGTAGCTTGCATACTGCAAGCAGATCGGCAATACTAATTTCATATCGGCATCATATCGGGACGGTCCTCAAGAGAAAAAAAAAGGAATGAAATTTTTCTTAAAATTCGCTGAAATTTCATCGTCTGGCATCGAACCCGGGTCTTCCTGGTGAAATTACTATGCAGCACAAAAGAAGATCACCATCTCTAACTATGTGTGAAAATTCAAGCAGAAATATTGGCTACAATTGCCTCAAAAGACGTTCTAATTTTCACGAATGTAAATGGCTCTCTGGATTCGAACCAAGGACGATCTTGGAAATCTAAAATTTGTTTCTGAAACCTATATATGATATCTATCTATATACCGAATTTCAAGTTTCTATATTATTGGAAAAGGTTTCAAAATAATTCCTAAAAATCGGATCAATTTCTGATTGCAGAGACACCTGGTATCGAAGCCAGGGAATATTGTATGCTGTGAATGCAAAGTTTGATTTGTAAGGACTGGCTTTTCTATCATGCAAAGTTTGATGTCGATAGCATGCCGGGAAGTACCTTAATTTTGTTTCCGTTATCTCCGTAAGAAATGCATTGCGAAGTGCAAATGGCCCTCTGGGATCGAACCAAGGATCATCAGCGAACATCTAAAATTTGATTATGAAATATATTCATGATATCTATTTACGTGCCGAGTTTCAAGTATCCTTCTTATCGGAAAAGGATCAAAAAAAAATCTTAAAAATCGCTGCAATGCATTTTAAACGGCCGATTTTTGCACCGACCTAGCATCGAACCATGGAAAAAAGGGGAAGATGTCTTTTTGATTTTCGTTGGATATGCACGGCTTCTAGCGGTCCCTCGAATTTTAATTCTCTCCTTTTCCGGGAAGGGCCTCAAAATAATTTTAGAAAATCCCCGCCATGTATTCTTATGGGGAAAATCGCGACTTTGGGGCCTTCTGGAATCGAACCCATGGCACCGAGGTTCAAAATCACATTTTTTCTGGCGGTTACACGTTATGGCCAATACGTCGTAAAAATTTCAAGTCAATCACGCTTGTGGTTTAGGCTGTGAATTAGTATCCTATCTATCTAGGTATATACATGAATGAATCCGGAGAAGCATCTATATATAATAGATATATATATATATATATATATACGAGTAAAATGTAGCTTGCATACTGCAAGCAGATCGACAACACTAATTTCATATTGGCATCATATCGGGACGGTCCTCAAAAGAAAAAAAAAAGGATTGAAATTTTTCTTAAAATTCGCTGTAATTTAATCGTCTGGCATCGATCCCGGGTCTTACTGGTGAATTTACTATGCAGCACAATGGAAATTCACCATGTCTAACTATGTGTGAAAATTCAAGCAGAAATATTGGCTACAACTGCCTCAAAAGACGCTCTAATGTTCACGAGTGTAAATGGCTCTCGGGACTCGAACCAAGGACGATTTTGGAAATTTAAAAAACGTTTCAAAAAGTTCTTAATCATCTCAATCTATATGCCAAATTTCAAGTTTCTATATTATTGGGAAAGGTTTCAAAATAATTCCTGAAAATCGGATCAACCTCTGATTGCAGAGGCACCTGGTGTCGAACCCAGAACACATTGATAGCTTTGAATGCATATTTTGATTTGTTAAGACTTGTTCTTCTATAATGCAAAGTTTGAAGTTGATAGCATGCCGGGAAGTACCTAAAATTTGTTTCCGTTATCTCCGTAAGAAATGCATTGAGGAATTTAAATGGCCCTCTGGGATCGAACCAAGGACCATCAGCGAATATGTAAAAATTGATCCTGAAATTTATTATTGATCTCCAAGTCCATGCCGAATTTCAAGTTTCCATGCCATCGGGAAAGGGACCAAAAAAAATCTTAAAAATCGCCACAATGCAATTTAAACGGCCGATTTTTGCCCCGACCTAGCATCGAACCCAGGATATTTTCCGTAAAACTCATTTATGTTTTCGATAGATCATGACCATATATATAGGCTCCATGAGTTTTGATTCGCTACCTATCCGGAAAGTATTTTTTTTTAATTCCCGAAAATCAAAGCAATGCATTTAAACGGGAAAAATCGGGACTTTGGGGCCCTCTGGATTCGAACCCATGACACTGAGGTTCAAAATCGCAATTTTTCTGGAGGTTATACGTTACGGCCAATATGTCGTAAAAATTTCAAGCCATTGACGCTAGTGGTTTAGCCTGTGACTTTGTATCCTCTCTCTATATATATATATATATATATATGAATATATGATATATGAATGAATCCGGAGAAGCATCTATATATAATATATATATATATATATATATATATATATATATATATATATGTGTGTGTGTGTGTGTGTGTGTGTGTTAAAAAGTTTGAGGTTTGATGCTTTCAAAGCCAAAGTTGTAGGTAAGAATGAACTAAGTCCAGTGCCTATTTTAAGAAACCAGCAAGGAGTTAGAAAATTCCTTCGCCCCACCTGCTATTGGTTTTTTCAATATCTGCGAGGCATGTTTGAAAAGTAAGTACCATTTCACTCCACTGCCGCAGTAGTTTGAAAAATCGGTACTTTCCGCGCAATCCCGTCATTCCATGTTTCTTTGGCTTTGCATTGCAGCACCAGTGAATCGCATTTAACATGTTTTTTTCTTAATTTGAAATGTCCATTGACTCTCTCGCTGACTGTGAGTTGCAGTCAGTTATCCGATTCCTCAATTAAAGAAACATGAAAACAGCCGACATTCATCGTCAAATCCGTAAGATTTATGGAGGCAATGCGATGGATGATGGAGTGTTATAGAAAGTGGGAAATTTAAGAATAAAATTAAAAACATTACGTGAAGGGCGAGAGAATGTTCAAGACGAAGAAAGGAGTCCCCTCCTGTCATCAATCGAGAATTGATAAGGAAAGTTGAAAAAATTCGGCAAAATCGTCGTCCTCCTTTCGGCACAGAAGTAGCGCAACTTCTGAATACCACATGTCCTTCAATTGAAGTGATCCTTGGGGGGTCAGCAATACGAAAATAATGATGGTGTAAAAATGCAGTTAATCAATGAATTTCTTCACTTGCGGCAGATTTTTATGAAGCGGGGTTTCGGTAGCGTGTTTATCGTTATGACAATTTCTTCAACAAAGTTGAAAATTATGAAAATATAGTTTAAATTACGTACTTCACAATGAAAATTAAATAATTTTTGTACAATCCTGTTTTACATTTTTATGACAAAAAGGTGCTTACTTTTCAAACATCCTCGTATTTTGATAACAAAGTTGCAATATTCATGGATTATGAGAAATAAGCAATCGAAAAATAATAAAATAAATTCCCTCTAAACATGTCAGAATGGAGATAACTTTCTGATCAAAGTTCCGAAGGCATTTTCGCCATTCATAATTTCAGTGCCGCCTTCCTAATCTTATCAATTTCCAGTTATTGCCGAGGCGAGGCAGATAGTCGCTCTAACGACCGGTTAAAATTGCAGAGATAAAACGGCACACTCGTTGCGAAGCCTTCCGCTTACTCGGGATCCAAGTCCCATGAGAGGATAAACACAGAGGGTTTTCCCTAGGGGGCATACTTCCATGATGTCACGGTTTTCATTGGGATTAATGACCTCCCCCCGTATCCCCCTTGCCACTAAGTGCCGCGTGAAGCATTCCTGCACCAATCTGACCACCTAAACCATGGAGGTTCTCCACCAAGTCACAAAGCTTTAATTTTCAGCTTTTAAACAATATAATTATTTGGGTTTCCACATCTTTTCATCCATGGTGCAAGGGTTCTGCAGCCACATTAAAAAGGGAAACGCTGATATAATTAGATTAGAATGATTCTATATTATAATCTGTTTTCTATAGAAATTACCCGGTGAGTTATGGCAATGCTGCATTGCAAGGAGGGTTGGGTTGGGTTGGTATGTAAAATGGATATGAATAACAAACTATTAAAGGAATATGAATATCTTTCGCATTCAAATACATGAAATCCTCGCCTCTGGATCTCCTGGCAATGCAGCGTTGCCACAACTCACCGGGTAATTTCTATAGAAAACATAAAAAACCTTCATTTTCATCGTAGAGCGTAGATCAGAAGACGCATGACTTGTCTTAAGACGAGAGACACGCCGAAGATATCAAATTGTTGTATATTGCAATTGTTTATAACTTTTAAAATCGTACTGGACGCCTTTCTTTACCTCTCGTTTGATAAATGCTTATATCTGTTGATAAGTCGAGATCCCTTATCTGCTCCGAGCTCGATCCGTGGGAAAAAACTGTGATAAAGCTGAGAAAAGGGCGCCTAGGGATGGACCTTTAAAAAACCTCACTTAACTACCATAAACCACAAATTATTACTCATTTGCGAATTGTGTAACTTACACCTTCCTCCCGTTCACTAATTATCGCTAATTTCCATATCCTCTTACCTTATGATCTTAGGGAAAAACTGGTTCATACATTGATATTCCCTCACATTGACTATTGTTGCTTAGCATACTAGATATCACTGATGAACTTGATTACAAACTACAACGGCTATTGAACTGTTGCATAAGGTTTATCTTTGATCTGAGAAAGGAAGACCATCAAGAGCTTAAGTGGCTACCGGTTAGAAAGAGAATACTTTCTAGGTGTATTTTTATGTAATACGTTGAAAAATAACAGACCGGGGTATCTTTTAAATCAGTTCCATGCAAGAATCAATACAGAAAGTATAAAAATAATTAAGAAATAACACCCAAGATTACTACTGCCCTCCTTACAAATCCTTTTTATATGAGAAATCGTTCTTAGTCTCAGCTATAAAATTGTGGAATTGTTTGCCTCTTCCAATAAAAACAAGCAAAAATGTAAATAAATTCAAAACACTGTATCACAATTATGTAATGGAAAAGGCATGAACTGTTTATGTATTTTCAGCATCTTTATGTTTGTTTAATGATTTTGCAATAGATCCAAAAACTCTGCTTGAAAAAATTATGTTTAATTTTGGTTTTGTTGCATTATTATATTCGCTCGCTGCGATTTATGTAAAACTGTCAAATCCAATTTCGCTTTTGGTGGCGCAAAACAATAAACTCTATTATTATTATTCCCTCATAAGTGTAACACCAATTAGGGATGATCCTCTGGGAAACCGCGAAGACTTCGTGAGATGTCGACAAAAATGGAGTACCAAATAATAGAAACATTTAGATTTTATTTGGACTCCACTTTGCTGGGGATTCATGCCGCAAAATCTTGCAGTATTTTGCTTTCGTTTCCGGTGTTTCGCCTCCAAAGATACGTTTACGGACATTCATTTACCTTCAAAACCATCGTTTTCACGTCCTACGTGCGAAGGAACTTTTTTTTAACATTTTAAATTTAACTCACTTTTATTTACGCCTTATTTTCTAAGGTTGCCAGGTTCTGTGATAGTACCGTACTAATGGAGACTGATATTTGTTAATGTAAAATAAGTATTTGCGAAGTATGCAGCCCTAGGAGAACCCTATAAACCTAGGAGAGGGGATTGAGGCTTGCTAAGCAAGATGAGGAGTGAAGTATTTTGCCATTGCTATCCCCTGACACCTGAGAAATATTTAGGAGCAGAAGACTTGGCGAAAAATTAACTTCGAAAACAATATCGTAAACATTATTAAACAGGCAACGAGGCTAAATTCGCCTTATGTGGAATCTTATTTAACAAATTTCAGACAAACGTCAATACAAAACTCCTGGCTTATTTAATCATAATCCAACCGATGCTCACTTACGCATTACCCACCTAGCATTATACATTCAAATCCAATCTTCAGAAGCTGTATAGGTTCGAAAGCAAAATCATCAAGGGGATTCTAAATGTCCCATATCATACCTCCGAGATATACAAATACCATAGAATCATACCTCTCTCCACAACCTTAAACAATTCAACCAAAAGATTTACCTCAAAGTAAATCATGTTCAAAATAGCTTATTTTCCACGATCTGGGATTACGACCTACTAACAGCTATCAATAAATACCGCCGTCCTCAAGTTGCGTTAAATGAATAAACCTATAACTCAACCTTAAACCGGGGCAGATGCTCCCCCCTGCCTAGTGACCAAGAGAGCCTAAAATTGCTCAACAGAAAACCATGGATAAGACCCCGAAGCAGGAGCCATGAACAAAAGTTTTCCGAAGTGACTATAATTCAACTTAGTTTTCCTCCTGAGCCAGAATGAAGGCAGAGCAAGTCCACGTAAGCGTAGCGCAACGAATCATTAATGAATGACTTTTCGTAGCAGAGAGAGAGAATATGTTGCAGATGATGGAGACGAAGTTGTGTGAACCAGAGAATATATTATTATTAACCACACCTCATACCTCGGAAGCTTTCGAATAATCGCATATATGAGCGAGACGCGGATAAAATTAAATGAAAGATACTTCTCTATTCTAAACTAAAATACAAACGAAAAATATCCCTTAGATGGAATAGCAGAAACACCAGAATAAGAGTATAGTATCCCAAAAACGTTTGCTAATTGGTTAATCAATTTTTATTAAGACTCAATTTTCAGAAATCATACGTTGTATACTAATGCTCAATAGAAGTGCTGCAACAAATTGGAAGAAAGCGGTAATCGGAGATAACACCCCACAGAAGTCATCTACTATTATGGAAAAAATATGATAGCCGTATTTAATGTCCTGGTGTATTATTCCGCACTAGAAGTTTATTTCCTGCTGCCGATAAAAATTAATTAAGGATCAGTTCGCCTGATTCGAACAACCAACAACAATCATTCATTCCCAACAAAGCTCCGCGATGTTCTTATAGGAGCTAATGCTTGCTGTAGGCAAAGCCCACTCACTAATAGATAAACTGCAATTATTAAAACACGTTTATGTACGTACATTGAAGTAATGCATAACCGAGTCTTATCGAATTATGAGGCAATTATGACCGGGGAGACACTGGGATTAAAATTAGTTGGGTCTAATTTTATATTCTTCCAAGGCACTTTCAAAGTGTGAAGCATCACAACTTCAAGGAAAGTTGCGTTTAAATGATTTCTCAGATTGAAATCTTATTATCTTCTTTCATATTTTATTCTGTGAATTAATCCTGAAAAACCGGGACAGCTAAAATCTTAACTGCGACCATAATTGAAAACAGGAATAGCAAAGTGAGGTACCAATATTGGGACAATATTGTATCACATATATACCACGAATTTTCCACTTAGCAAAAGCTGAGGTATTTACAATATTCTTGAAAACTTTAACTGGTACTTCAATGTCATCTGCAACGTCTTAAAGTTCTGAACCCATGAATTTTTCGAAATGTTTCCGTTGGTAATAATCAGATCTTCTCTTCTTTAACGAATTCCCCCCGAGGGATTCTATCATTGCCGTAAAGCTACTGTCGCACCTGAAATCTCCACTGACGAAACGAGCTGATTTGGGCCGTCTCTAAAGATTAAACCTACATCATGTGGATCCCAGCGCATCGGTGTTCGAGACTTGGCCGAGTAAGAAAAAAATTATCTATTTCTTTGACTCTGGATGGGATTCCCTTAGCTTTCTACCAGTTAATGTTTGCGTACTATTCGTCTTTCCTATCTCGATTTTATTCTTTTAACGATACACTATTGTTGCGTTTCACTGCCCTGCATGTGATTCGTCTAAATTTGTATTGTTAGATACTTTCAACAGTTTTCCATAACAATTTAGTCCAATTTTACTTTAACGTGAACGTATCTCAGCGCCGGTAAAGCGTGATTCCAGGAACTGCTTAAGCGCAGCACGTATTTCATATACCGTGTTAGATTTTTGTCAGACCAAGAAAATGCAATTCTGGTGACTGAGTTAAATCAATGAACCAGATTGGTTCTTATTAGAATTAAAATGACGGATCAGTTCTGGAAGAATCATTTTTATTTGTTATTTCATACTCGTGCCACCGTAAATTGGTAAACTTCTCCCCGCTGAAGCGTGTCACTGTAAACAATTACCTGTGATCGCTATGCACCAGTTAATATAACTCAAAATGATAACACACATCACATTCAACGGGGCATGAAGTGCAGTTCGTGATGCCCTATTTATCGGATAGTTGCTTATCGCTCTCATTTTTCTCATCTGTGACATTTTAAGTCGAAGTAACCTTTCCCATTTTATCAAATATTATTGGCCTAGAAAACACATAACGTCTGCTTATCTTTTTAGGTTATTTTCCTCCTGAGAAAGTATATTATTCCTGCTGCTTACGGACTACGGATCTTCTGTGGTTGTGTATAAATATTCGACGAAAGGAGAACTGAACGGATACTTTTTATATGATTTGTAACAGAGTCATAAATTATAGCCGAACGAGTGTTTCATGATGTCAGCATTGAAAAGTGCTTAAGCGAGTAATCGGTAGTTGATATATGTGTATTCTACGCAGATATACTTCGAAAACATCCTCAATTTTATAGAGAATCTTCTCGGGCTGCCTTAAACAATTATCTTAATTATAGATTGTGGCTTTTGTCGAGAAAACAATGAACACCCGCTACAATAGATAGACCGAGTCATCGATTAAAAGGTTGTTTTCTCATTGAACTTACATGTCGGACAACCCTAATATAGTTTCTGAAGATTATTCGTCGGAAACAGTATTCTTTCCACACCTTCATTTTGTTTTATTTCAATCTCCACCATATTTATCAAGTATTCCGGGAGATAATTATAAGAAAACATAGATAACAATAATCGGATGATTCATTTTAATTTGAAATACATGTGATTCAGTCTAGTAATAAATAAGTCATCGATATCTCGAGATCATTGTGTTCCATTGTTTAGCCGCCAAAAGTGATTTAAGAGAGAGTAATGATAGATGTGACGACATGGAACTCTTGTGTCAGTTGTCGAGACACAAAAGTCTGATTAATTCAATATTAGACGGAAAAGCGTTGCGAAAGAGGGAAAGAAAGTATGTTCGTAGCTTCCGTAAGAAATATACTTAAAACAAACATTTTGTTTCTTTGGATTTTTTTTCTTCTGAAAATTTAAATTAGAAGTAATAGTGGAACAAATTGGGAGGAGTACCTTAAGAAAGAAAGTAGAATAGATATTTCTGCGTTTAGCGTCGAATGTTGTTTCAGAGCTGGAATCGCTACAAATTTGTTGAATTACTGGAATTTCACATTGCGCTTTCGATACGTTTTTAAATTCATCGATGGATCCATGAAACCGTTTCTTTAATCACCGATAGATTTACGATGCTTTCCAATAATGTCCATCGCTTCCATCGAGATTAATTCCCTATGAAGAGCCGATGGTTCTGGTGACAGTAGCGGGTCATTCAAATGTTAATATCAATAACCCCATCAAAAAGCAAGTAAATGGCAACTTACAATGGAAAATATAGCGTATTTATAATGCAACAATCAACGAACAAACACGATGCGATGATTTACGTTTCAACAGAGTTTAAAGAATTATGGAACAAGCTGTAAATGCAACATCTTGTCAAACAACAGGCACATCAAAGAAATGTTCTTAAAATCATCAAGAATCGATAATCCAACGAAGTAATCAGACAAACATCGATGCAATCCATTGCTCATCAGATTGGTGAATTTGTTAACGTGACCTAATTAATCAGATTTTTACGTTGCTATCAATAACATTTTGGTTGCTACAACACACACGTTTTCCTACACAAAAGTTATTCGAGACTTTACATCGGTCACAGCAGTGATTCGGTAATTACAGGGAAGGGAAATAAGTAGAATCAGACATGCAATTCGAGACAAATAACAAATCAAAGATATTTTCGATCGATATATGCAAAAACATCGCAATAATATAGTAGATTGCAGTGTTGGCCGTGGAATTAATGGAGTAGAATAGAAATACGTTAACATTTATCTATTTTTGGAATGAAAGAATTTTAGCTCTGCAGTTTGAAAAATTGAAAATCGCGTGTAATTTTACGGGAAGTGATCTTCCATCTTGTTAGTGTTTCTAAGATGTCCATCAACACATCTTATCGTTACCATTAATTTTTTCGGCTAAATAATTCTTGCTGGAACTGAAACTGATATATTATGTTCTCCAGAATGGTGAAACCTCGCTAAGTAATATTACAATGCTTCCTATGCACCCAACAGTCAATTTTATCTATCAAAGGCAGTCGCTTCGTGAAATAATGTGTTCTTGAAGTGCTAATACTTGGGGGTTATTTCCCTGAATTCTCCGCGATATCTGATCGGCCTCTATAGTTCGTTGGATACATATTGTTTCTTATGAGAACTATCAAATTAAATCCAAGTTTCGATTTTCTTTCTCGCGACAATTCTGCACCGAAGTTCCAATTGGTTACGCTTATCAATTTATTGACACAACTCTCAACCAAACGCATCGCCTTTCGCCGAATTATTTCTAAATTACGAATTAAATGCTATTCCGCAGGGTACAGCTTCCTAGTAACTCCTACCAAAAAGAACAGAGCAACGGCGCTGGCTGGCCAACAGCATATTCGATGCAGAAATCCGAGTTCCCTTAACGCTCATACATATTAGTTTCGGATGTTGGCAATGCGAGTGAAATTATTAATAACTCCGTTAGTACTGCACTTTCGATGGATTCAGCGATCTGCTCCTGTATCAATATCGAAGAGATGCTTGAGAACAATTGCAAGCGAGGGAGAGGAATTAATAAACTTCACCGCACGATCGTTTGGGCGTCATATCTTTCGTTTTCAATGGAGTTGTGGCGTAAGAGGTAGATGATTTCAATTAAACAGCAATGGGCACTGAACGTTGGCGAAGTCTTTCGAAAAGTGAATTAAAGGAGATTTTACAGAAATCAGAAGGAGAAACGAAATCGGGCGCACATTAGATCTAGATTTAGGTGTGTGCCGCTCGTAGGGTATGGCCATAGAGTAAGGATCCTTACTCTATGGTATGGCTTAGGATATAGTAACACCAACACCCCAACCATATTTACCCCTTCAGCTTCTCAAGTAGACTACGGAAAGAACGGCCACAAATAACTATCCGTCTTCGCGATCTCATCTTTGAAACGTTTTGCCGATGCTTCTCGGATATCATGTTTGTTCTTTACTTAACTAAAAACCTCATTTACTTCATATAAAAACTGTAAAATGATGAATTATTCGAAAAGCTTCCTTCGCTAATTAGACCTTCTCACCTGGAGCGAATTCAATCCGACGGATTATTTATTTATTTATTTAATTATAAGGACTACAATTAGGCTCTAGGCCAGGTGGTAGTCATCTATCCTTAGGGGAAGAAATTACATTACCCTGCCTCACCCCAGTTGAGAGGAAAACCCCCAAAGACCTCCCAAAGGCAGTACATCATATAATTTACAATTAAATTCATACAATTAATGCATACAAGTAATTAATAAATACAATAATGCAATTAAAAACTTGTAAAACTAAAAGTTACAATATTGCCCATAATGTTACAAGCAATTATAACTAAACAAGAGATAATATATATAAGCACTAAACAGAATGAGGTTAAAACCATTGCTGAATATATACTAAGGGTTTTCTTTTCAATTTGTTTGGAGTATTTCGGCATTGGAATGAGAACAAGCCTTCCAATCTCTTATTAATGAAGGAGTACTTTGCCAAATCGGATTTCTGTTCTTTTATTTGTAGTCTATGATCGCCGCGTCCGATATAATTTGGGTTATGAAATCTCGATTGTAGCTCATTCCAACCGTCTTTACAGTTCCACGCGTTAAATATACCCGTTAATCTAAATGTCTTTCTTCTAGAAGATAACTATTCCCATCCTATATTATTATCCTATATTATTTATCCTATATTACTATCATATCCTATATTACATCCATTATATCATAGCCGTAACGCTAATGTCGAACCTGAAATATCCACTGGCGAAACGAACTGCTCTACAGCTGCATAAGTGAACACCAACTTTTACAATACCACAGAAATTTTTATTTGACCATGGTTTCGACTCACGGAGTCATCCTCAGGACATCCTGACCTCACCTGATGATGACTCCATGAGTCGGAAGAGTGGTCGTTGCCTAATAAAAAGTTTCCTGTGGTTAGAAAAAGTTTATCCTTTCCATTTGTTCCAGATGGAGACTTACCTCAGCCCAAGCTGCAGATTCGATCTGCGTTGGAATGAATCTAAACCAACTTCAAACGGATCCCAAATCGCACAGCAGTATTCGTGACTATGTCGAATAAGAGAAACACTTTGACTCTTTTGCTCCACTGCTATTTCTTTGACACTGAATGGGCATTCCCTCAGCGTTCTACCAGTTAATGTTTGCATTATATTCGCTTTTCCTATCGCACCTCGAATATGCTCGAGGCTCCCGGATAGTCATGTGGACAGCGCGTTCGCCTTTGGTGAAAGCGGTCCCGGGTTCGAATCCCGGTGGGAGCCAATGTGCGAAATTACCTAAGCTGTCGAAACACTTTTAGTAATACTAATACTACTCGAATATGTTCATTAGAAGATTGACCACAGTCAAACGTAACGCGTAAGGCATTTATTGTGAAATATGAACTCTAATGGATATCCCGAAACTTGGTACTGCGCAGGAATAACGTTTGTGGAACGCGTGAAACTCACAGCAACGCATTTATTTATATTTAAGTCAAGTTCCCAATCCTCAAAACAACGAATGTGTATTTTAGTCTATTTGTCTATTAAAGTATTCAGCCCGAAAGCCCGTTGATACCTTACTATCTATAACATTAGCTGCGAAGTGCTAGGAGAATGAGGCTTACTAGGCAGGATGAGAAAAAGACCTTAGTTAGCGAAATTATTCACGCATACCTCAGTTGCTTTCATATCATCACAGTCATGACCAAGATTGTAACATAAGTAAATGTAAGATCCATTTTTCCCATTATAACAAATTAATATTGAAGATATTCCATCCACCGATATGTGGTCGCATAATCACTACACTGTTTACAATGCCCAGTGCGATTGTCCCCTGAAACAACATTAGATACGCCAATGAAACGAAAGATTCATCACACAGAAGAATAAGGTTAAATTGCGATAGAGATAAACGGTGCTCAGAATTAAGGTAAGAATCATGGGTAAACGAAGCGATTGGCAAGGGGAAAGACAGCGGTAAAAACCAATCCAAGTGTTGTTAATTATTATGAGATATATTATTATATAAAAAGTGGAGAGCATTATTGGATTTAAGGTAACGATAAGTGTCGTATGGAAACTCAAGGGATAAACACTATGGAATAACGCTGCAGGGACTACTCGTTGATGGTTATCATTTTTCTCATTTTGAGTGCAAACCTTCTAATGAAGTGCGGTTTTTATACGATTTAATTTACTGTTATCATTGTATCCTACTATTAAAGCGTTCGATCCGCTCTTTTGAGCCATATTTCGGTTTACCTACATTTTCGCCTCCGTTTTCAATCCCAGCGAACTTATCGGTAATAGTACGAAACTTAAGGGATGACATAACTCAAATTTACTTCATGATTTTACCAAAAATACTCTCTCTCTCACAAGTCACTATGTCACATTGCTAACCTATTTTCCTTAAAGTTCTATTCTGTCATAAAGCGTGTGTTGACAATCATTTGCTATCTCTGGTTAGCAATTGTCGTCGAGCAATTGTTGGCAAGTTATTGTTGGCAAGCATAGTCTGACGAGTAATTATTGCTGAGCAATTTTTGTCGAGTTATTGTACGTTTACCGTTATAAAGATAGGCATAAACAGTTTAGATTTATGTTTCAGATACCGTTAATTGATGATTAAATTCAAAGCAGAAATGATTTGTGATGGATAAGTGGATAGAAAAAATTGAAATACTTAATGACGAATTTTAAAGTTAGTTTCTTAAGAAAGGCCCGACAGACACTGATGATCAACATGTGCCGAACTAATTCATTTCGACAATACTTTGTTATAAATACGTTGTTTATTCTTAAATCCACCCACTATAATTCCGATTACTTACAAACATGGATGATGACTTTTGAGATACCTAATTTAAAGGTGATATGGATCAATAAGTGATAACTTCAATATAAATGGTGTACAAACATTTGGGAACACTACGTGTTGCTCTTAATTGATTGACCTTCCTTCCCATTAGCAGAGAGCGTTTTCAGAAGCTAAAAAGCTGATATGGACCAAGGGTTACCGATTCCATTTGTCCCCGCAATCCTTATTAATTACAGTAAGTAACTAGACCTAAATACCACCAGGCATATTCAACGACCGATTTTTCTGACCTAATATCTCGAATCTGTGGCTACTAAAATTAATTCCAGGAACCGACTGACTTATTTTTTTCTAGCCCGCTTTCCAATTTAGTTCTTGTTAATAATCGTACGCGAATTTCGTATCCTCACCGAGATAAATGCAGGAAATACCAAACCTGATATTTACCAAATCTCCACGCGCCATCTGCAACAGTTTGTATGTTAAACGGACTACCTGTCAACCAGTCGCGAGGAGCACAGAAATCATTCCAGGGAGTTGCTTACTTTAAATCCAATCCTCCGGAGCACCTCCGGAACAAGCCTTCCGATGTCTTCCCAAGAGACTCACAAAATGGTACCCTCATGGAGATACGGTGGGGTACTTATTCTTTATGGATTGGGGGGGAGGAAGTGTGGGTGGGAAGCCCTCCCCACTTTGATAAAAGAGATGCTTCAAGTTATCTGAGATCGATCAAGTCATAGCGATAGCGACGAGAGGCACCAACTTCCGCTAGATGCCTTCTTCCAAAGAAGCAATCGGAAGCACCTGTCGAGGGAACAAAGTTCAAATTAGTCATGCTTAATGAGATTAGCTGATTTAAAAACGAGGAAAACGAAAAACCCTGCCGGGGGCTGCCCGCGACACCTGAAGCATTTTACTTAAGACGACTGCATCTCTTGCATTGAAGGACAATTCGCCGCTCCCGTTTCATCGCCGCCAATTTGCCGCCACTTTTCCGCCATTTCGCCGCCACTTTTCCGTCATTTCGCCGTCACTTTTCCGCCATTTCGCCGCCTTGTATTATGTATTATAATTTTATCTATGAATACAGTTCCATACAGAATTCTTGGGGTATTCTAAAACCCAGAGATATGCTAACCTTAACCCAACTAACCACAATCCAATCCGACCCAATCCTACCCTTCCTATTCGAAACAAATGAGTCATCTAAGGTATCTCTAGGCAATGATTTTCTTCCAGATCAGATTTATGGAATCTCAGAAAATTCGCATACGTTAATGAAAGAAAAATCACAAGCAATCGATAAATAAGAGTTGTATTTTAATTCCCAAGACATTTTTGTCGGTGAAAAGTTCCTCGCGGCGAAGCGGCAGGCGGTGAACTATCTCGAAAAATCCCATTTCCGAAAGCATACACGGTTTCATTAGGAATTAAGCTTTCCCTAAACAGAAGAAAAAATCCTAAAAATTCTACAAGCAATATGTTTATTCGTTAATTTTCGTCTCGGCGAAAAGTCCAGGTCCCGAACTTGTTGGTAGTTATGGCTGAGAAGCAGAGGTATTGCCAATCGTGGTTTATGGTGGTCAATAATTTCCATGACAACGACAAAACAAATAGCGATAGATAATGGTTTCTCAATAGAAAGATTGGAAGCTTCGGTGAGCAGAAAAAGAAAAAACAGCAAAGCTCCAATTCGAATTAGATCTAATATGGGTTCGTATGAGAAACTTCCATATTTGATGGGCCTTTGATATGGGTCAGATTAATTCTATTTAAATATTTTGTGGTGATATGTAAATGTAATTATGTTCAATTAAGATAAATAAATACATGTGAATACTTCTATATGCTTAAGTGCCTTGGGTTAAATAACTCGAACTCTAAAATCAACTGAATATATGTACCAAAATGTACCTAGGTAAAAAGTTACTTTTTAATAAAACCAAGGTATATATGTTGCTATACGTATGTATTACATTTATCATTCTCCAGTTTCTGGATTGCTAGTAGTGCGGCTGTTACGTTGTATGGAAGGCTTCCCGTAGACAAGTCAAGTCCCTGGTGGGAAGGTTTTAAAATTTAGAAGCCAGAATACTTTGGCAAAGAAAGAAAACCATAGGAATGAAAGTAAGCCGAGGCAAAAATGCAGAGATAAGGGATATTTTATTCAGGAATTCCTCTGTCTACTGTAATAAATACCAACTAATCACCATGCTCATTCAACGTCTGTAACCACCTCGAGATATGCATTGAGTAACCAATTAAAACAATCACTTAACTACACTAACAATTCAGAAAGAAGTAAGAAATGAAAGTAAGAGGGCTTGATTGAAACAATATTCTTTATTATTTTAACGAAAGTATCCTGGGTTCCACTGCGGACGATTCGAACACAGACTCGTAAGATATCCAATACTTTGCATCTCTTTTTGTTAGATTAAATTAGAGATAATGGTCCTAAAATATTGTATTTAAATACCAAAAAAAAGAGAAACTGAATCAAGATTCTTTTTGGCTGAGGAATATCGTAATTAATTCGAAATGGCGAAGATTTTGTAGAAGGATACGTTTTGTTTTAAACAACCCGTCCCCTTGACGACGAAGGCAATAGTTGAAATCGATCTTATACGTTTTCCCTTGAGAATAAATAGGGAATTTAGACGCCTTTGAGGACACAGGTAAGAAGATATTTGTCTTTTTTAAAGCTATCTTCTGCAATTCTAGCATTAGCTGTCTCGATAAACAATTAGCAGAGACAAACTGACGACCATGTACTAGTTTTGTTAATCGCTCTCTTTTCTCACGTGGACAGCTATATGTTACACTAGTGATCAAGGAGATGATAAGGCATCAAGATAAAAATCAGTACTGGTTGAGTAAAGAGAAGTACTTACGAAGGATTTTCAGTAGTAATTAGTAGCAAAAAAGTATTTTGCTTCAAATCTCACGAGTAGCGTAATATTCAATAAAATCTGATTAAGTTATCTTCTTGGCATTCCACTTCCATTACTAACTTTAAATGTTAAAGACATTTATAAAACTTTATAGATAAAAGTAATTTTATTGCAAAAATTATCCTGCAAAAAGAGAAAAACTGATATTTGCGATTTCACTTGTCAGATGCGTGTTATGGGTCTTAAGAATCGGACGGCCCCCTATTCTGTGCCTATAACGCCCTCAAAAACTTGAATATTTTTCAATTATCTCTGTTACATTGAAAATTAAGAGTTTTAGCATTTATGAATAAGAAAAAGATGTAATTGTTCGCGTTAATTTGATTAGATAGCGAGAAATGAAAGTTTCTATTCATGTATGTAAAGGACATGATTTATTGGTATTAAATCCGCAAAACAGCACTTCAATACCATCGATATAAATCGAAATACGATAAAACCAAATGAAGGAAGAATCCGTCTTTCCTCTTTGCGGTGCTCGGCATAGAATGTGCATCCATTGATCCATCCATTGATCCGGCGCTACTTGATGGGAAAGGTGGGATACAATGCGATGGTTCCTGAAGTTCTTAGTTCCGATAAAGTCGATCATACTGGAAATTTCAGCGACAATTAAGGATGCGTTTATTGTGAAGATTATATTTTGTGCATGAATGCTTCACTAAGAAATTGAAATACACATTTCCGATTCTAAGTGATTTTGTTTGCTAGATTTCACTGGAGACTATTAAAAGCTATGCATGAAAATGGCCTACAAAATTAGATACTTTCTTAACCAGTTATTCATCTCTACTCTTATATTGATTTAAAATAACACCTGTATGAAACCAAGGTATTTACTCTGAAAATATTACATTTAACACCACAATTACTTATTCCTTAATTGCTTAAATATACCACTTTATCAAAAAGGGGACAAACATTGTAATTTCTACATCGATATTTAGAAGTGCTTTGGCAATCGGATCAAATGGATTCTTATTATATGAGATGTCGACAAACGACCACCCAATTGATGTTCCGAAGACGATCTCTTGAGAAAAACATATCGCCGAGCGATTTAGATATTACATGCTCTAATTTGTTACAGATTGGAGAATGCCGTATAATCTATAGTAGTTATATTAAAGAAAAGAGAAAATAATTTGGAATCAGTTCTAAACTCTTTGAAATCGGTGCCTTATACCAATACCATTCTTACCATACAACGCACCTCTGACACGTATTCGTGACTTTACCCAAAATCGAAATCATCGCAAAAGTTAGCTATCGGCGGAGGTCCCAACCAGTTTTAAGGTCGATACGGGCAATAAAACGTCAATTCGGCATATGCGTCAGAGATTGCATCCGGAGAATGGATATCTACGTTTGAGATAGATATTACAGTTCTGGAATAAAGATTGAGCAATTTTTACGATTGGAATTGCTCATATCAGCAAATATGGAACAAAAGGACATAAACTGATGTCTCCGAAATTCTCCGTAACGTAGATTACACGAGATTGATGCGAGATATACGTGGGGATCGCTAACGATTCATATTGGAGACGACGAATGTATATGCTGTATCACTTCACAATTTCATACAAACTATGTTTTTGATTATTTTATTCATTCTCAACCTAATGTATTTAACCGTTTTATTATTCTTGAAATATTCTTATGTGTTTTGTCTTTTTTATGCTACTATTCTTGAAATTTAGAATTAGTGTCATTTGTGAGATTATTTTATTTGATTTGATTGCTTGTAGTGAATTTGTATTTTTCCCCTGTCTCTTTTGCATATTTTTATCTATTCTCTGCTTGTCTTTCATAACAATTTTTATTCTCCTTCTTCACAAAATACAGTTTTCTACCTGAAGGTTTCGCAGGTTTTTCACACTCCCGTTCCTATGAGTGTTTTCCTGCAGTGGAAATTTTTCTTGAGCCCTCAGCTTAGGTTTTTTAAAATCCACATACTAGTTTTCTTCTTTGAACTTTTGCATACTCTCTTTCTTTCTGTTTCTCATATGACGATGGTTTAGGTGTACGAAGATACTTCCTAGTCTCAATTTAGCCTGAATAAAGGCCATTTATTATTATTATCAAGTTTCAATGAATATTCACAACATTTAGAACGAAGTAATGCGAACAAAAGGTAAAGACGTTAATTTGTTGCAAAATAGTCAAGGCCAGTTTGAACCACTGTCTCTCTCCCATTTGGAGAAAAAGTGAGGCTTTCTGGTCGAGATGAGGAGTGGGGTCTTATCACAACTATTCATACTATTCAACGAGAAGTAGCAAAAATAAATCCCATAATCCATCATCACTCATACCTCAGTGTAATCGGTGGGAAAACTCCAAAATCCATCTAAAAGTTAACAAACTTTGGAGTTTACCCATTGATTATAACTTAACCATCTGTGACATCACTATATTATTATTCCTCTGTATCTTAAATACTATCACGACCATGAGCTAGACTTTCAGATACATACAGTTAAATTAAACATGCATTTTCCGCTATCCTGTACCTCTATGGCTTATCTTGTACAAGTCGTAAATTGCTGTGAATTTACAACAGGACACAAGAATCCATTACTGGCGATACATTGGCCACAAGGAAGAATACAACATTTTGTATTTTTTCCTGAGAAACCCGGCAAATTGACAAGTTGATAAATTTGCGCATCACGGAAATACAGGTCTTTCGCCGCATGTTTCCTATGGAGCCACTGGGAATCACCTTTTGTAATCCTGAGTACTCAAACGTATTACCTTGACTTAGAGGCTCTCATTTCTCAAATAAATTGCTCCGATAGCAACGAAGCCTCGCCCTCGTAATAAACGCTATTTTGATGGTTATGACATTACGTGAGTTACGATTTGGCCGCTCATGTTCTTGCACCTAAATCGATTTCCGAAAGACTAATCAAATAGACTTAAAGCTAAACTGTAGACCAATAAGGAAATGTAGAGAAATCCAAGAAAATAAAAAAATAGAATGTAATATACGAGTTCCTGCTATCAAATCCTGATGAATGGAGTAGTTTCTTTTCTCTTTTGATAAAGAAGAAGCAGAAAATGCGTTTTTTATGTGCACAGTCGTACTCATGGCTGTGATGACGTGAAAGCTAATGAGGTATGATTGCACTGAATAGTGGCACTAATTAAGGTATTTCTTAATGGAATACCAAGAAAATGTTTACTCATAGAGTAATTTTGTTTCAATTATGAGGACATGTTCCGCTTATAGTATTCCGGTTTGTTGAGGAAAGCAAGGGAAAACTACCTCACTCCTCATTCTGTCTAGTAAACCTCATCCCTCCATAAAATTCACGGAGGAGGCCTAAATATTGTGGAACTCCGTCATAATCGAAAGAATTGTTGAATCAAACAAAGTTTTACAAAGCAGCAAAGTAACTTTACGTCTTTGTGTGAATAAGTAAAAGTTACTTTGTAGCTTTGTAAAACTTTGTTTTATTTAGAATCCTTCCGATCTCATCCCTCAATTTTATAATTTGATATTTTGTAATTATGTGTGAGACGTACTGCTTCCGGGAGCTTTTGGGGGAGTTTTCCTCCCGACTAGGATGAATACCAGGCAGGGTGCTTTATGTTTACCTCCCCCTGCAGGTCACCTGGCCTGGTGCCTATTTGTGGTCCTTAAGAATAAATGAATGAACAAATGAAATTCCCTCTGCTAGTGAATGTTAGGGGGTGAGGTTCAAATATTTAATAAGTTGCGTTATTTCCCACGTTAGAGTTATCAATCGAAGCCACTTGACTCAATCTGATGCGAATTGTCTACCGATAGATTCTGCGTTTAGAAGCCGATAGATGAAAATCGTTAGATGAAAGAATTAGATGCTCTTGAAATACCAGTGCCACCGCTCGACCCCTATGATGACAACTTGACTCGCGTCAAGTTGTCGCTCTTGCGACACAAACTGGCAAGTAAATTGTGGTTGCGCACTACTCTTGTTCTTCATACCATACAATCTAAAAGCATGTGCAGTTTTAATTGCAATATGTATTTTTGA
Organism: Sympetrum striolatum; assembly: GCA_947579665.1. Classification (NCBI taxonomy): domain Eukaryota; kingdom Metazoa; phylum Arthropoda; class Insecta; order Odonata; family Libellulidae; genus Sympetrum; species Sympetrum striolatum. The sequence goes on from OX388350.1 coordinate 85,262,691, forward strand.
ATGAAAATTAAATGAATAACAATCTTAGAAAGAGCTCGAGACAAGTTTGATGCAAAAGTTCTGTAAATATTCATATTCTTACGATTAGATGTAAATTTTGGCAACAAACTTTGATAAAATATTAGGATTAGGAAAATATTACTTATGGATTACCTGTTCCGTTGAATTAAGCAATTCTAAAAGATGTTACATTGTATTCTGATGTAAAGCGGAAAAATATACTTAATGTACTTCTGTATTCCCCACTGAGAATCAACGGGCACTTCAGCTTGTTTTTCTAATATAACTATTATATATATAAACCAGAAAGATTCTGTGAACAAGTATAAATGTTTGCCGCATCTAAACATAAATACATATCAGAGAAAAAATCGATTTTTAGATAAAATGAAATTGAATAACGACTACGCAAATCATGCCTGTAAAAGATGCTTTATGTAGGTATATTTGTAATGGGGTATTTATTAAATTTTAGGTTTCACTATCTAGAATGTTTTGCGTCATTAATTAAAGTCGTTAAAGTCGTCCACTAGTAAGTGATGTATTCCTCGGAGTTACGACGCAAGCAGCTTAAAAATGAAATCTCCTAAATCATGATTCCCTGGTCTCTGCAAGTCAAGAGATACATCGGATTTCTAAATATTCTCCCGATATCATCTGAGCAAAAATGGCGAAAGAAAGGGCCTTATCGTGCTAAGTAATGATTTGAAACGGCGATTATAAGATTAGTGAATTAGTTACGCCATGAGTCAATAAATTTCAGCGTAAATAGAAGAGGAAATTCAATTTTTAGTTTATCACCGCCGAACTGCTCTTTCAAAAGAGGAAAAGGATTACCGATGAAGTCGAGATAAGGATCACTCGAATACCTAGAAACAGTTTCAGGCCACTGGTTTCCGCTAATAATCTTCGGACACCCTTGGAGATAAAGAATCTGGAAATCCAATTAAGATGAAAAGCTCTCGATGTCTACACATCCTGTTTAATTCTACGTAGTGAAATGGCGAAATCCCATCACCAATGACAATGATAATCATAGTAAATGTCGTTTAAAATGATCTTGAAGGAAAACGTAGATTGGAGACTTTAAACTTGGAATCAACGTGGAATTTAAAATAATGCACATTAGAACTCCAATTATCAGAATCAATTGGGACCGGACCCCATTCGGATAATCAAAAATTCAGATAATTGATTAACTTCTATATGTACACTGAAAACATGGGAAAAGACTACATATATAGTATGAAAAGAGCTATTTATTAATTAATCTAAAAAACGGTAACACTTTTGCATGTCTATTCGGTTTCTACCGTTATTCTTACCACGTCAGCGAATTTAGAACTGCTAAATGAAATGGTGTCCTAAAGCGATTCGGATAATCAGCGATTCGGATAGTCGGAGTTCGGATAATTGGAGTTCTGCTGTAGTTTTCTTTACAGTTACTGTCCGAATTATTTAATTTGCTAACTATTTTCGTGGTATTTGTGATAATATTTCGTACATATTTCGGTCGGTATAGAAGGAGAATAAATGTGTAAATATAGGAAATATAATTGAATTCAAATAAAATAATACATTAGTGAATAAAGCGAAACCTCTCTAAGGCGGAAGCCCAAGGAACTTAGAAAATTTTCCGGGTAACGGAAGTTTTCTGGCTTGGGTAGTTTAACACAAAGTGCATTTAATTATTAAGATTTACTATTTCAAGAAATGGAAAACACAAATAATATAAAGATAATGCCATCAATACGGTAAATTTATGGTAATAAACAAGTGGCTCTCCGATGGAATAAAGTAAAGTAAGAGCCAGCGGAGTGTGGGAATACCAGAAGTAAGCTAAGCCCATATGGAGACCTCAGGGGTAAAATAAAGTCCTCTGTACGAGATCCCCGTCCGTAGGTTCCGCCCTACATAGGGCTTTTACTGCGAAAAACCTTGTGTATTAGCGGAAATATCAGAAACGATTCAGGCTTCTTAAACAGTTACCGCCTTTGACAGGTTTTACTGTATATAATATAAATTAACATGATAAATCTAATCACGAAGGTTGATTGCTTACGGCAGTAACAGAAGATGGAATTTAACGGAAGCGAAAGAAGACGAAGGAAATTGAGGTCCAACGAAGAGAGGGATTGGCAAAATGAAGGTTAAGGAAAAGAGTTGAAAGCGGGGAATCCTAGCGCTGATGAATCTGATTAAATGTTGGAGACACATTAATGCGAGTTGGGGTAATGTATGACGTTCATTCATTTATTCCTGTTGTCGTTTTATTGTCCTTTTACAAAGTGCACCAGACTCCTTGATTGCACTGGTATTCCCCATACTTGACAAAGTTTTCCCGTCTCCCGACTTATCTTCCGACTCTTCGGGCGTTAGTCATTATATTGCCATCAATTTCATCTTCATACGGATCGTCCCTTAAGTGCTCAATTCCGCTATTCATGACAGACGTATCGCCTTAAAAACTCATTCCTTAAATTAAAATTAAAACGATGCACAATAGAAAATTTAATGCCAACTTTTTTAAATACGAAATTAATACGTGATTCATTTCTTCGGACAATATGTGGCGCTATCTTTAGGTACAGCGATCCAGCATCCTCAGGATCTTTGGAAACCAAGAGACTTAAGCGGCTGTTATTATTAAGAAATTTGATGCGTCTTCAATTTCTCCTGATTATTAAATTTTGCAGTGGTTAAATCCGAAATCGTCCCATTTTTAAGATTATTGATAATTGTATTTTATTAAAATATTGGGTGTACGCAAAAGGGCACCCTTCTTCTTCTATTGGAATGATACCACAGAATACCTATTCTAAGAGCTAAATCGGAATATTTTCTATTGCCTTTTGATTCAGGATTGAGGAAAATGTAACCTTCGCTTATGTTCGCCTCACTCAGTCTTATTGATATGGAAGCTGCAAAGGTTTGATTTATAGCGGAGATTGACATTCATTTTGAAAATACAGGGTCATTGTGCTGTACACTCACTGCACTTTCGAACGTTTTTTCACTAATTATCGCTCATTTAGGGTAGAAAACTCACATGGTGTCATTACGCTCCTCATAGGATCGATTTCAGTAGCAGTCTGATAACACCTATTGTCTCTTTCGTAAACATGTTTTCTCTGAATTAGACTTCGAAATCTTTTTTCTTACTTGGATGTTGAACCTGCGTCATCGAGCTCTTTCGTAACCCAATCTTCTTGTAATTGCAATTTTAACGATAAATTCCTTACTTTCTTGATTGTAAGACGTACCTTTGTTTGTTTTTATAGATTACAAAAATTGGGTTCGTCTTAGGTTCCTTACCACAAATGCATTATGGTAACGTAGGGGAAAGCAACTGAGAAAAGTTATTTTACTATCAAAATCAAAGCTATGATTTTTTTCCAGTGCCAGTTTACGTGCATTTTGTAATCAATCATTAATCCTCGGATTGCCCTTCATCGGTATGAGAGTAGGCACAATGTATAAATAATTACAGAGCACGCTTCTTATGATACCATGGTTTATAAAAGGATTATCGAAAGACTACTGACTAGCTAATAGCAATTGCTCCATGCGTACGAACGTGTTGGGTCACGACGGATAACACGTCTCGAAATCGCATTAATGTTTCCCTCCCTCTTCACGACTTCCAAAATTTGGTGTTCCTTAAACTAAAAAAATCACTAAATTTTCAATAAGAGAGTATATATTGTTTTATTTCAATGAACGTAAAAAGTCAATCATAGAAAGGGTTTCCATCAAAAGAGTAATGTAGGAACTGCTCAGCTGGAGGAATACAGCCTAAAAGCTGTTGAATGCACCTTATCGTGATAACTGCAATTATATTGCAATAGATTCTTCAAGATGTTGTTAAATCAATGCATCTTTAATTATCATTGTTCCTTCAATAGGGATGAATGCAATGTGTACAGTTAAACCCGGATAAAACGCTAATACTTGCTTTTCTCTTGGTCCCTATTCCATCTCACGAAACACATGAATAAATACCCGTTAAGACGCTCTGCTAGCCCGGTTTTTTCCGTCTTAAATGTTCTGCAGCCCACTCAAGCTAATACCCATAACCCAAACCCAAGCCTCGTAAAAGTTACCATTAAGTGTTTGTATTATCTAAATCGCCTTTCTTCTTCCCTGCTTCTCTCTGTCTCTAATCGGATTCCTTTCTTGTCTGCGATGACTAATTGCACCAAAAGGATATGAAGATATCAGAAGCAGTCCGATCCTCATATCTCAGATTATTTATAACTCTGACAGATCTTCGCCATTATTTCAGAAAGGCGTTCCCTTTCGTTTGTAAACTCATTTGTAAGCACAATGAATAAACCTGAGGGGAACTCCGATGGGCCGTGGTTTTGAAGAGACCGTCACTGCTGTTAAACAATATTTTATTTATCTTCAGAGGCGACAACGTGACGCTGATGGACAGAGACGTAGCCTTGGGGGCCGATGTTTGCAGAGAATTCGACGTAGAATCTGATGAAACCGGGCACAAAATGGATTTATTTATGGTAAATCAGCGCCAAAAATCCTAGCTAACTTTGATGAAATCGTCGAATTTAGAAATCATGAGGTTATAAATTAAAAATTGCGAAGGCTAAATTTTTAAAGAAATAAGGACAATAAACGCTTTTAGAAAAAGACTAGAAATCTAATTTGAGTAAATCGGACTTGTGACAGTTGAGTTGTATTTTTTAATTTCGAGTAGCTCGAAATCATGCACGTCTTTTTCAGTGTGATCCGGGAGTAACAACGCTTTAAATCCTCTCCGTCGTTGAGGGGTTGGCAACTTCCTGATGGCGGTAAAACTTATTTTAATAATTATCCCTTCAAAAATCCGTTTAGTGGGATTACTACCACTAATTGACCCGTTATTGCACTTCATTCACCTCGTCATATATCGACAAGAATTCGAAAAGGTCTCTCCGAGTATTTTTAAGACAAATGATGGAAAGCACGTTATAATAGAGGAATAAATCCATCACAATCATCTGATTTATTCACTTGTTTTGGTTTTCCGGGCCATGTATCAATCACCATGGCACTGGAATACTTGCAATCATACCTCCGGCTATTTATCGCTTCTCCTAATCTCTGAAACTGTTCACTACAAACGTTCCGCAGTGAAATTAAAACCCTGTCTACAGTATTGACCTTTCTTCGAATTTATTACTTTCTCCCTGTACGTAGTATAGAGAGAGTATTGTATTCGCAAAAAAATTCGAACTCCAGATTTCGACGGAAATAGATGTTTTGGGGCCCATAGAGCTCGTTTTCGCTATTTTCCCGAACATGTATGTCTGTGTGTCTGTGTGTGTGTCTGTCTGTGGTAAAAAAGTTTGTGTGCGCTCTATCTTAAAAAGTAATTATCCGATCATTTCCAAACTTCATATTTAGTATTTTCCTAACAATGCCAAAAGTTGATTAATTTTTAATAAATATCGCTTAACCGGAAGTTCCAGTTTAACCGGAACAAAATTTTGTCTCTTTAATATCTCTGTCAGAATGCAATGTAGGTATTTACAATTACATACAAAAGTTATAGATAATGTACTGTACTACAAATTTTGTATGAAACATCGTTTTGTAAGACTGATTGTTTAGGAGTTATTCTTGAATAATGGTTAACCGGAAGTTGTTGTTTATCCAAAAATGGAAGTTTTTCATACTTATCTCTGTCAGAATGAAATGTAGGTATGTACAATTACATACAAAAGTTATAGATAATATACATTACTACAACTTTTGTATGAAACATTGTCCTGTAACACTCATTGTTTTGGAATTATTAATATATTACCGGCATAGGCTTCTGTTTTCAATAAATATGGAGAAAGTCATGTGTTGACCACATCGGATTATTTTTCGTTCTTACTTAAAACATGCTGCTGTTATAATAATAATAATAATAATAATAATAATAATAATAAATTGTCTTTATTTGGGCGAGATTGAGACTTAAAAGTCTCTTCTTCCATCTAACCCATCGTCATTAATTATGAAATTAGAAGAAGAAAAAATTAGAAGAATTGTGGATATAAAAACCTAAGAGATTCTTAGGAAAAAAAATCCACTGCAGGAAAACACCCACAAGCAAGGGGGGTTTGAAAAACCTGCGCAAACCTACCGATAGTAATAGCTAAAAGATAAGAGAAGAGAAAAACATTCAAAAATAAATAAATACACTACCAATAAGTACTTACATGCGATACATAAATAAGAATCAGTTAACATTTAAACAGAGATAGCAATATACAAAAGTAACATAAAAAACAAAATAGAAAAATTATAAGTAAAATTCATTCTTTTTTTACCATAATAAAAATATTTTGTCATCTATATTTTTACCCTATTTAGTGACACCTTAATGTTTATTGTTTCCCAGTGTGTGTTTAGTGTTTCCCAACCCTTCCCCCCTTCTTTCCCTTTCTAGTAAACTCTTTAAACCCTGACCTTCCCCCAAAATTCCCACCATCAGTATTTGTAGATATAATGAAATCCCAAAATAAGAAATGTGCCAGATGATGGCGACATTTTTCGCTAGCGAAACATGTCGCCAAAGTAATAAATGTGTGGATGTGTACTAGTGTTCTTCTTCATTCATATATTGTATGTATTTCCTTGATCATGTTTCCTATAAATGTAAACATTTGTGTATTATTTTAATGCATAATTGTGAATTTTTGTCTTCGTTTTTTATATTCCTTGTTTTGTATTATTATTAGTAGTATAGTCCTGGATTGTACTATGCATTCCCAAATCAAAGATATCCAACTAAATCAACCGAAAATATTAAAACACCAAAAAGCAATAATTCGTATGGAACATTATTTATTCTAAACTGTATTTTACTGTAATATGTGAGGTGCTGCAAAAATTAGAACATTTCGTTCTACGAAGTCCGAACTATTTTAAATCCCCTACCTATTGTGGAAGAAGAGACTTTTCAGTCTCAATCTCGCCTTAATAAACACGTGATGGACCTCGCTAATCTATTCTAACAAAATGCGTACTTTTGTCTAACGTTCTCATTACTTTTGGCCTACACTTACTACGATGAACTGGTAGCCCTATACTTGGAAAGAAACCTTGCCGTAGCGCATTTAATGTGCCTTGTGACTCATAAACGGTGCGAAGAATTCAACGGAAATCTACCTCACTCCTCATTTATTTACAATTTAAGAGATTTACAATTAATAAGATCCATTAATTTTTCCTATCTTTCATTGTTGTGACTCACTAATGAATGAAGCAAACAAAACGGTCACAATTAAATTAGAGCTTTTAATCATGCGGTCAAATTTATCTTAAACGCCAAAAAATTTGATCATGTTTCCCCTCTTTTAAAAGTATTAAAGTGGCTTCGCCCACAGTCAAGAAGAAAACTTCACACTCTTAATCTCGTATATAAAGTTATCAATGAATGTTGCCGTAGGTACCTCGATAATTACTTTACTAAACTGAACAACTAGCAAGGACTAGGAACTCGTCCCACTGGCAAACTCATGATACCAATTCATAGAACCAAAATTTGCAGTAAATCTCTCCTTTCCATCGGAGCAAAATACTGGAATGAAGTTGCTCAACCAAAATTAATACAATCATCTTTCTTTGCATTTAAACGTGAGATCTTTGAAAAACTCTATCGGTCAGAACATCAAATACCTCCTTAGCTTTTTCCATCATTCCTCCCAATCGTCGTTGCACCCAATAAATTCTCTTCCTTTTTGTTTTTTTTTAATCCGAATAGCTATGCATCTCATCTACCCTTTCTTTCTCTCTTCATTTTCAGGTTCATCTAACCCTCTTTCTGCTGAGATAAATTTGAAAAGTCGATGGACGCCGCTGACTGACCTTTATTTATTTACTAATTTCTTCTTTGACGAATATTAATTATTAGGAAATTTCATTATATCTTTGATTATCTCCTCAATTTTCTTTCTCACTTTATTAAATGTTAGATATATTTTTTTCTTTTAATTTATAATATTTTTATTTTTCTGTAAATTTATTGATTTACGTATATGTTGTATGTAATTTTATTATTGTCTATACTTCATTGTTATTTTTTACTGTGTTTTCGCGGGTTTTTTTCACCCCCCATCTCTGTGGGTGTTTTCTTTGCCAACCTTCAGTTGCAAATATTTTTCCCCACACTCTAATCTGTCTTTTTGTTTTAATTTAATTTACACTTTTCATATTCTGACGACATACGAGGTTGGGTGGAAGAGAGTCCCACTTGGGTCTAACCTCGCCAATAAAGGGCCAAACGAACTAACTAACATCTCCCCGTCTCGCTTCATTCTCCCCTCTTTGCTGATAGAACAGGATCCAATCATCCTTCGGTGTGAGGACGGATGTGCATTTTACACATCTGTCACCGATTATCTCCGTAAGATTGGGAGAACTGGACTGCGACAATCCTTTCTTTACATCCGTAGGTCTTTCGTGACCTACATCCGCAGACTGCGTTTTACTTTTACGAAAACATACGATTTTTCCTCATGGTCGCTAGCTATAGCTGCGCAAGTTTTGTAAACAATACTTTTACACGAATTCACATTTTGGTTTCAAATTAATTCATGATTAGATTCGTTGCGATAATATATTTCTGCAACAGCCTTTGCTCCATTAAAATATTTCTACAAGAATGTTAGTATATGAAAATATTCTTTAGCATAAATGTTGTTCGTGGGATTATATCCTGGTGAATGGAATGTTTTCGATTTACATTCTGGTACGGAATAGAGAAATATTTATATTTCATTTGCTATTGTCACTTCCTTGATCATAGCTGTGATGGCATAAAAGTTACAGAGGTATAAGTAATTAGTGACACTAATTAAGGCTTCTCCTTATGGAACGCCGAGAAAAGTGTTACTCGTGGTAATTGTGTTTCACTTACGAGGTAAGGTTCTGCTCATAGCATTATGGCTTAGTGAAGAAAGTGAGGGCAAACTACCTCATTCCTCATCTCGCTTAGCCCTTCCTCCTATTAAATCATGGTAGCTTATCAGGGTCGGATTCAGATGAAAAAAGGCCCTAGGCTATTTCACTTATGAGGCCCTTTCACCTCCCATTTTTAAGTATGTAAATTACATGAGAGATAATAAAATACATCATTACTGTGATATATTTATATCAATATTTCTCCTTATTGTTGGTTCAGTGTTTTGGTGTTCACTGTTTTTAGAATAGTGTAATTTTAATTTTGCTAACAATTTCAAAGTAGGCCCCCCTTGATCTTGAGGCCCTAGGCTGAGTTAGCCCATTGGAAAACCCGGCCCTAATGTTAAAGAGGGTGGGCAAGCCGCCTTCCAACGTGCTGCGAGTATCATTATCCAAATGTGTCTGAGAGAGAATCTTCATCCTCATGAATTGCAATTTTGAAGCGATGAGTCCTGACTGTTCCCATAATTTTCCAGCTGTTATCAGATAGTCTTATGGATCGTTCCCTAAATAAACGTCGCAGATTTGACATCACAAGTAAACTTCTAAACTTCAACATAAAGGAACACTTTCCCGAAATTGGCACGTTTATCTTTTTTATCAAGAAGTAAATATACTCACCAATTCTTTTCGGCGTTTCCTTTGAAAAAAAGAATACTTTGTTGTAACCGTCACTCTAAGAACTCGACCTGACTGGCCAAGGAGGGCATAATGGCCCACAAGGATCTCTTTAATTGGAAAACATATCAGTGACTAACTTGCATCGTTGTTTATTTATTCTTGCGAGCATAATTTCCACCAGAAAGCACAAACAAGTAACCTTATATTTAAATTTATCATCAAAGTCGTACATACATTCGAAATCAAACTGTTGAGTACAAAAGGAATTCAATTCAGCCACGTGTTTATGATCGATATGAACTTTGATGTTCTTCTAATAAGTCTTCAAAAATAAATTCAGTTTTCAAAGTGAGTCTCTATAAACAGAGATATCGAAGTAGATAAATGTCAAAGATTGCGAAAGAGGATCCTGAAAGATTTTTACTTTTGTGATTTTATCTCAGTTTGCGAATCGTAGAAGGATGAGCTGAGGATTGGATTGGAGTGGTAATTTTCCTCTTTATCTCTGCCTGATAATCAATAAATTACATCAAGCAATTCATTTCTTCGATTGAAAGCACAAGCATTCCTCTCCCTTGTCTAAATATATTACGGTAAATTTAGATCTTGCTTCGCCAGATTAATCAACCAAGCCATTGAAACGAGCTAACCTTTCAATGAAAACGATTTTTGTGTATCATACCTTCATACATAGACACCAATATAAAACTATGTAAAACCGTAAGGAAAATGAATGAGAGAAAAACTGACAGGATCCGGACACATACTCTTGATTTCCTATTCACCGAAGGGACTGCTCTACCAATTGAGCTATCTCCCTCATAATTCTCTCCATCTCTCTCAGGTTTCTATAGTAAAGTATAGAAGAGAAGTGGGACAGAACATTTCAACAAGTCGTTTTTGTCTCTGTAGCCTAGTGGTTAAGGCAGCCTCCTGGATAGAGGAAGATCCCGGGTTCGATTCCCGGCCCAGTCAGACTTTTTTCAAGTCCGTTTATCCTTAGCATTTTTCCTGGGTGTACGCCCTTATGTGCAATTTGCCCTTTACCCTTTCCAAAAAGAATTTCTCATGAACATCCATATGTGCAGGTTCATATGTAGTCGCAACTTCAGATTTTTTATAATTTGCTCTGCTTTAGAGATGTTTTCAATATTATGGAATATTAGGTATGAATTGGTATTACTAATCTCACTAGCACTAATCTCATAAGACATTAATTGGTATTTCGGTGATGTCAAGGTAGAAATTCGAGGTATGCACTAAAACTACCACCAATCACTACTTCTTTTCTAAAATTATTTTTTAAAATAATTAAGCGCAGTTTTCTTTTTTTATTTTTACTGTTTACTTTCTGTGTAAATCACGTCGATAAAATTCGTAACGACGTTATTCTTTTATAACATTTTCTGTTGATGATTCCGCCTCAAAATTTCTGTTGGTTTGCTTACTTTCGATTCCAAATAATTTACTATTAAAATATGATAAGTAACTGTAATTATGTTTACCATTCACATTTGTAAAGAAACCAGGGATGCATTTTTACTGGAACAATTTGGCTTCGGCCTGGCGACGAACCCAAGGCCATCTTGGAAGAAATCTTTCCCGTTTACGTTACAGGAGCATGTATTTGAACAATATTTTTATTAGGCCCTAAATTTAGGGCCCTCAACGATCGAAAGTGTGTTAAGGTCAGGTTTAATAATTTCACAGATTACTTTCAGGTTTGAATAAAAATTCCGGCTTGTTCAATCTTTGAATTGTATTTCCGTTAAAATAAGCCTCGTGATAAAGTACACCACTACTCTTCAAATACAGTAAAATAAAATCGTACAAGTGAATAGCAAGAGCGGAATATCCATGCTTAGAAGACTGCTTTAGAAGGCTTGGATTAGGATCAGTACTTTTCCATTAAGATTCTCTCTGGGGTCTGACGTTCTCTCATTAACGGCAAAAACTACGAGTTTTATTGGTTGTTTGAGTAATTGGTATGGATTATGCTAATGACCTTTAGCTTGACTTTCTGTGAGAAACTAAGAATTAAAGTAGTCCAACGATTACATTTTTAGGGAAATATTCTAAAGTCTCCATCGTTAGAATAAGGAAAGTGGCTGCTGATGGTCATGTTATATATAAACAACAACTCCAAAACCATCAAAAACTTGCAAAGCGGCTATACGTATTTCGACTTCCACGAAGTCATCGTCAGGCAGAGGTCGGCATAGAAATGCCTATTGCAAGTTTTTTGATGGTTTTGGAGTTGTTGTTTATATATCTCCATCGTTAGATTAAAATATTCTCCAAATATTTGCACTCTGAATTACACTCCTGTGACAAAACTTTGTTCCGTCTAAATCTGCGTAAGAACACATTCCCACTAAAGCCATGAAGTGTAAACAGGGCCCAAGCGCAATATTGAGGATGTGTATGGCTATTAAAATGTGTTTATTTCAATATGAATTGGATGCAATTCATTGAAAATGTATAAGCAAGGATGTCCAAGAAGAGACGAAAGGGGATTCTACAAGATGACGACAATCCGTAAGCCACTCCGCGTCCATGGAAAGATTTGGCCTACTTACGAAGTCAGTTACACACTTAAATATACAGAAAAACATCGAAGCTGGAAAGTAAGATGCATAAATTATGCATAAATAATGAGTCATAACCATGATTTGTTAATGTGTTTTTCTGCACCACCGGCAGAGCAAGTTTGTCTCTTGAACGCATAGTCTTCATACTTGTGGTGATTATTTAAGTAAATGAATGATTTTAAGAAATAAAATAATTAATTTCGATTTAAATAATCCCTTAGAGAATATAGAATCTGCCTACTGAAAAGGCCTTTTCGCAGCAAAAGAGAATTGCAGATCATTTGATCCAGAAAATTTTGTCGGAAAATCATGGATGAATATAAAAAACTACAAGAACTAGATAAATTATGCACAATCGATTTTTTAGGCTAAAATATATTAATTCTGGTTTTCTGAGGGTGGGATATGGGTTGGGTTGGGACTTGATAGGGTCAAGGTGCACTCGGCAGGGTGGGAGGGAGGAAGGTAGGAGGAGAGTGGCATCAAGTTCTCACCGGGGGAGGGTGTGGGCTCTGTGCCCAACTCCCTTCCGGTTACTCCAGAAAGTTGTTGGAGTTGATAGACCACTGGTGGAGGGTGAGGGCTCTGTGCCAAACCCACTCCAGACAGTTGATGGAGTTAGAAGTCCGCTCCCTACCTGGGTTTGAATAATAATAATAAAAAATACTCGGTTTGGGTTTGATACGCGCATGAAGGATCTGCCATTTGGGATGCATCTGCATAGTGGAAATGTGAGGAACATAGGGCAATTCGTCTGGTATCTAACGAAGCTAAAATAATATTAAGAACTATCAAAAAAGGACAGAATGGGAAACTGCATGATAGGAGAGGAACGATATGGATTCAGAAGAGGGGTTGGGACAAGAGATGCAATAGGTCTGCTAAGAGCAATTGGCGAAAGGTACAGAGAGAAGAACAAGAAAGTATACGTGGCACTTATAGACTTAGAGAAAGCTTTTGATAGAGTTAGATGGGGTAAGTTGATGGCCATTCTGAAAAAGTACAGAATTGACTGGAGAGAAAGGAGACCGATAAAAGACTTGTATTTTAGTCAGAAATGCAGAGTAAGAATAGGTGGTCAATTGGCAGAGGAGATTGGGATAGAAGAGACGTTTGGCGAGGATGCTGTTTGTCATCAAGCCTTTTCAATATTTATTTGAATGAGATAATGGCGGAATGCTTTGATGGAAGTAGGGGGGCTCGTGTGGGGGGGGGAGGAGGGTTGAGTGTGTCAGATTTGAGGATGATATGGCTTTGGTAGCGGAAAATGAACAGAAAGCCATGGAAATGTTATAAGACTTTGCGACAAGTGCCAGGAATATGGAATGCTAATGAACTTGAAAAAGACTAAGAGTATGATAATGGGAGGTAAAGTGAAAGGATCAATCTCACATTAGAAGGTGAAAATATTGAACAAGTGGAAAACTTTAGATATCTGGGTAGTATCATAACTGAAAACTTGTACTGTACCAAAGAAATCAAAGTAAGGATAGCTATGGCAAAAAAAGTGTTCAATAAAAAGAGGAGAATTTTGTGTGGACCCATGGCAAAGGAATTAAGAAAGAGAATGGCAAAGTGTTACGTCTGGAGCGTAATGCTATATGGAGCAGAGACGTGGACCCTACGGAAAAGTGAAACAAAAAGAATAGAGGCATTTGAAACGTGGATCTAGAGGAGAATGTAGGGAATAAGTTGGAAAGATGGAGAGGAGAAACAACTGGCAGAGAAAATTTGGTCAAGAAAGATGAACTGGCTGGGGTATTGTTTAAGGAGAGTGTTTGCTGAAGACTATATTAGAAGGAATGATAGAAGGGAAAAGAGTATGTGGTAGAAAAAGAAATGTGATGTTGGACATGATGGGGGGTAAATACGTTGAAGTGAGGAGGATGGCCAAAGAAAGATACAAAAACATTTTCATGCGCCTTTTAATTTGGCCTAAAGATTTGGATTGAATTCATGACGTCACAGTTTAAAGAAAAAATGAAGTTTTATTCCGACTGAATGGAAGCAGCTGTGACAAAATATATTTTTGCGTCGGTTAAAGTTCATTTATTCATGACTATTCATTTTTTCTAGAGAATTAATATAAACTCAGTATCTTGATTATCAACTTAATTATTATGAAATATATAAGAAATCCAAAAATTTAAACAATTGCAATTTCTGAACGGTTTTTGAGTATGTACATGATGCAAAATTGTGAATACAAGAAAGACATAAAATCATTCCGATTATCATTTAACAACTAAAATTATTCTGAAATATTCTTTGAAGAATTTCAGAAATTTCTCGTCAAATATGGCTTAAAAATACTAGTACAGCGAGCCTTTTAAGTTTATTAAATTGCAGTAAATTTTAGCAAAAGGCCTTGTGAGAAAATTGTTCACTGGGTCAATTTTCCATTCCAAGAGATATTCAGAATGGTTTACCAGCCAAATTTTTTGTGTGATCAAGAAAATATTGGTGACAAAAACCGTAACTCTCAGGCCGAAGCGGTTCTATCCGTCCTATACGTTGACCCAGTCATAAAAGGTGATCTCTTATAATTAGAAGGTGGACTTGGATGAACCAGTGTTAGTCAAAGATATTGTTTACAATACTAATTTTCATTGGATGGAGATATTAAATTGTGTAGCACAATCTCATTAACACTTCTCTATGTTATCGATTAAAAATACCTTAAAGTAAGTTTTTCTTCCTTAGACGATTAAAAATGGTCATCGATAACCCAAGGGATTTTAGCCTAGACTACTCAATACGTAAAATATGATATTGTTATAATTATATATTTCAAAGATGCAACAATCATTTTTGCTGCAAATAATGATAACATAATAATCCTGCAAGTAAATGAACATAAATTTTATGATCTTCTACTTTGTAACGATACTTTTTAAAATAAAATAAGAAATAAAATAAAAAATGCCGCGCGCGGCGTAAAAGGTTAGAAAGATTTAAATTACTGATCAAAAGATCGAAAGTTGGGCGCCAATATTTAAAAGAACAAATTAATTGAATTTAACGCGAAATGCATGAGCTCAGGGTCGCTCGGTTTCCGAAGGAAATAAAAACTACAATTCCTCTTAATTTATTGCTCTATTCGAACCAGAAAATACGTGAACGAACACCATACCGCCAAAAGACACACATATTGTAACTTAAGAAAATACCAACCAAACACAGATGACGAAAACGAACCATAAAACACCACCACCAATAAACCTCATACAACCCTATAATACTTTAACACACAGAACACATATTAATACACAAAACACGATAATTGGGGGACGAATTCACACAAAGGGTGGGAACACTAAAAATCACAACAGGAGTGGGTCCAGGGTTTTTGAGAACCGTTCTGGTCGAGCTATATTGTTAGACTGCATCTTTCCTAAAGAAAAGGACGCCCAGAAGTCCGCGTCTTCTTTAGCGTCGGTTTCTCTCACCCAATCACTACACTTTGTTCAAACGTTTCGACCAACGCTTTTCCCATTCCCTTTATGCAGATGGTCAACACATGTTTAACCACCCGCACTCCGGAAACGCTCTGATGGTCGAAACAGGGTCAGGGTGTGGCGCATTCCTGCCTTTACGCGGTCCATAGCACTCGCCAACCATAAAACTAACATTACAATGAACTAACAGTACAATAAACTAACAGTACAACTTTAAAGAGATACAAATTTACCGTTCACTCAATACCTTGGGCAATTACGGGAAATAAATAACAATCAATAATGCTAGGGAAATTTTTAGTCCAACGAATACATTCAGAATAGATATTGACGTACTTTTATTTTTATGTATCAATATGCAGATAGAATGTACATCGTCAATGTTTGAATGATAGTGACAAGCCTATCAACACTTTTATTTCCTTTTTTCAGTTCATTGTTCTTAAGTTTATCTTAATTAACAATTCCTTATTAAGAACACTGGCAATAGGAATATGTTTTATGGTATTCGGTTTGACTACAAATAACCTGTTTATCCGGAACTGAGCTTAAATTGCATCTTCCCTTCAAGCATCTTTCAAGAGCATATCTTAGGTATTGCTTAGAATACTCTGAAAGATCTCCTTTTCTATTTTTATGTTTTCCTGTGCTAACCGACATTTCCAGCCGAAATAATAATTGTATAGAGATATTTATGCTGAAATCATAGATTTTTGAATATTTGATATAAAGGGAAACAATTTCCTTAGTTAAACAATGAAGCATAGCGAGTATAAAATAAAATTACTGTAGCATGTGATTATCATGCTTCTTTGGACTGTTATAATATAAAATTTTCCAGGAATAACTTCGGTCCATCATAATATTTTATGTTTGGAAAAAGGAAAAAGAAAAAATTACTGATGATCGAGTTATACCAGAAATAATAAATAACTGACTTAATTGTCCGTGTGCCAAATATAAAAAGTTTATCTACCGGATGCGGTGTTAAGGATGTTACCAATTAAGAATAAGCAAATTCAATTACATCTAATGGATGACTCCACTGCTGTGATTTCCCTCTAGTCTAGATCTAGTCGTTGTGCCTTATTCCTGTTGTACGCAATAGCTCCGCTCGCTCAGACACAAGAGTTATCTTCATAAAGGTAAGAATGCTTAGAGTGTATTTGGCATTAACAAGATCTGGCTTACTATAAACTAATTAAAGATTTAAGAGCACCTTCTAAACTGTAAAATAAGGAAAAATAGGACTGTCTATCCCAAGATTTCTAGTGGTAAAGCCAAGGATTCACCAAGGTAGAGAACCAAAAAAAATGAAAACGATAATATTCAGGATATTAATATTATTATCTATTATCCTGCATAGACTCTTTCAGAATGTCGCTTGACTCATTGTTACAAAGAATGTCTGTGTGTAAATTCTGGTAAATATTTTCTTGCTTGTGTAGTTTTCTTTATATATTCATATACAGTGGAACCTCGGTTCACGACCAACTCGGTTTACGACCAGCATTGGCAACCAAATTTTGACTCGGTTGGCGTACAACAACTCGGTTCACGACCAAGGCGGCCGAGCAGTTCAGTAGGCAAACCCTTGCAACATTCTTGCTCGATAGTCGACGCTGGCATCAAGTGCCGATAAGTTCAGTCCCGCTTCCTTTGTTTGTGGGTTAATCTGATAGTAAGGTAATCCAGTGAAACCTGCCTTAAGATGATCCTGAATAAAACGGAATACTGTCTTATCCGGAAAAAAATTTTGGACCCGGAGGACGTAAGGCCCGGCGCCCACAGAGGCGGCGAGACGGAGGCGCGACGTCCCCTTGAAATACAACATTAGTTACTAAGTAGATCGACGCCAAAAGACGAGACGCGGAGAGGACGCTCTTCGCTTCCGCCGTCTCTTTGCCTCCCGATTAGAACGTGTTCTAATTTCGCCTCGTGCGCTCCGCTTCCTGTACTGCGTTCTAGGAGTAATTTGTATAACAGGCAAGGATTTTAACTTAACAAATAAATAGAATGAGCTTAAATAATCATAGCGTTTAATCATGTGTGACAGTCACGATTTTAATATAATTTTGTGCAGCTCTTTGGACAAGATCAGTGCTTATATGACCGCAGCTCGCTGGATTATCACCGTAAAAAAGTTGAAGAACATGGTTAAAAGTATAAAATAGCTAAAAATGCTGGATATCTGATTTCTAACCACTTTGATTCTACAGCATATACACGCGCTTATTCTAGTTTTATGCTTTTTGTGTTTGTAATGCAGAGATCCATAGATTACTACAAAAAGTGCTCGCATAATCATAATTTATTTAGGATAGATAAAACTCCCCAATTATGTACGCTATAATCAATGAAATACATCGCCAAAGAAATTTAGTGGAGTGAACAGGTAAACATTTAAACAATTAAAATGATATGCATTAATAAAACGAATATTTTATGAGCTTTCTTTCTAATTTTTATAACAATATTGAATAAATATTGCTAACCCAAAATGATAGCTTAAAGAAGTTAAATCGGAAAAAGGTCGCAAATAATAATACATATGAACGATGATTTATTGCACAAAATTAATTATAATTGTAATAATATATTATTATTTAACCCACCGACAGTCGCGCTGTTGTATTTTGTACAACACAGACGGTTTTTCGGGTTCCGTTTCTACCTGGGCGGTCCCTTGAACCTCATACCCGGGTCTATTCTTTATCGCACATACCATTAACTTTTAAAGTCGTGAAATGCTTCTTTTTAGTCTTAAACCGACTGCAAAAGCGAGTAAATCTGTGAAGTGACGACTGTTGTAATACACACCACGAGTGCGATGGCCACCTTTTAGCGTTAGTTAGGCCTCACCTTGAGTATGCATGTATTGTATGGGACCCCGCCGAGAAATGTCATATTCGGGATTTAGAAAAAGTACAACGAAAGGCGATACGATTTGTAAAGAATTGCTAAGATAAAACAGCGAGTGTCACTCAGATGTTACAGGACGCGGGATGGGAATCATTAGAAGATAGAAGAAAAATTCAAAGGATAAATTTATTAAATAAGTTCAGAGAAATTACGTTTTCAGATGATGTAACCGATATAATGCGACCCCCCTGTTATATGGGCCGTTCTGATACTGCCCGAAAGATTAGGGAAATAGATGCTAGAACGAATCGTTTCAAAAATTCATTTTTTCCGCGAAGTATACGCGAATGCAACCGTTTAGGAAAATAGAGTCAAGGTGCTTGCACCCCCTGCCACACGCCGAAAGGCGGCTTGCAGGGTTCTTACATAGACATAGACACCACGAGGGACCGTTTTGGTAAGTTTTTCGTCGGTGAACTCTATTTTTGCATATTTTAACATTTACATGGAGTTTTTCACTTATTTCGTCTTAAACTTTATTAGACGCATTTCAATTTCGGAACTGATAGACATCTAGCTTTTTAGGTACTCTCTGAACGCATGTAAATAAATAATGGTGAATAATAATATTTTTACTATAAGTTGTTTAGTTCTTAAATTATCCTCTTAAATTATGTTATTGCCTAAAGTTTAGTGCTCAGAAATAATAATTAGTTCAATTAATTTTACAATTTTTGCCGAAAAACGATCTATTGTATGGAATACAACGCGCGACTGCTCGAGTTATGAAAATAACACTGAAAAAGGTTATTCCCATTCATGAAAACAGAGAAAATATACTTTGTTGTCAAACGCTCAACCGTTTATCAAAGATAAACGGGTGAGCGGGTGGTAGCTCGCTGTAACTTACGAGTACAATAGCATAGAACAAGAAATCAGTAAGTTAAGCAGGAAAGTTTTATTTAACGTTTACATTTCATTGAATCTAGAAAGACTACATTATACCGAAAATAAAATTTGCATTAGTTATTTTTAAATTCGACTGATGTTTTGATTTAAAAAACTAAATTTCCACCGAATTCAGTAAATAAAACAGAATACTACACTCCTCGGATTATTTTAAAACCTCCCAAATTGCTGAAAAATAACCCAAAGGTTTATAAAAATAATGAAGCTAAGCGTTGTTGTTGACTCAAGTGAGGCTGAAGAAAATTAAGGAATGATCTATTCAGTTAACCACAACATAGTCAGACAGTTTAAGCTAAATAATGGCTTTTCTTAAGTAAAATGCGATGCAAGTGTTCTCGGACATGTATGTATATTGATGTTGACTAGAACTCTTTTGTTTCTCGCTTGGTTTTAGTTCACAAAGAGCTAAATTAATCTCATCGATCATCTATACGCTGCAGTTAATTGGCGAATGTTGTCATTGAAATTTCGAAGTAATCATGCAAAGACTAATGGAATGTTTTCTCTTCACAGCCGGTTACTACGCATTCCCCTCTTGTAATTGGAATTTATTTTAGGGTCGGGTTTACTTTTATATTTAAATACCCAATGTTCCCCTAAGCATTATATAAAAGGATTTGAACATTCTCTCCATGCAGGTTCAATTCTTTAAACAAGTTGTAGAGCAACGTAATCATTCATATCCCGTAAATATAACTGAATCCAAAATAGAATACTTTTATAACCAGCTTTGTTTTTATGATTGTCAAGTTAAATTCTTTGAGCAAATTGAACGTACCGCAATCCTTTATTTTTCTCCAATAGGGATGTACCCAAAATCGCCTTTTTCTGATTCAATTTGTTTAAAATATTGACAATAACCAAATGCGCTAGCGCAAACACATTCTCATCATCGGGGGACGACTGATGCGACGGCCGCCTTCTCTTTTGGCGTTACGACTCCTCACCGCTGCCTCGCATCGAAATTTTCGTCTCCCATCCGGCGCTTCCTGCTTGCACTTTGCTTTTGCTTCTTCTGTGGGCGCCTGGCCTAATAGGGTTTTCATTTTAGTGTTGAGGGATGTCCCGCTTATTGCGGGACATCTGGGGGACGTCCCGTTCTTTAGTCTCCTCAGGACACGTCCCGCCAGCACCCTGAGCGGGAAGCCCAAAATCCAGCTTTTTCTTCTAACAATCTTCTTCTTCTTGCGCCACTCCTATCGGAGATTGGAAATCATCATGGCCAACTCATCTTTCTTTTTTCCTCTTCTAAGGAGTTGGGAGTTGCATTTAAACCACTTTTTTAAATTACTCATCCAGGAAAATCTTCTTCTACCTCTGCTCCGCTTCCCTTCTATTTTTCCTTGCAAGATATTCTTTTGTAGTTCGTATTTTACGCCTCCTACAATGTGACCGAAATAGTGGAGTTTCTTGATTTAACGATAAGTAGCCAAGTTAGCGCTGTAGGTATGTACATACTATCTTGTCTGTTGGGCGACTGTGCCAATGACGAATTTGACCTGGAAAATATGGTGCTCAAGGTTTATAATTACTTTTCCTACCACGCAAAGAGAATTCAGGCGTTGATAGATTTTTAGAATTTTAAGATTCCGATTTGCACCAGTTTTACGACATGTAACCGCACGTTGGCTATCCCTTCTTCCGGCCATAGAGCGTTTAGTGAAATCGTACGTGATATTAAACAATTTCTTCGTCACTTTGGGAGAAGGTAAGTGCCAATCAGTTATTTGGGCGTACTTCAATGATGAACAGACGGAAGCGTATCTCGTCTTTTTTCAGAATGCATTGAAAATTAAAAAAGACACCGTACTGCAGCTGGAGAGTTACAGATTGTTATGCTTTGAGGCGTTTAACTTACTTACTGATCTCAATAAAAAAATTTACCAAAGAATTAAAGACCAATTTTTAGGATTCACATGTTACAATTTAACAAGAAAAAGGCCTGCTGAAAATGCTTCCAATATCACATCAAACTTAATTTTGATTTTTAAAAACTTGTTACAATATATAGAGGCATGATGATATTTCGGCGAATGCATTTCAATTATCATGTTTCAACCATTTGCTCTGAATGCTAATTTTGATTATATGATGGTCTTTTAATTTAAGAAAAACCTCCACAAACCATCAAAGACTTACTTACAGAAACTTATACGTATTTTGATTCCTAGGAGCCATCCTCAGATCACGACAGAAGTTGAAAGACTGCAACGATGCAGGATGATTAAAGAACAAGCGTAATGAAGAAACAATTGACGAGCGAATAACGTCAAGAGTCTATTAATTTATATAAGGTTTTGTTAAGATCCAAATCTTGGTTCATTAAAACATTTCTAAATTTATATATGTATAAGTTTTCTAAGGCTAAAACAATTTCGTTCCATACACCACCAGTATCTGAATGGAACAAAATTGTTTCCAATTCAATAGTAAGTTCTACACACAAACATTTGGTTGTGCTATGGGCAATCCCTTGTCTCCTTTTTTTGCTAACATCTTTATGTCATTTTTGAAGAAAAGTGCCTTCAGAACTTTACTTAAATTCCTACCATTTGGTACAAGTACGTTGATGATGTTTTGACCATTTTTGATTCAGATAAATGTGATATCAATTCTCTTTTAGGTAAATTAAACAGGCAGGTTGCCCTTCCTTGAAATTCTTATTATTCACAAGGAAAACATTTTAGAATGTGATATCTACAGGAAACCCACTGCCACTTTATATTTTATTCCCAACAACTCCTTTCATCCTGTTAGCCAAGAACATGCTACTTTCCATTCTTTAGTAAACAGACTAGTGAATTTTCCCTTACAAAAAGATACTTTTAAGATGGAACAAGATTTAATAATTCAGACTGCTTTAAAACATGGCTACAATCCGAAATTGATACATACCTTAACCCGGTAACGCCTAGCGGTACCGTTTGGTACCACCCGGTAGGGTATTAAGAAGATTGAATTTTCTGATACCTTCGAATATTTTGCTAGATTTTTTTCAGTTTTACATCTATTTGCATACTTTGAGGCTCACGATTACAAAAATATTTGCTTTTGTTTGTCCATATTTTACGCCAATACCGATTTTTGAAAAAGGTGAATTTTCATGAATCCCAAAAAACACGCTTTTTTCGTGCAGACCTTCCGATTTTTTTTAATATTTCCAGTTTCGTGGCTATCAACGATATGTTTTCAAGTGGTATCAAATGCCAATATATCAAGCTATAGATGTAATCAGAATTTTAGGTTATTAGTTTATTTATAAGTAAGTTACAATGAGTTACATTTTGCTGGTACCATATGGTACCGCTAGGCGGTTCCCGTTATACTTTTATGCGGGAAGCCGAAATTTCTTCTGCTACGACATCTCTATCGGATTTCTTTTGCACTTGCGATATTCTTGCAAATAAATATTTGAATATAGATGCATTTAATATATGTGTACCCCAAAAATATATCTAGTTCAGTCGTTTTTGATGATTTAGGCTGATTTCGGAGGTATGGATTTACCCTTTTCGGGCTCTTGACGTACACCCTTCACCGGATTAGGAAGAGACAGATGTTGGGTCCGGTTGTAAAAATGAACCATTTCTCTAAAGGAGCGAAAGAAGCTAATAGATGAGGAGTGGGGGAAGGGAATACCACCGTAAAACCCGAAGATGGCTGGCAAAAAGCGAGGAACACGCGACCTGAGACAATTCGGAAAGATTTTGTATTGTTTTGGCCTTCCGTTTCTCCATCGCGAACAACCGAGCAATATTTGCGGCTTTTACTCCTTATTCTAAGTTACACTTCCAAGGAGCGTTTGGATAGCTGAGCTACGTAAGAGACCTCACACACGCGAACAGGTGATCCTTTGGGATGATGAAGACATCACCGTCCATGACGCGATTTTTCCTAATCCTGATTACTCCTCCTTTCGTGAAGTGTCCCCCACCCAGGCTTTTGAGCGTTTTTTTGACGAAGAAGTCGTTTCACATCTGGTGATGGAATCGAATAAGTATGCCCTGTTCTGCAATTGTGGAAATCCGAATGTAACAGCTGAGGAAATAAAATTGTTTGTTCCAACTCTCTTCCTCAGTGGGTACAATACGGTTCCTAGTAAAAGGCACTATTGGGATGCAACTTACGACATAGGAATGAACTTGTTTATAAGTCATTGAGGCGAGATAGATTTTTATGCAAATTAACCGATTTATTCATTGCTGTGACAGTACTGCTGTTGATACCTCCGATAGAAGGTGAAAATTCCGCCCTCTTATGAATATGTTAAAGAAAAAATTAATGAATATTTCAAAGAAGAGTAGTGCTTAAGTTTCGATGAGTCCATGGTTTCATATTTTGGGAGGCATGGATGCAAACAATTCATTCGAGGGAAGCCCATAAGATTTGGTTATAAGGTTTGGTGCCTCAATACCCCAGATGGATACCTTGTAAATTTTGACACTTATTAGGGAAATAGTCCCAGGAAAGTGGAAAGCTGTGAGAAATAATTTGGAAAGGCCGCAGCACCTTTAGTTAGAATGAAAGATGAACTGAAACAGAAAGAGCTTCCTTTCCGATTCTATATTGATAATTATTTTACAAGCTACGACTTGGTGAAATATCTTCGCGGAAGGAATTATGGTGCAACAGGAACAGTGAGGGAAAATACCTAAAGAATGTCATCTGAAGTCCTCTAAGGAATATGCAAAGTTAAAGCGAGGATCTTTTGAGGCCAAAAGATCCGTGAAAGACAACATTCTCGTGGTGAAATGGGTGGACAATTCTGTCGTTTCGGTAATGTCCTGATGTCACGGAATTAATCCGATATCTGGGGTTGGGAGATTCTCCAAAAGTGAGAAAAAAAGACTCCTTGTACCAAGGCCCGCGATGTTTTAGGGAAATACAATAAATTTATGGGGGGCACAGATCGAATGGACTAGAATATTTCTCTTTATCGTGTGGGTGTCAGAGGAAAGAAATGGTGGTGGCCCATTTTTACGTGGATGCCTGATGCCGTGATGCACAATGCATGGTTGTTGACGAGGGAAACAGGGAAAAGTACAATCCAGTTAGAGTTCCGACGGGCAGTTGTGCAGACTTACCTGGAGAGATTCAAGAATACGCCGAAATCTGTAGGACAGACTTATGGACCTACGTCCATAAGCAGTGAAACTGGAATGATGTATGTAAACTCATCATGAGATAATATTTTGACATACAACGGACTGCATATGATTACTAACAGCGGGTTTTCTTTCCAGTGTTTTTGATGAAATAAGGTACGATGGGTATAACCACCTCGTGCAATTCACCACCCAGAGGCAAAGGTATGCCCATGAAAATTGTACGAGCAGAACACAAACGGAGTACGGAAAATGTAATGTAGGGCTATGCATTGACTGTTTCACAAAATTCCACATTCTGCAGTAATACAATGAAGCCACAATGGCAAACTGTCTATTTACTTTCACTATTTTTGACTTTGAGGATTTCAGTAAAATTTTAATAATTTTTTAAATCTTAGGGCAATAATTTGTTTAAACATATTCTTATAATTTTTATGATATTTCATGTTAAAAATGTAAAAATGAGCGGAAAAATACAAAATAATAAATAATTTGTTCAGCTATCTGTAAATTTCCGAAAATTCCTTAAACCTTCAATTTTATACCCCCAAGCGCCTAGCGGTACCATATGGTACCAGGCTATATCTCCGTAACTAATGATGTTAAAATAAAAAGGATTGGACAAATTAACTTAGATAGTAGTACGTATTAACATACTTGATTATAATTAAATTCGAAGAAAATTTTTTTTCCAGGCGTTACCGGGTTAATAAAAGGCACAAATTTAAGTTAATTACCAAAAAGAATACTAATCTAAATTCTCTTACTAATAGTTCTAAGAAATACCTAAAATTGAGCTATTGCCCTTCTCTTATTAAAGGTCTGCCCAGCATTTTCAATGATAAAGACATAGCCATTTGTTTCCAAAACCCGTTCACTATTAAACATTTACTAGGCAATACGAGAGACAAAACTAAGACTTTAGATAAGTCAGGGATTTATAGTATCAAGTGCCCAGAATGTGAATTGACACATATAGGACAAACTAGACGCAAATTAATTACACGATTCAAGGAACATATAGCCCACTTCAGATTTGGAAGACCTCATGCATCGAGTGTGGCCAAACATATACTCGACACTGGGCATGATATATCTGTTAATGATGTGCCCACCATTCACACACAAAATTAAGCGCCTTAGACAAATTATACATTTATAAATGTAGATATGTTTTAATGAACCAAGATTTGGATCTTAACAAAACCTTATACAAATTATTAGACTCTTGCCGTTATTCGCTCGTCAATTGTTTCTTCATCACGCTTGTTCTTTAATCATCCTGCCTCGTTGCAGTCTTTCTACTTCTGTCGTCCACTGAGGATGGCTCCTAGGAGTCGAAATACATATAAGTTGCTGTAAGTAAGTCTTTGATGGTTTTTGGAGGTTTTTCTTCTATTTAATGTTATAACCATCAGCAGCCACACCACATTATTTCATAAGATGGTCGTTGAAATTATAGAAAAACTAAATATTACGGCTTATTTCGATATAGATGCTTTATATGAAGAAATTCATAAAATCAAAGACGTTTTAAAAGCTGCTATTGAGGATAACATTTGTAAACCTATCAAAAAATGGCATGACATTTTAAAAACTCAAAACTTGCCCAATCTCCTAAAGTTATACAATCAATACCTGTGTCGAATGAAAGTGTTTTCTCGTAGGCAAATGTAACATGGACTGACAGACGCATTATCAATAGAGGATGTGAAGGTGGAGATTCAAATAAAAGTAAATTTCCAGATGTCTTGTGAAGAGTTTTCTAAATTTGTCATAAAAGAAAAGACAATGTTACAAGCGGCAAAATCAAGCTCAAAATGTGTTCCATAAAAAATAATTTATATTTATGTTAAATAAAAATTATTAATATCGTTGATTCCTTACATGGCAATTTCCTTTTGATAATAATAATATGTTTTTGTTTCATCTTAAGGTTTGATTAATCTTAGTAAAGTAGTTTTTAAATAAAGGATTGTGTAGCCATATTTATGCACTTTTTCTATGTCCCGATTTTTCGTCCCTGTCCCGCTTATTTCATTTATGTCCCGATATTTAGAAAAAAGGATATGGCAAAACTATTTTACATGCATTTTTACACTGTGTTGAACGGAAACTGTCAAACGCGGAAATGGAATGGATTCCCGGCCACGTGAACCTGGGCTAAGCGGAATTGCAAAAAGCAATTCCAATTTCGATCTAAATCACTTGAGGTGACTACGAAGATGCAAAGCTTTCCCATTGGAGATGATATCCCAAATCATGAGAGTCCTGTCGTAAATATCATTTCAAGAGCTTCGTACTGGACAAGGGTTCCTTTCTCCCTATGTTTATGAAAGCCGGGACACCAACACACAAATGTAATTAGGATTCATGGCCACTCCTTTTGCATACCGAGGCATTCCTTATCCATCTCAATTTGCAGATGAATGGCTCTTTATAAACATAGCAGAAGAAAGGAATCATTTTTAGCGAATACGTAGGTGGACATTTAAATTTTGCCTCTTATATTAGTGAGAATTAAATCTCGGACAGTTTACGGCGGAAAGCGATAAACATTATTGTGTAGCCTTGCTCGTCTCTGAAGAAGACGGATTAATTTTCTTACGTGCTGCTGACAGGGTAAGACCACACCAGAGTCCCTTAAGGGAACTGCTGATTGATTTCTGCAATGCCACGCAACGTATTAACGCTGAAAAATAAACTGGAATTGATAGAGTGCTTTGAACGAAAAGCTCTCCGTAAAGAAGGTGGAAGAGATGCGTAAGTGTGGACAGACGTAAGTTTATGAAGCAATTATTTTTTAATTTTATTTTTTTATCAATCCATCACATACAGCGAAACACCAATTAACAGTGAGGTAATAACAGTAACAATAGAAGAACACATATGACCATTCCGTTGCCAGAAAAATCTGGATAGCCGGGATTCGAACCCTGGACCTTGGCGTAGGAGTATTAACACGTAGGCATGCTAACCGCGGCCTGTCCAAGAAGGAAGAGAAAATTAAGAAAGAAAGAGGTTGGTCTTAAGGAACTTATTTCTTCATATCCCAAACAACAATAGCTTGCAAACCAACTCACCATAAAATAATTGTCGTTATTGTCTATTAATTTAGGCCTACATTTACATTCAAAGAGGAAAACTCCTCTCTGCGAATATGAAGAATTAAAAAAATAGTTTGGGACTGGTTTGTGCGAGCAAGATCGAGGAATATTCCTTCATCATGTTCATTGGTGTAAGGAAAGGCATAGAAGTTTGCAGTTTCCGTAGGAAAACTTGATCTTAAGGTCGCGAATGTATGGCTGGAGAGCTTCAGAGATAGACACAATGTTATATGGAACATAGGTGTCGGCAATTCGAACGACATGGATGTGGTAACCGTAGAGGACTGGAAAGGAAAGGTTCAAGAATAAATTAAGACTATTAACCATGTGATATCTACATCGGGGACGAAACCGGAATTTTTTATAGGGCATTTCTGTCTAAAATATTTTGCGTTAAAGGAGAAAACTGCAA
Organism: Sympetrum striolatum; assembly: GCA_947579665.1. NCBI lineage: Eukaryota > Metazoa > Arthropoda > Insecta > Odonata > Libellulidae > Sympetrum > Sympetrum striolatum. The sequence goes on from OX388350.1 coordinate 85,290,777, forward strand.
AGGGTTTTTCTTATCCAAGTTATGATTCTTGAAATTAGTGCATAAATGGAAACAATTATCTTACATTAACGCTAATTCTTTAAAAAGGAAGCATACAAATGAGCGTTTCATCATTTTCATTAGTGGCAATATTGCTGGGGAGCTCCTAAAGCATCCTTTCATCCGGAAATCAGCTCGATCATGATGTTTCAAAAACGTGGCCATTGAGAAGCTACCGATCACATAGAGAAATAATAAAAATCTGATGTGGCCAGCACATGACTTTCTCCATATATATAAGATGTAAATATTTATCTACCGCAGTAATTTCGAACTCTATATTCCATCTAAACTTGGAATATGAGTGATTAATATTATATATTATCTTTGACGCCAAAAACATGATAAATAATGTTTTACGGGACATGATCGATGAAAAACGATGAAATTGGCTTTTCGCCCATAGAGCCCAGAGCGCCCACAAAGTACATAATCAGCAACTTCCGGTTTATCAGTATTTCATGAATAACTCCTACACAATCAGTGATACAAAAATATGTTTCAACCAAAAGTTATAGTAAATTGTATTTTCTAAAACGTTTACAAATAATAGTATATACCTAAATATCATATTTATGGAGATATTTTGAAAACCAGAAATGAGCTTTGAAGAATGAAGCTCAACTTCCGGTTAACCGATTTACTCCAAAAACTAATCAACTCTAAAAAAACTAACCAAAGTACTATATATGAAATTTGGTGTTGATACAACGAATGGTTTTTATGTTAGAGCGCCCACAAAGTACATAACAGCTACTTCCGGTTTATCGGTATTTCACGAATAACTCCTAATCAACTGGTGATATAAAAATATGTTAAATACAAAAGTCATAGTAAATTTTATTATCTAATACTTTTATAAGTAATACAATACACGTATATATCATATTTATGGAGATATTTTGAAAACCGGAAATGAGCTTTAATGAATGAAGCTCGACTTCCGGTCAACCGATTTACTCCAGAAACTAATCAACTCTGACAGCACACACCACAGTACTATATACGAAGTTTGGTATTGATACGACAAATAGTTTTCACGTTAGAGCGCCCACAAACACACACACACATACAGACACACACACACACACACACACACACACACACACACACACACACACACACACACACACACACACACACACACACACACACACACACACACACACACACAAACATACACACAGACATCATTCCGAAAATAGTCAAAACGTGTTCTAGGGACCCCAAAACATGTATTTCCGTTGAAATCTCGAAGTCGAATTTTTTCATGAAAACAATACTTTCTCTATACTTCGTATATGGAGAAAGTAAAAAAGCATGGAACACGGCTTCAATCATGGAAGAGTAGCTTAAAAGTTTCAACACCGAAACGAAGAGGAAAGACAGGAAACCCATACTTTTCTTCGATAACGCAACCTGTCACCCTAAAATTCGCCTTTCGAATATGGAGCTAGCCTGGTAACCGGCAAACACAATTAACATCACTCAGCCAATGGTTGAGGAGGTGCTTAGAACGCTGAAGGCACAATATAGAAAGTACATGATGCGATCGTTATTGGCTGCTACAGATACTGCGAATACAGTGTCGGAGGTGATATAAAATATCAGCGCAGGATGTCATAAATCGGATTAATTTGGCAGTAAAAGATAATAAAACATCGACTGCTCAACAATGTTTCGCTGAAGCTTGATTTCTGTCAGCACTGGTCTCCGAGACCGGTAAAGAAAACAAATTCTATCCAATCATATCACCGATCTTCTGACGAAGAATGAAGAATGAAGATGGCTCCATGAATGAAGATGGCTCCATGACAGACACTATAATGGGAGACAAACCCTGTGAATCCGACGAAGAAGTAAATATAACTGTAATATGAGAGGAAACAAAAAGTCCTAAGAGAAATGTTGGTTTCTTTAAAAGAATTAGCAGAATGTAGCGTTTATTAAAGTAACGCGGATTTATTTAATATCTTAAAAGATGCTATCGGTAGCGTAGAAATTGCATTATATACGAAAAAAGGAAAAACAGACAAAATAACGGATTTTATGCGCATTTTATAATGAAATTTTTATTTTACTTCAAATAAACAAATTAAACCGCAATGTGATACTATTTTTTCATTATTCCATAATAATTTCGTCTACATAGAATATTTCATAGAAAATTCGTCTATGTAGAATTTGAGTAAAACCAGCCTTTTAGGCGACGCAAGTTATGGGTGCGATACTCATGTGGAGATACTTGTAGGTTTCCAATAAAATTTTCCAATACATACCAATAATATTTCCATTAGAATTTCTATTGGATTCCATTAGAGTTTTGGCCGTTGGTTTCCTATTGGTATTGGTTTTCTATTGGTTTTCCGGTAATATTCCTATTGGTTTTAACCAAAACCCTATTGGTTTTCTAATGGTTTATCGCTGCTTCCTATTGGTATTCCGTAAATATTTCTGTTGGTTTTAACCAACAGAAATATTCCTCCTATAGGTTTTCTAACGGTATATCGCATAATTTATTTCCCGATTTTAAAGTATAATTTTCAGTAAAGAAATGCAAAATATAATTAAATATTTATTACCACAAACAAAAACACTACATAATTTCCAAATTAGTTGCTATTAATAGCTAAATCCAACTTCTTGGCCGCTTTCCTTAGATTGATTCACACCTACCTCTTTAACCCCGTACTTGCAAATCTTATTACACTCAAAGCACTTTCCTATGTTTTCATTGTTCTTTTCTACTGCTACCTGCTCACTTCCGGACAAGCTCTTTCTTCCTTCATATATTACAAACTTTACAAACTGTTTCTTCCTTCACACACCTACTCACATAGCTCATCACCATGTGAATTACTACGATAGTGGTGCAAATGGCCCGAATTTCACGAATACTCTTTTAGAAAATTTTTATATTTCTTTCGATTACAGCACGATCATTTTAACTTATACTGTCGCGTTCTCGCTTAAAATAAAAATGTGCACTTTCACAAAACACTCCCTAACTCTTTCTCCTTACGAACTTTCGCACTGCTTCCTCTCTCTTGCATCCCCATGCCGCCATTAGGGTCCCGTTATCCCTAGCGGACCCTTAGGGAACTACCACCCCGAGGCCGTCTGCTACGTGTACAGTCCTGGCCAAAATTAACGCAGCACCGGCCGCGAGGATCGCTAGAGAGGTGCTGCGTTAATTTTGGCCAGGAGTGTACAATACGTTTATCATTAGCCCATGAAATTACATTACTATTAAGTTCAGCGGCGGCGGGTCCATTGGGTTCACTGGTTCACTGAACCCCCTAAGAAAACTACTGTACTATTTTCATTTATACCAATGTTCTTACCATAACCCAAATAACCATAACACCAATTACTGGACCTAACTTTTCCTTCGTTGAGTCGCGACTCCTGCCGCTTTTGGTTCCAACTAGCTTGACTTCGCGCGAGGTTCACTCCCCGAAGTGAACCTCTTCAGGCGTCGCGTTATTGGCGAAGAGCGGTGAGGGGAAAGAGGGGCATACGGCCGATCGCTGCACTACGTTGCAGCGACAGCCGACGAGAATGGCTTCATAGAATTTTCGGAAATTTGTTTTAGGCACTTTCCGGGAAATTAGAGAGTTGAAATTCGAGGAATCGCTGGAAGCCGTGTATGTTTAACGAAAACTATAAAGACACCCTCGAAGATTATCCCATGTTCGACGCTAGGTCAGGGCAAATATTCTCCAATTTAAAATGTATTGTGGCGATTTTTCAGATAAAAAAATGTCTTCCCGATGACATGGAAACTTAAAACCCGGCATGTGAATAGAGATCATAAATAAATTTTATATTCGCTGTTTAAAGTTTCCATGATTATTCTTGGTTCGATTCCAGAGCACCATTAACGTTCCTTTATGCATTGCGAATGGGGATAATGGAATCGTATTTTAAGATCATCCCAGTACGATATCAACATAAGACTTTGGATTAAATAAGTTTTATATCTACCAGGTCGTTATATGTATTCATAACTCCAGAAATGTCCTGGATTGGAGACCAGGCGGATCTACCATTTGAAATGTATGTATATTAAAATTTTCCTTATGATTCATTTACCGAGAAATTGAAAATTATATGGCCAGTCATGTAAACAGAAGAAATGAGCCTTTCATATTTGCAATTTATCTTTTACCTTATGATCATTGGTTCGACCCTGGGGCACCATCTGTATTCTACCATATATTTCAAAGGTGGATTGTAGAATTACGTTTGAGGACTTTCCCGATGTGATATCGACTTGAAATTAGTATCATCAATATTCCTTCAGTATGCAAGCAACTTTTACTCGTATATATATATATGGATAATTAATTTTAAATAAGAATTTATAAAACATTTTCATTTTTAATTGTTTCTTTAAAGAAATAATTACGTTGTACTTGGCAAAATGCTTTTTAACAAATTCATGCATTTCATAAGTTTCTGCATCTGTAAGCTTTCTTCCTCTTTCTTTAATCTCTAAAAAACGGGCAACAGAAGGTCTTTGGTCATAATATGCAGTTCCAACACTGTTAATTGCGATGTGTATATCCTAGAATTTATAGCTTCTCTATAAAGGCTTGACGTTTTGTTGGAATTAAGTGAGGTATGGATTGACACAGCTCTCTCCGTGCCAGCACTATGAGAAGTTAAAGTAAGATCTGCCAGAATTAATTTGTTGAAAATTGATGGATGTTGTGATACCTTCCATTAATGGTAAAGCCTAGCTATTGACGAAGTCATGGCTGGAGGAGGAGGAACATAGGGCCCGCCACCTTCCCGAACTCTATTCCTGGAAAGAAACATTTTATCCAAACTCTAGCATTTAACGCTTCCTGACTTTAGTTTAACACGCGTAGAACTTGCGTTTTTTCCTTATTTGCCGGCGCCTAATACTGTCTCTGTGCGACAAAACTTGGCACTAGCTATTCGTGTCGCCTACTTTGCACGTTATTATATGCACTGGTGTCTGCAACTATCTAATGGCTACCTATAATGCGCTACAATATTGTGAATTTACGGAATTTTTTCGTATCCAGTGTACTTATTCAGTTACCGGTGTTGTGGTTGCTAGTGGCGTATTCAGTATGTAAACCAACTGCTTTACTTGTTTGTGAACAGTTTTTCTCGCTATTTATGGTGAATCGTGTCCAATTTCTGAAAGGGATTAATTTTTCCTCTATTTCTTTTTAAGAAAAACGTGCAATAAAAGAAGTAGGATGTCTTATTCCTTTGCTGAACCTATCTCAGAGTCAGAGAAGCAAAGGTAGGCAATACTTCCTAGTGTTTAAGCCATAGATATATGAGGGAAATAGTTGGATTTGTGGCTGCGACTCTTCCAATGGGCTATACTGTTTCCTTTGTTTGCTCTTAGCGAAAGACGAGGATGCGACCTGGGCAAAAATAGGTGTATTTGATTTGGGGCATTAATCTCAAAAAACTTTTCGGTGACAGTCCTGCCAAATACTTTAACCCTGAATAAAACAATATAAGGTAATTGATTTAGTTTCTTATTATTATATTTGATATTTCGAAAAATAAATACAACTTGAATATTAATATGTATTTTGGTCTTTAAAAATATATACGGAGAAATATGAATCGAGAATTTAAATAAAAACTCAATTTTCGAGAATATAGGGATTTTTTATAACAAAGGCATATATTGATTCAACCCGAAATATTAATTTTCATATTTCTACTGCTTTTATCCGCGGTTGTTGTGAATTATACTGCGTCCATGTAAGCAGAGGCAATATTCTAGTATGAGCCAGAATATTTAACCATAATCGTGGCCACTTAAAAATATACGAATTTTGAAGTGAACCCCCTGTTTTTTTAGTCACGCACCGCCACTGATTAAGTTCCATACTCTTACAATGTTTGTTAGTATATCTAAGGATTATTCTCTTATATGGCGGAAGTTATACAAGTACATAGCGCCTCTACGCAGTGAATTGAACGAAAACCAATATAGACTTTTCAGATCCAGCGGTGCGTCCCAATAAGAATAACCAAGCTTCCTAATACCAATACACACCAACAAAGACACCATAGGAAACCAAAACAAACTATTAAGATCCTGCGAAACGTTCCAATAGGAAATACTGAGTTACCTAAAACCAATACACACCAGCAAAGGCACCATAGGAAACCAATACTAACCAATATTAGCGAAGAAAACCAACATAAACCAACAGAAATACCAATAGGAACTAGGAAAATTTTCATAGGGGTATGGTTTCAAGCTTTTTTTGAAATGTCAGACCCCGGGTTAAGCGGAAAACTGCCTTATCCGGAAAAAATATGGCCCTCAGAGATTCCGTTAAACACAGGTTTCACTGTATTATCTGTTACTTGTTGACACTTATCGGCGCTGACTCACAAGTGCTGGGAACCGGCGTTCTATGTGTTCGCACCTTAACTATGTTGCTGTTAGTCAAGCGTGGAATAAGGTGTAGTCGTCGGAGTGCTTTGTGTGCTCTTGTAACTTGAAAAACTTTTTGTTTAAATTGTGCTTAACTACTGCTAATTTTTGCCCCCATTATGGCTTCTAAGAATGAAAAAGAACAAAGTGATAGCAGTAGTAAGAAGACTAAGCGTAATTGATCGATCGTAAAAGATGTAGCTTATTTTTCACTTGCACTTGATTGCGGTTGCGCAGTTTGGAACCCTTAGGAGTTTATCACGCAAGAGAGTTTATTTGTTTCGCAATAACACCTCATAAGAACTTCGCCTTCTAGCATTTGCTGAACTTCATTTTCTCCATTTTGTTTACAGAATGAGTATCAAGTTTAGGATGCTGTGGTTCATCATCCTCTTGGCGTCTGGAATTGATTCGGTTGCTGAAAGTGAGCCAATTTACAAAAAGGATGAGAGTTATCCCGGAGGTGACTTTAACAGAGTGCTGCTGTTAAAGGATAATTTATGCAAGAAGAAAACGTCTTGTTTATGCAAGAATACGGCTGACGGAGTTTACTACCAATGTGATTCACTTTTACGTGCCTCTCTCAGGCATTACGGGGAAGAGGGTAATGGCATCCGTTTACAAATCCACTGTAACGAAACCGTCGGAAGAGAAGGCATCAGAACCCATATACTACATTTATCTAGAGAACCAGTAGATGCAGTCCATCTTTACGGTTGCCCACCCGACTCCATCTCAGACTTCCGACATCCCGCCAAAATACATTCCCTATTCATTTTCTGTGAAGAGAGAAAAGAAATTCTGGCTCCGAATCAATTCCAAAATCTAAGCAGCTTGGAAGAATTAGGTATATCATGTGTTCACCTGAGGAAACTACCAGGGAACTTATTTAAAATGAGAAAACATAATCTCAGGGAAATTCGGATACATGAAACAATGATTGAACTACTAGGAAACGGACTACTGTCCAATATCACAGAATTGGAATCCATAACCTTCGAAAACAATAAAAAACTCTCCTTAAGAAAGACAGACTTCACTGGATTGCATAGGCTAAGGTATCTTAATATTACTAAATCTCTTTCCAAAAAAAAAGACGAAGACATTTTTGAGCCAATTTATAAAATCAAGAGGTTAACAATATCTGAAAGCCGATGGAAGAGTTTACCAAGAAGTTTTTCGCTACTTAGAGAGCTGCGATATCTTGAAATATCTGAAACATCCGTTGAAACGATCGGCCTTCACTTATGCAATCAACAGAATGCCATCATAAAGATCAAAATAATAAGAAATCCCTTTCTTGACTTTCTTCCCGATTGTCTACAAATGTATAATAATTCTAGGTACATGGACTTTTCTGGAAACAACATATCCAATTTACCAAATAGAACAATAATAATGAATAAGTTAGTGCGTTTTCGATTGAATGACAACGGTCGTGACATCAGAGTCTTGGAGAATTTCATTGAAAGTAAATCACTGTATAGTATAGAAATGAAGAATTCTTCCATTCATTCGATTCACAATGGCTTCTTTCGCAGTATTCCTAATGTACTACGAGTGGATTTAAGTTACAACAAACTCACCTTTTTGCCAGACGGATGTTTTGAATTTAATGACTATTTGCGGGACCTTTCATTACGAGGTAATGAGCTAACTTTTATCCCACAGAGTTTATTATATTCCAAATTTAGATTGATTGGTATCGATTTGTCCCAAAATAAAATCTCCAAAATCGATGTAAATATCTCCTCAGTACTCACTTCATTGGTGTATTTAAATATTTCCCACAATAAATTAACCCACATTCCAAAAACTCCCTTCTCGAATATGCGCAATATCTTCTATTTAGATATTTCTCACAACAATATATCCCAAATTGACAGCGATGCTTTAAAAAATATGAGTATTTTAAGAAAACTTCGGATAGGAGGAAACATGTTGGAAAGGGTATTCTATCCCAATCCAAATACTTTAACGTCTCTCAAAGCTGAAAGCAATTCCTTCACCGAAATAAATTGTACAGATACACCTTTGCTCGCTGAGCTCAATTTATCCAACAATTTCATAAAGAAGCTTGACCTAAGAGTTTTGTTTTCATGCAATAACTTGAAATATCTAGACTTATCCCGGAATATAATTGGAAGTATAATCGGGGCAACAATTTACCCCATTTTTCCAGTTAAATTAATCTCACTAGATTTGTCATTCAATCGCTTATCATCCATATCTCATGTACTTCACGAATACCCATACAAATTGAAGTTAATAATACACTTTTTGGATGTCTCTGGAAATCCAATGGAGAGATTCGAACTCAATTGGCTAGAGGGAAAGCGTCGTAGGGTATCCCTAAGAAGCTGCAACATATCGGCATTGACTTTCGAAGATGGGATCAAAGTGGATATAAGAGTATTGGACCTTTCTCACAACAAAATTAGCTCGGAAATCTGGCCTTGGTTCTACGATGCAGACCTTAAATTAGCAGGAAGTGTATCTCCATTCGAGAAGATGGAAAATTTGGAAGTGAGTAGTTTCAATATATTTCCGATCTTTCTTAAATTAGTTATTACTTCCCTCGCGTCTAATATGCTCGAATTACATCAACACCGTTATTGATTGACAAGATTTTAGATTAATTATGCATAGTATGTATATACAGATAATTCCTTATGGGAGCTTTGTAATTGAACAATATCTGTGTCGAAAATTATTATGTTAAAAAACTGCCTTTAATGTCCAGGTAAATAAAAAATTATGAATATTTAATAAGATTTTAAACAAGAATGATTGTATTTTTTAAAGGAGCTCTACTTGGCTTATAATGATATAACGGATATCCCATTGGATTTTCGAATACATAAACCTAAACTGAGGATACTGGATCTTAGCTATAACAAGATAAAACGTCTCACATACGAAGAATTGCTATTTTCCTCTTATCGTATGGTAGACAATGGAAATTTAGAGGCATACCATGCCTGCCACGGCCTAAAGGTAGATCTACGTAACAACGTGATACGAAGCATAGATTTTCCTCACACAATGGTAAGTAGTTCTGTTTGTGAATGCATTTGTGTGATTTTTTGTATGTTTGGTATCACTTTCTCAGTTAAAACTTATGAAATATCTAAAAAAAGGACAATTTAAGGTTAATATGTTTAACGTACTTTTTTTACTTTGAATCTGCGATTCAGAATGCTTCTTAGCGTCAAAAGCGTATTTTCGCGTAAGTTTTGTTATATCCGAGAATTATATCAATGTGCCCCATAGAGGGCGTAATATGCCGTTGTTGCGCTGTTCCAAAACGAAATATTTCCTTATGATTTAATTTGCATTCGAAAATTAGCATAAGGAATACGAAATAAATATCTTTATTTGTCGTTAATAATATTTCTTTCAATAAAAATACTTAAAAATTATAAATTATATCACAGAGAAGAAGTGTGTATAATATTTTGACTAATAATGTATTTTGCCAAAAGTGTAGTGTAATGGAAATTGCAGAAGAGTGTAATTTAAATATATAAATTTGCGATCACCCATTTTCTTTCAGTTGGCCCGGAACATTACCACAATATGCGAGAAGCACAAATACAGCCATGCCACTATTCAATTAGGTAGTAATCCATTTGAATGTGGGTGTAAAGTGATTCCTTTTCTTCGTGTGGTGGAAGGGGACGTGGTTCTCTTGAGCGAACTGTGGCGCTCTAAAAGGAAAGACTGGGTGCTGCAAGCAAGGATAGATGCCACCAATTTAACCTGCAGGTAACGGCGATAATGAGGAGACTTCAAGTAACTTTTATTTTTTAAACGGTTATTCAAGTCAACCTTTTAAGTAGGTAATATGTTTTATTATTGTAACAAGTACGCCATTTTGTCTCAGGAATGAGGAAAAATGGGTAAGGAAAAATCAATAATAATATAAAAATGCTTAATAAGTAAAATCAAATGTTTACACTCGTTGAAATTATACTGGTAGTTTAACTAGCCAATAATTATAAAAAACTGCAACTGAGTCGATTAAGTAGATTAATGGAATGAAAAACAATGTATTGCTCGGGTTACTTGTGACTTGGTCCGGAAGTAATTTTAGAAATTGTTCTCTGTTTGCCTGTTTCAGCATCACTCTAAGACTACCCAACGTGATTTTTTTAAATTTGACTGAATGATTATACTTACAAAGAGACATGTAGTGAGACTTAGAATACTTCTTATTTTAATATGTACCTCAGCTAGCCTTTGATATTTCGGTATTTCTCATACTGAACACATTCATTGTGTTCCTTTCTCTTTCCGAAATTATTCCTTTGAGTGAATGGAAAGATATAAAATATATGAAATCCCTTTGTGGATAAAATAGAGAGCAATATATCCCTTAATAGTATGATGGATTATTTTTAATTAATAATTCGCTAAAAACCCAAGATTCCGGATTAAAAAAATTAGTGAGACATTATTTGTAATCAATGAAGGCTATGTAAGATACCCATAACCTTCATCAGCCGCACTTACAGCATCTAATCAATTAATGTGTCGAATCTGTTTCTTCACAGGTACCCTGAGTCTGTTAATGGGAAATCGGTGGTTGCTACGGACACTTGGATGCATCATCTTCTGCCAATGCTGGGATTTTGTTACTTGACAGAAGATGAGGACAACATCCTTTGATGTGCCTCTAAGTAAAAGCTGATACACTTTAGTCCAGACGGCCTCAAAGATTCCATTCAATCTTCTGTTTGTAATCGCAGTCAATTCGTCATCCTTGAAACAGGGAGCCAACGAGTTCTCCAAGGACGAAGTTAGTTACCATCAAAATGTAAATGAAGAATCTCGCACATGATAATATAAGTTATTAATTCTGTGCTCAATATTAATACCGCTAACAAATCGGTTAGAATGAATCTTCTGATAAATAGAAGTGACAATGACGTCGGACAGGAACTTGGTAAATTGCATGAGAGAGAAATTCTGGGATCAGTCTGATGTGTTAACAGTATTTGTTTGTAAGTTTAAATTAACATTTACTAAATTCTTATTTCTAAAGCAGCCACTCTTCACGAATTTTATGACTTGAAATTTTGTATTATTACCTATATCTCTCTTGTCGAATATTTACGAGACATGACTTCCGATGCATTGTCTCTCAGAATGATTCTATGCTACTTTTAATTTTTATTCTCTGTCTGTTCAATGAAAGGCTTCCATTATATTAATGATGTAATCAATATTAATATTAGCAGCAGTATGGTTTACCTTATTTGTTTTTGATAAAAAAAATCATATTTGTGTCACTATAATTTTTCAAATCTCAATAATTATAAATTGGAAAAAGAGAAAGCATCTCTCAGTCTTTGTTGTTTTTCATATACTTTATAGCAACATCAAATAAATTATTTTTTATTCACATCATCAATACACAATTACAATAAAATTAAGGTGGTAAGATTTATCAGACAGAACAACATTATAATACCTTATATTAAGTTAAATCATATATTCCCAAAATCTTTTTTGCAGTTCGAGTAAGGTTTGAGAGCCTCTTCAGGTAACATACGCCAATCTTTTATTCCCCGATTTATAAAAGAGTACTTTGCGATGTCCTTTCGTTTTTCCTATGCTTAAACTAATGTTAATTCGAGCTACATAATGTGCTCCTTGGTTCAGTCCTTTAACTCTTTCCATGCCTCGCCTCCGTTTCTAACCTGGAAGACTAGTCGGTTTAGTCTTCTCCTTCTTTCTAGTGATTCCCAGCCGAGAATCCCCAGCATCTCTGTAACGCTCTCTTATGTCTTCCTAATGTATATCTTGCTGCTTTTCGTTGCACCTTTTCTATCTTTTTAATGTTTAGTTTATCATGAGGATCCCATACGTTGGTCGCATATTCTAATATCGTTCTAACTATTTTTTTGTGTGCTAATTCTTTCGCGTTCCTACTGCTACCCCTTAAATTTCTCATCCCGAAATGCAGTTTTTTAAATACGCTTTGCTCCGTACAAACATTCGACCTTCTCATACCTAATTTGCATAATAGATTCCTTGTATATAGTTTAGATATAAGAAGAGGGTTTTTATGATTTTGGTTTTCTTTAACAAATTACACCATGTTTAATTGCCATTTGTCGAAAAATAATGAAAATTAATCTCACTCCTTCAGTAAAAAAGTCAAAATATGGGGCTAAAATAAATTTTCGAACTATTTTATGAGAATTTCAGTTTAGGGGTTTTTAACTACGGATGAAAAATCTGTTGTGGCCAGCACATGACTTTCTCCACTTATAAAATGTAGATATTTATCTACGACGGAATTTTAGAACTCTATATTCAATTCAAACTTGGAAGATATACAAGTGATTTCCATCATACTAACTTTTACGTCACAAACATTATAAATAATGTTTTTCTGGACATGTTCTATGAAAAACGGTGAAATTATCCTTTTGAGTCTACTGCAAGCACCAATATAGGATGATTCACAGTACTGATTATATATCCAACTCAATATAATGGGCGATGGAAACGAAATCAAAATACGAACGGAGAGCAAAATAACACACGACCGACGCAAACTATTAAAAAAAAGACTACATATTAGAACAGTGGAAACTTAGGAAGTAACATTGAATGACGAAAACTATTAATTTACATAATAGAAAACTAATAAAAAAGATTATGGAGTAAAAATACAAAGAAGAAAACCTTTTTAATTATTTTCAATCAGCCAGAACTTAATCAATAGCAAGAGACGGAGCGATAGACGCAATACATTGAATTGTTTGCATGTAAACAAACCCATAGAAACGAACTTAATTGTTAATTTGAAGAGTAATCAATTCGGTAAGATACCATTATAACTAAATAAATATATTTTGTAATAAATACCGGTGTTTTAAATTCCAAATCAACTTCCAATTAAAACTTTGAAGAAATATAATAACCATGTTTAATATTACATTATTATCTACATCTACATCAACATCTACATTAATACCCTGTAAGCCGCCTTTCGGCGTGTGGCAGGGGGTGTAAACACCAGTTGAATCTAAACTACTTCCTTATTCGGTTATTGTCACGTATTGTTCGCGGAAAGAATGAATCTCTAAAACGATTCGTCCTAGCATCTATTTCTCTTAACTTACGGTCATTATCGGATCGACCGAGGTAGCAGGGGGTTTGCATGACGTCGATTGTATCTTCCGAAAATGTAGTTTCCCTGAATTTATTAGGCAATGGCAGCCTAGCTTCCAATCTCCTTTCTTTCAAGGATTCCCAACCTACATCTGAGAGCATTTTCGTAACACTTGCTTTTTTATCGTAGCATTTCTTAACAAAACGAACCGCTTTACGCTGCACTTTCTCGAGTTCGCGAGTATACGTTTCAACCGCCGGATCCCATATACTTGCCGCATATTTCAGATGGGGTCTGACCAAGGTCAATAGCATCGCTCTCTCACCTTTTCATCGCATTTACCGACAATACCCTTTACAAAGCCAAGCCTTTTACTTGCTTTGCCGCAGATTTTTCGAATATGCGTGCTCCAATTTAAGTTATTAGTAATGTTGATCCTGAGATATTCAACTGTATCTACTACTTTGATACTTATTCCATTAATTTTGTACGGGTGATTTGGACGCAATTTCTTCTTTTCGAAGAATTTAACTACGGAGCATTTACCTACGTTAATATCTAATTCCCATTTTTCGCACCACCTTTGGATGAGGACTAAATCGTTTGAGAGAGATGTCCGGTCTTCCTCGTTTGTTATTTCCCTATATATAACCGAGTCATCCGCAAATATCCTCACATTGCTAACTATCTCGTCACTCAAGTCATTGATATAAATAAGGAAAAGAAGAGGTCCAATTACACTACCTTGAGGTACGCCAGAGGTAACTTTGACTCTATTTGAGCTAACGCCATCCAGTACAACTTTTTGTTCCCTCTCGTAGAGAAAATCCTTAACCCAGTCGACTACTTCCTTGTTAATGCCCGCTAGCTTAAGTTTCTTAATTAGTTTGTAGTGGGGTACTCTATCGAATGCTTTTTTGAAATCTAGGAAAATAGCGTCCACTTGCTTTTTACTTTCGGCCAACTTTAAGATATCGTGTACAAATAGAGCAAGTTGGGTTTCACATGATCGGGACTTACGAAAACCATGCTGGTTCGCGTCGAAGAATTCATTTCTATCTAAAAATCCCATGAGTGAGCTTACGACGATATGTTCCATTAACTTTCCGGACAACGAAGTTATTGATATGGGTCTATAATTTCCTGGGTCCTCCTTTAATCCGCTTTTGTAAACAGGAGTAATATTAGCTAATTTCCAATCGGATGGGACCCTACCTTCATTTATCGATTTACAAAATATAATTTTGAGATAAGGGGCAACGCTTTCTGCCAGTTCTTTAAGCACTCTTGCTGGAATGCCTTCTGGCCCTGGCGACTTATTTGGCTTAATTTTGCGTAAGATTTTAACTATACCGTATGTCGTAAAAGTTATATTTGGCATGGAATCCAGTATATTAACCTTAGGGAGGATCTCTATGTTACAATCTGATGTGAATACGCTTTGGTAAAATTCGTTTAGTATGTTCGCTTTCCTCTTTAAATCGCAAGTAATGTTACCTTCAATATCCATTAGCGAGCTCACTGTTTGTATCTTTCCTTGTACCTCTCTAACGTAGGACCAGAAAGCTTTAGGGTCTTTCTCTAAACATTCCCCAAGAATTTTCTTTTTAAAGTTGCTGTGGGCGTTACGCATAGCTCGCTTGGTGTCGCATTTTGCTTTCTTGTGCTTTTCTAGCAGTAGTGATTGTGGTGGATTTGGAACAGGCTGATCTATTCCCGTAAAAGCCTTTACTTTTCCGTGCAAATCTCTCTGTTTGCGGAAAGCCCTTCTTACCTCTTTATCGTACCATCTGGGCTCGCAATCATTTTTAGAGTATTTCAAAGGTCTACAAATCTATAAATTTATGCATTATCTCCACGAATGATTTCCATGTATTCTCAGTGTTGTTGTTGCTTACGCGCGACTTAAATGAATTGAAATCGGTAGTTAGTTTTCCGTTAAATTCCTCGAAGTTGGCTTTGGAATAGAGATAAATTTTACGCTTGGGTTTCTTATACTTGCTAAGGTTTATCTCAATATCTGCAAAAACGCCTTTGTGGTCTCCAAGACCTTCGTCAATCGAAATGTTCTCTATGCGCTCAGGAAAGTTGATTAAAAGGAGATCGAGTATATTGTCACCCTTGGTTGGCGATTTTACTGCTTGGCTTAGCGAGTTTTTCTGAAGTAAATTTAATAACTTTTTACATGAGTCGACATCCCGGGACCTTTTTTTTATGCTATGATTATTCCAGTCGATGTCTGGAAGATTAAAATCCCCCCGATTATAGTTATACTCTGGTTGTTCTAACTCTTGTAGAAATTTATTTCGTCGTTAAGATTTCGTAAAACCTGTCGAGAAGAGTTTGGTGGTCGGTAAAACGCACATACATTTATGTTCGGCTTGTTCTGTTGGTTATTGTGCACCAGACGCTTTCTATATCGCTATCACTCAAAGTCCTCGGCTTGCTCCGGAGAGATGATTTAACCGCAATAAAAACACCGCCACCTGTCTTTTCCTTACGATCACGGCGATAAATAGTGCAATCCTTTGGAAATATTTCATTGTCGCTTATATCCTCATTTAACCAGCTTTCTGTACCTATAAAAATATCGGTGTCGTGGCAGCGAATAAGATGCTCCAAATTGGATACTTTATTTTTAACACTCCTACAGTTAACTATAGCAATTGATATTTTTCTTTCGCAAACAAATTTAGGCGGGATTTTCGGTAAATCTCACTTATTATTCGTTTCGCTCCTCGCCGCTTTTTCCATAAGTCGATCGGCCGAGTATTTCGTTCCCTTCAACCCACTAACTGGCCCACTCTTCATGAAATGGTATAAATGAAAACGACATTTTAACGTAAATATGTTGCAATAACCAGAAAATTGGTTAATAATGATATGACTTTTAAGCGATGGTAGATATCGATCGTGTTTTCGAAGGCTCCCGGAAAGTCATGTGGACAGCGCGTTTGCCTTTGGTGAAAGCGGTCCCTAGTTCGAAACCCGGTGGGAGCCAATGTGCGTAATAACCAAAGCTGTCGAAGCACTATTAACAATACTACTTCTACCCGTTTTTCAAATAAAACTTATTAGTACACTTATTACACTTACACACTTTTGTAGATAACTATATATACCTAAATATCTGATTCATGGAGGAATTTTGCAAAAATGGACACGAGATTCGAAAAACAAAGCTCGACTTCCGGTATACCAAATAACTTCAAAAAATGATCTACTCTAACGACACCAACCAAAGTGAAATTTGGTGTTGATACAAGAAGTAGTTTTCATGTTGGAGCGTCCACAAAGTACATAATCAGCAACTTCCGGTTTATCGGTATTTCACGAATAACTCCTAAATAATCAGTGATACAAAAATATGTTTCACACAAACGTTATAGTAACGTTATGGTTTACATTTTCTGAAAATTTTATATTCAATAGTATACATATAAATATCATAATTATGGAGATATTAAGCGAATATGGAAATTTGCTTTGAAGAATAAAGCTCGACTTTCGGTTAACCGATTTACTCCAGAAACTAATCAACTATAACGATATCAATCAATGTGCTGTAAATGAAGTATGGTATTGATACGACTAATGTTTTTTAAGTTAGATCGCCCACAAACACACACACACAGATACACACAGTCATCAATCTGAAAATTGTCAAAACGTGTTCTAGTCACCCCAAAACGTGAATTTCCGTTGAAATCTCGAGGTTGATTTTTTTCATGAAAACAATACTCTCTCTATACTACGTATTAGGAGAAAGTAAAGAAACGGGTTTTCCCTAAGAGCGTGATTTTCAGTTTTACACTGGGGAAACTGAGAGAGCTTTATCGTCGATAAAACACATGAATATTCTATTTAAAATCCCATTTAGTGTAATTAAAGCTGTATTTGTAGCTATTTATCACATGCTTTGCGTAATATTGACGAAATTATGCAGCCCTTAGTGAATTGTTGGTTAATTTATGAAGACTTACGATTGTTTTCTTGCTGGATTTACTAATAGATTTTTATTCTTCTGTGCATATGATTGATAGAAGTAATTGAGGTTTGAGTAAACAGTTATGCTCTTTTAACCACGGCTATTAAATATGTGTAGTTTTGTGCTAATCAATCACTTTACTCAGTTCTTTTTTAAAACTTCTTCACTAATTGAATTGGATAAATTAATCTGCATGTGACAGAGAGAAGATTTTCCGTGCATATTTACTCTAAAATAACGAGAAACTTCATTCATCTTATATTTTTTAGGATATTTCCACGATCTATGCGTTTTTTGCTTGAATTATGTGTTTGATCGAGGGATTGTAACGTCTCGTTGAGTCTGCCCAAGCGACATTCTTTCCCCGGATTGTAATGACTCCCATTGGTTTCATCAGTCGGCAAGTGTGAAGGGAATTAAAGGGTCGATTAATATTGGTGGAACAGTTAAAATTGGTGAAAAGCAGATGGAAGAATAACAGTGCTGAGATATGAGAAGCCACACTTCCGAACGTTCAGCGCGCGAGCCGGAAGGCGCGGCGAGCGTCACGCCTATACTCAAAAATTTATTTCTTTCTTAAATGAAATATAACCCTCGCCAATTTTTTTAAAATTGTAGAGGAGGGTAATATGTACAACATGAACAAAAAATGAGAAAAATCGAAGACACAGCTAACTGACACAGACACTTGTGTAACGTTAATGGCCAAAGATGTTTCACTTCCACCGTCTGGTCCGACACAGACCCATTCTTTTTTTTTAGTCTTCTTCACTGACTGAATTGAATGAAATCATCTGCATGTGGCGGATGTAAATTTTTCTGTGCATATTATTTACTCTAAAAGAACGAGAAACTTCATTAATCGTATGTATGTACTTCGTCAAAGAATTAATCAAAGGATTTGAATATTAGCCATAATCTTGGTAAGAACAATTTAGAGAAAGGAGATTCAATAATAAATAAGTAGGCGTGATTGACTCAATTAATCATATTTAAAGAAAAAATAAATACACATTTCCGAGAAGAGATTCGTTCTACCATTATGCTTTAATAATATCCAAACATTGACTTTATTTTCGAAAATGAAAGAAGAAAAAATATTGTAAATAAAAGATAACTTTGGTAAATAGACAAGTGGAGAAAGACGTAAGACTGTTGCAAAAGGAAGAAAATTCAACCTCTCTGGAGTAAGCACCATTCATTTGTTTAATTAAAATGGGGTGCTCAATGAATAACCTTCACAAAGCACGAACGAAATAACTCTCACCGTCTCCGTCGTAAGTGTGGGTCTCAAAGTCATCGTCAGCGGAGTTCTGCTCGCACTCTCTGCGCCTCTGCTCTATGATGTCCTCGATGGACAACTCGCCCATTCTGAGGAAATAATCACTCGACAGACCTACAACAGAGATAAGAGCATTTTAGAATCTTTAGGAATAATTGAGTTTTCTTATGAAATTCAATGTTGATATTATGTATATTGTACTGTAAATTAGACATTCAGTGATAAACTATATAAAAACAATTAACTTAAGTCTAGATTATCCTAAATCAATTTATAAAAAAACGATGAATTTCGATTGAAAAGAGAAAATTCCCCGCTGAAAGCTAACGGAGAAAAGCTTGCAAAAAAAAGGACACAGAAGAAGATGAAGTAAAAACAACAAAGAAAAAGTTTCAAGCAATAAGCGTTGCTACTATAAAAGATGGATGCATAGGAAATGATCAGTATATATGCTTTGTCCGATGTGATGATAGGTGAGCTCATACATCCCTCGTAAAATCTCAACCACGTATAAGGGAATTAGTGATATGATAGGTGAATACCTTTAGCTCAAATATTTGGAATATGAAGTACTATGAAAATAATGAGAAGAAAAGAAAAACTTGAGAAATGAAAGGAGATCGAATGAATATTAAATGTAAATTATGATGCATTCATTGAGTATCACCGCCTGAAAGTAAATTAGGTCAATAGATAGGGAGGATATTCTAATATCTAAGAAATGATTTGAACAAAAACTTTATGAATTGGTATCACAAGTTTACCTAAGGCGTGGACAGATGCAATACATGTTATTCTGATACGTGAACTAAGCGGATAGGTATTGAACTTAAACATAAAACCTCCACTCCTCTGCCTCAATGAGAGATGGAAAAGCCAGCGATGCAAATTATGATGAGTGTGATGAAGGCAAACGCTTGACCGTACATCTGAGAATCAAAAGATATATGGTAAACCTCAAATCGCTGGCAATTAGTATGGGAACCCTGAAACTTCGGCTCAATTTCGAAAAGTTAAAAAAATACTCTTTTTGTCCAGAAATACAAAAGTGCTGGCGTTAGCGTTGTTTGCGATTGCTTTTAAAAGGATCTACAATAAAATCCCTACAAGCCGCCTATCGGCGTACAGCAGGGGGTGTAAACACCAGTTGAATCTAAACTACTTCTTTATTCGGTTATTGTCACGTATCGTTCGCGGAAAGAATGAATTTTTAAGACGATTCGTCCTAGCATCTATTTCTCTTAATTCTCGGTCATTATCGGATCGACCGAGGTAGCAGGGGGTTGCATGATACCGATTGTATCTTCCGAAAATGTTGTTTCCCTGAATTTATAAAGATCCCAGCCAAGCTTCAATTCTCCCTACTTTCAAGGATTCCAAACCTTTTTTGCATTTGCATTTTTGTTACGCTTGCTTGTTTATCGAGGCATTGCTTAATAAGAAAATAAGAGTTGAAAATTATCATCGCTTAAGGAAAGACCATATTTTAAAGGAGAGCATAGTTTTAAACTTATGATAATTTAAAAAAAATAATGATAACTCACGCTAATCATTCAGTAAAACCATTCCGGTGAGATATTCATGAGTGTGTTTTGTAGTTGAGCATAATGAGAGCATTTATCATTATATAGATTGATATCTAACGTTGCAAGTTGTAAAAGACGGCTAAATGATTCTAATGAATTACATTTGATATCGTAACTCATTGATTTACTATGTAAATAATCTGCCTTAACCAACCGTGCCGTGAAATTCCCAATTAGGTAGCGGGTAATAAATAAAGCCTTTATTTCAATGAACGTTTATTGCCACACGTTAAATACTTAGCGTTCTTAATAAAGTAAATTTAAAGCAGTGAGTAGAGAATAATTAATTATAACTCGAGTTTACCACTTTGATACGATCTATTGTTTACAATAACTTTTAAATCCAATTTCCATATAAACACCTCGTGGTATTCTTCGGTCCGTCTGACAAATTGATCAGCGGAAAAATCGCTGGGAGAAATGCTTTATGGCTTCGGGGAACAGTAAAATCCTTGGGTTTAATCTCTCTATGTTTCTTATAAACACATGTTTGTTCCTATTATGGATTTGCCGTGGAAATGTATCTAAGGTCATTCAGCACCATTTGCTGGTTTAAATAATTAGCTCATGCCTCTACAGAACTATATCCATTGGCTGAAACTTGAGCTCGATTAAGACGCTAGATTCCTTGTTTAATGTGCTCTCTTAAAGTTTTTAAGATAACACTCATTCCACATTCTATTTTATGTTATTTGTTTTGTATATTGCCTAAATTCACGGATGACAAAGAAAGATAACGGAGTGGAAATGAGAAATCTTTTATAGGAGAACGAGGTAAAAGAATCCTAAAGGAGAAATGAGGCATAAATAAGGCTAAGGGTGGTGATTGCAATTTATAATTTTCGTATGGATTCTTTATTTAGTTGCCATACCAACAGGTAGTGAAGAAATACAACGAGTCGTTGTTTGAAGGAGGAAATTGAAATGGATTTGAAGCGGCATTAGTAATCAGAAAAACATATGGAAATATATTAGAAGATTTAATAAATATTAGAATACTATATTAGAATACTATAACATATATAATATTAGAATACTATAACCAAGTTGACTCATTTCATGACCGAAAGATTAATTTTACAATAAAATATATACAATCCTATTCATTCAATTGATGATTCTAAATCGTTATGAGGGAACTGCTTTCTCTAATTTAATTCAAAATAACAATAAATGAATGTTTTGAAGATGGTTAATCAAGAATGTCTCAGTTTCATAAATATCAAAGATTTTCCGTGTCCTGGCAACCAAATCTCCATCGAATGAAGAGAAATAAGAGGACCTCGACGAAAGCGTCCGCAGAGCGATTTTCATTGGCGCTTTAATATCCAATGAGTTGCTTACGATGTGAGAGACTTTCCTTAAAGCCACCAAAGGACGTCCTTCAATTCCTTGCGATAAACTCATCTGCAAGTGGAAGGAGTTGATTCAGTTGCGGCATGATATCGGAAACCTTAAAGCGAACACTTTCCTCGAAGTAAGACAACTCTCAGATATAAGTACCAAAAATACTTGCTAAATATAATTTGCGGTCACATATTATCATGATCATCATCCGCTAATGGCTATGCCTTGTCTCTGCTTCCAGGAGACCTTGCCTTCATCCATTCTCTTGAGCTGGCATTAGTCATCCACTGCCATCCTCACATTTATTTATGTATCCTTTTCCGGATATCTTCGATATATTTCTTCGTGGGTCTACCCCTTACTTTCTTTCCCAACACTTTTCCCTCTAACATAATCCCTACCATATTGTCATGTCGTTATGGGTTAGATATAAGAAGATACTTTGTAGTCTCAATCTGGCCCGAATAAAGGCCATTTATTATTTTTATTATTGTCTCAGTAGATGACCCAAGAATTTTACCTTCCTTTTTTCCATTACATTTATCAAATCCCTCTTTTCCTTCATTTCTTTTAAAAATTCAAAATCCGTCATCCAACTGATTTTTAACATTCTTCTCCATGTCCACATTTCTGCAGCTTCCAGGAGCACTCTCTCCATCCTCCTTACAGTCCAACATTCTCTTCCATAGAGCAAAGTGCTCCAATGCAAAGCTTTTGAAAATCACTTTCTCATCTCTAAATCTATATGCTTAAAGATTTCTTTTGCCTTGAAAAACTCGTGTTGTAAGGGCAATTCTTCCTTTTAACTCAGGTACACATCTTATCACTAGCGACTAAACCGCTTTAATTAGTCAACTTCCGTGGGTTTTAATGCATGCATTCTGTATAATTTTATTTTCTCATTCCCAGTAAATAATAATATCAAAAGAGAACATTTTTCGTCTACGCAATCTGAAAACATTGGAATTAAATCCCATTCAAGAGAAAACCAATTCAGTACGCTTCGAGTAACGAGCATCGATACAATAATCCTGTCGTCAGAAATGTAACTATCTAAAAGGCTCGGCGTCTCTATCAGATAATGAATTTTCATTGTAAATGAAAATGCGGTAAAGATGTCCAGTAAGAAAACTTTTAGGGAAATTTTCTATTCTTACTGATAGAAATAAGGGCTTGATAATCCCGCATAATATTGAATTAAATTAAACTAGAGGAAGGGCCCGTTGAAATTCAAAGGGATAATATGAAAATATAAATGAAGTTATGCTCTCCAAAGATTTTAGCAGCTAATGGTGGACGGGTAGATGACCCTCTTAGCCTTTAGATCACTTTATGGCTTATATATTTGTATGCATTAAACTTTTTATCTAGGAAAATAAATTGAGAACGAAATTGTTGATGTTTGAATAGTAAATAAGTATAAATATACTTGTAGTTATTTCATTCGTATACATTTACTAATATTTATTATACGGTTTAAATCAGTGGTTCCTAAACTCCTTTGGCTTATCGCCCCCTTTTCAGAAAAAATATTACTCAGAGCCCCCCTGGAATTAATTTTTTAAATGACAACCAAACAGAAAGATATATGTATTAATGTTTCCCATTTTTTCGTAAAATATAGTAAAGAAAGGTGTAATTTAGAAACATTGATGTTGGAAATCATGAAAATATTTATTGAACTCCGTATTAGTAATAAATAAAATTAAAAGTCATAACAATAATAAAATAAAAATAAATAATAATAATAAAATAAAAAGTAATACAAAAAGAGTTGAAACATTTGGAAACATCTTAATGAGAAGGTTGAACCTGGTATGCTGCTACCAATTTAGTAATCCTCGGCTCTATTTTCGTCAGCAGTAATCTTAAATCACCTAGATTGACTATTTGCAATCGGTTTCTCTTTTTGTTAATAACTTGGTTCCCGCACTATATCCATGCTCCATAAATATGATGAAGAAAATGCAATTTAGAACTTTTGAATTACAGCCCATATTTCAGGATAAGCCGTAGGAATCTCCTCTTGCAGCAAGAATTGTTGATAGCCGCTTTTGAATTTAAATTTCAACTCAACATTTTTAGTTACTTCCATCAGTTCATCTTGTAACTGTGAAGATTCCTCTGTGTTTGCTGTTGAAAAAGGATCCAAAATCCAATCAGGTATGTTCATTTTCAAAATATCATCAAATCGTTGATTAAAATCTGAATGGAGAGCATCCAAGTGCTCACAATAAGAAAGTATGTCTTCATCTTTTTTTCCGCACCTGATAAATTTGTGAAGTGGCTGAATTCCCCTCGTCCAAAATTTCGTTTGTACTGAAGAAGTTTTGTCACAAATGCAGAAATAACAGATTTTGTTATTATTAAATTCAGTTCATCACCTTGAAGCTGAACATTGCTTTCATTAAATTTTTTAAACAAGCCCGTCAAGTACGCGATGTCACTTTTGGATTGTAATGCATCATGTTTATCTTTCAAGAACTCCAGCAGCGAGTTAAACAGCATATAAAACCTATCTAAACAGGCACCCGTTGACAACCAACGAACTGCGGTTGAAACGGTTGAACAGTTGAAAAGAGTTTTCCGATGTCGGTTGTTTGATTAATTTTTCTTGTAGTGTTCGAAAATAAGATAAATCCTTATGTTTTTTATCACAATGAATTTTTGTCAAACGTTCTTGTAGTCTGGAAGGCTTCATACCTTCGTTTGAAAAAACTTTCTGGCAAATCTGGAAAATTGGTATTGTATTGTTTACAGGCCACTCAATAAAGCCACATTTAAAATATTTGATATTGTATCGTCTACATTTTTTCTTTTGTTGATCCATTAGTATCCGTAGAAAAAATAAAATTTTTATAGGGGTATTTTTAATTAATATTTTTTATAATTTTTGAAATATTTTTGTAAAATACAAACTAGAATAAATACTAATGATTTAAATAAACACGATATTATTAATCTTTTCGCGCCGGTAGAGTTTTCAGGAATGTTACTTTCAGATACGGAACGCTTTTTCGGATTTCCACCCTGCTGTATTTTGATGCAATGCTCAAATCCTGTCCCACGAACCGTGAATTACCAATTTTATATCACGTTGTATCTCAAGTTCTATCACTCAGAAATTAATAATTTTTTTGTCTGACTTACTCTATTATTCTGCTCAACGATAACGTTTAAAGATAATTTATTTATACATTTAATGGTTACAATTAAATATTTGTTTTGCATTGTCGTCAATTTTACGGGATTGAACATGAAAAAGTTGACATGCTGTATTTTTTAGATATCAGTTTTAGATAAGTATATGCTGCAAATAAAATAAAGAATAATGTTTGAATTTTTAATTTCTTTAAGTTTCATAATGAAAGCTATTGTTGTTTTCCCGAAATGGGATGGTAAGTGAATGGAAAATGTCGGGCGCTCGCTGTGCAAGTCAGCGCAGAGTAGGTGATTTTGTTGCATTTCGGTATCTGACTAGGGATAGTGGTTTTCAATAGTAAAGCCCTGGTCACACTAGGCTGTTTACCCAGCTGCTACTTAGTATTAACTGGTAGTAGCATCAGCAGGCAGCAGCTGGTTTTGTTTTCGGCTAACACTAGCTGCCAGTACTAGTGGCTACTTTGCAAGAATATGTCGTGTTTAGGTCGAAAGAAAATAATCCTTAAGTGGCTATTAAGAATTGGAGTGAATGAGCTTTGTTCGGATGTGCTAAAACGGAAGGAGAGGCGGTTGTGGTTTAGGCCACGGATACAACGGAGAGAAGAATTGGGAGCATCTTCAATGCTTTTAGAACTTAAAGACGAGGATCCAGAAACCTACAGAAAGGTGTGACAAATGTCGGCCAGAGAATTTGAAGAGTTGTGTGAACTAATCACACCTCTAAATAAAAGACAAGACACCATCTTCAGACGGTCTATTCGTCCAGTACGTTGTTCAAAGAAAAATTAGGCGTTATGAGAGAAATACATAAATCCATTTTTCTAAATCTTCTCTTCCTTCTTTTATGCTTCCACCGCCCCCTTACAGTTATTCATCGCCCCCCAAATGCACCTGTGGCCATCACCGCCCCCTTGGCTAGCTGCAGCGCCCACGAGGGGGCGGTAGCGCACAAATACCAATAAATAAACTTATTTTCAGCAATAAACCAACTGAGAAGAGAGGCGAGCTCTAGATATTATCACCATATAGTTTTGTTTTTCATCCATGATTCATTACTGTTAAAGTAACTTTTAAGAGTTAAATTTCAATGAAAGTTTAAATATCGACTGTAATACGTTTTCTAGAGTTTAAGTGAAGATTCCAGTCAAGGTTGGCTCTAAATATATGTTGTAATACCGGACCGAAGATAGGAAAATGAATTTTAAGTTGTACATAATTCCATGCCATGTAATCGATAGTGACAATAAGTTATAATTTTTATCGCACTGATATATTCTTTGAAGTCTACAAATAATTAAACATATTTATGTCTTACCATTTCTGTCGGAGGTTATGGGAATATCCTTTTGGGAAGGGAGATAAGGGGTGAGGTATGGGGGAAGGTGTGTTCATCTGTAAGAAAACCCTTTTCCGCAGAAAAATTCACGATTTCTATGGTCTCTAGTACATCCAAACGACGTCCTTTCTTCTCCTGGTGAAGGCGTGCCGTGCGTGGTGCTTAACAAGTACCAATATATTGCTAAATGTCAGCAGTTCATCGAAAATGCCAATGTGACCCGTTTTAAAAGTGATCCCACCAATAACTTCATATCACGCTTAAAGAAAAAATTACAAGACGTACACATATTTTCCCATAAGGATTCCTATTCCTTATTAACCATGAATCCTCTCCCTCCCCGTTTTTTCGGACTCCCTAAACTCCACAAACCCGAACAACCCATCCGACCAATTGTATCTAGCATCTCTGCCCTCGATCACAAGCTATCTTTTAAGTTAAACAGCATGTTTCGCAGCATCTCGTCTTTCTCCCCAAAATTTGGGATTTAAAACTCCACCGAGCTCGCCGATCAACTCTCAGGACATGTGTTCCCCCCGACACCGTGTTTGTTTCCTTTGATAAGATCAAAGACTTGTTCACTTCAATCCCGATCACTGATTCCCTCTCTCAGGCCTAAGCGGTTCTATCTGTCCTATACGTTGACCCAGTCATAAAAGGTGATCTCTCATAATAGAAGGTGGACTTGGATGAACCAGAATTAGTCAAAGATATTGTTTACAACACTACGTTTCATTGGATGGAGATATTAAATTGTGGTAGCACAATCTCATTAACACTTCTCTATGTTATCGATTAAAAAATACCTTAAAGTAAGTTTTTCTTCCTTAGACGATTAAAAATGGTCATCGATAACCCAAGAGAATTTTAGTCTAGACTAC
Source organism: Sympetrum striolatum (assembly GCA_947579665.1). Taxonomy (NCBI): domain Eukaryota; kingdom Metazoa; phylum Arthropoda; class Insecta; order Odonata; family Libellulidae; genus Sympetrum; species Sympetrum striolatum. Next base: position 85,317,972 of record OX388350.1, read on the forward strand.
TCAATACGTAAAATATGATATTGTTATAATTATATATTTCAAAGATGCAACAATCATTTTTGCTGCAAATATTGATAGCAAGATCCTGTAAGGAAATGAACATACATTTATGATCTTCTTCTTTTAAGAGATATAAATTTACCGTTCACTTAATACCTTGGGAATTATGGGAAATAAATAACAATCAATAAATCTAGGGAAAGTTTTCGTCCAAAAAATACATTCAGAATAGATATTGACGTACTTTCATTTGTAGGTATCAATATGCAGATAGAAAGTACATCGTCAATGTTTGAATGATAGTGACACGCCTATCAACACTTTTATTTGCTTTTTTCAGTTCATTGTTCTTAAGTTTATCTTAATTAACAATTCCTTATTACGAACACTAGCAATAGGAATTTGTTTTCTGGTATTCGGTTTTAGTACAAATAACCTGTTTACCAGGGACTGAGCTTAACTTGCATCTTTCCTTCAAGCATCTTTCAAGAGCATTTCTTAAGTATTGCTTAAGAAACTTTGGAATATCTCCTTTTCTATCTTTACGTTTTCCTTTGCTAACCGATATTTCCAGCCGAAATAATAACTACATAGAGATATTTATGCTGAAATCAAGCATTTTTTAATATTCGAAATAAAGGGAAACAATTTCTTTAGTTAAACAATGAAGCATAGCGAGTATAAAATATAATTATTGCAGCATGTGATTATCACGCTAAGGAAAGGGTTTAGGTGACTTTGCACATAAGGGCGTGCACCCAGGAAAATTCCCAAGGAAAAACGGACTTGAAAAAAGTCTGACAGGGCCGGGAATCGAACCCGGGATCTTCCTCTAACCGGGAGGCTGCCTTAACCATCTAGGCTACCCAACCAGAACTGTTCTGGTAGTAGCTGGTAGCTCTGGTCGGGTAGCCTAGATGGTTAAGGCAACCTCCCGGTTAGAGGAAGATCCCGGGTTCGATTCCCGGCCCTGTCAGACTTTTTTCAAGTCCGTTTTTCCTTGGGAATTATCATGCTACTTTCGACTGTTATAATATAAAATTTTCCAGGAATAACTTCGGTCGAACATAATATTTTATGTTTGGAAAAAGGAATTTAAAGGATGGTTGACGAAAAAATTACTGATGTTCGAGTTATACCGGAAATAACAAATAACTGACTTAATTGTCCGTACGCCAAATATAAAAAGCTAATCTACCGGATGCGGTGTTAAGGATGTTACCAATTACGAATAAGCAGATTTAATTACATCTAATGGATAACTCCACTGCTGTGATTTCCATCTAGTCTAGATCTGGTCGTTGTGCCTTATTCCTGTTGTACGCAATAGCTCCGCTCGCTCAAACACAAGAGTTATCTTCATAAAGGTAAGAATTCTTAGAACTTATTTGGCATTAATAAGGTCTGGCTTACTACAAACTAATATAAGATTTAAGAGCACCTTATAAAATGTAAAATAAGGAAAAATATTACTGTCTATCCCAAGATTTCTAATGGTAAAACCAAGGTAAAGAACCAAAAATAAATGAAAACGATAATATTCAGGATATTAATATTATTATCTATTATTCTGCATAGACCCTTTCAGAATGTCGCTTGACTCATTGTTACAAAGAATGTCTGTGTGTAAATTCTGGTAAATATTTTCTTGCTTGTGTAGTTTTCTTTATATATTCATATACAGTGGAACCTCGGTTCACGACCAACTCGGTTTACGACCAGCATTGGCAACCAAATTTTGACTCGGTTGGCGTACAACAACTCGGTTCACGACCAAGGCGGCCGAGCAGTTCAGTAGGCAACCCCTTGCAACATTATTGCTCGCTAGTCGACGCTGGCATCATGTGCCGATAAGTTCAGTCCCGCTTCCTTTGTTTGTGGGTTAATCTGATAGTAAGGTAATACAGTGAAACCTGCCTTAAGCTGATCCTGAATAAAACGGAATACTATCTTATCCGGAAAAAAATTTTGGACCCGGCGGACGTAATAGGGTTTTACATTAGTGTTGGGGGATGTCCCGCTTTTTGCGGGACGTCCCTTTTTTAGCCTTCTTAGGACACGTCCCGCCAGAGCCCTGAGTGGGACGTGAAAATCCCGCTCTATCATCTAACAATCTTCTTCTTCTGGTGCCACTTCTATCGGAGATTGGAAATCATCATGGCCAATTCATCTTTCTTTTTTCCTCTTCTAAGGAGTTCAGTGGAGTTGCAGTAAAACCTCTTTTTTAAATTACTCATCCAGGAAAATCTTCTTCTACCTCTGCTCCGCTTCCCTTCTATTTTTCCTTGCAAGATATTCTTTTGTAGTTCGTATTTTACGCCTCTTACAATGTGACCGAAATAGTGGAGTTTCTTGATTTAACGATAAGTATCAAAGTTATCGCGGTAGGTATGTACATACTATCTTGTCTGTTGGGCGACTGCGACAACGACAAAGTTGACCTAGAAAATATGGTGCTCAAGGTTTATAATTACTTTTCCTACCACGCAAAGAGAGTACAGGCGTTGATAGATTTTCCGAATTTTAAGATTCCAAATTTGCTCCAGTTTTACGACATGTAACCGCACGTTGGCTATCCCTTCTTCCGGCCATAGAGCGTTTAGTGAAATCGTACGTGATATTAAACAATTTCTTCGTCACTTTGGGAGAAGATAAGTGCCAATCAGTTATTTGGGCGTACTTCAATGATGAACAGACGGAAGAGTATCTCGTCTTTTTTCAGAATGCATTGAAAATTAAGAAAGACACCGTACTGCAGCTGGAGAGTGACAGACTGTTATCCATTGAAGCGTTTAACTTACTTACTGATCTCAAGAAAAGAATTAACCAAAGAATTGAAGACCAATTTTTAGGATTCACATGTAACAATTTAATAATAAAAATGCCTGCTTTTACTGATTCCAATAACAAATCAAACTGAATATTGTTTTTTAAAAACTTGTTACAATATATAGAGGCACGATGATATTTCGGCGAATGCAATTCAATTAACACGTTTCAACCATTTGCTCTGAAAGCTAATTTAGATTATAAGATGGTCTTAAATATAAGAATAACCTCCAAAAACCATCAAAGACTTACTTACAGCAACTTATACGCATTTCGACTCCTAGGAGCCATCCTCAGAGTAGGACAGAAGTAGAAAGACTGCTACGAGGCAGGATAATTAAAGAAAAAGCGTAATGAAGAAACAAGACGAGCGACAAACGTCAAGAGTCAAAACTGCCTTATCCGGTTACTTGTTGACACTTATCGGCGCTGACTCACAAGTGCTGGGAACCGGCGTTCTATGTGTTCGCACCTTAACTATGTTGCTGTTAGTCAAGCGTGGAATAAGGTGTAGTCGTCGGAGTGCTTTGTGTGCTCTTGTAACTTGAAAAACTTTTTGTTTAAATTGTGCTTAACTACTGCTAATTTTAGCCCCCATTATGGCTCCTAAGAATGAAAAAGAACAAAGTGATAGCAGTAGTAAGAAGACTAAGCGTATTACTGTTCAATTAAAGAAAGAAATTGGAGCGAAACATGAAATCGAAAATCATGTAACCGATCAAGCTAAACAATACGATATGGCTAAATCCACGATATCCACGATTATAAAGAACAAAGAGGCTGTAAAGGCTGCTTATGTAGCAAAGGAAGTGACTGTAATAACGAGACTAAGGTGCTAGAATATGTAGCAAAATTGTTACTAGTGTGGATTAATGAAAAACAGTTAGCTGGTGATAGTGTTAGTGAAGCTGTTATTTGTGAAAAGGCTGCTACATATTTATTTGTTGAAACAACCACCGAGTACAAGTAACGAAGGTGAGGAGTTTAAAGTCAGTAGAGGGAGGTTCGAAAAATTACGAGGACGGTCCGGCATCGATAGCGTAATAAGACATGGCGAGGCAGCAAGTTCAAACATTAATGCTGCGAAGGAATTCGTTAATATATTTGCGAATTTAATAGAAAGTGAAGGCTTCGTCCAACACCAGGTTGTCAATTGCGATGAAACTGGTTTATTTTGGAAGAAAATGCCAAAACGAACGTGCATCACCCAGGAGGAGAAGGCACTTCCCGGTCACAAGCCTATGAAGGATAGGCTTACACTTTTTTATGCGCAAACGCATAATGAAAACTCCACCTCCTCGACCGCCACCCCAACAACGAAGGTATCTTACGTACATTTTTAATTTTAATAATAATATTCACGTATTATAATTTATGTTTTTATTTATTTTTACAACTAATTTTACATTTAATTTACGTGCATTCTAAACAAAAATACGCTTAAAAATACAAAATTTCTGAGTCAGGAACGGATTAATTGTATTTACATTAAATTCAACGGGAGAAATTGTCTCGGTTCACGACCAATTCGGTTCACGACCAGGGTCCAGGAACAGATTTAGTTTGTGAACCGAGGTTCCACTGTATGTCATATTTTGTATATTTTGCTTCTATTCTTATTTAGTGCAATCAGGTATATTTATTTTAAATTCGTCATTTTCTTTGTTTGTTGCTTATATTCACTTTAAAATGGGGACAGAACTGCAGGGGAATAAACCTTATGGTCTAAGTTAATAACAGTTAGTATACGGGACATTCTCTTGATATGTAAAGGGAAAACTTGCTTTCAAAGTCTATCTATAGTTTCTCTAAGCGGCTGCTTTTTCCCTCTAGCAATAAGCTACCCGGCCAGAAATTCTTCTAAAGCCGTTTTGGGAGCTTAGAGGGAAAGTGTGGATTCGTCCAACTAATGTAAGCGTCTACGGCCACGACCTCATCGGGGCACCGCCAACACAATGTGATATAAAGGAAATTTTAAGAAAAACTCTGTTAAGGAAACAAAAGGAAAAAGGCAATGATAACTTTGCACAAAGAAAGAAGCCCACGTCAAAATTTTTACAGTTCCTTTTTTTATTGGGATTTTTCCAGGGTGCATGTGTCCCTTACGCAAAGTTATCCTAAACTATTTTCTTTTGATAATTGATTACAAAAAATTACTACAAGAAAAAATAGTTACGTCTAAAGTGATTACACCTAATTAGTGTTGCAACAAATGTGATACGTACTTCATACGGTAAAACTCCGTCTAATGTAACTCCAGATCAGTGATGTGAAGTTACAATTTGCAAGGCATTAGAAATATTCAGATGATCTCTTTTGTAGAAGTCTTTAGCTTAAATACACATTTAAGATGCAGTGTGGTCAGCTGATACAACTCTGGGGCTATGTAACAGGGTCCTCAGGGGTAGTCGATCGAGCGTAAAAGATGTGGCTTATTTCTCACTTGCGCTTGAGTACTGTGGCGCAGTTTGGAATCCGCACGAGTGTATTACGCAATAGAGTTTATTTCTTTCTCAATAACACCTCATTAGAGCTTCGTCTTTTACTATTTTATAAAATTCATTTTCTCCATTTTTCTTTACAGAATGAGTATGAAGTTTAGAATGCTGAGGTTCATCATCCTCTTGGCGTCCGGAATTGAATCGCTTGCTGAAAGTGAGCCATTTCACCAAACGAATGGGAGTTATCTCGAAGGTGACATCAACAGAGTACTGCCAATGAATGATAATTTATGCAAGAAGAAAACGTCTTGTTTATGCAAGAATACGGCTGACGGAGTTTACTACCAATGTGATTCACTTTTACGTGCCTCTCTCAGGCATTACAGGGAAGAGGGTAATGGCACCAGTTTACAAATCTACTGTAACGAAGCAGTTGGAAGAGAAGGCATCAGTACCCATATACTACATTTATCTAGAGTACCAGTAGATGCAGTCCATCTTTACGGTTGCCCACCCGACTCCATCTCAGACTTCCGACATCCCGCCAAAATACAATCCCTATTCCTTTTCTGTGAAGAGAGAAAAGAAATTCTGGCTCCTTATCAATTCCAAAATCTAAGCAGCTTGAAAGAATTGAGTATATCATGCGTTCACCTGAGGAAACTACCGGAGAACTTATTTAAAATGAGAAAACATAATCTCTCCAATATCACAGAATTGGAATCCATAACCTTCGAAAACAATAAAAAACTCTCCTTAAGAAAGACAGACTTCACTGGATTGCATAGGCTAAGGTATCTTAATATTACTAAATCTTTTTCCAAAAAGGAAGACGAGGACCTTTTTGAGCCAATTTATAAAATCAATAATTTAACAATATCTGAAAGCGGATGGAAGAGTTTACCAAGAAGTTTTGCGCTACTTAGAGAGCTGCGATATCTTGAAATATCTGAAACATCCGTTGAAACGATCGGCGTTGACTTATGCAGTCAACAGAATGGCGTTATGGATATCAAAGTAATAAGAAATCCCTTTCTTGACTTTCATCCCGATTGTCTGCAAATGTATAATAATTCTAGGTACATGGACTTTTCTGGAAACAACATATCCAATTTACCAAATAGAACAATAATACTGAATAAGTTAGTGCATTTTCGATTGAATGGCAACGGTCGTGACATCAGAGTCTTGGAGAATTTCATTGAAAGTAAATCACTACTTTATATACAAATGAGGAATTCTTCCATTCATTCGATTCACAACGACTTCTTTCGCAGTATTCCCAATGTTGAAATAGTGGATTTAAGTCACAACAAACTCACCTACTTGCCAGACGGATTTTTTGAATTAAATGAGAAATTGTTGTTCGTTTTAATACGAAGTAATGAGCTAACTTTTATCCCACAGAGTTTATTTGATAACAAATTTGAATTGTTTTTTATCGATTTGTCCCACAATAAAATCTCCAAAATCGATTTAAATATCTCCTCAGTACTCACTTCATTGGAATTTTTCGATATTTCCCACAATAAATTAACCCACATTCCAAAAAATCCCTTCTCGAATATGCCGAACATTAGGGAATTAGATATTTCTAACAACAATATATCCCAAATTGACAGCGATGCTTTAAAAGATATGAGACATTTAAGTACACTTCGGATAGGAGGAAACATGTTGGAAAATGTATCCTTTCACAATTCCAATTCTTTAAATTATCTCAGCGCTGAAAGCAATAAATTCACCGAAATAAATTGTACAAATACACCTAAGCTCGTTGAGCTCAATTTATCGAACAATTTTATCAAGAAGCTTGACCCAGATACTTTCTTATTTTGCCCTAACTTGAAATATCTAAACTTATCCCGCAATATAATTGGAAGTTTAATCGGGTTTCCAGGTTACCCATTACTTCCGGAAAGATTTATCTCGCTAGATTTGTCATTCAATCGTTTAAAATCCTTATCTAGTTTAGTTTACAGACGCTTCTTCACGTTAAACTTAGAAATAGACTTTTTGGATGTCTCTGGTAATCCAATTGAAAGTTTCGAGCTCAATTGGCTAGAAGGAAAGCGTCGTAGGGTTTCCCTAAGAAGCTGCAACATATCGGCATTGACTTATGAAGATGGGATCGAAGTGGATATATCAGTATTGGACCTTTCTCACAACAAAATACACTCGGAAATCTGGCCTTGGTTCTACGATGAAGACCTTAAATTAGCAGGAAGTGTATCTCCATTCGAGAAGATGGAAACTTTGGAAGTGAGTAGTTTCAATTTTTTCCAATCTTTCTTAAATTATTGATTACTTCCCTCGCGTTAAATATGCGCGAAATACTTGCTCGAACTCACATCAAAAACTGTTATTCATTAAGATGATTCTAGATTAATTTAGCCTAGTATGCGTAATTATATAGGTAATATCTTAAGGGAGCTATGTCATTGAACAATAATTCTGTATCGATAAATGTTAAGTTATAAAAGTGCCTTTAATATTCAGGAAAATATGAAATTTTGAATAATTAATATGGTTTTAATTAGCAATGAGTGTATTTTTTTAAAGGAGCTCTACTTGGCTTATAACGATATAACGGTTATCCCATTGGATTTTCGAATACATAAACCTAAGCTGAGGATACTGGATCTTAGCTATAACAAGATAAAGCATCTCACCTATGAAGAACTGCTATTTTCTACTTATCGTATGGTCAACGATGGAAATTTCGAGAAATACTATGCTCACCACGGCCTAACAGTGAATCTACGGAACAATTTAATTCGAAGCATAGATTTTCCCCACACAATGGTAAGTAGTTATGTTTTTTGAATGCATTTGTGTGATAATTGGTATATCAAGTAATACTTTCTCAGTTGAAAGTTTTGAAATATCTAAAAAGAAGGACAATTTAAGATTCAAATGTTTAACTTGCTTACTATACTTTGAATCTATGATCAAAATTGCTTCTTAGCGTCAACAGCGTATATTCAGGTAAGGTTTGATATATCCGTGTATTACATCAATGTGCCCAATAGAGGGCGTAATGTGCCGTTGTTGCGCTGTTCCCAAACGAAATATTTCCTTATGATTTAATATGCATTCGAAAATTCTCGTTTAGCATAAGGAATACGACATAAAAATCATTACTTTTCGTTAATAATATTTTTTTCAATAAAAAATAATTAAAAATTATAAATAATATCACAGAGAAGAAGTGTGTATAATATTTTGACTAATAATGTATTTTGCCAAAAGTGGAGAGTAATGGAAATTGCAGAAGAGTGTCACTGAAATATATAAGTTGGCGATCACCCATTTTCTTTCAGTTGGCCCGGAACATTACCACAATATGCGAGAAGCACAAATACAGCCATGCCACTATTCAATTAGGTAGTAATCCATTTGAATGTGGGTGTAAAGTGATTCCTTTTCTTCGTGTGGTGGAAGAGGACGTAGTGCTCTTGAGCGAACTTTGGCGCTCTAACAGGAAAGACTGGGTGCTGCAAGCAAGGATAGATGCCACCAATTTAACCTGCAGGTAACGCCGATAATGAGGAGACTTTAAGTAGCTTTTATATTTTCTACGGTTTTTCAAGTCAACTTTCTTAAGTCCGTAATATTTTTTATCATGGTAATATAGTACCCCGTTTTGTCTCAGGGATGGGGAAATATGGGTAAGTATACACTCTTTTGAAAAATCTACAATATGTGATATAAAAATGCTTGATGTGCGAAATCAAATATTTACACCCGTTGAGATTATTCCGGTAGTTTAAAATGACAATACCAGTAAAAAACAGCAACTGAGCCGAATATGTAAATCAAAGGTATTAAAAAAATATTTTGCTCTGGTTACTTGTCACATGGTCCAAAAGTGATTAAAAAATTGTTCTCTGTTTGCCTCTTACAGCATCACTCTAACACAACCCAACGTGTTTAGTTGAAATTTGACCGAATGAAAATACTTATATAGAGAGATGGAGTGAGACTTAGGATACTTCTTATTTTAATATGTATCTCAGCTAGTTTTTGATATTTCGGTATTTCTCATACTGAACACATTCATTTTGTCACTTCCTCTTTCCGATATTATTCCTTTGAGTTAATGAAAAGAGATAAAATATATGAAATCCCTTTGTGGATAAAATTGAGAGCAATATATCCCTTAACATAATGATTGAGTCTTTTAAATACTTATTCACTTAAACACTGAATCCGGATTAAAGAAATTAGTGAGACATAATTTGTGTGCTATGAAGACTATATAAGATTTCCATAACCTTCGTCAGCCGCACTTACAGCATCTAATCGATTAATGTGTCGACTCTGTTTCTTCACAGGTACCCTGAATCTTTAAATGGAAAATCGGTGGTTGATGCGGAAACTTGGATGTATCATCTTCTGCCAATGATGGTATTTTGTGTTTTGTCAGAGGATTAGGACCATACCGTTTGATGCACCTATCAGTCAAATCTGTTACACTTTGGTCCAGACGGCCTCAAGGATTCGATTCAATCTTCTGTTTGTAATCGCAATCAATTGGTCATCCTTGAAACAGGCAGCCAAAGAATTCTCCGAGGACGAAGTTAGTTACCATCAAAATGGAAATGAAGACTCTCGCTCATGATAATATATGTTATTAATTCTGTTAGACTGGAACGCGGTAAATTGTATGGGAGAGAAATTCTGGGAACAATCTGATGTGTTAACAGTGTGCATTTGCAGGTTTTAATAAATATTTTTATTAAATACCCTTATTTCTAAAGCAGCCACTCCTCACTAATTTTATGACTTGAAATTGTTTCTTATTACCTATATTTCTCCTGCCGAATATGTGCGAGATAAGACTTACGATAAAGTGTCTCCCAGAAGGAGCCTATGCTTCCTTTTATTTTTATTCTCGGCCTGTACAATGAAAGGCTTCATTATTGTAATGAAGTAATCAATATTAATCTTTGCAGCAGTACTCTGTATCGTTCTTATTTTTAATAAAATATCATAATTTAATCTTCATAATATATCTAGTATCAATAATTTTAAATTGGAAATAGGGATATCTGCTTTCAGCCTTTGTTGTTTTGCATATACTTACTAGCAACATCAAATGTAATTAAACATAAATAGACATGCATTATACGAAATACTTAAAAGTAAAAAGATGTGATTTTATAACCGTCTCTTGCATTCATTCAACGAAATGAATTTCATTTATTCGTTTTTTTGTAGCAGACTAAATTTTTGGGGCGTTTAAATTGTATTTTGCACAAGTAGTTGTTGATTAATATTTTTTTAAACCTATATCTAGCATAATAGCTTCACATAGAAACGGTACCATTTTTTATAAAACAATTTATTCAATGGCTTTTATTGTGTATTATCAGTATTTCGGAATACATTACGTAATTTCTCGATTTGAGCTATAGAAAAATGAATTTATTTGCTCTAACTTATTAGAAGAAAATATACAGAATGTTTATTTGATATCCAATTATAATTATTTAGCCTAATGAAATAATATTTGCTCTGCTTTACTGTAATTGTATTCTTTTATTCCTTTAATTTCGGATTTTAATATTTAATCTACGGAATCAAAGGAACCATTTCCCTTGAAATATGTATGGACACTTAAAATTGGTAGCTGAGAGTAATGTACCCTTCCGAGTAGTAATGTTAACTAATAGATGCGTAAGAATTATCAAGTTCATTTATGTAAATTGTTATTCCTGGCCATTATACTTTCCAATTACTAGTTGAAGATCTTATAAGAGATTGGCTTAGCACACACATACGTTGTATCACTGACAAATTTCTTCGAAATAAATTTTTTTAAATAAATAATTTACCGCTATTGAATGTTAAGACATAAAAGGGAAGATCATCTTAATAAACTTAGACATAGAGATCATATCTAAAGATACGTCAACTTTCTTATTGCTTATCTTCCTGTTTGTGATGATGGACTTTTGGCGTTTGAAAAGCAGTCGCAAATCGAGAACAACAAGGTTTTCAGCAGTATCCACGAATTTTATGTTTTGTTTAGGGCACCGTAAAGATGGTTCGTGACCGTATTCCAGTGAAGAGAAATAAAATTGCAGACACATTGTGCTTCCTTTGCTTCGAACATATTGCAGAACATTATTATTCGTCGTTCCCAATTTATTTAATGAGAAAATGAAATTCTTTACCTGAATAACAGAGAACCATTTTCCACAGTAGTTACTTGATCGGATACTTTTAAATCGAAATACGCGTTACTGGCATTTATACGGCGTATGTAAATATCCTTTCAAATTAAAGGAAATTATCATGAATAAAGTTGTGATCTTCAAACGGATATCAATATGTAAATGCCATTCTAATTTGGACTTGGACTCGCAAAAAAACAATGGATAGTTATCTTAACAAGTAAGAATAGGAAATAATGATACGGAAAGCGAATTCAGTCAAATATTTGTTGACGTTGACGGTTTAATTCCAAGGAAGGATATATATATGCTGTGTAAATCAGAAAGATGACTGGAAAAAAATATATCAAAAGAATAATACAGATATTCAGTTATCACTCATATCATGTAATTGATTCTTATAGTTCATTACCTTTCAAAAGGTTCATGTATCTTAATATTCCCTATTCAACGCAATCGTTTTTTGATAACGTTTATTCTTTACTGGTCTTAATTCCTTGTGTTTTTTCACGAGGAAATGAATGAGCTCAGAAGCAAAAATACCTTGGTCGTCAGGTTCTGTGTAGTAACAAACATTTTAAAAACCTTTTGATAATTTCATGGAAATTAGTGCAGTTACGGATCGCAACGAATATATCATAACCAAAATAACAGTCATTCGTCAATTTATTCTCTTTCATTCCTTGTCTAGGTTTAGTAGTATGATTTTTCTAATTTAATTTGCGAAAGAAATTAAGTCTGCAGGCGATAGATATTGAACTTATTTAAATTATTTTCTATCATGAACTATCAAATGAATTCATTTTCCGTTTCCCTAAATGTTATTTTCCATGCATTTCAGCTTTACGTGAATAACTATTGATGAAAATATTAACCTCTTATCAGTTGTTTTATTTTGAAAGATATAGCTAACCACGCCGTCTGTTACAAAAATGATTACTCATCTCCTCAATTCACGGAAATATTCACATCTCTCGATTTGAATATTACAACGACATCCAGTTCGATTGTAATTTAGAGGGTTCAAGAAAAAAGAAGAGATAGTGTGATACTGTTGGAAGCTTGGAGGAGAGAAGTAACTCTGTTTTCTGTGAAAAAGTTTATAATTCTGTATGAGGAAAGGTGAGCAGAGGGGTGAATCCAGCAGTGGAATAGAATAGGAGAGAGAAACTCAAAAGATTCAAGAATAGTAAACTGAAATACTTATGGAATGATTTGGTAGTTATACTTTGTAAATTCACCTTCAATATCCGTTTTATAGCTGAGAAAACAATTTAAAAATTCACAACCAAACTCGCAAAAAGTCTTGATTTTCCTTGATTCAACAAACTCGATGACCCCATTCTTTAGTAACCCTTTTTCTTTTAGATTATTCTTCGCAACGTTGTGACCCAACGAAAACCCTGTGACCGTCTGGAGGTCGGATTTTACGTGCACTGATAAAACCGGATGCAATAATAAATAATGCAATACGAGTTTTCTCAACTGAAAAAGTAAAGCTCACTTGAAAATGGACGAGGGACATCTTTAGTAAAGAGAAGCTCTGGACGTTGAGGATTGATGCGTCGTTGCAGATATTCCAACTGCTGACCAATGAATTTGTTTAATATAATTATTAATTCCATATAATTGTTAATTTGCTTACTTTGAGATCGAGAGTTCTGAACTTAACCGCGAACTAAAACGACTGTACTTCACTCCAATTCCAGTTCTGATTGTTTTCGGAAGCAATAGTTTCAACATACAGTATTTTATTTGCTATGTTTTTGTGACAAATTATGTGTCTTAGAAAGAATAGTATCCTTTATAAAATTCTACCAGTATAACTCAATGAGGAAGATCTCTTTGATTCAGTTCTTATTGAAATGCGGTGCGAATAAGTGGTAGCTTGTATATAATCAAGTATATACTCCGTCTTTTATTTATTCGTTAGGAAACAGCGCGTTGGAATCACTCAAAGATCATCAATAGAATACATATAAATGGAATCTATAAATAATGCGATAATGCAATGAAAACAGTAGACTGCATAAAACGCATTTTTGTTGGATGTGATGTAAACGTTCGAAAGTGAAGGAACTCTATTTCGAACAGATTTGAATACGTGGCAATTTTAAGGGATCCAGATGATGAAAGGTGTACCCACGAATTTGAAAAGGTACAGCGCAAAATATATCGAGATGTGTGTTTGGATAAGCTGGCGTTGTGTAAATACTATCCGAAGCAAGTCTTTGAAATGAAGGATATAATATGAATTCAGAGAAAGTACGTTTGCGGATGATTTAATCGGGATTAGGAGACTCTTTCGTTACTTCTTCTGATTGGAAAATTTTCATAAGATAAGATATTTAACATCCACGAGTTAAAATATCGAAAGTTTCAAAGTAATTCTTCGATCAATTAAAAAATGTTAAAATGGATAATGTCTCAGCATTACCGTCGGTGGTGAAAAGTGAATCTAAATTTCAATAAGCATAAAAATAGGAAATTAATCCTTTTTAAACTTTGGCGCACGATAAAATCAGTGATGGAGAGGAATTTAAAAAAAATGGACGGAGAACTTCCGACTCTTTGATTAATGCAAATGCGAATTAACGAACCATATTTCACAAGCATTTGATTTCAGTCTGTGTAAGTGGGATTAAACTTTTCCATTTCCCTGAGATGAATTAACATGTCTATAGGCACAGTACTTTCACTGCTTATGTTCACGGCAGAATAAAAGAAAATTAGATTGCAAAGGAAGGAAACCTCTGTCAGACGAGTACGAGGAAAGCGCTCTCAATATCAGAAAAATTATAATTCTAAAAAATCCCCTATTATAGCAAACTTTGTAGCCGATGATGGGATAATAGTGATAATAAATGCTATAAATTGGATTATTAAAGTATTGGTGCAATAATGATTATTATTAAACAAAGTCTACAGTATATAAACAAAAATTTTTAAAAATATTTTCACCCAAAATATCAATTATATTTCTGCACCCATGCATTTGGCCATCTCTCATTGGAGTGTCCGGGTGATACACCTCTGTGGGAGAGATGTCCCATTAGCATAAACTGAAATAAATCTGGAAAGAGCTATTTACATGACAAAATAGTTTAAATTAACTTGAAGTTAGGATTTTACTAAAGGCTTAAGTTAACTTTAAAACATATTTAAAAGTTTAATCTTCAAAATTTTAGCCAAAAATTGTAGTACATTTAGAAAAAAATATCCATTTAAAGTTATAATGAAATTTGCAATCGGTATGAATGGGGGCTAGAATACACATCGTCCATACGCGTGAAGAAAACTCCTATCGGCAGTTCATTGAGAAGTTTAATGCAAAAAGCTTAATCCATAGCTTTTCTAGTTACTTCCTCGAATATTCTTCCAACCTTTATTGGTGTCCCTTCCTACCAAAAATATTAATCTGATCACCTTTAAGTTGGGTCATTTTGAACTCAGAAATATAGTAAAAGTATTCATACAACAAATAAAACATTAAATGTTATAAATAGGTGCGAAACAGCAATGCATAGCTTCCGCAACGAGCAACCGTGTGAAAGAATCGACGAGGATGGAAGGTGCTGCAAAACAGCTTAATTCACTGAATCTGCCTTCTTATCTAGTCCCTTAGGAGGCATCTCAGTCACCTTCAGAGGCATTTAAGTGGCATATTGAAGCTTGATCATCAGTTTTCATTGCAAGTGGTATCTTCGTACGCAAAAATATTGTCGTTTTAACCGAAAATATTTGACAATTTCGATATTTTTGTCGAAATTTCGAAACTTCGAGACAAAAATTCTCACAGAATATATTTTTGATTCCGAAAACAAATTATCTTTGTAATGTCCATGTGGGTGAGCCACTTTTGCCTGGTGTTACATCTCGATCAGAAAAAAGTGGAAAACGCTCTACCCCAAGGCTTGCTAAGCAATACGTCATCTTTTGATTGTGCATAAAATGCATTCGATCGTGGTTTATATTTGAATTGACATTTTAATGGAGAATACAACATTTTTCTTGAAAAAAACCTTAATCAGCATCATCTTAAATTTAAATTGATATTTATAGGACATACATACAAAAAGATAACACTGGGGAATCTATCCCGAGAAGAGATCTATCCTCTCAGTACGGGAGAGATGCCCTTGCAACCAGTTGGGCTTCACTTTTAAGATGCCCAGTCACTGCACGTGGATACTATATGAACCTATAGCTACAAGTTTTCGCCCTTTATTTCAAAATATTCAAACATTTAAACTAATGCCAACTGGAAAAATTTTACTCTATCTTATAACAGGACGAAAAAAACAATACCTACCTGAAATGATGTTATAAAACTGCGTAAAAAGAATTAATCGCCGTGAAACTCTTGCATGTTGTAGAGAGATGCCTGACTGACGAACACCGTTAGTATAGCAATCTCGTGGATTTCCTTAAAAGTATTACGACGACGACTAATAATAATTATAAAGAATTTATTTGAGGTTTCAAACCCATTAACTTAATACACAAAAAATATACTTATAGAATAAAGCATATAGATAAAGGATGAGTTGAACTTTTGGATCTACTAATTAAATCATCTCCAATTTTCAATTTTCATTCATCATATATGACTGGATTAATTTTTGATACTATTACGCCTCCTATCTAGACACGGGCGCCGTCATGATTTTTGTCAGCGGCGGCGTAGGGGGAGAATGAAGCCAGCGGCGGCGGCGTAACGGCGTGACTGCTTAATCAGAGGCGGCGGCGCGGCGTGTAAAATTTCCTTCGTATACGGAAAGAAAGAAGGCGAATAACTCGAATATCGGAGTGTATTTTATTATAATAATATCATACCAATAAGGTCAATGTAGAGCTATCTTGAATACGCAGCACAGTGGGCTAGAATCGAAAAAACCATGCAAAAAGATCCTTTTCTTGAGTGCGGACTTTAGCACTGGATGTTCTCGAATAAATCCTGTCTATTACTACCAAATTATTTACGCTGATTTCTACCTATTCAAATTCTACAGGTGGTCAGAAGTGATCAAAATTCACGAAAAATGCCAGATTTAGATTTTTTGCAAAATTCTTCATCCTCAAACCCTAATGAGCAGAATAATCTTAAAAATCAAAACAGTGTTAAATTATCAACTCTTAATCTTAAACATGAATCTTTAATGTGATAACTGTTGAATATTTGAATTATTACATCACTTTCTTCAAATCTCTGAATATAACTTCTGTTGGTGAAATACTCACTTCATGCAACATGTCTTATAAGTTATATTTATTTCTCTTATCCTCTCTCGGACCCTCCGATTTAAGGAAAACGAGCTCACATAAGACGCTTTCTGGGAATATTATATGCAGAACATATTGAGGTTTTGCAATGCGAAGTTTCATAGCTCACACTCAAAAAAATCAGATACATATATTTGTCATTCCATGCCGATTCGACAGGAAAATCGGCAAAATTGAACCTTGAGGTGAACTATTTTGACCAAATTTGGCAAATCGCTTTGATTTGATAAAGAAATGAAAACCCCTCGGCGGCCTCGCATCGGTAGTTGAAACCACTCGTCGTGGTTCTCACTGCGGCGTATATGCACTAGCTAGTGATTACTCCTGCTGTGCAACTGCGCGGAAACTGATCTGATTCACATATAAGTGAAAACCTGTTTGTTCTACGACCGACATCTGCGAAGTTATATCGTGTTTAGGGTTTAGAGGGGGCCTCGCTGTCTCAGGGCCGCTGTTGCCAATCGGCGCATCAAATCAATTTTTTGTGATATCAGTTTGGAGTCGTTTGTTCTCTTTCTTAACTGATAAATCTGTTGTTGTTGCGTGTCGTCTCCATTTCGAGTGTCAGTTATTCGTTACTCATCGCGAACTTCTTCTGTCTGCCAAAAACGGGTTCACTACATTATTAAACGACTTCCACTAGTCGTGTCTTGAATTTAGTGGTTCCAAATTCTAGAGAATTGGAGTGGTGAACCAATTAGGCTTAGTTTATAGATAATAGTATGTAACGTATGAGTATATTGCAATATATGAGTCAGTATGTTTAGATAGGAAAGAGAGCATTCTAGTTTCCGTCACGATTCATGCTGTTAGGATTACATTAGTAAATAAGCTATTCTCAGTAAACGAAAGAATTGTGATATGATTGCGTTGACCCAGTAAGCAATGGGAGAAACGTAGTAGATCATTTCATAAGGGATACTTATAATGAAGAAGTCAAAGGGTCACGCTGTCTTTAAACATCGAAAATCTTAAATAAATAATTTAATAAATTGCATACGCATATACTTTATGGAAAAAAATACATCGCTTGGGGGGTCACATTGGTCCCACTGTAATAATTAATGTAAATTGAATGTCGATTTTTCTATTGTTTATTTCATTACCGAGCTATTTTTAGAATATTTTATGTTAGCACGTAATATCATCTACCTGAATATGTTGCCAAGGGAAGCTACACGTAGCAGCGGCGAAGTCTTCTTTGGAAGAAATAAATTCATAAGGTCTCTGAAGTGCGACGATGAATGAGGACCAATTATAAGAAAAGAACAGCCAATCGTTGGCAGAGCTTAAAGTAATTGACTTATATAAGGAAAAGCAGAAAATTGTTTCTTACGTTGGACACGAGATATCACTACAGTCGATCGTCAGTTTCGGAATGTAAATTAAAAATGATTAAACTGATGTCATGATTATTGTAGCATACCTACTAAACCGTTAAGCCACTTACAGGGATCAGAAACATGATATCCATAGAAAAATCATGACAAACTGGTGATCATATCTATCACGAGCCATAACATTGCCACGTTTGAACGAAACATGACGTCAATTAAAGAACTGACAAAATTTCCATCCAAAGCAATGAGAGAAGTTTGTCTTAACTTCCTTTTCTTTTCTTCATATTAATTTCTTTTCTTACCAGTATTTCTCTGCTGCTTCACTCTGAAGTTTGCGATACCGGCAAATAGGCAATGACCACGTCGGTAGGCGGAGGTACAGGGTATAAGATTAAGAAATGACAAGGGGCGTAACAAGATTCCTTTTGTTTTCCTGATAGAAATTAATGAAGTGCGCCTAAATTCTTATCGATGGAATATAAAAAAAGAGATTCTTATCGAAAAAAACCTCAGAAGTGGCCTGGCGGTTAGCCTGTTTGATTGAGCCATCTTGCTTACGTTTTTTAATACCAATTACAGTTAAAATTCTTCCACCTACCGAAAGAAAAGATGTCATATTGCGGGAATGTTTAAAATTTGAAGAGTGTGCGCTAAGCGACTGAAGAAGGCTCAACTCTTCCCAGGTACCCATGATTCTGCATTTATGTTGGAAATTTCGGAGATAATGTCTTAGGAATATGCATTTTCGACGCAATTAGTATATATTTCTGACAAAGATTAGTCTTAAGTGTAGTCCCGCTCTTCTAAATGCCAATCTTACACCCTCCGTATTACTTCTCATGATCGGTGGGTTCCCTACCTTCTTGCCGTACTCGCTAACTCCAGAGTGAAGAAACACACCTACGCTGGAAAGAAAAGAAATCAAAACAAAGAAAAGAAAAGAAACATTTACTTCATTTAAGTATTTGGCAGGAGATTATGTCGGTTATATAATCGAGGTTACTGATCTATTTCGTCTCCCCGTGGCTACGTCATTGCCCGTTCATGAACAGACGTTTGACGCTGATTCAGAACCGCTTAGGTCAACTGCGAAGCAGAAGACGCAACAAAATCAAGAATTCTGGGAGTATATTCTATCAGAAACATTTTAATTGAATGGATATAAATTTCGATATACATTATAGAGGACAATAGCTACGTTATTACGGAGAAATAGAATAGGAGTCACGAACCTTTACATATAAGATCAGCAATATTTCACTAGAAAGATAAAGACTTTAATAAGACGAAAAAAAATTGAAAAAGTATAAAAAGCGGATTGGACTCAGCGAGTGCCGGGACGCTACTTAAGATGCAGTCAAAGTATTTTCTTCAATACATAATTAGCGTTTTTCTACGTTGAGTTATTTATTGATATATTTCTGTATTTTTGTGATGAAAATACGTCATCAAAACACTGAAGAAGCCATGACGGAGGAACTTGCATTCAAACAATCAACTGCTCGAATGGAGAACATAAGGTGTTGATCCTTCTCGTAGAAACGTTTTCTCTTGCAGATGTCTCAATGAATAGATATGACTTATACTATAGTCTAAACACAAAACCATTTCGTTGCTTAGTAACGAAGATATTAATTTTAAACGCTCACGAAACTTAAGTTGACTATGGGCATTAATGGGTCAGCATACCTTATCTAACATGAGGAATGGACTAGCTCCGAACATATTCAAATGATTCATATTTTTGTTTCAATATTATATTTAGAATAACTTTCACTTTATTCCCATTTTATATCCTTTTTTTGATTATTGTATAGTTTTTATTTTGGTGGCATTTTATAAATTTTGCACTAATTTTACCTCCTGTCGAGGCATTGTTTGGCTGAGGTGGGATATTGTGCTTCTTATACTTGATATTTTCCTGGTGTACGATTTCAACAGATTCTTCTCGGGACCTCCACCAGGTCTTGGGTTTCCTATTTTGATTTTTGTTAACATTTTTCTACAGGCAGTCTTTGTACTTTGTAAATAGAAGCACATTTTTGTATCTAGCCTTGTATGGTATCATTGTATCAATGCATTAATAAATAAAGTCCAATAAAAAATTAAAAGAGATGGAGTAATTCGAGGCAATTATTTTGGTTCCACTAAATAGGTGAAGTTAGGTATCTTCAGTCCCAAAGCTTAATAATTATTACTTTTCGACTAAGTAATAGAGCTTATGGTTTAATTCCTTCAGAGACAAAGGTAGATTACGAAAGCTTTTAAGCGCTGAAACACAAGCAAGTATTACTTACTGCTGACGAACATGGATGGCTGACATTTCAGTTGTTTGCAGTATATTAAGATAACGCATAATTCAAATTATTGATGTTCTATTTGTGATAGTTAACGCGGCTATGCATGGAATTCCATGGTTTATTTTGTAATTTTATCTCTAATAATATGTCACTAATTTCCGTCATCTACAACGACAGATATTGGCTTCAGCAGATCATTAAAGCAGCAATTTAATAAAATTTGAACTTTATTCTTTTATTAATTGAAGAGCGATGTTTCGGAAAGTATACAAAATAGTGCAAAGGAATAAAATTAAAAGAGAAATAAGGTAAATTATAATTTCCGCGCTCTGGGATGTATCCCACGATATTCTGATTAGGAATTCAAGACCACAGCACCAGAGCTATTTTAACCTTATGAGATCAGCTGGTTTTTGTGTACTTGGTTAACTATCCTTGTGGTACATTTTTCGCCCTCGTAACCAACATCGCCATGAAATCGAAAGCCCTCGACGTCATCCTGACGTACGGGTTTGGCGTACATTCAAATTCTACATGTTTTTATATTTTATTTTCTAGCTAACTTTCAAAACGTAGACATTTTTTAAAATTTTCTCTCCTCCCAATTTTCAACACCTTTTTCCGCAAATCAATTGCCTATCGTTCTTTTTACCGAAAATGCTTTTCGTTTTGACAACGCGGTTATTCAAAAAGTTTAGAAATTATGTTTCGATTTTTACTTTCAAAGGCTGTAAATATTTTATTTGAATTTCAACTATTGCCATTTAAAATGACTATCATTATACGTCTTTTCCACAGATTACTCATTTTGGCATTTCGCTATGGTTTAATTTAATGGCACTTTGCAAAGTCTGTTTTGGTCAACTTATATATCAAGAAGAAGACGTAGTTACGGCCCAAGTTGATTTTTAAGACGTAAGTTGATAAACTGAGAACACTAAATTATAATTTTCATATTTATTTAGAATATACGATTTCCAATAAAATGTTACTTATATGCATAAATATAATGAACATTTATATATATTGTTTCTGTGACTGTTTCACCTAGAAAGAAATATTGACATCCAATTAGAACGAAAGAATAAATTAATGCGGTAATGACAGTAGGAAATGTAAATAAACAGCATCAGCTAGCCACAATTGGTCATAAACAGCCTTGCGTAGAACAATAATTACGTATCCGTAAAAATAACACTATCCAGAAGTTTAATACGAGTAAATATTTAAAAAAACAGAAACCAAGCTAGACAATATACAAAAAGGAAAGTTAAACAGTAGAAGTGAATGTTTCATGAAGAATGACATGAAAACAGAGAAAAGATAGATCGCCCAACGCAATTAAAAGAGGTACAATAGAACGAACTGTTGAATCGCATATTCCGAATGGATGAAAGATGAAGATGAATGTAACAAGAGAATAATCTGAAATTCAATAAAGTATAACGCACGAGAGAAAGATTTGTATTATTACCATAAATTAGCAAGAAAACATAATCTATAATTGAATCTTAATAATCTTGATCGGTGGTTTACCAGCTAATGCCTTTCGCATACTTTCATTCGGTCCGCAAAGAAAGCTTAAATCATGCATATTATATAATTTTGACTTGAAAGTTTAAGTCACTGCCCAAATTTCACCCTTTTAAACCATTTAGATTTGGTAGTTAGACAAAACCACTTATTTAAAATACCGTTAGACAATCTTTCTGATCTTCAACTAATAATTTATAATCGTAAGAAAAATACATTCTTTTATATGGATCTTTTTGAGTTCTAAACCTCTTTCATATGTAAAATATGGAAAAAGCTTAGCAACCAAGAATATAAAAGTTGCTTGTATATAAGTAAAGGACGTTCAGAAAATACCGTAAAATCGGAAAGTTTTTTCAAAACCGAAGATGTAGAAAAAAACTTCTGATGAAGCTCACACGTGAAAACATAAACTTCTCTTAACCCTTAAAGGACTGACGTTCCCATATGGGAACGGACTGCAGCTGGGTTCTCTAGGTAGCTAAACAATATCTTGATTGTCATAAAATGGTCAGTAAACGATATTTTGTGAGCTAAGAGGGTCCAAAGCTTAGTTTCATTTGAGTTTTGGTGCATTTAAGTCAAGGGAAATATTTCTTGTGATTTTTCGAAAAACAGGGAAATTTTGAGATGGATCCTTCTGGCAACTAATTTTTATAAGTTTTACTGTTTTTAATTTAAAGTAGTATTTTGCTTGTATACCTTTAGTATGATGTTCTAATCATCGAAAGAAATTAAATATAGCAGAGTTTGAGGTTATTTGTTGTTGTTATAACGTTGTTTATTGCTGCGTTCCCATATGGGCACGTCAGGCCTTCCCACTACTACGCGATTTCCTTGCCGATGGCTGTTAAGGAATGCTATATATAGTATATAAAAGAATATTTTGCGACATAATACATTATTTTTGGTGCAATTAAGTTAAGAATTATTTTAGTTTTAAGTTGTGACAAGAAGACTATGGCAGTTATTATGCATATTTATGAACTAAATCTCGGAAAACCTAAATTTATATAGTAGAAGCGGCAGCAACATATATTAGCAAATGATTATTGTACTAGATATACAAATCCTTTCAAATTTTATTAGCTTCACATAAAAATGATATCATTAGAGGTGTTATAGTTTCTATTCAGGAAAAACGTAATTTTTCATGAGTCGACTTCACTGAAGGAGGCTCTCCGAATCCTTGACGAGGATGAAGAGAGTGAGGTAGATGTTACCGATTTCTTCATTTCTCCAACAGAAGAAAATGAGCAAACTGATGAAGTATTGGCTAATAAAGATGAGGAAAGATTGGTTGAGAATTTTACTGGCAAGCGAATGAGGGCACAAGCCGAAATTCGGTTGGTAACCAACGAAGGTATCGGTGCTGGAGAAGACGATGGGGCAAAAAAATCTGTGCGGAGAAAATGGATAAAGGGCAGCATTGAGTGCACGGGAAGTTTTTCTGAAGCAGATTACTTTTCATACTCTAAACTTAGCTGCATCGAATTGCTAGAGCTCTTCATCGATGACGATTTCGTCGCATTCATAGTGGAACAAAGTGAGAATTACGCCCGATTTTTTAATTGCCCCAGTCCACAAATTACAGCAGAGGAGATGCGAGCCGTCATTGGCATTTTGATTGTATCCGGGTACAACATTCTCCTGGAAAAATATTTTACTGGGACGCGAAAAAGGATGTACATATTGAATTGGTTAGTAGAGCGATAAGGAGGGACTGATTCATCCAAATAATGAAATTTTTACACTTGGCGGATAATACTAAGTTAGTCAGTCAAGCGATGTGTTCTACAAAGTCTGGCCTACGATGAAAATAATTACACAGAGTAGTTTGCAGCATTTGGTGCCTTCCCAGTTCTTAGATTGTGAGGAAGAGATGATAAGATACTACGAAAGACCCAGCTGCAAGCGATGTAGTAGAGGTAAATCGATAAGATTCGGTTATTATAATTTGAAGTGTAATATGAAATAATATAATAGCATTAATTTATTTAGCTCAATATATAATGTATACGAAAGAATGTATTGCCACATTTGAAAGGATGTGGCTACAATGGAACTGAGCGAATCAGAAAGAACCGGATTCCGAAAGATTGTCCGCTACCACCAAAAAATGATCTAAAAAAGGAGGAGAGTGGAAAGAGCATCACAGCTATTTCTACATGCGAAGGAATAGGAATCACTAAATGGCTGGACAATTTGGTAATTGTGGCAGCTTCAACAGCGTATGGAGTTACGCCGTTGATGAAAGCAAAAAGGTTTTATAGGAAACAAAAGAAAATTATTCAGCTTCCACAACCCTACTTCATATCCCAGTATAATAAGCATATGGGTGGAACTGACCAAATTCATGTAAATTCACTGCATATTGGTAAGATATGATTTATATAAATTATTTGCAACTCAGACAATCGAATAATAATAATAATAAAAGGAAATCCTCAGATCCAAGGACAAAATTAGAGTCTAGACGGAAGATTGCTCAGGTGTACTTTACTCGGTACAAGACGGAATAAAAACCACCCGGTGGACGACTCAGCAAGGCTTCCACGTCAAAAACTGGCTCCACGCAAGAGTTGTGGTATGATCAATTAATCGGTGTAATTGGTGACATACCACAGAACAAGGGAAAACGCTGCGCTTATGAAGAGTGCGAGAGTCGTGGGAAAACAATGCGTAATAAGTGCGATGTTGGGCTCTGTGTTAAATGTTTTACAAAGTGCTTAACAAAATAATTATAAAATAAATACTTATATCTTCCAAGAAAAACCATTTCATACAATATTTTTTTGAAATAAATAAGATTTTTTGCAATAAAATGCTTTTTTTAAATTTCATCATGGCGCGCGTATTAGTAGTAGTGGGAAGGACTGACGTGCCCATATGGGAACGGGCATTTGCAACGAACCTATTATTGTTAACTTTTTTAAACAATTTTCTGTTGTTAATTTAGGTCATCTGAATACCAATATACTAAAATTAGGGTAATTTTTAAGAAAAAATAATTCTCGTCCTTGGAGGGTTAAGAGAACGAGATATTAAACAGTCTCATACAGAAAATGAAAATCTGGATCTTAAAACTATTTTTATATTTTCAAATCAGGAAAATAAAAGCTATGATTATTTTAGATTTAACTTACATTCATCACGAATACATAGACATATTTCAGCGTAAGATAATACACAGGAGTTCCCCCACATAGACCTTTCCACTAGTTTAGCCGAGCTTCTTCGGAACTCTTTCCATCACTGATTCTTCGTCCCGAACTCCCACTGATAGGTCCTATAAAAATACAACAAGATCACGAAATTAGTCATTGCACGCTGCAAGAGATGCCAAAATTCTATTAGTTACCAACATTTTCTTTCAATCAAGATCATTGGAATTGAACGGACCTAGATCATACCTGGATGCTGGGAATGCAACAAATCGAGTAACTTCCCCTCTTTTTATTTTTCGTTGGCGTTCACTCAGGAAGTTATTACTATGGGCTCGGACATACTTCAGCCAAACATCGGTTCCTTTTCTTTTCGCGAAGATAACAAAGAGGTTGGAACTGCTTCGTCGTCGTCATTTGATCTTTCCTGCTTTTCCTTTTATATTACGTCATTTACTGTAAGAACTACCAAATATTGGATGATTTTTATCGTTGTAATGCAGAAACCACATGAATCTATTTCTTCTAAAGAAGACTTTTATTTATATTTTGTGATTTATTGTGTTTTAAGTTCGCCCAAAAAAAAATTACAGGGCAAACACTGATACATACAATAAATTGTAATACAATTTTATACATATGAGAGAAGAATTTTAAACTTAATTTACAAAACAATTTTGTTTAAGTGCGAACAGAAAAGGCTTCTCCTTTGAAACAAATCAATATCTAGACAATACATATTAAAGGTTTGGCACAATATATATAGTGTTGAATTATTGGCACAATATTTTGTTTTCACATTTTTTAAATAATTTGAATTAATTTTAGGGGGGAACCTGGTTTAGAACGACGAAAATTGCATGATATTCGGCACAGTTTTTTAGGCTGCCTAACTTATGAAATGTTTCAAGTACTGTTGAAGTAGGTCATAGATACACAAATCTTGCAGAAAAATTAATTTTTATTTTATTCGATAATATTTAGCAATATAAATTCGTATTTGTTTGGGGCACTACTTGCTTGAAGATTCTCCACTGCGTACATGATAGCGATCGTCCTTTTTATCTGAGACATCAAAACCAAAATTTGTTTTGCACTTTAGGAGTTTATCTTCTATTTAAACCTAAGAAATTTATTGAAATGTTAAAAATTGCAAATTTTATGAGTGTTTAAAAAAAAATTTGCGTTTTACTGACGAAATTTTGAGATAATTAACAAAAAATAGTTATTATAAAAAACATTTTTATGTGATTTTTTAGATTCACATAGAAGCTTACACTTTTAGTTCTAAAAAGAGCTATCATTTATAAAAATGTGGCAATTACAACATTCTTAATCGTGTACGCAGTGCAGGAAAACGCTGTTTCGAGAAAATCGCGTTCAAAGTTTTTTCCAAAAGTTAATTGTTTATATTTCAAACTCACCAACACCAAATGCTAGTCTGTTATTCCTTCTCCATACATTAGGTCTTCAACTTCTTCGTAAAACTCATTTTGAGCCAAAAGTTCTTCTTTTCGAGCCATTCGAGCCTCTTTAGTGCTGTCAAATCTGCGCCGGTCTTGTCGTGATACTCGCTTCTCGTCGTATCCACTTGCGAAATTCAGAGCTTGTGACCCAATATTTATGTTCATCATCATCAAAGTACTCGCAAATCCTTCATTGAATACGCATGCAGTAATGAATGAAGCAATCTCGATGATTTTTGAACCAGCATTTAAGTGCTTCAGAGCTAGACGCCATACGGTGAAGTTGAAACTTTCGTTTGAGTTTTGTGTATGACCACCCAAACATCTTGTAAGAAGGTCTTCAGTCGATAAAGCTTCGTAAATCGGACGTATGTTTTTAATGACATCGGGATGAAGTGGATCAGGATGCTTGAATTCCACGAGGTTACCAGCTGCTTCTGTTTTTCGCCATTTACACCAGCTATCGACTCCGGGTGGGCAATTGTTGTGCTTTGGTTTTTTGTCAGGAGAAATCAAATGATCTAAAGTCGCGATTATATTCATTTTCATGTCTTCAACAGAGTTTACATTCCTACGAATGGCTAATCCATAATATGTGGTCAATTTTTTTATCAAAGTTGTAGTTAACTTGCCCCTTCCACCAATTTTCGCAGATTTTTGCACATTCCGTAATCGCGTGCCCATTCTTTTCTCAACGTGACCCACACACTCGCTTTTGGTGACAGGATATTTGCTTCCATAAGGGTTGAGATCGGCCACAGCTTTGTACATTTTTGAATCTCCATCGCCGATAAAATTCAAATACTTTACTCCGTACTTCTTGATGGACGCCGCGAAAATTTCTTTGACAGCATCAACCTCTGAACCCGAGTGTTTGGCACAACATTCACTTTTATGTTTTTTATACCACTTTTTATATTCATAACTACCTTCTTTACTTTTCCAATAAACACAAGCTTGACAGTATGAACTTTTTACAGTGAGATCGATGACCTTGCCAGTATAATATAGTAGCAGTTTTAAAAATATGACGATGCGCGTTTTGCTTCGGATAGATAAACATTGAGAAAGAAATGCAGTGAAGTGCACAAGAAAATAAAAGCCAAAATCAGGTTTTTGGGACTGATAATGTAAAATCCGATAATCTTTTATCATCTGGAGACCGAGCGAGTCTAGATGCGTCACTCAGGCGACTGCTTCTCTGTCTCCTGAGCGCACGGTCTCTCATTGTCAGAGGCCATATCTGCGAAACGATTCGGAATTTGACTCTGAAATTTTGGTGACATATTTCTGAATATATTTCTAATCGAATGAGATGACTTTCGAAAAATTGATTTTTTTTACCCTCTAAACCAGGTTCCCCCCTTGAGGCCGTCTTTGGCCTTAAATTAAATTTAGGTACATAAAAATTAATTTTACTCACTAGGTTAACATTTTCCCCGGTATTGATTAAGTCAAATAAATACAATAAGTCCTTTTAAATTCTTCTTTTCTCAAGAGTTTGGTGTCCATACATGTCCAAAAGAATATCATAACTCAAATAATTTTCAAATATTGGATAAAGTTTTGTGTGACTACATAACGTAGAAATCTCTTCTGTACATTTTCTATACAATTTACATATTTCTTTATATTAAGATTCCTAGCAATAGAGGCATATTCTAACTTACTTCTAATAAATGAATAATATAGAATATTCATCGCCGTTGTCGATGTAAAATATTTTGAAACTCTTTGAACAAAACCCAGTATTTTTTTAGATGAAGCAGTTATATTTATTATATGCGGTATAAAAGACATTTGTGAGTCGAATAATACGCCTAGATCTTTAATTTCATGAATTTGTTTAATCATGTAGCTTTTCATTCTGTATACGAAATTTATGTTTTCATCCTTTCGAGAATAAGTTACGTGATAACATTTTTCACAATTGAAATAGAGTTCATTGTCGTTATACCATTTGATCCAATTATTCACGTCTTCTTGAAGTTTGAAACAGTCATTCAATGTTATTATTCTTCTAAAAATCTTCACATCTTCTGCGTATAGTAGACACTGGGAGTTTTTTATAACAGTTGGTAAATTATCAATAAAAATTAAGAATAATAACGGACCTAAATTTGAACCTTGTGGCACTCCGGACGTCACCAAATATTCGTCAGAGGTGCACATATTAAAAGCTACATATTGCATTCTACAAGATAAGTATGATCGTTGCCAAGTCAACATAGGAGACGAAATTTCATAGCATTGAAGTTTGTTAAGTAAGATAGAGTGCTTCACTGTGTCAAAAGCTTTTTTAAAATCTAAATATATTACATCAGTCTGTATATGATTATTCATATTATCTGTCACATAATCGTTGAAGGCTACTAAATTGCAGACAGTGCTCCTCCTTGATCTGAAACCGTATTGGAGCTCACTAATTTCATTTTTTAATCGAAAGGACATGTGCTTGTAAATTATGGACTCAAAGATTTTTGAAAAAACAGATCATATGCTCACAGGCCGGTAATTTTCAACTTTGTATTTATCTCCTTTCTTAAAAATTGGGCAAACTTTTGCAGTTTTCCATTTCGTTGGAAATATCCCACGTTTTAGGGACAAATTAAACAAATAACATAGAACTTTCGCCGATATATTCTTGCATCCCTTTACTATGTAAATCGGTATGTTATCAAGCCCGATAGATTTCTTGGTTTTGATAGTATTTATAGCATCCAGGACTTCATCCAGCGTAATTAACTCCATCGGAGTAGTGTAGGGTGTGTTAATATTTTGAATATCAATATCATAATTAATATTTCCAGGGGGGATATAACAAGAGAGAAAGAAGTCCTTAAACAAATTTACTATTTCTGATGGATTATCACTTCTACACCCATTAAACTCCATGGTGTTTGTAGCTTGTCTTTGACATCTCTTTAGCTTAACAAATTCCCAGAATACACTAGCATTCCCTCCCTCTAATCTATGTTGCACATTTTCTAAATAATTATTAAACGCTTCCTCGGTCAAGTTTTTTACATCTGATCTCAATTTTATGTATGTACATAGATTGATGATATGCAGAGCCATTTCTTTTAAATAACTTTCTATGCCGATATTTCTTTTTGATTTTTTTTATTAATTCATAACCATACCAAGACGGAAATTTGTGCCTCGATAATTTGCATTTAGGAATAGCAATGTCCATGGCCTTATATAACTTGTCGTAAAACATCTCTACGCCTATATTAACATCTTCAATTCTAGTAATTGAGTCCCAATCTGCAGTAATTAAATTTTCATACAATTTCAAGAAATCACCTCTTTTGAAATTGTAGGAGTTACTAGGGAAATCGAACTTACTTTTCTTTACGCAGGAGGCCATAGTAAACTCTATTGCCGGATGATGGGAATCCTCATGTAAAATAAGAGAGATCTGTGGAGCACGATTGACATCAATATCATCAATGTTTGTTAAGACTAGATCAAAAATTTTACTATTTAGATTTTCAACATTGTTTCTTTGTTTTAAACCCATAACATCTATAAACTCCCTCAACTCTTCGAGAGTTGTAGAGTTAACTGCTTCTGAAGACATTAAATACGGGCAATTAAAGTTACCGGCAATCATCAAGTCATAGTTCATGATTTCACTGTAAGACACTTTATCAAAGAAATCATTAAATACTTCGATGTTTGTACCTGGTTTGAAGTATAGAACACAGAGATACACCCATCTCTTCCTATTAGTAGAGAGTTTTATCCACATATCTTCGCCATCAGTCTCCAGTTCAGGTATTCGTTAAGATTCATATATGTGCTTTATCATCCCCACTACACCACCCCCCAATTTCTTACCAGTTGTTGTAGGGTTTCTATCCTTCCTGTAAATTTTATATTTCCCATCCATACACAATTCAGAGTCACATATTGAGTCATTTAACCAAGTTTCACTGAAACATAACATATCATACTCCTAGTTCTGCAAATTTAAGTTGAGAGTACGTATTTGGATTACATTTTGGTAATAAAATGTTAATTCTTTAAACTTACGAAACGTGTTATTACTATTGTTGTATTCTCCGTTAGACAAAGACATAGAATCAGTATCAAGTTTACAAATAGGAGATAAACAATTTGTACAGGTAGATAAACAATTTATCTTATCTCATTCTAGCTTTTTTAAATCATCCTGATTCTTAATGTTAATGCGGTCACTGCCTTCTGATTTACGGGCGTAAATACGACCTTTACGCACCCACAAATATTTGAAATTACCTTTACGTTTTAACTCTCTGGCCCTGGCGTGCAGACTTCTGTTTATCTGAGTTAATACCTCATTGATGTAGACGTTTGTTATCACCATTGCTGTCGCTTATCTGGAGTTTAAGGTCACTTAATTTAAGATTTATTTTCACTCTACGAGCATTTAAAAATTTTTAGGCAAAAATTGGTTTGGAAAATCTAACCATAATTGGTTGAGTATGGGACTGGGATTGACCTCGCCCTTTACCTTTGATTCTATAAGCGTCTTCAACATCATTATCAGCCATCTTTATACCCAAGGCCAACCTATTTTTAAATACAGCAGCCTCTGGTATTTCGCTAACAGTTGTCGGAATGCCATGTATTTCAATGACATTCCTGAGATTATCTTGCTCTAGAATATTCAACTTTCCCTCAAGGTCACTTACGAGGTTCTTTAAATAAGTATTTTCATTGAGCAGCTTATGAAATCCTTCACTCAACTTATTAATAGAATCTAAGCACTTTTTAAATTCTACTTGCTCACTTTGCAGTGCAGTAATTCTATCCAGAACTTCCCGTAACATAGATGTGTGCAGTACTTCCGCAGTGCCATGAGCCTGTCGTTGGGTAGTTGGACTCTGGGCTTCTCTCCCATCCTCGATATCCTCGCAGATGAGATTTTGGGTTTCGTAGCAGCAGCTGTTACAGGTCCACGGTCTCTGCAACTGCTCAAGTTGGCTCAACTCTTCCTCCGATATAGATTCACATATTGAGTGGAAGGATTTCGCGCAAATTGCAAAACACACAGACTTTTGGTTACGTTTGACCGCCTGACCACACGACTCGCACTGAGTAGGCATGCTTCTTAAGACGACACTCAAACACGTCCGTTCACCTCAAAAGCCAAACCTCGACTACTACTACTTCGTAAATGTACC
This sequence comes from Sympetrum striolatum, assembly GCA_947579665.1. Classification (NCBI taxonomy): domain Eukaryota; kingdom Metazoa; phylum Arthropoda; class Insecta; order Odonata; family Libellulidae; genus Sympetrum; species Sympetrum striolatum. Next base: position 85,349,684 of record OX388350.1, read on the forward strand.
TTCCTTTGTCAAATTTTTTAAGGAAGATTAAGTTATCTGTTCCAACGAAGATATTCTAAAAGTAATGAACTGAACAATAGAATAATCCGATCTACCATTAATCCATAGCAATACCGGTGGGGTCAATACGACCTCAAAAGATGTGTTTTTCTTCGATATAAGAAACTTTATAGGAAATTTCTAAATTTTTCCACAGGATAATTTCTTATGAACAAGTTCCAGCCCTAACAGCGTATTTCAAACTCGAAAGAATGAAGGATCTTACGCTAACTTTATATCCCGTAACTTGCGGAGTAATGAAGAGAAAAATAATGGTTATTGAATTAGCTATGATGTGTTCGATAGTCTTACAAAACATTGACGTTAAAGATAATGAAGAACGTCCTTACTTAGGAATCGAAGTGATATGTGCTCCTCTTCAGGACAAATGTGCAACGCCTTAGACCACGGTTTTCCTATAGAATACGAAAAGAAGGAGAGCAAGCTCATTCGCCTGTGTTTGAATGACGAGTGATGCTATACCTTCTGGTCCTGGCGCTTTCTTCTTCTCTACTTGTCGCGACAACTTTCCTATTCCATCACCCTAGACGGTGGATTAAATAAACGGTTAAAATAAATATATTTTATTCCTTTCCGATAGATTATATTCCCAGAATTATTGATTTTGTTGTGTCCTCTGTCTTCTTGTCAGAGTGAAATTGATAAAAGCTTAGGGAACTTCCATGAAAAGACATTTTAAATGCGGTTCAAAAATCTGAAACGTTTTTTATGCAATCTTTGAATAATTAGCACTCCTGTCTTTAATTTATATGCTTACGCACGTACGTACAAGTCATCTATTTATTCCTGTACATTGAAATTATACAGAAGTCAATGATTTTGTCGTTCTTTGACGTTGCGTGCAATTATTCACATTCAAGCATGTCCTGAACTCATATGAGATCGTTATTGAATATGTATACTCGTTCTATATCATACATAATACTCAAAATTCATTATTACCGCTTAATACAAGCAGACTTAATGCAACAAAAAAACAGACCATTTCGAAATACATATTGTAAAAGATGGTGAAACTGGAAATACACAGGCTAGCTTATACCACGATATTATTACAATCTGCCTAAAGTGTAATCTGGAATGAATGATTGAGAAAATATGCGACGCAGATGAAAAAGCGGATGGCGGTCAGATTTGGGAGGAGGAAACACCGCCGCAAATTCCGGAGCAGCGAATTCATAAAAGATATTTCAAAATATATGGTCACCAACAAAACCGAATTTCATAAAGTGAATGCAGTTGTTTGAATTAAATTATAAAAAACGTAGGGTTATCTATTAAAAGACACATCATGTAATTAGATATTTCGGGAGGCGTAGAGAATGGTCGCGAATCGGTTTCGGTAAAATTTAATTATTATTTAAAATGAAATGTTTACTTAACTACCGTTTTTAAGTGATTGACATTGAACAACCGAGCCATTTATAAATCCAGGCTTCCGATATAAATACGGATAAATCCTTTAATATGTTTAAAAACTAAGTCCCAGATACACTTATTTTACAGACCAAATAAGAAGTCAATTTATAAGGATTTGCACTCGTTTTAAGAGTGAAAAGGAGTATCACCCCTGCTATCTCTGTAAGAGGACGAAAAAGATAATTATGTGGAAATATGAGAATAATGAAGTGATGAAAACCTGAACTGAAATTATTCTCTAAGATTAAGTACATAAGGCAAATTATTCTGATGGAACTTGAATATTGGTACCCTTTCCATACCTATCATTACGACATCAATTCCGATTTAAGTCTGAACACTTTTGTATTTGTGAATTGTAAAGAGAGCAAATCATTAATTACACAAAATATAGCTTATAATTAGATGGTTGACTTGGATGAACAAGAGTTAGTTGAAGATATTTCGTGTTTACAACACTACGTATCATTGGATAAATATATTTAATTGCGATAGCACAATCTCATTCACACTTCTCTATGTTATCGATAAAAAAAACCTTACAGAATGAGTTTCTTCCTTACACGATTAAAAATTTATATTTGGTTTATAAAAATTGGTATGTTATTGCTAATTTTCTAATATTTGCCCAAATAATTTCAACTTGTTGTAAATGTTTAATACCTTGGGCAATTATGGGAAATAAATAACAATCGATAAATCTAAGGAAATTTTTCGTCCAGAAAAAAAACTCATACATAATTTCCTTTTTTCAGTTCATTGTTGTTAAGATAATCTTAATCAACAATTCTTTATTATGATCACTTGCGTTATGAATATGTTTTATAGTATTCGATTTGACTACAAATAACGTTATTATCTGGAACTGAGCTTAATTTGCATTTTCCCTTCAAGCATCTTTCAAGAGCATATTTCAAGTTATGCTTATAAAACTCTGCAAGATCTCTTGTTCTATCTTTATGTTTTCCTGTGCTAACCGACATTTTCAGCCGAAATAATAACTGTATAGAGATATTTATGCTGAAATCATAGATTTTTGAATATTTGATATAAAGGGAAACAATTTCTTTAGTTACACAATAAAGCATAGCGAGTATAAAATAAAATTATTGTAGCAAGTGATTGTCATGCTACTTTCGACTGTTATAATATAAAATTTTCCACGAATAACTTCGGTCCATCGTAATATTTTATGTTTGGAAAAAGGAAATTACAGGATGGTGACGAAAAAATTACTCTTGTTTTAGTTATACCGGAAATAACAAATAACTGACTTAATTGTCCGTATGCCAAATATAAAAAACTAATCTACCGGATACGGTGTTAAGGATGTTACCAATTAAGAATAAGCAGATTCAATTACATCTAATGGATGACTCCACTGCAGTGATTTCCCTCTAGTCTAGATCTGGTCGTTGTGCCTTATTCCTGTTGTATGCAATAGCTCCGCTCGATCAGACACAAGAGTTATCTTCATAAAGGTAAGAATGCTTAGAATGTATTTGGCATTAACAAGATCTGGCTTAATATAAACTAATATAAGATTTAAGAGCACCTTATAAAATGAAAAATAAGGAAAAATAGGACTGTATATCCCAAGATTTCTAATGGTAAAACCAAGGATACCAAGGTAAAGAACCAAAAATAAATGAAAACGATAATATTCAGGATATTAATATTATTATCTATTATTCTGCATAGACCCTTTCAGAATATCGCTTGACTCATTGTTACAAGAATGTCTGTGTGTAAATTCTGGTAAATGTTTTCTTGCTTGTGTAGTTTTCTGTATATATAATCATATACAGTGGTACCTCGGTTCACGACCGCCTCTGTTCACGACCAACTCGGTTCACGACAAGCTTTGGCAACCAAATTTTGACTCGGTTGGCGTACAACTCGGTTCACGACCAAGGCGGCCGAGCAGTTCAGTAGGCAACCCCTTGCAACATTATTGCTCGCTAGTCGACGCTGGCATCAAGTGCCGATAAGTTCAGTCCCGCTTCCTTTGTTTGTGGGTTAATCTGATAGTAAGGTAATCCAGTGGAACCTGCCTTAAGCTGATCCTGAATAAAACGGAAAACTGTCTTATCTGGAAAGAAATGTTGGACCCGGCGGACGTAATAGGGTTTTTCATTAGTGTTACAAGATGTCCCGGTTTTTGCGGGACGTCACTCTTTTTAGCCTTCTTAGGACACGTCCCGCCAGAGCCCTGAGCTTGAGCCTTTTCGCGTGGCTCTCGTCAGCGAGGGTGGAAAGGGTAAGTGGTAGAAAAACAATCAGATGGTGCCCTTTCTGCAATGCATGAACCCGTTACCGTACATTCGAACTTACTAAGTGTCTCAAAAGTAGAAGGATATTTCTAACTCGCGGCAAGAATCCATAAAGTATCCAAAACTTATCGTATTTACCAGAGTACCGCATCCATTGACTCATTCGCACGATCAAATATCCTCTCCATATCTTTGATATGGAATTTCTGAACAGTGACAGTGATAGTGACAGCATACATAGCTTAAAAACGACGATTTTAAAGAGTTAAGGTCCTAAAAACTAAAACAATCCAACGAAGCCGCCGTGCTTCCAGACCCAGCAGCTCGGACCCGGATCGTGCAGCGCGATCGAAAAATCGCGTTTATTTTCGTGGTCGGTAACGTTCATATTAGATCTATGCTGGATATTCTTAAACTGTCTTCACCCAATACTCTGGTGTAATTTCCCGCTGCACATATTTTTTAAACAAAAGATATCGACTACTTTATGTCAAAATTTGTCTGAAAAAAGCGTCCGCCATTTTGTGATGAAACACTACACAAATGTTGACCAATATCCTTGAAACTGATGGATAGTATAGATAAAGTACCATTCTGATCGAATATAATGTTTTTTATTCCACTAAATTCCTTCCACAAGTCCACTATTAGCTTAACTTATAAGATTTTCGACGAAAAATAGAATCGGGCGTGTTTTTGAAAGTTTAGTCATGTTTGACCCTTCGTATCTAAGTAACGCATACGATTTATGGAAAACGACTTACTGTTTCATAATCAGCAATCATTTGGCTATATATATGCAAAGTTTCAAATTCGTATCTCAAAAAAAGCCATTTTGGACTTTTGTCCGGCTTTTTTCGATTTTGGACCACAGTGCGCTGGGGCGAAAGGCCACTTCATCGTTTTTCATCGTACATGTCCCGAAAAACATTATTTATAATGTTTGTGACGTAAAAGGTAATAATATATAAATTAATCACTCATCTTCAAAGTTTAGATGGAATATAGAGTTCGAAATTACTGTCGTAGATAAATATTTACATCTTATATATGGATAAAGTCATGTGCTGGCCACAGCAGATTTTTTATAACTGTTTTTGAAAATGTAATTTACTATAACTTTTGTTTGAAACATATTTTTTTATCACTGATTGTTTAGGAGTTATTCATGAAATACTGATAAACCGGAAGTTGCTGATTATGTACTTTGTGGGCGCTCTGGGCTCTATGGGCGAAAAGCCAATTTCATCGTTTTTCATCGATAATGTCCCGAAAAACATTATTTATAATGTTTGTGACGTCAAAGATAATAATAATAATATATATATATATATATATATATATATATATATATATATATATATATATATATATATATATATATATATATACGAGTAAAATTTTGCTTGCATACTGCAAGCACATCGATAACACAAATTTTTTGTCGGCATCACATAGAGTACGTCCTCAAAATAAAAAAAAATGGATGGAAAATATACTTAATTACCTGTGCAATTTATTCGTCTGGCATCGAACCCAGGTCTTCCCGGTCATACTTACTATGCAGCACTATAGAAGATCACCATCTGTAACTATGTGTGAAAATTCAAGTAGAAATATAAACTGCAACTGCCTCAAACGACGTCCTACTTTTCCCTTATATTCCTTATGAGAGAAATGCTAATGTGCTCTGGCATCGAACCCAGGAATAGTACGGTGTTATCTAAATTTTTTTCTAAAACCAATTCTTTTCATACATCTTCCAGCCGAGTACGAACTTCCTATCATTTCGATAAGTTCATCAAAAAAATAATGAAATACTAAACCAATGTATTTTAAACGGGAGACATATTTGCCGCCCGGCATCGAACCCGGATCTTTCTGGTAATACTTACTATGCAACATAATAGAAGATCACTATCTCTAACTATGAGTGAAAATTCGAGCAGAAATATTGGCTGCAACTGTCTCAAACGACGACTTACTTTTCCCTTATATTCCTAATGAGAGAAATATTAATGTACTCTGGCATCGAACCCAGGAATAATACGGGCTTAAGAATTTTTTTTTCTTAAACCATTTCGTAATATATATCTTCTAGCAGAGCGAAAAGTTCCTTACATTCCGGTAAGTGCATCAAAAAAATTAATGAAAAACTATCCCCATGCATTTTAAATGCGGGATTTTTGCATCGTCCTAGCATGGAACCCAGGACGTTCTTATAAGTAATCATTGATGTTCATAATAGTTCTTGATCATATCTGTAAGCTCCTTGAATTTTGATTCTCTACCTGTCCGGGAAGTATTATTTAAAAAATTTTGAAAATCGCCACCATCTATTCTTATGGAGAAAATCGGGACTTTGGGGCCTTCTGGAATCGAACCCATGACACCAAGGTTCAATGTCGGCTTTTTCCTGGAGGTTACACGTCATGGCCATAACGTCGTAAAAATTTCAAGTCGGTGGCACTTGAGGAACATGGCTAGACTTTTGATCCCCAGTGTATATATATATATATACGAGTAAAATGTTGCTTGCATACTGCAAGCAGATCGACAACACTATTTTCATGTCGGCATCATATCGGGACGGCCATCAAAAGAAAAAAGTGGATTGAAATTTTTCTTAAAATTCGCTAAAATTCCATCGTCTGGCATCGAACCCGGGTCTTACTGGTGAACCTACTATGAAACACAATAGAAAATCACCATCTCTAACTATGTGTGAAAATTCAAGCAGAAATATGGGCTACAACTGCCTCAAAAGACGTTCAAATTTTCAGGAATTTAAATGGCTCTCTGGATTCGAACCAAGGACGATCTTGGAAATCTACAACATGTTTCCGAAAGTTATTTATGATCTCTATCTATATGCCGAATTTCAAGTTTCTATATTATTGGGAAGGGGTTCAAAATAGTTCATAAAAATTGAATCAATTACTGATTGTGGAGACGCGTGGTGTCGAACCCAGGACCTACTGGCAGCTGTGAAAACATATTATGACTTGGTTTGACCTGATCTTATTAAATGCAAAGATTGAAGTCAACAACTTGCCAGGAAGTACCTAAAATTTGCTTCCGTAATCTCCATAAGAAATGCATTGTAGGATGTAAATGGCCCTCTGGGATCGAACCAAGGACCATCAGCGAGCTCTAAAATTTTATTGTGAAATATATTTATGATATATATCTACGTGCCAAGTTTCAAGTTTCCAAGTCATCTGTAAGTAATAAAAAAAAATCTTAAAAATCGCAATGTAAATTAAAAGGGAGAATATTTGCCCTGGCCTAGCATCGAACCAAGGATAATATTTGTAGATGTCTTTGTGGTTTCCTTTAGATATACACGGCATCTAGCGATCTCTAGAATTTCAACTCTCAACTCTTCCGGGAAGTGCCTCAAAAAATTTTTCGAAAATCCCCGCCATGTATCTTTATGGACAAAATCGTGACTTTGGGGCCTTCTGGAATCGAACCCATGACACCGAGAGTCAAAGTCGGCTTTTTCCTGGAGGTTACACGTTATGGCCAATATGTCGTAAAAATTTCAAGTCAGTGGCACTTGTGGAACATGCTTAGACTTTTGATCCCCAGTGTATATATATATAAGTATATCCGGAGAAGCGTCTATATATAATAGATATATATATATAAGTATATCCGGAGAAGCGTCTATATATAATAGATATATATATATTAATCACTCATCTTCCAAGTTTATATGGAATATAGAGTTCGAAAATACGGTGATAGATAAATATTTACGTCTTATATATGGAGAAAGTCATGTGCTGGCCACATCAGATTTTTTTTCACTTGCACTTGAGTGCTGTTGCAAAATCTGGAATCCGCACGAGTTTATTACGCAATAGAGTTTATTTCTTTCACAATAAAACCTCATTAGAGCTTCGTCTAATCCATTTCCTGAAGATCAATTCCTCCATTTGTCTTTACAGAATGAGTATGAAGTTTGGGACGCTGAGGTTCATCATCCTCTTGGCGTCCGGAATTGAATCGCTTGCTGAAAGTGAGCCATTTCACCAAACGAATGGGAGTTATCTCAAAGGTGACATCAACAGAGTACTGCCAATGAATGATAATTTATGCAAGAAGAAAACGTCTTGTTTATGCAAGAATACGGCTGACGGAGTTTACTACCAATGTGATACACTTTTACGTGCCTCTCTCAGGCATTACGGGGAAGAGGGTAATGGCATCCGTTTACAAATCTACTGTAACGAAGCCGTCGGAAGAGAAGGCATCAGTACCCATATACTACATTTATCTGGAGTACCAGTAGATGCAGTCCATCTTTACGGTTGCCCAACCGACTCCATCTCAGACTTCCGACATCCCGCCAAAATACATTCCCTATTCCTTTTCTGTGAAGAGAGAAAAGAAATTCTGGCTCCGAATCAATTCCAAAATCTAAGCAGCTTGGAAGAATTAAGTATATCATGTGTTCACCTGAGGAAACTACCAGGGAAATTATTTCAAATGAGAAAACATAATCTCAGGATAATTCGGATACATGAAACAATGATTGAACTACTAGGAGACGGTCTACTGTCCAATATCACAGAATTGAAATCCATAAGCTTCGGAAACAATAAAAAACTCTCCTTAAGAAAGACAGATTTCACTGGCTTGCGTAGGCTAAGGTATCTTAATATTACTAAATCTTTTTCCAAAAAGAAAGACGAGGACCTTTTTGAGCCAATTTATAAAATCACTAATTTAACAATATCTGAAAGCGGATGGAAGAGTTTACCAAGAAGTTTTTCGCTACTTAGGGAGCTGCAATATCTTGAAATATCTAAAACATCCATTGAAACGATCGGCGTTGACTTATGCAATCAACAGAATGGCATTATGGATATCAAAGTAATGAGAAATCCCTTTCTTGACTTTCATCCCGATTGTCTGCAAATGTATAATAATTCTAGGTACATGGACTTTTCTGGAAACAACATGTCCAATTTACCAAATACAACAATAATACTGAATAAGTTGCTGCGTTTTCTATTGAATGACAACGGTCGTGACATCAGAGTCTTGGAGAATTTCATTGAAAGTAAATCACTACAGAATATACAAATGAGGAATTCTTCCATTCATTCGATTCACAACGACTTCTTTCGCAGTATTCCCAATGTTCAACGAGTGGATTTAAGTAACAACAAACTTACCTACTTGCCAGACGGATTTTTTGAATTAAATCACAATTTAAAGGACGTTTCATTACGAGGTAATCAGCTAACTTTTATCCCACAGAGTTTATTATCTTCCAAATTTGAATTGATTACTATCAATTTGTCCCACAATAAAATCTCCAAAATCGATTTTAATATCTCCTCACTACTTACTTCATTGGAGTATTTTAATATTGCCTTCAATAAATTAACCCACATTCCAAAAAATCCCTTCTCAAGTATGCCGTACATCTTTTATTTAAATTTTTCTTACAACAATATATCCCAAATTGACAGCGATGCTTTAAAAAATATGACGAAATTAACAATGCTTCGGATAGGAGGAAACATGTTGGAAAGTGCATCCTTTCCCAATTCCAATTCTTTAAATTATCTCAGCGCTGAAAGCAATTACTTCACCGAAATAAATTGTACAGATACACCTATGCTTACTGAGATCAATTTATCCAACAATGTAATGAAGGAGCTCAACCTAAAAGTTTTTGACTTATGCCGTTTCTTGAGATATCTAAACTTATCTCGCAATCTAATTGGAAATATAATCGGGGATGTACCTTCTAGAGGTATATGGTCACTAGATTTGTCATTCAATCAATTGAAATCCCTATCTCCTGTATTTGACCAACATTCATCTTCGTCAAGGTTAGTAATATACTCTTTGGATGTCTCTGGAAATCCAATGGAGAGTTTCGAACTCAATTGGCTAGATGTAAAGCATGGTAGGGTTTCCCTAAGAAGCTGTAACATATCGACATTGACTTTCGAAGATGGGATCGAAGTGGTTGTATCAGTATTGGACCTTTCTCACAACAAAATAAACTCGGAAATCTGGCCTTGGTTCTACGATGAAGACCTTAAATTAGCAGGAAGTGTATCTCCATTCGAGAAGATGGAAACTTTGGAAGTGAGTAGTTTCAATTTTTTCCAATCTTTCTTAAATTATTGATTACTTCCCTCGCGTTAAATATGCGCGAAATACTTGCTCGAACTCACATCAAAAACTGTTATTCATTAAGATGATTCTAGATTCATTGAGCATAGTATTTATAATTATAGAGATAATATCTTAAGGGAGCTATGTCATTGAACAATAATTCTGTATCGATAAATGTTAAGTTAAAAAAGTGCCTTTCAGGTTCAGGTAAATATGAAATTATGAATATTTAATAAGGTTTTAAATAGCAATGAGTGTTTTTTTTTAAGGAGCTGTACTTAGCTTATAACGATATAACGGTTATCCCATTGGATTTTCGAATACATAAACCTAAACTGAGGATACTGGATCTTAGCTATAACAAGATAAAGCATCTCACCTATGAAGAACTGCTATTTTCTACTTATCGTATGGTCAACGATGGAAATTTCGAGAAATACTATGCTCACCACGGCCTAACAGTGAATCTACGGAACAATTTAATTCGAAGCATAGATTTTCCCCACACAATGGTAAGTAGTTATGTTTTTTGAATTCATTTGTGTGATAATTGTTATATCAAGTAATACTTTCTCAGTTGAAACTTATGAAATATCTAAAAAAAAGGACACTTTAAGATTTAAATGTTTAACTTGATTACTACAATTTGAATCTATGATCAAAATTGCTTCTTAGCGTCATCAACGTATATTCAAGTAAGGTTTGATATATCCGTGTATTACATCTATGTGCCCAATAGAGGGCGTAATGTGCCGTTGTTGCGCTGTTCCCAAACGAAATATTTCCTTATGATTTAATATGCATTCGAAAATTTTCGTTTAGCACAAGGAATACGACATAAAAATCATTACTTTTCGTTAATAATATTTTTTTCAATAAAAAATACTTAAAAATTATAAATATTATCACAGAGAAGAAGTGTGTATAATATTTTGACTAATAATGTATTTTGCCAAAAGTGGAGAGTAATGGAAATTGCAGGAGAGTGTCAATGAAATATATAAGTTGGCGATCACCCATTTTATTTCAGTTGGCCCGGAACATTACCACAATATTCGAGAAGCACAAGTACAGCCATGCCACTATTCAATTAGGTAGTAATCCATTTGAATGTGGGTGTAAAGTGATTCCTTTTCTTCGTGTGGTGGAAGGGGACGTGGTTCTCTTGAGCGAACTGTGGCGCTCTAAAAGGAAAGACTTGGTTCTGCAAGCAAGGATAGATGCCACCAATTTAACCTGCAGGTAACGGCGATAATGAGGAAACCTCATGTAGCTGTTATATTTTATACAATTTTTTACGTAAATTTTTTTATGTCCGTAATATTCTTGATCATGGTAATATAGTACCCCGTTTTGTCTCAGGGATGGGGAAATATGGGTAAGTATACACTCTTTTGAAAAATCTACAATATGTGATATAAAAATGCTTGATGTGCGAAATCAAATATTTACACCCGTTGAGATTATTCTGGTAGTTTAAATAAACAATACTACTAAAAAACAGCAACTGAACCGATTATGTAAATTAAAGGTATTAAAAAAATATTTTGCTCTGGTTACTTGTCACATGGTCCAAAAGAATTTTTTTAAATTATTCTCTGTCTGCCTCTTACAATATCACTCTAACACAACCCAACGTGTTTTGTTTAAATTTGACCGAATGAAAATACTTATATAGAGAGATGGAGTGAGACTTAGGATACTTCTTATTTTAATATGTACCTCAGCTGGTTTTTGATATTTCGGTATTTCTCATACTGAACACATTCATTTTGTCCCTTTCTCTTTCCGATATTATTCCTTTGAATGTAAGGAAAAATATTTTAAATCCCTATTTTGATTAAATAGACAGCAAAATATCCCTTAATAGTATGATGAAATACTTTTTATTAATAATTTACTTAAACACTGAATCCGGATTAAAGAAATTAGTGAGACATAATTTATGTGCAATGAAGGCTATATACGATATCCATAACCTTCGTCATTCGCACTTACAGCATCTAATCGATTAATGTGTCGACTCTGTTTCTTCACAGGTACCCTGAATCTTTAAATGGAAAATCGGTGGTTGATGCGGAAACTTGGATGTATCATCTTCTGCCAATGATGGTATTTTGTGTTTTGTCAGAGGATTAGGACCATACCGTTTGATGCACCTATCAGTCAAATCTGTTACACTTTGGTCCAGACGGCCTCAAGGATTCGATTCAATCTTCTGTTTGTAATCGCAATCAATTGGTCATCCTTGAAACAGGCAGCCAAAGAATTCTCCGAGGACGAAGTTAGTTACCATCAAAATGGAAATGAAGACTCTCGCTCATGATAATATATGTTATTAATTCTGTTAGACTGGAACGCGGTAAATTGTATGGGAGAGAAATTCTGGGAACAATCTGATGTGTTAACAGTGTGCATTTGCAGGTTTTAATAAATATTTTTATTAAATACCCTTATTTCTAAAGCAGCCACTCCTCACTAATTTTATGACTTGAAATTGTTTCTTATTACCTATATTTCTCCTGCCGAATATGTGCGAGATAAGACTTACGATAAAGTGTCTCCCAGAAGGAGCCTATGCTTCCTTTTATTTTTATTCTCGGCCTGTACAATGAAAGGCTTCATTATTGTAATGAAGTAATCAATATTAATCTTTGCAGCAGTACTCTGTATCGTTCTTATTTTTAATAAAATATCATAATTTAATCTTCATAATATATCTAGTATCAATAATTTTAAATTGGAAATAGGGATATCTGCTTTCAGCCTTTGTTGTTTTGCATATACTTACTAGCAACATCAAATGTAATTAAACATAAATAGACATGCATTATACGAAATACTTAAAAGTAAAAAGATGTGATTTTATAACCGCCTCTTGCATTCATTCAACGAAATGAATTTCATTTATTCGTTTTTTTGTAGCAGACTAAATTTTTGGGGCGTTTAAATTGTATTTTGCACAAGTAGTTGTTGATTAATATTTTTTTAAACCTATATCCAGCATAATAGCTTCACATAGAAACGGTACCATTTTTTACAAAACAAATTAATCAATGGTTTTTATTGTGTATTATCAGTATTTCGGATTACATTACGTAATTTCTTCATTTGAGCTATAGAAAAATGAATTTATTTGCTCTAACTTAATAAAAGAAAATATTAAGAATATATATTTGATATCCAATTATATTAATTTAACCAAATGAAATAATATTTGCTCTGCTTTACTGTAATTGTATTCTTTTATTCCTTTAATTTCGGATTTTAATATTTAATCTACGGAATCAAAGGAACCATTTCCCTTGAAATATGTATGGACACTTAAAATTGGTAGCTGAGAGTAATGTACCCTTCCGAGTAGTAATGTTAACTAATAGATGCGTAAGAATTATCAAGTTCATTTATGTAAATTGTTATTCCTGGCCATTATACTTTCCAATTACTAGTTGAAGATCTAATAAGAGATTGGCTTAGCACACACATACGTTGTATCACTGACAAATTTCTTCGAAATAAATTTTTTTAAATAAATAATTTACCGCTATTGAATGTTAAAACATAAAAGGGAAGATCATCTTAATAAACTTAGACATAGAGATCATATCAAAAGATACGTCAACTTTCTTATTGCTTATCTTCCTGTTTGTGATGATGGACTATTGACCTTTGAAAAGCAATCGCAAATCGAGAACAACAATGTTTTCAGCAGTATCCCCGAATTTTATGTTTTGTTTAGGGCACCGTAAAGATGGTTCGTGACCGTATTCCAGTGAAGAGAAATAAAACTGCAGACACATTGTGCTTCCTTTGCTTCGAACATATTGCAGAACATTATTATTCGTCGTTCCCAATTTATTTAATGAGAAAATGGAATTCTTTACCTGTATAACAGAGAACCATTTTCCACAGTAGTTACTTGATCGGATACTTTTAAATCGAAATATGCGTTACTGGCATTTATACGGCGTATGTAAATATCCTTTCAAATTAAAGGAAATTATCATGAATAAAGTTGTGATCTTCAAACGGATATCAATATGTAAATGCCATTCTAATTTGGACTTGGACTCGCAAAAAAACAATGGATAGTTATCTTAACAAGTAAGAATAGGAAATAATGATACGGAAAGCGAATTCAGTCAAATATTTGTTGACGTTGACGGTTTAATTCCAAGGAAGGATATATATATATATGCTGTGTAAATCAGAAAGATGACTGGAAAAAAATATATCAAAAGAATAATACAGATATTCAGTTATCACTCATATCATGTAATTGATTCTTATAGTTCATTACCTTTCAATAGGTTCATGTATCTTAATATTCCCTATTCAACGCAATCGTTTTTTGTTAACGTTTATTCTTTACTGGTATTAATTCCTTGTGTTTTTTCACGAGAAAATGAATGAGCTCAGAAGCAAAAATACCTTGGTCGTCGGGTTCTGTGTAGTAACAAACATTTTAAAAACCTTTTAATAATTTCATGGAAATTAGCGCAGTTACGGATCGCAACGAATATAACATAACCAAAATAACAGTCATTCGTCAATGTATTCTCTTTCAGTCCTTGTCTAGGTTTAGTAGTATGATTTTTCTAATTTAATTTGCGAAAGAAATTAAGTCTGCAGGCGATAGATATTGAACTAATTTAAATTATTTTCTATCATGAACTATCAAATGAATTCATTTTCCGTTTCCCGAAATGTTATTTTCCATGCATTTCAACTTAACGTGAATAACTATTGATGAAAATATTAACCTCTTATCAGTTGTTTTATTTTGAAAGATATAGCTAACTATCGCCGTCTGTTACAAAAATGATTACTCATCTCCTCAATTCACGGAAATATTCACATCCCTCGACCTGAATATTACAACGACATCCAGTTTGATTGTAATTTAGAGGGTTCAAGAAAAAAGAAGAGATAGTGTGATACTGTTGAAAGCTTGGAGGAGAGAAGTAACTCTGTTTTCTGTGAAAAAGGTTATAATTCTGTATGAGGAAAGGTGAGCAGAGGGATGAATCCAGCAGTGGAATAGAATAGGAGAGAGAAACTCGAAAGATACAAGAATAGTAAACTGAAATACTTATGGAATGATTTGGTAGTTATACTTTGTAAATTCACCTTCAATATCCATTTTATAGCTGAGAAAACAATTTAAAAATTCACAACCAAACTCGCAAAAAGTCTTGATTTTCCTTGATTCAACAAACTCGATGACCCCATTCTTTAGTAACCCTTTTTCTTTTAGATTATTCTTCGCAACGTTGTGACCCAACGAAAACCCTGTGACCGTCTGGAGGTCGGATTTTACGTGCACTGATAAAACCGGATGCAATAATAAATAATGCAATACGAGTTTTCTCAACTGAAAAAGTAAAGCTCACTTGAAAATGGACGAGGGACATCTTTAGTAAAGAGAAGCTCTGGACGTTGAGGATTGATGCGTCGTTGCAGATATTCCAACTGCTGACCAATGAATTTGTTTAATATAATTATTAATTCCATATAATTGTTAATTTGCTTACTTTGAGATCGAGAGTTCTGAACTTAACCGCGAACTAAAACGACTGTACTTCACTCCAATTCCAGTTCTGATTGTTTTCGGAAGCAATAGTTTCAACATACAGTATTTTATTTGCTATGTTTTTGTGACAAATTATGTGTCTTAGAAAGAATAGTATCCTTTATAAAATTCTACCAGTATAACTCAATGAGGAAGATCTCTTTGATTCAGTTCTTATTGAAATGCGGTGCGAATAAGTGGTAGCTTGTATATAATCAGGTATATACTCCGTCTTTTATTTATTCGTTAGGAAACAGCGCGTTTGAATCACTCAAAGATCATCAATAGAATACATATAAATGGAATCTATAAATAATGCGATAATTCAATGAAAACAGTAGACTCCATAAAACGCATTTTTGGTGGATGTGATGTAAACGTTCGAAAGTGAAGGAACTCTATTTCGAACAGATTTGAATACGTGGCAATTTTAAGGGATCCAGATGATGAAAGGTGTACCCACGAATTTGAAAAGGTACAGCGCAAAATATATCGAGATGTGTGTTTGGATAAGCTGGCGTTGTGTAAATACTATCCGAAGCAAGTCTTTGAAATGAAGGATATAATATGAATTCAGAGAAAGTACGTTTGCGGATGATTTAATCGGGATTAGGAGACTCTTTCGTTACTTCTTCTGATTGGAAAATTTTCATAAGATAAGATATTTAACATCCACGAATTAATATATCGAAAGTTTCAAAGTAATTCTTCGATCAATTAAAAAATGTTAAAATGGATAATGTCTCAGCATTACCGTCGGTGGTGAAAAGTGAATCTAAATTTCAATAAGCATAAAAATAGGAAATTAATCCTTTTTATACTTTGGCGCATGATAAAATCAGTGATGGAGAGGAATTTAAAAAAAATGGACGGAGAACTTCCGACTCTTTGATTAATGCAAATGCGAATTAACGAACCATATTTCACAAGTATTTGATTTCAGTCTGTGTAAGTGGGATTTAACTTTTCCATTTCCCTGAGATGAATTAACTTGTCTATAGGCACAGTATTTCACTGCTTATGTTCACGGCAGAATAAAAGAAAATTAGATTGCAAAGGAAGGAAAACTCCGTCAGACGAGTACGAGGAAAGAGCTCTCAATATCAGAAAAATTATAATTCTAAAAAATCCCCTATTATAGCAAACGTTGTAGCCGATAATGGGACAAGTTTAATAATAAATGCTATAAATTGGATTAAAAAAGTATTGGTGCAATAATGATTGTTATTAAACAAAGTACACAGTATATAAACAAACATTTTTAAAAATATTTTCACCCAAAATATCAATTATATTTCTGCACCCATGCATTTGGCCATCTCTCATTGGAGTGTCCGGGTGATACACCTCTGTGGGAGAGATGTCCCATTAGCATAAACTGAAATATATCTGGAAAGAGCTATTTACATGACAAAATAGTTTAAATTAACTTGAAATTAGGATTTTTCTAAAGGCTTAAGTTAACTTTAAAACATATTTAAAAGTTTAATCTGCAAAACTTTAGCCAAAAATTATAGTACATTTAGAGAACAATATCCAATTAAAGTTATAATGAAATTTGCAATCGGTATGAATGGGGGCTGGAATACACATCGTCCATACGCGTGAAGAAAACTCCTGACGGTGGTTCGTTGTAAGGTTAAAGGCAAAAAGCCCAGTCCATAGCCTTTCTAGATACTTCCTCGAATATTCTTCCAACCTTTATTGGTGTCCCTTCCTATCAAAAATATTAATCTCATCACCTTTAAGTTGGATCATTTTGAACTATTTTGAAATATAATTAAAATATTCACACAACAAATAAAACATTAAATGTTATAAATAGGTGCGAAACAGCAATGCATAGCTTCCGCAACGAGCAACCGTGTGAAAGAATCGACGAGGATGGAAGGTGCTGCAAAACAGCTTAATTCACTGAATCTGCCTTCTTATCTAGTCCCATAGGAGGCATCTCAGTCACCTTCAGAGGCATTTAAATGGCATATTGAGGCTTGATCATCAGTTTTCATTGCAAGTGGTATCTTCGTACGCAAAAATATTGTCGTTTTAACCGAAAATATTTGACAATTTCGATATTTTTGTCGAAATTTCGAAACTTCGAGAAAAAAATTCTCACAGAAGATATTTTTTATTTCGAAAACAAATTATCTTTGTAATGTCCATGAAGGTGAGCCACTTTTGCCTGGTGTTACATCTCGATCAGAAAAAGAAGTGGAAAACGCTCTACCCCAAGGCTTGCTAAGCAATACGTCATCTTTTGATTGTGCATAAAATGCATTCGATCGTGGTTTATATTTGAATTGACATTTTAATGCAGAATACAAAATTTTTCCTGAAAAAATCCCGAATCAGCATCATCTTAAATTTAAATTGATACTTATAGGACATAAATACAAAAGATAACACTGGGGAATCTATCCCGAGAAGAGATCTATCCTCTCAGTACGGGAGAGATGCCCTTGCAACCAGTTGGGCTTCACTTTTAAGATGCCCAGTCACTGCACGTGGATACTATATGAACCTATAGCTACAAGTTTTCGCCCTTTATTTCAAAATATTCATACATTTAAACTGATGCCAACTGGAAGCATTATACTCTATCTTATAACAGGGCGAAAAAAACAATACCTACTTGAAATGATGTTATAAAACTGCGTAAAAAGAAATAATCGCTGTGAAACTCTTGCATGTTGTAGAGAGATGCCTGACTGACGAACACCGTTAGTATAGCAATCTTGTGGTTAAAAGTACTACGACTGGGGCATCTCTCTCGAAATTACCTCGTTAGCAAAGAAATCCGTATAAGCCTGAAGAAATGAAGAGGCTTCATTTGACTGATGCACGCCGCATGTGTACACAGATCCTCATTTGACACAGCTTTAAGGCTGAGCCAAATAAATCAATTATTTAGATAATAAAAATAATAAAGAATTTATTAGAGGTATCAAACCCATTAACTTAATACACAATCAATATAAAAATACATATAGAATAAAGCATATAGATAAAGGATGAGTTGAACTATTGGATTTACTAATTAAATCCTCTCCAATTTTCAATATTCATTCATCATATATCACTCGATTAATTTTTGATACTATTACGTCTCCTATCTAGACACGGGCGCCGTCATGATTTTTGTCAGCGGCGCGGCGGCGTAGGGGGAGAATGAAGCCGTCGGCGGCGGCGTAACGGCGTGAACTCTGACTGGTTAATCAGAGGCGGCGGAGCGGCGTAACCGGGGGCGTGTAAAATTTTGTTCGTACACGGCATGAATGAAGGCGAATAACTCGAATATCGGAGTGTATTTTATTATAATAATATCGTACCAATAAGGACAATGTAGAGTTATCTTGAATACGCAGCACAGTGTGCTAGAATCGAAAAAAAACAGGCAAAACAATCCTTTTCTTGAGTGCGTACTTTAGTACTGGCTATTCTCGAATAAAACTGTCTATTACTACCAAATTATTTCCGCTGATTTCTACCAATGTAAACTTTACAGGTGGTCAAAAGGGACAAATATTCACGAAAAATGCCAGATTTAGATTTTTTGCAAAAGTCTTTATCCTCAAACCAAACTCAAATGAGCAGAATAATCGGAAAAAAATCAAAACAGTGTTAAATAATCAACCCTTAAGCTTAATTATGAATTTTTAATGTGATAACAGTTGAATATTTGAATTATTGCATCACTTCCATCAAATCTCTGAATATAACTTCTGTTGGTGAAATACTAACTTCATGCAACATGTCTTTTAATTTATATTTATTTCTCTTATCCTCTCTCAGACCCTCCGATTTAAGGAAAACGAGCTCACATAAGACGCAGTCTGGGAATATTATATGCAGAACTTATTGAGGTATTGCAATGCGAACTTTCAAGGTTCACACTCAAAAATATACCATACATATATTTGTCATTCCATGCCGATTCGACAGGAAAATCGGCAAAATTGAACCTTGAGGTGAACTGTTTTGACCTAATTTGGCAAATCGCTTTGATTTGATAAAAAAAATGAAAACCCCTCGGCGGCCTCGCGTCGGTAGTTGAAACCACTCGTCGTGTTTCTCACTGCGGCGTATATGCACTAGCTAGTGATTACTCCTGCTGTGCAACTGTGCGGAAACTGATCTGATTCACATATAAGTGAAAACCTGTTTGTTCTACGACCGACATCTGCGAAGTTATATCGTTTTTAGTGTTTAGAGGGGGCGTCGCTGTCTTAGGGCCGCTGTTGCCAATCGGCGCATCAAATCATTTTTTTGTGATATCAGTTTGGAATCTTTTGTTCTCTTTCTTAGTTGACAAATCTGTTATTGTTGCCATTCGTCTCCATTTCGAGTTTCAGTTATTTTTTACTCATCGAAAACTTCTTCTGTCTCTTGTTGTTGTTGTTTTATTGAGGTGCGTCGACATCTACGGTCATTTAGCACCATTTCCTAGTAAAGATAATTACGTCATACCTTCGTGGAACTGTAGTCTGTGGCTGAAATTCGAGCTCGATTAATTCCTTGTTTTATAAGTTTTCTTTTAAAGTTTTTTAAAAAGGCCTGTCTTTCTGACGAAGTTCAGTACTTTGGAAATGCATCCAATATCATCTCCTAGCACTGTAGCTAAGTCCCCTCCGATTCCCACGAGCTTCGGATCGTATGGTATTTATCGCAGTTCAATATAATATGTTCGATAGGAGCTGGGCAGTCGCACTCTTCGCAGTGGGGGTATCTTTTCTTCCGAGAATAGATGCGAGTGAGTTAAAGCGCTGTGCCCTATCCTTAGTCTAGTAACCGCTACTTCCTCTCCTCGACTGCCTCTTATTGAGGAGAACCACGATGTCGCGACGGGTTTGATGGAACGCAACTTGTTGTTATGAAGATTTCTTCAAGTTATCGTCCATTGCTCCAGGGCCTTTTTTCGGAGAGAGATCCTTAGGTCGTCGGGAGTAACCTGCACAAAGTCCGGCATAGGGATAACCAATGACTCTTTTTCGGCTTTATCCGCTCTTTCGTTCCCCGAAATTCCCACGTGTCCCGGAACCCTTAGGAATTTGACATCGATGCTCTTGTTTTGTAACGATGTGAGTGCCGAGTGTATGTCCCGGACTATGCTATCTGTTGGGGAAAAGCTAGCTATACATTGCAATGCACTTTGAGAATCTGTGCAAATCAAGAACAAGCCGGTGCTTCCTTTGATTCCGAGTAAAGCCAACTTGATTGCTGTTAGTTCAGCAGTGTAAGCAGAGGATAGATGGCAAAGCCTTGCCTTGATAACCCCATGATGCGAGGATACCACTGCGCAGGCACATGCCACGTCTGATTTTGATTCGTCGGTAAAGGCACATGCTGCTTTGGATTTGGATCCATCTGTAAATATGGGGATTGAGTCGGTATGCTTTCCCAGGATTTCGTAGAACATTTGCCGGTACTCTTCACCCGAAGTGGATGTTTTGTAGTGTTTGTGCAGTGTTAGGTTGACCACAGGGCGGGGCGTCAGCCAAGGGGGGGTTTTAGAGCATCCTGTTGGGTAGAGATCGGGTAAATTATAGTTCTGCGCTAAAATGAAGTCATTAAAGCGGACGTTCAACGGGCGAGTAGCCTTCATCCTTCTGTTAAAAAGGTCTAAAACGTGTTGGCTGGAGATAGCGTTAAAACATGGGTGTGTTCGCATAGATAAAATTTTTGCAACATAGTTGCACATCAGTATATTGCGTCGAGATTCTAGAGGTGGTTCCCCCAGCATCGGCGTATATGCTTAGGACCGGGGAAGTCTTGTATGCGCCTGTGGCTATCCTTTGTCCTGCGTTGTGGACAGTATTTAGAGACCTTAAGTATGTGTTATGTCCGGAAGCGTAGATTGCACAACCTTAGTCTAACCGGGATCTTATCAGCGCTCGATACAGCCGGAGCATTGTGCTGCGGTCTGCACCCCATGTTGACCTACTTAAAAATCGCAGAATATTTGAACTTTTGAGACACTTATTTTTTAGGGCATTAATATGCTCACTCCAGTTAAGATGACTGTCAAATAATAGTCTCAAGATGCGGATGGAAGTTGTATAGGGAAGCTCCCTTCCCTCGAAATTTAGTGTTGGGGGAGTGTGGATTTTGCGTTTTCTGTGAAAGTGGACGAATTTTGTTTTTTCCTCGGAGAAACGGAAGCCGTTAAACTTTTCCCAGTCTGAAAGTTTATTAAGTGTTGGTTGGATGATTTTGGCTATGTCTGCGAGTTTCGCAGAGCGACAGAATATTGCGAATTCGTCTACGAATAGGGATCCCATGACTGGTGTGGTAAGGCTTCCTGTAATGTCGTTTATGGCTATGGCAAATAGCGTAACGCTCATTACTGAGCCCTGGGGAACGCCGTTTTCCTGTTTGTAGACTTCTGATAAGATATTTCCTATTTTTATTCTAAATACTCGGTTGTGTAAAATTTTTGGATAAAGACTGGAAAATTGCCTCTGAAACCCCAGCTATGCATTGTCTTTAGGTTCTTATACCGCCAGACACTGTCGTATGCTTTTTCTATGTCAAAGAAAACGCCAATAACGTGTTGGCGTTTGCAGAAGGCTTCTTGAATATAGGATTCGGCTCGGAAGAGGTGGTCGCTGGTTGAGCGGCCTTTCCGAAACCCGCATTGGATATTTGCGAAAAATGCTTTTCGAGCCACCAGACGAGGCGGCGGTTGACCATTCGTTTCATCATTTTGCATAGGCAGCTGGTTAATGAAATTGGCCTGTGGTTGCTGGGGTCTGATGTATCTTTTCCGGGCTTTGGGATTGGAACGATGGTGGATTCCCTCCAGGAGTTAGGGAAGTTATCCTCTAACCAGACCTGGTTGAAGGTTTGCAAAATCTCCGGGAGTTTACCTTCTGGGATATTTCGGAGAAAGGCATTGTGTATGCCGTCCGTTCCTGCTGCATTGTCCCGGGAGTCCGCAATCGCAGATGACAATTCCCACAGGGAGAACGGATTGTTATATGCGGCAGTGGGTTGAGTTTCCTCGAAATTTAGTGTTTTTGCTTCTGTTTGCTCTTTGATGGTTAAGAACCTATCGTCAAAATTTTTATCACTAGAAGTTTTTCAAGTGTTCGGCCAAACACTTCGCATATTTCCTGCGATGACGTAACAACCACCCCATCAGCCTTAAGGCATGGAATTCCCTGGTGCCTGTTAGTACCTGAGATACTCTTTATTTTCCTCCAAACCTGTGCAATTGGCGTTCTTAAGTTAATGCTGGAAACAAACTCTTTCCATGTGGTATTTTTGGCCTCTATAACTGTTCTTCGAGCTTTAGCTCGTAGGCGTCGGAAGGCAGATAGATTCGTCTCCGTAGGATATTTTTTATATATACGGAGTGCCCGCTTGCGTACCCGTATAGCATATGCACACTCCTCGTTCCACCAGGGTACGGGTGGCCGACGGATCCTGTTGAAGGACCAGGGAATGCTGCTCCTTGTAGCTGCCAAGAGGGCCGTGGCGAGTGCTTCTATGTTTGTCGTACCCTCTAGGTTATTGTTATGGCTGTGATTAAATGTGATTTTAAAAAGCTCCTAGTTGGCTTTCCGGAAGTTCCAATTTTCCGGATAAGATGTGTGTGTGTTTATTCCACCGATTTTCTTGATAAAAATTGGGAAGTGGTCGCTCCCGCAAAGATCATCGTGCACTGACATGCTCAATCTTGTTGCTAGATTGTTTGTGCATAAGCATAGGTCAATGGATGAGTATTGGCCATTGAAGCTGTTAAAGTGGGTTTCTTCCCGGTCGTTAATTAGGAATAGATCGGAGGAGTCTGTAAAGTTTGCTACGATTAGTCCTCTCCTGTTGCGTTGGGACCTGGTGCTGCCCCATAGGGGGTCATGTGCATTGAAGTCTTCCAATAGAATGAAAGGCCTTGGCAATTGGCGAATAAGGTTTTCTAGGTTGCTTTCGTTTACGGGAGCTCCCTCAAGGAGGTATACGTTGCATATTGAAATCCTTTCCGGATAATAAACTTCTACTGCGACCGCCTGAAAAGGTGTCACGAGTTGTAGTCGTGTGGAGAGTACGGTGTCCCGAACTGCTATCGCCACCCCACCTCTGGCGCGTCGGCCACTTGTGTCGTCTAGCCTATGCACTTTGTACTTCTTTAGAGATCCCTGATCCGATGTTTTAAAATGTGTTTCCTGGATACATATGCACGGGGAGTTAAAATTAGCAATTAAGAGCGACAGCTCCTCCTTATGCCGATAAAAACCGTTGCAGTTCCACTACAGTATAAAGTTCATTAAAATCCTTTTGAGCTAGAATAGAATAGTTAAAAATCTGGCAGATTGGTAGAGCTGTGTGATGGGCAGCGATAGAATAAAGTTATGTTTTTGGGTAGGGTTACCCATAAAATTGTCTGGAGATGGATAAATAAATAACTGAATATCTCTACGGGGCGGGTTCTGCTTACATGTACATACATATCAGTTTTCGTATTCAAGTAATTATACCTAACCATTGCTAACGATTGAATATTGTTACTGAGGTCAGACTGAACTGATACCAAAGATTCGCTTTCCTTCATAACAAACATAAATATATGTAATTAATTCTTTACCATTCTCTCATTGGATATCGATAGATTATAGTTGTCCCCGATGGTCGAAATAATCCATTACGGTCGATAAATTATCCGACATAATTTCCTGTCAGTAGGGATAAATAGAAATACATTTTTTTCGTCGATGCTATGTATCACATTCTTTTCTTTGCAGTGCTTGTCTGTTGCTGAATCTGACCTTTGCGGGATCGGCAGAGAGGCAATGAGCACACCGATCAGAGGAAGTAATAAGGAGAGTGTAAGATGGGGACAACTGACCTACGACTGAATTATGTACGAGAAATATATGAAAGGCACCGAATATACGTATTACAGAGATATAACCCCCAAAATTTTCTAATAAATCCAAAATTAAGGGTGGTGACTTTGGTGACGTTATTTAGCGGCAGAATTTAAACCAGAATAGGTATTAGAAAACGGATGTTAGATGGCTCTTAAACGCACAGTATCGCAAAGCCACTTTTGAGTGTTATTTTCGGTTAGGATCCTTTAGGTAATATATCCCAGCAATGAGAATTTAGGCGCACTTCGTTAATTACTTTGAGGAAATCACATTACGAGTTCCTTTGAATTCCCTACTTTTATGCCGCTATTCACTTCTCCCTATGGGTGTGCTCACAGCCTCTCCGCCGTTCTCGGAAACTTCGGAGTAAAGTAAGAGACTCACTCTGGAAAGAAAAGAAATTAAAATAAAGAAAAGAAAGGAAAAATTGAATGTCCTCTCTCGTTATTCTGCAGGAAACTATGTCGGATATTTTATCGATGTCAATATTGTTTTTCGTCCATCCGTGGCTAAGGTATGGTCCATTGATGGATATCCCAGACGTTGATCTCAAGCGTGTCATGTTTTTTTTACATTAACATTAGTACCCCGCGAGCCGTACTAAGGCGTATGGCAGGTGGTGTGAACCACCAAACTACCTAAATAATGTTCGTATTAGTACACCTTATACTATCCGGAAAAGAGTCCACCTGTTCTCGCGATATATTTTGTCGTCTGGCTGCAAAAATTGCGTTCGCTAAGAGTTTGAATCGCGCCGTCTCGTATTTCATAGTGTAAATCACTGTTTTCGTAATTTTTTACAAGTATTTAAAGCTATGAACGACCTGCCAAAATACAAATATCACTGTATGAAAATATAATCCCGAATTAAGACTATTAACTTTAGGAAATGTTGACATTTTTTTCCACGAACGGTAATCTCTCATCTTAATTCACCACAGATAAACTGAAACGTTTCAAATACAAGTAATTCCTATGAATAATTTCATTGAAACTCGAATATTACTTTGGAACTTAATTTGCAAGATTGCTACTTTAATAGGATACTAATAAAGTTTTATGTCAACCAGCCCTCATCCTATCACAGCCTCAATTTTTTCATAGTAACATTTATGGCTTATTACATCGTCAATGAAAATGACAAAAACTGCTGCTAGGAATTGTAAAAGTAATATTAAACTCCAAGATAAAAGATTAATTATGTATACAAAATTTTTCTTCATTCGAAATAATTATGAATGTAAAATCATAACGATTGAAGATAACACAAACTTTGCACAATAAAGTGTGCGGCTTAGCCCAAGTTGTACGAGAAGTGAAACAAGTCTCAGCCAAGTCATTCTTTTTCGCTTCTCGTACAAGGAAAAGTAATACATTCAAAAATCGGCCATTTTAAATGCATTGTGGCGATTTTGAAGATATTTTTTGGATCCTTTCCCGATAACATGGATACTTGAAACTCGGCACGTGGATAGATATCATGAATATGTTTCATAATCAAATTTTACGTGTTCGCTGATGGTCCTCGGTTCGATCCCAGAGGGCCATTTGCATCCTCAATGCATTTCTTACGGAGATAACGGAAACAAATTTTAGGTACTTCCCGGCACAATATCGACTTCAAACTTTGCATAAAGAAAGACCAAGTTCATACAAATAAACTGAACATTCACAACTATATGATAGAAATTATATATAGATATGAAATCAATGAAGCAGAGAAGATAAAATGGGATATCATCGGTCTCAGCGAAGTCAGAAGAAAATCAGAGGAGCTACTTACACTGAAGGAAGGACACTTATTCTTTTACAGGGGTACCAAGGATGGAAGAAATGGAAGCGTTGGATTTTTGATCAACAAGAGATGGAAGGATAATGTGGTGAAAATCGAAGGTGTATCAGATAGAATTTGTAAACTCATACTGAAGATCAATGAGCGTTACTCAGTACAGGTCATCCAAGTCTACGCACCAACAGCGGCAAGCAGCGAAGAGGAAATTGAAAACTTCTACCAAACTCTCGGCACTGAACATGACAAGGAGGCCCACTACTATAAAGTCATTATGGGAGATTTTAATGCTCGTGTAGGGCAGCGGGAAATTGATGACACTGTCGCAGGACAATATGGACTGGGCCAGAGAAATGAGCGAGGTCACCGCTTAGTAGAGTTTGCAGAATGCACCAATATGTATATAACAAATACATACTTTAAGAAAAATCCTACAAGGAAATGGACGTGGAGAGGTCCCAATGGAACAGAAAATGAAATAGACTACATATTGGTGAACAGACTCTACACTGTAACTAACTGTGAAGTTTTGAATAATTTCAACACTGGAAGTGACCACAGAATTGTTAGATGCAGAATCAATATTAACCCCCGAATGGAACGAAAGAAGTTGGTTTCTTGCAAGAAGGAGGAGGTAAATATTGATAAACTATCAGATAACGAGAAAAAGTTTCAGCTGGAACTTAGAAATAGATTCTCAGCACTTCAGGAGGAAGAACTCGAAACCAAAGTTATGGAAATTGTAAAGAAAGCGGCAGAAGAAGTAGCAAGCATGCCAAGAAAACCTAAGGATAAGAAATTTAGTGATAGAACCCGGAAAATGATGAAACGACGGAAGGAACTGAAGAATTTAAACACTCCAAGAGATAATATCGAATATGCCGAGCTTTGCAAAGCCATCAGAGTAGCAATCAAGGAAGACGTGAGGAATTTTAATGAAAAGATTGTGCAAGAGGCCATAGAAAATAACAAAAGCATAAAGAGGGCTAGAAGAGGCCTAGCAATTGGTAAGAAACAGATTTTAGCCTTACAGAAAGGAGATGGCACCACAACATATAACAGACCAGCAATATTGAGGATTGTAGCAGAATACTTTGGCAACCTATACAAGAAGATAGGAAACGCCGAAGAGGAGAACCAAGAGGAAAGCCAAAGCTCACAAAATCTCCTCTCAATCCTCCCAGAAGAAGTAATGGCGGCGATTAAGCAGATGAAGAATGGGAAAGCAGGAGGAGCAGATGGGGTGTTGGCGGAATATCTGAAAGCTGGTGGAACAGAGATTGCTAATGTTTTAGCACAATTATTCAGTAATTGTCTTAAACAATGAATGATTCCCAAGGAATGGAACCACGCAAGGATTGCCCTTCTGCACAAGAAAGGAAGCAAAGAAGATTTGAAGAACTATCGCCCCATTAGCCTCCTTCCAGTTGTCTACAAAACATTCATGAGGATAATAGCGGAACGTCTTAAGATGACCCTGTCTTCAGCCCAGCCTAGAGAACAAGCGGGATTCCGGAAAGGCTTCAGCACTATGGACCACATCCACACATTACAGGAAATTATAAACAGAACGAATGAATACGAGATGCCACTCGTCCTTTGCTTTGTAGATTATGAACAGGCCTTCGACTCGGTAAATACCTCCTCCACTCTGAAAGCTCTGAAGAATCAAGGGATAGATTCTGAGTACATCCGCCTCTTGCGCAGTGTCTACAAGAATGCCACAGCTTCTGTAATGCTTCATGAAGAGACCGATGAATTCAAGATTGAAAAGGGAGTTCGACAAGGTGACGGTCTATCTCCCATCTTGTTCACAGCCATTTTAGAAGAAGTTTTTAAAACCCTTGATTGGGAAGAGAAGGGGTTAAGAGTAAATGGGGAGTACATCAGTCACCTCCGTTTTGCAGATGATATAGTTCTCTTTGCATCTAACGCAGTAGATCTAACTTCAAGACTTGAAGAGCTAAACACAGCAGGACAGAAAATAGGACTCAGGATAAACCTAACAAAAACAAAGGTAATGTATAATTCTTTTACAGTGCAAGAGCCAGTCAAACTTCAAGGAAAACCTCTGGATGTTTGCTTGGAATACACATACCTGGGACAACTTGTAACAACAGGAGAGAAAAACAGGATTAATGAAGTAAACAGAAGAATGAAACTTGGCTGGAGCGCATTTGGAAGGAAGTCACACATTCTGAAGTCAAGAATGCCAATGGTTTTGAAGAGGAAGGTCTTCAACCAATGCATTTTACCTGTCTTGACCTATGGAAGTGAAACTTGGGTGTTAAATGCTGCAATAACCCAGAGACTTCAGACAACGCAAAGGAGCATGGAGCGCTGCATGCTGGGAATCACAAGAAGAGACAGGAAACGAAACACTTGGGTGAGAATGATGACTGGAGTTACAGACATAATAGATAAGGAAAGATCACTGAAATGGAGGTGGGCCGGCCATATTGCAAGAAGAAACGACAACCGTTGGACATCTGCCGTTCTCAACTGGATACCAAGAGATGTGAAGAGACCAAGAAGACGACCTATGGACAGGTGGAACAGAGACATCATCAAGTACTTAGGTGTAACGTGGCAACGAGAAGCTCAGGACAGAGAAAATTGGAAAGTACTTGGGGAGGCCTACATCCGACGTCGCACTGTGGGCTAGAATCGAAAAAAGCTGGCCAAAAATACGAAAGTGGTTTTTTTGAGTGCGGACTTTGAAACTTCGCATGGTCATTCTTGAATAAATTTTGCATATAACTACGAAATAATTTCTCTTGGTTCCCACGCGTTACAATTCTACAGGGGGTCAAAGTTGACCAAATTTTGCGAAAAATGCCGGTCTTCGATTTTTCGAGAAATTCTTCAACTTCAAAACGATGCTGAATCCATTAAAAGTAAGTTATTGGATAAAAAACAACGCCACGTTATAAACCTGTACTTTATCTTTCACAACCTATAATTTAATGATTGCGAATGAATAATTGCATATTTTATGCAACAAAATGGTGGACTCTCGTTTTAGAGAAACTTTTTACCTAAAGCGAGGAAAATAGTTGAGACGGATTCCGAGGGACATGAAGATATTTATACCACGTTATTCTTTGAAGCTTTCTGAAGAGGAATCTGAAATAAAACCTTGCAACAATTTGCTACCCCAATAATAATAACGAATTTTCGACAACACTGCATGGGCCAATCCGCGCGGCGGAGTACGGCCCTCCAGGAAGAGAAGTGTTTGAAGACCTTCGAACCTTCATGCCTCTCAATGATAACTTTTGAATGCTGAAATTAACTTTTTACAAACTCTAGACGAAGAAATAATGAGCAAAATAATTTACATTCAACCATCATTCTTAAAGGAAGAGTGAATTTAGCAACAGCGTATATCTTTCATCAAGTATCAGAATAGAGTTACCATTTTTTGATTTTCACTTTGTAAAATATTATGAAAGCTGTCTTTGATGTTTTTGAGCTATACTATTTCTCACAGACCCTCAATACCATTGGAAACCAGCCCACACGTGGGCGTGTGCCGCGGTGTCCCCGAGTTAAACTTTCGGTTCGTTTTATTGCATGCAGCTGTGCTTCTTGCGGATTAACGGTTACCCTTCAAACTGCATTTTCGTGCTTTCTAGTTCAAAATTTTCGCAAACTATGAAAACTACAGTTTGGCTTTGCCTGTGGAAGAAGTAAGTTGTGCTCTCTCAGTAGCTCCTTGCATTCTTTAAGTAGTATACTCAAGAAGTTCGGTTAGTTCCCTTCAGCATTTCCTGGTTCAGTTGTCGACACTTTTTGGAGGATATTTTTATGGTAAGTTTTTTTGTTACATTACTTTCTCTTTCTACTTGTAAATTCTAAGTATCCTGGAGAAAAACAATTATTTTCTCTATGCATGTGAAATGTTCTCATCTTTATTTGAAACTGTCTACTGTATTATATTCTTAACGTCATACTGTAGAATAGATATAGTTATGGAATCTCTATTGCATTATCAGACATTAGAAACATTGTATTGGGTTTCTAGTGTATCGCCTTTATACGTTGCTTGTAATTCCGTAAAAAACATGACTAATCTGCGAATTAGTCGCTACATTTACGCCACGTTAACGCTACATAATAAAATGATGGAGGAAAAGAATGAGTAATTTTCTAGTAAAAAGCAGCATTTAATGGATTTTTTGACAAGAAAACTTCACTTAGAAAGATCCCTAGATGGGCAGGAAGCTCTTACTGTTTATCTGAAGAATAGTTTTTTTCCGGCATATCCAAGAAAATGGAAACAAAGTTTCCGTGTTAATGAAAGGTTTATTCTGCGCAATTCCAATTGGCTCAATGTAAATATTAATTTTCCTAATATTATTATCCAGAACTTACCAAGTACTTCTATGACCACAGGTACGTATAAAATAGTGATTTGAAATGTTTAGTATTTGAAATTGATAATTTACATCTAAGAAACGAACAATCGGACTTAAATTAAATTCATTTTGGTAGACGCAAGAGGACGGCCGGAAGTAGATTTCCATTTTTCAAGTGACAGATCAAAACGAAGGAAAACAGAAACAAATAGATCCACACTCTCCACAGAGGGTTCTTTCTAGGTGGAAGACAAGGGAACATGTGCAATCTCAGTTGTCAGGAGAAGATGCATTATCACTAATTATATCTTCTGAGTTGAGTAAAACTCAATATAAAATTCTCCGTGAAACAGCTAAAAGTCATGGTCATAGGCTGTATCCTAGCTACGAAGCAGTAAAGGAAGCCAAAGTAACTCTTACTTTAGCTATGATGCTTCAATATTGAATACATAAACATTTAATTTTCAGGGATAAACGAGGATCTTATAAAAAGATTTGCTACGATCTTAAAGGCAATTTCAAGCTGATTTACTCTGAATGAAAGAGCATTTGACGATTATTGCGGGGCCACAGCAGAGATGTATGTAAAGTTGTATCCATGGTACTTTATTTCACCAACAATTCATAAAGTGCTGATTCACGGAGCTAAAATTGCAAAAGAAGCAATTCTACCACTGGGCCAACTCTCAGAAGAGGCGATAGAAGCAAGAAATAAGGACACGAGGAGATTCCGAGAACGTTTTACAAGGAAACACTCCCGAGTTGCTACGAATGAAGAATTAGTGCGAAGATTGCTTCTTACTTCTAATCCACTAATATCTATGTCAGCAAATAGATCCAGGATTCTAAGTAGAGAAGTGAAGCAGCTCCTCATCCTGAATGAAGAAGAGGTAATCGCGTATGGAGATGCAGACTCCTCAGACGAGGATTGTATATAAGGCAGAAGGTAAGGTGCAAACTAGAAATTTCTTTAGAGTTATTCTTGATTGCATGATTTTGATGATAAATTAGCGATATAGCGATATGAAAGAAAATGCGACGTCATAGACGTAGGAATAGACATATGTCTTAAAATACAGCCAAATTGGACATTTTCACCGATCACACGGAATGAAACTGGGGTTTTAAATTATGACTTCTCATTTCTAATATTAATAGCGGAAAAACTTTGCTTATAAACATCAAAACATATCATCGAAAAGCGTTGGTACGTTCCTAGTTCCTCTCAAACCGAGATCTTCCCGGAGGGCCATTGGCCGCCGCGCGGATTTGCCCATGCAGTGTTGTCGAAAATTCGTTATTATTATTGGGGTAGCAAATTGTTGCAAGGTTTTATTTCAGATTCCTCTTCAGAAAGCTTCATAGAATAACGTGGTATAAATATCTTCATGTCCCTCGGAGTCCGTCTCAACTATTTTCCTCGCTTTAGGTAAAAAGTTTCTCTAAAACGAGAGTCCACCATTTTGTTGCATAAAATATGCAATTATTCATTCGCAATCATTAAATTATAGGTTGTGAAAGATAAAGTACAGGTTTATAACGTGGCGTTGTTTTTTATCCAATAACTTACTTTTAATGGATTCAGCATCGTTTTGAAGTTGAAGAATTTCTCGAAAAATCGAAGACCGGCATTTTTCGCAAAATTTGGTCAACTTTGACCCCCTGTAGAATTGTAACGCGTGGGAACCAAGAGAAATTATTTCGTAGTTATATGCAAAATTTATTCAAGAATGACCATGCGAAGTTTCAAAGTCCGCACTCAAACAAACCACTTTCGTATTTTTGGCCAGCTTTTTTCGATTCTAGCCCACTGTGCGTCGGATTGAAAATGGCTGATGACGATATATATATATATATATATATATATATATATACATATATATTGTGACAGATCCTTCCTTGTAAACAGTTTCTCCCTTTATTTCTGTTCGAGACAAATAACAAAATTCAATACAGTGAACAATCGCGTTTTCGAAATGGTCCAACCTGCCGGTCAACTTGGGGCTGGTTCTTCCGAGTCGTTCCTTCACTTCCTCCACGGCCTTGCCGTCCGAGCTCCTCTGGCCGTCTCCCTCTCTTCGCCTTCTGCCTTCCTCGTCACACTCACTGCCCTCGGGCGTCCAAATGTCCCATTACAAAAACAAAAAAAAACACTCGCGGAACTCGCAGCACTTGGTTCCTCTCATTACACAAAAAAAACACAAAATACAACACATAAATGGGGTTTTCTGTTACATTGCCCCCCGAGAAACTTGACATTTTTTTTTCTTTTTCCATTAAAAAAAAATTGGAAATTTTATCACTTTCTGGTTACATGACAGTACAACAGAAAACTGAAGTTCAATACAAAATAAATACATAATAAACAATAACTGATCTCACACTACGATCATTATCTCACTTTTCAAATATATTTTTTAATATTAAATACAGAAAATAACACAATACTTCAAATCATTTTTTTTTTCAAACACAAGGAACACCTTCACTTAGTAACACACCAGACGTGTGCTCATGCCCCCTACTCACGATATAGTATTAAATTGTAAAAATTATAAGTGCCCTTTTCTCTTCCGTCTCCTTCTAATATACAAGCGTTAGGACCAATCATTCTTTTTATTACATATGGCCCAGTAAATAAATGAAAAAACTTGTGAAACAATTTTAAATTGACATTGGATACCTGTGGTGTTCTCAGTAAGACCTCGTCGCCCGCATGAAACACTTTGATAATCTCCTTTTGACACCTTTTTCTTTTCTCCCCACTTCGTTTTAAATTTCTAGACACGATATTCACAATATTATCGGGATCCACTTCGTCTTCTATAGGTTTGTTTATTGCGTTAGCGAAATCACGCACCGGCTTGACACCAAAATGTGCTTCGTATGGGGTGATTTTAATACTCTCGTGCGTCACTTCATTAAACCACTTGTTAATGAAAGGTAGCAACTCTATCCAACTGTCGTTTTTTTGTTCACTATTAACTCGGAATACGCGAGATAATTCTCGCATTACTCGCTCTGTGGGGTTACTCTGAGGATGCCGAATAGATGAATGTACGCATTTTATCCCCAATTCTGCTAACCCATCTCTCCAAATCGCACTCGTAAATTGGGTTCCATGGTCTGTCAATACTCTCTTAGGCACACCAGCCAAAGGAATGTAAATTTTTTTCAATTGCCGCAGACAATTAATTGCTTGCGGCTTATTAATAGGGATCACCAGCGTAAACTTGGAAAACACATCCACTATTACCATTATAATTTTTTTCCCTTTTGCTTTCGGTAATGGTCCGTATAAATCAATGGCAACTAAATCTCTAGGACAATTTGGAATAATATTTTACATCGGTCCGCTATAACGTCTATTTGGATGTTTAGTACGCTGACAAACATCACATTTTCTTATACATTTCCGTACAAATCTATTTAAAATTTTTCCAATTGGCCCATTGTAATTTGCCGATTTCCTGCAGTTCTTTCTCTGGTGCCTCAGTAGTGTTTAACCTGATCTCCGCCAACACAAAATCCCCGTCTTCAGCCAGCAGAGCCGACAAAAAAGTATCACCTTTGAGCTCGCACTCCGACCCGCTCGCACAATACGCACGGCTCAACCAGTCGGGGACAACATTTTGAGTTCCGCGACAATATTCAATCGTACAGTCAAATTCCTGGAGCGCTAATACCCAGCGTGTGAGACGGCTATGATTTAAACGGCAAGTCTGCAGAAATGTTAAGGCGTTGTGATCAGAAATAATTGTTACTTTATTCCCTATAATTACAGTGCGCAATTTTTGCAGGGTCCATATGATGGCCAACATTTCCTTTTCCGTCGTAGTATATGCTAATTCAGGTCCCTTTAAGGTGCGACTTAAAAATGATATTACCTTCTCTTCGCCGCTGGAATCCCTCTGAAACAAGAGAGCGCCGAGTCCGTAATCCGAACTATCGGTCTGCTAATACAAAGGGCGAGAAAAATCTGGATAGCAAAGAGTCACCTGGCGCAAAAAGCGGACTTGATTGCCTCGAAAGAAGCTTGGGAGTCGGATGTCCATTCCCATTTATTCCCCTTTTTCAATAAAGATAAGAGAGGAATGGTGAGGTGAGAGTATTTACTACAAAACTTCGCGTAGTAGTTACATAATCCAAGAAAACCTCGTAGTTGTTTGATGTTTTTTGGTGCCTCGAACTCCTGAATAGCACGGATATTGCTAGGATCAGGATGAATCCCGTCAGGCGTTAATATATGTCCCACAAACGGAACCTCACGTCGACAGAATTGGGATTTCCCAAGGTTTAATGTCATATTCGCCTCGTTCAATTTTTAAAAAACTAATTCCAAATGTTTCAAATGTTGACTAAACGATTTGGAGGTAATCAAGAGGTCATCGACATAATTAGTCACATACGAACTAAATTCCGGACCCAATATGGAATTCAAACAACTTATGAGTAATGCTCCGCTGTTACGCAGTCCGAACGGAACACGATTAAATACATATATTACAGAATCGTATAAAAATGCCGTGAATTTTCTATCTTCTGGATGTATTTCCAGTTGCCAGAAGGCCGAAGTCAAATCGGTTGTGGAGAAGCATTTAACTCCATTAAACTTTCTTAACAGGTCATCGACCCGCGGTGGTTCATCCCTTTCTGGAATTGTTACGCTGTTTAATTTACGTGCGTCCAGACAAATACGAGCCCGGCCATCCTTCTTTTTTACAATTACTAGAGGGTTTACATACCGACTACTTGCCCTGCTAATGATTCCCATCGCTAGCATTGACGATATTTGTTCGTCCACTTGACTTTTCCATGCAAACGGTATGGGAAAAGCTTTTGACCTGAATGGGGTTAAGTCAGATACCTTTACATTCATATTCCAAGTGGGTAGAATGGTAGAAATCGTAAATAGTAACTTTGATTTTGGAAGTGAATTAGGGAGCGCATTACTTGGAAAAGAGTTCGAATGATGGCTGATGGTTCGAAAGAGAAAAAGATGCTCAGAAGATAAGTCTGAATTGAGAGTGATTAATGACAACTCTGGGAGAAATCTTTGCTTCGAAAAACTCCAACTGATAAAGTCACGGGTGGAAGAGTATTTTATGGGACAGATATTTCGAAAACATTTCAGGCAATGGAAGCAAAAGGCATAATTCTATTAGTATTAATGAGTTTCCAGCCATACACATTTTGGTGAGGTTATATTTCAATACAACTCTTTATTACGTGGATGTATATCATAAGAAATTGAACATCTTTTCAGTAACTGTGCTGAAATATTCTCAAAACATTGACACCTCCTCTGCCTCAGCTCGTTCCAGTTTTATGTGTACCTTATGAATGTAATCTTGAAAATCTGTTTGAGTGGTATTTTCAATCAATTAATGAATAACAATCACGTTATATTTATTCCTTGGGGGAACAAGCATAATGTTTGTAGCACAGAGTTTAATTTTTGAAAAAGTTTTAAAATAGGATTCAGCCTCGCAGATACGATCGAATCTACGATAGGAAAAAAGTATCGTGTGATTCCCCCAAAACAGCAGAAGCAGGGTGAGTATGGTTGTCTACATTTGTGCTTTAAAAAGCTAAACATTGGTATTCTACTTGTCATGGGAAAATTCAACACTCCAAAATTGAAATTGAATTATGGTGGTTGTAATGTCCTTATCATAGAATAGGCTTTGATAAAGATGGTGAATAAGAATTAAAAATGTTATACGAGAAAAATGAATAACGATTTACTTTTAAATTGACCAGATAATGAAAAAATGAAATAATCAGATAATAATAATCTTGAATTGTCCTAATTCAAATTAGATTGAGTATGAAAGTCTCTTCTTCCATTCTCAAAGTACGATTCTAATATTTGTCGTTCTGCTTATATTACTATTATTTCCACTTAATATGATTCCAGATTCTTGATGTTTAATATCTCTTCCGAAGATATGTTTTCTTCAATCGTTTTCCAAATCTCTTTGCCACGAGATCACTACTTTCTTGTGTTCCTTTTCACATTTGAATCATTTTGAACGAATTTAGAACGCAAAGTGTGTACAACACAGTAAAAATTTTTAAATTTTTAATCGATTGGAGAAGAAGGGTCATGGTCAACGGACCACTTGAGATACATAGGAGGCTTGGAGATATGCAGATGTGGATGAAGAATTGACGTACTTATATTGCAAAACATATTAAGCTAAAGCTAAAGCTTAACATATTAAGATAAAGCTAGAGTGGGACCGAGTTCTAAATTAAAGAGCTTATTTGTATCTGTTGCTGATATCAATGTAGTACAATTTATCGGTGCCAGCACATATCTGTTTGTAATATAAAGGATAGTTCAAAATTGGCTACTTTCTGTTTGAGTCATACTAAGGTAGTGGACTAAGGTATACATGGATGTGCCTCTGAAGTAAGTGACGGAGTACGATACAAAAATATGCTAAATAACAAAGCGATAAAACAAACAGGATATAATATCCAATAAATATTAAATAAAAGTTACAATAAACTGACAATAACTTAATTACTGCCTTTCTGGAACGCATAACCGTTCTGTACTGATATTTTCTCTAGAAACAGAAAGTATAGATAGGCTTCAGTAATAATAAAAACGGGAGATAAAAGTAAACTTTGAAAATGCTCCTTTATTTCTCTCTCTTATATTCAGGACGACATTTCTCCACGGAACGTGATATTTCCGCTCCAGAAGAGTAAATCATGCGAGAGGAGATAAACAAGGAGTGCCGCTTGAAAAGACAATGCCACTTCTCATCTGCACGGAGAAGATTGAACGCGGAAATGTTTTATTTTAATCGGTGAAAAAATAAATCGTATCAGATGAAATTTCCACCCCTATATGTAGTTTGTTGATTCGTGGAAAGCCCACTTAAAATTTTGGATAATTCTGAAAATAATTTGTGACATAAATCGAATAATACCCACATCTGGGCGGATCATGCGTCCAATGGAGACACGGAGTCTCAATCCAGAAACTGATCATTAATAAAAAAATGACGAAGGACTACTGGTTTTGTTTTAAAACGTTTTTATGGCCTTCTAGGATGTCAGACTAAAGCATATTAATTACCATATGAATGCATTTGGGGTTTCTGATTAATGCGCAGTGAGTTGAATAATGTTGGAAATAAATACTCACATTTATTGATTTGTAACCATAATATATTTGCAACCGTGTGAAATATGAAAAAGGAAGCTATCAAAATATTATTTAAAATTAAAATTTGATTGAAATAAATAGCTAACAGCTATGCACATGGAAGGGATATAAATTAAAAACAAAACGGGTGTAAATATTCTGAAAGAGTCTACGATTAATTTGCTTAGCGCCGCATAATATGTATTAAAAATCAATAGTAATGTTTGAAGATAAGAAAGAGATTGTCTCATCATTCCCTAATAGACCTATGGTGAAGAGGTACATAATGTACGCAAAAGTTGAAAGTAGACGAAAGCCTTGTGGAAACATTGTCAACTATTTGCAAGTATAAACTTCTACGAACAATGTACGTAGCACACAAACCCATAGAACATCATGTACTACATAACTTTCAATAAAAATTAAATATGAAATGTAAAATATAAATTAAAATAATTTAGAAATAATCTAATAACCTGGTTAACTTGTATTTTTTCATTTTTTTCAAATGATTTGGTGACATTTCTTTTAAATTGTAATCTATTTTCTGTGAAGGTACAGAATTTTCCTGGCTAAGACATTCTAGTAAAATACTCTTACTTTAATGAAACAAAAATAAAAATTATTTTTCAATATTTATGTTGGTAGATGTTTTATTTAAGGTGGAATATTTTCTACATGGCATTAACCCTCGAGCGCCCACGGTTGCGTATACGCAACTGCAATTATAATTTTGCGAATGCAGTCCCTGACACCACAACGCTATTATTATCGATTTATGAATCTCTTAATATGTGCTCAAGACTTCTGTCTACAGGTTCCAATGACTTTTTCCTGCCATTAGTCGAGCATAGGGCAGAAAAGGTGGCAGACGTAGATCGCAGTGCAGCTCACGCTCAACATGGATGTACGCTTGGTGTGAATAGAATTCTAATTTTTATTTCTTGCATTTTCCGGCGCCTATATTGCATGATTTCGTCGACAGATATTATAATGCTACTAACTACATCACTTTTTGGTGGATTAATTCCTTTATGTTTATGATAGTTGGTCTTGATACATGTGGTTGCGCATACGCAACCACGGGCAGTAATAGTAGCAATAGGGCTCTCTCTCAAATTCCGGCGATTTCTCATTTCACGCTGCAATTTTTAGTACAAATTTTGCAGTGATGAAGGCAATAACGAGTATCAATGAGCAGAAATTACAATTTTCAGTGATATTACGTTGAAAGAAGCGATGGATATTCTTGAATCTGATGATATTGACGGTGACATAGAAGCCATTTACATAGAACCTCCGGAATGCAACATCGCTTCTGATGAAGAAGATGACGCCGGCGAAGTTTACAATTTATCTTGTCGACAATTGAGTGCAGGTGCTGAAGTTGTTTTCCGCGAAATACCTGACGACCTTTTAGGTGATATCGGGACTGTGACTGCCGTCATTCCTGGAGAGCAGAACTACACTTCCGCAACGCCGAGTGAGTCAACTGCTGCACATAATATGAGTTTTAAGAAAAGGAGAGATATTTACAAAAAGAAAATAAAAGGTATTCATAATCAAAAGAACCTTGTTTGGGAGGAAAAGGATATCAGGGATTTCCTGCCCCCTTTTCCGGAACAAAATTACTCTGAGTTTAGGAATAAGTCATGCGTGGAAATGCTCGAAATATTTTTTATTGATGACCTTGTGCAGCATTTAGTGATCGAGAGCAATAATTATTCGCTCTTCCTGAAATTGCCAAACCAACATATTGAGGAAGATGAGGTCAAAGTTTTTGTTGGCATTCTTTTGCTTTCAAGCTATCACCAATTACCATATAAGACAATGTTTTGGGAAGAAAAAAGAATACTCCTTGTGAATTGGTTGCAGACAAAGTGAAACGCTGGTGCAAAAAAACTTGGTAAACGGATTGAAATGCAACGGCCACGCATGATTCGAGAATACAATATGGAAGGAACTGATAGAATGGATGAAAATATAAGCAATTGCCGAATCGCTATCAGTGGGAGAAAATAGTACTGGCAAACTCTAATGTGGATCATTGATGCTGCGGTACAGAATGCATGCGTCTCATTGCGGCATTCAGGGAAGTCTTTGACGCAGGTGCAATTCGGTTGAAGCATCGTCCAACGTTATCTTTTGATATACGATATGGCAAGCCTTACCGGAAAGGAAAACGATGGAATTTAAAAAATAGAGCCGCTTCGGAAGAACTGCGATTTGATTCGATCGGCCATTTAATTGTGAAAGGTGATTAAAGAAGACGTGAATGTGCAGGAGAGTTTTGTGAAACAATATGTCAAACATCATGAAGGAAGTGCAATGTTGGTTTGTGCGTATATTGATTTGAGAAGTACCACATCTTTGCGAACAGTTCTTAGAAATACTATATGTTTTTGTACCATTACAACTAATTATTTGTTTATTTTATAAACATTTAACACATTTGCGGAAAAAATAAGTATATATAAATATTGAATTGAGTGAGTATGCTTAAAATTTATTTGACGAAAAATAAATGTTTACAACAGGTAATATGTTGCCTGACATTGTTGGTATGGCGTTTGACGCTCACTGACCGGAACCCGCATGGAGAACGCCACGGTTGCGTATACGCAACCACTATTTATTACAAAACAATATTACTTGTTATTAAAAATTATATTTATTCAATAGTATGAATTCAATACAAACTGTAATAACACAAAATCCATACATATATAAGGAAAAATATCTGTGGGCGTTCGAGGGTTAAGCCTGAAAACATGCAATTTCAACCGTTTAGATAAGGCGCTGTAAAAACCGCTTCCTTCCGTGTCTCGTTAGTATCAATGAATCAAAAGCCGTTTTTAACACCGCCGGAGTGGACAAATAAAACGAATAGGACAAATGAAGAGCGGCTTCCGCTACGGAAAAGAGGACGACAGAACGACCTCTCTTGTCCGGATGAAAGTAAAGAAAGGACATGGCTTCTGGAGGAGACAGCGATTGGAGTCATATTTTGAGTAAACTCTGAAAGCGAGGGTCTTCTTTAAAAATACTGTTGCTGCGATCAATTGTACGGAAGGAAAGCAAGAAGTGGAAGAAACTCTCATCGATTGAAGGATACATCAGAAAAACTACAAAGAGATTCGAGAAGACTGAAGTTGCAACTCTTATACAGAGGATGGCTTGAAACTAAAACTTTTGATGAAATTGACCCACAATTATATTCTATTCTTAAACGACTTGAAATTAAGATCGTTGTCAACGGTAAATAAATAAAATCCGACAATATTTTAATTCGCCTCTAAATATTAGGATTACTCGAGCCAATAGATTTAAAATTATCTGCAGGTTATACACTATAATGTAAAATGTTTATTATTAATTTATTTTTATTATTAATTTATTGTTTATAATATATTTAATATAAATATTAGAATTTGGAGATATATCTACGGATAAATAGGATCATTTTTCCTTTGTTAAAGGCATATAAAAAATGAGATAGCGCATTTTCCAACGCAGATGAGGGAACTTAAATTATATCGATTTCAATCACTGCTAAAACAGAGTAAACAAGAAATTAGAATGTTTTTGTTGTTGTGAGATAATCATGATTTAGTATATAAGTTACTGTACAAATGTTTTAGCTTTGTTGGAAATACCGAAGAAGGGATATTGACATTTGGTCTAACCTGCGATTGAACCTGAGGTTTCATTATTTTACTTCAGCACTCTATGCGATACATTAAACAACTACTTCGGAACGTTCACAGAAACCATTGTTTGACTCTTAAGCAAATAACTAG
The DNA here is from genome assembly GCA_947579665.1 of Sympetrum striolatum. Classification (NCBI taxonomy): domain Eukaryota; kingdom Metazoa; phylum Arthropoda; class Insecta; order Odonata; family Libellulidae; genus Sympetrum; species Sympetrum striolatum. The sequence continues at coordinate 85,391,137 of OX388350.1, forward strand.
AAAATGCAGGAATCAAAATATTGTATTACAATCCTAATTATAAGGCAAGCGTGGCAACGGTGGTATTTTAGAGCAGACAAATTGCAAGTTTACCCACATCAAAGAAGAGATGATTGCGAATAAAACGGAAGTGTGAGATAGAATGCGTTGCACGGCACCGCAGAGACGATGCGTCTCTAAGCCAAAATGGTCGTTGTACGATCCATCAATGATATCCATGTATAAATTAATACAATTCTCATAGCATATTATGTACATATTCGATATGCAGGTTAATTCAGCATGGATAAAAAGAAAATGCTTTGTGTAGAAGAATAGAAATGGACGCAATGGAATTGGCTGGATGTAACGACGCATAAGGAAGCGGCCCCGAGCTGGATGCTCGGTTCCGTAGGCTATGGGCGGTGGTCAGCCCTCGCGCGTCTTCTTCGTGCCCATCATTATAGGGGGCATTGATTTTGGCTAACTTTCTCTTTCAACTCATATATTTCTACTACGTGCATCAATCTCTCCTATGAACATGGGGCCGTTTGAGATACGTTGGGCTTTAGTAATGGCAAGTAATGTGTATTCATTACGTATCATAATTTATTTGAATACATTGATAAATCCCATCCTGAGCATACATGTAAAACAAAATTTTAACTCCTATAGATGTTTAACGCGTGCAAAACTTATCCTTTAGTTGGATGACTCACACCAAAAGATAAGATTACCATGAGAAAATTTCGAAATTGATGATTTGTTTACTCCTTGAAAAAATACAAGGGAACATTCGAGAGGTGATTCGAAACTTGCACCCCGAAAACGGAGATTAAGATTACGTTTGAGAGACAAACAGATTGATAAAACGCTCAGTTAGATATTTCGCATGTGACGATTTTAAGGGCGTGACCGTTAGTTCATTGCACCTTTAGCGTGATGCTGTACCGAAAGTAAAAATCACTGTTACAGAAACTTTTTCCGCCTTTAAATTTTTATGTATTTCTATAAATATCATATCAATGTTTATCCTTCATTCAGGAACAACCGTTTGCTTTTTAACTCTCCTTTTACTAATAATAATACGTAAAATCTTATCAGGAAAATGAGAATTCTCTGAATTTTCTTTACTTACTGAAATCGCTTTCTCTAACCACCATCAAAAACGGTATATAGCAAGAAGAACGAAGAAAGGGAAGCGGGGAAAACCCGTGCCCAGAGGAAATTGTGTAAGATCCTTGCAAACTTTAACTGACATAACCGGCATAGAATATTACATTCTCTTCTTCAAACAGCAATTAAAAAAATACAATGATTTTATTTTCCTTTTTTTAAGTTAAATATCTAGTAATCAATTGCGAACTAATTCAATTCGAACGTTTTGGTAATTTTCTTTTTAGGACGACGATTAAATATATTTAACTCAAGCCGTGAATTACCCTGTTTGCACAACTACATCGACGTTTCTAGGATACGTTATAATTATTTGAAGAATGAAGAAGAAGAATTCTCGGAGTTACGTTAACAGAGACGTTTCTGCGCGTCATAGTTAAGGTTTCGCGAAGGGAAAGGAATAAGCGTATTCATTGTTTAATGATTCTTTTGGATGATAAACGATGAAAGTCAATGCTCACCACAATTTTCTATCCACTGCTCGGTGATTTCACTATCCAGCGTTGGGATGCGAAAAAATCGGATTCCTGGGCATCTTCGACGGCTGCTACCGCATCCGCGGTATACACATAAGTTTCCAGACATATCAGATGGGAATTGCAGGTACTACAAGCGACGATATCACAGCGGTGGATTATGGTTACTTATAGTAACACTGTCATTTACAGCAATCTGATGCAAGATAAAGTATCGATTAGTGACTACCTATTCAGCGAGTAGATGCATTTATAAATAAAAATAACCAAAAAAGAAATAATGACCAGGAATTATACACAAGAATGAAAAGGAGTTACAGTACTCGTACCTATCATACCCTTTACTTTGTAAACTGTTTAATGGTTTATTTATAAACAAACGATAACGAACGTCCCCAATTTTTTCTTTTTAAAAGTTCTTCTTTGAATTTGTCTTTCTCATACAGAAAAATTGTTTGGATCAAAACTGGAACTAAACTTCGTAACTATACATTTTGTATTCAAATGAGAGAATTGCGCAATTCATGCGTTATAACCAAAAGTAAGCCAAAATTCAACAGAAATACATTCGCAATACATTAACAGGAATTCCGAAAAGTTCTGCGTGATGGACGAATTTGTACAATGTACTTAAGTAAACAAAGGTAAATACATTGTACCTTCGCGATTGTGAATGATATCTAGCAAAAGAAATGAGATAAAAAGATATCCACGAATGAAAGAAGAATATAATAGACGGACACTGAAATCACTGTACTTACAAGTCTATAATTGTAATTTCAAGTCGAACCTAATCGCAAATTAAGATTTTATCATTTAGAAAATTTTCTATTAATACCCTTAAAGATAAAATAAATCTCAACATCATATACGTAAATTACTTATGTTTCTTCCGGAAATGCAGCAAACGATTTATCCAAAACAGGAAAACGGCAGGTCAAGGCGCAAATAAAATTGAGTGTAGGATACTCAAGACGGTGCTCCCTCACGATGTTCTCTCCACAATACTCCTCGCTAAACAAAAGCTCCAAGTCGAACGAAAATATTCGGGGATGGGTGGTTTAAGCGTTGCAAGGGTTCATTCACATTTTCTTCGGCGCAAGGGTTTTCCCCGCGTCCCTTTATTCGTCCTCCTCGAAATATACCGTTAGCAATGGTCGTCAGAAAACGATTTAAATAGTAGATTAAATTCGGAGAGTATTCATATTCTCGCAAAGATTTTAAGAAATATAATTTTGTTAAAGAAGCATGGGAAAGCAAAGAATTGTTCGAAAAACATATGGAAAATAAAAATTTTAAGAAAATGTTTTCTGTACATAAATAAGCATGTATTTTTTGTCGCACTTTCCTGCAAATTAGAGAGTTGAAATTCTAAGGATTGCTAGAATCTGTGCCTATCCGAGGAAAACTAGAAGAATATTTTCGACGATTACCGTTGATTTGACGCTAGGTCAGGGCAAATATTAACCCATTTAAAATGCATTGCGATGATTTTTAAGATTTTTTAAAAATTCCTTCCCGATAACATAGAAACATTAAACTCGGTATGTGGATAGATTATACGAATGCATTTTATATACGCAGTTTAGTGTTTCGCTGATGGTCCTTGGTTCGATCCCAGAGAGTCATTCACATTCCTCAATGCATATCTAATGAGGATAACGGAATTCTATTTTAGGTCCTTCCCGGTATGTTATCGACTTCAAACTTTGCATGAAATAAGTTCAATTGCTATCAAGTCATACGGTTTATTCACATCTGCCAATTAGTCCTGGTATCGACACTAGGCGTCTGTAAAATTAGAAATTGCTACGTTTTTTTAACCCTTTCCGGATAACATAGGAATGCAAAACTCGGCATGTGAATTTAGATCACAAATTCATATTATATGAGATGTGCAAGGTTTCCCTGATGGTCCTTGGTTCGATCCCAGAGAGCCATTTACATAACCCTGTGGATTTCAGATGGGGATAACAGAGTCTTAACTTTTTGAACCTTCCCGGTTCTATATCGAATTCAATAATTAAATTAAATAGGTTCATTTTCTACCAGGGCATCATATGTATTCACATTTTGCAAAAGGTCCTGCGTTTGATACCAGGCATCTCTACTATTAACAACTTATAGCGGGATTTCCAAATTATGTATGATTAATTTAACGACAGTGTGGGAATTCTACGGCCAGACATATGAAAAAATGTAATACCTGGAGAAACCTCTATGTATAGTGGATTATTGTCAATAATAACTAAATAGAGTAAGTTTAGCATCAATATTATCGTACATTTTAAAGGTAGAACATTTATTAAAATCGAATATTCCAATCTTCTCTACCAAATTTGGTACCATCCTAATTTGTTCGTGTTCAAACCCATAGCCGGCGTAGAGTTTACGGTTCCTGTGGTTCGCAAGTATTCTTTAATCTTTGATTAGTATTTTATCATAACATTATTTGCAATAACAAAAAGATTTCATTCTATCTTGACCGCGAAGTTTCTTCATTTTCTCTATGAATATGCAATAGGGGAAGAGTTTTATTTGCATTGAATACAGTCTTCGGGTAGCTGTACTCAATCGTCAAATCACAATATTCAAGTTCACAAAATAGGAAAATGTCCTCCCTCGTTAGAATAGTCACATATAGATCTTGCTACTTCGCCTTTAATGCATGGTTATTCTTTGCCTTTTACGGAACCTCGAATTGCTCGAACTTTCTCCGAAAGCTTTGAACAGCAAATATGTTTGCGAAAAACACATACCCAAAGTATACATCTATGCTAGCGGTCGCCTTAGAAAAGGAGCACTTCCCCTTCGTCTTCTGGCAGTCTCCGAGGAGCTGGAGACCAAGGAAACTACAAGTACTCCCCACACAGTTCGTCAGTATTCTGCAAAACCTTTGACAAGTACACCATCAGTTGAATGTACAAGTTTTAGTTTAGGAGAGCATAGGGAAGTATCATTCATTACACCACAGAAAACCCAACAAATTCCGCTAACAACCTCCGGGAACGCACCTCGTCGAGCTTTATGGTCAGTTGAGGTCCTTTACTTTCCAATGAGGCATTTATTTCTCCAATTGAAATGGAAACAACTAATATTGAGACACCTAGGAAGAAAAAACTTCATACTTCCATCAAAAAGCACAGGAAAAGAATACAAACTTTGCGGAAATCTGTTTCTCGGTTGAGAATGCATAAGCAGTTTCTCATGAAAACAAAAACATCGCACTTGAGCTGATGTGAACTTTAAATCTAGAGAAGCATTCATTCTAACTCGAATGCAAGTGAGTCATTAGAAATCAACTCCGTGGATCAAGCAAGAGAAACATTTAGCCCTATCATTGTACTTCAAATCTCCAACAACCTACCGGTTTCTGTTGGAAAGACTGACTCTTCCAGCTGTATCAACGGTGAGGAAGTGGATCGGTCAAACGTGAAAATATTTCGCAGGTTTTAATGATTTTTTTTAAACAACTGACCCTCAAAGTGTCCGAGATGTCAGAAAAAGGAAAATATTGCGCCATTCTTTTCGATGAGATGTCGATTATGGCAAATTTGGAGTACTCAAATTCCATGGACCTAATAGAAGGTTTTGAAGACCTAGGACATCTAGGTAGGACATCGGCAATTGGAAGGTATGCTTCCGTCTTCATGATTAGAGGCATACATCTCAATTGGAAATTACCAGTGGGATACTTTATTTCGGGGAAAGGACTCAGCAGCTGGCAAATACGAAGCATACTTTTAACATTGGTGGAAAAATTAATCACCGTCGGTCTGCGACCTCAATGCTTTATCTGTGATCAAGGAAGCAGCAATCGTAAAGCAGTAAAAGATAAGGGCGTTTCCTTGGAAAAACATTTTTTTGAAGTCCAAAAAACAAAAGTATAGTGTATATATGATGTTCCGCATTTGATAAAGTCACTGAGGAATAATTTTATTCAGAGCGATTTTAAGCTGGAGGGGAAAATGATATCTTTCGAAAATATCCGTAAAGTTTATCGGAGGGACAAATGTAGTACCCTTTGGAAACTCACACCAGCTCACATATGGCCTAATCCTTTCCAACAAATGTCAGTTAAGCTGGCTACTCAAGTTTTCAGCTTTTCCGTGGCCATCCGAACGAGCCACTCCATCGGGGAATTAGAACTTTCTTCTGCTGCAGGTACAGCGGATTTTATTGAGACCGTGAGCGATTTATTTGACGCCCTTAATAGCAAGAGAACATTCTCCACGCGGTCAAGTCGTGTCCGTTTACATGCGGAAAACATGACAGCGATGGAATCCATAGAGAAGGGTTTCCGAGTCATGGGAAATTTGGTAAGAAAAGATGGAAGCCGTCCTCCATGTTTCGATGGTTTCCTTCTTTCCATCAACTCCATTAAAGAAATTTACAAAGTGACAGGCGACGAAGGAATTTACACCGCTAGATTCAATCAAGATCCTTTCTTCTCAGTTATTCGACAGAAGGGAGGATTTAATAGAAATCCAACTGTCAAAGGATTTAGGACCAGTTTCAGGCAATTATCCTTAAAAAATTTGATGAAACCGCCGAAATCCTCCAATTGCGATTTAGACGAGGATCAGATCCTTGACGTTCCCCTTGGAGATGAGTCAGCGATAACCCCATCCATCCCGATGAAGCGGAGGGAATACCTGTAAGTTCAGAAACCGCCTCCGAGACGTCCGACGAAAATTCCCACGACTGCCGCTCCTGCCCGAGCGAAAACTACCATTCAGCATTGCTCGGAGGTCTATTTCGCTGGCTATCTGTTAAAAAGACTTGTTGGGAAATTTTCTTGTACGAGATGCAAGGAGGAGTACAGCGGTGATCGAGAGCTGCGAGACAAGAGTCAACTATTGATTTTACACAAAACGTTTCCCGAAGCCAAAGGAATATCTCCCGTCCTAATGTATCCGTCAGATAAACTATTAGGAATCGTTAGATTGGCTCTCCATGTGCATAAAAATTACTTTACTAAAATTTCGCATTCAAAAAATGTAAAGAAATATATGTCGAGGAAGGTGGAAAAAGCAAAACCGAAAATAAAAAGTCGGTAATACGGCAAGATACCTGACGAATGCGAGGTCCACATTCATTTTATTTTAGATTTATTGTTCAGTAGTTTAATAAAAAAACACTGTAAATGGTCGCTTAAGTAAAGTTATAGTTTAGATTTATTTGATTGAAGATTTCCATTGAGTATTGCAGATAACGAATAAAACTTGTAAAATATATTGCTTTTTTATTTAAAAACAAAATTCCAAATCCTATCCTGTAGTGTAAACGGTTCTGTCTGTTGATGTGCGACTTAAATTGAGTTGTTACCGCCTTGTGAGTGATTACTTTATGCAGCGCTTCGATATGTATTGATGTCTTGTTACTTTTCCGAAACTTCTTTTCTTGAGAGGAATGACATTAACATTGAACATCCGTCCTTATCATCATCAAAGCAACAGATAGCAATTCTTCAAATTTATGAGGAATAAGTTAATATAATTAAAAATAAACAGAAATAATAATATCTGTTCGTGGATTTCGGAGAAAGATCAAACTTCCGCGTAAACATCGGCACAACATCAACTGCAGGGATGAAGGGAGAAAATTGAGAGCCACTATGTTCTGTGTTGCGTCCGCATCTCTCTCCTACGACAGTCAAATGTTTGGCTGAAGTTAAAGATAACTAGTTTACTTCCGTCCTATTGATGGTTTTGTATCGTACATAATTTTAAGGCTTGTTTTTCCAATGATAACTTCTATGACATTCACCTTGATCGTAAAAAATAATATATATCGTAATCATTCGTCTAACTGCTATCTTTATAAAACTAACATAAGTGGAAAGGAATTTTTTTCAATTACTTAAGGCCTTTAGTAAAAAAATTAATATTTGCTATGAACAATTGATTCACTAATCTTTTTCAAGAATTGATAACATCAAGAAAAAAGTTACCATAAAATCTCTCAAAACGCGAAAACTTTAATTTTAAGACAGGATGTACAAGACACTCTCTTTCACTTATTTGTTTCAATATAAAACACGTTTTAATAGAACTACCAAGAATTACGAGCTTTTGATCGCTAGAACTGGCTATATTTCGCCTATATACCCGCTATGTAACCAGATGTAGTCTGCAAAAATGTCCAGTATCTCGAGTTTGAGACGCAACAACTTCAAGTAGAGTAGATGGATTTTCACCATGTGATTTTAATTTCATAGAATATTTATTTCTACGTTAATTGACGCCAATTTCAAATTGATAATTAGCGTTACTATTTTTTTTACTGCACTTTGTTTGAGAAAAGCACTCAATTTTGGCGCGTAAATTTCGGTTACTCAACTTTCTCCGATTGTCACCAAGTTATTTTTCGTTATAACAAATTGAATTTTGGATGCAAAAAATACAATAATATTGGCAGTATATTTAAGTGAAAGTATTTTTTTTCACCAAATTTGCTATAGTTACACACAATTTTGTAAACTATCGCTAACTTCGGAGCTAACGACGTCATTGAAATCAGAGTTGTACCGTTGTTTCCGCAAAGATAACAGAATCTCGAATGCTCAATTTAAAAAAACTTCAGCAAACCAGTATAAAAACTATTAAGTTTTATTTACTTCCGCGAAACCTTACTTCCCTTTCCCCTCCGAAAGAGGAGAGCGAGCGCAGGGGAAACAACCAGCGTATTTTTCTCGATCCTTGGGGCGAAAAACGCCGCCTGAGACATCTTGTGGCGGTTAGGCGAACGAAAAAAGGTTGGGACACTTTCTCCCATAAGGTGGTGTGACTCAATATGAAATGAATATGACCCATGTGAAACAAACATACGTAAAATTTGATTTTTCTGCATTTTTCATGAAAACTTTAAATGTAGCTCGATGAAGGTTTCTTTTTACGTGAAGATGTCTAACATGATTTGCTTTTTGTTCCTATTTTTTATGGTAATAATTGAATAATTTTGAAAACCGTGAATGCAACAGAAAATTATAATATTTAAAATCTTCCATTTTAATGGGACTGGCGTATAAAACCCCCCTCGAATGCATATAAATTTGATTCTACGTTCTTTTGGTTATGCTGCATATTTTCAGTATGAATTGATTTATATTTTATGATTCTGAAATTAAACAATGAACATAATGTTAACTGAGAAAAAATCTTACTGTACTTCATTAATAAAAACGATGTATATTGGTTTCTTAGTGAACTTTTATGAATTTTATAGAATCGAATATCCATTTCACTAATCGGCTCACTTTTATCTCTTAAAGATTAGATTCTTTACCTTCCTTTACCGTGATTGGACGACCGAATTCAAAGTAAGCGCCGGGACTCTCTTACCTCTTTCTCCAGTCAACAGATGGCGTAAGTGTGGTGTTTTCAATAGAAGACGATCTGTCACACACTCGCCCGAAGACTTGAAAGGACAGCGGTCGAGAGCGCATAAGTGATTCGTGTTCGGCGATTTTACCGGTAAAGGTGTGAACATTCTAAGACTGGTATTTTGATCGCATTCTGGATTTTCAGATGCATCAGTCAGTTTCTCGCATATTGTAAGTTTCTTGCTCTAATATTCCGTATCAAGTGAACCAATGCTTTGGCAAATACCATTGTTATTATTCTCTCTCATTGCCTTGTATTTCGATTGTGGTACTTAAGGACGCTAAAATTTTTATTCCCAAATTCTTGATGTTACTTTTGCTATTTCTTACCGTATATTGATTACCTTATTTAACTTGTGGTCACAGAATTTCTTACTGGGACAAGCTCTTCGTTGCTTTACCTTGTATTGTTAAAATATCTGGTTGCAATTTTTTTATCTATTGAACAGTTTAAATAAAAGAAAGCAGTTAATACTGAACTAATATTGCAAAAATGCAAATGGTATCCACTCTAATTTAGGGTATATTTACAATTTACCTATCCTCATATGAACTATTTCACTTTATTGATATCAATTGAACAAGAATTAAATGGGGAATAAATTAATCAAACTATCCTCCTCGTATAAGGAAAAAGAAGCTGAACGAAAGAGTATGATAAAAAAATACATTGTAGGCGCTGGGTTTCATCGCGTGAATACGGATATAGAAATGGCGCGTAATAAACTAAATGAAGACTAAATTAGAGGTAGATATACAACTCTAAAATAAAAGGAAAGATCGATGTGGTAAACAGCAAATGGAGGTTTAAATTTTAAAGTGGGACGAAGAAGTCATATCGGACTAACTCAGGCTTATTTACTCTATTTTTGTGAAGTCGCATACAACTCCACGGCCTTCGTGAAAAAGACGCAGGTTCCGTGGATATGGAAGCGTAAAATGCAAGCCCTCGTTTAGCCGTTGCAAGCGAGAGAAAAACTTTTCCAATTTTCGAGAGGAAATGCGTGTAGGGAGAGAGACTTAGAAGAAAGAAAATCAGAAATATGTAAAATTCGGAATAAAAGAATGAAACTAGTTTTGCGAGAATATTGCTATAAGTAGCATATAACAGAAGCATCTACGCATAAGTATGAAGAAAGTTTTAATTGCAAAAATATAATATCCATCCAAAAATATTGGAACAGAAATTTAGAATTATAATTATTTAATCATTGAAAGTTGTTGTTGTAACATAGAGGTGTGAATTCAAATACATGCGCGTGATATTTGTTGTTTGAAATGAAAACTTGCAAAAAGACGGACTAAATAGAAAGGATATTCGTCTACCTTTTCGGACGATCAAACAGAGAACACAGCGTTTCAACGCTTCGCCGCGAAGTACATTTCGACGCCACCATTTTGCCGCTGCGAGTATTTGAGGAAATAAAATATCACACATACTTGTGAATGATTTTGCATTTTTGCGACAGTTATTCCTATATATGGAGGAATCCGATATATATTATCAAAAAGAAGGTCGGTGAATGAGTATTTTGTTAGTCGTGGTGTTTGTTTCGAAACTGAAGGACTCTTTGGTTCGATTAGTGTGAGAGGTATAGTTTTAGTGAGTCAGAAGGGTTTCCCATGAATCATATATGGGATCAATTTAATTGGTATGCTGATAATAAATAATTCAGGGAACAAAGAGGCGGATAATCTCAGATCTAATACCCACTATCAATTAAGGGACTATTTCGTAGTAAGTATACTCCATAACGTAAAGACTGAAATGCTTTTATCCGAACCACAATATACACTAAATGGCTTCAAGATTTTTTCATCAGGAGAATGATGACACGAAGCGTGGACACCAATGGCCCCCAAATAAAGCATGTTGTGGAATGGGTATAAGTTTGTTAATTTCAATCATTGTATCATAGAACTGAGAAAATAGCAAATAGTTAACTAAAACAATATATATGAACATATAATATTATTAAAAGCACTATAGCTTTACTTAAGAGTATAAAACTAAGAATATAGCAAATATGAATATTCAACACTGTCAAATAAAACATTTGAAACATCTTCGAGATGAAATTTCACTTTTTATTTAATAATGACTTTCCTAGGATAAGATTAATCGGTTTATGGTAGTTAAGTGAGGTTTTTTAAAGGTCCATCCCTAGGCGCCGTTTTTGCAGCTTTATCACAGTTTTTTTCCCACGACTCGAGCCCAGAGCTGATAAGGGACCTCGACTTATCAACAGATATCAGCATTTATCAATTGAGAGGTAAAGAAAGGCGTGCAGTACGATTTAAGAGTTATAAACAATTGCAATATACAAAAAATTTGATATCTTCGGCGTGTCCCTCGTCTCAAGACAAGTCATGCGTCTTCTGATCTACGCTCTACGATGAAAATCAAGGTTTTTATGTTTTCTTTAGAAATTACCCGGTGAGTTATGGCAACGCTGCATTGCCAGGAGATCCAGACGCGAGGATTTCATGTATTTGAATGCGAAAGATATTCATATTCCTTTAATAGTTTGTTATTCATATCCATTTTACATACCAACCCAACACAACCCATCCCAACCCAACCCAACCCATCCCAACCCAACCCATCCCAACCCAACCCAACCCAAGCCATCCCAACCCATCCCAACCCAACCCATCCCAACCCAACCCTCCTGGCAATGCAGCATTGCCATAACTCACCAGGTAATTTCTATAGAAAACATAAAAAACCTTAATTTTCATCGTAGAACGTAGATCGAAAGACGCGTGTAGTTGTCTTAAGACGAGGGATACGCCAAAAATATCAAATTGTTGTATATTGCAATTGTTTATAACTATAACACGCCTTTATTTACGTCTCAATTGATAAAGGCTGATATCTGCTGACAAGTCGAGGTCCCATATCAGCTCCGAGCTCGAGTCGTGGGAAAAAAATTGTGATAAAGCTGCAAAAACGGCGCCTAGGGATGGACCTTTAAAAAACCTCACTTAACTACCATTAACCGATTAATCTAATCATTCTACTAATATCTGTTTGTAAATTTCTCCTCTTTCACTGAAAAAAGCTAGGCTTCGGGTTTTCTCCTTTGTTTAAATAATATCTTCCCGAGTCAACTAAATAAGGGACGAAAAATGTAGTCTCTATAAAATGACTTTCAGAAAAATTTAAGATGGAACGTGCACTCTCTTTGTATTCCTGCCGTTGAACTAAATTTTAAACTTCTTAGTTATAATGAAGGCTATATCGCTAAGGAACTGGAATAACCCCTATAACTTGGGTGATCTCTTAAAATGAGAATGTCGACCTCTTATATCCAATCCAAAGTTCCAAACTTAAAATTCGATAGGAATTGGAAAAAAAGGTGTGCTTTAAATTAAAGAGAGAATCGCTGAGGAAAACATAAAGGATATTGGGCAAGAGATAGTAAAGGAATTCAGGGCCTTGGAAAGGTATAAGAATTCTTCAAGAACCCTTGACAAAGTTACGGTCAATTGCAATCCGTTCTTGGCATACTTAATACCGAGAAAAGCATGCATCGAGAGATCTAAAAGTGAATTGGAAATGACAAACTCAACATTCTGTGCCCAGTAAATAAAGTATAATTATCAAAGCGTGAATTTGCTATGCGTAAAGAACCTCTTTTTGCTTATTGTGATTAATTTTTTATTCTCATTCCACCCATATTTCCTTAACCCGGTTCTCTGGCTTCATTATTTATATTTGAAAAAATATTAAAAGAACTTTATCATAAATCGTTCATAATTTAGCCAAGTCTTTGGTCAGTTAATTCCCGCCTCTAATGCTCCTGTTCATAGTCCTTTTGATTGAATTTTCAGCCTTCCATACGAATCCATTCAAAGCTCTCGATGTGGTCCTCTGTAGTTCAAGAGGAATTGACGACAAGAGACTTTGTTCAATATTGGAAATACATTTGTGCACAGCCTAAAATGTAACCCACGGACAGGAAAATTACGGTTGAAACCTGCAAAATGAGGACGCTAATGAGTCATCGCACAAATGACCTCATCAAAGACCGACTGTTCGAGCCCTTTGATGTAGAATTTCCGATTCAAATAGAACCCTCCCTCCCCTACCCTTAATTACAACAGATTAATCGATTTGGAATAATTCTTCTATAATCTGATGATCTGAGCACCAATTCAATTTAACGAATGAAAAATATTTTACAATACATGGATCCCAATCCTTGTATTTTGCAGCTAAATATAGGAAAAGAATAGGAATGATTTAATATTTTACCTAGTAATTAATCAAAATAAACGCTTCCCTACTTCTTACAATGTTATTCTGATGATGTTAATACACGCATAAAATAATGTAATGGTTTCAATACTGGTACAATAGGAATACAAGAAAATGAACGTAAGTAATGGAAAGAACAATAATTAACCAAATTTAAGTAGCAAAATTACTACGAAATCACTATAGGTGAGGCTGATAAAAGGAAAATGGAATATATTTCTTTCGGACCTAAGAGGTTACTTTTGGATCCCAAATTTTTAAAATAAGAGTATTAATTAATGATGTTATTAAAATGACCATCTCTTTAATCTGGTCTCTTATCCCTTTATGCATTTATAAGAAGTGTAGGAACAGTTACATGTACACGAATGAAGTCAGTTTGCGTTACCTTAACCTCACTTAATTTCGGTAATTGCACTGTGACGACACTCACCAAGAAGCGGGGAGATCGCACAACATTCGAAATCTCAAGTTAATCTTAACGCGATGCTTTGAAGTGGCCAAATAGTTCAATAGAAAACTATAACTTAGAAATAGGTATGCACATATTAGTAGCACATATGTTTCATTCACGAAAATATTTAGATAATGATTATAATTGATTCTGAGATAAGGTGATATTTGAAGCAGAAATGTCATTTTTGCTATCTCAACAATAGAACAGCTGATTTGAGTTCACCGTTCAATTTATTCAGATTATCATGGTATAGTAATGGGATAGTGGAATTTAAAATCAATAGCCAATTTCTGATCGAAAGAAAAATACGAATGGAAGTAATGATTGAGAAGTACTACAGTCTATCTAAAATCAATAAATTAAATCAGTCTAAATTCAGTACAGTCAATATTGATAAATACTAGAGATGTTTGCTCATAGCGAAAATACATTTCCTTGGGACCAAATCAGTACTATTGAATGCATAAAATGAGAAGGTTGACCTCGAGCTGAGTAATGGATGTGTAGGCCAATGCTGAGAACGTCGCAGTGATAACGAAGAAAATACGCTAAACGAGTTCCTTTGGTCATTTATGGCGGGACACGCATTTGTCTTATCTTTCGGATAAACGAGCGATGTTTTGTGAAGCGGAAGCTAAAGAAAAAGTAGCGTAAGCGACTTTCATCGGATGCATTCGGATAACTACCTAACTGATGACCTATTAAGTATCACCTTATTCAGTGGGGATTTCCAAAAGTATGATGCAGCTATTTCTATCCAAAGATACATAAATTTCAACCGTAGACACCTGACGCATCTGATATCAGACTCAAAAATACTCGGTTATATACATAGATGGTCTACTTAGGAAACAGAATACAGAATCTACATTCACTTCTGACGTATTTTATTAAAGCGGAATATATAATTAATATCCATAAAATTAATGACCGTCTTTTGATACGTTCGCATTAAAAAAGAATATTTTTCCTATATGAACTAAAAATGTTATTGCGTTCATTTTATACATTACATATTAGCTTTAAGGCACCTTTTAATGAGTAAAATATCGTTATTATTTCATTAAGAACATCGTTGTATAATTTTTTAAAGTACACGTGTTGGTACTTTTACTAATATTTAAAAACATTTAGCTTACCATTATAAACATAATACGAGATACCCATAATACGAAATAACCCATTAATTATCATCTCTCTTTCGAAAAAATGAGGCTTCTGTTACTTCGTCTCATCAATTTGGAGCAAGCAATTGCAATTAGGAAAAAAAAAACAAATGAAGAATAAAAGCATCCCTTCGTTTGCCTAGACAAAGCAAGAAAATTGATGCATTGATTTTTTTAATCTTAAAAAATCTCTTCAGATAAATAGAACCAAATGGAAAGCGGTCTCTTTTGGCCAAGTCATGTGTAACTTGTTTATTGATAGCCGCTCTAAAGGAACTAGTAAGATTCTTTGACCTGTAGAAAATTGCTAGGGTGTCCAATATCAATTACGTCCCTTCGACAATTCGCCCTATTTTCTGAAAATCAGAATGAATGAAAAACACACCTTCCTAAAGTGGAATTTGTACCAAAAGCAATAATAGTGATTCCGTAGCAAACGTGAAATTAATGCCCTACTTCCAATTTCCCAAATCAGGGAATCGAATCAAACTTGATTTTCCATCGAAACTACAGCACCACGATACGTCACTCAGCAGGGCCTCGTGCAATAAATTAAAGGACATCGGTCGTCCCCGATTTCGTCGTTGGAGATGCAGTTCCCCTGCGTTTTACCTCTTTTAAGTAATCCGACAGCCTTTTTTAAATGATCGAGGCGGACTTCAGCCCTCTATCCCATATATATGTAATGTCGGAACTCTATTGCTTGTCGGAGAAGATCGATGCTCTATTTGTGATCGCAAAGCATTTCATATCTGTAAATTTGTAGCGCTCAGTGTGGACTGGATAAAGGGCAAGCGAAGGTAAGATCGAGGATGAATCCGAGAGGCATTTTGGTTGACGCTGATAGAAATGACTGCGTTCTAGGAGAGTGCACATTGTGTGACGTTTTGCGCCTTTGGGCTTGCGTGTTCCGCCTTTTCCTCTCGCGTTTCTTTTGTTCGCGGGTCGCGGAGGGTATATAGGTCCGGCCACAGGGAGAGTCTACCTGCAAAAAAGTAAAGCCAAAAATAACGCAACCCGCAGAGCACTGGGTTCCCCTTTTCTCCAGCTCCCCTTTAACTACATGTATTTTTGGGGTTTTATTTTCCTCTCATACGGGACTCAGGAGCTTGTCTATACTATGAAATGGACTCAGATAGTTTAAATGAACCTTTCACTTAACGATTATCTTAAATTTTTTTCTCTAAGTCCTCATGATTCCTTTTATTATGGAAAATAAAACATGCCTGCAATGTAAACTTCTCGGATGCCGGTGTCGTCTGCTAGAGAAATACAGAGAACGAATCGTCTGCCAATCTCCCGCAAACTCTATCAAAACCTCGTTGATTATTATAATGTTAATTTTATATATATTATAATGCATTAATTCGTCATAGTTTTTAATTGATCAATACCAAGTACGGCATAAAATACCTTAATAGTCGTTTACCGCAATGAAATAAAGCTACTCTATAATACATTATAATAGCTTATCAGGGTAATTAGAGATTTTTCCGCTTGTGCAAATGTTTGTTCTAATTCATAATTGGGGCTTAATGAAGTAAAAGTTGTCAAAATGACGAATACGAGAACTTGTATACCATGCAAGACCTACAGGTGCAGCCGAGAGCAAAATGAAATGTTCATTGAAACGCCGTGGATTAATACTGACGTTCGTTCTGCTTCATAGATTTCAGATAATGAATGAAATAATAAAATTAAGGAAGATGCATAGATTCTAGTTCGGAACATTTTGTGGGGGCAGCTGTTCTGATGCGCAGCAATTGACCATGCTGCAGGCAGAAACAGGCCCCTGCTTATTTACCTATAAAACCTTTATAAACGCGAAAATAACAAAATTGCTTCGTGTTACGCATTGCTCAAACTACATTTTGTGTTCCAAAACGTTCGACTTACTCGATCAAACCTTGATAACTCTGTATCAAAGCCGCAAAATCACGAAAAAACAATGTATTGGTATAGGGAGATACGAAAAGTGCTACCCAGCATGGCTAAATGCGCAATCTGCCGCTTTACCCCTGGCTTCACTTTTGGGCGCTAGAGGGAGATAGTAATACTACCCCTGTGGGTCCGGCGCATGGGGGCGACTCTCCATAAGAAGGGGAGGTAAGGCACTTCTTCGGAGACTACCGCCAGTGGCGCTGTTAGTCGTCTGCTAGCAATACGGCTGCTACGCTTTTGTAATTATCCCGTACTTTCGAAATTTTTATATTTATTTTAGGTTTGCAGAGGTATATTCCGCTGTAGAGAACATGAATAATTACAAGTAAAATATGTTCTTATAGGAAAATTTATTAAAACATTTCATTATACAAGAAGAAATACATTTTTCAACATAATGAATTTTGCTAGATAATCGGTAATCACAGGAAATATTGTGATGGCCGTAAACATTTATCTAACTGTACTCTGCCTATAATTATCGTACATACAATTTATAAACATTCACGCGTTTCAACGTAAATGTTGTACAATAAATTTAAAAGAGAAAATGCATATCGTGATGAAATTCGAGTATCATTTTCACAATTATACAAGTACAAAACTAGAAGACTTAAAAAAGCATGGGTATCTTAGAATTCACTTTGGTGAACATAAATACAGATAGTTCCTCCCTTTAGATACCAGCTTTACTACAAATGTGGTTAAAAAGCATTCATAGGGTAAAGAAACCTATTTTTGAATTGATATTTGATGGAATAGGTACAAACAAGTAAATTCTTTTAAAAACCGAAACAATCCTAAGCTCACCACTGTTAATTATATTAAAAATCACAGTCAGCAAGCACTAGTTTTTCTTACAATGAATAATTAAAATGAAAATCCATCACAAGTCTTTTTCAATACAAGATGCATTGCACTACAAAAAGCACTTAAATATATGAAAGTATATTTCATAAGTAAGAAAACGATGGCACATTTAATGAAAAGCACACTCATTGATCTACTAGATCTCACATAGAAATGCAATTAACAGAAAATTAAAACATTTCATGAGAGAGGAGTTATATAGAGTAGTTTCTTATAAGTGTCCACATTATCCTAATTTTTATAAACAAATAACCTGTTTCAAAGAAAGAGGCATTGATCATCATCATCATCTGGTTAGTTAAAGCAAACCAAAAACCAGACATTTGCATTCTTGAAATTTTGGTGTAGGGAAGGGGAAGATATTTCTGTGATTTTAGTGAAGGGTTGGTTGAGAGGAATTTTACTAAAATAATTAAATGTTAATAAGTAACTATCAAGATTGGAAATTAATTCTACTTCGTGAGGATCCCAAATCGCACAGCAATACTAAAGTAGAGGTCAAATAAAGGAAAGATATGCAATTTCTTTTACTTAAGATGAATATACCCTCAGAATTCTACTGGCTAACCTTTGCATCCCATTCGCCTTTCCAATTACACTATATGAATATGCTCTTTGAAGGAAAAAGTACTACTGATTGTAATTCCTAGGTATTTATGATGCATCACGAGTTCCAAGGGATTTCCTGAAATTCTATACGGCATATAATTTGTATCATAAAATAGCTTTTTGCAAGGAAAGTATCCTTATAACAAGGAATGAAACCTGTTCTAAGAGAAAAAATTCAACTTCCTCTTATTCACTGGCAAGACATTAACATTACTTATCATTTACTATGGCCCCGTAACCCTTTGAGGACTGTAAGAAAACTGCAATTTAAATACCGTTTTATTTTTCTAAATTCTGTTATTTGGGTCAAATTGTGATAACATCTCAATTCTTATCAAAATATATATCTTAATTGGACCTTCATTTTACTTATATCACCATAATAAGACTATTGCATTTCCCCCCTAAAACTGTTGCTAGGCAAAATGTTTGAACAAAATATATTTAAAATTAAAAGAAAAGTTTGTCCTAAAGCAATGAAAGTATATCAGCAAGATATATGTTTTATACAAATGTTTTTTTAGGCTGTGGACTATAACAACAGACTTTGAAATGAGGTGAACGACCTCACTTCAAGGGTTAATAATAATTAAGTTGTTGCCATAAAAAAGCTTGTTTGTTGAATAAAGCAATCTATCTGTTCATAAAAATTTTTAGTGGAATAAATTACTCTTTATAACTCCTTTCATGATGTAGTATATAGCTAGGTACCACAAAGTAAATGAGGAATTAGTAAATAATATAAGAATTATATTTTTACTAATTCTACACTATTTCTATTTTTACTATACACACTCATTTACAAATTTTAATATTCACTACTACAGGGGACAATTTGAATCCAGTTACTTGGAAATAGATTAAGTAAATTATAGCTATCACAAATGGCTTCATTGAAGCACACAATCCACTCAACCGAAAGGTGAATTTCAACAGAGGTTACAAATCACGATAGCTATTACATATCTGGAAGTAACCACATGTCCTAGACTATGAAGCATGATGTGCCAGAGATAAACAAAAAATCTATAAACAAATGTTCTTGGTATACTTAGTTATTTCAATTACTCTGTTTTATTCTTTTAATTAGTACAGAACTTGGTTACTTGGAAATAAACTTCCTACAGACATTCTGGCACCACAAATATCTTCACTGGACCACTAAATCCACCACACCATGAAAAGGTGAAATCCCACAGAGAGGTAACAAACAACAACAGGTATCATAACACCAAGTAAGCAGCAAAATGTGGTAGAACTACACATAAAACCAGTAAACACAAGCTCTAAGTGTAACTAAAAATCCTAATTATTCTGTTTTGAATCACTAAAGAATGCTTTACTGCCTCCCTTGGACATTAAAAAAGTCTGCTGTTGAGTTTGGATAACCTGCCTCTTAGGATGCTATTACACTTTATTGTTTCACTAATCTTATGTTTTAGTCCTTTAATGTAATAGCTGGGATCGATAAATCATCATTATCTTTGAGATTTACACTACGTATACGTAGTGTAAATTTATAAAGCCAACTTAACATCATAAATATGAATTTTTACCTTTTTAAAAGAAATATCCTACACAATTCCCGAAGTTTGCAACCTAGAACTCCTCTGCATTCCTAAAACAAGAATCCTACATCTTTATCTTCTGCTATGATATTGAGTGCCTGTAAGATAACATTTTAACATATTAATAACTAATCTTATGTTTTAGTCCTTTAATATGACAGCTGGGATCGATATATCATCATTATCTTTGAGATTAACACTACGTAAAGACAAACTTAACGTCAAAAATATGCATTTTTACCTTTTTAATGGAAATATTCTATACAATTCCGGAAGTTTAGAGCTCCTCTGCATTTATAACACAAGAAGCCTACATCTTTATCTTCTGCTTCGATACTGAGTGCCTGTAAGATAACATTTTAACAAATAAATAAAACTAGCAGGAATCTAACTTCAGATAGGTTATTCAAAATTCACTTTAACGGCATTATTTCATTCACTAGTATTCATTCACACATATTCATAACGATAAAACAGCGCATATATCATTATTATGGCATATTTAACGTCAATTTTTGTTTAGCAATAATAGCGTAACTTCAAGATGACAAAGTTTATTACAATTTCACAATCTCATCAACTGGATAGAACAATGTTAGCAAAAGATCATACACTTACCAATGTTACGTCATTAATTTCCTTACTTTTGCTTTCCGCTAGGAAATTAGAAATATTTAATCTCAAGCTCATCGAAGAATAATCTTCATCTCCTTGAAATTCAAATTCTTCGCAAATATATTTTATTTTGCGATTAACGATTGCAAATCACATTTAAGATTAAGACGCTTCAGGTAAATTCGCTTGCTTCCTTCGAATGTTTGGACCGTTTAAACCATTCTGGCTCCTCATTCGTGGATTTGTAGAGAGAAAGTTTTTGTAAATCATGTAAATATTACCATATAATAATAATCATATAAGGTCAAGGTGACCTCTGTCATCATATTGTAGTTATAAAGGTTTTATTAATAAAGAATTATTTAATATTAACTTCATATTTACTCTCCCCTTAACGCAATGTAGTACAAGTAGTGACACCGACACGCAATCTCCAAGAAACTCCCTGAGAGAACTCCCTGGTCCGGCGTCGGTCGCCCGAGGGGCGGATTTTTGCATTAACGATCCTCAGGTGAGGAATCGTTAGCAAGGTCACGAAACTTCGTCGAGGACGAAGTTTCTGCGTTTGTGGTTTAGTTTCGGGAAGTCCCCGTTTAGTTTCCTTTTTTTTCTTTTGCTTTTGGTTGTCTTCGCCGACAAGGTTAGTTCAGTTGCTCGATTTTCCTTTTTCCCTGTTACCCTTACCTCTCCCACTATCCTTTCTCCCCGTTTGATGATCAGCGTCGGAATCATTGAGTGAATGATCCGCGCCCCGTGGCTGAGGGAACTAACTATTTTCCTTTACCATTTTCCTCTCCTAATCCCCTCCGAATGCGGACGGAGGCCTACCCCTCGTCATTTTTTTACTCTCGCTCTGGCGCCCAAAACAAATCTATCGTTTGCGAACCCACGCTAGAGCTATCCCCGGGACCTAATGGGGTCACAATTGCAGAGAAGAAATGGACGAATCGAAAGGGTTTCTTTTTTGAGTTTAATGGGGAATGACGCGTCTCGCTTTAAAAGGATAAGATAGCGGTATAATTGTTGGTTTCTTGGAGATAATTGCTGGTGTATCTTCAAGGAATTATCGATTTATGGATAGGTAGCTAATTCGGACTCAAATCAATTAAAGATTACAACTGAAGTATGTTACGGCTGAAATAATGGAAAATCCAGAAGTATCAGATCGATTAGGAAATACATTTTTTCAATTAATCGAATGAAGAATGAAATTAATTGAATAATTCATGGAAGTAAACAGAGTATATTATAGAAATAAATATTAACAGATTTTAAAGAGACTTTGTTTTCTCCTGGTTAATTGATCAAGTAGATATGGATTGGTTTTATGGGATGCTGTTAACTGAAATGAAATCTAGCATAGAGAAGAGAAAATAAAGTTTTAGTTGAGTTTAAAGGCAAATATTTGATCGTTGAATTAGGGGGTACAGCTTCAGATTTCCTACTAACCTCACGGTGTACATTTAGTTTCCTGAAAGGAAAGGGTTGAGGTGACTTTGCACAAAAGGGCGTGCACACAGGAAAATTCCAATTATCCTGAACGCTTAAAATAACCAGCAATGCGGATCTGCATATCTGGTTGCATTTTCAAAATAGTACGAGGTAAATTTAGTTACTGCTGATATTGCGCACACACAAAAACGACTTGAAATGAAGATAACACTGGGAATAAATACCTTATATATAGGCATCGCTTATTTTGAATTTGTAAATAAAGGAACTAAAGAAAAATATTAGAATAAGAATAACTATTGGAATAAAGCGTAGTTTAATAATTTAAAAGTTACCTAAACTATTATTGGAAGTAATGTGCTTATATTGTACAAAAAAATCTTGCAATTAATTATATATTTTAAAATACCATTACATTACATCTATAGATAGCGTTTTTCATTATTCAAAGTACAGAGTAAATTTACAGTTGAAGGGTCTATATACTAGTTTTACAAACATATTTAAATGTCATGTACAAATGACCTTATTAACATCATTACTTTTGGAGCAGTTTTTTTATTGTTAAAGGAAAAAGTTATAAATTGGTATTTAGACATCTAATTTGCACGTAAAGAGCCCAAGTACAAACGCATGTCTTTAAATACAGGTAAACTTTATCATTTTTAAAAGAGTAGCCAACAAATTTTCTTTTCTAGTCATACAAACACATTGCAAGGTATTCAGTCTTAGGAATAAAATGGCGAAATTTCAGTGAATTTTACAGAAACCCTTATATCTACTAATTAAAATATCAGTAAAAAATAACGAAATACCTCTTTCTTAACTTTGTTTAACAAAAAGAAAAACCTTATGATTGCACTTCTGTGGAGGCAGATAGCTGTGGAGGCAGATAGCAGTGGAGGCAGATAGCTGTGGAGGCAGATATCGATACGTAAATGAAATATGCATCAATACGAGACTATATTCTTATCTGTCGCTGCTCCAGGAGAGAGCTTTGCATAATGTCTTATGGTGTTTGACCAGAAAAAAGGGAGATGATATCCTTAACGCGTTCTGAATTGTTTGAAAAGAAGAGCCAGGAAAAAAAGCCGTAAAGTAAAGCCGTTTTCAGCGTAAGAGATTCAGCGCAAGACATCAAGTTCCTCTAGCCAAATGGGGAATCTACTTCCTATACTTTCCCGTAACTTTATTCCATTATTATTTACGAGTTATTTTCGACTCATATTTCGATTTGATTCTCAGAATATTTGATGAGGTCCGCGTGCAGTTGGACAAGTTCCCCCCTTTTGGACTTTTAATTTTTTATTGATATAATTAAAAAACGCATTTCTAGGAGTAAAAGATCATTAAAATATAAAAGCAACGTCATTTTACATCGCATCTTATGATTTTCAGGCATTTGATAAATCTAAAATGTCACAAGCTAAATAAAAACTCTCCCATCAATAAATAAAATACAGTTATTTATGCAGCTTGACCCTATATTGTCCCCAAGCAATAAAGCTCTCTTTGTATTCTAATAAATTAATTTAGTATTTCATTGTTTTCCTTCATTAGGAAAGACTCCCTGAGAAGTGAGTTTTAATGCTATACACGGCCATTTGCAAAGTTTTATATGATTAACTTTGCGTCAGTTTGTAAACATTTTGGATACCAAATTTTTCTATACAATCCCCACTAGTGACGATACACTTCCATCAATAGGTATGCTATGCTAACAGAGATTAATGACGTTCAAGATTACATGTTGACTATCTAAGCACTTCTAAAAAAGTGCCTGCGTTTTCAGTGCATACATTGCACACTGTCAATGAGAATAAAATGAATAACACTCACTATTTGGTGGTAAAGTAAAGGTGGTAAGTAAAAAACCTTCAACCCTCCTTAGTTTCATTACAACGAATTTAACGATGTAGATTATACATTTTTATTGCCAATTTAGGTAAAAATAAAAAGAAAGATATTTACTTGGCCATCAAAACAAAACGATTAAGAATCAAGGCTTATAACGAAGATGAGACCATCTCAAATCTCATCACCGCATAATATTAGGTTGTTTAGTAATTAGCTAGTAGTTAACTTGCATCATATAATGTAACAAGAATTGACTTTAAAAGGGCTTGTTCCTTTCATGTAATACAGCTAGCTTATTATTTGAACCTAATATTTTACTCCTTGGAATCATCTTCATCAAACAGACGAAAGCGGGAGATAACATTCATCTTGTGGTTAAAAGTGAAATTTCCTTACGAATGAGGGAAATGCGTGGAATCAAAGAGCGATCGTTATGAAGATAACGGACAACTGTTGAGATGAGAGACGATTGGGAGAGTTGGAGGAAATGAAGGGTCGAGTGGAATTGGAAGCGATGGGAGTTAATTGAAATTGGGATATGGGGAAGGATAAAGGGCTATCAAACCAAAGAGCAGTTAATTCTAAGGCAGCGATGCAGAAGATGGACATCAACATCCACGGGGCACTTAGGATGACAAATCATAGTCCTCCTGTTGTCGACAATACTACTGCCTCGTCACGATATTCATCTTTCGTCGTTGAGTCCCTCTGAGATATCTGAGTATCTCTTCTCATAATTTTCCCTCGTCTTATCTCTTTCAAATCAAAGGCCCATCTAAACTTCATTGAAGTGAATCCTAAAACGGTAAAATTTATCATTTCCAAGATATTGTCTTCGAAATACTTTCACGTTTTTTGTTTCCTTTATTTTATCCTTATCTACATTCGTAACAATGGAAGTCAGATATATATTCAGTTAGGTTCATTTTCTACATTATCGCTGCCGCCTCCGTGGATTTTATATACGTATATTATTTCATCCATAACCTAAAATGTTTACAGTTTGTGAAAGGACGATTGCATTTTTGGCCTTTACGTCCCGTGCATATAATCGAAAATTCACTTATATCCGCCGAATGTTTCACTAATAAACTCATAAATGTGAATGAAATATTATAATTCCGATATTTTTCACTCGTGTTTCTCATGAAAACATTTTTCCGTTTTTATTAACGGAAAATGTCTCGTTTATTACTAGATGGTCAGCCGAGTCATATACGAACTCATAACAGGTTCCATTTACTTGCATTAATGCTCATTTTAATCATAACATTGAACATCCACACAGCGTGGTCTGGTTACCTACTGCTAGTTTCATTTAAGAGATACCTCCAATAGGTCGTAATCAGAAGCCCAAAACGTGTATGGAGCAGTCGCAGCAACAAAAGTCTGAGGTTATCACCCAAGTGTCTTAAATTACTACCAGTAATTCACTCGTTTGCTTGATCGAAAGAGACGCCAAACGGATTTTGGATCTATGGGTCGAGAAACTGCGTGAAAAGTTAGTTTTGGACATTTTCATACAGCAGGAAGCTAATGCATGGAGAGGAAGGAGAAATGGAATGACAATTAAAAGAGTGAATGAGTGAATGTATGTTCAAAGCATTGCGTAAAGAATTGAATGTAGTCTTCAAATAATTATGCCTAAAACTATTCCATTTTCCAGTAATTGAAGTTATTTTCATTACTTTCAGAATAATAACGGAAGAAAAATGAAACATATCGAAGAACATCAACCAAGAGTCGTTTTGCGGTAATCCCTTGAGCAAACGTAGAAGTTTTTAGAAGACCACAAATCATCATCCATTATCACCGCTGAGATAAAATATTCAGAGAGTGATTCAGTAGCCATGGACCAATTTAGGAATCGATTCTCTGGAAAGGCTTTCAATAAAGTTACGATCCTTTGCCTCTGAACATAAAGCAAGGCCATAAAACACATCAGTAGCACATCCGTTGGCCGCCTTTCAAAAATAAAACTGTAGCCGCAGAAAAATACAGTCACGATCAATGCTACGTCTTTGTACAGTCCTGGCCAAAATTAACGCAGCACCGGCCGTAAGGATCGCTAGGGAGGTGCTGCGTTAATTTTGGCCAGGAGTGTACCTTCTCTTTTATTGGATACCACTCACACGTTGGCGTAATTATTTTAACCCGAAGACTGCGAATGAAGAACAAAAAAATACTTACATATCATAATATTATATGATTAACTGCACCGTCGGTTGATTCTCAACGGGAACTAACTGATAGTAATTATCCTAACTGCAATTCACAGGAATCTCATTATCATTAATACGCAGTCTTATAATACTGTAAATTTAATTTTTTAACAAATGACAGGTATTTAACTGACGTAAAACTTGATGTAATAACATAGCAATTGTGTTATGTCCGGAATATCAGAATTATTACAGGTGAATAAACCAAAAACTCCTGATACATAACTCCGTCAGTAGTCTGGAAACATCCAAAGATCGATATTTCCATAACTATTAAAAGATTGAATTTCTATGTCATTATTTGTGTCAATTTCCAAAGAAAAATAATGGAAATAGTATAGCGTAGTGTATTTGATTTTAGTGGATATTATAAAAATACAATCTTTTGTTTATTAATGGAAGACTTTTACTTAGTTTAAAACGCCAATAAAAACACTTCAGTTTGGAAACCTGTGTTCACGTTCCAATCAAGTCACAATTTTTTATCTCCGTTAATCCTAAGGTTATAACGCACATTTCTATAAGTGAAATATTAACGCCTTCTCGTTCTGAAAGTGTAATAGCACGTCTCAATGAGAAAATGCAATATTGGTGAGTCTGACATCAGAATTCGTACACAGATAACATTTGAAGTATAAATAGTAAAGGAAACTGACATTTAATTAGTATAGATGAAGAAGCACGAGAATCTGAGGTCCTATGTACTTAATTGCTACACTATGGCTTTACTACGAGATACACTTCTGTAAAAAAATCCTCCAATTATGATGAAAAATTTGGAAGTTGTACTTTTGATACTTCTTATTTAGTTTACCAGGTAATTTTTCAAACGAATTTTTTTCTCACGTACGCCAAAACTATCAACGCTAAATTGCCAAGAAATACTTGAAGTTCAACCACAATATGGATCATGCATCATCCTGCACCATCTATCGCCAATTATGGTCTCAGCACAGAATTCCGTCCCCGTCATAAAGGACAATCAAGTTCGTAGATCCGTGAGAGAGAATCGACTAAATCGCTAATAATTTTCTCATTAAAACTGGAATGGGTGAGATCAGAAATTGCTGATTGCACGGACATTTAACATCCTTTATTACTTTTTGAAAGTGAAAAAAGCTATCGATTTTCACCTGTATCGATGTTTCCGATGAAATGCAAAAGAGCCCCAACTAAAAGAAAACGAAATTTCAATTTACATCTAAAATACTGAACAGAATAACGCTCATCATGCAATTCAATATCGGGTAATGAATACGTGTATAGCGACATCTCTTGTTTTAGGGAATACATTTCAACAATTTAGGTAAGAAAGACCGTAACTTTAAGAGGAAATTCATATTTATTGACTTTTTACTGCACTTTCTGGGAAAGGTGTTATCGTTCCCTTAGGCCCCTTTCAGACGGGACGACTTTTCGCCGTCCGCCGTCCACGGCACGGCGCCGAGCTTTCAAATAACCATGGGTGTTAATGGATGTCTTCAAACGACACGAAGCGCGCCGTCGACGGCCGCCGTTGTCAACACGGCGCCCATTTCAATCCGGCACGACGGTGCGTCGTCTACGGCGTAAATACACAGAGTGCTACATTGACTTGTTCAGAGGCCCCTTTCAGACGGCACGACTTTTCGCCGGCCGCCGTCCACGGCACGGTGCTAGGCTGCTTTCAGACGAGACGACTTTTTGAATGCACTGCACCGTGCCGTAGACGGCGGACGGCGAAAAGTCGTCCCGTCTGAAAGCGGCCTTAGACATTCATTTGGGGGAATCATAGTTTAAATAATATTTCAATGGAAATATCTGATAACTTTTTCAGCCATTCCGTTACATTGCCTAATTATCAACGACGTACCAACTCGTTAACGCCCTATTCCAAGCTATAATTACTAATTTAAACATAATTAGGCTTCATTAATCGGTATTTAACGTCTGTCTATATCCCTCTGTGTGATAGAACCACGCCATCACCCCTTCTTTCTTCCAACTGCTCCTGAACTATCTAATGCGAATCACCCTCTCGTTACGCCGTAATCCCTCCAGAAATTGTTCTAGACAAACCGTGCACCACCATCTAACCTTCTTCCTTAGTTATATCTCTCATTAAGATTCTCACACCGTGACCCCGTTCTCCAGTTTGGCTTTACTCCGTTAAGCATTCTCTTTAGTACTGCAATGGATTCACCCCTAAGCCCACTTAACGATGTGTTCTACAGCGCAATGTTAGCTCTCATTACGAGAAAATGGTTTAATCTCTATCTATTGATTACGTCATTTGAGGTTGGGGATAACTGGAGGGAAACACGTGGTGAAGTTTTCCGTGAATTAATGTTTCAGAGAACACGTGTAACTTCACTTATGCCGTAAGGATAGTTCAAACTGAAAGTAATTTACTAGCGTGATAGAGTCCTTTCCATAGATATCAATTCTCCTTTAATTACGCTGAGTTTCAACGACAAAATATCAGGAAATCTGTATGGAGAAAGTTCATTAACTACAGCTCCAAATCTTCTCCGAGTGATTAGAAATCTTTTCCTCCAAACTTTATCGATTATCAACCTCACGCATAGCCGAAGCGTGCCATCAATTCCTCACTAATTAAGTACAGTCGAACATAACGATAATCGCTTCTAAATCAGAAACTTGGAAGGTAGTAAATAAAAAATCAATTCGCCGCTGTGATTGGCTTAACTGACATGATGCACATTTTAGCCTCTGAATCATAATCGGATTCCTTAATTAGCAATTCCATTCCATTCAAGTGTATTAAGTTATCACTCACACGCCGAAGATTCGGAAACTGTGATATTCTACGCCGTTGTAGGTTCATGATCGGGAAGGACTGAAGAGTGAAGAGGGTGATTGCCCATCCCTCAACAGTCGAATGAGTTTCGTTATGAGGATCGAAACTTGCTAATATCACGCAGTTCGGTGCGTCTAACACGAGGTGGGCGGGAAGCCTGTATCTAAGCAAAGTCCTACGTATAACCATCATGCCAAACTTGCCATGGAAGTGAAAATATTCCAACATCATAATTTAGGGAGAGAAAAAGAATCTTATTTATATAAATTCACTTAGCGTGATGGTGGAGGCCCATAAAAAGTATCGTAATATCTGAAGCCAAAAGATAATTCGTTTTTATCCACCAACACGCACTTTTTATCATCTCTCCGTAGCACGCACGTTAGGGTCTTTCAAAAAATGCGTAGAAAATTTTTGATTGTAAAACTGATGAAATAAGGACGAAGGAATATCAGTCACTATATTTAAACAATAATTTTAAGTAAAACTTTATTTAAAAAAATTGTATTAAAACGCAGGTAAAGTAACGTTTCAATGAAAAATATCCTCTTTTCTGATTCGCCGACAAAATTCGTTTGTTTTTGGCAACCAAGCGAATACAGTATGCTCTCCAAAGAGAGATTGATATTTATAGATAACTCCTCCCTTAGTTCTGATATCTACAGAAAAGGAAAATTTTAAATTCCCTTTCAACTCTTTCAATAAATGAATCTGTCAAAGGAAATAAAGTATCAACGCTCGAAAAAGCTTCATATCTTGAAGGGTGCAAGTTCTCAAGGTTTGGTTTATTACTTTTATACTTTATTGCAGCAATAGAAAGTATAGATCCAAATTCAAAACATTCAGCCCTAATTCATCGTTTCTTATCAGTGAAAATTCCAAACTGAGAAAAACTTTGATACCGCCCCGTATGAGATAACTTCTCCCTTCGGCTATTCATTTCAGTCCGACAGCAGGCTTTCTGTGAATTATATTCAAATAAAAATATTCAACTCTCTTAATTTCATCCACCATATTTGTTTGGTTTAAATGGTTTCTTAGGAAACTTTTCTCTTTATTAGCGAGAAAATTAATGCAGGACGCGGAGATCATGTTAAGTCGTGAATATCCCTCCAAATAATTGAGTCTAACAAATGATCTGCTTAAAATAATTCTTCATCACTTCCTCAATCTCGCCCAAATAAAGACGATTTATTATTATTATTATTATCAAGGAACTAAAAGAGAAAGATCTAAAAATAGAAAGTTTACAACACAAGTTACATTCCGTTGAGCAGAATCTGCTCGAAAAAGATTTAGAAATCGTCGGCCTAAGTGTAAACGACAAGGGCACAGACGCTTTAAAAAAAGAAATTTTGAATTTGGGTTCTAATTTGGATATTGAAGGTACTAATGCTAGCCAAATAGAAGAGGTCTTTGTGATTGAACCCAAAAGGCAGTCATCAAAACCTAAGATTGTGGTTAGATTCACTAAAAAAATATACAAAACTGAATGGTTATCAAAAAAATCTGTTTGTAGAACAAGCAATTTTAAAAATAAATATCAAAGCTGTAACATATATCTAAATGAAAGACTAACATGGTAACAGAGACCTCTTATGGAAAACTAAGAATAAAGCCAAACATTTTAAATATATATGGACTAAGGAGGGTAAAATTTTCATAAAAGAGGATGATACTTGTAAATCAATAAGGGTGGACTCTGAAAAAACATTAGAAAGCCTGTTTACACAATGATGGATCATCATATGATACATGAGATAGATGCCAGGGAACCAGAAACAACAGAGAGCGTGAACTGCTACACACTGAACGATATTGATTGCCTACAAAACACACTAACCCACAATAACTATGTATATCACCTTAATATAAGATCCCTAAGGAAACACTGGAACGAATTCATAATCCTTAACAATAGATTAAGTAATAAGATGAAAGTTTTAGTAATTGTAATTACTGAGGTCAATATCATGGAAAATGAGGTTATGCTGTAC
The DNA here is from genome assembly GCA_947579665.1 of Sympetrum striolatum. Taxonomy (NCBI): domain Eukaryota; kingdom Metazoa; phylum Arthropoda; class Insecta; order Odonata; family Libellulidae; genus Sympetrum; species Sympetrum striolatum. The sequence continues at coordinate 85,421,970 of OX388350.1, forward strand.
AATATTCCACAATTTCAAATGTTTCATAAACTAAGAAAGAATAGGAGAGGAGGTGGCATAATATGCTACGTACATAACAGCATAGTAAGTCATATCAATGAAGAAGAACTTCCAGAATGTGAATCTCTTTTCCTTAATCTTGATGTGCAGGGAAGCTCATTCTCATTACTAACAATATACAAACCTCTCAATAAAAATAAAATGACCTTCATTGAACATCTAGACAAATTTATTAGAAATAATATGTCCTCCAATATGGTAATCATGGGAGATATTAACATAAATATTCTTGATAATACAAATAACTATGTAGCCTTATATAAGAACATCCTAACTATGAATGGTTTCATACAAGGCATCAATAGTGCCACTAGAGAAGAGATCATACTTGATAAATCTACATGTATAGATCACATATATACCAGGCTTAAATCATGGAATATCTCTACAACAGTTTTGAAGACCAAATTAGCAGATCCAGTGGGTCTAATCTTTAGTAAAAATAGTCACACACTTGCATTTACAGTCAATCAAACACAAAACCTTTTTTTTAATAATGCTAACATTAAGAAAAATATATCAGAAACCAATTGGGTAAAATTAAATAAATATGCAAATCATGATGACCTTTACTCAGAAATAAGCAAAGCCCTAAATAACATCTACAAGAGAAATGAATTTGCACATAGCAAAAAAAGAAACATACCACTAAATACATGGATGAATAACAATATAGTTAAGCAAATAAAAATAAGGGATGTACTTTTTCAAAAACTTAAGAGCAAGCCAAGAGATGTAAAAATGAGGAACTCATATAAAGTCATCAGAAATAAGATCACAGCAATGATTAAAAAAACAAAAAATAATTTTTACAAACAAGAACTAGAAAAAAATAAACACAACATTAAAATAACCTGGCAAATAATTAACTCAATTAGAGGACAAAAGTATAATAGCATAGAGTAACTATACTAGAGGGCTCGCGTCAATGCATCGAGGTGTTATGCTTTTTTGACGTAGTTCAGAAGCAGCCGTCAGTTAGCGCAGCTCCTCCTGCTTCCATCCGACGCGGGCATTTAAGTCAGATCCATGCGCTGCAATCCGGGCTTTTTAAGACAACTTAATGGGGATTCAAGGGTCTATGTTTACATAAGAGCCCTAAAAGCCGCCTTTCGGTGTGTGGCAAGAAATCTCCTTCTCTTATCGGTTACTTTTGTCGTTTGCGGATGGAATTAATTCTTGAATTGATTCGTTCTAGAATCTAATTTCCTGATCTTCCTCGCCGTATAGATAATAACAATAACAAGGGAGTCTCATTATATCCCCTACGTTTTCTGAGAACGTACTTTATGAGAACGTATATAGTAAATGAATCCTTCGTATTATTAAATTCTATCGTATTCGGCCGAACTTCGTGGAAGGACATTCTGAAGTTACAAAGTAAAACACCGTAAACTTCCACACTATGGGATTTTATTTCCGACCGGTTTCGGCTTCACCTGATGATGGCATTTTCGCCGAAATCGGTCAGAAATAAAATCCTATAGTGTGGAAGTTTACGGTGTTTTACTTTATAACTTCATTGTATTATTATTATACGATGTCGTCATGGCGTCGTATCTTCGAAAGTGTTTTTGGTGACGTATCTTAACATATTTTTGGCCGAAGTTGCGAAAACGCGACATTGTTGTTTTAAATATGTAAATAAATAATAAATAAGTAATCGCTGAGGAATATTGTTTTTCTAAAGAATTATTTAAATATGTCTGTTTTCTGTCATCTATATCTCTAATTAAAATAATATCCTTTAAATGTATTACATTCTTTATTCTGGAATAAAAAGATGTATTTCTCATTTAATTTGAAGGCTGAAATCAACGTTTTCACAACTTTGGTTGGACAGGGTCCGCAAATGCAGAATTCGGAGCGCATGCTATAAAAGTAACTTAGCTCAGAAAACTATATGCGCAGTATAAAAATGACCCCTATACAATGTGATGAATTGTAATAAGGCTGTATTCTAATTACGAAGGTTTTAACTGCATTGATAATGTGATAAAGGGGATTTTTGGGAATTAGGATCTTTCGATTGATTACGTATCGCCAATACTACTCCTAACTTCTTCTGACCGGAGTGCTTCCCTCTTTGATTCTACCACTATTCATTTTTCTTGTCGCAACCAGCATTAGCGTTGGTGAGCCATGGTCAATCGTACGACAAAATTATGTACATCGTTTTGTTATCTAGAAGATAACAATTGCCTTACAATGGCGACTCGACCGCTCAGCATCCACTCTCGTCAACATTTCACGCTCAAAAGTCTCTGAGACAAAATGACTCATCTGGTTTGGTTCCAATAGGATCAGTTTCATTCAAGATTAGATTAGTGAGAATAAGACCTGAGAGTAAGTGCCTTAGATAGATCAGGGATAAGAGGAGAAATAACAAATGCTGCACGTTTGAGCTATGGATCAACCATGGCTGAAAACAAATGAAAACAAGGCAAAATCAATAGTCACAAAAACTGGTTTGATGAGAAAATAATTAACAGATGCATACTGGAGTACGATTCTTTCACTATCACTTGGAAAAAGAAAGAACTGACGAAGAAAATATTGACGAAAATGTTATTGTGGGAAAAACTTCAACGATGACATTGCTGGGACTTCCTTGATCAATCGCAGTTCTGGTGTAACGTTTTCGTCCGCTGGCGAAACTGAACATAGGCTACAGTATCTCTGATGCCTACTCATCTCCGTTCACGAAAATCACAAATTACATTACAAAACATACCCAAAGAACATCGGGGTTTTTCTCCGCAGTATTTAATCTGGGGTTACTTCGGAATGCTCTGGCGAAGGGAAAATATGCTAATCCATCAATACATTTATCCCCGGAAACTTTACATTCCACATTACAGGTAAACATATGCCAAAATATCCCGATTCTCGATACGCAAAATCTCGAAAAGTACGTCAGGTAAATTTCCAGAAATCCGCGCAATAACTTATTATGAAAAAATCGTTAGTTTGACGCCTTATAGGATAGAAGTAGCGGTACTTAGGATTTGGTAGTTGGAGCCCAGACAGCAAAAGTTAACTAAATGATACTTGCGGATTTGATTAAGAATTTGCAGCCGATAAGCAGCTGCAAACCTTAAAATGTAATAGATGCTAGAATCCCGACGTTATGTATACAAATTTCAATAAATGCCACTTAAAAATGTAAAGAATGCTTGGAAAGTAAGAAGATGAAATTTCATTTCAAAAATATAAGTCATCTGTAACTCTCGAGATCTGTGATGTAAGCACGTGTATGCCGTATTTACCTAAATGCGCTTTTAAGTTGATAATTTTCTATTAAAAAAAATCATTGTTAAACTGTCAGGTACGCCTGTCAGTTTAACGGTCAGCCACTAGAGATATCACCAGAGGTAAAGAAGGGCTGTTGTGTGTGCAGCAAAAGAAGTAAAACAGGGAAAGTGAAGGAGCCGCACAATATGTACCAAGTGCGAGAAGGCCCTTTATAGTGTATGCATAATTTTTAACAAATTAAACGTAGCTTTTGAAAGAAAAACGCCAAAAGTATGAAACTTTGTGTTTAGGTTAACCAATAATTGCAATAACTAAAATTGGAAAAAATATCGAAGGCTAAAAATGATTTAATACAATTTTCGTAATCGAAATGTAAAAGTTTATTTTTTAAATCTACATTTATTAATTTAAAAATATATTCCTGAACTATAATTTTGTATCATTAGAAAAGTTACATTTTATTTCGAATTTATAAGTTTAGTAAGAATAAATAAAATATCGGCATCATGGTATAAGAATTAGCTATTATATAATTTTTTATCCAAAAGAGTAAATTTTCATCAAAGATGCCTTGGCATTCTTCACACACACTATGTAATCGAGGTCTTTTCGAGACCTTAAATTCCAAATGTATCTCTGAGTGGCCAGGCATTTAAATGCCGAGAGTAAGAAAATTATATAGCTCTCCAGTTTGTTAAATAACTCGAAAGCTATTAATGATGGTCTAATTAAACTACATGTATATTCAAGACAACATCTCAATGTCAATATGTACTTCTTTTTTATTGTCTATATTATATTTTAACTTTACAGGAACTGACCCACAAATGAAGAATTATATGATTATTTACCCAGGGAATATGTTTTACGATGTATCGGAAATTTTACTTTGTATTATAATTCTATCAAATAATTTTAATACATATACAAAGGTATTTGTTTGTTTAGTATAGCCCTTGATCTATTTGCTGGTGGAACTTCGAACCGAGGAGACACTCATCTGAATTGAGTGACGATGAGCCAGAGGATGAATTTGAAAGGAGTTTAATCGTTATCTTTGTTTTTTTTTCTGAGGAAAAGAGCTGACCACTTGTTTAGACCAAAGATGTTAGGGAAACTCAAGAGTGTTTACGCCCAGCATAAACGAGTAGGGTGAGGCATAAGAGAGCATTGGGACTGTTTAAATTTCAGATGCACAGGAGAGAGATTCATGATGAGATGGGCCGAATTTCGAAAGTGATAATGAATGTATACCACATGTCAAGTGTGATTCATAGCTTTAACCTTGGTTAGAGGGTCATCCTAGGAGCCTGAGAAAAATATCTACCCATTCTTAGCGAAGAAAGTGATAATATGCTGATTTGAAACAAAGTGTCTCTCAAAATCAGTGGTCCTAAAAAGGGACCGCTCGGCCGTTCGCGAAAACATAAATTGGTTCTAAGGCGGGAACATAAAGTCGTTTCTAGTACCTGGTATTCATGATAAGAGGCATTCCTCTGAACTGGATATTGCCAGTAGGCTATTTTATTTCGGAGCATGGTCTCAACAGCGGACAAATACGAAGCATTCTTTACCTTATAAATGAAAAACTAGTTTCCATTGGGTTACGTCCTTGGTGTACTTTATCTGATCAAGCCAGCTCCAACTGCTCCAAGACAATTAAAGAGATGGGAGTTTCAATAGAGAAACCTTTCTTTGAAATAAATGGCAGTAAAATCTTCTGTATATATGACGTACTGCATCTCGTGAAATCCTTAATAAATAATTTTATCAACAATGACTTCAGACTGGACGGCAAACTCCCTCTCATTCGAAATCTTCGCCGTGTGTACGAGAGACTCAACAAGTAAGACAACTAGAGTCTTTTGAAAACTAACTCCGGCCCATATTTGATGATACCCATATACCCGATGAGTTTGCTCATTTTGGTTTAGGATTGGCTTGAAGTTGAGGAATTTTGCGAAAAATCGAAGGTCGGCAATTTACGTGAAATTTGGTCAACTTTGACCCCCTGTAGAATTTTAATGCGTGGGAACCACCAATAATAATTTCGCAGCTATATGCAGAATTTATTTAAGCATGACTATGCGAAGTTTCCAAGTCCGCATTCAAAAAAACCACTATCTTATTTTTGGCCAGCATTTTTCGATTCCAGCCTACTGTGCGATGAGACGTACTTTGTTTTTAACGATGCCTTTGCGTGGCTCAAACTTTTTTCACTAGAAATGACGATTGTTGCTAATATAGATAAAGAAATGCCATACTTCCGAGAAATTTCTGTTTTTGTCTACCCGCGATCACGTACTTCCTTGATAATTGACCTATTGGTGACAAAGCTCAGGGACTTCCTCTTTTTCTTGGTCAGCGATGTTTTATCCATTATTTTACTGATAGGCACACGGGATATCATAACACAGGCCACCTTGCTCAGAGAGTGATTCTGACTGAATACGCGCAATTTTTCCTCGCTTGGAGACCAATATTTTTCAGCCTGTCCACGCTCGCTAGGGGGGGAACATCATTAGAGGTGACGCAAATATGTGCAGAGGTGGAGTGCATTAAATTTTAAAATGTTGTTAAGGTGTTTTGGTATGTACCTTTTACGAAATTTATTGACTTTTAAATACTCGCTCTTACATTTGCATAATGCCAAATGTTTACGCATCGAATTAGGCATCGACGACAAAACACGGAAGTAAATATATATAGAATGACGATACCAGCGATAGCATTGCGATCCGTAAGAATGCATGGATGATCATCCACAGGAATTTTACCACAGCGTAAGCACGTCAAAAAACACCACACTTATATTCGATTTTTCCACATTTTCCCATCTAAAATACATGTACTGAGGATCCTCCCAACATTGACGATCTGGGTTCAGCTGCTCCTGTTTACGGCGATCATCATCCCGTTGTATTGAGCTCAGTGCGACAATACCATTTCAAATACTTCGTAAAACCGGGGTTCATTCACTCTTAGGGACCGGCTTCTCACTTCGTAAAATATGAAATCGAGGTTTAACGTAAAACTGAGGTAATTTTAGATGTACAAAGATCGGGACTAGCGGAATGGTTCGCAAAACTGTGTCTTTTCTTGAAATTGAGGTTCGTAAAAACGGGGTTCTACTGTACTCTACCCTATTATTCAGTTTTTATGGATTCATTATCGATCTTCCAGAACATCTACTCTGTACTCGAAATAAAATGAATATTCGTCATTATCATCGTAAATAATTAAGAAGATTTTTCAACCATCCATGATAAATCGGTGAACAGTTATTAAAAGTCAATTAAATAAATGTAAGTAGCAAGCAGTTGCAAGATTATAGGGCAGTGGTCGGCAAACTTATTAGTCAATAGAGCCAAATATCAACAATAAAACGGTTAAAATTTATTTTGAAAGCCAGTTGTTTTCAACTTAAACTATGTAGTTAAGTATATTATTAAAATATAAATAAGAAAACCAGTCATCACGAAAAGCCACACTCAAGGGGCCAAAGAGACGCATGAGGCTCGCGAGCCGTGGTTGACCGTCCACTTGTGTCCGCGGAAGCATCGACGCGAATGAATCGGAGAACGGCTAACTTGAGGAGGAGCCGTTCTTGTGCTTTGGGCGGTGTTCTTATCGCTTTAATCTAAACCCAGCTGCGAGAGATAAGCTCTGGCTCGGCGGCCGGGCGAAGAAGAACTACGCTGAGGGCATCTATCGAGGAGGAAAAGAATGAAAAAACTCATATCATTTAGTCCCATAAGGTTAGCCCTCTAGTATAGTTACTCTATGATAATAGCAACCCAGATTCCACTATTATAAAATACTATTCTAAAACTCACTCAACTAACCAAATCACCGATGAATTTTCCAATCACTTCACCAAAAATGTTGAGTCACTTTCCCTTAAATGTAATAAAATGCTACTTCCTCCTTTTCAAGCATCTATACTAGACACAATTTTTATACCAAAGATCACTTCAAAAGAAGTAACTAATATAATACAAAATCTCCGAAAAAAATCCCCTGGGATAGATAATATTAGACTTAAAGATTTAGAGCACAGTCCTGCTCTCATTGAATTGATTTCAAAACTTATCAATAGCAGTATTGAATCAGGTAATATTGATAATGCATTAAAAACAGCTATAATTCGTCCAATTTATAAATCAGGCAAACATACAGACCCTTCTAATTATAGACCTATTGCAATATTACCATCCATTGATAAAATAATTGAAAAATATATTTATAATCATCTTTTAAATTTCCTACACCAAAGAAACATTATAAATAAATCACAATTTGGCTTCCTACCCAATAGTAATACTATAAAGTTACTTGAAAGTTTCTCAGAAAATGTGCGTACAGCTCTAAACAAAAACCATAATTGTATTGCCATTTTCATAGATTATAAAAAAGCTTTTGATACTGTAAATAGAAAATATTTGCTTGATAAATTATACAAATACGGAATAAGAGGTACCTTAGCCAAATGGCTTGAAAATTTTTTAACCAACAGAAAGATAGCTGTTAAAATTGATAATGCGCTTGGTAAAGAAACAGATAGTAAAACCGGAGTACCGCAGGGTGCTATATTGTCTCCTTTGCTCTTTTTATTGTATATAAACGACCTTCCAGAATTGATAAAACACTCAAAAATATATATGTATGCTGATGATGTTGCCCTACTAATAACTCATAAGTGTCTGTCCAAAGCAAAGTTATTACTCCAAGAGGATTTTAATGCTCTATTAAAATGGAGTCATGACTCGGACTTAATTCTAAATAGCAAGAAAACCGTCCAAATGCAATTCAAACAAAAAAAGATTGTACACTCAAATATATCTATAACTATGCATTCTCATTACTGCCTACACAACAATCTAATTAATTGCCAATGCACGAATTTAAAAGAGGTCCAAGCGTACAAATATTTAGGGTTGCATCTGGATGAATATTTTACGTTTAAAGAACACATACAGAGTTTAACAAAAAGAAAATCAAAATGTTCATACCAATTTTTTCACCTACAAAACATTCTACCAATTCAACATAAAAAATTACTATACTTTGCTATTGTAGAATCTATACTACGTTATGGTATAACTATATGGGGAAATACTAATAAAACTTTAATTGACCCCCTAAAAAAGGCACAGAACCGAATTGTTAGATACATCTCGAACAATACTACAAACATTACAAATGATTCTTTTTTAAAATTAAATATCTTACCCTTGGAAAGTCTTTACGTATACACTGTTGCAATAAATCACTATTTTAAAAACGACTACAAACTAGAAAATACCCCACAACACTCTATCTCGTTACGTTCTACCGAAAAATATAAACTGCCCAGATATTTCAATACACACGGAAAAAGAACCTATGCGTACATAGTTCCGAAGATATTTAATCAACTACCACACAATTTAATACAATTAAATACCTATAATTCAGCGAAAAGTAACATAAAAAGTTGGTTATTGCAAAATTTAAACATATTAAAAATTTAGGTCACAATTTTTCCTCTTTATTCCAACCAGCCTTGACAAGAAGCATCACAAACATATTTACAAACAGCATAGCAGCGCTTACTGTAAGCACCTATTTGGGATAAGGGGCCTGAGCTTCGTCAGCGTCGAGCTTGTGAACTTACTCACTTGTCCGGCGCTGCGAGTGCAGGCCCCGACGTACCAAATGTGCGAGATATGCGCTAATTTTTTTTGTTACAATAGGACTATAATCTAAAATTTTACTTATTAAAATTCTATGTATTTAAAAAAAATTTAATATTTTATACTTTTATTTTTTTAAATATTTATGAGCATGTATATATATATATATATCTATTATATATAGATGCTTCTCCGGATTCATTCATATATCATATATTCATATATCTATTATATATAGACGCTTCTCCGGATATACTTATATATATATATATACACTGGGGATCAAAAGTCTAAGCATGTTCCACAAGTGCCACCGACTTGAAATTTTTACGACATATTGGCCATAACGTGTAACCTCCAGGAAAAAGCCGACTTTGAACCTCGGTGTCATGAGTTCGATTCCAGAAGGCCCCAAAGTCGCGATTTTGTCCATAAGAATACATGGCGGGGATTTTCGAAAATTTTTTTGAGGCACTTCCCGGAAGAGTTGAGAGTTGAAATTCTAGAGATCGCTAGATGCCGTGTATATCTAAAGGAAACCACAAAGACATCTACAAATATTATCCTTGGTTCGATGCTAGGCCAGGGCAAATATTCTCCCGTTTAATTTACATTGCGATTTTTAAGATTTTTTATAATTACTTACAGATGACTTGGAAACTTAAAACTTGGTACGTGGATATATATCATAAATATATTTCATAATAAAATTTTAGAACTCGCTGATGGTCCTTGGTTCGATCCCAGAGGGCCATTTACATCCTACAATGCATTTCTTATGGAGATTACGGAAGCAAATTTTAGGTACTTCCTGACAAGTTGTTGACTTCAAACTTTGCATTTAATGAGATCAGGTCAAACCAAGTCATAATGTGTTTTCACAGCTGCCAGTAGGTCCTGGGTTCGACACCAGGCGTCTCTACAATCAGTAATTGATTCAATTCTTAGGAACTATTTTGAACCCTTTCCCAATAATATAGAAACTTCAAATTCGGCATATAGATAGAGATCATAAATAACTTTCAGAAACATGTTTTAGATTTCCAAGATCGTCCTTGGTTCGAATCCAGAGAGCCATTTAAATTCGTGAAAATTAGAACGTCTTTTGAGGCAGTTGTAGCCCATATTTCTGCTTGAATTATCACACATAGTTAGAGATGGTGATGTTCTATTGTGTTTCATAGTATGTTCACTGTAAAGACCCGGGTTCGATACCAGACACTGAAATTGAAGCGAATTCTAAGAAAAATTTCAATCCACTTTTTTCTTTTGATGGCCGTCCCGATATGATGCCGACATGAAATTAGTGTTGTCGATCTGCTTGCAGTATGCAAGCAACATTTTACTCGTATTATATATAGACGCTTCTCCGGATATACTTATATATATATATATACACTGGGGATCAAAAGTATAAGCATGTTCCACAAGTGCCACCGACTTGAAATTTTTACGACATATTTGCCATAACGTGTAACCTCCAGGAAAAAGCCGACTTTGAACCTCGGTGTCATGGGTTCGATTCCAGAAGCCCCCAAAGTCGCGATTTTGTCCATAAGAATACATGGCGGGGATTTTCGAAAATTGTTTTGAGGCACTTCCCGGAAAAGGAGAGAGTTGAAATTCTAGAGATCGCTAGATGCCGTGTATATCTAAAGGAAACCACAAAGACATCTACAAATATTATCCTTGGTTCGATGCTAGGCCAGGGCAAATATTCTCCCGTTTAATTTACATAGCGATTTTTAACATTTTTTTTAATTACTTACAGATGACTTGGAAACTTGAAACTTGGCACGTAGATATATATCATAAATATATTTCATAATAAAATTTTAGAGCTCGGTGATGGTCCTTGGTTCGATCCCAGAGGGCAATTTATATCCTACAATGCATTTCTTATGGAGATTACGGAAGCAAATTTTAGGTACTTCCTGGCAAGTTGTTGACTTCAAACTTTGCATTTAATAAGATCAGGTCAAACCAAGTCATAATGTGTTTTCACAGCTGCCAGTAGGTCCTGGGTTCGACACCAGGCGTCTCTACAATCAGTAATTGATTCAATTTTTAGGAACTATTATGAACCCCTTCCCAATAATATAGAAACTTGAAATTCGGCATATAGATAGAGATCATGAATAACTATCAGAAACATGTTTTAGATTTCCAAGATCATCCTTGGTTCGAATCCAGAGAGCCATTTAAATTCGTGAAAATTAGAACGTCTTTTGAGGCAGTTATAGCCCATATTTCTGCTTGAATTTTCACACATAGTTAGAGATAGTGATTTTCTATTGTGTTTCATAGTAGGTTCACCAGTAATACCCGGGTTTGATGCCAGACGATGGTATTTCAGCGAATTTTAAGAAAAATTTCAATCCACTTTTTTCTTTTGATGGCCGTCCCGATATGATGCCGACATGAAAATAGTGTTGTCGATCTGCTTGCAGTATGCAAGCAACATTTTACTCGTATATATATACGAGTAAAATGTAGCTTGCATACTGCAAGCAGATCGACAACACTAATTTCATAACGGCATTATGTCGGGACGGTCCCGGAAAGGAAAAAAAGGATTGAAAATATTCTTAAAATTCGCTTCAATTTAATTTTTTGTCATCGAACCCGGGTCATTTTGGTGAAATTTCTATGCAGCACATCAGAAGATCATCTTCTCTAAATAGGTGTGAAAATTCAAGCAGAAATATTGGATGCAACTGCCTCAAACGAATACCTACTTTTCACGAATGTTAATAGCTCTCTGGATTCGAACCAAGGCCGATCTAGGAAATATAAAATGTGATTTCGAAATGTATCTATAAGTTCTATATATATGCCGAATTTCAAGTTTTAATATTATTGGGAAGGGGTTCAAAATAATTCTTAAAAATCGGATCAGCGACTGATTGTAGAGACGCCTGGTGTCGAACCCTGGACGTATTGGAAGCTGTTAATGCACAAAATTACTTGCTAGGACTTGATCTAATTTCATACAAAGTTTGAAGTCGATATCATACCGGGAAGTACCTAAAATGTGTTTCTGTTATCCCCATAAGAAATGCATTGTAAAGTGCAAATGGCCCTCTGGGATCGAACCAAGGACCCTCAGCGAATATGTAAAATTTTATAATGAAATATATTTATGATTTCTAACCCCATGCCAAATTTCAAGTTTCCATGCATTCGGAAAGGGGTCCAAAAAAAATCTTAAAAATCGCCACAATGCATTTTAAACGGCCGATTTTTGCCCCGACCTAGCATCGAACCCAGGATATTTTCCGTTAAACCAATTTATGTTTTCGATAGATCATGTTCATATATATAGGCTCCTTGAGTTTTAATTGTCTACCTATACGGGAAGTATTTTTTTTTTATTCCCGAAAATCAAAGCAATGCATTTAAACGGGAAAAATCGGGACTTTGGGGCCCTCTGGAATCGAACCCATGACACTAAGGTTCAAAATCGCAATTTTTCTGGCGGTTACACGTTATGGCCAATATGTCGTAAAAATTTCAAGTCAATGACGCTTGTGGTTTAGGCTGTGAATTTGTATCCTCTCTATATATATATATGATATATGAATGAATCCGGAGAAGCATCTATATATAATAGATATATATAGAGAGGATACAAAGTCACAGGCTAAACCACTAGCGTCAATGGCTTGAAATTTTTACGACATATTGGCCATAACGTATAACCTCCAGAAAAATTGCGATTTTGAACCTCAGTGTCATGGGTTCGATTCCAGAGGGCCCCAAAGTCGCGATTTTCCCCATAAGATTACATGGCGGGGATTTTCGAAAATTTTTTTGAGGCACTTCCCGGAAAAGCAGAGAGTTGAAACTCTAGGGACCGCTAAATGCCGTGCATAGCCAACGAAAATCGGAAAAACATCTTCGAATATTGTCCTTGGTTCGATGCTAGGCCGGGGCAAAAATCGGCCGTTTAAAATGCATTGCGGCGATTTTTAAGATTTTTTTTGGATCCTTTCCCGATAACATGGATTATTGAAACTCGGCACGTCGATAGATATCATGAATTTATTTCATAATCGAATTTTACATATTAGCTTATGGTCCTTGGTTCGATCCCAGAGAGCCATTTGCACTTCCCAATGCTTTTCTTACGGAGATAACGGAAACAAATTTTAGGTACTTCCCGGCACGATATCAACTTCAAACTTTGCATGTACAAAGATCAAGTCCATACAAATCAAACAGTGCATTCACAGCTATCAAAGAGTCCTGGGTTCGACACCAGGTGTCTCTGCAATCAGAAGTTAATCCGATTTTTAGGAATTATTTTGAAACCTTTGCCAATAATATAGAAACTTTAAATTGGGCATATAGATAGAGATCATAAATAACTTTCAGAAACATTTTTTAGATTTCCAAGATCGTCCTTGGTTCGAATCCAGAGAGCCATTTAAATTCGTAAAAATTAGAACGTCTTTTGAAGCAGTTGTAGCCCATATTTCTGCTTGAATTTTCACACATCGTTAGAGATGGTGATGGTCTATTGTGCTGCATAGTAAGTTCACAGTAAAGACCCGGGTTCGATGCCGGACGATGGAATTTAGGCAAATTTTAAGAAAAATTTCAATCTTTTTTTTTCTTTTGATGGCCGTCCGGATATGATGCCGACATGAAAATAGTGTTGTCGATCTGCTTGCAGTATGCAAGCAACATTTTACTCGTATATATATATATATATTCTTTTGCATGACCATCCCTGACGAGTCGTTTAGACTCAGGGTCTTCATGCTATTTCACTGTATTTTTTTCTGTTTGCTTATGAGAATCCATATTTGAATTTGAACTATTTTTTTATATTTTGATGTATTTGTGAATTTAAAATTATTATTAAGTATACCATATTGGCTTTATGTAAAAAGTTGAAATATGTATGTCATGTATATTCTAAAATGTAATGTTCTTTGTAAGTCTTTCTTTTTTTTACATGGCATCTTGTATAATGGATTTTATATTTCTTGAAAATTATTGTATTTTGAATTTTCTGAATCTCTGAATTAATAAATTATTATTTAATTAAAAAATTATTATTATTATAAAAGGAGAAATATGTATGCAACAGGAAAGCGTAATATACACGTAGTCATAATGTGATTCGAAATCGGACTTCAGCATGTGCAAAGATCACCTTATTTGATGTTAATCTTCAATTAGGATAAGTGGATACTAAACACGGATCAATGACGAAGCTGTAGACGTATTTGATGAAACTCAATTAGAGGCGATGACGAAAACCGACAGAATTCTATTCACGTAAAGGCGATTGCTCGATCTTCCAAAGAACATTGAATGCAAAGGAGAACCCAATTCAATTCTCTTCTCTGTGATAAGGACCAACTCGAAATGGATGGAAAACGACGGCAATTTGAAACAAAAGAAAAACTACTGCATGTTCTATCGAAGCAAGGCCTTCCATAGCTAAAGCGGTATTTCAAATTTAAATTGATCAGTTGTTTATAGCCAGGTTCTAGTTTAATCTCCACGTGGCGAGGAATTGCTTGCTTTATCTCTTTGAGTCTATGAAGTGAAATTTTATTCTTACTTTTTCATTTTAAAAGGTGCTACCTTTTCTTGATTCCACTTTTGCGAAAAATTTATGAGAAGATTATATTTACACCACGAAAATAGTAACATTCCGATTTTTTCTATTTTAGGATAAATGCATAATACTTACCACGACACCGTTGGTACGCGGAAATGTTTCCGGATGATTGAAAACCCCGAAATATAAGTGGACTAATAATTATATATCAAGTTTTATTAGTAATTAAATTAAAACAAAACAAGCCATTGGGAAATTTTCCGAAAGGAAATATATGTTTTTAAAAAAATATAGGACAATCACTCGAATTCTCCATTTCACGGTTGAATATTTTCTCGTGATTATCTTCATTGATATTTAAAACTTCTTTAAGTTCCCAGTTCCAGGCCTTCGATTTCAACAATTCATTTGCGTATCTAATTAAGGGATTTCAACATCTCACGTGATATCAATTAGTGGGTCCACGTAATTTATTACGACCATATTTTGTTGAATAAGAAATAACGCCGGTTTTAAATATCCCCCACTGTCACGCGGATTAGACTGTATCCAGATATTGCTGCTCCAACCACAGAAATACTAGTCTACTACACATTATTTCCTAGTAAAATGATAGCTTCGATGCAGATGAAATATTTTCTTTATTCCATTTGTAAGCTCATCCAACTAAACAGTGCATACATATCGTACATTGTAACCTCTAGACAATTGTATTTTTTTATTAGATGTTCACTATAAATGTACGCGATCTCGAATAGTCAGAAAAACATTTAAAAAAACTCATCATTATAATTATAAGAGATGTATTTGGTACTCACGTTTAAAATTACATCTGCGTTGTTTTATTTTTGCCCGATGCAAATCATTCGCTTTCGGTAAATACAGAATACAAATAAATGGCTTTTCCGAAACTCCTCGGTTATGCTGATTATGTAATTATGGATTAATTAACTCTTTCATACGTAAATATATGCATTTTATGAGTGTGAGAGGCTTTGGGTCTCGAAGTCGTTCCCATCAGCGAGTGAACTCGTGGTTGCTTTACCGTCGGCCATTAGAAAATGGAGTCTACATTAATTTCCATGAGATAAATGGGCGAAAGAAATTAGTTTAGTGAGGGTGAATGTAAAACGATATCTAATGTAATTACTTTAGTGCCTGCAATAGCTCTTTTGGTCATGCACATCAACCTAATTCTCCATTGCCCATGTTTTCTCCTCCTTTAACAGCACCAGAGGTTCTCTTTAATGGCTTTCTCCTATACAACGCCTTAATACATACTTAAAGCCTCTACGAGAGGAAAGAAAGATCCGTAAATTTGGAAGAAAAATGTCTTAGTTCTCTATTTTTCATCCGTACATCCTCTTGATGTTGGGCATTAGCTTCTAATCACTGTGTGCACGTCATTCGGTTGTAAGGATACGCTTTCGCAAATTGAATGTCTCGTGTGTTCCTGTTTGTTCAATTAAGAGGCGAATCGAAATTGATAATGCGCTTTCATGAGAAATAGAAAGTTGTAATTAACTGGAGGAGGAAAAGGGGATGCACAGTTCCAATTAATACTCTTTGAAACTACAAATAGTTCGCACAGAAAGCGATTTGTTTCTTGGATGATTAATATTAGCAGAGGCGGATTTAGCGTACCTGGTGACCGCCCAGGGCCTTCATAATTGCTTCAGAAGCAGCAGCATAGAATATCGTAAATTAAGACCGTGTCACAGCTGATTACCAATTCTAATTACATTTTAATAATAAAAGTTTATCGCAACAAAAGAGGCTTATTTTAAATATATCTAGTTAATGATTTAATTGATACTTTTAATATTTTACAGACAAACGCTTAAAATATCAGTTTCAGAGATTATCTTGAAATGATCCAGGAATTACGCGTAAGAGTAGAAAAACATTAATATCGACATGTTGATACATCAAGAAAATACGAGGGATGTATCGTTGAGTAGTATCATTTGCCATTTTACATCCATGGAGAACATGTAGTTTTTTGACTTTAATAATTTAATCAGCTTTAAAAACTCATCTTTAAAATTATAGAACTCAATATATGTCAGTAATTAAGACTGCAAAGATATAATTTATCCATCCATAAAAACATGTTTCCATCATAATATCATTCAAAAGATCCCGTAATATCCTACTTCGCATCTTCCAAGTCCGCAACTGCATGTTATATAACATCCGCTATAGCGTTAAATGGAATTTCATTGCATTTAAGTGGATTAACATTCATATTAATCTCTGTTAGAGGTTTGCCTCTAACTAAATCCATTAGTTGCGGCAAACCGTTCAAAATGACAGCGTAACTGAGATGTTTATAAAATTGGGTTGGATTAAAGTTAAATCTCTTAGGAAAGTTAACAGAATATTAGGATTTTCTTTGGTTTATACAGGTAAATATAACTTGAAAAATATACAAGGATGCTCAATTCAACATTTACCGGTGAACATATTTGTACTTGCTAAACTTACAACCCACACTTTCGTAAGTAGGAAAGTTTAAGTGATAATTCTTACTTAAACAGAACTATAAAACAATGCAATAAATTACTGAAAAATATTAACCTCTTCTCAAATTCATGTTAAAAATTTTGACGGGTAATTCAGGGATAAAGTCTGTTGTATTTTACTAAAACCTGTAGTTTTTATGAATTTTCTTTCACTAAATTCACGTTTTATTCCTCCGAAGCTAAGAGTTGTAGATAGGAATACTTCTTGAATATTTAAAATAATTCATCACACTTTGACACCTTAAAAATCAAATATGAAGACTAATAAAAGCAGAATAATCTTCAGACGCAAAAAGCCAATTGAATCGGAGAATATCAAGAAATGATCGAAGGTCAGATGAGCCATTGCAGAGTGGAACAGAAGCAACGGAATTGATACCTTTGAATGGTAGATTGAAATTGACATCTTGAGGAAGACGTTGAATTGGAAGCAACGACATTATCCGCAATAGCGGGTCGTTCCTCAAAGTGATAAACTACGAGACTTTACGATTCCAACATTGATCTACGGTTGAGGGTGAATATGTATTTTTGCTTCACTTTCGTCGTTATTTAAGGCAAAAGTGTCCAACCACACTATTGCGCTGTCTCTCACACGACGAATTTTACGACTTCGTTCGCAAAGTGCTGTGAAAAAGAGCGCCACCTCAATTTACGATCCGTGAAGTGCTATTTCGAGGACGATTTCTAATGGCAAGCATAACGCCATTTGACGCATCTCGAGAATATACAACAAAAGCGCTACCAAAGTTCCTGTATCCATTCCATCATAGATCAAGTCACTGAGCACAACATACCGGCACAAGAGATTCTCTAAGATGATTTTAAAAAGAAGAGTGAAGAGGACACTTTCGACTCTACGTCTGGGCATAACAATGGATACGCCGGTCTACATCAATGAAAGCTTAACACGAAGGAAAATATTCGCAGCTGCTAGAGAAAAGAAGAAGGAGAAAGGCTATAAATACCTCTGGACAAAAAATGGTAAAATTTTAATGAGAAAAAAGAGAACGATTCAGTAGTAATTATTGAATCTTTAGATGATCAAAATGAGCTTTAAATCCCTTATCAATGCAGAAAGTATCTGATAATACAATTAATTCAATTGAGAATATTACCATAATTCACCAAAATATACATAGTCCACGGTGTAATTTTCATACTTTTCTGTCGCATTTAAATAACATCAATCCTAGTACCACTATTAAAAGCTTATCTGAAATTTGGATACGTGAAAGTGAAATCAATTTTTATAACATTCCAGGATACAAATATTTTGCCAAATGTAATGATATCAGTCGTGCGAAAGGTGTTCTTGCGTATGTAAAAGATAATCTAGTATGTAGCCTTGTTCCAATTGACATACTTTCTGATGAATGTTCAATGCTAAGTGTAAAAACTAATGTTGTTAATTTCAGAATATTTAGTGTTTATAGACACCAAAATGTTCTCATAAATCTATTTCTAAATGTTATTGAGCCTGTAATTAGAAAATAAATTGGAAATCTTGTGATCATTGGTGATATTAATATAAATATTTTGGTTAGAAATAAAGATTTTGATTGCTATCTAAATTTCTTATCATCTTATGGTTTACAAGGTTTATTAAATCTACCCACTAGAGTGAGTGCAAATTCATCTACTTGCTTAAATCTTATTTTCGTCAGATTTTGTAATGCAAACAAATTAGAATTTCGTCAATGTTCTACATTTAGATATAACTGATCAATCAATGATTTAATCAATTATAACTGGAAGGGAACATACTCTATTCAAGACAAAAACTGACCAGTGCCCACAAACGCTAAAAATTAATTATAATTAATTTAAGGAATTGGAAGTAAAAATTGATTGGACACCTGCTTTAAGTAAAAAAGATGTGACGAAAGCCTTTGATTTGAAAGTTTATTTGTTAAAGAATTGTATTGAGAAATCTAAGTATAGTACTATAAACAGTATTAAAAAAGTAAAGTTAAAGCCGTGGGTTACTGATGCATTAATGCATAAGATTAAAATAAAAAATAATATATTTATATATATAAGAAGGTTCTTCAGTACCCTAACAATAAGAGTTTGAGAAATGTATATGTGAAATTTAGAAATAGTCTGAAAACTCAATTAATGCATGCATCAAATATCTTTTATTTGAAAGAGTTTGAAAAATATAACGGCAGCATAAAACCGCAATGGTCCTTGTTGAAAGAACTAACTGGCAAAAGTCACATTGGTAAGGGCAGGCAAGTTATTGAATGAAATATCGATGGGCATGTAATTGAAGAACCTTAAAATTTAGCTGAAAATTTTAATAAATATTTTATCAGAATTTTCAAACAAGCTAAATCAAATCACACCCATCGTAGTGAAATGTTAGACAATCCCTGTGTAAATAGAACTGTGCTAAATTCTATGTACTTAGAACCGGTGGTGGCCAAATAAATTATAGATTTAATCAATTTATTACAAAATGGCAAATCACCTGCAATTGATGGGATAAACAGTACTATGTTAAAGATTATTGTAGAATATATAGCACCCATACTTAGGCATGTGTGTAATCTAAGCTTCTCAAATGGTGGATTTTCTAGTTACTTAAAAAATGATGTGGTAATTCTGTGCATTCTGCATCTCTACTCTGCAAGTCTGCATTAATAAGGCAACTATATCGAATTTTTGACAACACTCCAAGGATCAAATTTGCGAGACAGCCCCCTCCACGACGACTCCGTTTGGTAGTAATTCCGAGCCTTCACGCTCCTCGATCTTCTGTCCTTTATAAGTTTTATATTCCATAAAAATGTTAAATGAGGAGTCGCAATGGAACACCACAGTTACATTCGGAGCGATTCCTGAAGGAAGAGTAGTAATAATGGCACCTTTCCTGGTAATCCACTCTTCAGCTCACGGGAATCCAGATGTATTGCATAGTTGTAAAACATGTTGCATGGTATTGTTTTTAAATTTGTCAATTTAATTCTTGCTATGTGATACAGGCTACATATGAATATAAAACATGAAACCTTAGGAAGTAGTAGGTCCGCGTGGGTGTCCGAATCAATAAATAAACCTGTCTCTTTTTATCTCATCACCCCTTTTTGCCCTAACGGAGCGACATTCGACATGAATAAGTCATTCTCTTCGGTGAGATGAACCCGACGACTAAACTTTTATTATTTTTGAATTACTTCCGGATCAGTGTATCGCATCGGACATTCGATTGTTTTTTCCTTTAGCTGTCACGTGTCCATTTCAAACGGTTTGACGGATATGTGTTTTTGAGAGTAAATAAATACAGTTTGCAGTTGTAAAAAAAGAAATACTAAAAAAAGAAACAGTTGTAAACGTTGCTGACTAAATGGTTTATGAAGGACGAGAGACAAGAATCCTGGGAAAACGACTTCCCTTGAAAATCGACAACTGGAGCGAAAAAATATTTCGTGTATTTTTAACTTTGGAAATGCCGGTAGTGTTTGACATTTTCTCTCTTGTGTATCTGGTTCGAACTGACGTTTTAGAAACTAAAAGAAAAACGTATACAAGTCTCAATCCTTAAAATAACGAATTCAAGCGATCGTAAACATAGTAATTGAAAATATACGCCTTTAATTTTCTCTTGGTTCTACTCAAATGCCATTGAAAGCAGGCTACGGTCAACATGTGATTATTCAGAAAATTAATGAAGGTGGACTTTGGGAACATCCCATTCATATAACCATCCATTGTGGACTGAAAAGCACTGATTTCGTTGCCAAACCAATTGCATTGAAATCACTCTGAGAATATAAGAGAAAATATATTTTGCTGTGATTTGATAATACTGTAATAATTCTTGCCTCATGCTACTTTTCCCCTTCATTAAAAGACTTCCATTTCAATTTTTTTATTCTAAACAAATATTGCCTCAATTTTTACGTGCATTACTTATGCACTCAAGGATCAGATTTCTGGCTAAAATGTTAAGAATCTTACTGCTCTCTGTATAGTTAACATGTGTATTCTAGGCTGGACCTCCGCAACCGAATGTAGTTCTATCGATAGATAATCTGTTATAATATTCATCTGAATATCCGAAGGACAATTGGCTCGAAAGCAAATCGAGAGAAAGTGGACGTATCCCAGGACATGGACAGTAAGCATTTGAGAAGAATTTACGGAGGATTATTAGGCACCAGTACAATAGTTTGAATGTTAGATAATTAGAATGTGTACAAAGCGATCCTTTCCTTGCCAATGATTGATTGCGATGAGATAAAAAGTCAATTTCGTGTGTTCGGATAATTTTTTTAATTTGCTTGGAGAGGTGCAATAAACGGACAGTCCGACATCGATCCCGGGCATTCACATTATCAGAAAATAAATATATAAGTGAAATAATTTTTTCTAAGGCAAGTTTCAATTACAGTTAATATCATTCCATTATAAATAGGCAAATTTTATCATTCAGTAGCGAAATAGAACTTCTGCAACCTGTTGATCACTATTTGATTACTTGAAATAATTTTGTAAAATTTCACTATGCTCATATGAATGCAAATAATTTGCCACTATTTTATTACATTGCTTTTAATTTAATGCATTTAATGTTAATTAGATTTAACATGTTTGACTATTCATCCATCAACTATGATTAAAAATTACACTATAATTATTTCATTCCTTGTTTATTTTTTCTTTTAAGTCCCCTTTGATGATACGTTCCTTTTCCTTTTTATGTATTTAATCAGTATATTTCTTTCTTTTTTAGAATCTCCAATCCAGTCCAGATTCCGTCAGAAAATAGCCATAATTTCATTGGTGCATAAAACAACGACATATGCTTCGAGCATAGTCTATTTGTATTCACACCTATATTCATCTATTTCTATTCTGATCTCGTCTAAATGACAGAATATCGAATTACAAATATTACTTATATTGAAGCCTTAGTGAGTTTCATGATCAGCATAGCTAAAATAACTTTCAAATTTTGGGAAAAGGGAAAGAGATCTGAACGTATTTATGTCCTGAGACACAAATAAAGGTGGATAAGGAATAACATTTTTACTCTGCATTGAATAAAATGCTTTCTTACTCAAAGTCAGGGAATTGGATGAGAAAGAAAAGAAGAAATTCCATCAAAAAGGATAATGGAGTGAGAGAAGATAAGGATTAAGAAGGAGAGGAGATGTATCGGAATAAACATTAAGGGACTCTATACATGCGTAAGCATAAATGAAAGAGAGAAGAGACCCACTTGCCAAATAAAGAAATATAAAATGAGATGCAAAAGCACCAAACGTGGTTAGAGAGGAAAACGTTTAAAGCTGACGGAATCTGTTCAAAGGTTCATTTCCTTCAAGAAAAATAACTTCGAGAAAATTCAGGAAGTAAAACTTCGCTTAATTCAGACGGTGAGACTTTTATAAAATAAGTATGTTTCACTATGAAAATAATCAGGCGTGTCTTTGATCTATGTATGACTTTCATCGTTGTATTTTATTTCATAAAAATCCCAAAAATTAGGATATCTTAAGTTTATGAATGATTTCAGCGTGTTTTAGGAAGATGAATAAATGAATTGAAATATTTCTCGTACTTGTGGAAAAACTCGGATACCCAAAGACATAGGGAAATTAAATAAGTCTCATAAAACCGGGATTCGAACCCACACCTCTCCATAGCCGATCGGTTGCTGGAATTTTTCAAGAAGATATAATAATGGTTAGAGCAACCGATCAGGAGTTGAGAGATCAGTATTTGACTCTCTGTCCTGTCAGACATTTCTCACCTCCATTTATGTTTTGGATATTTCTTAGAAGCATGTCTTCATGCGTAAAGTCATTCTGAGCTCTTTTACTAAATTGTAATCTTTTCGTTAAGATACATAGAAGGTCCTATACACCATTAAAAGAAGATTAATACCACAAGATACGGAGCATTTGCATTTGTTTCCAAACGGAAGGCACTAGTATATTCCCATAATATCCCATGTTACTAGAGGTCAATACCTATTCGTCATACCTGTTTCAAAAACTAATTACTCTTACAATGCACCTCTCAATAGGCTACATCTATTAGCAAAAACTCACCTTCAAAATATAGACATATTCCACAGTAGTTTACATACAATTAAAAAATTTAAGCCCCATTGAATACTAAACACAATTTTAAAAATAATTATAAATCACTCACTGTAAATAATTCACAAAAAAAAAATACTAAACACAATTTTAAAAATAATTATAAATCACTCACTGTAAATAATTCACAAATATGTTATTGTATCATTCATATGTATTTTTTATAATTTATATCATATATGTTAAAATTTATTTGGCATTCTGTTTCTATTATTTTTCATAAAGCTTTTAATAATTGTTCTCTTCACAAATACTGTTTATGTTTATTACTTGTAACATCTTATACTTAAATTTTATAACTTATAATGATGATAGTGATATTTATGCTTAAAATCCAATAATTTGGGATATTAATTTCCATATTTGTGATATTTTATACTTATAAAATCCTATTGTTTATTGTATTTTATACTTTTAAATTCTGCTATGTGATATTGGTGCTGTAGCATTTTTGTAAAAAAGGGTACATCCCGTTGAATAAATAAATAAATATAGTTAGGTTGTCCTGGGTTCAGTTAAATGAGGGTATTTTTTGGTAGGCTCAAAGGCTCTTTCATTTATTTTCTCCGATAAAATCATAATGCGAACATAATGCACGCTGCGGTACGGTGGAGGCGAATCGTCCTAGATCCTCGGCAAGAGCCTAAAATATAGTATTTATATCCATGACATTAAGAAGCGGTGGAGAAATGTGGTCTATTTAAACAAGTTTACCAATGCATTTCACTTAGCGCTAATGATGCTTGTAAATTACCGTCTTCAACGACTGATGTTCTAATAGATACTCTGCACCGTTGGAGAACTCGGTATGAAACGGGCTAATTAATTCATGAGAATAAATAAGGCTGTTGAGGAAACAAGGTAAGCGGAAGAAAATGATTAGAGCAGCGCCGACATTAAAGAGCGAGAGAGGGCGGAACTAAATGGAAAAGAAAGAATCGCTCGGCGTGGCCACGAAAGAGACGTTTTACCTTTTATTTTGTGAGGGAGAAGAAAGCGTTTCTGGCGAGTGTTTTCTGTGAAGACGAGGTAAGAATAAGAAAGAGAGGAATTCAAATAACAGGAAAGGGTGTCGCATTCAGAGTGGTCTGCGTTTGGAATCCTAAAAGTTCCTACGTAGAAAATATGCAAGGCCTTCTTTTGAGTATTGCTTATTTTTGTATTTATCTCCAATGACTTCCTACATTCAAGTTGTGATGCAGGATAACGGAGCAGAATTTCGGTAAATGTCACAAATGTTTTACGTCTAAAATCTCATAATATATGGGTCATTCCACGCCAATTCGACAAGGAAATCGGCAAAATTGACCCTTGAGGTAACCGATTTTGACCAAATTTGGAAGATCGCTTTGATTTGATGACAAAATGAAAACCCCCAAGCCGTTTTGTAATTAACGCAATTGTTTACGAAATATTGCAATGTTTAAAAATTGAAATTTTACAAAAATGGCTTCGCATTCGAGGCCATATATCCGGTAATATAGAAGCTAAAATTACACAACATAGCTTAATTTAAAGGTCTTGTGTTAGGAAAGACAAGCATAGGAAGGTTTTATAGAATTTAAACAATTTAATAAAGTTTATAACAATTTAAAGTTTTCAAATCGATTTTTGACGATGTAGTAGTACCTTCTATTATGGAGAACACATTCAGACTCCTAAGGAACTGTACGAATGGGCTCAATCAAATGTTAAAGGGATGGAGTCCGAGTTTGTAGCCAACGAAGAAGTGACCGAGGTAAAGAAGAAGCTGGTCAGAAGATTTCGAGAGGCACCTGCCGTGGAAGGTATCCGTTCATGCCACGCAGCTATTCCGCTATAAAAGAAAGATCTGTTACTGAAAAGTCTTTCCCATTCATCGAAAGGAACAACTATCAGCTTCTCTGGTGCCGATTTGCAACGTTTTAAGGAGAGTTCGGATATTTTTTAAGGTCCAGTAAGAAGGTAAGTGAATTTCATATGCGCAATTAACTAGGTAACAATTTTTCTCACGGCTAAACGAAACTCTCATATTTTAGGTCTGCAGCTAAGAGGCATATAACCTCGGTAACAAAAACTCCCAGAACAGACGTCCCTCATCAGAGAAATCGGAAGAAAACTTGATTATTTTAGGTGTTCTGTGCATCTGTAACTAGTATTCTGTTTGTTTTATTTCCACGCTCTATATAAATGAATTAAAATATTATTGAACACTAATATGGACAAAAAAATCTTAGTTAAAATATTTATATGCTTACATTCAATTGCTATTCTATTGAAATATTAATTAAAGTATAAAGTCAAACATTAAGATATTGGGATGTCAACTGCATTATGAATGAATTACCTTTTGAAGACATAATTTCAAGGCAGTGGTAGCTTCTTCTAAATTTTCTCGCCGGATATTTCCTTGATCTATGCATTTTTTGCTTGAAATAGGTGTTTGATCGAGGGATTGTAAGGTCTCGTTTATTCTGCCCAATCGACTTTCTTTCCCCGGAGTGTAATGACTCCCATTGGTTTCATAAGTCGGCAAGGGTGAAGGGAATTAAAGGGTCGATTAATATTGGTTGAACAGTTAAAACTGGTGAAAAGCAGATGGAAGAATAAGCGTGCTGAGATATGAGAAGCCACACCTCCGAACGTTCAGCGCGCGAGCCGGAAGGCGCGGCGAGCGTCACGCCTATACTCAAAAATTTTTTTCTTTTAAAATGAAATATTACCCTCGCCAATTTTTTTAAAATTGTAGAGGAGGGTTGTATGTACAACATATACAAAAATGAGAAAAATCGAAGACACAGCTACATCATCAAAAATCGATTTGAAAACTTTAAATTGTTATAAACTTTATTAAATTGTTTAAATTCTATAAAACCTTCCTATGCTTGTCTTTCCTAACAGAAGACCTTTAAATTAAGCTATGTTGTGTAATTTTAGCTTCTATATTACCGGAGATATGGCCTCGAATGCGAAGGTACTTTTGTAAAATTTCAATTTTTAAACATTGCAATATTTCGTAAACAATTGCGTTGATTACAAAACGGCTTGGGGGTTTTTATTTTATCATCAAATCAAAGCGATCTGCCAAATTTGGTTTAAAATCGGTCACCTCAAGGGACAACACCTTGTCGAATTGGCGTGGAATGACCCATATATGAAATGATCACTATCGCTCAGAAACATTGACATTAACCTTTTTGTCCATCGGTTTCATTTTGCGAATCATAGAAATGAATTTTTATTTTCCGATTAAATTAATTAAATAGCAACAGTAACAATATTAATGGCAGGTGACTCTTTACATTTTAATGCAACACAATGATATGAATTTAGTACTAATAGCAAAATTATTCGATATTATGCTCTATTCGATGCATAAAAATTAATTTTAAATTATTTTAGGAGATATTTTCCCAATCATTTCGAAGAGGTAGGATTTATTTATTTCCAAGAGGTAAGCATCTTTCAGCAAAATTCGAAATTATATGACAATGCAATTAGAGAAACAGTATCTCGCATCTTTTTCCAATGAACTTGAGCAAAACTGTAGAAGAAAGATGATGTAAAATAAAAGTTTTAACTATACTATTCGGTGTATATGTTTCAGTTCAAAATTCAAAATGGGAACGGAACTTGTCGTTCTCTCAGACACTCTGAGTTGAAAATAATTAAACATAAGCAAGTATGAAGGAGGAGCTTAGAGAATAACTCGGATTAAAGATTTAAGGATTAGTTAAGGTTGGGGACACCTGTTTTGTTTTACCTGCTGATGAAGTTCTTTTTCAACCGTACCAAACGTCGCATGTCAGAGGTTTTCTTCCAAATATCTCAGTTCATATCTTCCTCATTATCAAGCAATTGCCTATTCCTCGCTGAGTACTGAATCTACATATTCAGGTCAGGATCTGATAGTTCCGAAAAACTTTACGTTAAGAGTCGAAATCGGAGCAGAGATAAAAATCCCCTCGTTTGAATATTCGCGGACTTCATTGCCAGAATATTTATATTCAGATCACCTTGCCGATTAATACAAACTAGATGTGCCTTCTTCTTTATCTACTCCTTTTGATGTATGGGGTTGGCATCAAACTGTTGGGAGTAAAGGTAACGAAGTCTGAGGCGATTCTGAGGCGATTCAGGCACATCTCTAAATTCCTTAATCTCGATAAGCCGCGTTCATAATTGTTCGAATATATGAGCTCTAGAAATGTTAATTTAAAAGGATTTTTTCGTTTTACTTTCACAAAGAATTACATTTCAATACCCATTAAGTCGGCTCCATGTTTTGACTACGTTACGTTAAATCTTACTAAATAAAAGAGGTCTAACATTTTAGGTACTTATTCAACAAATAGTATGAAAAAAGAATGAAATACTAGATACGGAGGGATAAAAGGTAAAGAAAATTAGCTCCTCGAGAAGCCTTGAGAGTCAATATTTGGACATGAAATTAGTTTCCGTAATTTAAAGTTTTTTATGAGGATGCCGATTTTTTTACTCGTCTTTTTCTCAAATAAACGGCAATAAGCTCTTGCTAATCATATTTGAAAGGTTTCCGTTATTGAGCTATACCCATGTGCCCTTCGTCATTTACGAATATTTAAATAATTTCATTTGAAAAATGCTTGCATGTACAAATAAATGTACACTAAAATGATATATTTGGTATATAATACATATGTTAGACTAGAATTCGCTCCCTAAAGTGATATTCAATCTATATTTAAAATATCTACATTTAAGAAAAGTTTAAAATATGACTAATAAAAATCAAAAGAATTTTCAAATAAAATATCTTTTACAAAAGTAAAATTTACTTTTTTATTTTGTAAAACTTGTTTTTTTTTAACAATTCTTTCGATTATGACAGAATTCCACAATATTTCGGCCTCCTCAGTGACTTTTTTCTAACATAAAATATCACAATATTAACCAAATGGCGATTCAAAGGCTGGTAAATGTTTTCCAAATTTTTGAATTAATAGTTTGAGATGATGTTCTTAAATAAAAAAAACTCTTATTTTATGCATACAACTAACCGAGATAATTGTAGCTAATAAAAGAAAAAATATCTACAATAACACGAAGATATTCATAAATTTTCAAAATAAAATTATTAATCTCAACTATATGTCACAGTCCATCGCAAATATATATCAAAGCCCATTAATAAATGCATTATTAACTTATCATAAACGAAAAATTATAAAGCAAACAGATGCAGCATTCTAGAAAGGACTCGCATTTGTTCAGTAAATGTTGTTCCAGAACAGCAGTTAATTTTGTCTGAGACGAAATCCCATAAATTCTTTTGCAAAAATTGGGATTAATTGTCCAAAAGTGGATCAACTGTTGTATGAGAGACTAAAAGAAGACGAGCTGTAAATTACAAAGGCGTTCGCGAAGAATCGCTTCAACCTTCTCCCCGTCGATTTTGATACATCGCCACGATACATCCCGGACGAAAGCGAAAAATTACTTCCTTTCTATATCATACCCTTCCCATCTCTCGAGCTGAAAAATTGTCCAAACCTGGGCAAAAGATGACACAACGAACAGAGAGAATTAAAGATCCGCACACGGGAATAATAGAATCGAAAAATTGTGGTTCCATAGAGATAAATGGCTTCCGTTCCATTGAGGACAGTGTGGCCGCAGTCGGGCGAAAAAAATCGCTCGAATTCATTTTTATTCTGTTGCGGAAGAGGAAAACGCATATCCCAAGAGACGATTGAAAGCATCAACACGTAGGATTTGGTGATAGAGCCGAGAGTTGAGTTCCAATCTCTTGTGCTCTTTCCTGCATTCGCTCTCAAAAAGGAATACGTCTCTGGAGTATGAGATCTCTTGACGCGTGCAGCACTGAGAAGAGTTTAGGCGTATATTTCACTCCCGATAGAGAAGACGAGGTGGTTCCACGAGAGAATATTCTTATTTTAGCATTCTAGAAAGTTGAACGAGTAATTGGATGGAAGATTGCATTCTCAATTGTAAAGTTGTACAAATTGATAGTCATTGTTTTAAGATATGAACTTAGAAGCCTCATAAAGTAATTACCTTGAAAAATACATTCCTTGAATGGAAATGTCCAAAACCTCTGTACATGGATTCGTTTCATCCTTGTATTTTAAAAGGCCATTGAAACGTGTAATTTATAGTATAATTAAAGGAATATTATCAATTTTCTCTGTAACAGATATAATTACAATTCTAAAAAGTCCCTGGTAACGAGACAACATAGAACTTCAAAAATTTTCACATTTAAACATTCATGAGCTATATTGATATTCTATACTTGCTTTAAGATATGTTCCCTCTCATCATCTGGAACACTATGAAACAGATTTCGCATTAATTTTCATTATTTCGCTACTTATCGATTCATTTGCACAGCTCTGGCTGCATATTATTTCTGATTTCTCGTGCATCTGTAGCTATCATTTCAAGCAAACTTCAATTTCGGATAATTCCGTCCCTCACAGAAAATAGGGAATACATTTAAGGCAAACAGTAATCACAGTCATGCACGTATTCCTTTCGTGATTTCCCTTTGAATTCGAACATTTTTCTATTTCATGAGAATGAGAAGATCGCGTTCACCATTCGTTTCCATTACAAGAACTAATATCCCTCAATGAAGTGGATGGTTGTTGAGATATTCAATTCGGAGATTCTACAGTAGTCCAGAAGTTCATAATGTCTAATTTTCTTATGCTTAATCTATGGTTATCTTTATGAAGTTTCATTCATAAAAATATTGAAAACGCTCGAAACAGATGAGGTATCGAACTCTTCCTCAGTAATGGAAGCAATTGCTTGGGTGGTGACTTAGAAGAGGGAGAAATGAACTAAGAAGGGCTAAAGTTCAAAGAAATTTATTTCTCATCGTTATCGGTAGCTACAACAGGCCTCAAATACCGTAATGAATGAAGCATCCTTTTTTCCATTAGCATGAAAAGCTTTTAAAGGGGATGGCTTAACACGAATGAAAGGGAAGCCGCTGGTCTTCCACCCCAAAAGTAAAACTTTGCCAAAAATAAGGGATGCCAAATATTTCATCTCAATTTTTCAGCCTCTATATTTGATGCTGGGTGGATCAGAGTATTTCATTTTCCGGCAACAACACCAGCTCGCAAATACATAGCAGTTTTACAGAATGCAGAATTAGCAGAATGGGTAAACTTGATCATGACAGTGTTACAGCAATCTCATTTAATACATGCGTGGGTTAGATGGAAGAAAAGGCTTTTAGTCTCAATCTCGCCCGAATAAAGACGATTTATTAATATATTATAATAATTATTATTAATTACTAAAGGCTCGAATATCTTTAATTCAGACCATTCAATTTACTTTTAAAATATGCTACTTTATATGCAAGTAATCATGTTGAAGGAAACAAAGGTTTTCATTTTAACACCTAATGTCCTGAGATAAGGACAGAGCAGGTGAAATCATTACCTCGGTAGTGAGGTCAGAGAAAAAATATTTGGTGTCAATCTTCATATGTATATGATTCATCACTTTCTATATTCTCCAATTTATAAACTCTGCATTCCTCTTTAACTCGCACACTTTTATACACGTTATAATATAAATCAAGATTGAATGCAGTATAGAAAATATATAACCAGATTCAGTAGTTCCATAATAATGCAATCAGTCCTGTTATCTTTGTCTCTCAGTAAAATAACAGCATGGACACCGAATTTCAAAAATGTACGGATGCTTTAAGGAATAAAAATATGATATAGAGCTTTCAGCGGCGGTGGAAAGCATAAATAAACGAAAACAGCACGTGCTCAATAAAATGTCAAAAAACACTGACAGTGAAGGGAAAAGAGAAGAGGAGCGTAACCCGAGGAAATACAGCAGCGAATACTGAGTAAAGAGGCATATTTGAGGCAATTTATCAAATCATAATGATGAGAGGTACTGTTACTAAAATAACAAGGATAGATGATGTATGTAAATGAGCGAGGATTCCTACCTTGAAATACCTTACTGCGTGTGCTGATAAAGACAAAATAGATCGTAAAGATAGAATAGAATAGAATACGTAAACTACGATCTAAGCCGCGTTTGATGGAGACGTAAGTGAAGGAATATAATTACTTATCTACGGATCACGTTCGGGAAGAAAAGCCATGGAGGGTCCTCCTGCCGCTCCTAATGTCCCCGGACTTGCCGCTCCATGTTAGGCTGCACCTATACCAGGCAACCATCTTGAGTGCTCTTTTGTACGCCTCCCCCGCCTGGAGCGGGTTCCTGACCCGCACCACGTGGGAAATTCCATCTAAGGCGGAGAGAGCCGTCCTTCGCACCATCCGGCAGCTTGGCTGGCGCTTTGCTAATCCCACCAACTACATATTGACTGTAGCCACCCCAATTCAGGAATTGGCAACCATACGAGCGAAGGCCTTCTTTGCCCGCCTTCCTACCAGAAATTATGCACATCTCCAGCGACTGGCCTTGGACACCCCTCAGCGGCGCGACTTCTTCCGGAGGCCCATCTCCTCGCAAGGAGGAACTTTGGCAATCCCCCCAAGAGGGAGGAAAAAGTGGAGGTAAAATATCCTTGAAGGTCCACCAACGAAGGAGCCCACCAGCCCGAAGGAGCTCCCTAGGAGGACGGGCAAGAATGGAGGCAGCACCACCAAACGATGTCAAATTATATATATATAAGAAAAGCCATCGAGACGTATCATTAATGATACAAATCTGAGCACCAAGGAAGGAACAAATTGGGACTATTTCTCATTTATGCTGTTATGGCAAAGAGGCGTTAGGAAACCCCGTTCATCTCAATTATGTGCGGCATATGTGAGTTGAAAATACACCAAAGTTCACTAACCTCCAGTTCGTTCCTGGGAATCTTTATTATTAGGTTCAGCGAAGCCGTTTTTGATGGAAGTACAAACATATTAAGTTTATAAATAACCTAATTATGAACATGTCTAAAATGATCTGAATTGGTAATATTACATATAAAATTGATATGAACTGACTTTACTTGGTGGAACGCCATTTATGAAAATAAACCGCAGACTTTGTATTTTCCACAAAAATTTATTTATACACAACCGGTTAGGGCCTTACAGCCATCATCAGGTACATACCACAGAAAACAGACAGAATTTCTAACATAACACCTAGTCTTGAAGGTAGAGCGAGAAGGGGTTGGTGAAAGTAGTGTCATTGGTTAGGGTCGCGGATGCCCCCACTATTTCCACGATCTCAAGACAATCCAACTTCTTCCCCTTCGACTGTCTATGAAGGAGCCGCGGCACAGAAGAACTGGTGTGGTCGCTCTCCAGGAGGTGGTTCGAGAAGGTGGACAAGGAATTCCCCAGCCGGTAACTCCTTTGGTGTTCTTGTGCCCTCAACTTAAGTGATCTCCCCGTCCGACCCAGGTATACGGCAAAACAATCCTCACAACTTAACTCATGGACCCCAGAAAGGTCACTAATTTCTCTTTAACATGGGAAATTTCCCGCGAAAGTCTCCTCGGGGTATATTATCCTGCTTTGTGGTTCGGTGGCAATAGATTTTGCAAACGGTAAAAAATATTTCAAAAAAATGGGAATTTGACCCATCTTATCTTACCTTGGTGAAATTTAATGTTTAAGGACGCACAATTACAGGCACATCTTCAAAGAAATTACTTTCTTAATGAATTTATTGACTAAAGTAAAATTACAAATTTTCTTTCTCCTAAGGATTCTCATTCATTTGAAGCATCCTAATAGCGATAATTGATTTGTGGAAGCGCCCTTCTTGTCATGTAGGCCCTTACTGCGACTACTCCTGTGATACTGTGACAAAAATCACTAAAATAGGTGCTAGGAATAATCGCTTTAAGAATTCATTATTTTCACAAACGATACGCGGAAGTAAGCGATTAGGGCAGAGGAGTCATGGTGCAGGAAACCACTCCATTACAACCACTAGCATATGCTGACATACAGACGGAAGAATGCACGAATATGGAGATGTGGATAAATATAGTTATTACTTCAGATTATTAATTAAAAATGCACAATTACTCCTTCGCCAGTTTACTGAATTAAGCAAATGAGATATAAGCGCTATAAGGAAGGAAGCTAAGAGGAAGGAAAAGGGAATTTATATCAAGTGTTGCGCAGGAATACGTTATTGAGAGGAAAGAGATTGTGCGGAGAAATGGGATTAAAGGATGCTGGAGGATTCAGAGCGAATAAATTAACTTTCTCGGCCCACTGATTTGCTACATAAGGATGCTGATGTGAGCTTATAGTGGATGAGAAAATCGGTCTACGTTAAAACAGGTGGAATACAAAAAATGGAGAAAGGAGGGATAAAGGAAATAAATAGAAAAACAAATGGAAAAATTAAATGTAAAAGGGGTCGGTTGGAATGGGAAAATGAAAAAGATAAAAGGTAAGGAGATGAGTAGGGAAAGATGAAAAGAGAGAATTAAATCGAAATAAAAACAGAAATGAAGAAACTGAAATGGAGAGAGAGAGAAGAGGTTGAGAAGTAGAGAAGATTAAATGGGAAAAGAATTGAAAGATTAAGATGCAGACAAAATGAAGGAAAGAGAAGATGAAAAATAGAGATGAGAGAAAGTAAAAAGGATTCAAATACAGATTGAGAGGAAAAGAAAAGAGTAATTGGAGAAGAAACAGAATCAGTGTAAAATTAACTTGGAAGGGTGAGTGAATTCCAGATCAAAGAAGCAAGAATGAAAAATAGAATAGTGTAATAATCTTATGAAGAATAGGAAACAACTGAAAGATGGATGCGAGTACGTAAACAAAAAAGAAAAGTAGATGCGATGTACAAGAGTATGAAGACACTGCAAGCAATGAACTATTAAACAAAAATTGAATGTTAAAAGAGAACTTTTGAGAAACAGCACTCGATTCCGAAGGAAAAGGATGTGCTTTCAGCAGCAGTTTCTACATAAGAGAAAATACGAGGGAATGCAGGAAATGGAGGGCATTGAATAGGATTGGGACATGAGATACGAACTGATAGCGTTGTTTTCCAAACGTGATTCATAATAGTGGCGGAGGATCTATTGGTTTAAATCCTCGCAATGTCACGGAGGTCTCCCTTCCATTCATGTCCCGCCTCCCTTCCGACTTCCATCGGAGATGCATCTTCGTCTGTGTCCCGGAGATCGAATTACACAATTTATAGCCTCGTTTGCATCTTCCATGAGAAGTCTAAAATCGGAGCTTCAAAGAGAATGAAGAGAGAATCAGGAACGACTCGAAGTTAAGGATTGCTTATATATTTGAAGATGTTTTACAGCACACACTTGGAAGTCTTCTAGGATAAAAATTTCACAATAACCAAAAAGATAACTTTATGAAATCCTGAAGATTTATCAACACGTGCCACTTGAACAAAATTTAATACAATAATATATATAAAAAATCTGATGTGGCCAGCACATGACTTTCTCCATATATAAGATGTAAATATTTATCTACGACAGTAATTTCGAACTCTATATTCAATCTAAACTTGGAAGATGAGTGATTAATTTATAAATTACACAGGCCTGCGATGAAAAAAAAAAACAAGCAAAGTAAAAACTGACTCCTCTGTATTTTGATATGCTGATTTCAGAAAAAATAGTGAAAAAATTCCATCACATCACATTTTCTTGTAATTTTCAATTACAATAATTCGCGTTCAACACACGAATTGCATAGCTCCAAGGGGCTGTGTAAATTTGCCTGGCGACTTTCGCTAATTGTATGGCGAATACATGCTCAAAGGTGCACAAAGAAATATTACGAATCAAATCAAATAACTATATTTAGCATATTTTGGTGTCAAACTAGGAGATCAAGACAAATCATGAGCACCCCATAATGTGTGTTTACAATTTCTTCATGATTTGGGACTTTGGTTTGGAGGAAAGAAAGAAGCCTTAAAATTTGGAATTCCAATGGTATGAAGGGAGCCATCGACCCAGCGTGATGATTGTTATTTTTGTTCCTGCAAAATCCGTGGTTACAATAGAAAAATAGAAAAAACATTTCGTATCCGGAAATCATTCCATCGGCCATACGCCCGGTGCCTCATGGACCTGACATTCCAGTGCCTATTCCTCCAAAAGAACTGGCACTTTCGTCCTCAGATTCAGACACAGCCGAAACCCAGGAATCAGATTCCGAGTACCAGCGATGCACCACAACCATTCACTCAGTCGGAACTCAATGATCTGACTCGAGATCTAGATCTGTCGAAAGAAGCAGTTGAATCTTTTGGTTCCAGGTTAAAGGAAAACAATTTATTATCCAAAGGTGTCTCTTTCTACTGGTAGAGGAACCGCGAAAAAGAATTCGTGAAATACTTTGAGGAAGAAGATGACCTGGTTTATTGTGCTGACGTTCCAGGACTGATGGGCCAATTTAAAATCACGTATCATAAAAAAGATTGGAGGCTACTCATAGACTCTTCCAAAAGGAGTCTTAAAGCTGTCCTTCTTCATCACGGAAGTCAATATGCATCTGTGCCAATTGGCTGTGATATGTACAAATCTGTGCAATGGCTCTGTGCATCTGAAGGAACGGTATGAAAATCTTTTACTAATTCTCAACAAAGTAAAATATGCAGACCATGACTGGACTGTTTGTAGCGATAAAAAAGTTATATCAATGCTTCTTGGGCAACAAGGCGGATACACTAAGTATCTTGTTTTCTACGTGAGTGGGATAATCGTGACAGATCTGAACAATGGGTTAGAAAAGATTGGCCAAAAAGACAAGTTCTTGAACCTGGGACCAAAAATGTGATCAGAAACAGTTTAACCATATCCAAAAAACGTGCTTTTGCCTCCTTTGCAAATCAAGTTAGGATTGATGAAGCAATTTTTAAAGGTACTACCGAAGGATGGCAACTGTTTTAAGTACCTTTGCAAAAAGTTTTCAACGCTGTCGGATGCCAAACTGAAAGAAGATGTTTTCATTGGCCCAGATATCTGAAAGGTCATGAAGGGTACAGAGTTCGAATGAAGCATGACACAGAGTGAAAAGGCGATCTGGATTGCATTTAAGGAAGTCATAAATAAATTCCTGAATTTTGAGGCGATTGTTGGAAACATGCTAGAGAAGTGAGGTTGTTCCATGAGTGTAAAAATACATTTTCTGCAACTTAGGCGCAATGAGCGAAGAACAAGTCGAAAGGTTCCATCAGTATGTCAAAAACATGGATCGCAAATACCAAGGAAGATGGAATTAATATATATTTGCTGACTACTGTTGGATGTTAACCAGAGATGATTTCGTAGGTAAATACACAAAACAAACAGCTAGGAGAAGTTTTAAAGGCAAAAGTAGCAGTAAATGAGTAAAAAGTGAATGAAAGTCTGTAAGCTCTAAGTCTGTAAAAGCTTTAGTCTATAAGTATGTTTTTGAAGGTTTTTTCCGTTTTTTGCATTTTAGGGGATTTTACACTCTTTTACTTTCCTGTTTTTCATTTAAAAATTTCTTTTTTTGTCAAAAAGCAATCACAACAAAAAGATAATGTATTATGTAAACAAATCTGAAATGTTTAAGATTATAATTAAGCTGAAAATTAATGTTACTACAATTTCTAAATAGTGAATAATATTACAAACATAAACATTGAAACCTTGAAAAATCCTTACGTGATACAAGAAAATAAAGGCAATTTTTGAAATCAGTGCCTCAAAATATACTACAAACACATTTTCTTGGTCTTGTTTTTTACAATTACCCCGATTTCGCAGGCCTGTGTTATTATCTTTTACGTCACAGACATTATAAATAAAGTTTTTCGGGACATTCTCGATGAAAAAAGATGAATTTGGCCTTTCGCCCATTGAGCCCAGAGCGCCCACAACGTACATAATCAGCAACTTCCGGTTTATCAGTATTTCATGAATAACTCCTTAACAATCAGTGATAAAAAAATATGTTTCATACAAAAGTTATAGTAAATTATATTTTCTAAAACATTTATAAATAATAGTATATACCTATGTAAATATCACATTTATGGAGATATTTTGAAAACCGGAAATGAGCTTTGAAGAATGAAGCTCAACTTCCGGTCAACCGATTTACTCCAAAACCTAATCAACTCTAACGACACCAACAAAAACACTATATGTGAAATTTGGTGTTGATACAATGAATTGTTTTTATGTTAGAGCGCCCACAAAGTACATAACAGCTACTTCCGGGTTATCGGTATTTCACGAATAACTCTTTATCAACCGGTGATACAACAATATGTTAAATACAAAAGTTATAGTAAATTATAGTATCTAAAACTTTAAAAGGAATACAATATACCAATATATCATATTTATGGATATATTTTGAAAACCAGAAATGAGCTTTACACAACGTACATAATCAGCAACTTCCGGTTTATCAGTATTTCATAGGGTAACTCCTAAACAATCAGTGATACAAAAATATGTTTCATACAAAAGTTATAGTAAATTAAATTTTCTACAACATTTATAAATAATAGTATATACCTAAATATCATATTTATGGAGATATTTTGAAAACCGGAAATGAGCTTTGAAGAATGAAGCTCGACTTCCGGTTAACCGATTTTCTGCAAAATCTAATCAACTCTAAAGACACAAACCAAAATATTATACATGAAATTTGGTGTTGATCTGACAAATACTTTTTATGTTAGAGCGCCCACAAAATACATAATCAGCTACTTCCGGTTGATCAGTATTTCACGAATAAATCCTAATCAACCGGTGATACAAAAATATGTTAAATACAAAAGTTATAGTAAATAACATTTTCTAAAACTTTTATAAATAACAGTATATACCTAAATATGATTTTTATGGAGATATTTTGAATACCGGAAATGAGCATTGACGAATGAAGCTCGACTTCCGGTTTACCGATTTACTTGAAAAACTATTCAACTCTGACAGCACACACTACAGTACTATATACGAATTTTGGTATTAATACGGCGAATAGTTTTCACGTTAGAGCGCCCACTGTCACACACACACACACACACACACACACACACACACACACACACACACACACACACACACACACACACACACATACACACAGACATCATTCCGAAAATGGTCAAAACGTGTTCTAGGGACCCCAAAACATGTATTTCCGTTGAAATCTCGAAGTCGATTTTTTTCATGAAAACAATACTTTCTCTATACTTCGTATATGGAGAAAGTAAAAATAGAGCAGTAATAAAATATTTTCAAAGTGATTGATTGTGCAATTTCGGGTTGTCCTCAAAACTAGAGTTTGCACTGGTTTTGCTGTTCAAAAATTATTATAGTGTCGCCACCTCGTTGTCAATGGGGCATTTTTATTTAAAAACATCTCATGACCCATTCCAGATTATTTGCAGAAATATTTTTCAAGTATTTTATCTTGTATTAGAATAAACATAAATGTTTATTTCTACCGTTTCCTACTCATATGACTTTAAAATTATGAACAATGACAATACCGGCTGAAGGAAAATTCCTCTTGCGGGTTAAATTAATTCGTCTTTAAAAAAATTAACTCCATCTCAGTTTGAAAACATGATAACTTTGAAAAACTAAGCTTCAAAATGTTACTTGTCAATTATAATCAACAATTAAATCAATTACTTGGGCGATTTATTTTACTTGATAACAAATATACGACTTTTCACTTCATGTGAACCTTTCCCAGATTTTTCGTTTGCTTTTTCCTCATAGAGCTGCAAAGGAATGAAGCAAAATTTAGAGCAATTAGAATTGGGAGGATCCGAAAAACAGATCAATCGATTGTTCTGACATTTACGGATAATCTGAGAGAGATGCGATTTCCTCTAGATTATCGGAAATCATAAAAGTTTATGAAGTTATGGAATTCTCTTTTCGTTCCCTAAATTTTGCAGGCTGCGTTATTTATGAAAAGCAATTATGTAAATAAATTCAACGGAATCGCTAGCAGTAAAACTTGGGTAATGGCAACTTTATGATACTTCTTCTTTCTGGAAATTACTGTTCGATAGATTCGGTTGATGATCAGAAGGAGATTTTCTGGAAATGGGGAAGACGGCAATATTTTCTACAGCGGAAAAGATGGAGAAGATTGATCGAATAGGAGGATCCTTTGATCTAACTGAAGTTGAAAAATCCTGTATGATCAAGACAGACTGTAGTATGTTGGTTCTCTTATCCAATTTCAAGCTAACTTGAGAACATTCTTCGATTGACAGAAATAAGAGTTAATTTTAGGAAATTAAATAAATGGGATTGGGGGTGCATCTTAAAACAAATTTTGATCGTGAATTTCATCATTATAAAGCACTGAAATGTTTTATATTTATAAAATATTCGAAGCTTCGTTATACGTATTATATGACGGATCAAAATACATGTATTTATACTTAATGCCAGATTTATTGTAAACGTTTAGCATTAAATACTCATACGAAACCGAATTATACATTTCGATAAGCAATGTTCGTCCTTATATATGATAAGTTATTTCCTAATTGTTAATATGACGGTTGGAAAGATGGAGCTTCAAAATTATATTCACATCTCATCAGATAGATTAGAAAGATAACATGGCTCTCAGAAAAGGTATGCCCAGCATATCCATATGTCCTTTACATAATTGAGTCGGGATGAAAACATAATCCAAGTCCTGCTGAATATTACCTGTCTTCTCATAAATGAAGAACAAAATAAGTATTCGTCTGAGGTTAATTTTCGTTTAAAACTAAAGCACCAAAGGCTACTTATCTTCGAACTTTAAAAATAATTAAACGTTGTCTTGGCGCAAATAACATGATGTGTTTCGCCTATCTAATGGTCTCTGATTCGACTCTAGATGAGTCATATGGGTCCCACATTGAATTTCTCTGAAGATACATTTTTATGGATAGCTTTGCAGAACCAGAATAGCACAAAAACAAATAAATATTCAAAGTTCGTTAGCCAATTATTTTTTTCGATTTAAAATATTAACAGTTAATTTAATGCAAATTTCGTAACATATTAATGTTGTTAATAAATCATCCCCTAGACTACCAACGCGATTTTTGAAAGCTAGCTCATGTATTTACGTAGGATTTTCGGTTCATATTTATCAGTGTGACGATAAGGATAGGAAAATATGGTTGAAATGGTATAATTAGAGGAGTTTGCGCTCTAGGGCAGAAAAGAAATGCAAAACATGCTAATTATATGCCCATTTTAAAGTATCAATACACATTACTATATATAAAGCTGCAAATCCTACTGATTGACACAAAATCCTGGGCATTTCTAATCGAGCTGGAAGGCTGAAATTTTCAAGAGAGATTTATAATTGACAGTCGAGTTGGGAAAAAATCGAAAATCTTCAGATTTTGTGTTAGGTTTGAGACCAGAAAGGATTATATTTTTCAATGTATTTAAACGGGAAAAACGAAAAATGGCCATGCAGAGCAAATTTCTTTCGTTCATAAAAATATGAAAATGTAATCGTAAAGCAGTGGGACTTGGTCTATATTACGTCTAAAGGATCAAAGTTTTCTTTTCTTGCGACCGATTTTAACATTCCGGCAGGAAATTTGCAAAATTTTAGTTTGAACTCCAATTTATTACGTTTTTTTCTCCTCATTTTGAAAATTAAATCTATGGCAACAACCATTGTTTGAATCGAAAACAAGTTTGTTTACGATCCTATTTCCATACGCCATGATAAAGGTTTGATGCATTTTTAATTATTTTAAATGTTTCTTTCGATATATGTCATTACTGAATGCTGAAAATTGTACATTTCATCAAAATAGACAGTGGATATCTGCACGGGAATGGATTTAATGATTTAAGAACGCTGAATATTGCAGGTTTGTCCAAATTTTCTCTTCACGGTTGCGTGCATTGAACTCAAAATCTCAAAGATTGACTCAGTGCTTGGAAGTAGAGCGTAGGTTCTTACTAATACTAAATCCAAGGAAATCATTATTATTACTAATGCCTGGTTCCTACTTCCATGGGCGCCCATTAAGTCTTTTAAAATTATCAACTAACTCATAAAATAACAGCTTATTCTTTCTTGGCATTCTATTTTCAGCGCTATAATCCAGACATTTAAACTAGATTTAATCAAGAGTTGCTATATTTCGAGAATTCAAAAACAGA
This sequence comes from Sympetrum striolatum, assembly GCA_947579665.1. Taxonomy (NCBI): domain Eukaryota; kingdom Metazoa; phylum Arthropoda; class Insecta; order Odonata; family Libellulidae; genus Sympetrum; species Sympetrum striolatum. The sequence continues at coordinate 85,463,312 of OX388350.1, forward strand.
ATATTTTTGCATTAGAAGTATACTAAGACCTGATATTACAACCTAGATAGGATTGCGAAAGATGCGGTATTTAACATTAAATATATTTAATACAAAATAACTCTTGAAAATCCTGCGTTAAATAACGTAAAGAACATTAAATCTTTGTGAAAATGTTTAAAAATAAATGAATGGGAAGTAGTTTGCTTACTTCCTGCAACACCTAGCCCTCGGGACCCCTAACCCAACTCGGACCCTATTCTCCGGGAACTATTTTCTAATTTTACCTTTCGTTGATAACTGCATCTTTCTTCGTCCTTCGCTGAGCAGAAATCTCCAACGTCACACTTCCTGTAAAAATAAGAAAAATGTTTAGAGATACTGCAAATAAAATTGAAACTTTTTACAGAAATTCAATTCGTAATCACCTTACTCACTAGTAGTATTTTAAATATAATCATGAAATCGATAATAAATTAATATTTCTGGTAAAATAATAAAAAATGTAGCACAAATAATTTTATCCGTTCGTATAACATAAGATAAAACAATTGAACGATTTAAACACATAAATGATTTATGACCCACATTTTCAACCAAAATGAAAAGTTGCTGTAATTAAGAGGTACAAAAAAACATCAACCAACCAACTTTTATTACTTATTTTTTGAAGTATTTAGTACAATAAAGGACTAATCAATCATCTTCAAAATCATTATAAACAAATTGTTAAGCTACTAGTAATGCTAGATTGAAGTGTTATCGCATTAATCATGTTTTATCTGAAATTGGTGGAAAGAAATTAAAATCAAAGTGAAGGGTAGAAAAGGAAGTTTCAACTTTCCCAATTCTTTCTAGTTGCGATTTCGATTGTAATACACCACTGAGATTCCATAGTTTTTCAATCTCAAGCACTTATATCATGATGAAATAATCACTACCTACTACTACCTACTACTACACTACTAATACTATCTGAACTAAAAATGAATTGATAATGAAAGACGGAAGAATAGATTAAAATGTTGTATAAATTTCAACGGAAACACCCTTATTAATTTCTTCTTCAAGTTTTTATACATTACTATATTTTGAAAGATGTAAATAATATTGTTTTATTTGGCTTTGTATTTCTATCTCCCGACTTTCATTGTTTTTTAACTCCAATCTTTGTCAATTAGTACTCTAGGTAAACCCAAATAATGAAAATTAAAAGCTATGTAAAATATATAACTACAAAAGTTATTTTTTATACAGTCGATATCATTGTGATTGTTTGAGGCGAGTCTGCATTATCGGAAAGGGAACTAAATTACCAAAAATGGGATGGAATGACAGTATTGATAATATCTTAAGTTTTACTGCATCATAGAACGGACATAATCCACATTATTGCTAATTGATAATTATTTAACCATGTCAAAGAATACTAGACTCTAGGTACATAGTAAGAGTGAGTTATAATCAGATATATTTATATTAAAACTCATATCAAAATATTGAGATCTGATTCAAATGTATTTTTCCTGTCACTGACAGATATGGAACCAATCTAAACTATGTTTTGCTTAAAGCCTCGCTTCTCATATGGTATTATTGAGTATCAAAAGAAGTAAGCTTCAAAGAGTTCAAAAATCGTTTTAGACAAGTACCTTTTGACAGCCAACGAACTTCTGTGTGCAATAGTAACCGATTAAAGTCTTAGTCGTTTTCATCACAAAGCTTTCTAAATAATCTACCATCGAGAGCATTGCATCTGATCCTGTTAACTGAAGTAATTACATACTGTAGCGAGCGGTGAAGGCGATCACTAAGGTGTTTTGCCACCAAATGTTGTCGGGGAATTACACAATCACGGCGACTACATTTGGTACCGCTCTTTTCAAATATGAAATAAAACCACGTTGACGTCCAACCATTGCCGGAGCTCCATCGGTAGCAACAGACAAGATATTATTCAGAAGAATACCTTTTTCTTCCAAATAATGTTGCAAAACGCCAAAAACAGATTTTCCTTTTGTGTCCGTTTCTAACGTTCTTGCGAATAATAATTCTGGACAAATGCTTTCATATTTTATGAAGCGAACGTACACCAGAAGTAAAGACTCGTTTTTTGGCAAAGTAGATTCATCAAGCTGTAATGAAAAACATGAGACTGGGATGCTGTCATATTCCTGAGCGATTAGGTGGGCGTTCCTAGCTAATGTGAGCTCGCAATATCTGTCTAATTCCGCATTCTATTTTCTAACCCTATTATTCTCAAACGTATCGTATTTTCATTGCTACTAGCTATCTGATAATTTTATATTTTTAATTATAGGCATAAATTAATTCAATTGAAGGTTATGCTTATGTTTTATGGTAAAAAGTAATTACATTTTTTCAAACTAAATTTGGATACGACGAGTAGGGACCGCAGAATAGTTCACTCCTTTGTAGTACTTTGGGTTTGGTTTCAGTAATTTGTGCAATAATTATTGGACATATAATAATATCTGCACGAAAGTTCACTAAAAAAATTTGCAATTTCACTATTCAGAGAGGTCTGAAAACACAAACATATCCATCCGTTAAGTTGGAGGAACGGTATTGTAAGAAAATGAGAACTAATGCTCGATAATCTGTCAAGCTATAATTTTTCTAACTCATAATGTAAGAAAGTTGACATTTCATGAATAGGAAATGTTTTTAAATGAATACCCCGAGTAACTTCTTGTCAATTATTACGGATTGCACTTTAGTGATGATTGGGCGCGTTAGAGCAGAAATCATAAAAAGGTTTGTTATTATTATTTTCTATTCTCTGTGTCAATCATTGTCAAACTTCATAAACCAAACTACGAGTAAAAGCCGATGATGTTACCACACTGTATCAGTGTTAACCAAATTCGATATAGTTCACTGATATTTGGAAGACTTTTCAATTAAAACGATAATGAATAAAATTGAGTCCGAGTCCCGGTTTGAGAAATATTTTTTCTCACAATCAGTGGTAATATTTCAAAATACTACTATTTGATTATGCTTACTTATTTTCATTCCATTTAATCATTTCCAATTTTTCCTCTCTTTCCGTCATATTCGTACTTTCATTTTTCCTATAATTTTCAATTACAAATTACGAACTATCCAAAATTGGGAATCTGAAAGCGCTTCACAGCCAAGAACGATAATTAATTTACAACGTCATTATGTGTAAGTGGAAGGAGGCCGATGAAGAAATGCAATAAAAGTTTTAAAAAGTTTTTCATAGGGTCGTGTCATCAACAGAAAATATCCTTGGAACAACTATGTATATTCCAAAGTAGAGAGATGATTTAAAACAATCTCTCGGAGAGATATGTGTTTTTTAATCGGGTTGAGTTTCATTCTCCTTTTGCCAAATAACCTTTATGCAGAATTTTTAAGGCAGTTAAAATGTCCGTATTTCCATTGTAAACGAACTATTAGCCGCCCTGCAAACATCGTTTCCACCCCTCTCCTCCGTACCCCTCCCCTCCATTCCATCAGTATTCCATGGATTAGGTCAACCCCATTCGTGACGCATCCTTCTGCCACAAGCTTTTGCGAGAGCAAAGAAAGCATTTATAACAATGTTTCTGACACCTGGCACCAAAAGGCTGTAGCGTCAAAAGTTGAAGAATCGAAACAAAGATGTCAGTAATGCTGTCAGTGGCCATTAAGTACGCCAACTGCTCAAGGGGGCGGCGGCTGGACCTCAACGCCCCCTCAATATGACTTGGACACAGAACGCCCCCCTTAGACTTCTCAGCGCCCACCGGGGGGCGGTAGCGCCCCCGTTGGGAACCACTGCTTTAGACGGTCTATATAGAGCGAAAGGACGGTTAGATTTTTATTTTCTTCTATTCGCATTTTCTAGAAAAGAAATGACAAAGAGTTTGATGGAATAGGAGTCTGAATATTGCCCTCAATAAAGTTGTTTTCCTTTACATCCATTAGTTCCATTCCTGCCGCAATCATCCGATCCATATCCTTCACTTTTTCTATCCCTTTACTGCGATCTCCTAGACCTCCGAGGGTCTGTATTGAAGCGATCGGAGTGACTGAGAAGACCAACTGAACACATCCGAGAGATTTGTACACATCCACTGCTCACCGATCGCCATCCACACGACTGCTAACACACGGTGAGAAGAGGGAAGACAGGACATATTATGGCTAAGGATTTGTACTGTGATTTAAAGTTATAGATGGATATAATTTTTTGGAAAATTTTTCAGTCATGATACATTTAAAGTTACATTTAAAACCTGCAATCCGCCAGTGGCGCGTGGCAGGGGGTTTAAAACACTGACTCCTGACTATATAACCTGGAGAGCTATTTGCTTCTCTAATACTTCGCGGTAAAAACGACCAAAAGTAACTATCTGTCCTGGTAACTACTTCCCTGTATCTCTTTTTTGTTTTCTCCAGAAGATCGCTTAAGTTTGTAACTGGAATAACAATATCAGTTATCTCCTCCCCGAAATCGGAAGTGATAAATTTATCAAGAAGCTTCAGTCTATATCCAAACATTATATCGCTAGGAGAGCTCCATCCCAGCGATTCCATCTTGACGAGCCTTGCTGCTCTAAATTGAACCATCTTAAGATCAGAATTTAATCCTACTCCTCGAGGATCCCAAATCGCACAGCAATACTCAAGTAGAGGTCGAATCAGGGAAACATACACAATTTCTTTTACCTAAGTTGAACATCCACTACGAATTCTACTGGCTAACTTTTGCATTCCATTCGCCTTTCCCATTACGCTTCGAATGTGCTCTTTGAAGGAAAAAATACTGCTGAGCGTAATTCCTAGGTATTTATGGTGCATCACGAGCTCCAAGGGATTTCCTAAAATTCTATAAGGTATGCAGGTAACGTTCGTGTGAAAGTCATGGCAACACACTTCTTAACTGCCAATCACTACACCACCCCGAAATAATATTCAGATCGTTCTACAAACAATCAGAGTCATCTTGAGTTACAATCTCTCTATACACAGCAGTATCACCAGGGAATAACATAACCTTGCATTTAACATTATCCACAACATCGTTAATATATATCAGGAACAAAATTGGTCTTAATACACTTCCCTGTGGAACACCGGATGTGACGCAAACCTCATCAGATAAAATTCCGTCCAACGCAACTCGTTGGGATCTGTCTCCAAGATATGACTTTGTGCATTCAATAACTTTTATGTTAATCCCGTAAGCCATCAATTATGCATTAATTTTGCATGCGATACACTATCGAAAGCTTTTCTGATATCTAGAAATACGGCGTCTGTTCTTATATCCTTATCAGCTGCTTTAACTACATCGTGGAGAAAAAGTGCTAACTGGGTATCACATGACCTACATTTACGGAAACCGTGTTGACATTGACTAATTGCCCCCTTATCACATAGGAAACGCATTATTGGACTCGCTATGATGTGCTCGATAGTCTTACAAAAAATTGACGTTAAAGATATTGGACGGTAGTCTTCCGGCTTCGAGGAACGTCTTTTCTTAGGAATCGGGGTGATGGTATGCGCTCTTCTCCACGGCATTGGTACAACGCCTTCGTCCAAGATTTGCCAAAAGAATACGAAAAGAAGGGGAGCAAGCTCATTCACCAGCGTTTGAATGACGAGTGATGGTATACTTTCTGGTCCTGGCGCTTAAAAATGCATAGAAATACTGAATGTGGTCTTCTATTACAAATTGAGAAACATCTAAAACGTTTGAACAGTTAAGATGAAAGGGAATACGATTGAGGTCTTTAAAATGGTAGTAAATCTGTATTCTTGTATGCAAATAACATTTTATAGAAGTTGTTTGTTCTATAATTACAATACCTCAATTTCATGACTAGTGAATTCTCGTTGAGCATGACGGAAAATATTTAATGTACAGTCCTGGCCAAAATTAACGCAGCACCGGCCGTAAGGATCGCTAGGGAGGTGCTGCGTTAATTTTGGCCAGGAGTGTACTTTAAATGCGTGCCAATTAATGTATAAAACAGGCCCATGTAAGCCAGGAAGAGTGAATTGTAAATGTATAATATTTTAATATGTATAATTATAACCGGTATATCGCTTAATTGTAAGTGGATGAATTCGAACGAAACCTATCATAGAATTAAAATTTATGAAAGGATGTAATCGATACTATTACAGACAATGAAATTAATATTCACCATATTTTGTATTCTCTAACGATGTGGCATCATAATTATTGAGGGAAATTTATAACTTCATTAATTCTATTCGGGAGTTAATTCCAAACATATTTGTACTGGATGGTAAAGGAATTCAGCAACTGTTGGGTAAATGTAGCTGCAGGTCATTAGGAAGTTTAATTTAGTAAATCTGGATAGTAATAAATTGAATACCAAACACATTCAGCCCGTAAGTGAACATGAATATCAATACAACTTAAGCATAAAAATATTAATAACAGTAGTGTAAAAAGAAGAGTTTCAGCACAGTAAGAGTTTCAGCACAGTAAGTGTTTCAGCACAGTAAGAGTTTCAGCACAGTAAGAGTTTCAGCACATACCTCTGTGCTAGCACATACATCCCTATTTTAATAAAAAAAACAACGTTTTCGCGCTCCCTCGCACGTTACCGCCAATATGTAAAGGAAATTAATTTAAAAGTTGAAGACTAAATATAACAAAGGGAAAAAACGTCTATCCCTTATTTTAAAAATAACTTTATGTGAATCCGTGTTCTACTTTAATCTATGTAAAAATTACCTTTATTCACCAATAGAAATGATTAACCGAAATAATGGACACGCTTTTGAAATATTCTATAGATAAACTTATTCACCGATAGAAATAATAATCGGAATGATTAACTAAAGTAATGGCCCCAGCATTTCAATTCGCACGTCAACGCTTGCCCCCGCCATGTAAAGGAAATGAAAAGACAAACTTCTTAGACAAAGAAATTATTTTTATTTAGTAAGTATTTTTAACAATAAAATAATCTACCAGAAATTTTTAATAGTTGTTACATAGCCATCTTCATCCAAGTAGCACTTTCTTGTGACTTGATTGTGACAATTTGAATGGAATTTTTTTTTATTACAATCTTTTGTTGAAAAAATATCATATAATGTGCCCGTGACACAGCGAGTGCACCAGTTCTCTTTATCTTTCATAGCACTAATAAGTTCTTCACGATTTTTCAGTTTTATATGTACAATTGTTTTCTCCCACCCCTCACTTATTTCTTCAGCACATACCGAGTAACAAGTATAACAAAAGTTTTTACCATTCCGAATGGGATTAATGTATTTCACTAAATGCAAGCACCAATAAGGTTGTAAGAAAAATGATGGGAAGGAGGACTCGTCAAACGAGTCCATGCACATTAGCGCACAATAAGTGCGCGAATCGATGTTTGCAAATGAATTTTTATATGCATCCAGAATTAAGTTGGGTCTTGTTGGTAGGAACCATCTTCTACACTCAACTTCGTGAACATTCCAGAATATTGTCTTCAAATCTTCCAAAACAGTATCTGGCAGATTCCCCCACAAAAGCCCCCAATCCTCCCAATAAACGTCTAACGTTTTCTTCTGAGCACACTCCACCAAGGACTTTGGGTGATACACGGCCATTTCCGACACCAAAGGAAGAAAGCAAAAGCGGAGGCACAAACACGTAGGAGACAGTAGAGCGCAGAGGTCTCAATAGAGAAATACATCTGCCTTGATTTTTTAAAATCTCTGTCCACGTGTATAATTTCCACGCGCTCCTAGAATACGCTGATCATGCGGCATCTGTAACGACCTGCTTAACTCATTGAAAAAATATAAAACGTACTTTCTAACTGCGCCTTGATCTGCCACCTTTTCCGCTAACCAGAGGTGATTAGTTGGTGAGAAAATTTACCTAGGGGATGAGTAAGGAATTTAGCAGAGTGAGTAGAAGTCTCTATAGGTGAGAAGCTATACATGGCGATGATGTGAAAAGAATACCTTATAACTTAGTCGGTGAGAAAATTTACCTAGGGGATGAGTATGGATTTTAGCAGAGTGAGTAGAAGTCTCTATAGGTGAGAAGCTATACATGGCGATGATGTGAAAAGAATACCTTATAACTTAGTCGGTGAGAAAATTTACCTAGGGGATGAGTATGGATTTTAGCAGAGTGAGTAGAAGTCTCTATAGGTGAGAAGCTAAGCATGGCGATGATGTAAAAGAATATCTTATAATGAGTTGGTGAAAAAATTTACCTAGGGGATGAGTACGGAAACTAGGGGTAGCGTTTGTACTTCCCCTAACGCATTGAAATTATGCTTGAATAGGAAGAAACCTTCGTTATGAAGCGGTAGTGGGGGTAAATAATTGAAATAGAACTAAATGAGAGGTACTTTCTCATTTACTCCTGCGCTTCGTTATTGAAGATTTGGCGTGACATTGCTTCAGTCTACCGTTTCAACGTTTGAAGTTATTATCCCTGTTTTGGAATAATTTCCTCTAAGAAGAAATGGCGAGCATCTCGATCTTTTGCGATGTCTGTGGAGATTTCCACTCATCAAACATCTCCTGCTCTCATGGAAAGATGTTGCAACCCGAGGAATCTCAGTAAGTTTTTATACTTTTGAGTTATTCCCATGTATTATTTTTCATTATTTAATTAATTAAATACAATTTTTTTTTCGAATAGATTGATCCTTTGTGATGTTTGCGGAGATTTCTGTAATGCATCTCAGCTAAGTTCATGTGGCGGAATTCGGCAAGAACCGGTGGAGTAAGTAGTTAATATGTATTTTTATTTAATGTTTTCTAATCACATCTACGTACTAATATATCTAATTCTCAAAAATAGGCAAATCCTGTGTGAGACCTGCGGTATTTTATATACCCGCGAAAAATCCAATCACCGGTGCAGCTTCGGAGTTGGGATTGAGGACCCCGCTGGTGGGATGGAGGTTGCGGATTCATTACCTAACGAGCAAGTCGGCGGTTCAACCCCCATAATATCTGAAGTGGAGACTTCATTTCGTGGGCGGCTCAAAACCTACTGGGTGGTGAGTGAAGCGCATAAAGACCTTATATCCTTCCTAAATTATACTTCCGATATTTTAATTCCGAGGATAAGGGATGAGCTAAGTAATTTTGCCCTTAAAATTAATCTTGTGGTTAAGGCGAACTTTGAGAGGGGTGAGGAGGCGATAGAACGGGTATTTAAAACGAGAAACGTTAGGGTTTTGGAAGCTGATGACGTTGGGGAAATTTTAGAAAATTTATTTGCAAAATTACTTAAGGAAAAATCAGAGATGCAGGTGAAGGGTCTGGGTGGTCGCTCAGTAAAATCTTAGGTTTAGAACTCCGAATTAATCGGTACACTCCTTTACGCGGATCAACTTTTATTGAGCTACCACCCAAAATAGCAAGCAGAAGGGCCATTATAAACGTCAGGAATGACGATCAGTATTGTTTTAAATACGCCGTTTGGGGGAAGAACATACATAGAAACCCCCAACGGGTTAAAAAATATGATACGGAGGAATTCAAGAATGGGTACGATTGGGACTGTATTGCATACCCCGTTGATTTGAAAGATATTCCTAAATTTGAGGAAACAAATAAAATTTCTATTAACGTTTTCGGGCTAGACGAAAAAAACAATGTGTATCCGATAAAAATTGTAGATACCGAGCTCGCAGATCACCGCGACCTATTGTACATTACAAAGGATAACACGGGTCATTACTGTTGGATTAAAAACTTTGAGAGTCTAATTCACCATCAGATGACAAAGAATGTTTGTAAAATTTTCATTTGCAAACGATGCTTTGTGCATTATCATGACGAAAAGAAATTAGAGACGCATACAGCAGACTGTAATAGTAATAAACCCGCGAGAATTGAGCTTCCTATCGAGGGGGATAAGATATTAAAATTTACCAAACTAGGGCATACATTCCGAGTTCCGTATGTAATATATGCGGACTTTGAATGCGTTTTACAAAGTATCAGCACTTGTGAACCTTCACCTAACGCATCATACACTCATTCTATTCAAAAACATGAACCATTTAGCTTTGGTTATATTCTCATGACGCCCAATGGATGTGAGACACCGCAGCTTTACCGAGGCCCCAATACCGCACATGTTTTTGTATAGAAAATGAAGGAGGAGGCGGAGAGAGTGTACAAGTTGTGTAAAAACGTTATTCCGATGGAATCGCTTAGCCCGGAAGAAGAGACAAATTTTAAGAATGCGTCGTCTTGTCATATTTGTGGTAAAGAGTTGAAGTCAGATGCCGTCAGAGATCACGATCACTTGACGGGTAAATATCGAGGTCCCGCACATTCTTTCTGCAATCTGCAGTACAAAATGCAAAATTTTCTGCCTGTGTTTATTCACAATCTTTCATCATACGACGGTCATTTCTTGGTTCGGGAGTTAAACTATGATGATAAAAATATTAATGTGATTCCGAACACCGAGGAAAAGTATATTTCATTTGCAAAGTCAATCGAAAATAATTTCACCATTAGATTTCTCGACGCATGTCGCTTCATGCCCGCGTCATTAGCTTCATTGGTAACAAATTTAAAAACATTTAAATATACTAGCGAGGTATTCGGTGAGAAAACGAACCTAGTCACACGTAAGGGGGTCTACCCATATGATTACACAAACTCAATCGAGAAACTTGAGGAAACATCACTTCCGGAGAGGGGGAATTTCTACAACAGATTAGCGGACGAGCATGTGTCTGAGGAAGACTATAAACACGCAAAAAATGTGTGGGAATCTTTCGAATGTAAAACACTCGGGGATTACAGCGACATTTATCTAAAATCTGATGTGACTCTTTTAGCAGACGTTTTCGAAAATTTTCGAGACGTTTGTTTCGGTGCCTACAAGCTCGACCCAGCATGGTATTATACTGCACCTGGATTAGCGTTTGATGCGATGCTGAAGCATACCGGAATGGAGCTGGAATTATTGACAGACTACGACATGATTCTCATGCTCGAGAAAGGTATTCGTGGCGGGGTCTCTCAATGCTGTAAGAGATATTGCGAGGCTAATAATAAGTATTTGAAAAATTATGACCCAGAGATAGAATCCGAATATATTTCTTACTTAGACGCAAATAATTTGTACGGGTGGGCCTTATCAAGATCACTCCCTTATGCGAATTTTAGATGGCTAGATCGCAATGAAATTGACCAACTAGAAATTGAAAATATCTCTGATCATAATGCAAAGGGTTACATTCTCGAAGTAGATTTAGAATATCCAAAATCTCTACACGACATGCATTCTGATCTGCCTCTTTGTCCAGAAAACAAAATACCCCCAGGTGGCAAGTATAAAAAATTGTTAACGACGCTCCAAAATAAAGAAAAGTATGTAATTCACTACGTGAACTTAAAGCAGGCTACCTCTCTCGGTCTTGTTCTCAAAAAAGTACATAGAGTGATTGAATTTGATCAGTCACCTTGGTTAAAATCGTACATAGATTTGAATACCGATCGTAGGAAACTTGCTAAAAACGAGTTCGAGAAGGATTTTTACAAATTAATGAATAACGCGGTATTCGGGAAGACTATGGAAAATGTGAGAAAAAGAATGAATTTAGAATTGGTTGCGAGTGAAAGGAGACTAGAAAAATTAATCAACAAGTCCACATTCCTCGATCGAACAATTTTCGGCGAAAACTTGGTAGCTGTACATCTAAGAAAATCTAAAATAAAGATGGATAAACCAATTTACATCGGTTTTGGCGTTCTAGACTTAAGCAAAACCTTAATGTACGATTTTCACTACAAATCGATGTTACCAAAGTATGGTAGGAAATTGTCTCTGGCCTACACTGATACTGACAGCCTCATTTATAGCATTAAAACCGACGACATATTCGAGGACATGTTAGAAAACCTAGATGCTTTTGATACTTCAAATTACCCACCAGATCATAAATGTTACTCTATTCGAAACAAAAAAGTAATCGGTAAATTTAAAGATGAATGTGATGGTCAATTAATGACTCATTTTGTTGGATTGAGAAGCAAACTTTACTCGTTTAAAGTTGATGGAGGAATAGAAAAAAAGAGAGCCAAGGGGGTAACGAAAGCTATCAAAGAAAAATCTCTAAATTTCGAAGACTACATCCGCTGTCTCAACGAAAACTCCATTGAATTCAGAAGAATGAACGTGATTCGTAGTAAAAAGCATGAGTTGTATACGTTGCAAATGAATAAAGTGACGTTGAATCCTGATGATGATAAACGTTATATATGTGAAGACGGAGTAAAAACTCTCGCTTGGGGGCATTACAAAATTCCGCGAAAACGGACACACAGCAAAGCCTTTGAAAATGAAATGTAAATACTATAAATTTTTGTACAGCTTCATAAATGTTGTAGTATCATAGATGACCGTGTTATGGAAACAACCCTTTACCTGCATCCTTGCAGGACCTTCTTGTAGTGGTAAAACGACATTCGCGATAAGATTTTTAGAGAACTTGGAAAATATAGTTGATGGTGAAATTCAAAGAGTTATTTGGGTCTGTAGTAATGGAAGTGAGCCAAATGTAGAAGGGTTAGAAATACAAAACGAAATACCATCATTTGTTAATCCTAATAGGGAACCGATTCTGTATATTATAGATGATTTAATGCAAGAAGTTTACAGTAAGGAAGTTTGTCAATTATTTACTAAGGATTCACATCATTTCAATATATCGGTTATGCTAATCACACAAAACGTTTTTTATCAGAATCCTCAATCACGTAACATTTCCTTGAATTCCAAATATATCATAGTTTTTCGTAATCCGCGTGATCAATCGCAGTTTAGTTGTTTGGCTAGACAAGTATATCCCCAGAAACCAAAGGAATTATTTAGAGTATATAAGGAGGTTACATCCGATCCTTATACTTATTTGATTTTGGATCTGTCACAAGAAACTGACGATTCCCTTAGGTTTCGAACTAAAATTTTCCCCGGTGAAGTTACGGAAGTGTACGCACATTAAGATGGTGGGTGTTGTAAAAAATAGATTTTCTAGGTTAAAAAAGCATATGTATTTATTGAGGGTGTTGCATGATGCTTCGCCAAAGCTAAGAAAGGCGATTATAAAAGAAGGCGGTAATGACTTTCTTGAAACAGTATGCGAGTGTTGCTTGAATGTGTTAAAACGTACTCATACGATTTCTCCGAGTGTAAAGAAAAAACTCGAAAGATATAAAAACTTATTGAGGTTTTTGAGTAGGAAGAATAACTCATTAAAGTTAAAACGAAATTTATTGATTCAAAAAGGAGGATTTCTTCCTGTACTTATAGGTTCATTGTTAAGTGGTTTGTTAGGTACTTTATTTAAATGAGTCTTCAGAAATATTTGTTAGTCAAACCCGAGGATTTCCATAATGCAGGAGTTAATAATCAAATATCGGAATTAGATAGTGAATTAAAGAGGGTTATGAATAGAAAAGATTTGAACGATTTTAGTAAGTGGTACCATTATAGACATATTCTAGATAAATATTTAGAGAGAGTCAATGCGAGTAAGAAGCACATTCAAATTCCAATTGTGCAAGAGGAAACTCCTGAAGAAAAGGTAAATCCCAAATCATTGAATTTAAGTGAGCTATCTCAGAAGTTACCCGAAGATAATAAAGTAATAGAACATAAATGGGAGGGGATGCTGAAAAGAATAGAAAAAGCGGAAGAGTTAAAAAGACCAGTAGAACCTCAGCCTTCCACATCAAAAGGCATCAAAAGAAAAAAGGGATCCGAGAAGTCAGATTGCGGGAGAAGTCAACTCCCAAGAAAAAGCGGAAGAATCCGCAAACCAAAGGTACCTTGGAGTCCAAAATACTTAAAAAAGTTAAAAGTAGAAAAGGAGAATTTTCCAACAACAAGTTGGATTTCTTATTAAAATCCATTTATTATAATCCTGAAAAGGCGGATAGTTTTTCCACCATTGATAAACTATGGCGAGCAATTGGTAAACGAGTGCCCAAAAAATATGTACAACAGTGGTTAGAGGAACAGGATACATATACTTTACATAAACCAGTACGTAGAAAGTTCAAACGAAATCGCTATGATATCTCTTACATAGATGAAACTTGGCAGTGTGATCTGAATGATATGAGGAACTTAAAAAAACATAATTCCGGATTCCAATATATTTTAACGGTGATAGATTTGTTTTCCAAATATGCGTGGGCAGTTACATTGAAAAGTAAACATGCTGATGAAGTCATAAATGCAATGAAAAGTATTTTTAAAAGCAGTGGAAGAAAACCGTTGAAAGTACAATCTGATAAGGGGACCGAATTTGTTAATGTAAAATTTAAACTTTTTCTGAGGGAGAATGTCGTTAGGTTTTATACAACAAAGAATCCTGATGTCAAAGCAGCAGTGGTGGAACGATTTAATAGGACCCTCAAATCTAAAATGTATAAATATTTCACTGCAAACAATACGTTTTGCTATATAAATGTACTCCCAAAGCTTGTCTCATCGTACAATGATAGTATTCACTCTACAATTAGAATGGCACCCTCGAAAGTAAATCATGCTAATGCTTTTAGAGTAGCACAAAGACTTTATATTCCAACTGTATAGCAAAAGGCGAAATTCTCTGTAGGAGACTTTGTCCGAATAACTAAGGAGAGATTATCTTTTGTAAAAGGATATACCCCCAATTATTCCACTGAAATATTTAAAGTTAAATCGATTTCGCTCGGAAATACTGTACGGACGTATCAGTTGGAGGATTTAAATGGTGAGTTGATTGAGGGAAATTTCTATGATTATGAATTAGTGAAGTGTCGAGTATCAGGTGATTCTGAATTTCAAATACAGGAGATTATAAAACGCAGGGGTAAAGGGAAAAATCAAGAATATTTTGTTAAATGGAGGGGGTATGGAGAGAAATTCAACAGTTGGGTTAAAGCTTCAGCAGTAAGAAATCTTTGATTATAAAAAAGTGTGCATTAATAAATTTCTCTCATAACAGAACTGTGGTCGCTATGGAGCATTTCCATCTCACGCTTTTGAGTAATGCATCAATCAAGTTTTACGAAAATAACACCATAGCGTACTTCCGTAATAAATTACCAAGACCGTATCAGTTAGATGGCGAATGGGAGGTAGGATTAAAAGAAATAAGTTTTCCGTCTTTGAAAGCAGGACAACCAAAACTACAGAGTGTAGTAAACGAATGGAAGGGAATTCGCTCCGTAGATTTACCAAATGGTTTTTTTGATTCTTTTACAGAAGTACTTGATAAGGCATTTGCTTACAGCCGAGATGCTTTAGTTTTACGAGCAAACTTAATAGATGTATTGACTGACTTCACAGAACAAACATCAAAGAAATCCTTACAAGATTTTAAGTTTATGGAAAATAGGGTAGCTAGGATTCATATAATAAATAAGGATGCCGAGTATCTAATCCCAGTTAAAAATTACGATGACATTGTAGATTTATTAAACAACATATATACAGATAATTTTGACGATGTTAAGCAAGATATTTTAAATAACCTTATTAGTGAAGATTATGCAGCTGTAAAGGTCATACCCGGATTATATCTATTTCTATCCATTGGAACTTATCATTCGTTTGCAGATGCTATTAAAAAACCTATGGAGAATTTTTCTAAACCTCAAAAGCTCTTTATATTACAAAAAATGCTAGAGTATGTTACCGAAATGGGATTAGCTTCCGTTCATGAGGAGAGAAAAGGGATAAAAATTAAAGTTAACAGCGAGGTGGAGTATAATTTTGGCGTCGGTTACTATAACTCATTGTTTACCTTCTTAAATAATATTTATACAAATGGTAAAGATGGTGCAGTTGCTGATATAGAGCAGAGTATACATAATCTTTTGAAAGAAGTTCAAGATGAGGATGTCTCGACAAAGCTTGATATTCCTAGGAATGAGCTCTATGTATATACTGATATTATCGAACCTCAAAGCATAGGAGATTATCTGATTAAATGTTTGAGGATAATAGACTCTACAAAAACTTTTCAAGTATTCAACCCCGTTTATTATTGTAAAGTCAACGTAAACCAGATAGAAAACATTGAGATATTATTAGCAAATGAGTTAGGTGAACGGGCACCTTTTCCTGATGGGGTTTTACCTTCGCGGATAGTGTTAGACTTTAAAAAATTGAAATCAGTCATATAAAAATAACCATCACAATTGGATACCTTTCATTGTTAATGTTACTTTTGAATGATAAACATTCACTAGTGAAAATGGCAGGCGATATACATAAATATGTCTCATATTATGAAAATCAAAACGGGGTAGGTAATATTGGTCCTGTTTATAAAGCAAGCTTAACATATCAAAGAGGGCGAGGATTAGGTAGTATTTTTGCAAAACTTTGGCGATTTGTTAAACCTCTGGTTAAAAGCGGTTTAAAAACAGTAGGTAAAGAAGCTTTAAATACTGGAATTGAAACGTTATCGGATATTAGTTCAGGTACAGGAACACCCGTTAAAGAGATTATACAGTCTAACATTAATAAAGCTGGAAAACGTCTAAAACGAAATGCTGAGGAAAAGTTACAAAATCTGCTTGGTTCCGGGTTGAGTATACAGAAAAAGCCGAAACTGAGAAAGATAAAAGGTTATAAGAAGATAACAAAGCATCATTTGAGAGGAAGAACCCAAGGGAGTAAGATTCCACTCCGCGAGACGAAAAGCATACGATACAAAGACGTATTCTCGAAATGATGGAGGTAATGCCGAATTCTTTAGAGATATTTCAAAAGCCCTCTCTACAGACTAGTATAATAAGTAATAGCATAAATGCGTATAAACCGATTGCGACTTTGGATAATAATAATAACTTGGAGTTTCTAATTAAAGATGTGGGAAATTCTTATAAGGATCTTAGTAGTATAGCCTTGAATCTTAGGGTAAAACTTCTGAAAGCCGATGGTACTAGTTATAGGGGGACTGATTTCGAAAACCAACCGGGTGTAGTAAACAATATTTTACATTCAATTTTCAGTCAGTGTCACATTTATTTTAATGGCAAGTTAGTAACTTCTTCTGGGGATAATTATCATTACACTAGCTATTTAGAAACTATATTAAATTACGGGGGTGATGCGGAAATAACACATCTCACATGCGCTGGGTGGCGGTTGGATACTGGAGATGACATTGATGCACGAGGCCCCGACAACGTAGGTTTTAAAGCGAGAAAACTAGAGTTTGGGGATAGCTCCGAAGTTGAACTATACGGTCGGGTTTTTGCGGATGTATTCAATCAATCAAAGTATTTGATTAATGGGGTTGATGTTACTGTAAAGTTAACAGGAGCAAGAGAAGAATTCTTTATTAAAGAAGATACCCCCGCTTCCAATTTAAAAATTGTAGATGCTACTTTATATGTAAATCAAATAGGGATAAATCCGTCCATAATTCTAGCTCATAACAAATTGCTTGAACATAATAATGCCATCTATCCGTATAAACGCGTGGAAGTCAAAACATTCACCATCCCTAAGGATATTAGTACGGTTACTCAGGATAATTTATTTACTGGCTCACTTCCTAAAAGAATTGTTTTTACTATGGTTGAAAATGAAGCTTTCATAGGTAGCAGTACTAAAAATCCTTTTAATTTCAAACACTTCAACATGACTAATTTTTTACTTTATTATAACGGTAGACAAATGCCCAATGGAGGACTATCGATGACATTAGATTCTAATCCATGCTATACTCGCATATATCACTCTATGATAGATGGTATTGGAAATTATCATGCCGACAGAGGAAACATGATTACAAAAGAAATGTTTGCAAAGGGTTTCTTCATTCTCGCTTTTGATTGCACACCTGATCAATCAGGAAATGACGATCACCTCTCGATATTAGAGAAAGGGAGTGTTAGGATAGATATCAAGTTTAAAGAACCCGTAAAGAAAACAATAACAGCTATAGTTTATGCGGAGTATGATAGTCTGATTGCAATTGATAAGGATAGAAATATTATCACCGAGGGGTTTTAATGGATACCAGGCAAATTCTAACTGCCTTGAGGCACAATAAATACACTAGGATTAATTTCAATGGAGTTTTCCCTTCTGATAAATTACCGACTCCTTCACCAGGAATTTACATTATCAATTTTGATCCCTCCTACCATTCGGGCTCTCATTGGGTTGCAGTACACATAATGATTAATAAAAGGGCAGAATACTTTGATTCTTATGGCTATCCACCTCTTATCCCTTCTATATTAGAATTTTTAAAACCTTTCTCATCCTCTCGGAATACTATTCGACTTCAAAATTTCAAATCAGATCTCTGTGGTGAATATTTTTGTCTTTATGCGCTTCATAAATCAACTGGTAAATCCCTTGCTCAATTTATTCAACTTTTCCCCAACCCTGTGTTTAATGACTGCAGTGTTGTTAAACTTTACCAACAAACATTTGGTGATAGTGGTAGAAAACAAATATGTCATCCTAAGGTAAAGAGATGCTGCAAGTCAAAACATGTTTCTACACGTGTTGAGGAAAATTGATTAATCAACAACTTAAGACTTATTTCCACACGTGTGAAAGAAAGACAATCTAACATTTCCGGTGTATAGAAGGCTAGTGAGGGGAAGTGACGCTCATATTGAAACAACGTTCGTCATGCTGCAGCAGTCTAGGAAGGAAGCCAGAGGAAGAAAGTTTGATAATCCCCCTCAGTTTCGCATCATACCTGATTCATTTAGTGTATCCATTGAAGACCATATTGATACCCAGTTATCCGGCGCGGAGTCCTCCGTGGAAAAATCTACACCACAACAGCCCGCCATCAAGGAGGAGCCCGGAGAGCGATCTGATTTACCCGTATCCTGGACGTATAATCCTGAACAGCCTCTACTTCTGGAAAGTGTTTATTTTCTGAATAAGTCGAAAAGTAAGCTAGTGAGTGTTGGACTGAAGCCTACCACATATTGTAGACCAAGTATCAAGTTCTGTCAAATTGGGAAAGTACCACTAGTATTTAACAATAATATTGCAAAAGATTTTTCATTTCTTAAAGAGGACATTTCAAATTACTTTACCTCGGGAATTCACTCAGTTCTTCCGGTTAATTACCTTAAATTCAAAAGTATTTTCGGAGTAAGGGTTTTAATAATCACTAGCGGTAAATCTTCTATCGCTTTAAATTCTTTTGAATGGAATACATTAATTGGTCGCATTAAATTGATTCAATATCAGATTAATTTATTAACTGCAGAAATTGACAATATCAATACTTTTTTCAAAGAGCATATGGAAGGAGCTCTCCATGGTAAATACATTGTAAATTATCCAAAAACTGGTAAAAGTGATTACAATCGACTATTGCTTGAACTTGATAGCATTTTTTCTGTTGGGGCTTACATTAGCGAGTGCATGTAAGAATGATGGAGACTATCCCTGGCGTTGGAGTTAATTCTCTCGTAAATAGCTCTCCAGATTTTAAATTTTATGAGAAGGACAATAGGGGTGATTCCGCTATTGATCTCTCCTCATTGAGTGAATGCTTGGGGGACGGTCACTGGCACGAAGTTAATTCTTCTGTAAACCTTAACCCCATACCCCTCAGTAAATGCATAATTGATTTTCAAGCATTTTGCAATTTGAATAATAGATTTATCATTAAAGAGCTAGCCATATGTGACATTGATAATAACTTTTCACAATCTTGGTCGTTCACCACCGTAGATTATATCAAAGATAAGAAGGAAAATTATTGGTTAAGCAAAAACCATCATGGTCTTAATCCGGATGAAGGAGACGTGAGTCACAATAAAATAGATCGTATTCTAAAAAATTATACCCTCAATTACGATTTAATATTCGCGAAGGGTTTAACAAAATGTAAATTCCTATCATCTATAGTTGGAACTGATGTGATAAACCTTGAAGTATTTGATTGTCCTAGTATTAAGAACTTGAATGAATCTACACATAGATGTATGCTACATCAACATAAAAATGATCAGATGCTCGCATGTGCAGTTGATTACATTTGGAGATTGAAGAATTGGTTTATCAAAAATGTAAAATTGAATGATTATGAAGTTAGACTCTCAACATTTGGTACTTTCCCGAAAAATAAATTTGTCTACGATATATTTGCAATGTCTAAAGTAGGATTTATGTATACTGGTTTATCAGATTCAACTATTTGCACAAATTGTGGTGTAATTATCTACGATTGGTTACCTGGTGATATTCCTGAAGAAGAGCATGATCGTCACTCGAAAAACTGTCCTCGAATAAAGAGAACTGAATGTGATTGATAATGTAAAATACATAAGAAAAATAAAAAAAATGTGAACTAAAATATATCCTTGTTATAATTTCTAAACCTTATCCATTAAAATAAACTTACTTAAGAATGTTCCTCGAGGAACCTTTCCTCGCCAGTGATATGAGCGTTATGAGCTTGAGACGGTTGATGAGACGCGCTGACTCGTGAGATAACAGGGGATGGAATGCAGATTGCGACGAAGTCAGCGGAAAAGATGCTGGATGAAGAGTTCCAAGAGACCGTTAGAAAGGAAGTTTCAATGAGTTGTGCGTGTTGAAATAATATTTCAAAAGAGAGTTCCTTCTTTCGGTTAATCATTCCGATTATTATTTCTATCGGTGAATAAGTTTATCTATAGAATATTTCAAAAGCGTGTCCATTATTTCGGTTAATCATTTCTATTGGTGAATGAAGGTAATTTTTACATAGATTAAAGTAGAACACGGATTCACATAAAGTTATTTTTAAAATAAGGGATAGACGTTTTTTCCCTTTGTTATATTTAGTCTTCAACTTTTAAATTAATTTCCTTTACATATTGGCGGTAACGTGCGAATTCAAATGCAGGGAGCGCGAAAACGTTGTTTTTTTAATTAAAATAGTGATGTATGTGCTAGCACAGAGGTATGTGCTGAAACTCTTACTGTGCTGAAACTCTTACTGTGCTGAAACTCTTACTGTGCTGAAACTCTTACTGTGCTAAAACTCTTACTGTGCTGAAACTCTTACTGTGCTGAAACTCTTACTGTGCTGAAACTCTTCTTTTTACACTACTAATAACATAACTGACTTATACAGACCCTTTCAATTTTTATGAATTCTTCCTCTATCAAATATAGTCCAATTAATTTGACCTCGCATTTAAAATCCTTTTTTTTGTTCCGAAAATAATATTTAACATATCTTCTACACTGATATTAGAAAATTAAGAACAGTTATTCCCACCCATTTGCTAAAATTAAGAATCAAATATGAATGAACATACAGTAATATTCCCAATGGTTATACAAAATTAAATTCAGATCAGACTTTCTAAAAGCTTTTTTGGAGACATCAGTACTTTCGTTATAAATGAAAGAGACCAATGGCCTTATCACACCATTACATTCTTACCTCTCCCTCGGGAAAATGCCAAGTGGTGACAAATTGGATGGGAAAGGTTAATATATAGGGCTGCAGCATGTGTTCCGGCGATCGAGTACCCACTGATACGTAAAATTAATGATTTGACCAAGAAAAATGGACCATTTCCCTTGTGGGAAATACACGTCTAGCTAACCTTTCAGCATTGGAACAAATCTTGTGAAAATGGACCAAATTCAATTCTTGGTAATGATACTTTGATGCAAGATAAAATAATGCTTTCCGCAAGTATAATCGTAGCAAATTTCCCGTTTTTAGTTCGGAAGCATTTTAAATTTAATTCCTGGTATTTTTTCTGAATTTTTGTTTGTTTTTATTTGTGTAGGACAAACAACGATACTCGTGAAGACTTTACATCACGAAAATGGTATGCTGAATAGATACGTAGCTACTTTCCTATGCTGATCATTGATCATCCACTTATATGATGGAAGCAGAATTGTAAAATATTTTACTTACCACGTTATGAGTCATTTATCAGACTCCATCTCTCCGTAAATATCTCACGCATTTGATTCTCTTCATTGAGTTCCTTCTCATTCGTATTTTTTTGTACGGATTCTCTACTGTATTCCCTCGGGAGAGTCCATCCCTATATTGACTATTCCAAATACCGCTCACTACTCAATCGACCGAAAGACTTGGAATGATTACTTACCACAACTACTACCATGATTTTTGCCTTTCACTTCCTAACTTATTCCTTCTTGGACATATCACCTCTCATAAACCATTTAGAGCGAAAGATCCGCCGTACATGAATCAAATTTGAACATAGACGCTCACATCTTCCTACACTATTAATTTGTAGAAATTATCTCTGTAATATTAGTTATAAGTAATTAATGGCGATTCTAAGAGGAATTACAACTTTTCACACATTGACATATCAACGTTCCTTTCTCGTCAAATACACTTCAGGTTATGTACGATTTCATTTAAAGTATATACATCCTAAAATAGTAAAAATGACAACTAATCGTAAAAGTTAATCTTACACGGGGCCATTGTTTTTAAGAATAATCTCACAGAAAATTGGTTATTGAATAAAATCAATGACAGTAGTCTTGACTACGTGGAATTTCTTATTAATAAATTGAAGATACACAATTTTCACTAGCACTATTTTCCACCGTATATTTTACACACGACCGCGTTTGTAAGATAACTGACATCTTCAGGTGATGTAGATGTAAGTTATGTGATGAAACCGATCGTCTGTAAAATATACGGTGGGAAATAGTACTAGTTGATGAAATAAATTATTTCTTAAATGTATTTCTTGGGTTATGTAAGCACCGCCAATTAAAATAAAATAACGTTTTCCATGGATAATCTGAATATATCCTTTCAGTATAATAATATTATTTTAAGTTGTTTTGGTCAAAAACAACGAAAGACATCCTGTAAGACATTCATTCTTAGAGTCGAAGGACCATTTCCCATCAAATCAGTTGAAACAAAATTATTTCATCTTTTTTATTTAATTTCAAAAGCTCTTATGGTATTATTTATGTATATATTAACGGACATCAAAAGAGAACGAGGTTTTATATAGCTAACTCTCTGTCTTAAGTGTTACGATAGAATCAATAGAGGATTCACTTCGATAATAGATTCAATGAAATAGATAATTGGTATGAGGGTGTGGCGATGTGCCCCCTTTGACCGGCGCATCGCCATCGACGCACGCCTTCGAGAAGGCGTGCGCTAATGACATTCTATATAAAGCGTCCTGCGAGGCGCACAGAAGGTCAGTCAGGAAAGGACATATGAAGAACAATCACCTCTTGTGCCTTCATAGTGGTGACACCCGACGTGATTTTTTTCTTTTTTCCTTCGCGCGTTCGATTCTTCACTGCCTTCGCCAATTTTCCGACGATAAATTTTTTTTCCTCTTAACAATGTCCCTCGAGGAGATACAGAAGCAGCTCGATCTCTTAGAGCAGAGGAATCAGGAATTGGCGCAACACCTGGAGCAGCTGCAAGCTGTCAACAAGCATCAGCAAGAGCAGCTCCTACAATTTTACGGCCAATCACCACCCGAAGATTCTCGGTCCAAGCAGCAAGTGGACCAGCAGCACGATGGGCAACGACAACAGCCACCGCCCGCATTACTCCCACCGCAGCAACCATTTGACGCAGTAAATCGGGTGAGCGTCAAACTCCCCCCTTTCTGGCCAGACGACGTGGACCTGCGGTTTTCTCAAGTCGAAGCCCAGTTCATCGTGGCGAACATCACACAGGAGGCCACCAAATTCGCATACGTTGTCGGCCAATTAGAAGGCCGGTACGCTAACGAAGTCCGGGACATCATCCGCGCCCCACCGACCACCAACCAGTACACCCGATTGAAGAAAGAGCTGATCAGAAGACTTTCGCCTTCAGAGAACCAACGATTGCGACAAATATTAATGGAGGAAGAAATGGGATCCCGCAAGCCTTCTCAATTTCTAAGGCACCTGCAGTCACTGGCTGGCACAACTGCCGTACATGACGACTTGCTCCGCGCACTGTGGCTTCAGCGCCTACCCACCCATGTACAAGCGATCCTTCAGGCCCAGTCTTCTGAGCTGCCACTGGACCAACTTGCCATCCTAGCCGACAGAATTTTCAAAGTGACCCCATCTATCGCGCTACCCACCGTCCACCTAGCATCCGTCGCTCCCGTTGCATCCGCCGACCAAACGCTTTCGGTCTGCGCTGCATCAGCCTCGCCAGGGAAAGACCCGCCGTCGCTCGCAAATCGCATTGAAGATTTAACTCATCAGATAGCACAACTGCGGACCGAAGTCGACGACCTTCGCCGACGCTCTCGATCACGCAGCCCCCCAGGCTTCCGACGTCGTGACGCTGCCGTCCCCAGAAGCGACGACACCTGCTGGTACCACCAACGTTTCGGAGATAAAGCCAACAAATGCACCAAGCCTTGCAAGCATCCTCAGCACCCAAACTCCATCGGCAACCGTTATTAGCGGCAAACAGTTGCCACCACCGAAGAAGCCGCCTCTACGTCACCGACCGCGCAAGCCGTCAACAATTCCTCATCGACACAGGCTCGGACCTTTGCTGCTTTCCGCGACGACTCCTGCCTGGCCGGCGCCGTGCCACGGATTACGTGCTGATTGCGGCTAACGACTCCTATATCAAGACATACGGATCTGTATCTTTAAACCTCAACTTCGGGTTGCGCCGGGATTTCCAATGGCGATTCGTGATAGCTGACGTCTCACTACCAATCATCGGATCAGATTTTCTGGACCATTTTCAGCTCCTCCCGGATTGTCATCACAAACGCCTCGTCGATGGAAGCACAGGTCTCTCTACTCCCTGCCAGACCGCAAGCGTCGTTCAGCAAAGCATCAAGGCCCTTTCGGACGATTCTCCATACCACGATATTTTCGCCGAATTCCCGGACCTCGCGCGTCCTGCCGGTACGCCGCGAGAGATTCATCACTCAACACTGCACTTCATTCGTACCACCCCAGGGCCACCGGTATCCAGCCGACCTCGCCGCCTAGCCCCGGAACGCCTTCAAATTGCCAAGGCTGAATTTGAGTCGATGCTCCGCGAAGGCACAGCACGTCGCTCAGACAGCCCGTGGTCATCACCTCTCCATTTGGTACCTAAGAAGACCGACGGATGGCGACCGTGCGGAGATTACCGAGCATTGAATTCTCGAACCATTCCTGATCGGTATCCTATCAAACTCATCCATGACTTCAGCCACCATCTTCGCGGGTGCAACGTGTTCTCCGTCATCGACTTGGTAAAAGCCTACACTCAAATCCCTGTCAACCCAGACGACATTCCGAAAACAGCGATAATCACGCCCTTCGGACTTTTCGAATTCCCATTTATGACGTTCGGGCTCCGCAATGCTGGTCAGACATTTCAGCGATTCATTGACGAAGTCCTCTCTGGCCTCAATTTTTGCTTCGCTTACGTCGATGACATTCTCGTCTCATCACGTGGCCCTGACGAACATCGGGAACATCTCCAAGTCCTCTTCCGACGCCTCAGTGACCACGGTATCCTGGTCAACGTCCAGAAGAGCACAATTGGCGTCCCTTCAGTCACCTTCCTGGGTTATGAGGTTTCTGCCGCGGGCACTCGTCCATTACCGGAACGAATCACCGCCCTTCAGAATTTTAAACGCCCCTCAACAGCTCGCGGTCTACGCCGCTTCCTGGGAATGATTAATTTCTACCGGCGTTTCCTGCCGTCCGCCGCCGAGCACCAGACCCCGCTGAATGCCGCCGTCGCCAACCTACGTGGCTCTCAACCAGTTCCCTGGACAGAAGAGCTGGACGCGTCTTTCAACAAATGCAAGGAAGACCTAACCAAAGTTACCCTCCTTGCTCACCCTGACCCGACTGCTCAACTTGGTCTTTTTACAGATGCGTCATCCTCTTCAGTCGGTGCCTGCCTGCAGCAACTAATCGATGGTGAATGGCAACCCCTAGCTTTCTTCTCTCACAAGCTCACACCGAAGCAGTCCGAATGGCCGCCCTATTATCGCGAACTGTACGCGATCTACGCTGCGGTACAGCACTTTCGCCATATTCTGGAAGCGCAACATTGCACAATTTTTGTTGACCACAAACCTCTGATCTACGCCTTCTTACAACGGCGCGAAAAGCTCCCGCCCGTGCAACTCAACCAGTTGTCATTTATCGCTCAGTTCACTACCGACATCCAGTACATAGAGGGACCTTCCAACGTCGTCGCTGACGCCTTTTCTCGAGTTGAAGCCATCACCGGAGCTCCCCTCCTCGATCTGCACTCTCTTGCCTTAGCTCAAGACCAGGACGAGGAGCTTCGTGAGCTCCTCAATAGTGAATCTGCTCTTCGCCTACAGCGCATCACCATTCCCGGGACGGACGTGAGTTTGTACTGTGACAAGTCTACCGCACAGCCTCGCCCCTACGTCCCGGCTTCTCACCGTCGACGCGTTTTCGACGCCCTGCACGGCCTGAGCCACCCCGGCACCAATGCCTCAGCTCGTCTCGTCTCCGCGCGGTTCGTCTGGCCCCACGTCCAGCAGGATTGCCGTGCCTGGACTCGCGCATGCGTCGCCTGCCAGCGTGCTAAAATCACTCGGCACGTCCATGCTCCACTCGGTAATTTCGCCTCTCCGACAGCAAGATTCCAACACGTACACATCGACCTAATCGGTCCGCTACCGGCTGTTGGATCTTTTAAATATTGTCTGACTGCCATTGATAGATACACCCGTTGGCCTGAAGCTTTTCCCCTAGAGCGTATCACAGCCGATGCCGTTGCGGCTGCCTTTATGTCCTGTTGGGTATCCCGATTCGGCTGCCCAGCCCGAATCACCACGGACCAAGGCAGACAATTTGAGTCAGAACTTTTCCGCGCACTGGGAAAAACTATCGGCGCTGAGCGCCATCGGACAACAAGCTATCACCCCTGCGCAAACGGGCTGGTTGAGCGTTTCCATCGCCATCTCAAGGCTGCACTCATGTGCCACCCTGGCATCACCTGGCTGGAAGCCCTGCCTCTCGTCCTCCTCGGGATCCGCGCCTCCGTCAAGGACGACATCAAGGCCTCTCCAGCCGAACTGGTCTACGGCGAGCCCCTACGCTTACCCGCTGACCTGCTCGTCCCCACGACGACTGACCGAATTGAAGACGCCACAGATTTCGTCGCCCGACTTCGCCAGCAGATGTCCCGGCTTTGACCTCAACCAACATCGAGGCATGCCAGACCTGGAGTATTCATATTTAAGGACTTGGCCACCTGCAGCCACGTCTTTCTACGAGACGAGACGGTGCGTGGTGCCCTTCAGCCACCATACTCCGGCCCTCACCCTGTGGTCCACCGGGAGGACAAGACCATATCGCTGCTCCTCCGCGGCCGCGTGGTGCGCGTAAGCGTCGACAGAGTCAAGCCAGCGATCCCAACAGAAGCGCCGACCTTCACCGATCAGGCGGCTCAGCCACCATCAGAGCCCACATTCCTGCCACATACGGAACCGCAGCCACGGTCAACGCCATCCACTATTAACGCACCACCGGCCGACTATACTACCCGCTCGGGGCGGCGTGTACGATTTCGTTTTCCTTAGAAGCCCTAGGGGCATGAAAGAGAGCGAATTTTATTTTCCCTAATTATTGAGTCAATGATTGCTGATTTAGTTTTTGTATATAAACTTTCTGATACAATATCGTAATACCTTTTGTGTGATAATGCTCTGCGTTTTCTATTGTAACGGTTTGGTCTTTGCAAGTTAATGTGCCTGTTGATATGGACATCCTTTCATTAAACTCTCTCTAAAAGCACGCTGCTTTATGACTCTCATAGATAGGTAATTTTTGCAGAATTATCGAGTGGATTTTAGCAGGTGATACCTTCTTCGCTGTGCTTAGTCTTTTCATAGTCCAGGAGTTCCGCTCAGAATTCTCAATCTGCAAAACAATTTCCTTTCCCGAGGATAAATTAGCCAAGTTTCCTTCCTTGAGATACTATTTTCTTGCTTCTTTCTTTTCCTCTCCTTCGATTGGTTCATATTTCAATTTCCTTATAACATTTTTTCCCTTCATTACTCCATCGTTTCCTCTTGTGCTTTTCCACACACAATTTCCGGGCGTTTCCGGGCATTTTGCTGCGAGTCTTCGTGTTTTCCCTTTCTTTCCTCACCATCTACTTCTGATTTATCCTCGTCAATCTTTAAGCCTCCTTTCTCCCCACTCATCCGCTTGACTTAGAAATGATTCCCTTTTAACCTTCGAAGGTTTTTATGCTCTTCCATTCTAATCGTATTCCCTTCGAAATTCCAGTAAATTTTCTCCTCGATTCTTTTGCTCCATGTTAATTCCACTGAAATATATTTAAACATTTAAATTACGAGGATGCTTGAGTATTGATTTCGATATTTTAGTTTATAAAAAACATTTATCAAATATCGGGTTAGGATGCAACGCATTGCGGACGGTAAGCTGGAACGCATGCCGTTTTTCATTTTTTAAATTCACTTCGTTTATCCTTTGTCTTGCGACGGGTAGCTGCAAGGGAGTCAATCGAGGACACAAACTGCGTAGACATAGTTTTGGAGGGATTGACATTTCATTTCATTTATTTGGTGAGAATAAGTTTCAATTTGGTTGGTAATTCCTATCCATTCTATGTACACTTTTCATACCTGAGTGTCGGCAGTAGTCATTTTCTTTGCCCGTTTATTCGTATCAAGATCAACAACGTTTTTTAGTAGAGTAGTATATTTTTTCGCCTTTGGTGTGTCTTGCAATGTGTAAGGCTATTACTAAATAAAATAATACGGAGATGTTGCATAGAAGCAATAAGGTTAAGCGATTAGTGTAAACAATTTAAGAACGGGCAATTCGGCAACTAAGTTATGCTATAGAAGAAATAGTACATGTATATCAAGATCAAACTAATGAGAGCACAGTTACATAATTTCAAATATTAAAATGGAATAAAAATCCAGTTCATTTTTTTAGGAAATCACCGACTTCCATCGCAAACGGAGTTAGTCGGTAATCCAGTGCAGACATTCGAGTGAAATGCCTGAATTGAATTAAAAGATCGAATGAAGTTGAGAAAAAAACCTATTTCAGTGTTGAATACGTACCTTTAGAGATGAACTTGGTGCAGAATTCCCTCTCGAAGTGTCGTTACCGAAGGAAAAATAAGAAATCGTCGAAGAGGAGCGTCGACAGCGAGAAGGTGAAATTTAAAGTGGGAACGGAAGTGCCGAAACGGTGAAAGTGTTCAAAAGTGGGCGAAATTGAGGAGATAAAAAAGCCGATGAAGATATGAATGAAAGCTCTTCTTGGAATGGAGTGGGAGGAACTTTCATTGAGGGTCTTTTAAGGAAGGGTTGTTGAATTTAAAAACGATGACCTCTGCAAGGCAGTGTAGTGGTGAGATAAGTAAAAGAAAACTTTTACTTTTGGTACAAAAAGTAGCTTAAACCGCTGCACTATGATATACGTGTATGTTAGTTTCCCATGGTTTCATCGTCCATAGCTTTATTTGATTAAAAAGTAACCGAAAATATAAGATAGAATTTGTACATACATAAATGCGTACGTATACGCAAATATGATGTAATTAAGATAATATAAAAAACCCAATGATATCAATAATGTTACAATGAAGCTATAATTAGAAAAAATATATTTTGAATATTAATAGGCCATTTTGCAATGAATCATCTATATATAGCTCGTGAGCCATCGAGTAATTCTTTCAATCGGAGATAGGATGCTGGATTTTTTTATTAAATACCAAATAAGCCATTAAATGCGATTTTCAGCGAAAAATAAACGAAATTACATTAATTTGTACTTCTATATAACCGAGAGTAATAACTTTATGTTTTTCTAGTGCTGTTAAAATATCTTGTCCCCCTGTTCTATGATAACCTTGCTGCTTAATCAAATCTTTAACGACAATCTCAACCATTATCTGAGAACAATAAAAATAAATATTTGTATAACTTCTAAGATAATGAACATGGAATCATAAGAAATTTTTTATGCAGTAAAATAGGAAATAAACTACTAAATCTTTCAGAAGAAAATATATCCATAGTTCCTTCGCTCTTAAACATACCCCGTCATAATCTGAGACCGAGTAAAAAAAAAAAAAATTGAATTTATTTAAAACAAGATTTCTTTGATTCGCGAGAGTTGTTGAAAGTAGTTTACGTTCTCAGCGAAAGAAGTGACGTCACTCCTTCAGAACGATCTAGACAATTTGGTAGCTAAATAAAAGCTTTCATTCTTCTTTAGGGTGTACAGAAGAAGACAGCCAATTTCAAGACAACGGCTCAAACTTACAAAAAAGGTCATCAAAACGCTGCGCAGGTAACTCAGATCTATCAGTAAAAGAAGAGAATTAAATAAACCGAGTGATGTAAGCATAGACGTCTTGGAACGACGAAAATATAATCTAGAAGGAGCTATTGAATTCTCTTTTTGTGGACCGAAAGGACCGAAATTCATGGTCTCAGAGGGATTAGACCAAGGAGTTGCAAAAGAGGAGATACAGCTACACAAGGTAACACTGTCTTCCGAATTCCACTGGATAATGAAAGAAAATGAGAGCCCAGGATAAGAAGTTCACACCGAACGTACGAATAGTGTAACTTGGAAGGGACTGCCAGGGTCAAAACAGAGAAAAAACTGCCGTAAAGTAGTTCTAAAGTTTCCAGAGGCCGCTAAACAGTAAGACATAAATTCCATCCAGCATTTAAAATTATAAATGGGGTAATAACTCGTTTATTAATAATAAGAGCTTACGATAAATAGGGATTTAAATTTAATATATTAAAATTAAATGTATTTGCACATTCAAAGGCGCAAATTTGCAGTAATGAATGAATTTACAATAATTTATCCTTGATTATCGAAGAGTTAATATTAGCAATGCCTGTGGTAAAAGTACACTCCTGTTTTCCTATCATTTTATTTATGTTTTATTATTTAGATGGAGCTCCATGAAATTAAAAATAAGCCTTGATCAGTGGAATTCACAATAAATATAAAGCTACTTTAATTCATACATTCAAATACCGGTCACCTTTGATATTTAGAAGATTATTTAAGGAATTTATGGGTTAAAATGGTCTTTCAGCAGATTTGTAAGCTGTGAAATAGAGTCTGATTCAATATAAAATAATCCGGATATGAAACCTTCTGCTTACATCAAATCATATGGATAAATTTGAATTTCCTGAACCTCAACTTGACCTTCTTTGTATTTATGAAAACATATCTGAACATGGGCGTACCGAGGGGGGGGGGCAGGGGAGGGTAGCTGCCCCCCCTGGATAGCCACCACTGGACCCTTCGATCTAGCTCCCTGCATCTAGCTTCGATCTAGCTCCCATACATTTAGCTGGCTAACTATTTGCATATGCAGAAGTACTGTTGGATTTATGAAATTGTAGATAAAGTAAAATGTATAGGCAAGTATGTTTTGATTCACATGTCTGGACCATATCCGTTTGACCTATATCGAGTGCGTAAACAAACGCATTACATGGAAGGACATGGGCATTTAGAAGTTGCACCTGCAAATAATTTCCGAGAAATACGTCTATTTTTAGACGCTGCAAAAACAATGGAACATGTAAATGCAAATTTATATTTATGTTGAATGTTTTATTTGCATTTCTGATTCCCCCCCCCCTAGGCCAAAAGCTGGGTACGTCCATGTATCTGAATATCAAAGCTTTGCATAATGTTGTAAAATCGAAAGTGGAATGAATCAGAGGTACTCAACCTTTTAAGATTATCTCAGCCAAGGATCTACTTGCTGAGTACCAGTCCCTGAAGCATAGAGACCGTCGAAAACATTCCATGTAACACTTAAAATATCCTCATTTTCCTTATTTGTAATCTCAGAGTCAGAGTCAACGCGGAATGTTTTTCTTCCACCATCGGCGAAGCGACGAAGAATTGTTTGGAAAATATTTCCTGAGAAACTTCGGAGGATTGGAATTCCATCTCCCGGAATTGTATTCGAGATGACAGCCAGCGATCATATGCGTCCAAAGGGACTTCCGCTCCTGCTAAAACATGAGGAGTAGATGAGAGAGCATTTAATTCAGTGTCCCAACATTGAGAGATGGATAAGGAAATCTCGGAGGTTTAGAGATACGAATATTAAGTGAAAGGGGGGAAGAGGATAAAAGTGAAAGGAAGAGAAACGTTTAAGCCCGTTTAAATTTCAAGGGAAAAGGGGATATGAATGGAATTTGAGAGAAGGAAGGAACTTTTGGAAGGTAATGAAATAGCGAAAAGATATGATAATATGTTCGTAAGAAAGAGGAACGTAAGATGAAAGGAGTGTGAAAGATGATAGGGATGAAAGAGAGTGAAAAAAGTTAAAGGAATATTTTAGGCAACTGAAGTGAGCGTAAAAGTATGAGGAGAGAGCGAAAGGGATGCGAAAAGGTGAAAGAAGAAGTGATGAAAGTGAAAGAGAGGAATGAGTAAAGGGGAGAAGGTTTAGGAGGGAAGTTGGGCGAGAAAGGATGAAAATTGCATGAGGATAGGAGAATAAGGAAATGCAAAGGAAAAGGACAAGAAGAGGGAATCCCATGTTGAAGGAAAGGAAATTGGAACAAGGGGAAATGGAATTAGGAAAAATCGAGAGGTGAGAAAGAAAAGTGGGAAGAATATCTATAAAATGAGGAAATATCGAAAGCACTCTTCAAAAGTAAAAGCGGTATCTTCCAAATCTGAGAACATTGCGATACGACAAAATAAAATCTAATTTGGGAAAGGAAAGAGAACACGATGAAAAGAAATCTTCAGTAGAACGTCGCAAAGCTATGGAAGCAATATGGAGAGATATTAATTTTAAAAATGTATGTCTTTGATGTTTTCAATATTCAATATGAAGATTAAATGTGAATTTTCCCCCACAATAAATTGGAATTTGTAAACGAAAAAAGTTGATATGTACGAAATCAATTATTCTTGTTTTACGACTATCCTACGTGCATATAATCATAGTAAACTATAATGATAAAAAAACGAACATTCTCTGAGGTTTTCTACTTTTTCACCGGAATGGAGCTGCAAAATTCCATGAAATTCCACTTTGATTGTAATAATGGCCTTTTCTTCTCACTATCCTATCTTGGCCATGTCATACAGTTCTCATATTTCTTCCAGAAACAAATATACAATCTTCAATTTTATCGGTAGCAGGCTATATTTCTTTTGAAGAATTAACATAGAAAAATAGTCATGCAGAGTCGAGACAAGACGCAAAAGAACGGAAATTAAATGAAAATTCTAATTTTTATCGTGGAATATTGTTTCCTAATCGAAATTTCGACAAAATACGCGTGAATTTTCCAAAATTGTTGAGTTTGTAAACAGCCAATCCTCCTGACGATCAATTCGATTGTTGAAGCTCATAAATTTTCCTGTATAGAAAGAATAGCTTGGATACTGTATTTTAAAGAGAATTTACGCAATGCACGACTGACAACTTGAATTTAATCTAGGTCTATATTCTCCGTTGAGAATCAACGGGCACTTCAGCTAGTATTTTAGTAAAATCTCATATACATTACAAAATTTCTCCGCGGTATTAAAAAAAAATTCCCTAAGAAGCATAAATGAAATCTCAATAAAAATCAGAAGTTTTCTAACGGTTGAATATAGAAATCTCTCATATAGATTTTCGACGGGCACCTTTCCCTATTCAACAGACTTCCTTCTGTATTCCCTACGTATCACCAAATAACTTTATCATACTACTTAATTTTTATAGTCTTCTACTTCATGGAACTTTTTATTGTTTCTTTTCAGTACATGTATTAATACATATCTACCATAAATTATTATCTAGAATTCGCTTTAAACTGGAGGCGTAACTGAATGAGAATTTCATGAATTAACAAAAAATAATCAACAAATACATCAATGAAAATTCTTAACAAGCCTTTATCATATGCTTTGGTGCATTGCATGCCGGGAAAAGCAATCCCTGGAAGATTTATGCAAATGATTTAAAAAACGCATTAAGGCACATTTCAAGACATCTCATAAAATCGCCTTAGGATACCACGAGAAAGGTCAAAAAATGCACAATGGGCAATGGAGCGTCGAAACAGAATTTGGGACTAAAGATGGGCTTTTTTGGAAGGTATTCCCTTAGAATCGACCTGTTCGCATAGGTATTATATTTTCAGAACCTCTCGCATGCTCTTTTCGTATTGACCTCTGAGTGGACGCAGGGCGTAGGAGGATGCTTTCGGGGAAACTCACGAGATAAAGTTAATGGAAGGTTTTTTCTGTGAAGAACACCGAAAGGGAGGATCCTAAGAAGGGTGTGCGTTATGGATTTCCCTTTCACTTTGCGCAGACAAAGTTATTTTATCAGTATTAACGCAGGTCGGAAGTGCGCCCATACAATTGGAAAACGAATCAG
Organism: Sympetrum striolatum; assembly: GCA_947579665.1. Lineage (NCBI taxonomy): Eukaryota > Metazoa > Arthropoda > Insecta > Odonata > Libellulidae > Sympetrum > Sympetrum striolatum. The sequence goes on from OX388350.1 coordinate 85,497,694, forward strand.
GTTTCAACGCCATAACGATCAATTTTATAATTGATACTTTTTACCCTTGAAGTGATATTTTCTATCAGTTAAATGTATGGTTTTGATCTAATAAACGAGAGTAAGACCTGATGATACAGGGAATGCGGCTCTTGTTTAAAATGGAGGGGAATTCAACTGGTTTGTATTCGATAAGATTTAACCGTACTTGCTGGAACGCCATTTCTTGGTTAGGGTTTGGTTGAAGATGGGTTATTCGTAGTTAAAATACACCGCAAATCAACAAATGAGAGAGAATTTTGGGTTAAACTACCTTTAAATTATTAAAATTTCTTAATTCATAATCAAGTTAATAGTTAAGTGCACTTGAGTGAAATGTCTCAAGAGAATGGAAGGATAGGTGTATTGCATCACCTTGCGACAAACAAAGGGGGATAGAAAGCACCGATGGTCAATGGAAAAGAGTTATAAGGGCGTCTTCTATTGATAAGGGAAAGGTTACGTTGCTTTATCCATTTGGAGGGAACGTGGTTTTATCCACTCATGTGATGGGATAGGTAGTAGTATTGTTGAAAGTGCTTCGACAGCTTAGGTCATTTCGCACATTGGCTCCCACCGGGATTCGAACCCGGGACCGCTTTCACCAAAGGCAAACGCGCTGTCCACATGACTATCCGGGAGCCTCTTGGGATAGGTATATATAACAGAAGACCGGAAAAATGATGAGATTATCATATGAGGTTTCGAAAAGAATACGATGATCAAGATGGAGTAGCAAATATGGAGAATTATTAAATACTTTACCTAGAAAAGGAATAGCGTGTTACGTAGGTAATAAATGAGGACTTAAAAGGTAATTAACGTAATCACGCTCTAGCACTCAGATTTTCCTCTATTACTCTTAAGGCCGTCATACACGGGGAAATATTTCCTGGAAATAATTTCCAGTTATGGCCGACACTCTTTCCTGATTGGTCGAAATTAGAACATGTTCTATTCTTGAAATATTTCCCCGTGTATGGCAGCCTTTATATTTAGTCTGTATTTCAGATATTCTGAATGCTTATGAGAAAATTTTCGATAAATATTCTTACACAATAATGAAGGAAATAAACCAGCATTAGAATTACCAATACAATCGACATGTAAGCATACGACGTGAGACAAGATTCAGGAATCAATCAACTAAAAATGTTAATCTCTATAAATACCAGAATTCAAACTTAGGTGGATGCAACGATAACTGTAAACAATTATTTAGCATATTTGCAATATCGTGACATGATTAGTAATGTATTTGTCGTAGCAGTAGAGATATCCATGGCATAATTTATCGTTTGAGTATTGCGTCAACGGAAGATTGTATTGGAAAGATAATGTGCCGAACTATTGCTATCAAGAAGAGGATGAATGGAATGATGCTTTTATCAGCCGACTTCCATCGGAAGCTTAATGGTGACGGTATATTGGTATCCCTTATTGGAAACGTGTTCTCATAAACCAAATTCTTATCTTTGTGAGCTATATTTTTAGGATCTCTTTTAGTTGGGATCAAATACCTTACCACTGAAATCTAATTTCCTTTGAAAAAGTGGATCCTTCCATATGCTGTGTATTTTAGAAATATCTATTAGCATTTTGGATCTGAATTATGAATTACGAAAAACAGATATAACGATGCATATTTTAGCCTTTAGAAATTTATTCGGAATACGAAAAATTGCATAATTAAAGCCTTTATCTAGATATAAAATTTGGATCGGTTTTAATTCACATATTTTATCGATACTTCGATTAGAGCATTTACAAAAATTATTCAAATTATTTAATAGAGCTCGCATAAGAAAAGTAAGTTTATTTAAAGCATTACTAAACATATTTATTACATTTTGACTTATTAATGAATAAGAATGTTATAAGAGATTAAAGAAATTTATTTTTTTATGAATGGAAATTTATCAATTTAGTAATTATTCGAATACAGGAAGTGGTTTCTATTTTTGAAATTTATACTAACACTTCCAATTTTTTAAATCTACTCAATCAACGCCTATTAGTAATTAAACCGTATTAAAGAGATACTGTAAGATAGAGCTGAGGTAATACGATTAAGATATTTGAACTATTTTAAACAATTTTTAACTATAAAATGAAGATTAATAATAGCTCTGTTTTTTTTAATGATACAGCGGCCTATGACTGTATATTAAAATAGCCTGGTTCTCTAGCTCTTTCTCTTATTGAAAAAGATCATTCACTTCCATACACCCGAAAAGAAGTTTTTGATGTGAATTCCACGGCTGCCCATTTCACAATCCAGTGTGAGGAAAGCGAAAAAGATTGTCATTCGCCAATATTTGGCAACGAATGTCTCTCGCAGAACACTCAGTGAGAAGGCGGTTGGCGAAAATGTGGAATGGAAATGAAAGATGTGAATTTTTCGAGTGATTTATCGGTGGTTTGCCCTTCGGAGAGAAACCACAGTTATCGAGCACGTGAGATTTACTTCAAGCTTTCTTTCCATTCAATGTTGAGATGTGTATCCGCGAACATAATTTTTCAAGGTGAAGTTATATTGATCGATTTTTTGGACCAAAGAAAATCTCTATATTCAGCAATTACATACGTTTCTATTAGGTAAATTAATGGAATTATACATTATGTATAAAAATGTATTATAATATATAGGTTCTGTCAAACTATACTCCCGAATCTAACGGAAAATGAAAATTTCAACATTTATCTCAATTTCTTGGCCAAGTTCTTCGTCAGTTCTACTTCAAGGCTGGCTTTTCGTTTCGCCCACAAGACAATTCTGACTGGAATTTCGTAACACTCTGTAGTAAGCCTCGTTTCTCTCTCCTAGCTCATGGCTATGATGAAAACGAGGGATTAGGTTTTGACTGGTCTTCGGGCTTGGTACTTTGTACAAAAATAAGCCTCTATAAGTGTCAGCTTCAAACTGGATTACCTTGAAGTCGCACGGTAAAGCTTTGCAATTTCACTCAATTACTACGCAGATAATTGTACGACTTTTATATTCCTAAAGACGTTGTGCAAACAGAGAAATTAAGGTTAACTTAAAGTTTGATGATTTATTTGGAAATATTTTTTATAGAATTCAGAGAAACAGCTCATTGAAACTGTCAAAATATGATAAGATTGACACATATTCACGGAGTTAGTACTTTTCCGCCGAAAGCTGAAAAGCGTTGCAATAGTTCGAGGCAGTCGAGAGCTCCTCGTCATTGAAAGCAGACGGAAATGGGAGTCTCTTGAAGCCGAGCATTTATGTCTCACTTAATTTTTAACGAGTACTTCAAAGTGACTCGAAGCGGAAAGTCGTGCATGAAATTTCACGGATGCGTTCACGTGATGATTGAAAGGATTAAAGGCGGCGACTGAATTAAATTCACCGAAATTTAATCGGCTTCCGAAACTTAGTCGGAGAAATTTATGCGATAATCATCTTAACTGGCCAAAGCTCCCTTTTTCGAATTTTCGAAAAAATCCTGATACTTTCTCCAGTATATAAATTAGAAGCAGGTACGATGTGAAGGTCTTTCTGCGAAGATCTATTAAATAATTACTGAATTCCTAAAAATCACCTTCAGTTTATGAATATTCAAAACTCCGTTTTAGGACTCAGGACTTACAAGAGAAGTGTTACTCATAGAGTCATTGTGCTCCTCTTGCGTGGACATGTTCCGCTTATAGCATTCTGGCTCAGTGAGGGAAGCAATGGCAAACTACCTCACTCCTCATCCTGCCTATTGAACCTCATTCCTCTCTGCAAGCTCTTAGTGGCTTGTGGCAGAGGGAATGAAGCACCAACCGGCCTTTGGTATGAATACCTTACAGACAGTAATTGCATTATCCAAAATGATCATCGCCCTTGTGTTTGTTCGCCATGAAAATATCCTTAACTTATGATTAAAAATGATTAGTGGGCTCACCATTATGTTGAAAGAACTCTTCAGACGAATCAGAAGTCAGTAGATGTTGCAGAGGTTATCGCTGAAATTAGAAGAAAAATAATTAATGCCTCTTCGTTTGAGAGCTATGATTTCCCTTACATGCTATCACCTCACAAGCAACTTACTGCTATTAAATTAAGGTATTCCCTTAAAAGGGGACTGGTGACAATGGACGAGCAAGCGGCGTCATCAACGATCTTGTGGAGGACTTAGGGGAGTGGCTTTCTTGGGGGAAGACAAAGAGAGACGGTGTATAAGAGTGGATAATGAAGAGGTGTTTTATGGCCCTTAGGGCAACGACCCATCTCCTCGACGACCGAAGCTTAGGTGGTGACTTCTCTGCTAATTAAGTCCTTCCCTATGCGTGGGACTAATAATCTACGCAGTTTCAGCACCATTCTATAGATTTTATTTTAAATGAACGGATATTTCCTTAATGTTTGCGCTAAAGATATCTCTTCTTAAACGGTTTCATATTAGAGTAATATCATAGAGTCATTCTGATAGAGGGCAAACCATACAGGAAAAAAATGAGTTTCCTCATTCTTTTTATCACCGATATCACCATTGCGTATCTTTTCGTCGCCCAGGCACAGATGCGAACAAGGTAACCTAGGCTTGAGCTGATCGCTTCCTGCGGTTTAAGGATTAAAACATGAACACAGCTCAGAGCTAAACCATAGTTAATCTATGGTAGTATATAGCGTAAAGCTAAAATTACTCCAACAAATTAATTTGCGTTCACATTAAATATAGCATTAGAGAATATAAAGATAAGGATGTAACTGTTATGATCTGAATCACAATAGACGTATCTTAGAATAAACATCCACGGAATTACGTTCCACAAAATATTTTACTGAAAAACATCAATTTTAATATTTTAGCCTATCGTAGCATGTGTACTAATTGGTTCAGAAGGGTTTAGCAATTTTACTCAACCTCTCAATATGTTTTTCCAAGAAAACGTTTTATGTAAAATACTGAAATGAAATCTCAAGTGGAATTCTGAAATATAATCTTGAGGAACGGCCCTAAATTCTTTGTGGCAGTCCATCAGGGTAAAACAACGACTAATTCAACTTAACGAGGACTGACAAAAGTGTTAAATTGCAGTAATCAATGTTTAATTTCATTCACCAATCCCTAAGTAATTGGAAGTACACAAAAACGAAAACTTATAAATTACAGAGTTATCTGTAATAAAAAATTATCAACATTTTTGAATTAATTAATTTTAGAAGCATACATCAAGGAAAGATTAATGCAAGGATATTAATTCACGCTGAAATACAAGCGAATGATCGAACTAAAATTCAATACCTCAAGAATCTCAAAGATCTAGGGAAAGGTAGTCATGAATTTAAAATAAAACCTCGAAGACAAAGAATGGACAGCTAAGTATTCTTTTCTCGATAGAGGTATTTCTGAGTGGAATAAGTTACCTGGATCACTCTTAACCCATTACTGGCCACCGTAATTTCGTACCGTACGAAATTTCGTACGCTAAACAAGGAGGTAAACAAACCGGTGCCGTGACGCGATGTGTCATTGCATCGAGTTCGCTAGCTTATTATTTTTGAGGGAAAGGTAAACCATTCACCCGTGCCGCCTGGCTTGGGGCTGCGCCACTTTCCCTCCATTTCCCACGCAGTCAGATTTCGTCTAGGTTGGCGCGCGACGCAAAATACCACGCCGGTGAGTATTCGTTTATTTTTTATTGGTAAAACTAATCTGAATTCTGTTCCTGAGTGTGTTACTGGCTTGTTCAGACCATAAACTACATGTATAAGTGGTCATTTGATGAAAGGATATAATAATGTCAGTCAGGCATGTGGTTTTTGTTGACTGTTCGAAATTTCGTACGGTGGCCGGAAGGGGGTAAAAAATGTGGTATTGTTTGCAGGTACAATTTGAACAGGGATGGCGAGGCCGTTGTTAATATATTGGAGCAACTTGACGAATAGGATGAGCTGGCCAAGGATATTTCCGAAATGGACGCGCTTGAGTTCGTTTTATTCCCACCAAATGACGGCAATGACTCTGATCAAGACGATGCACATAGTGAAGCAGGGCCAGATGACGTCACCAGTATTCGCGATATTGGGAAGGGAGTTTTAGCAAAGCCTATTGAAGTTAGGGGACTGCGATCTCGAGATAACCTTCGGCCGATCATGAGAGCTATAATTGTAGACACCAGTGGTTCTGAAGACAACACACTGGATTCAGAAGAATATGAGCCCGTATGAACCTCCCGCTAAGAAAAAAAAGGACGAAGAAAACGTCTCAAAGACAGAATAAAACGTCTCAAAGACAGAAGAAAACATCCCAAAGCAAGAAATCAGTCACAAGAAAATGGACTAAAACTACCCTACCTACTACTACCGCGGATGGGCGGTATGAATACATTCGATCAACAACGTGCCATATATCGAATCAAAATCCGAAAAAAGTGTTGGTACTGGCCCTTGATCAGGTTCTTGCTAAACGGCAGTGTTGTAAACGCTTGAATGCTGTTCCTGTACAAGGAAAAAGATATTTCTCTTTTAGAGTTTATCCGAAGAATTGTAATTGCTTTACTATCAACCCCAACCCTGCCGAGCAAACCCGGACCCACCCACCCCAGTTATTCCTAAAAAACGGCTCTTATACCTCCAGAAATTCGTATTGACGGTATTGACCATCTGGTTGATGGTATTGAGAAACCGAGGCGTTGTGGAAATTGTCAGAAGACTGCTTCATTTTACTGTATTAAATGTAATATACTACCTCACCCAAAGGGATGCTATGTCGCCTTTCACACGCGCTAAATTCATGAAAGAAAACAAGGTCACGTGATTTGAAAATGATTAACAATGTGATTTGAAAATTGATAACACAGTGAGTTTAATTGTTCTTGATTACTTGGTAAGTATTATAGCGAAATTCACTTGAAATCCTTAAGATATGATTATGTAAAACGCGCATAATGGACTTTTCTGCTGATTTATAAAAAAATAGTCTGTTTTACTACCATGTATAGTTTTTTAAAAATGTTAATAAACATCATGACGTTCAATTTGTATATTTTACCCCCTTACGGCCACCGTACGAAATTTCGAACACGTCCAAAAACTAAGATAACGCAAAAAATTTGGATTTTTCAGGACATGTATCTATTAAACAGTCCCATAACGTCTAAAAATTTAAATAACATCAAAATTTATCATATAGGAAAAAACTGCCGCCAGGCTTACAGCCTACCTGCAGTTGGCGCTATAACAATAATAATATTTAAGTCTCAGCGCGAATCTTTGCAGGCAACTAAGGAATACCTACTTCTCTTTGAGAAATTGTAATCATCCGAGATAGAAAACGTGGTCCTACATTTCGCAGGATCAGCTCACAAATACAGCTCAGTGAATCTATTTCCATAGTCAAATTAGCTGATCTATTCTTAGGCTTCCACAACTTTTCCTATTCGACATATAATTCCAAATGAGAGCACGGAACTGATCGCTTAGAAGGATTTTAATTGGCTCAAAGACTCATGAAAGTAGTATAAGCCCTACCTTGGCGATGGTGATTAAGAAATTACGTAACAGGCTTAAGCAATACCCCCACCCCTCCCCCACCCCCTCCCCGACCTCCCCCACCCCCTCCCCGACCTCCCCCACCCCCTCCCCCACCTCCTCCCCCATCCCCATCCCCCCAACCCAACACATTGCGGAAAAAAAAAATCTTGAATTAAAATTTAGAATTAAAATCTTGAATCGGCATGCAAATACATTGAAATATACTTAAAAATCTTGAATTAATATCTTGAATTAAAATTTAGAATTAAAATCCTGAATTTGTATGCAAATACATTGAAATATGCTTAAAAATCTTGAATTAATATCTTGAATTGAAAGCTAGAATGCAAATACATTGAAATATACTTTAAATAATTAACGTAGTATAGGAGATTGAACTACATTTGGTACTTTTCAAAACTAAAACAAGATAAATGAAATAATTCCGGTTAAAGGCGTATAAAAGAACTGACAATCATCGAGACTTGTAACAAATAATATTAAAATTCATTTGAGTGATTGCAAGAAAATAACTTACCTATTAACATGGAGAGTATTACAAGGGCCCTTATGAAATAAACTTCTCGAGAATAATTTAGAGAAAATATATTTTAGGCGTATTGAGCCGGAGAGGATATGACGTTTTGCTAAGGCGGTGAGACAGCGCTGGTTATATCGTTAGGTGGCGACGCTGTGAAGAAATAAAAGCCTTCGTCACACCTTCTACGTAGGCTATTAGAGGGTCTATTCTTATTTTCCATGAAAATTTTAAAATCCCAACGTCCCAAGTCATTCACCCTTCACGTAAATGCGGATATGTATTCCGGGCTCTTCTCGAAAATATCTTGCGTCTATTACTTAGGCGTGGGACCCTGAGGAGATGTGTGTTATGTGGCCATCGCGAGTTGTCTCATTAAAACTAATAATATGGTCACAACTATGGAATGTAAAAGAGAAACTATGGAAACTCGCGATGTTTTTCAAAAATCGCAACAAGGGTTAAGTGCCCCGGCGCGCGTTGTCTCATTAAAACTATTAATATGGTCGCAACATTACGGATATGTATTTGGGGCTCTTCTCGAAAATATTTTGCGCCTATTCCATTAGCGTGGAACCCGAAGGGTTAAATGCCCGGCGCGCGTTGTCTCATTAAAACTATTAATATGGTCACAATTATGGAATGTAAAAGAGAAACTAAGGAAACACGTGACGTTTTTCAAAAATCGCAAACGGTGGGATTTGATTCGCCACCCCTTTTGGAAGCCAAGTGTCCAACACATAAATTATTATGTAACACGAAAAGGAGACGGGTGGAGAATTTCGACACACTCCCTTATGGTTACAAACGCCAGCGCACCTGTTGATCGTGTGCATGTGAGGACGTTGTATATATCACGTAAATATCATAATTAGTGTGTAAATATTGTAAATACTCTGTATATATTTTCCCTCTCGCGGATTGCAACCTTGTCGTGGTGAGAAGGCTTACACGTTCCAATATTCCGTAATTAATTATGGTAGGAACCAAACCAATACCAATCCTTACAATTAGATGATTAAAATTTTTGAAACACCTCCGTGAACACGCACAACTTACCGTAACGGAGTCTTATAAAATCCTAGTAATTACATCACAGGCCACACTATGAATATGGATCTCTGCATGAAACATCCATTTGGCGCTATAATTGCGGGTCCCAGCTCTTGCGGGAAAACTTTCTTTGTAAGCAGACTTCTTACTCATAAATTGTTCGATGTAAACTTTCAATCCGTCGTTTGGTGTTATTCAGAATGGCAATCATTCTATGATACTCTAAAAGACGTGAAATTTGTCGAAGGGTTGCCAAACGTGAAAGATTTTCCACACACAAACTCTCCTACGCTAATTATTATAGATGATTTGATGAAGGAAGCAGACGGGCGAGTAGTAGATTTGTTTACCAGGGGATCTCATCATAGAAATCTTAGCGTAATTCATCTTACGCAAAATCTCTTTCATCAAGGAAGAGGGGCACGCGATATTTCGTTAAACACTCACTACATTGTTTACTTTAAAAATCCTCGTGATCGCAGCCAAATTTTTCATCTCTCAAGACAACTGAATCCAGAAAGTCCTAAATTTGTTCAAGAATCTTATAACGATGCGACTGAAAATCCACACGGGTATCTTTTTATCGATTTGAAACAATCAACACCTGACATCTATCGTTATCGTACGGAAATTTTCCCTGACGACGACTTCAACTACCTTTACGTATCGAAAAAGTAAACTATAAAACCATGTGCAACGACATTTCGTAATCACTTGATGCGATGTCCCGAAATCTGTCTAAACACTCGGATACGTTACGCCTTCTTACTCGTTGCTCTCCAACTCTTCGTAAACCGATATTAGAAGCATCAAATTCCGGCTTGATTGGGATCATCTGTGAAATCGCAGACAACACGCTGAAAGGTGTCGTACCGTTAACTCCCACGCAGAAAAGACGGTTGGGGCGGCACAAGAAGATTCTAAGGAAGATCGCGGAAAAGACGGGGTGTTGGAAAAAGAAAAAGAAAATCATCGTTCAGTCCGGCGGATTCATTTTACCCTTACTCTTACCTATCGTGACAGGACTACTCTCTAATCTAGTAAAATAATGGAGCATGCGCGAAAAATGGTTCTCGTGCCACAGGAGACGATAAACCGTATGAAAAACTCTACACCCAATATGACAGACGTGACTGAGATGGTTTCCACTCTCGATCGCGAAATGGAAAAAATTTTACGAATGGCGAAAATATCGGATCATGAAAAATGGAACCTTTACAAACAATGTTTGCAACGTTTTCTCTATTTTTCTGACGAGGAGAGAAGACCCACATCTCTTTCATTCTCGGCAAGCGACGGAATGAACAAGGTTAAGGAAGAGCATGTCGATGTAAACGGAGGTGACGATAATGCATCAGATCGTATTCGTTCTGAGATTGTTGCATCTGTCCCTAAAAAGTTTGAGAAAAAAGCACGATTACTAGTCGAACGTATGTTATCGTGCGAAAAGATTAAATGGGATGAGACGGGGGCTATAACCATAAACGGAAATAAGTTGGCCGGAACGAATATCATAGACTTGGTTGGAGACTTGATGAGAAAAAGAAAAAACTTTTCTCCTATGGGATTGACTCAATTTCTCGATTCTCTAAGAGAAATCAACATTCCACATGAATTTATAGGGAACGAGGACCACTTGAGGTACATTAAGAACGTTTCCTCGAACAAGGAAACATCTCCTTTACCATCGCATTTGGAAAGTGCGCCAGCCTCTAATCCACGCTTTGCCATTCCAAGGAAGTCCCCGCGATGGGTCCCATATCGGTTCAAAAGTTAAACAAGAGAATCGTTAATCGATTATCCAGAATTTATTACGATCCTGCACATCCCGCATCTTTTTCGAACGCGGAGAAATTATGGAAAGCAGTGAAACCTGAGATTACAAAGGAGCAAGTTCGTAGATGGCTCGAATCGGAGGACTCGTATACTCTTCATAAACCGATTCGAAGAAATTTTCCGCGTAATAGATACATCGTGGATAACATTGACGACTTGTGGCAAGCCGATTTGAACGATATGCAAGATTTAAAGTCTGAAAACGCTGGATATACTTACATTTTGACCGTCATTGACGTTTTTAGTAAATATGCGTGGGCGATTCCTATGAAAAGTAAGACGGCATCGGATGTGATCAATGCATTTAAGAAGATACTCTCGAAATCTAAAAGGAAACCTTTAAAGTTGCAAACAGACAAGGGAAAAGAATTTATGAATTCTGCATTTCAAAAATTTCTCAATACGAAAGACATTGTCTTCTATCATACAAATAACCCCGACATCAAAGCGTCAATTGTCGAAAGACTGAATAGAACTTTAAAAGCCAAAGTATGGAGGTATTTCACGAAATATTCGACTCACAAATACATCGACGTATTACCATTCGTGTTGGAGTCGTACAATAATTCCATACACTCTTCCATAAAAATGTCTCCAGCATCTGTAAACGAGATGAACATATACAAAGTGTGGCAAAATCTTTATGGAAAAGAAAAATCCATTCATAAGAAGAGGAAGAAGACATCAAAATATGAAGTCGGAGATCATGTTCGTGTAACTAAAGAAAAAGTTCCGTTCACAAAAGGATACAAATCAAATTGGAGTATAGAAATATTCAAAATAGAAAAAATTATACACCGAGATCCCGTCGTTTACGTTTTACGTGATTTAGCAAATGAAACATTAGAGGGAACTTTTTACGAGTATGAAATACAAAGAGTTCGCTTTTCAAAATCCTCCGCCTTTAAAATCGATAAAATAATTAAAACACGAGGTGTTGGCGTTAGAAAGGAGTCGTTAGTCCAGTGGAAAGGATATCCTTCAAAATTTAATTCGTGGGTTCGAGCTACCGATATAAAAAATTTGTAATGGAATTTTATCTGACTTTACCGAGCAATAGCTCCATGGGTGTTTTTAAAGACAATACTACAACGAGATTTACGACACTCCTCCCGAAGACTATATCTCTCGACGGTTCGTGGGAATGCGGTCTTGTCGAAATACACTTTCCCATGACGTTGGAAAACGTGTATGGTAACAATCGAGAAATAAGAATACACTCTGACTGTAGTACGGAACCGAACTCGACCGAACATGGTAATACAAATCCTACGGATCAGAAATTTTGTGATAAAATTCCCCCGGGACATTACGAGTCAATCGGAGAGTTGGTGATAGCTGTTAATAAAGTGTTATCATCGGCGGATCTGGAAGAAAAAATTGTCTTGTCATGGGAATCAGGTCGCAGGGTCACAATACATTCTGGAGCAAAAGCGTCGCTGTATGTATCTGAGTTATTAGCATTGCAGCTAGGATTTGAACCTGGAATAGACCTAGTGCATCAACGGAAATCGATTCGTAAACCCAACATCTCACTGGGGTATCCATCCCAAATTTATGTCTATTGTGACATTGTCGAACAGCAGCTCATAGGAGATGTTTTTTCTCCTCTTATGAGAATCACCAGTTCTACCGCCAATTTAAATAATTTTGGGCAAGATGTCGTTCACGTGTTTTCGAGGCCTTTTTACCACCCCATCATGAAAAGAGAATTCGAAACCATTGAAGTAGACTTAAGAACACACTCTGGCGATCCTCTCCCATTTCTCTATGGGACATCGGTGGTAATACTACACTTCAGAAGAAGCAATGGTTCGCATAAGTAATGAAAATAATGATCCTTATATGCGATATTATTTAGAGCAGACAGGATCGGGAGTTGGAACAGTTTACACGGGTGTTAACTATCAAAAAGGTAGTGGAATAGGTAGTTTTCTCGGAGGATTATTCCGGTCGGTATTTCCTCTACTTAAAACTGGAGCTAGAGCGGTTGGAAGGGAATCGCTCAAGATGGGGGCCAATGTCTTAAACGACGTGATGAGGGGTCAGGAGCCTGTAAACACAATTCTTCGTCGAAGGGCACAAGAGGCTGGCGAAAATTTGAAAGCAAAAGCTGAAAACAAAATAAAACAGCTTTCTGGTAATGGTTATAAGTTAAAGAATACATCGAGAAAACGACAGTCTGTAATCAGAAAGCGCGGCGAAAAGACACGCGTCCGCCCTGTAAAGAAACGAAAACTTAATCCAGAGGATATATTCGGATAAGATGTCTTTTCTTCACCACAACTCTTGCGAATGCACCAAATCAGAGTTAGACTTGTTCTCTCTTCCACCCACTCAAACTAGTATAGAAAACGGTCAGTGGGTGCATTATAAACCGGTTTCCTCTTTATCTGACGATGCACCATTAGAATTTGTGGTTCCCGGCCATGGCGATGAGTACATTGATTTATCGCACACGTTAATCAACATCTCAGCATGCATAACGGGGGTAAAGGATGAGGAGCGGGATATTTTATACGGACCGGTTAATCTTTGGCTACACTCGCTATTTTCTCAGATCGACGTGTTTTTAAATCAGAAACTCGTGACACCCCCTAGTCATGCGTATCCATACAGAGCATACATCGAGACTCTTCTCAATTATGGCCCTGCAGCGAAAACCTCACACCTCACGAGTGCATTATGGTACGGTGATACACCGGGATTCATGGACGATTGCGGAAACAATGTAGGTGCTGGAGTTAGACGTGCATTCACGTCTGCCGGTAAGGAAGTGGAACTCATGGGGCATTTACATTGCGATTTGTTTAATCAAGAAAAATTTCTTCCAAACGGTGTTGAAATGCGTTTGAAAATGGTGAGATCAAAGAGCGGATTCAATATAATGTCATCGCGTCAATTGGAAAGTGTAAGAGTGAAAATCACCGATGCGTCGTTACTAGTGCGGAAGGTGAAAATAAGCCCTTCCGTATTAATAGCACATTCGCGGGCGCTGGAGAAGGCGACAGCAAAATTCCCTTTAACTAGGGTCGATATCAAAACTGTGACAATTTCCAAGGATGTGCAGAGTAAGACACTTGATAACATTTTCTTAGGACAAATGCCTAAGCGTATCATCATCGGGTTCGTTTCCAATTCAGCATTCAATGGTGATATTACCAGAAATCCGTACAATTTTCAACATTTTGGATTGAATTTCCTATGTCTGTATTTAGATGGATATCAAATCCCGTCAAAGCCTTTACAACCTGATTTTTCTGGATCGGGTCATTTTATTCAATCTTACCACACATTATTCTCCGGTACTGGAATTCATTTTCAAGATGATGGAAATGCCATTGCAAGGGAGGATTACCCTCGAGGTTACTTTCTTACGGCTTTCGATCTATCACCCGATCTCGAGGCAAGTGGTGGACATTGGAGTTTGCAGAAAAATGGAAGTTTGAGAATGGAAATCAGATTTGACTCTCCTTTGCTGGAAACAATAAATTGTATCGTTTATGCAGAGTTTAATAACATTCTGGAAATAGATCGACATCGCAATGTAGGAGTCGATTATAGCAGTTAGTGTACATCGGTTCGATATTCGACCGTTTATAAACTCCTCGCTCCTCGATATACATTTTCAGTCACCACCGAAAATCCACGCACGACAATGTTTGTGTTCATAGTTGATTTTCAAGGATTTCAGAATGGGAAAAATTTTATTGTAAAAGAAATTTCCATTTGCAACGTTGGGTATCGTGAAACGAAAACATGGTCAATCCGATCATCCTTTCCCGAAGAAAGAAGAAATAGTGCGGAGCGTGTCCAAGACCGTTGGCTAACGCAGAATCATCACGGGATCGAATGGAACGACGGAGAGACCGATCAACAGGATGTAGAGTATATACTCAGATTATTCACTAAAGGCGGGGTGGTTTTCGGGAAAGGTCGTGAAAAGTGTTTGTATCTGAGTGAACTCTTGGCACCACAAGTCGTCTATGATTTAACCGATCTTGGGTGTCCGTCTTTGAAAAAGTTGAAGTATGACGATGAGTTTGATTATTCATGGTGCTGGTGTTTTCCTAGACACAATAAATCACATTTTCAATGTTCTAAAAAGAACTGTATCAAATTGGCAAGCTGGTTTATGGGAAATGGTAGAGCTGAACTCGGATCTTCTTCATTCCGTTTTCAATCTTTTAAAAAATTTCCACATCCAATGAGAATCGACGAACATGATATGGTTGATTCGGGATTCTTTTATTCCGGACTTGGAGATATGGTCGTGTGTTATTCGTGCGGTATTGGGATCGGAGGATGGGGAACAGATGACGATCCAAGGAATGAACATATGCGCGCAAACCCTCTCTGCCCTATCATTTCGTGTGCCAGTCCAGTGAAGAAAGCAGTGTGAATATATTTAAATGTAAATTAATGTATTTTTAAAATGGATTATTTCTTTCTGTAAATTAGTATCGATAATAAATAAATCTACACTATGTCTTTTGTGTTATTTACTCGTTGAACGTCTTCTAACAAAGAAATATGAACTCGATGCAGATAGCAAGTGCTCTAGCCGGTAATTCATGTACACACCGTTTCTTTCGAGGAGTTTATCCTGCTGATAAATTACCGCAGAGTTTTAACTACCCTGCTTCATTTGTTGTAAATACAGATCCCTCGACCAAAGGTGGGAGTCATTGGATAGCCATTTTTATCGATGATAAAGGAAGGGGGGATTACTTTGACAGTTTTGGGATAACACCGTTTGTGAGGGAACATACAAAATTTATGAACAGCGTGTGTACTTCGTGGGAGTGGAATAAAGTAAAACTACAGGGGTGGGAGAGTAATGTATGCGGTAACTACGCTGCGGTATTTCTATATTATCGAAGCTGTGGACGTGATATGAAACAGTTTGTAAAATTATTCAATTCGTTCAGGTCCGTAGAAAACGATGAGAAAATCAGGAAGTTATATAATCAAGCATTTAAATGTTGTTCTATTCGGGGTAAACCCAATAACTTATGCTTCCAAATCTGTCGAGGATTGAGAGAGGAATTTTGAAAATGGGTATTTTCACCATCGCCGTAGGGGTTTTCTTTTCTTTCTTTCTCCCTCTCTGCTTTCGGTATTTAAGCACGGTTTCAGATGGGGACTTTAGTCTATTCTTGTCATGGAGTCATTAAGAGAAGTTGAAAAGGTTCGTGGTCATCCATATCAACGCAAGGCGATGTCACCGGCGGGGGGAAGGACCGGCCATTACCGGGCATCGAGTTATCTCCCTTCGACAACTCAGTCAGCACGAGAAAACAACATGGGAAGGAGTAGTAGAAAACGGCATCTACTTATAATGCAACAAATCTTCAACGTCAATGAAAGCGGTTCTAAAAGGGTGATAGTAGGAATAGATCTCATGAACCATTGTGATCCCTGTGTGAAGTTGGAGAGGAATGGCGATATCGGTGTTTTTCTCAAGCGCGCTGATTTGAGAGCACTCGTTGACGAAGAAGAGGTGATTGAAAAGTTTTTCCACGAGGGCGAGTTTGAGAGTAAAGATAATCCAATCGGAGGACTTTTGTTACATTATAAAACCATTTACAACCAAAAAGTTATTGTGATCGAAGATTGTGAAGCTAAAGCCCGAGTTCATCTAGCGCAATGTTCGTGGAACGGTTTAATAAGGTTTATACGCCCGATTACTCTTGGTCTCGAAGAAAGAGAGTTGTGGAAACCTTTCGTGGCGAGGACTCTGTCTTTGCACTTACAAACTATCTCTATGTGTTACCAAGAAGTGGAGGGTGATAAAGACATAGACGAGTGGATAGTGCATACGCCATTAGAACCAATGGTAAATGAAAAGGTTCCTACGACTTTAAATTATACATCGTTCGTTGCCGAGGTGAATTCAATACTTGGTACGAATGGTGGTAAGGAATATGTAAAAGATGAAATGAGATATATATATAATAAAAGCATTTATTAAAAAATATATACATGAATTCAATCAAACGATGAACCCTTGGCTTCCAAAAGGGGGCGGAGATTCGAAACCCCATGTTGTGAAGGTTTCTCTCTCGCCATTCACCCCTTCTTCCTCTCCGTCCTCATCCTCTACATCCACCACCTCTATCGGGGGAGGTGTGATTCTCCTCCTCCTAGGTATAGGTAAAACTACCATTGTAGGCTTTCCCGCTTTGACCTCTTCCCGCTCCTCCTCCTTCTTCTTCTTTGCAGCCGGTGCGTCCTCCTCCTCCTCCTCCGAAGAGGATGGCCGTCGTTTTGCTATTCTTCTCCAATATTCAGCTCTCTCGAACAGCACGTCAATAGTTCCAGAGAAGTGACACCTCTTCTATCCATTTCCAGGAGTTGTCGGGCTATAGATATCGGCGTCATATTCTCTCTCTCTCTCTCAACTTTATTCTTACTTACTCCTCTTATTTTAAACCAGAGATATATATATACAGTAAAGTTTGCATACCCCAAACCCTTATTGCGACTTTTGAACCGCTCGTTAGATATTTGTGGGAAGAGATCGGAATAAACATTTCGGAATACATATCCCTAATTACAGGAAGGGTGAAAGACTTGAGACGTTGGAATTTCAAAATTTTCATGGAATATAAGAATAGATCCTCTAATAGCCGTCTACGAAGGTGTGACGCGGGTTCTTATTTCTTCACAGCGTCGCCAGCAAATGGTATAATCGTTAGGGTCGCTGTCATACTCTCACCTTCTTAATAGGTTAGCAAAATGTCGTCACCTATGGGTCCACACGCCTAAAATATATTTCCTCTAAAATGTTCTCGAAGAATTAATTTCATGAGAGCCCCTTTCACGCCTAAGTAATATACGCAAGATATTTTCGAGAAGAGCCCGGAATACATATCCGTAATGTTGCGACCATATTAATAGTTTTAATGAGACAACGCGCGTCGGACACGACCCCTTGTTGCGATTTTTGAAAAACATCGCGAGTTTCCATAGTTTCTCTTTTACATTCCATAGTTGTGACCATATTATTAGTTTTAATGAGACAACTCGCGATGGCCACATAACACACATCTCCTCAGGGTCCCACGCCTAAGTAATAGACGCAAGATATTTTCGAGAAGAGCCCGGAATACATATCCGCATTTACGTGAAGGGTGAATGACTTGGGACGTTGGGATTTTAAAATTTTCATGGAAAATAAGAATAGACCCTCTAATAGCCTACGTAGAAGGTGTGACGAAGGCTTTTATTTCTTCACAGCGTCGCCACCTAACGATATAACCAGCGCTGTCTCACCGCCTTAGCAAAACGTCATATCCTCTCCGGCTCAATACGCCTAAAATATATTTTCTCTAAATTATTCTCGAGAAGTTTATTTCATAAGGGCCCTTGTAATACTCTCCATGTTAATAGGTAAGTTATTTTCTTGCAATCACTCAAATGAATTTTAATATTATTTGTTACAAGTCTCGATGATTGTCAGTTCTTTTATACGCCTTTAACCGGAATTATTTCATTTATCTTGTTTTAGTTTTGAAAAGTACCAAATGTAGTTCAATCTCCTATACTACGTTAATTATTTAAAGTATATTTCAATGTATTTGCATTCTAGCTTTCAATTCAAGATATTAATTCAAGATTTTTAAGCATATTTCAATGTATTTGCATACAAATTCAGGATTTTAATTCTAAATTTTAATTCAAGATATTAATTCAAGATTTTTAAGTATATTTCAATGTATTTGCATGCCGATTCAAGATTTTAATTCTAAATTTTAATTCAAGATTTTTTTTTTCCGCAATGTGTTGGGTTGGGGGGATGGGGATGGGGGAGGAGGTGGGGGAGGGGGTGGGGGAGGTCGGGGAGGGGGTGGGGGAGGTCGGGGAGGGGGTGGGGGAGGGGTGGGGGTATTGCTTAAGCCTGTTACGTAATTTCTTAATCACCATCGCCAAGGTAGGGCTTATACTACTCATGAAGTTCGAAGGCACGATAAAATGCGGCATATAATGGAAGTGAAGTCTTATGGGGATTAATTGAAATAAATTGGATTAAAGTTGAGCTTTGGGGTGTAAAAGGAGTGAAATAAGATGAAAGCAAAGACAATGGAGATATGAGTTGTTTATTTTTGAAAAGTTTACGTAACACTCCTTAAGTAGAGATTACCGGTGAGAAAATGTTGAGAGAGAAACAAGATTATGATCAGGTCTTGCTCAACTGTACTCCTTGCCAGGTGTTAAGAAATAACTTGCATGTACTACCACTTCTAAAATTGAATTGCTCTCTTTTTGAAATACGTAATGTATTTTAGTCAATGAAATCAAAAGTTCACTGAAAGAAAGAATTGAAAATTTTTTTCCTAAGAGATTCTTATTGGCTTATAATCAGAGTAAAGAGTTGAAATATTATCATAGTTTTGAAATATGTACTTGGATATACAATTGGGACGTTCGCCTCAATGTCTGCGTTCGATCTCCCAAGTGGACTCATCTGTGCAAAATAAACGCACCTTTAAAAATATTAATCTAACTCTAAATAAAAACAGTGATGCTACGATGATCGTAATGAAAGTAGTTGATTGAATAGGGGTTATGTTACTACTTTATTATGGTTTATTTTTATTTAAAATCGATTCGCATATTTGGAAGTACCCACAGAACATCGTATTTAAGATAGATATTTCATTAAAGAACTGATATATTGTGATTGAAGATTGAGAACGGTGAAAATAAAACAAAACTTCAATCAAATTCTTCTATCTGTCTATTTTCACCGTTCTCAATAGCTCCCTACCACAAAGTTACGCCTGATTCAATTGAAGTGATTGAAGATACAAAATATAACAGTTTTGAAGAAATTATTCCTGTTTTGAGAATGTTTATGTTAAAAATAACAAAAAAACTGTTAAATAAATAGAAGGAATACATTAGAGAGGATGTTAAGAATAAGGTTTAACAAATACTTTTTTCCACAGATTTATTTGCAAAACGACCGGTTTCGGCACAGATCGGCCATCTTCAGGTAAGGAAGTTACATACAAGAAAGCTTATATAGGTAAAAATGAGGGGTAAGGTGGGTGTAAAGAAACAAAGCATTTTGAAAGGGTAGGGAGAAGGGGGGGAGAGGGTGGAAAGGAAGGGTTAGGTCTTGTGAGAACTATCCGGGGGGTAAAGGTTGGTCTTATCTTGGAGAGAGCTTTTTGGGAGAGTACAAAGAAGTAAGGGAGAGTAAGATACTGGAACTATTTCGTTAACTACGTTCTGGGAAGCAATTTTAGACGTTAAAATTTCTCTCTGCTCCAAGAAATTCATTTTGGGACCTTTTCGAAGGATATGCAGAATTTCAGGAATGAAAGATGAGGAATGGTGGGAATCATTTAGGTGTTGAGCAAAGTGAGAGGCGGGAGTATTATTTAAAAAAGAATGATTGTGCTCTTTTACACGGATATTGAAATTTCTCCCGGTTTGACCAATATATACGGATTCGCAATCGTTACATTTTAATTTATAAATACCTGATTTCAATTTTGTTTCTATTTTGTCTTTATTGTTTACCAAGTAAGAACCTAGGTTGTGGTTATTGTAGAATGCAGGTTGAATGGTTTCTTTAGGGAGGATATTGGCAATTTTTAAGGAACAATCATCTATGAAATTAAATCTTCGCCATTTGGGTGGATTTTCAGGTTGGATGACAGGTGGAAGAAAGATTCTGTTAATTGTTAATTTCCGGATTTTTTTGGAAAGAAGTTTGTCTATTAATTTGGATTGGAAACCGTTTTTTTCAGCAATGTATTTGATTGTAGACAGTTCCTTATTGAAATCAACTTTGTTCATAGGGATATGCGTTAGACGGTGGATAAGGGCATGGAAAGAAAAATGTTTTTGAGCGGGGTGATGGTTTGAGGAAGCAGGAATGGTATGGTCAGTATAAGTAGGCTTACGGAAAATGGAGAAGGTTATTTTGTTCTGGGTATGGTAAAGGGTGAGATCCAGGAAATTGAGTGAATGATTTTTTTCTAATTCTAAGGTGAACTTGATGGTAGGGTGAAGGGTATTTAAGTAATGATGAAATGATGAAAGTTGTCTTTCCGTACCCTTCCATATACATAGAATATCATCAACATATCTAAACCAGCATTGAACATAAATTAAATATTTACAATTTGAACTGAACAATTTGGATTCCAAGAAGTCCATAAAAATATTGGCGAGAAGAGGGGATAAAGGAGATCCCATAGCGAGACCCTCGTTTTGACGGTAAAACACGTCTTGAAATTTGAAGAAATTTTGTTTGGTGCAGGTTTGAATGAGTTTTTTAAAGTCACATATAATATCACTGCTCATGTTGGCACTGCGGAGGCGGTCTTCAATGACACTTATCACTTCACCCACTGGCACGTTGGTGAATAAATTACAAACATCAAAGGATACAAATTTGGAGTTATGATTAATATTTACATCTTTCAGTTTCTGGGTTAGGTCTATAGTATTCAATATGCCATACTTCTGAGGAAATAAATTGGAATTTTTTAAAAGGGAATTCACTTTATGCGACAGTTTATGGGCAGGGGAAGAAATAGAGGAAATCACATTAGATTACATAGAGGAATTAGATTACATAGAGGAATACATTAGATTTATAAGAGATCCTGTTTGTACAAAATAACCAATCGTTCAACTTTTGCCTAGTTATTTTTGCATGAGATGAGACAAAAATGGGAGAACGAATCAGCTCATTTATGGACACAGCTGAATATTAC
This sequence comes from Sympetrum striolatum, assembly GCA_947579665.1. Classification (NCBI taxonomy): domain Eukaryota; kingdom Metazoa; phylum Arthropoda; class Insecta; order Odonata; family Libellulidae; genus Sympetrum; species Sympetrum striolatum. Next base: position 85,519,370 of record OX388350.1, read on the forward strand.
AATAAAAATCTGGAATATCCTATATACCGCCTGGATAATTTGAAAAGAAAGTACAAAATGAGACACAAAAAATAAAAAAAACAAAAGAAAGGCTTCACTAAATACGATTCTACCAGCACATTCATAAAATTGCCCTTATTTTATCTTATAAAATAAATAAATAATGAAATGTGTAGAAACTCATAAAATAATAATACTAAATATTTAAAGCCTTGGAAAAATGTTTTTTAGGATTCGGATGCAGAGTCAACGTGGCTCAAGGTTGGAAAAGCGGTAGTTGTCGTTTGTGGGAGAGAGAACGTTTGTCCCTCTTCACGTTGGAGGACGTGAGAGTGAATACAAAGAAAGCAAAGAGAGTGAGGGAGGTCTCGTCACTGCGGAAAATGTATTCTCAAAGTCCATCCGCTCTCGAAAGCGTGATCCTGCAACAAGCGAAACTCGGCGCCTTCAACATCCTCTTTAAGTGACGTCGAAGAGAATGGCTTTTGGACACAGCCTCTAGAAGAGATGGTGTTCAGAAGGCACCACATTTAACGCTTCGTGCGCTGTTGTGAAAACATTTGATAAACTACGAGAACATCAGTTGATAGTTTTACAACTAAGTAGATGAGGTAAATAAGGCTTTTTTTTAAGATTAGAAAGGGAAAAATGAAGTGTGAATAGCACGGATGTATACATAAAGAAAAGATGACTACCACCTGGCCTAGAGCCTACTTGTAGTCCTTATAATTAAATAATTAAATAAAAATAAATGAGATTCTATAATCGTATTTTCACGTCAATGTTAGCCAGAAAGGCCTTTCTACCAATGGAGTACCCCCAGTATATTATTCTAACCAATAACGTAATTAAGTACTTTCAGCTGCACAAAGTATTCCAGCGAAAGAAATAATTACAAAAGAAACAACAAACGACTGAGAAATTTTGAAATTGAAATATAATTCATGACTTCAACCCATTAAATAGAAAGAGGTTTCCATGAATGACGGATGAATTACAAGAATATTAAAACTCAATTCAAAACAGAAAATTAAAAATCACAAACATGGGCGGGTAGAATTTCTAATTACATTCTAAAGGTTGAACGTAAGCTCTCTACGTAAAGACGGCCACATTTGGTTTAGCAAACTTCCTTTACGAACATATGAAGAATCATTAAATAGACGGCGAGTCTTAGTAAAAAGGTAGATTAAAAGCGAGGCATGGAATGATTGACGCACTCAAGAGATTAATGTAATAATTTATGTAATTTTATAAAAATAATCGATGCAGCCACAGGTATTTGGAGCAATATATATTGAACCAACAAAGGAAGTGAAATTACGACTGCATTCATGTTGAACTTAATACATTTTCTGATCTAGAAATTCGATATCCTGGACATGATATCCAAAACGAGGTAACACATGAATATATTGGGAAAAGGTGGTAAACATATAAATATCACAATTGACAAAAGAGCTAAACATCTCTCTGATTATAACTAAGCTCAACAACTACATTCACTTATTAATGAGCAAAAGGAATTTTAATCAAGGGGATTCAGGCCTTATATTTTTGTTAGAGAGATCTAGATATATTGAGAAGAAATAAAACACATAGTTAAGCAAGGGGAAGGCCTCATAGCAAAGTTGTGGAAGTTCTCAAATGCTTAATCGGCCGTATAGCATCACTGCATGTAATAATCAAGACAAAATTCCATTTAAATAAAAAGTTGATGGAGATTATGTCACATTGGCAAGACATTTTAAGTTCTGAGAGGAATTCATTCCAAAGGTGGTCAAACTCTTTCATAACTACCTTTAATGAGGCGGCTTAATTGAGGAATGAAATTTGCTAAAGCCTTCCTTACTGTGGATGTTTTGAGAGGACCAAGTCAACGAAAGTGAAACATACTTTGCTTTAATCATTTGATAAGTACTGACATATCTTACTTTCTTATAATCATTGCCGTGATCAAGATTGTGATAAAGGTAAATGAGAAATACATTTTCCCATGTCATGTGTCAATGTACACATGGTAAATATCCCGTAAAACGTACAAATGATATTCTATTCTATAAGGAATGCAGAAAGGGTCAATGTTAGTTACTAAAAATTAAAGGTAACAATTTCTTCTTTAACCCTTGGTAGTTTATTTTTCTATATACTCTTCAGGAAGATAAACACAATTTACTAATCTATCAACAGGAATCTATTCCATTTTCAATTATTGAAATTTATTCAAAATATTTAGTTAGCCTGGGGATTTCTGCATTGCAATTGTGTACTGTTGTAACTTGCAGATGAATGAATTTCAGTTCTGCTCTGTTTGCGTTGAGCGGCGTAAATTCAAACTATATCATTTCCACTGGAATATTATTCCAACTGAAAATAGTAAATCAATTGAAAATGATATAGAAAATTGGAAGATCAATACTCATTCATACAATATGAACGTAAAAGTAAAGAAGTCAAATGAATAATTGAGGAAAGTCGTAACGAGAATAAAATGCTAACGGGAAAGTAAATAAGAAGATGACAAAGAAGAAAAGGAGAGAATGAGTGCGATAGAATAGGTATTAGGGAAGGAATGTATGTATGGTAAACAAGTTCGTGAAAAAGGAGGTCGAACGAAAGAAAAGTGTGTTAGGCAGGGATAAAGGCTTTTAAGTGAGAAAATTGATAGAAGGGGAGCTAAAGAGAGGGAAATTGGAAGATGAGAGATAAGGGGATTGGCGAAATACAGGAGGAGGGAATGAAATTGGGGAAGATCACAATCTCATAGAAACGACGCGATAAACAGATTACTAAGGAAATTGTGGGTCTAAATTTTCACTATTCTTAACCTGAGCCATCAGAGAGTTAACCAACTGAATTAATTAACTTATTTTGAACACGGCTCCTTAGAATATAATGCTATGATTTATAAACATCGAATATTTCTGTTAAGGCTACTATAACCACTTGAAAAACTTCCGCATATAGATACGTCACGATTGGTACACGTTAACGGAATACTAATCCTTTTGTACAAAGAATACGAATAATATAAGAATATAAATATGAAAATTTAGGTGTATGCAAGAAGCATAAACAAAAACGTAGGTTATGACAAGATAGTTGGATTTTTTCCTTCTATCTCGTGGTATGATGATATCATGATTATGAAAATATTTCATTTGAATACCAATCTGGAACTGGAATATATAGTAATGTAATACACCTTCTTAAGCGGTAAATGGAATTTTAGTAATAAATAAGACCTTAGCAACCGTAACTATGCTCACTTAAAATCGAGATCATTTGGTTAGTAACCAACGATGTGGCTGCGATCGTTGGGGGGAGGGCGACGAGGCGGAGGTTCCTGGCGGCGGGCCTTTCCAAGATCGAGGTGCGCGGAACCCCCCTCGAATACGTGGACTCCTTCAGGTACCTGGGTGTCACCGTCTCCAGCGATCTGTCGTGGGGACGACAGGTTTCGCAGGTGATTTCCAGGGTGCACTGGGGCCTGCGGCGTCTGAGGGGAATGCTCTTTCGCCCGAAGAAGAGGACCCGAGTCCAACTGGTGAAGTCCCTGTTGCAGCCCCTGTTGGACTACGGACTCATCGCCTGCACCGATCTGTCGTCGGGCGACATGGACAGGCTCCAGGTGGCCCAGAACGCCTGTCTCAGGTACGCCCTGAGACCGGATCCCTGGGCCCACATGACCCCCTTCTACGCGAGAGAGGGTATGCTGAGGATGCGGGAGAGGTTGAAGCTGGCCGTCGTCGCCGCCGGAGCACGGGTGCGACGGAGCGGGGAGCCCCGTCACGTCTTCCGGCGCCTCCGTCTTTTCGGGGAGGTGCATGCGGTCGGGACGAGGGGGGCGTCCTCTTCGTATCTCGCGCCACGCTCCCGATCCTCGAGGATGGCAGGGTCTTTCGCCGCCACGTTCGCGCGCGAACATAACGCCCTCCCACCGGAGCTGCGGGCCTGTTTCAGCCGGGGGACGGTGGAGAAGCACCTACTCCGGCGGTACACGGCGTAGCAATGCTGATGGGAGACTTTTTATATATTTATTTATTTATCTATTTATGGACCTAATTGTCTCCTACATCCCAGCCACCCGTGTCGTGGAATGGCACAAAGGACGATGAAACTTTATTTTTAATAGTGACAGTTCGTGTGTGTGCGTGTGTCTGTTTCGTCAGTGTTTTCATCGTCTAGTGTTATTTATTTCTTTGGGTTTTTAACTGTTAGAGTTCTTTTATCCCACTTTTCATTGTCTATTTATTTATTTATTTCAACGTTTTAACGGTTGAGATCCTTTTATACGTTTTAACTGTATTTATTTCTCAAGGTGTTTTTAACAATTGTTTATTGTTTTTTCACCTTGTTTTACATACAGTGATCACACTGTACCCATTTATGTTCTTTTTTATTTTTCAAGGTGTTTTTTAACTGTGAAGATTTTTTCACCTTGTTTTTTATATATTCATTACTATACTATGTTATTTATTTATTTATTTTGAAGGTGTTTTTTAACGGTTGAGACCTTTTTCACCTTGTTTTTATTTACCGTGCTTGGCACTTTTACCACTGTATTTATTTATTTACCTCAAGGTGTTTTTTACATTTGGAATGTTTTTCACCTTGTTTTTAAACTGCAAGCACCTTTATATATGTTTTTATTCAACTTTTTCGAGGTGTTTTTTAATTGGGGAGATTTTTTCACCTCGTTTTTTATGTACAATTTTTTATCTGTTTATTTTTCATTTAACTCAAGGTGTTTTTTAACAGTCCTAAGTTTTTCACCTTGTTTTTATGTACCATTTATGGCACTTTTATTCATTTATTTACTTATTTATCCAAAGGTGTTTTTAATATTGTTTTCACCTTGCATTCATATGTATTTTACGAGAACTTTTATTCACTTTTTAATTTACAATTTTATACTTTTATTATTGTATATTTATGTATTTATTTATTTACGTAATTATTTATTTATGTATTTATTGTACTTGACTGTCAATGAATGTTGAAATGATCCTTGTAAAACTTGGAGAGCTGCTGGGGTAGGGGAAGAGGGGGCGACTGCGCCTCACCTACCCCAGCATATAAATAAATAACAAGTCAAGTCAAGTCAACGAGCAGAATGGAGAGGAATACGGATGAAGGCATAAAAAGCCAATTAAATCATTGGATTTGGGGGAGATTCCTCTTAGTAGCGAATATTTTGCTATATCCATGGAGGGTGACATGCAAAATGATAGTCAATTCAAGGTGAGCTTCTCAGATTGACATAATATTGCATGTTTTAGTGGACTATAGTTCCTGTAACAGAACGTTGGATGGATTCATAACATGTGATAAATATATTAAAAAGTTTTATACGAACTGATATTCCTAGAAATTTATTAATAAGAAATAAATATATTAATTAGTAATTAATTATTATTTATTTATTCCTTTGTAATCCCTTACTCTATTATTGAATGCTAATAATTATCTTAACAATTTCAATTTAACTCCAGGCGTGAAGAAAATCGCAATTCGGAATCATCCTTCTTCATCATGAGGATGACCAGGTCCGGGAGAATGTACGGCTTCTATAAGGTAATTCAAGAATCGAATTGTAGCTTATGCTACTAAATTACATCATCCTATGCAAGGAAAGCAACTCTCTATGGCATTACTATAAACTACTTTTGACGAGATATTATTTATTTCCCAGTTGTAAGTATGTGTAAAATATCTCATACATACTTTATCTATGTGTTCATAGACAATAAATACAGCTAACAGAATGGTAACCCAGTAACTTCTCCGCCAATCTTTTCTCTTGGAATACATTTAATAGGTACATTTAGGGAAGGATTGTCGTCGTGACATACACTTCCTCTTGCAAAATAAATCACAGGAAACATTTCGGAAAAAGAGACAAAAACACATCGAACGAAAAAGTTTCTCCTAGCTAATTTATCTTATATGCAAGTCCTTTCTTATTCTTTATACATTAATAGTTCTTTTTGACGCCTTTCAATCACGAGATGACTAAAGTCTCAAGAAGGCAACACTGAACACCGCAGAACTTAACAACAACTAAAATGGAAAAGAAACATCTGTGCATAAGCTTTTAAAAACAGTAAGGAGCAGAAACTGTTCACTTAAAATCGACAAATTCAGCTAAACACTTCAGAGTCACTTAGTTATCAGACAAAAACGGTTTTTCACAAATCTATGCGCCAAGTTCCACTTTTTAGCTTCACCACCTTCCACTTTTTAGTTTTTCCATGGGGTCCTTTTGAGCACAATGAGGTATCAAATTCACTTCTTAATCAAAACCATAAAATTCAATTATGACCACAAAATTATGGGCGCTTCATACAATTACTTATCTTTTGCTTCGAGCAACCGTTTTCTTCTCCTCAGTGAAGAATTCCCCTTGCAGTGCCGCATCTTGAAATCACGTCAAACACTTTCAATTTGCTGCCTTAGCACTCCTCCTCACCATTAATTCGTGCTGCGCCGGAGATGAAATGGTGCTTTGGATACTGCATACCTGTTCCTTCGTTCTCTTGGGGAGACTCACCTCGTCCAGAGCTCTCAGCACATGAAGGATTACGCTAATTAATGGCTTACAGTCCGCGTATGGAAGTTGTATCTCCTCAGCAGCCAATTGTCTCAGCTCTCTGGTGGATGAAAACTTCCTGTTGGACCCGTTTGATTCTCCGCCGCTGTCGCCTTCCACGTTGATTGGGTTGGTTCGTGATGGCTTCTCCTTTGGCGCGCGGTCCTCTTTCCTCTTCGGGCTCTGCTGAGGCGCCGGCGTCGCTGTGTTGGAATCCATAGATGTGGAAGTACCGGATGACGCCCTCAATCCCTCCATGCCATCCGCAAATTTTTCCAAAGGCCTCGTCTTCTCCCCTTTTCCGGAATAGCCTTCTTCTCCGATCAAACCGTCTCTAGTCCCCCGCGCCGATCTGCTTCCCCGCTTACGTGGAAGATATGGCAGTGGCAACCGTTGTTTCGAGGATGTGGGTGCCTTTGTCCACGTTGGCTGCACCGGGTCGCTGCCGTCCAGCGTCTCTGGTCGTACTCCATCCTCCACCATCGCAGGTTTTTCCCGTAAAAAACTCTCTCCGATGTGACGGTCTGCTCCTCCTCCGGACTGCGTTAACACCTTGGCCTCTCCCTTGCCAGCCACACTCGTTGGAAGGTGTGCCCGTGGTTTGGCTCTCGTCGACGGCACATCTCTCGCGGACAATCTCTGATTTGAGGGGGCGCTGCTCGTTGAGATGCGGTTTTTACAGTCTTCGACTTTGAGAACGGACCTATCCTTGCTTTTCGCACAATGATTCTTCTCTTCTGCGGGGCAACTGAAGGGCCTACAGCTTCTATCTTTGCGAGTTTCCCGTAAAAATAGCGGGCAATCTTTCTGAAAATGTCCTAGTTTCCTACAATTGAAACAGCTTTTAGCGTAAATAGGGTTGGTGGGGGTAAATTTCCTTGAGCTTCTGCGGTGATAGGATCCTTTGGAAGATTTTGTTTTCAAAATGCACGATTTCTGTGATTGAGGCTCTACTAAATTTACTTGGTCGAAAGGTTTCGAGATTGCAGATGTACTACTTAGGGAGGAGAAAAAATCAATCTGCGAATTTTCTTGCGGAAGAAAATCTGGACTATCTACAAAATTGCTTTTGTAATTTCTCACATTTGCCTCCTCCATTAAAGCAAATTCCTCTGCCTCCACTAAATTTTGAGGGTTGTGCACTAAAACGAATCGCCCTATTTCCTCCCTCAGGCCTAAAAGGAATTGCCGCAAAATTCGATTTTCCATCGAGTATTTAACTGCACCAAGGGATAATCCATGATATGCTTCTTGGAGCTGAATGGCGAGTCTTCGAAGTCTCGTAGAGTACTCAAGCACAGATTCCTCGGGACTCTGAACGCAATCAACAAATATCCGCTCAAGAATGACTAAGGAGATTTTAGGAACGAATCTTAACTTTAAAAACTTTGAAAACTTCTCGAAGGATTCCAAAATATGCGGGTTGTATAAAACGTAATCCGCCGCAGATCCTCTCAAACGTAGTCGCGCCACGCACAACGTTTGCTGTTCAGTCCAAGAAGCAAGAGAGCTGGTTAAATGAATGCAGTCAAGAAATTTTTCAATTGAAATGTTTTTCCCGTCACTGAAACACGGTATTACATGAATTAAATTTCCTACGTCGTTTGGGAAGGCAAAAGCGTAACTATTCGGCTGCAAAGGGTCAGCGTGAGAGTTAATCGACGACTTACCACCAATGAAGTCGTTCGGTGAATCTATAAGGCTTGGAGAAGGACTTGAATGTGCATATGGCTTGGGAAAAAGCTGTACATTAGCGGAAGAATTAGCAAAACGGACAGAATCCATGACAATACGATACGCGAAACGAAAATGGAATTAAAAACAGAATTTTCCGATCGGGAGAAAATTAAAACGTATACTGGGAGCTACCGATTTTTACACCTGACACCATTTAATGTCGTCGTGACATTAGGGAAATTATACTAATGGTTGGCCTAAGTTATTAATTATCGAAGTAATGAATACAAAATACTGATCTAGGAGGCCATCATGGCTGACCGATTGAGGATCAGTCAGACGAGCGTGCGTACAAGCTGCTATCGGTGGGCTGAAGGCACCGAGCTTAAGTTGTACCTTGCTTATAACTCTTTCGGAAGGAGCAAAGGGCACCCCCAAAACATTGGAGGGTGAGGGATGACAGAGTCATACAACGCATTATAGATAATCGTAAGACTCATCTCCCACTGACTCTGAATCATCCCTTGCCCTCTGTCCTTCCGACAGGATCAATTAAGAGTTCTGATTAATGTGATTTTCACTATAAATAAACAAAGTAAGTAATTTGTTGTAGGGGATTAGGTATAAAGTTTAGAATACATCATCTCATTAAATTTTTAATTTATATTATGGAAGTTTTGCAAATCAATAGGCCACTCATCAATATCAATATTTGGAACAAATTATAATAACAACTTATATCAAGGTAAATGTTGGGTTTTAAAATCTCTCCTAAACAAAGTTTCACGACAGTAGAGACTTATTATCCACAATTTTTGTGCAATCTTACTCGTCACATGCATTCCTTAAGTCAAATTCAACTAATAGAAGGAAATTCCTCTGATCTTATTTTGGAAAATGGATAGATATACCTACATTTGTAAGCTCAACCATTTCCATAAGGATATGCTCATATCAGTAAACTACAAACTTTCCGCTCATTGTAAAATTCCTTCTTTAATTTAATTACACAGGCACCTACTGAATTTAGAACAACAAAGGAAGTGACTTGGCTCCTCAATGACCAGAGGAAATGGCGGGACCTAAAAAAATGTACTGTAGAACTGTCATTTTATAATTCTTTTCTGTAGTTAGTTACGCCGTTGGCTTGACAATATTAATACTAATTTCATCTGCAGTTTCTCAGCGATGTTATATTTTTAATAAGTGAAGCGGATCTTGCTCATCCACGACACGATGACGACACGGAATGAAAAATGACCGTTAAACTCGTAATTTACAACTTCCATCTTTTATTCGAATACCGACTAACTCTGAGGCTTGAGAAAACTAAATCCTATTTCTTTCTTAATTTCAGATAGATGCTTTATTTTCATGGATGGAAACATTTAAATCGGGAAAGTATCTTTGATGTCTAAAAAATGGTGTACAGGTAATTAAGAATTTCTGCCATTTATTATTTCATTAATTTATCCCATTATCTTTACCGTATTTTACCTTCCCTATTTTCTTTCCATAGTTGCAGAGAAATGTTACAATTTCAGCGACTGAAACACATTAATTACAAAATCGCCATCGTCGCTTGGCTCCTGCTGCCTCATACTGATGAATGGAATGCTTATGCATGGTATATGCATGTGTCATTTGACACAGGATAGAGAAGAATGTATCTTTCATTTAATTCTAGTGTTTATCATGGATTTGATCACATTGAAGCTACTAGGGCATGAGTGAATAATTACACTGATTAAGGGTTCTCTTTATGGAATATAAGAATAAGTATTACTGACTGTGATTAAGCTGCGTGGACATGATCTGCTTATAGCATTCTGGCTCAGTGATGAAAACAAGGGCAAACTACCTCACTCCTCATCGTACCTAGTAAACCTCATTCCTCTTCACATGCTCATAGTAGCTCTTATGTAAGAAGAGTTGAGGTAACGGCCTTCGGGCTGAATACTTTACAGACAACATGCGTTGGATTTTAAACTCCCTTTGTCAAGATGTTTAATCTTCTGCCATAAATTTTTCAATAAATGTAATGTTCTACATCACGTTGTTGGAAATTCATTTACTTATTGGTGATGAGTAAATTCACATTAATAAATGTCAATGGAGAATTTAAATCTGTGATATAATGTATAAAAGAAAGTGTAGGACACCATTTGGAGAGTGTAATCACTATTGAAATATATTATGTCTGCTCTTGTACTTAAGGACATGATACAGCCATCTATATAGATGTAAATAGACGATGTTCCTTTATATTAATCATAAATAATGAGTCATTTTTGTATACTATCTGTCAGAATGAGTGATGCTTCGTAATTCCATTGATTAAGGTCTCTCATTACAGAATATTTCTAAAAGCAACCCTCAAATAATACTTGCATTTAGCTGACGTGGACTTTTACACTTATAAGATTCAGACACGGTGAAAAACTACCTCGCTCCTCATTCTATCTCTCACTATTTCCTTCTAGTTATGATGTGCAATACACGTTTACCATCCGTTGACAACTGTTTTTCTTTCACTAATTGTATCCTTGGTATTCGAGGATGATGTTCCAGTCACTAGTTTGACAGGGATATTTACAGACTATGTATAAATATGAGGCTCAGTATTACAATCAATAGGAGAGGAGTGGTGTATTTTGGGAAATAAACTCGCTCTCATTAAATTTATAAACTCCTTAAAAACATCCATCTTCCTTATGAGACCAAAAGCGAACTCCACAAACTTTTTAATAAATAAGATCTCGGGAGAAGAGTATCGGATCTGATTAATTTCTTGAAATATATCTTTGTTTATACAATTAAAAGTTAATTCATTTCACCCAGCTGTTCCTGTTTCAGTTTAGGATGAAATTCGATTCAGATGACGTAAGAAAGCCTTATAAGTGAATTTGAAAGTATCACATTCAGGGAAAATTGTTGAAATGCTATCACTTATAGAGTTGGTGAGGTTGTATCCTACGCCCTTCCTTCTGTCTCGTGTCATTGTAGATAAACTCCCACGAAGTTGCGATTTTACGTTTAAAGACTGCAAGGGGTTTGTTAATAATTAAATATCAGTTAAAAATTTTCTATCACCCAAAATATCCTTTAAGTTTTTTCAAGTTTCGTATGAAATCAATGAGACAGAGAATTTTTAGTCATATAGTTCTCGATTTCGCGCCATCCTCCACTCGCACTTTGCAACACGTTTTATCAGGAAAAGCAAACGCAATGGACTGATCGAGGATCTCGTGGATTGAAGCGTATCTGTGGATGAGGCTGGAGCGAATAACTTCCGTCCGCTCCTCACAAAAACCGATGGGATACTGCCCGCGAGAGCCCACTCCATCGCCCCTCTTTCTCACTTCCCCCTCCTCACCCTCCCCTCATCTCCGCTTACTCTATATTCTATCTTCTTTCTCAAAGATCATCTCTCTCGTATCACAAACACTGAATTTGCTCTCATATCCTTAACCAGCTCTTTGTTCACAAGAAGTGGTTTGAATCCGCTTCCCACAGAATTGCGTGTTCCCTCACAATTTTTCCATTAAGAACAGAGCTTATTCATTTCGCCAGTTACTTAATTTATATCTCCAGTTCTTAATAGCATCACTCATCGAAGGCCATTTCCTTGATTTTCCCAAAGGAACTTTGAATTACAAACACTCTTGTTCGTAGGACCGTATGATCCGGAAGCTCCGGTTTTTACTCCTCGAAAGCAATGGATTTTACGTAAACGTCGCATTTAAGACAACTCGCTCTTACCTCGCAGTGACCCAATAGTAGTTTTTTATTGCGTTAAGCGTAGTAATAAGTATGTAGTGCACCCTGAATGGCTTTGTCTTCTGCATGAGGTAGCAATTCCTTTAATTTCCTTTTATAACTGTCTTAAGTTATATATATGTTCAATCAATACCCGTCAATTTCATCTTAAAAGGTAAATTTGGTTGACTGTGTAAGAATTTAATAATAATAATATGAAATGTATGATGTAATAAATGCATGTAACATATAAATACCCATTATCATCTCTTCCTGCATCACATTATCTGCATTTTATAATAATATTAGGTGTGCGAACATTGCTTTTTAGAGGATATTTATTTTGAAGACAACACATACGTCATAGTTTGTATGTTATCGTAAAAGGGATTTCAAAATGATTGTGATTAGATAGAAGACCGGAAAAAGGATCTTGAGCTACCAGAGGTTTTCGATTATCATGGTAACTTTTCGTTTGGGCTGTTGAAGGATCTCCATGACACCCTCGAGCATGAAAACTGATAACTCATCCTCACCGGTAAGTTATATGAATTACGTCCTCGCGCTCCGTTGGCTTCCAGATGAAGAGGCTTAAAGTCAGACCATCCAGGATTCCTCGGAGGCCATTGAAGGTGATATAGGACGAGAGATTGACAATTAAAGGGAAGTAATCGATTGCATCTCAATGGATGTTATACACATTAATCTCCCGCCAGAGAACTAATCATCGAAAGTCATTCCATCTGGTTACGTTTCTTAAGTGATTTCTTAAGGAAAGCAAATTCATCAGGATGATACCCATGCTCATAGATTATTCATTTTCATTTCTTATTGATGGATGGAGTATGTTTATATATATATATTGATAGAGGATGGAGGATGATGTATCTTTACCTCCCTTCATGAATAATGCCGATCAATGGGATTCATATTATTCGTGTCTTATTAAATGCTATGAAAGATGGTACTAATGGGTGTTATTAGAACAAACGACAAAATAGTACTTTGAAGATAGCATGGAATTGTACCTCGCTCCTCATCTTAACTAGTTGAAGCTATTTCATTTTCAAGACTTTTGATAGCTAAACGTCAAGTAGAGGTGGTTCAAGCCAGTCTTTTTGATAATTACGTAACAGACAAACAGCCAATATAATAAGGAGTTGTTACTATTTAAATTTACACTAAACAGCAAAATTAGCCCATAAGGCGCAAGGTCACATTAACATTTAATGAAAATTATCTTCCACAAAAGATCTAACGAAGTTGAAACGCTCGGTCACTGGATATTAATTGATTTTAAGGTATAATGACTGAGCAATGTATTTTGAGAACAATAAGTAGTTGAATATAAATTAATACGCATTCGCAAAGCATTTGCTTCCCTTGCATTAAGCCTTTTAATGAATAATTTCCATTTATTGCTCATTTAACTCTCCACATTTGCAATTTGAACCAAGACGAGATCCTTATACACTCTTTGTAATGTATCCTCTGCAGTTACTTTGTCTATCCAATTTGTTAACTCCATTTATCTGTGACATCACTTCTCCATTACACCTATTCCTCATTGTTCTGTATCTAAAAAGGTATAATTCACAGTTTAATTTAACTTCCTTATAAATAGCTGTGTTTTTTAACCATTGAATTTGCATATTTCAATAACTGTTCCGTGCCCTCACACTTTTGTTTATCAGTCAAAGCAACGCAATGTTTCGATTCTTTAGAATTAATTCAACTGCATCAAATGAAATGAAATATCGCATCTCAGCAATACTAAGCCTTCCTAAGCATAATTGCCTTCCCATCGAAATACTGAGTCTTCAGCGGTCTCCTAAGACAGTGTGGCTAAGGTCCAACTGTAAAGGGCCACTTATGGAGTGGAAAAAGGGCAACTTTGAGAAGATCAATACCTACAAATACAAATGTGCTCTACAAGCCACCTTTCGGCAATCAAGTGATCCTCACACGAAGGGAATACTCATTCATATTCAAAATGATTCACACGTGCGGCACAATTTTCTTCCTAAAAGTTGTTCCATTTAAAAATAATACTAAATACGTCGAGTTCCGATAATTAGCGCTTAAAATTATTATATAGTAATTATTTCTCCGACATTTAAATCCAACTTATTAATAAGAAGAATCAGCCTCAAATTATCCACCATGCACTGAAATAGTAATATCGCTTTAGGGTTTTGGCCCAACAAAGAGCCTACATTGGCCTTGGAGTGAATCATCGATCTTAAAGAGAATTTGTGATAAATGACCCTAGTTTCTTCATCTTCAGCATTACGACAAGAAGACGAGAAATAGTTTCCTCAGCGGAAGAGCTGAAGTAGAGCAAAAAAGTGCGGCAGTTGGTGTTCCCAATTTCAGATAGAAATCACCGCCCTGATGATGAGTCTAGAGAATGAGAAAAATGATGTGTGGGCGGAGCGCAAGGCGGGACCAATGTCATTAGAGACCTAATTATTTGAAAAATCAATGAGAAACAGATCGATTTCACAAAGAGAAGTAGTTTGGACTTACAAGGAAGCATGGAATTCAATTGACTTGAAATATCATTCCTCTTCCATCTCTACGAAGCACATGAGTGGTGATTTTATAGACACAAAAATTAATATTTCACACGATGAATGAAGAAAATGAATAATTACAAACAAGAGACGTACTTGAATACACTTTAACTCATTTTTACTACTATAATGCGATATGAGAGGTAAAAGTGCTTGAATATATAGGCAAAAATTCAAGAATTACTCGGTATCCGTAATAGATAAATTTCTTCAGATTCATAAAATCAAATGACCGAAATTGGAATTATACTACATTTCCATTCTGTTTTTTTTTACAGGAAAATGTCATCAGTGATGTGTAAACACGACGAAAGGAGATAAAGGAGAATAAAAGAGAAAATCTCCTGAATGTGAGACACAGCACAACCTGTGAGGCCCACCATGTGAGGAAAACTTGCACCAGAAGATATGTAACCAGATAATAGAAGGATAGTTTTTGTTTGGTAAACTATTCCTTTCCTCATTTCATACCTCTTCGGCCTCCTCGAAGCTCACGATTGGTATAACATAGTCGGAAAAGGAATTCGTCAACAAGAAGAGACGTACTACGGACGGACAAGAGACGGACGTAGACAGAAATGCTAAATTTTACGGATAAAATAAACTATGGAAGGCAAACGTACATAGATGTATGAGTAGAAATTCAAATATAAATAGGTATCTGTAATACAAAATAGTATTGAAATTTAAATGACACAAATAGAAATTATATAACTTCTCCATTCTGTTTACAGAAAAATGTTACCTGAATTGTTTAAGGCGATGAGTGATTTTCAAAAAAACTCTATCAACATGAATTTTATTTATCAACCTCCATTGAAGAGTTACACGAAAACACACCAAACTTTAATATTAAGCAAAAATGAGGATGGCTGACTCTTACTAGCATCATTTATTATTTCAAATTCATTTTACGAAGAAAAATCATAATTGCTCGTCATGTTGCACTGAGTTATACGATTTTTAACTCAAATATTTTTCTCTCTCCCGAAGAAATTAAATAAATGATTTTGAATAATTAAAGCTTTAGTATCAATTAAATCCATGTGAAATGTTGGTGTTTATGATTTAGCATCTTTATGGGCCACAGAAGGAAACAGCCTCTTTCAATCAAGGTTGAAAGTTAAACAGAATTTCAACTTATTTGGTGCGACGTGAAATCATTCCCAATTCAAGCTAGAAAACAATCTAGTGTGGTGCCCTGTCTTCTTTTCTCAGAATCCCGGGGAATGCGAAGAGGAACGCACACCAAAACGGCTATTGAAGATTTTAATCCTCTAAATCTTCTAGGCACCACTGAGAGATACGGAATCAATTAAACGCGTGGAAGTAATCGGAAGCCAATTCCTCATTAAAACGGACGCTCTCTTAACTTCGATAGATTTAGTTCCACTCGTCTCAAACCCTCTTATCGGTGAAATCAACCGCTGATGTATTGAAGAAGTCGCCAAAAAAAAAAAATCGGAATAAAATTAATCTTCTAAAACACTTTTGATGCACGTCGCTCATAACCTTCAAAACAAAATATTCTTAACAGACTTATTAATTATTTTGTAGGGCAGATATTTTTAATAAAAGCGTTGAGCTAAATTATTTTAACGTACATTACTTTTATCTTTGTTTTGACGGGATGAAAATTAGTTAGTTGTAATGTTTTTGAATTTTGAAGACATGGAGAATAAATAAATCGAAAACTGACTGTATGAATAGTAGCGAGCAATGGGAGATTATAAATTCTTAACGGATTAAAACGCAAGTTTTTTAACATAAAATCTGACCTCTGCTGATAAGATATATTTTGCAGAAAGAGAGAGGAAAAGTATTCCACAAGAATTTCCCAATTCTACAGAAAGGCGGTGCAAAGACACTTTTTAGCTGAGGCGGTAAATATTTAAAAGAAGAAGTCAAACGTGAATTTCCTCTTTCTCTGCTCTAAATATTCGATCCTCTTTCCTTTCCGATTCACCAGTTCTAACGAATGCTGCCATCGGTCTTCGTCGAGTGATCCAGGGAGATCGGGAACCGCATGCAAACGATCTCATTTGCATCTTTGGCCACAGGAGATGGTAATCTCTGTGTCAGCTGCACTATGGGATCACAGGGGGCACATTGCTTCGAATTCTCGTTAACTAAAACGAACAATGTATCTTCAGCAGATATTTTAGTGGATATGTGAAATGAAGATTCGGGAACTGTGGCGGAGGTGAGGTGGAAGACCTATCAATAGCCTCGGATTTAAACGTATTTCAATAGCATCTCCTTTAAACAAATACTTATTGATCTACCGGTTTACGAATCAATGTATGTATAAGATATACAAAAATAAAAGGATTTGATTAGTACTCGTACATACAAAAATTAAGAATGAATTACAGCATGGAGTCCTATAGCCTCCTATTCTTATTTCAGATCTTTCCTAAGAACAATTTTAAGCTAATCATTTGGCTCTCTTTCAAGAATGTTGCTCACGAACGATTTAATCCATGTATAACGAAGGAAAAGTAGTATTTTCTAATCAATGAATCTTTGAATTGAAAATTCAATTATTCTCTCACTCGTCCACTCTCGTATTCAAACTTTGCTGACTAAACCGAATTCAGTAAAGGTGCATGACTAGAGAGACACTGATAAAGATTTAATTTCAACATACTTATGTTTCACAGTTATTTTTTTTAAGAATAAAGAAACTATCAGAGGAATAAGTTTAAAGAAATAATATTATAAAAAAATTAAAATAAAAAGAAGCAAATTGATTAAGGTGTGACGAAGGTTGCACACTTAGTCATACTATACTAAGGTAGGCCAATAAATAAGTCGCAAACGTCAGTTTACCTTATACCATCTTTAAATTAACCTTTCATCAGTCGCGCCTATGATCATAACACGAACAGTCGCGCGTTGTATTCTACACAAACGATCGTTTTTTGGCCAAAATTGTAAAATTAATTGTACTAATTATTATTTATGAGTACTAAACTATAGGTAATAATATAATTTAAGAAGTAAACAACTTTTAGTTAAATATTATTATTCAACTTTATTTATTTACATGCGTTCACAGAGTACCTAAAAATCTAGATGTCTATTAATTGAAAATAATCCGAAATTGAAGTGCGTCTAATAAAGTTTAAGACGAAATAAGTGAAAACTCCATGTAAACCTTACGATAAGCAAAAATAGAGTTCACCAACGAAAAACTTACCCAAGCGGTCGCGCGTTGTATGTGTTTCAACAGTTGTCAACAGTAGTGTTTTATCCGAATACTTTGCCAGCAGATAGCAACGTATGTATGCTTGTCTTAGAGACTGCGTCATATTTCACGGTCAGTCAATGGCAGACAGTGCAGGATCGGCAGTGGGGCAGGGGTAGAACGCGGTTGTGCGGTATTTTTTTGTGGGCCAAAGGATTGGGTGTAGAAGAAGTGCATCGCAAAATGGGTCCCTTGGAGGGGGACCTGACAGATGACCAAGAGAGCGATTCTTCTGGATAACAATGCCCCCAACAGCAAGACGAACGCATGAGCTGTTACGAACCACAAGAACAACCAGAATATTTAGGCGCAAACATTTCCTACATCTATTCTTTATTATGAAAAAGAACGCAACGTTTATGAATTAGGAGAGGCGACAGATTAAATGGAGTATTTAGCGTAATCCAACCCCTTTTGTACCCAATTTTAGGTAACTATATGAAGTATTGTATTAACTATATCCTAAATATATACAAAATATACAATGTATATTATACATATTACTTGATTTATATGAAAATGTTACATCCACGATTTATTAGTATGTAGGTATCAAGCCCAAAATCAGGTAGTTATGCTAAAATCAGGTAAAATCTGTGAGTTGTGGTGGTGTCTGATACACTCCTTATTGATGCGAGAAACAGGAATAAACTCTATTATTAAAATTTCATCGCTTACCCAATTATTATTTAGACTGATCCACTGTTGGCTCTTCAAAATACTAGTTGGATATCCCAATCTTTCGTACCCCTTAATTGGAATATTTGAGAGCAATGTATATAATAATAAACACTTTCCTCAATGGTCTGGTTACCTTCTCTTTGCATTCATTCGCCTCTCAATTGAGCCACAGCTGAGACTGTCAATTAGACCCCCCTTCCAGTGAATGGAACATTTTCTGCCAATTTATCCTCTCGTTAACACTTCCGAACAATATCCTTGCAGCTTTCTCCCCTCTCCGATACGGAAAAGGTTGCTTTCACTTCCTTTTAAAGATTCTTTTTAAGACTCCTTGCCTAAACCAATTTGGTAGCAAATTGAGCCGAAAGGAAATTTTTCCAACCATTGAAAACCGATGTTTCTGTAAGATTTACCTGTCGTATTAATAACTTAGTAGATTATATACTATCGAGGTTTATCCAAATATCTCCTCATATATCTATAAATTGTTATCACCAAAGAAATAGAGAATTAACATGGATTAGCTGTAATGGTACTAATGAATAAGCAGTCGATGTATTGTATATAACACCTGTGTAACTCAAGCATAATGGGCAAAAGACTTAGGGCACTATTTATTATTAAGGTTAGCAAAAATCAAGCTAATCTGAAAGATAACTGGAAATCTCTGCATAATGGATATAGCAAGCAATTTTATGAAGCTTAAGATTGCGATCGCAAAAAATACACACCAAAATTATAAAAATTCCTCAACTGGACAAATCTTTATCTATCTAAATATATCAAATAGGGTGTGGGTATGTGTGTGTATGTTCGCTAAAAACTCGAAAAACGAGAGTCAAAAAACTTTGACTTTCTCTACACTATTAAACGTCGCACAGTGGGCTAGAATCGAAA
This sequence comes from Sympetrum striolatum, assembly GCA_947579665.1. Classification (NCBI taxonomy): domain Eukaryota; kingdom Metazoa; phylum Arthropoda; class Insecta; order Odonata; family Libellulidae; genus Sympetrum; species Sympetrum striolatum. The sequence continues at coordinate 85,538,802 of OX388350.1, forward strand.
AAAGCTGGCCAAAAATAAAAAAGTGCTTTTTTTGAGTGCGGACTTTGAAAATTCGCATAGTCGTTTTTGAACAAATTCTGCATATAACTGTGAAATCATTTGCGTTGGTTCCCACGCGTTACAATTCTATAGGGGGTCAAAGTTGACAAAATTTTACGAAAAATGCCGGTCCTCGATTTCTCGCAAAATTCTTCCATTTCAAGCCAATCCTGAACTAAAATGAGCATAATCATCGGGTAAAAAACGATGTAGTATTATAAACCTAATTTTCATGCTTCATAATACTGGGTTTGAATGATCACAGTTGAATATTTGCATTATTTATACAACAAAATGGCGAACCCTTATTTTACGGCAAATTTCCACCTAAAGTGAGGAAAATAGTAGTGAATAAGCGCGGTGTACGCGGAGGTATTTATACCAAAATGTTCTTTGAAGCTTTCTGAAGAAGAATCTGAAATAAAATCCTGCAACAATTCGCGACGCCGATAAATTAAGCGACTTTTCGATGGCGATGCAAGAGAGCGGCGGAGCATCACTTTCTGAGACGACCTCGGTTTTGAGAGGATATGCGGATAAAAACGATTCTGAACAGCGTTTGTAGTGGCTTATAACTATGAATTAATACTCTAAAAAAATGTATTCCATTTTTGAGAGAAAATTACTTTTATTACTACTCCATTAAATTCTTCACAAAAATAGGCCTTCGTGCAATAAAATTACGGAAACTGTTTTCAAGTTCAATATTAAAATTTGTTATTTAGGTTTTACGAATTTACGCTTTCGCTGGTTGATGATGTTTGCGTTAATCTTTTATAACGAAACCATTCCTGTATACGTCAAATTTTGAACATTTAAAATATTTACTGAGTATATATGAAACATGGAAAACATTTTTATAGAACAGAGGAAGATAAAAAATTTATTGAAAATAGTTCAAAATTCTGTCATAGTAGAGATCTAAGTGATTAATGGTAGAAAGAAGAAATGAACCCCTCAATATATGAAATGTCATATTTTGAGGGGAGAGGGATTAGTGAAGACTACGGTAGAATTCAGGGGAATAAACAGAGGGGAAGACGGAGACAAAAGATGTTGGATGACATAAAGGGTGAGGTTAACTATAAAGAAAGAAAGATGGCGCTAAATAGGGATATTTGAGTGTATATGAACCTACAGAAAGGTAAAACACTCATGTATGTATGTAGTAGAGATTTTTCAATATATTTGATGATACAATAATGATGCAACTCTAGCTTTTCGTGTATTTCAACCAACCCCAACTTGCCAATGAGGATAAAAACATAGTTTTAATAGTCTTCTAAAGAGATGACAATTTAACCTCAAATGCGCTGACATCGAACATCATTGGTTCCACGAATGTTCTGCAAATGTCACACCATTTACAAACCAAACCCCGTATCATTTCCTGTTCCAGACAGAAGAAATATCGGAGGATAAAGACTCACGCACCCTCCGTCTAATTTGTTTCTGGCTGAAGGGAGTTCAAGGAAAAAGAGACAAATGAAGATTGATGCTGGAGAAAGGTGTCGGAGAGGACCAAGGGGACGATTGGGTGGCATGGGGTTAAAAAGGGCGAGAGGTTGGATAAAGGGAAAGTCAAATGGGGACCAAATATAAAAAGAAGCTGATCCCAAATAAAATGATGCGATTGCGAAAAAGATATCTGGGAATACATCTAAAGCTATACATCTCTGCCTCGTTCATTCCACTCATAGTCCCGAGAGCATTGTTGAGAGCTCTTCCTTCACATTCTCGAAACTTTGGATACATTTTACGGCGAAGATATTGTAGCTAAATATTCGATTCCCCGACAGCAGTTTTAACTACCCGATTCGAAGACTCTGGAGGAATATAATGATATGCAAAATAGTAGCAAAAGATACGCAGACGAAAGGAATTGGGTACACCATAGGCAACTTTGAAAATATCGAGATTATTCTGTCCCTCCTTCCCTTTATCGATAAACTTTTTAAATTTAATAAAATTTATATTCTTATATTGTTATTAACTTTATATTCTTTAATTAACATTCCATTGTTCAAATTTCATTTTAAAATGTTACTTTTACAAGAAACCTGAAAAATAGTTGGCTGAAAGGAGTGGAAGTAGTACGGATCACGTATATCTAAAATGAATGAATAGAATAATTTACACGAGTAAATTATTCGGATAACTATTTTATTGGTTCTATATTCCATGTAATTTACCTAAATATTTGCAGGCTTGTAAGGAAATGATACGGCTCTACATCATCACCATGAAAAGAGTTTTATTTTGTTAACGATAAGATTATTAAAAGTCGCATAAATGCGTTAAAATTGCAAAGAAAGTCAGCAACAAATACTATATGACTGAATATTCTATATTACAATGCGCCATGACAATCGATTCGCATAATTTCATTTTTTCATTGGTATTTTATTGTTAAATTATGTTATACTTATCAATTATATGCCAATTTTATTTTTAAGTGCGTGAAGTAACATTTTTTAAAAGTTCTTCATTGACTCGTGAAGTTAACAAATACAAATTATATTTCACTTTTTAATGATTCGGAAATTGATACTTAATTTTACTAATTAAATATCATAAATGGACCAATCGAGTACATAATAAACAATGTAAAAACTAAAGAAACATATTATGTATTTTGTCATCTAGAGTTCCCACCCCTTAACCTACATATTTCTTTCTAGAAATTTATAGAGCAAAATTTACATAAAATTTTCTATTTTCACCATCTTTCGCATCTTCCAAGTCATATTCCATGAATAGCACTTTTACTGTCAGTTTTCACTATCTTAAATTATAATAAATATGGAATTAGTCAATTATCGGTCAAATGAAGCGGCTGCACGGAAGTAGCGCGTGAGACAGTGATTTAGTGGAAACGGTGTTCCAATTGATTTACAAATGAATCTTAAAATGAATCTTTTCTAATGAAATATGAAAATCATGTATTCTTTGATAAAACGAGTTGCCATTTGTTGATCAGAATATACTGTAAAGCGTGAACAACATTTTAAAGTTTGCATTAATGCCATAAAATCTAAAAAGTGTTGGATTGACAGTATTTTATACGTCAAGGTTCGTTTAAATTTCTTTGAGGCTTTAAATATCAATAAAATTAATATAAATTTCCACCATGGAATCCGAAGTTCATTCAGCTGCTTAGTTTCGTCGCAAAGCATATATGATTTCGGTCAATAGCAAACCCCTTACCTTTTTTGTTCACCAAGGGACGAGCCTTTTTTGTATCAGACAAGGTGGGGTTCTCCACCAGATAACACCAAGAATAAAGGGTCGGGAAAGGGTCAGGATTAAGGAAGGCTCTTTTGTTTTATTCACATCCAAGCCTAGATGAAGAGTCGGTGAAGGGAGTCCACCAATGCGGAACGGAAGGCTCTTTGTTGGACCTTGAATAATTACAACTGAGTGGATTTCCATTCTATTTCATCAGGTTCATACGAGCAATCCTTGCCATTTGCTGCCAGATTTATGGAAAACGTATCGTTTGATAGAAGAGTTAGTGGAATATTGAAATCATATGGTAACATATTTGACTTAAAATGTTAATTTGAGAATGGGTGCATTCGAATTTGGACTAAATAATACAAAATAAAAATAATTTGGAATAAAAATGCAACATTTACAGAAATGTCTATAAATATGTTTAATATCTCTGATAGGCATGAAGAGTCACTCTCGCAGAACAGTCACTATTTCTTCTCAGATAATTCTCTAGACTAAAGGTCATTTTCCTCTACAACTACGCCGTATCAGAATAAGAGGCAGTTAGAAACGTTACTAGAGATTTGTAATAGGAATATCCTTCACCAATACGTGGAAAAATTACATTTATTCCAATTAGCTGTTCGTGTGAGAATTTTATTTATATCGGAGTAGAGGAAAGATAAAAAGCATACAGAAGCATTAACGATGGGATAAATTGACAGGAGAAATGGTCCATTCACTGGAAAGGCGGTCTAATTGGTTTCGCGGATCTTTGACAGGCAGAGCGGCAATTGATGGCGAATGAATGCAGACAGAAGTAAATCATTTAGGAAACACTTTATCACAAACTGCGCCAAATATTCAAATTGGGATTTCAATCTCGTTTTTTGTACAGTAATTGAATAAGTCGTAATAGCTGGCATAATTAATATGGTTTTAATGATAGTTAGTACTAATTTACGGCTCAAAACCTATGGTAAAGTTAATTGTAGAATATAGAAATATTTGACCTCATAACTCTCGTATAAATTATGATAGGATCGTAGTATTTCTTCTACCGCGTCCAAATAAATGGCATATTCTCCGCTCCCTTTTTTTCACAGGGGATTGAGGAAAGTGCATCATTCTTATATTCGTTTCAGACTTGCTCATATCAAATGAGAAGGAAACTAATGATCGATGCTGATTAATGATACTCCTTTAAATCATTCTTCTCAATGCAATGAAAGACACTGACTTGCATTTATGTAATTTTTATTATACTTTTCCTAGTAAGGCTCATTCCCTTCTAAATGGTGGCTTATGTCGGAGGTTCGTCGTAATCGGTGAGATGTATCTACAGCAAATATCGTGTAATATAGTGGTGTAGAATTACTCGAACCCTTAATTGACTATTTGGTTGAAAAGGAAGCAAAGTGCGAATACTGGCAATTGGTAATTCATTTTCATCTGTAATGAACTTAGATATCAATCCGCCCTATTAAATCACATCACTTCTCATTGCTTTCACTTGCCTTTCCGACACATATCTCCTGTTTGTTTTCCCGACTTGGTGGTGCTCTTAAACTTGGAAGCAGCTTGTCTTACTCTCATCTCAGCTCCTTTCTCTACCAATTGTGCACTCCTAGAGCTCTGTTCCGACTCTGCGATTCCGAAAGAAGGAAATGGTAGTCCAGGCACAAGTGTCGCACTTATGACACGTAGAGGCTAAACTGCATTTAAATGTCGTACTCCTCCGAAACAGAGTCAAGATGCATCATCACGCTAAGAAACGGAAATATTTTATAGTGTAAATTGCTCAGATATGCGAAACGATCTAATACACATGAGCAGAATACGTAAACACATCTCAAGCGATAGAACAATAATTCACACCGGTAAAATTACTAATACGATCAGGCGCATCCACAAGCTGTCAGTCGTAGGTAATTTGACAATTGAAGTTAAACAAATTTAGAATGTCCATAGGATGCAAATCAACATTTCCATCAGAGTGATTGTGTTAATTGTATTTGATATTTCTCGAAAACATCTCCGTGCTTTACGAGACATTTCCTCCGAAAGCTCATAATAAAGCATCATCAAGCTAGGGTGCAATTATGTTTTCCTTGGCGGTCTCTTTATCTTGAATACAGTAGTTTTAATATCCATTAAAACAGTTTACAATTCTCTCTCCATTTACATACTCTTAGATTTTTAAGCTTATTTTAATACCCATTATAACAATTTACAATACTCTAATTACGTACTCTTAGATTTCTAAGCTTCGTTCGAAAGTTTTCCGTGAACTTTTTCAGGTGTAGTAAAGCATATCAAAACTATATTCCTGGTAAAGAGAAGTGTTTTGTTTATTACGGTACGTTAATTAGGAACTAGTTGAAGGGAAAGTCACTCGGCTAAAGAGGAATCCTTTGCGGGTAATTTTCTTATATGCACATGGTACATGCTCGATCATGAGAAAATATCGTTCATATACGCTAAATAGGGAACAGCGCAGCTCCCTGATATTGCTTTCCCGTACGATATTAAGGCGGGCTTAGGGTAGCGAATCGATTTGGGAACCATAATTTATCAAAACCGGCTTCAATAGGAATTTGAAAATTCCGCTGAGGATATTGGGAAAGGGGTTATTCTCTCGAGCAAAATTCATGGCAAAGGTCGGTGCGATGAGATATAAATTTAGTTTATTTTAAGAAAATGTTTACTATAAATACTACGATTTTCAGCGATTTTAAGTAAGACGCTATGATAATTTCACATGAAGAACTCGTTTTACCGTATTGTCAAAAAGACATCCAACTTAAAAAAAGACAGTGATAATGGTATTATAGAAAGGTTTCAACTTGCACATGGTTTCCTTAGAAGGAAATCTTTTAAGTACATCGCAATATTCATATCTCGTCTAATTGGCTCTCTATCAGAAATTAAGACGATTTTGAAGCATTGATTTAAAATCAGCAATCTTTACAACATGTAACTTTTGACTATAATTTACCTCAAATTTTTATTTCACCACCAAATATTAGAAATATAGAAAGTTGGAGAAAGAGTGTAATTTTGCCTTTAATTCTTTCCTCAATATCTAATTGTTCCCATTTAACGATAAATCAATCTAAGGGAAGGACCATTTGACATCGGATGGGAGTTGCCGAAGAACTCTCTTTTGATAGTGTGGTGCTGAGGTCAGCCAATGGAAAAAGGGATCGTAAATGCTCTCGTTTAGTGAATTATGGGAAGGCATGATAAACAGGGACCTGATAATCAGTGATGGGAGGCTATAAATGAACTAATCGATCCTCATCCCTAATTCAATATAAGGAGCTAGATTTATCTTCCTAAAGATAGAAATGGTAAACTTAATGCCAAAAGCATAACTATTGGTATTAGTAGTTTTCATTTAAAGATTAAGATTGAAAAACTGATTTTCTTTAAGAATAACTAATGTCTACGGTAACCAAATATATATACGATTAACTTTAATATTTTCTTTCCCTCTTCTATATTTTTTATCTTTATTTGAGAAGAAGCAAGTCAGGCCCGTTAGTTTACCCAAAACAAACATCTAATTTCTTTAGTAAGCGAAATTGTTTATGCGCATGGCAATTTCCATAATTCCGTTGTATTGTTTGAAAAAAATAACAGAAACACAGAAAGGATGTTTTCCGAAATCTATCAAAGTCGTGCGCATTTTTTTACTTCCTTTCTTAGGAAACTTTTATACCTCATTAACGTCAATCTTTCTACTTCTGAGAATCAGCGCTAATTTGAGTGATTCATCGATATTTCTTCGTTAAATGATACACGTGATGGAAGATGATGAAGTTTGGAAATGCATGCAAACGATCTCATCTGCATTTTCCGCCATCGAGATTGCTAATCTCTCGGTCAGCTGCATCGCATTCCGCGGGAGAGAAGGTTACGAATTCTGATTGGCTACGGAACGAAATCCTTTTGAAGAGCACCTCGCGGTCATTTCGGTGGGAGGCGCGGGAATAAGCAACTGATGAGAAGGGTACTGCAGGTGGAAGATTTATTAGTGGTCCTTTGTTCAATCTGATGTTGCCGAAGGATTCTGCGTGAATTTGCATGAGCATAACACATAAGTAAATGTGAGCATTAAAATTAACAAGATGCTAAATATGATAAGTTGAGCATAAAATGGAATTTATTATCGAGGTGGATGTTTTTGAGAGTAAGGAAATTTGTAGAATGACAGTTTATTTTATTCATCAAAATTTGCAAGAATTGGGCTCGTAATTATGGATATAAATATAGACTTTCCATGAGCCTCCCCTGTAAAGTACTAGTTTCGTCTTCGCGTGAACAATTATTATTCCTTTAGTACACTAAAAAAAAAAAAGTTCTTAAATAAGTAGCGTGTGGTCAATAAGACCTCATTCCTCTTTGAGTGGTATTGCTACAAGTGCTTCGACAGCTTAGGCCATTTCGCAACCCAACCGGGAATCGACCCCGAAATTGCTTCCAAAATCTTCATTAAATGTTTACTGCGCCTTTGATTGTAATTCAATATATCGGAAATCAAGGACAGGCGCTTAAAAGAAATAAAATATTAATCCTTTATCTCTTATTTTCTGATCACATTTTTATAGATTCTTCTCAGAATACAAGTGCGTGTCCTTATGAAAATGCGGCAAAACAAAAGTGAAAGATATAATCCTTTCTGCTAAAGAATTAAATTCGAGCACCACTTATGAATCTTGGGACCTTTGACATGCTGAGAAAGTAGCACCTGGACTCACCGGTTTCACAACTAGCATGGAAAAAATACTTTAATTCAACGATGGTTCAACATTATTATATTCGTAGATATATTGCAGATACAGGGTGGTCATAATGTTTGTGCGCGGCTTAAAAAAATTTGATACATTTTAAGTAATGGAAGAATGTGTGAGATATGTCAGGCACCTTTGCTGGATACTGTTTTTGTTAAGATAATTTCAGTTTTAAGTACTGTATATGCCGACATACAAGTCGATCCGGCGTATAAGTCGACCCCTAACATTTTGAGGTGAATTTCAGGTTTTAGCCTATGTTCAGCGAATCAGTCGACCCAAAAAATAAGGCAACACCACAAGGAATATTTAATGCGTAAGATTAAGACGCTAGAATTATTTTTTTCAGCTGTCAAATCAACTTATCGCCTCTGCTTAACTATTACACACGTTTCTTTCGTTGGTATCACTCAGTCTATACAATTAAAAATGCGTTTCTAAATAGAAACATAATGGCATTAAAAATTTGTTATAGAAATAATGGTAATATAACGTAGTAATGCCAAATTACTAAAACAACTTCCATTAAGTCGAATCATAACGATTATATAAACAAAAACAAACCATGATGTGCTTATTGATCTTCATTTGTAAAAAACATCGAAATATATACGTGTATATATATATATTAAATTTTTGTAAAATAAAATAAATGAGAAGAAGAAGAATAAATATAATTAGCGAAGAATAAATATGCGTCATATTGGTTCTCTAAATATATTAGCTTGCCGAGAACTAGTTTGCTGGGCTTTACATTTTTACTTTCCGCCACAATTGTATTTCTTGATGAAATTTCTTTTATATGATATCTACGTTAATTAGACTTGCCAAAAATAAGTTTCAGTAAGAAATAACTGTGGTGAGTTGCGCGAGTTTGTGTACAACAAGTGTTAAGCAGGCAGTTTCGCTTATTTACCCCTCGGTGGTAAGGGGATAAATCTTATGTTCGGCGAATAAGTCGACCCCCGGTTTTTGAGAGATTTTTTTTAGGCTTCAAAGGTCGAGTTATACACCGGTATTTACGACAATTAATACCGCTATCCAATTTCACTCGTAAGATATCAACCTTTTTAAATCTGTGTGTATGCATTTTTATGATCATGATTTTTTGACACCATCCTTGCATTCGAATTTCTGCCCGGGGGTGGAAGTGATAAAATGATTAATCTCTCTGCCTCTCTCACTTCTTGGAATTGCAGCTGAATTAGTGGCATTGAATAGCCACATTACGTCGCCATTTACCTCTCTTTAGCCGAATCCACGAGTGACGCCATCTCAAGGCAGAAGATGTCACCACTTTCGCATGCATTATTCATGCAAGATTGCATTCATTATTTACGATTCGAGTGTTCCGATGAAAGCTTTAAAGTGTCAAACTCGTCGTCGTTGTTCAGAGACCGAATGAATTTTAAAAAATACCTGTTCCCTGTTGAATATGCATGACGACATTTGGAAAACGTTAAATTTCTAATTCAATAATGAATATTTTATTTTACGTACAATGGAGAACCACCTGTTACTAGAGATGCTTTTTTACTGACACAATTTAAAAGAAAGCATACATAGATTTTCGGGTATTTTGATGTTAAACTGTTGTATTTTGGTATCATTTATTTGTTTCAAACACTCTTTCTCTTTATGCTTTCGAAAGGTATCTTATTTTCTTGACGTTCTGGATTCATGTTCTCTTTATGTAAGATTTCAAAACCCTATTTTAATCCATCTTCGATGAATGATAATTCGGATAAACGGTCAAGAATCTTATCTTAAAATTCATTATATAAATTATAAGGAGTTGCTTCAGCTGTGTAATAGAATACGTGGATTCTCAACACTACGATATATCCGATAATCTTGCAAATTTTAAATTCATATCGCATTTTACATTTCAGTTGTAAATTGGAACCCTATTAAGGGAGATATTTCATGCTCTTTGGGCAAATATCACTAAATGATGCACGCCCGAGTAAAACTGTATCTTTTCAAAATTGAATATAATTTATTTACTTGGATATAATTATAGACGAAAATATTATTGAATATAATCAACTAAATTAGTTTTCTCGTTCAAATAACGCTTTCAACTACCGCTAAAAATATCCAATAAAAGAAATAAATTTGTACGAAAAAAAAAAACAAAATCAAAATTGTTTCATGTTTCTTCTCTGGTTCATTCAGTATCGTGAATCCTTTTGAAGAATCGTCTCCATATTCTTTAAAATAAGAAAGGGTCCATTCAAAAGGCTAATAATTCATTATTTGTCCATGAAACGCAGTTTTCAAGAATAAAATTGATTTCTAAAATTATTCAGCAGTAAAACAGGGTTATAAGTCAGGGTTTTTTTATGTATGCACATCACTTGGAAAGGATACTTAGCTATATGCATAGTAAATATCGAAAGCGTAGAAAATTTATGTAAATAATTTCTTTTTTGGGATTTGAAAACTATAGAAATATATATCTACAGTTAGATAAATATTCCATTTTCAAATATCTACAAACATCTATCTTCGAAGGAGGCATCGGTGAGATCGGTTGTTTTAGACCATAAAGGCTATTGGTTATTTTTTGACAAAGGAAATGATTTCCTTACAGCATTGCTCCTAAGCCCGTATTTAACCAATTGACTGCGATGCTATTAAATGCTCCCTCTCATTCACCCAATTGGTACGCAGCAACTGCTTTCTCTTTCAACACAGAACATGGCATCGGTCGCCAATTAACCTTCGACTTTATGGGCGATCCTCTCTCTGTTCCTAAAACAACCCTCTGTGTTTTCCCTTTCATTTAAGATGTTATCCCTGCAATACGATGCAATCAACAAGTTGAGAGATCCTAATCATACCTTTACATATGCATGATCATTGGTGTTTATTAATTTTTTTTGTTTCCGGGAGGAGGTATGGAATTACATCGTAACATGAAACCAATACATTCCGAATTATTAAATAGCCATAAAAACGCCCTCTATCTATTTCACAAGGGAATATATAGATAAATACAACATAATACACATATAATTACACATTATGGCGTATTCGTTAGTGAACCGTCATATGAAACGTCACGCGGAGCGAAGAATCGGTATTTTGTATCCAATATATCGGAGGTAACCCATATTTCGCTTAATTTATTTGAGCCAAAATCAAGCATTTGTTTCGCTACGTAGGAGTATGAGGTCGAGAATTTACCTGATGAAAGACTTTTTCGATCACTACAGGTATTATTATTATTATATCAAAAATTAATTACTACATATGCTATAATATAGTTACACCACAGATATTATTTCAAAATATTAGTTAGCTGATGATATTTTCTGGATAAATTGACTTTGAATTGGGTTGGGTATTTTTCCAGCCCGATACCCTTTCTTCCGCAATCACATATCCCAATCAGCCCTTCATCGATATCCAACCCTGTACCTCTTTTGCCAAAGGAGGGCGCTACGAACCAAGCTTACTGGAATTCCCTAAAGGTGTGTAGATATTTGAATAGATTCGTCATTGGAAACCTGAGAAATCTCGAACGTATCTCGCTATTCCTTTTCGAGGTGACGAAAGAAATTCGGATAAATATATTTTTATATCGCATTAGTCGAACGTTGAACCCTATTCCAATTCAAACCGCTCTCCCCTTTCTATTGGATGAAAAAACATAGACTCGCTTCGAATTTCGAAATCCTCTGAAAAAACATTCACCCCTCGTTCACTTCTCACCTTTACATTTGACTGAATTTCAATATACATTCTGCGATGGAAAATATTTCCTTCAATACCCAGATCTCTCTTCGTGGACCACGTTACTCATTTTCCGGCTCTTGGTCCTGCTCTCCCTCTCTGCTTTAGAATTTTTGTCTCTTTTCATTCGGCTGTTTCCACAATAATAATTTCGATTCACATCCAAATTCTGCCGTGCAGAAGTACACGTACACTAACTACCGAAAATTTTCATCTGCTATTATTTGTTTTTATCATGGAATTTGTTATTATCACAACTTATCGGAAAGATTGAGTACATAAAAGAGAATTTTAAGATTCATTTGTAAATCAATTGGAACACCGTTTCCACTAAATCACTGTCTCACGCGCTACTTCCGTGCAACCGCTTCGTTTTACCGATAATTGACTAATTCCATATTTATTATAATTTAAGATAGTGAAAACTGACAGTAAAAGTGCTTTTCATGGAATATGACTTGGAAGATGCGAAAGATGGTGAAAATAGAAAATTTTATATAAATTTTGCTCTATAAATTTCTAGAAAGAAGAATGTAGGTTAAGGGGTGGGAACTCTAGATGACAAAATACATAATATGTTTCTTTAGTTTTTACATTGTTTATTATGAAACTACTCATGAAACCAGACGAAACTCAAGTTAATTCCCTCAAATATACATACACAATGTGTGTTAACGTTCACTATTTAACATTCTACAACCAATTATTTTGTAAATTTCTAGCCTTATGATTCATTTTAAGCGACTAGTCTCCAAATTCATTGGTTCCATATTTTAGTTCAATTATTTTTTCACTAAATTCTTTTCGAAATTCGTAGCTATATCACTCGACTTTCGGATAACTGAATCCGAAATAGTACAGAAGTTCCGTCATAACTGTGAAACATAACATAAATGAAAATTTATATTCAAATTATGCTTTAAATGCTCAAAATATGACTTTTATCCCCATTAATACAGAAATACATTTAAGAGATCAAAGACCAAATGGAAGAAAATTTGTTTTCCTCTTTTACTGGAAAAAGGAAAGGAAATGGTCGAAGAGGGAAAAATTCGGAGAGCGAGCAGAGCGTACGGAGCATAAATTTCGAAGAAATTGGAAATATTTGCGGCGGCATAAATATATTAAAGAACGGACAACGCGAACGAATAAAGAAATAATAAAAAAGAATTATGTGAATCAGGGAATGGATATTAAATACAAAGCACGAATCACAACTATATTTCCTCCCCTGAGCAACAACCTTACCTTAATAAATAAATCAAAAACGTATTTAGTATTTTCCGCAACAGTTATTAATCAATGATCGGTTTTGACCATGACAGTCATCCTCAGTAACCACCTGTACCTGAGGATAACTGTCATGGTCGTTGATTAATAAATATTGTGGAAAATACGATGTTTTTGAGTTATTTGACATGGCGTTCCACTAAGATAGGCCTGAAAAGTTTATTCTTACCTTAACAACCTTACTTACATCCTAAACTTCACAATCTTATTCTAATTCAAATTCGTCTTCATTGAGATCGCTCATTCTCCTCCATGATAATGCTTATGAACTATTGATGATGAGATAAATTCACGGTAAAGAGATGTTTCAATTAACAAAACTCTTATTCGACCACTAGAAATGATTAAAAAGACGTTTTTGGATATTAAACACGGTTCTCGATGGAGAGTTCACCAACTGAGCACAACTGCAGATTTCTGTAACGGATAAAAAGTTGTTCAGCTGAATGAGCCTCTCTCATGGCCGCATCTCAATGTTGAATGAAAGATAGGGAAACGTGAAGCCTTGATTGTATCCCGTGAAGTGCAAAAAATTCCTTCTACTTTTAGTAGCAGGGTTTTGCGACTTGTCCACACATTGAGATAGAAGAGGGCGGCGGCAATCCATTAAAGAAGACGAATTTGCAACAACGAAAATCAAGTTTGAAAGCTAAAACACGCTCTCTCTTCTTAAAGTGGTGCGCATTTGTTGCACAGTAAATGTGCATAGACTTTTAGGTACACCGAAATGAAATCGCTACCATTTTAGACCATTTTTGTGTTTATTGAACATTTTGTAGCAATTATTGCAATTAGTTAATCGACATAAAATAAAATTAATATGTCCAATCTTTACTTGGTGGAACGGTGGTATAACCATTTTAAATAAATGACCTCAGTATTTTCCACAAAATATATATAATCTGCGACCGGTTTCGTTACAAAATTAACATCATCTGGCAAACATATACGAAGAAAGAAGAAAGGTCGCCGCCTCAACGCTTTAGAAATCGTTGAAATTACACAGAAAAAAGAGTTTTTGACGAACGAATATTTGTTCCCTAACCCTTCTCCCCTTCTTTCCCTACCCACATCGTTGTTCCCTTAGCCCCCACCCACCCCTTCCCCCTTCAAATTTACTATTTAAGACTAAATTTCCTGTATATGTTTGCCAGATGATGTTAATTTTGTAACGAAACCGGTCGCAGATTATATATATTTTGTGGAAAATACTAAGGTCATTTATTTAAAATAGTTAATCGACCTTTACGTGCATATTTTGTTTATATTATACGTCGACACCGCGGTTTCATCGTGGTTGCACTAGTTACTAGGTAACAGAAACACGTCATGAAGTCATTTAATGTATTCCTTTGTACAAAATGCCCAAAAAGGAAGAACAGAAAAATCAAAACACTATTTCCCCATTGGGGGAGCTGATCTATATTGCTGTATTACACTACAATGTTCATTGGATTGCTAAAAGAAAATTATTGCTCGTATTTTTCCGAATAGATGAAATTTTTAAACGAAACGCTCTCTTTATTTTCGCTTTCACTTATATCAAGTATAAAGATATTCGTTATCTTAAAATTTCTTCTTTGTAGATAACCGTACATTTTAATTTGTTAAGAAGCCTTCAATTTTGCCATTAAAAAGTTATAATTCTATTTAATGGAAGTCGGTATCTTCCCAAACGTATGAGATACGATATGATGAGAATAAGTGCTTCTAATGGAGGACTAAATGTTTCGAGCTTTGTTAATGGAACTTACATTCAAATAATACATTTTAAAATGCACCACGAGTACGTAAAATACAAAGAATGAGGAAATAAAGTTGAAGGTAGGTTTTGATTACACCGTAATTTTTGAAGTCATTTTAGAATTGCCCTATGCTAAATATAAAATAAGAATCAATAAGGGTACTTGCCAAATTAATACTAAGAGAAACATTTAAACCCTTCTTTCGCGAGTAGAGAATATGAAGGATGAAAAAGGTTAGAGCTAGATCGTGATCTAAGGTCCAACTCGAAGGACTATGAGAGAAAAATAGTAACAAGGTATTTACTTTACTTCTTTGATTTATACTCATTTTTACGAATTTATTCCAAGCACTCATACTCATTTCACAGATACTGCACTGTGATGCGAATCATCCCTTTGGCTTCGTCATGCTGTAAAACGAAATAAGCCCGCCTCTAAACACTGCTCCCTCTATAGCACTATTTAACGACCTCCCAAACCTTGGACAACGCCCGAATCGCCTACTCCCTCGTAAATAAGAATTGGCAGCAAAAGCAAAAATTCTGGATGCAAAAGTGCTGGTGAGGTTGCTATGGAGAATTTTGGCTCATTCTCAAAGGCCTTTGCGTTCACTCAAAAAAGCCTTGTGCGCGGTATTTATGAAAAAAATGCAAAAGGAGCGGAATTTCGCTAATTTAGATTCGACAGGAAATACAAAATATTTTCATGTATCAAAAGCAACGTTCAAAGTTTTAAATGAATATAATGTAAATAAATTTTAAGACGCTTACCCAAGAGCCAAGATATTGATATATTTCTTTATAGGAATCTTAAAATTTTAAAACATGCGAAATAGTTAACTTACGAGAACAGCTGTTGATATTCCAGATCACCAATCTGCAAGTACAGTAAACAATAGAGATTAGTTTTATACTTCATTTTGAAAAGTCCTCAACCGTAATATCTGAATTAAATTTTGTTTAAATTCTATATATAGAGGATATAAATTGATCAATAAGAAAATATGTATTTATATAAATTGTACATTGATTAAATCTTATTAAATTATAACAGTTATTTATAATTTGAAGAGTTTTTATGATTATTAAGTAATCTGTTGTAATTGAGAAGAATCGAAAAGAAAGTATAACACTTTGGACTGATTTATTTACTACCTGTATTTTCTACACTATACTCTACAATACAGATTATACTCCCACTCTATGTTTATATTATTTGAAACCAAGAACAGTGGTGGGAATCGTTCAATGTAAAATATCGACACCATCTAAGGATGTGAATTAGTCATCAAAATGATATCTCAATGATTTTGGGTCATTCATGACCATCCTATTAACGCCATTATTAAACAGAAGAAGTAAACATCAATGCCCTAACCAGGATTCAAAGTTTTATCACCTTTTCTGAGCTATCAGTTAGCAGTTTTCGTATAAAAGTGACGTCAATGAATATCCTATCCAATACGATACACGGAGAACTGCGGTTACTTTCCCTCTGGTAATGGAAGTCAATCGTCACTATAATGGAATCAATCACTATTCTTACCCTGAGCAGAATTTTAGCTTAGGCGTTCGAATTTCCGCTTGAAACCTTACAGCTCCGAGAGCGTACACTGCCTCTAATCATCGGGAACGGTATCGATTAGAAACAACACTCCTTACGATAGCGCTCTTACTCAATCGGCAGGTTCTTTGAACATCAAACGACCGCCCCCTCAAGGATCCCATGGAGGCCTTCATGAAGCGTCGATGAATCATTGAGAGAAATCATATTTGATCTTTTGGCACGAATCGGTCTTTCTGTGGTCGTGCGGAGAGACTGTAATTTGGTGGAGCGAAAGGCATGATGGGAAGGAAGTGAGGCAATCGAAACAATTGAATGGAGGAAAGCGCCACTTCGGTGATTGGACTGGACCGGCGGAGATTCATATTCGGGTCTCGAAATACACTCTCCCCTATTTTGATGGCCAAATCGTCAATTAGAACAAGATTGCGGTGGTTAATTAGGGATCTGACGCCCTCAGGTCTCCTTTGATGCCTTGACAAGTCGCATAAAATTACCCATATATATTTCAACACCACCATTGGCGTAGAGCATGGGGTTAATTAACACCAATATCCGTACGTAATATTGCTTTTCAGCCTCTCTAATGCAGTGTGGAAATAACGACCAGAAGTAACTAGTTTTATTGCAATTAATTATTTAAACGCCTTGAAGACAGAATTAACTTTAAGCTATTCAACATTGTGCATATTTAATCGATTTAAGTAACACTATCTGAGAGCAATTACGGTGTCTTTGTAGAAATTTGAGTTCAAGATTATTTCCTTAACACTAATTTCTAATGGATATAATGGCTAAAAGCCCCCCCCCCCATATTCACAATGGATTAATTAGGATAATACTTAAAATATGTTAATATTTTCTTAGAACCCTCTAAAATAGAGCGAGGCTGTTCTGCCTGTTATCGGTAAATCTGTAAGTTCTGTCATAGACGAGTAGATTAATTATTCGTGACTGCTAAATTTCGATTGGATCATCCTCCCGGAAACTTGAACATCTGAGTTCAAACTGCAATTACGTGCGACATTTTTCACTACAGCTTCGACTTTGGATCTGATTTCAAGGAGATGAAAAAATTAACAAATATTTTTGGATATATTTGGTGAATAAACTGTCGAATGATAATCAATTTTCTTTTTTCAGTAGTCCCTTTTTTTAAAAAGAGAGACTACGAATCGATTCATAATACAAAGGAACCGACAACTTCTATATTATTCAACGTACGGTTCCAATGCAGTTCTTTATTGCCCTTAACTTAAATTGAAGCAATATGATACAGATATGACTTTTCTGATTAATCATTGGTATGAGGAAAAATCATTACTTCCGCTCATAGTAAACAATTGTTCTCGCTCCCATATTCTAATCAATGGAATAATTGTCAGGATTCTACCCCAGTGCCCTTTCTCAGGATTCTTTGTCCGATAAAGTCTTATATAGTAAAATTTAAGCGTCGTTTACTGTGGATGAACAGCTTTATTTAATCACGTAAGAAAACAATCTCTCAAAACAACCCGCTTTCTTTCCGCGCATGAGGTAAACAGTCGTATGAAGCATTCGGGGGTGCATTGCAATGTACTGCGTACCAACAAGCTTAGCCCAGGAATCATATTACTCGGGATGTGTTTACGCCCAAAGCTTTCATTTTCTGCGGCTCCATCTTTCCCAAGAGAGAAGAAGTCCTTTGCATTCATATCACTCTCAATTCTTTTCCTCCTTCTTGGTCAGCTCAATTCTTGTCCTTTTTCATTACGGAGTGCCTCCGGGTCTCTCTCTTCCCTTCCTCATAACCCAACTCACATCTTTTAATATTTCATTTTCTTCGTAGACTTCCTTCATACATTGAGATAAATCTCTATGTCTTCATCTCTAGTTCACTATGAAATATTTATAAAGAAGTAACGCAATAGATGTAAGATTAGCCTCACTTCTTGGAACGCCTGAGAGAAGATATCCGGACTTTAAAATCATATCAGACTTTAAGATGACATAGTCGAGACCGGTTGGAGTCAAAATTGCTTTTTTAAACTACTAAGCATTTGGGCACGTTTTTCAATTCATCGATGGATCCATCAAACTGTTTTTAAATTCACCCATGGGTCTACGATGCTTTCCGCCGATGTCCATCGCTTCCATCGTGATTGATACCCGATTAACTGGCGATCCTTCTGATGACAGTAGCTGGTCATTCAATTGTTACTATCCATAACCTCATAAAAAGTCTCTTTAATGGCAACTTACATTGGGGAATATGATATTATTATACTATCAATTGTATTATAAGGCATATTTATAATGCACCAATCAACAAACACAAACGATGCGATGATTCACGTTTCAACAGAGTTTAAACAATTATGGAGATGGAACAAGTTGTATATGCAACAGAAGCCATATCGTCAAACAGCAGATAGGCCATCGAACTAATCAGAGAAACATCGATACAATCCATCCCTCATTAGTTTGATGAATTTAAAAACGTGCCCTTTCTATATATTTCTCTATCACGAAGTAACGATACCACAAAAGGGAATATACATTTAATTTTTAAAGTGAATCTGAGTTCAATAAAAAATCTGAGCGTCTCCCAACAGTGAACTAATTTTACTATATTCGGCTAAGTGACGTTGTTAATTCATGACTTAGAGTAAAAACGCTTCAACAGTATTTATATAAACTGCCAAAATCTCAGCTTTTCTCATTAGCACACAAGTGGTTGTTTACTAGCTACTTTTATTTCAATAAATGCCCAATTTTCTCTTCTATAAAGCGAAATTTTATGATCTTCATTGTCATAATCAATTATCTTCACAGGGACTACTTCCCCGGAAATTCCGCAAAATATATATAATAGAAAGTGTAGGGTTCTGTGCATGTGCAATTGGGTATTAATAACATTTCCTCTAAGTTGTTGAGAATAGCAAGAATACAGTACTACGAGAAATGAATTTAAACAGGAGTGATTGGATGTTTGCATTGGTTTTGCGAAATCAATTCTTCCTAGTTTAGCTATCCAAATTACGGAAAGCGCCATTCTTGAATGTAATTGCTTATGGCCTGAAGAAAATTCCCGTATATAACCAAAATTAAAGTACATATTCCTATTTGGACTTTATAATCAATTTAAATGCGTCAGCTCTTATTTCTGATTACTCAAATGGATTGTAGATAAATTAGTTAGAACAAATAGAAAGGATATTTTCGAAGAAGGAAAATAAACAGTTGGTAAACTCATTTCCAAAATTAAACAAGTCCACTTTCTCTCTTACGGAATTATTCCATTGTTTTTAATAATTAGCAGAGGAAGTTGGGCGTGGCATTTCACGCTGTTGACGAGATGACACAATATAAGAGCGTTAGACACGCGATGTCATTTACGGAGTGAGATCATGCAATTAATTTCTCCAATCTGACTCAACATGTGAAACTGACATTAGAATTTTCGCATGAAGCAAATCCGAGCTCTTGTTTCGGAAAAGATTAAATAATTATTTTTTTATTTATTCAACAGAAAATTGTAAACATTTGATTCGCATGAGTTTTGGATGCAATAACAATAATATAATAATACTTCTGACTCGTAAAAATCCAGTCTTACTTGAATTTCTTTGTGTGAAACTATTATGATTCATAACAAGGAAGAGGATGGGTGAAAATTGCACAATAGGATGTGCACCCGGGAAAAACCCAAGGAGAAACGGACATGGAAAAAAGTCCACCAAGGCCGGGAATCGAACCCGAGATGTTCCCAGCTCCGATAATATAGAAATACCGCAGCGTAGTTACCGCATACAGTACTCTCCCATCCCTGTAGTTTTACTTCATTCCACTTCCTCGAAGTACACACACGGTTCATAAATTTTGTATGTTCCCTCACAAACGGTGTTATCCTGAGACTGTCAAAGTAATCCCCCCTTCCTTTATCATCGATAAAAATGGCTATCCAATGACTCCCACTTTTGGTCGAGGGATCTGTATTTACAACAAATGAAGCAGGGTAGTTAAAGCTCTGCGGTAATTTATCAGCCGGATAAAATCCTCGAAATAAACGGTATAATTTACTGTGATATATGTAATCCATTATTGCCTTTAAATTTATTGTGGAAATTACGAAGTTACCGAATTTATTCTATGGCTTTTCACAAAATTACGCTTTCTCCTATCGATTGCATTGATTACCTTGGTTCATAGTCCTTAGTTACGTATCTAACAATTTCTCATACCTATAAGACTATGTAGGAATTAAAGTGGCAGGGGTGCCCAACATTAAACTAAACCTATCTTCTCCCAATTATAGTTTTAGAAGAATAATTATGACGATTTTGGATTAGTTATATTTCGATTCGAACTCAAATGTTTACATGTATCCGTTAAGTATGTAAAGTCATTGCTCGGGCATGTTTTCGGGTATGTTTTCACTATAAACATATTTGAAATGAAATCGTTACAATGTTTTTCTCTAACTTACGAAGTCTCAGTTTTGGGTATTCATACCGCTTAAATACTCATAATGCAAGGTAAAGCCCCAGTTGTTGTCACGATTTTTCGTAGTCGAGAAACATTCATCTTTCACCTATATCGTTTCTCGATTTTAAATTCTGTTTCCGCGTACTTCTATGATTCATGTTGAAATTGCGAAGGCAGCTTCACTCCAATTTCCTCTTGGATATTCTGCAATAAAGTCCTTCCTCTCCCCATAAGCTTCTTACCTCCACCCCCCACTTCGCTGTGCTTCGGGTCGTATTTCGCGTCCGATTCGTTCATACATTACTTCATCCATCGCCTTTGAAGACTTAAATCCGTATTTTCGAGTCAGTCACCCGACTATTTGGTGGCCAATTTGTACCGGTTGATTTGTGTGATTTGTTTTCCCTTGACGTTGATGAGCCATAGAGTACTTGGTAGTGCGGATGATTTCTGTTAAACCCATTAAAAGATAAAATACATACGTTTGTACCGTAGCGGAAAGAGGAAATTCTGAAAAAAGTGTCAGGAACAAGTCTGAATTAAATGAATTAACACACATAAATTAATTTATCCCCGATAAAGAGCTGAATAAAACAAAAGAAAAACCAATGAGATAAAAACATAAAAAATCTGATGTGGCCAGCTCATGACTTTCTCCATATATAAGATGTAAATATTTATCTACGACAGTATTTTCGAACTCTATATGCAATCTAAACTTGGAAGATAAGTGATTAATTTCTTTCATATTATCTTTTAAGTCACAAAAATTATAAATAATGTTTTTCGGGACATGTTCGATGAAAAACGATGAAGTGGCCCTTCGCCCCAGCGCCGAGAGCGCCCACAACGTACATAATCAGCAACTTCCGGTTTATCAGTATTTCACAAATAACTCCTACACAATCAGTGATACAAAAATATGTTTCATACAAAAGTTATAGCAAATTTTATTTTCTAAAACTTTTATAAAAAATAGTTTATACCTTAATATCCTATTTATGGAGATATTTTGAAAACCGGAAATGAGCTTTGAAGAATGAATTTCAACTTCCGGTCAACCGATTCACCCCAAAAACTAATCAACTCTAACGACATCAACCAAAATACTATATATGAAATTTGGTGTTGATCGGACAAATATTTTTCATGATAGAGCGCCCACAAAGTACATAATCAGCTACTTCCGGTTTATCAGTATTTCACGAATAACTCCTAATCAACCGGATTATTTTCATGAAAACAATAATTTCTATATACTTCGTATATGGAGAAAGTAAAAAAATACTTTTTATTCAGTTAAGCAACAGACACATGAACAGCCGTAATAATTACAGGAAATGCCATTCTTGCGTAATCTCGTTTATTGAAACAACGGATTAATCTTAGATGGAAGCTGACACATTGGCTGGGAAACCATCTTTAAACATTTTGAGAAAGAAAATGACCCTCTCTTTTCAGAGTTTAGATCTGGACGAAGAGAACTAGACTACTACAGAACCATTGAGCCTACAACTTCTCACTGTTCCCAACGAAGTCGTCATAGAAAAATAATTTAACCTTACATAAATTTATCCTTACAAGTTGTTTGTAGTTAATATGTAACACATCGCGTACCGCAGTAAACTGTAAAACGTGCCGATCTACAAGAAGATTGCCGATTTCGACCGGTTACTAAAATATCGCGAAATGTGGCACTACTTTTGTAGAAGGTGGGAAAATTACAGCTTATTCTTTTGATGATGCCTTCCTGTGACTTAAATAAACCCGCGTTCGAAGGAAATCGTATGGCAATCGCTGACAGTCGCTGAATTTGAAACACATCGGCTGATGATTCGTCAACTTAGTTAGTCGGAGGGGTAATTCCCATACGGTCTCATATCGGGAAATACGCGTAATACCTGCCGCAAAATCTTCAACGCTCGCCACCCAGTAAACGAAAATGTGCAATATACGATATTTTTTTAACCTTTTGATGTTTTTAACGCGCACTTGCACTGATATCTACCCAACGGAATTTCTAAGTATATCCGTTCGAAAAAAATCTTACGCATCGGTAAATTTGCTCCTAACTCATCACACACTTCGAAATCTTTATCTGAAGATAATCTTATTATCTGGTGTATGGATATTTTAAATTTTGATACCACGACTCGGTTCCTGCATCCATATTCTAGTGAATTGAACATTTTCGTTTGTCTTACTGTACAGGAGAGAGGAAATTGCATCCTTCATTTACCGTTGCCTCTACCTTTTAAATGGCTTTTATGACATGAAAGCTGTAGAGATATGAGTGATGCGTAATAATATCACTTATTAAGCTCTCTCCCTATGGAATGATAAATAAGCACGTATTGTTTTTCACTTACGTGGAAATGTTCCATTTATAGCATACTGGCTTTTCGAGGAGACTAGGGTAATCTACCTCACTCCTCATCTTGCCTAATAAACCTCATTCCCCATACTAGATATACTATGACTCTATTTATGAATAGCCATTCACTTTCACCTTTAAAATTATCTCAGCTGTCTATAGTAACCTCCGTTACGGTAATTTTTTACGCATTCACGGAGGTGTTTCAAAATTTTAATCATCTAATTGTAAGGATTGCTATTAATTTGGTTCCTACCATAATTAATTACGGAATATTGGAACGTGTAAGCCCTCTCACCACAACAAGGTTGCAATCCGCGAGAGGAAAATATATA
This sequence comes from Sympetrum striolatum, assembly GCA_947579665.1. NCBI lineage: Eukaryota > Metazoa > Arthropoda > Insecta > Odonata > Libellulidae > Sympetrum > Sympetrum striolatum. The sequence goes on from OX388350.1 coordinate 85,562,368, forward strand.
CAGAGTATTTACAATATTTACACACTAGTTACAATATTTACATGGAATATACATTGGCCTCAAATGCACTCGTTCAACAAGTGCGTTGGCGTTTGTAACCGTAAGGGAGTGTGTCGAAATTCTCCACCCGTCTCCTTTTCGTGTAAACAACACGGAAGGTTTTACTTTCTGGTCGTGATACGACTTGAAATGGAACGACACGTCCAATCTTTTTTTCGTACCTCACCACTAGCGGGGAAGCCTCTTCCGTCACCATTGCTTTAAGACGGTCAAAGGAAACGTCTTCTTCGTTGGCGGAATTAATGGTGATACCACGGACTTTGCAAACAGTTTTGCAAAAATCTCTTGATTTGGACCGTATCTTGAGTGCGTAATTTTTAGGCTCTCCCGACACAAATTCAGAAATAAATGAGTCCGGTCCATATTTCTCCACTTCATCTGTCAAGTTTCCTAAATAATCTCCAATGGGGGGCGTCCACTCTACCTCGCTTTCAGTGAAAATAATACTATCAGTATCAAAATAGAGAACGCGACGATTGAGTTTACGAAGATAATCAAAAAGTACCAGCCGGGCGTGACACGTTGTGTAGCAGGCTATCATAACATTAACCGTTGGTAACGATTTGACGGATTCTTCCCGTTCCTTCCAGGATGCATATACCACCTCTTCATTCACGGGAACCACACGTGATAACTCAACGTTCGGAGCCGTTGCAAGTGAGATGAGTTCCTCCCTTGTTCTCAAAATGGTGCACTGTGGAAGATTCTCCCTCATGCCAAAACGCCCCCAAAAACTATTGAGCATTAGCTTGGATAACTGACGCATACCTAGGTTGAGTTTGATGTTTTCCTTGTTCAACCTGATTTTTTCTCTCTCGTGAAAGGAGGTGACGTATCTCGACTGTGATTCTGGCGTTTTACACTACGATGGAAAAGCACTAGCCTCCTGTTTCATTTTCAGAAAGCAATCGATGTACTCCGTGAATAGACCTCCTTCACCGGTGTCAGGATTGTAAACCGTGGTTTCGTAGTGCCACAGCTCGTGAATTTTAATCAATCTATACCCCTCACGCACAGCAACTTTTACCTCATCGGACACCCAAGTCCCTGTGATCGATCGTTCATCGTCCGTGTGATCGCAAGCTTCCTGCGACTCCGTCGAAGCACAAGTCCTACAGAGTGGGAACAATAATTTCCCGTTCATTCTGTAGGGGAGTACCGGATGATAGAGGTGCGGGGGTGGTAACACCGTACATCTCATTAGCCCCTCCGCAGAGTCCAATCCAGGACATTCATCCCCAACAAAGATTTTTGGATGTCCGATCGGGTATTTTTTGTACTTATTAACGTATGGGTATAAGGAGCACACGTCAAGATACCGGATCACCTCACCGCTCGCAATGTCAGCCTTGTGGTGGAGTCTTACGCAATTTGTCCTACCGCCGTAGAATCCGTCTCTGGGGTTTATCGCGGGCTCTGAAGAAAGTGGGTTTCCGATTACGAAGGCGGATAAATCACAATCCTCCCGCACCTGCCGATCGAAAACGCATTCCCACTTCTCAACTACTTCATACCTTTAGCGACGGAGAAATGCAGTTTTTCCCTGCGTTGCTTCCTGACTAATTCGGGATCCCAAAGAGTTTAGACAAATTACATGAAACAAATCTGTGCTCAAAATATATCTGTAGCTATTTATACTGCGAACGCAAAAGTCTCTGTTTAGAGATCTGTTCTAACGATTGGTAGCCCTGTTTTATAAGTTTAATACCCTTAAAATTAATTCAAATTGTTCAAAAAAGGTGATTGAATATAAACTTGAGATATCAGTTTGAAATTTACCAGAGAAAAAAATTGGAAGAACATTATATAATGATAAAACCAATATGTTGGCAACCCTGCTAAAAATTGTTTTAAGAATTTTTAAATATTATACATTAATTTGGCATTGATAAAAACACCATAAGGAAATTTTCAGGACGAAATTTGAAAAATTGTTCCGCCATCGTATTTGATTGAGGTTTTTTCCGAGGCACGAACGAGTGGTTTTATACGGTTTCCGTCAGATAGCATAACAATCTTGGGGTAACGTGACTGACTTTTATCAACAATTCGGACCTTCTTCCACTTATTCCGAAAATATGAGTTTCATTGGTTCAGTATAAATAGATAAAATATTCTAGAATATGAAATTCTGCAGATTTAGGACATAGGTCAACATTTTGTTTAATTTATTAAAATTTAAACAAATTACGGGGAAAAAAATGTTATTAGAACTTGTGTAATGGTCAAATGTAGAAGATACGCAAAATTCAGGTCTTTGAGAAGCATGAAAGTATATAATTACGAATTTTAAAAGTAGGTGGTCAAATGACCACCTCCCGTCCTTCTAGGTATATTTTGATATAAAATTTAACCTAAAAGTGAAAAAAAATATTTTAATACTTAACACAAATTTTGGGATAGTAATAAACAAAGTCAAAAAGTTTCAAAAAAATCGGAGGTATTTTACTAAAGAAATTTTGATGTCAAACTCTGAAAAGTGGTCAAATGACCACCTCCGTCCTTCTAGTGTTAAACGGATCAACCCCCGTAGATGAGTGGAAAATCTCACGGAAACGAAGACAGGCAGCGCGTAGTATATGGACATCCTGAATACAATATTTGCGGATTTCTTCCGTCATCTTAAAGATATAATTTTTCGAGGAAGTCTCCTTGTGCCATTTAAGAAAATCATCCTTTTCCCTCGTCGACATAGAATCGACCCCATATGCCTGCGTAGGTGGTAACATAGGCTGCATTCTCTAATGTATTGAAGAAATGTGGAAAGTATCCCTTACTGCATGAATCCTCGAGGCCTAACGCGGATTGCAGTTTAGAGAGGGCCATTGGTAAAAAACTCAGAGAGTCAATAAATCTTAGCCGGCCTTTTGAAAAACTGATGGAAAGTATTTTACTACCTGACATAATTACGGTAGGTTGCCAATTACCCTTTTCCAGAGCAGCTTTCAAAATAAAGTTATTATCGTAACCTTTGGCGTTGTGTGCTATGCATGTAATAGTTTTAAAATCTATTTTACCCAGAGAAACAAGGAATGCCCTTACAGGGTCCTCTGAGGAGAATACATTTTCCTTGTTTCCACATTTATCGCAGGAGAGAGGAGAGGTTTCTATGCAAGTGTCACATGTGATTAGCGACACGAGGAGATTGGGGGTGTGTAAGAACGCGTGTGTAGATAGTGCCTCATCCTGCCGACATTCTATGTCGTAAAACACGTAGGCGTGTTGATGTTTTTTTTTTTCAAGACTTCCTCCCTAACGGGCGCCATATAACACTTATGGTCTTCTGTAACGACCTTCCTACAAATCGTGCAGTAATATTCCCCACATATGTGTTCCCTAAACCTTTTCCTAGTTTTAAGAATGGTGAAACATTTGGGGCATGCCCTTCTTCACATATTGGTTCGGCTCTCCCCTTTCCGACACGACGCTTTTCAAAACACTCTCCCCCGTGAAAATCTCTCAGGCATTTATCACAAGAGACAGATTCGGCATCAGGAGAATAGCAAGGTGGTTTAGAAAAACACCTCGAACAATATTTGCCACATCTATGTTGATAATGGTGGTCGTAAGGTGCACGACAGTTGCGGCAATAGTATTGCGCTGAAAAGGCACCGGTCAGCGAGGATATTACATTAAAGTGATTATCGCCGTGAAGGAGATCTATATGGTTCCTCTTCTCCCTAGTTACGCTGTAGCCCCAGTTACGCTGTAGCCCCAGTTACGCTGTAGCCCCAGTTACGCTGTAGCGGGGCCCCTCAAATATTACATCCCTCCCCTTGAAATCTGTGAACACTGTTATCTGGTAGTCAGGGATTGCACGCTGAAAAATACCAATTTCTTGTACCCTTCCACCCTCACCCCCCATCACAACGCCTGCTCTTCTACAAAGAGATAGTGCTTTTTCTCTCTGGAGTTGGTTATTCCTATAAAGCCTCCTAAAAACGGGGACCGTATCTTCGTGCTTAGATATGGCAAGACATGTAGCCATTGGTAGACACAAGCTGTCCTCGTTTTTAACAACGAGTATCGATTTCATCCTTTTGCAATACGAATGAAAGTCCGTGAATCCTGAAAGGCGTGGCCTTCCTCGTCCTACGGGGATGTCTATGTGTTGGAATGAGATAGCCGCGAGCCCTTTGATGGAAAAATCCTCATTGGACTGGATAATTTTTTCAATCTGCTCTCATATCACATCCGGTTCTAGTTGATCACACCGGCGAAAGGATACATGTACGTCACGATCTGGATGTAACTCGTTGCGTATTGTCAACCCTCCACGAGTGGAACCATTCAATCCAGCTTTCAACATGGTAAGGAGAGAATGGAAGAGCCCCTCATACCATTCTATAGGATTATATCATTGTGGTATAGGGTGAATTGATAATTCAATTTCAGCCCCCCACAATCGAAATCTCCTGAGAAATGTTTTATTCTCTCTTAAAATCGTGTAATAACGAGAATCATAACCATCCCCCACTTGTGGATAGTGTAGATGATATAGTTGGATAGGATCGAGAAGATTGTCCTCCCCGTCTTCTGAAATACCCGGAACCGATAGTGCAGGAAAATTATCGTCTAACGTGGAAATTTCCATACAAAACTCAGATATCGGATGATCAGAGTGTGAGGGTATGTGTCCGTTCTCAGATAATAAAATATCCGATTGCGGGGGTGTGCCACTTTGAAGACATCCTGATGGAGGTGTGAGAGGGAGAAGGCTAAAAGATACCTCAATATCAACGTTGGAAGCGGGATCGAGCTTGGTTTCCTCCTCTAAAGTGAGAATTTCCGTACAAATCCCCGATGTCAAAGGATCAGTGTGTTTGTGCGTGTACTCGGATAACAGATGAAGATCCTGTGATGAAGATGCGGTATAGATACGATCAGAAGATATTTCCTCATCTCCGTTAGAAATAGGATTGATGTTTAAAACAGAGTGTCCACATGTGCCACCATTTTGTTGGATAGGAGACGGAAGATCAACTCCGAAAAATGGAAAAATGTCAACTACGTTACCATCGCTCGAATCGAACGCAAGGCTCGACATGGCGAGAAAGTCGTCTCCATCAACGTGCTCGTCCATTGCGATAATGCGATGGGTGGGAGCCGTAAATGCTGATAATAATAAGTCCTTATTATCATTCAGCACCCCTGATTTCCGTAGCCGGAAGTACCTTGAGGATAGCCTCCATTACAATCAGAATGATGGCAAATGTAAAGTAAGTGTACGGGCGAACCGCTAGAGATGTGCAAATGGACAGAACCAGAAAAAGCAAGCAGCTGGACAGAACCAGCAAAGCCACAAAAATGGACAGAGTGGTAAATTCGTACAACTATTAATACTCTCTACCTCTGGTCACGTGTGATTATTTAACGTCCTGATTGGTGAGACAAGAGTGAATTTATGGGAAGGTTCCACATACCCCCAAACCCCTTGTTGCGATTTTTGAAAAACATCACGTGTTTCCATAGTTTCTCTTTTACATTCCATAATTGTGGCCATATTAATAGTTTTAATGAGACAACTCGCGATGGGCACTTAACACATATCCCCTCTTGGTCCCATGCCTTGGTAGTATTTTCTCCCAGCACTTACCACACGCAAGATATTTACGAGAAGAGACCGGAATAAATTTTGAAATGCATATCCGTAACTACTTGAAGGGTGAATGACGTGAGGTGTTGGAATTTCAAAATTTTCACGGAATATAAGAATAGACCGTCAAATAGCCTTCTAGGAAGGTGTGACGAGGGCTCTTGTTTCTTCACAGCGTCGTCACCTAATTGCATAATCGTTTGGGTCGCTGTCGTACTCTCGCCGCCTTAATAGGTTACCGAAACGTCATATCCCGCACGACACGCCTAAAATATATTTTCTCTAAATTCTTCTCAAGGATTTTATTTCATGAGAGCTTTATACGTCCGATTACTCTCGGACTCGAAGAAAGGGAGTTATGGAAACCTTTTGTGGCGAAGACTTTGTCTTTGCATTTACAAACTATCTCCATGTGTTATCAGGTATTTCTTGCAATCATTCAATTGATTTTAAATTTGTCTATTGTTTGTTACAATTGTCGATGTTTGTCAGTTCTTTCATACGGATTTAACCAGAATTATTTTATTTATCTTGTTTTAGTTTTGAAAAGTAGCAAATGTAGTTCAATCTCCTTTACTAGGTTAATTATTTAAAGTATATTTCAATGTATTTGTATACCAATTTGATATTTTAATTCTAGATTTTAATTCAAGATTTTAATTCAAGGTTTTTTAAGTATATTTCAATGTATTTGCATACCAATTCAAGATTTTAATTCTAGATTTTAATTCAAGATTTTTTCCCACAAGGGGTGGGGGGATGGTGTTGGGGGAGGAGGTAGGGGAGGGGTGGAGTGCCGACGAAAAGTGCCGACGAATGCTCTACATTCAATTACTTGGAGATCATATGGATTATGAATTTTCTAAAGATGAAAATTTCTCACCGAAAAGAATAAAAAATGCAGTCAAGTTTGAAGAGGCACCTTGGTATCAAGTCTCTGAGTTTGTCTCATCAAAACAATTTACTGCTCACACAAAGAACATCCGTCGATTAATTTCAGATTGATGCGGTGTAGCAATTGAAATTACTTCTGAACCGCTCAACTATTTTCAGATGGAAAAGGTTGATTACACGTAACATAGCGTAACAAGCGTAATTATATCCACTTACAACAAATTAATATGTTTTAGTACTCAAAATATACTATGAGGTCCTTTGAATGGTAAAATAATTTAAAAGATTGATTGAATAAGGAATACCAATTTTCAGTTCAAAATATGAATTTTGAATAACTTAAATCGTGTATGACTCCAACACTCGTACCGGGCCATAACTTATGGTTACATAAGCTGTATAGTTTTCCATCGATTTTGGCACTTCAAAAAAATGATAAGAATTGATAAAATGATCGCGTGCATATCTTGTTTTCGTACTGAATCTACATCTAAAATATAAAATTGTCGTAGTTCTAAGAGTTAACGCGATTTTATTTAATACGGATTCTGGTTTTTGCGTTCTTCTCTCTTGTTAACGAGATTAAACACCCAATCGGAGTATATATTATATAGTTTCATCTTAATCAAACTTGTGTATCCCTCATACTAATCCCTCAAAGCTTGAAGAAATTGGAGTATAAATACAGCAATATTTTACCTCTCTATAGCGCACGTGCGAAAGTCGATTTGGCCTTCTGAAGAAGTATTTTCAATTTGAAGAAAAGCCGATTCCAAGATCCTCATAAAAAGAATGGATGAATGGAAACGAAGGCAAAAGGGGTGAAAGCGTAAAATGGAAAGGAAGGAAAGTGGAATGAGTCAAATAGGATTGGATAAGTTCTCCGTTTTGTGTTTGAGGGGAGATACCTTTCTCTCCTTAATATGCTGATTTCCCCATTCACTCCTCCACTCCAAACGGAGGCTGGAAACAATAAATATCTGAGAACGATTTCCTAATTTGAAAGAAAGGTTGGGGTTAAACCATTTATGAACAGAAATCTGAGATGAAGTTCTTAAAGCGGATGGTCCTGAATGACTTCGACATTCATTAGCTCAAATATCAAAAGTATTCGGGAGACCAAAAATGAGAGGCAGAAAGAGAAAAATGCTTTGAAAGTGCAATTACCAGATAACCTTTGGAAATATTTGTGGAACAACTAAACTGATTTCTCAGCGACAAGGAAATTTAATCTCTGTAATTTTTAACGAGAGAATTTTGGTCTATGCAATTCAGTGCCATTTTGCCGCTTTTGAATTATTCAATGTTATTTGATTGATTATCTCGAATAGAACTCATTGGAGATTTAAGTATCTTTCAGCCCACTAAAGAGTATCTTCCTCCGATACAATCAAGCAAAACCAAGTACAACTCAAATTGCTATAACGAATATTAGTGATATTGTGCGACGGTAATGATTGAGAATATTCATAAATGAAGCGACTGGGTTCCAATTTGAAGTTATTACGTATATATTATATCAATAGCAATGACATTTATGATGACGTTTTTCTCAAAGAGATATTTATAGCCAAATTCCATCCCATCGAAGAGATAACTATCCTCTTAATCCTCGACATTGAATACGTATTCGCCGAACTTTCTATTTCCTCCTCCTCATTAACCTCACATTTATTCCTGTTATCTCTCCTATTTCAACAACACATGTACCGTGAACTATGAATTATTTTACATATATCCTCAATTCGAACTGTGACAAAGAGTAGGAGAAACTCATAGTGAGCCAATCGACCTATTTTTAATTCGATCGCGTATCATTCGTGCAAAATGAAATTTTGATGCAATTATTCCTAGCATCTATCCCTCTAAAGTTTTCATCATAATATTTGATTAGGATCTAGGACAAGTTCACCACCGCTGTTTTATTGCGTGAATTTGTTACTACACTGCCTCAATTTTCTCTTCGAGTTCCGACAATTTCCCGTTGGATTAGCGGTTTAAAAATTGAGATACGGTTCGCAAAGATTGGAAGCTTTTCCATTTTCAGTAAAGAATTGGCACAGATTACTATAAATCTCGCCGCACGACTTAGGAAAATCCCAGGCATCAGAAGTGCCACAGAGGACTGAAAACTCTCTTTTTATTTGCCCGTTTATACAACAGATATTCTTTTTTTCAAGGGATTCGTTGCCTTTCAGCTTAAGCGTGGAATTTTTACTTTGTGCCCTTTATTATTTTGTTGAATCAGGGGGTTTTTAAATGGAAATCCAAAACATTTCAACCTTCAAATACTAATTATTATGGCTTTAATCGAAACTTACGGTTTTGCGAAGTTAGTACGTAGGTGTCCTGCTGCTGGAGACAAAATTTTGGGAAACTATGGTCCCAGAGGATTGTTTGTTTCCGTTTCCTGCTACTCTTCTGCATTGTCTGGAGTCTCACTCCTATACCCTCGAATTCTCGTTGAGGCGTCCCTTGGGATATCAGAGTTCCTCGAGGGTCCCCCGAGTCCACGTACGAGCAGATGTCAAAGCGATGAGAGTTATATGGGGCAGTTGCAAGATGAATATCCTCTATGGCCATTTGAAATCACGGACTTCAGAATTCAGTGACAACTCCAGCTCTCCAACTCTGCGTTACACGAAATCTTGGTCTCTAAAAATATATCGGACGAGAGAGGATTCATATTTGTTGAGGGAATTAAAACAAACAAGATTTATTATGGATTTTAACACTTTCCTTGGTAGCAGAGATGTAATCCCAGTCTTTTCTTTGCAGAGGGTTGTCTAAAACTCGATGTGTTTACTTTTACACTCGACTACTGTCCTTACCTAACGATCACTCAAGAATCGCCCAAAAGGGTATTTTACTAAAAAATAAAATCAGCGACGTACTTGGTACATTCGGTTTTTCATTCCTTTCATTTTACTAATATATCCATAAAAAACTTACCCTATACTTTAAACGTATCCATTATATAAACAATAAAAATAACTATCTTTTAGCGAATATTGTAATGGGCTATAGTATTATGTATCGTGGCCAGTATCTTACGCCATCAATTTAATAAGAAGCTCCGATATGTATATATTCCTCATTTCGTATATAGATATTCCATCTTTGCCAATTCCTGAGTATTATTTCCTCAATTCGAGAGAACATGATGAGAATAGAACGCGAGGTAGAACGATCTCTTTTCATTTGTTTCATTTCCATAAACACATTTCGCGCCATATTCACCCAATTTTCTACATTCTGAACACGTCTTTCATCTCATGCTGATTCCACTTCTTCAATCTCCTTTCTCATCTGACACACACACACACACACTTCAACCCCTTCTTCACCTTTCCATATTTTCGCTTCTTACGCATCCCATGTTCTTACTGACCCATGAATAGACATTGCAACAAAAATGATGCTTTATTTGCCTCACTTAAAGTCAATGAATCCAGTAATAAATCTGCGTATTGATTTGAAGAGGACGATTGAATATGAAGCCACAATCTATCAGTGGCAGTAGGATGATAAATGTAATTTCGTAGATTCTCGTGGCGTTCATACGATTTCTTCATAATTGCCGGGTTTTCTGCCACGTTGTTTGTTTTAAGTGGATCACGTTTCGAATGCTTTCCAACAAGCCGTCTTCAGATCGAATGTGTTTCGTGTTTACTCAGTACGCCTTTACATACGCTGGCTTGCGTCACTGCTTCTCCGTGATTGGTCGTGTTCTCTAATGCTTCTTATGACTCCTTTCCAACTATTGTGTAGAAAGCAACCATCCTCTTGGTTTATATTTTCAGGTGTTTTGAAAGTTTCTATGGCTTCCTATATCACCCCTGTGAAATATCTTTAGATATCTTTATATATCTTTAAATATCTCGTCTCTTTAGAAATTATTTTGGCGTCCTCAAATTGAGCGCTGTGCCCCGGTTCACTCTCAGCAATAGCCGAGGGATTAAATTGTTTGTTTTTAGTGGCTCCTCCGTCCTCCCTTATTCGAGTTTTTAAGGATGTGCATGTTTCTCCTGAATAACATTTTCCGCTGGAGCAGAGGACTCGATAAACGTCTTCATGAAGTTCTTTGGGTAATCTTTCTATTGCTCCCGATAGACAGTCTTTTATTTTCTATACTCATTAGAACCGGTTGACTACGTCATGTTTTTGCGTGTGCCCACGAAAAAGGGAATGATGGAGTATCCTCAGGTTTCGGGTCTTTTTTAGACAGTTTCTCGTTAAACGAATTCATATTTTCATGTAATATACGAGAGAGGAAGTATCAGAAATATCCTTCATGTTAACAGACGGTTTTCAGTGTGCGATCAGAGAAATCATGGCATCTAACACAACTCACAAATTTATTGAGATTACTTTATGAAGAAGAACTGAAAGTTTGGAAGCAAAATATCTTATCCAATTTAAGATAACTTTGATGGAATAATGTATCTTTCCTTGAGACCGGTATCTGCTGACCTCCTGCAACCAAATATCAGATTCGTAGGAAATTTTATTCGAAAATACCACAAGAATGCAGCTTTTTCTTGCCTCCTTTTTCACTTCTCTGTCTCGGGTGCCTGAGCTCTTGCAGTCTCTGTAACCTGCTTAAATTTTTCACCACATACGTTACAACAAGGTGGCATATCTTCATAATGAATCCTTATACGTCGTCCCAATGTATACTTCTTTAGAAAATACTCTTTACATAAATCACAAATATACTCATTCTTCCTACAACAAGGATTGATTTTTGATGCAGTGAACTCCAATCCTCATTCTAGTCATTCATTAAAGTTGAGAATGAAATCGTATGCGAGAAAAATACGATATTTTTCCTGCTGAGCTTGTATGAGAATAAATGATTGAGGAATTAAGCACAATATTTTCCATGTACTTTTTCGATATTCTCAGTATATTTCTCATATTGTACAATTTTCAACACAATTTCTAGAAAGGTTACGTTGCAATTTCAAATATAGACTGCTTTTTTATCAGTGTTATATAAATGGGAGAGGAAATTGAGAAAAAGGGCGTATTGTAATAGAGACAGGGACGAGGATTGAACTCAATAGGTGATAAGGATAGCTAGGAAATAAAAGTGAAACAGATTGCGATATCTTAGCCGGTGCTGCGGTAAGCTCACTTACTCCAATTATTTTTGAATAAATCAAATAAATGTCAATATCATCTCAAACTCATGATTCTCGATGATTCTACAATTTAAAATGTAGACCTGTGTAATCCAAAACGGCGTGTGATTTGGATTTATATTGATGGAAATATTCAGATGCTTCAACTTATATTAATTTTTAGTTTCACTTTATGAAGTCCCGTAGTGAAAGGAGGAGTATTTCGTGCGAAAGGATTTTTGTAATTGTTTCTCTTTGCCATTCGAGTATTTTGGAATCAATATAAAAATCTGGATGAATTCGATATTTTTCATTCGTCTTTCGATACTGCCTACAAATTTCATTTACTTTCGTTACAATCTGGTTCAAGGCTGTAATATTATAAAACTACCGAACTATGAGAGTCTTGGGTTCCGTTCACGCGGACATGTTCCTCATATAAAATTCTGGCTCAACGAGGAAAGCAATTGCCTCACTTCTCACTGCCTAGTCAACATTCATCTCCTAGCTCTTGGTAGCTAACTGTAGATGAAATAAGGTTTCTCGAAATACTAATTACAATGAAAACCACATAAACAGAATAATAATCAATTAAAATGAAATGAAGCATTATTCCCTTCTGTCTTTTTTCAGTTTCATTGTATATTAATTCATTTCACATGAGACGGTTCAATGGAACAGCAGTTAACGATAAAATGCGAACAGTAAATATACACGCAAAGTTATTTATACAACATGAATCGGTGTTTTTGGTGGTATTTCAATCAGTGTGAAAATAATATGTGAGCATTAAATAGAAACTGTAGCTACTCTCCCATCGGCAAATAAAATATTTAAGTTTGGTGAAACAGGAAGTTATATCCGTAGAAGCAAAAGAAAGCCTCCGAACTGCTGAAGCGATCAAACATAAAACACCGCAAGGCGTCATCCTAAAACAAACGGACTGCAAAATACGCACCGTTACACGATTATATTTTGCATTACATTAACGTTACATTTTTATAAATATTAATTAATAAATTTATTGTCATGACGTTATTCAAAATAAGAGACGGCAAATACTCATATCTAGGAAAAGAAAATGGATGGATGGATAACTCTAACGTGGAAGTCGTTTATCAAGTAATTTCGCTAACCCGAAGTGAGTAGGTTTGTCCCCTACAATATTCCTTTACCGATTTCATGATATCAATTAAAATTCAACAAACAATAGAATGTCCTCGGAGAGAAAATAAGTACGCATTTCGCTGTAACTCCTCTTGCTACATCAATCTTTAAGGTAAATTATCACTAACAAACTAGAAACAAAGATATTATCTATAATTTAATCATATTGGCCAACAGATGTTTTTAAATTTTTCCCATTATACTCTATTTTTCTTTTAAATGAGTTGTTTAATGTTAGGAAATTGTAAATATAGTTGAACTGCAGTTTGATAGAGTGAATAACAGTTGAACTTGTTTACAGAATTTGAAGAGAGTTTCTAATTCAAGAGTCTAATTAAATTGGGTAGAGGGTATCAGAACTTTATCGAGCTCATTTGCTTTCTAGGACCTCGAGCTGTGGAAAGTGAAACCCAGAAGATGATACAGAAACAAAATTAAGAGCAACTGGTGAGGTAAACTCACTTAGGAAAGTTTTATTGATGGGTTTGGGTAGAGAGGTTCAGTTGAAACTGAGAGTTTCGCCCTTTAACCTTGTTGCCAATTATTCCTTGATTCTCTTTAAAGGCGAGGACGTGTCAAATTACTCGCAAACGTTCCCTCAAACCTGCTCCATCGTCAACCACTTCAAATGGAAATTCAACAAGCCCTTGGAGTCTTATTTGAGTCGCTTTTTCCTAAACAGGAGAGTTCTTTAAAGCAGAAAAAGGCAATGCTTAAATGCCTGATGATTAAATTAAAGAAAATTCAAGTTTTCACAAATTTTATTATACTTTCCATTAAAATAGTATAGCGTTTCCTTTTTCTTTGAAAGATTCTAATTCATTTAATGAATGTGTTAACTAAATAAATGTTTCATCGAGATAAGTCTTACGCTTTAGATAAATCTTACGCTTTCTTCGTATGGAAGTCTTTTGCATCAACCTGATGTCGAAACTCGGTCGATTGAAAAGCATAATAGAAAAAATATAAAGTTGGTAAACATTAAATTAGGTCCTAAGGTTTGTTGATGTTCGATCTCTTTGAGCAGTGTTTTTAGGCGAAATTGCATTTTGATCGATTCCCGCTGATAAATCTAGCGCATAATTTTTAGCAGAGATTAATTTATTTTTCCTTAATAAACTTTTATTGATGTTTGTTTGCCTCTAACTTAATCTGCTACACAAACTGTTGAAACTGCATCCCCATGAGCCTTCGCTGCCTAGTGCTATGAGAGGGGAATGGGGCTTACTACGCTAGATGAGGAGTGCTTACCTCACTGAGTAACAAGACTATAAGTAAAAAAACAGTGTACGTAAGTTAAGCGGCTCTATGATCAACACTTTTGATAGCATTCCATAAGAGAAGACCTTCATCCGTGATATCATTCAGAATCACTCATACCTTAGAATCTTTCATACCAATACAGCAATGAACAAAGAATGAATGAAACATACGTATTTTTTCTTTATCCAGTTCCAAAAGATGCAAAGTATTCCAATCATTATGATATGGCAGCTAAACCATAAAGGTGATAATTGATTTTAGTGTAAGCATGACCAACTGGAGTCCAGCAAGAAACTGTTTCATACCGTCTTCCGATGAAAATTTGTTTTCCAATCTAAACTGTAAATATTACTACAAGATAAGCGTAATGAATGCGACTCTCTTAAGCACTAACCACCAGTACGATCTCCGCAATTAATCTAAATTATCAAAGATTCATTTTTTTATTATATTCCATCAAGCAAATTGTCAGAGCCATCCATGGATGATCTTTCTTCACTTCAACCTTCATCTTTTCTGAAAATTCAATTTTCATAACTCTTTTAATCCCTTCTCAAAAATGCCCTCGAGGTATCTCCCTCTGTTTGCCCTCAATATCCGATTAATCACTTTCCCCTTAAAACTCAATATTGCTTCTCTCAGACTCATAATCCCTCTGGAAATCTCTATCAAATTGATCGATATCTTAGAAATGCGTGCGAAAATCTTCCGATAATTCTTCTCCGGAATTAAACCATACAGCAAACGTACCGAATGTAAACCCAAAAGTAACTTCATCATAATGAGTCAATCCAAGTTTAAAATTGAACTTGATTCGGTTGATATTTAAGGAATCAGCCTAAATTTTATGAAATTTATTTAATTTAGTATTTAACTTTCACTTGCTGACTAAATATGGGGAATGATTTTTTGGAAAGTGGTGTAACATCGTAAATCTACAAATACTACACATTTGTAAATATGCTGCATCTGCTGTAAAGTCTGTCTACTGTAAAGTATAAAACAGTACTTTTGATCTGGATGTTGTCTGTTCGTAAAAATAAAAATTAGCTACCAATTTATGTATATGGTGACATGCAAAATATAATAATCATTCTTCTGAGCACATAAACAAGCTTTAGAAGGTACAATGGCCATTTTCCAAACTTTTTAGAAACATGAAAGCAGAAAATAACATTAACTTGCCAAGGAAACAAAGTGTGTCAGATAGTGTTATTTAATTTCTATGAATCAAGAGTGGCCATTCGCCCTTTAAAATTGTATTAGTCAATCACAAACAATGGCATGCAATAATAAATGGTACATTCTGTCCCTATATTGAATTAAATTGTTAATAAAAGGCATACTAATATCAACATAATGTGACTCTCTTATAACATCAGTGATGTTGAACATTAACTCTCTTGCTGTGGTATCACGCTTTATGACATGCGTTTGGAGTAGTTCGTGTAATAGTGGCAGAACCTTTGTAAGGTGTGGACTTTATTTTGATAATGGCTGGATAAACAATATGCTTTTCACATCGCTGGATCGCGTTGCGTTCTCGCTGGTCTTCCCATACTATCCCAGAGAGGCGGCTGAATACTCTGGAGACCATCTCTACTCCTCTACAGAAAATGCAGAGGAAACAATAACATTTTAACCCTTAAAGGACGAAGGGAGGACTAAAAAATGTCCAGCACTTTTCTTTTTCAATATCCTAAGAACTTAATCGTGTTATACAGTCTTATAACTTAATTACATTGTCAAAACTTAATCGTGTTATACAGTCTTATAACTTAATTACATTGTCAAAACTTAATCGTGTTATACAGTCTTATAACTTAATTACATTGTCAAATATAGGTTCTCAAAGATTGTTGATGCATTTTGCACGTTTTTTTAAGCAACGCAATGAGAGCGGAAATAGGCACAAAATGACCCTCCCTTAACCTGCGACCACGAACTTAGAAAGTATAGGACTGGAAACCGTTGAAATTTTTTGGCTCCCTTAATGCCCACATCCGCGAGATGGCAGCATTGAAGTTCGCCCTTTGAATCTTATATGGAGTAAACGGTGAAAAAGCACGATTATGATACATTTGTAATAAAGAGTTATATTTACCAAAGATGGAATTAACAGTAATTGTTTTATACAATAATAGGTACTTTTGAATTGAATACACAACGTTTGAATAAGACGGGCAAATTAGCAAATCGGAAGAATAGGAGCTTGCCTTATGTGCTAAACACAGGTAACTTTGTCGCCGTAAAAACATTCTTCGTAAATCACTGAAATGCGATGAACCGTACCGTTGAATGGGGTGACTTTGGCCGTTTTTTTAGATTTTTTAAAAATATTTATGTATTCAATTACATTCTCTATGCTAAGAAAATTGAAATTACATGAAGGTAATTCTTATTCATGCAAATCTAAATATTTTTCTTAAGCAACGGAATTTGTTTAAAAAATAAAGAATAGCTGCCTTAGGCACCCCAACCGATGGGGTGACTTCGGCCACTAAATATGTTTCCTAAATATCGCCTATAAAATTAGCTGTATGACTAATATTACGACCATTAATATATTTTAAAATCTTTAAATTATTTTTATATTTAATCTTTGTTTAATAGGTACTGAGATAAGAAGTTATTGACTCATTTTAAATTTTTTCCACTTTATTTATGAATTTTCAAAAGAAAAATAATTTTTTTACATTTTTTAATTTTTTTCCTCCAAAAACAAAAAGAATGAAAAATTACTGTAGAAAACCTCTACTCACTGTCACTCGAACCCTTTTAAATTTTTCAAGCCTTAGAGTCAGTGTTTTGTTTCTACTAATGAATCTCCGAACCCAAACTATTTTTGGAATTTTTTTCAAAGCACTGAACATTTACTTTTTACTGTTCAAATACGTTTGTACTAAAATTTGGATATCACGAATACTCATAAAAAAATTAACAGCACTTCCAGTAATTTAATCTCTTTTTCACTAAGAAGCACTGTTTGGCCTCCAATTGTCTTCAAATGTTTCCCATCTTGCTGAGTGTTACTGAGAGAAGTTACCAGACTGAGGATTCGTAGACTTGTCTCGAGAATGCACGATTTTCAATTTAGTTCCCAATGACAATTGTACTGTCAATGTTGAAAGGAGCAAGACGGATTTGCTGACGATATGTCAAGACAGTCTTAATTCTAAAGGGCAGGAAAAAATAGCTACTTTGTGAAATTTTAGATATTGTACTACAAATTTACAAATGTGGAGCAGTGCACGCGTGGCCGAAGTCACCCCTTTCTACGGTAACGTTGATGTAAGTTGGAAAGTGCGACCACGTTGTGTGAGTTGGAGATCTTCATTGTCGTTACTGCGCTTGAAGACTTTTGATATATTTTAAGATATCCTTAAGGTATTCTTAATCTTAAAAATGCCTGGTCATCGTTGTATTGCACCAGATAATGAAACACTGTTTCTGGCTGTTTGCCAGGCAGTATTAATTCATCCGGGGCATTCTCTTGCCATCCTGTAGCAAAGTTGATAAATCTGAAAAGTATGGGGGATTTGGTTCATCCTAATGTAAACCTTCATACTTTCATCCTCAAAGAGGAGCAACAATTTGTAAAGCACTGTGAGTCAAATTATGTGCTTGAGTGCATAATTACAGAGTTACTTGAAGGTGATGAATAGATAACTTTCCCATGCTTTGAGCACGGAAGTGAAATCATAGCATATATAATAAAATATTATAAAAACTATGAGGATTAGACAGCATGTAAAGTTTATAAATTTGGAGGCTGTTAAAGAAAGTGCATCGAAAAGGAAAATTGCGAAACTGTCTAAAACTTAATGTTTGGTCAATAAATTTTTTATACCACTCTATCCTTAATGTTTGTATAGTGTATAACCTAAATTCACATTTCAGCCTCCCCAAGATAAAATGCAGTCCACGCCAGTCATTAAAATTTGTTACCTTTAGATTTATGCATGTTTCAACAATATTTGACCGTTTACTCATTTCCTGGAGACTATTTCTGGGAACTTCGATTTTTTTTCAGGAAATATAAATACGAGGTTGGTCTGAAAAGTTTCCGACCCCAGATTCTTCAGACATCTTCAGAACATTTTCAGAAATTTTCAGGAAACATGTCGAGAAATGTTGGAATGTCGGAAACTTTTCAGACCACCCATGTGCATCCTGCGATTCTAGTTTTAAAAGGCCTAGTTGAAAGTTGATGTAACGGTGGTAATTTATTAAGGATCAATTATTTTCTGTGTATCCAAGCAGAACACTTCGCTGATCTACGAATAATGTTTTCACAGCGACGAAGTTACTTGTGGTGTGCCCTGAAGGCAAACTGTACTTATTCTTCGGATTTACAAATTTGCCCATTTTATTCAATTCTTTTAAGTACTTATAAATGGATAAATCACTAACTCTGAATTCCATCTTTGGTGTATACTACTCCCGAAAAGAAAAAGAGAGAAAAAGTATCATAATCGTGCTGTTTTTTTCCATTTACTCCATATGAGATTATGGTTTCAAAGGGCGAGCTTCAGTGCTGCCATCTCGCGGCTGCGGACATTAAGGGCGTCAGCCCGTTGTACAGTCAGCATAGGGGAGCTTCAGGGGCGTGCCTGCGACATATTTTCGAACCAAATGGAATCATAAATTTTGACAAATAGTTTTTAATTAATTTTAATAATTTAATTTATTTTTTTAATTATACCGTTTTGCATTAAACTTATTTTCCGAATTAGAGCTTTAAAGCCGGAACCATTGAGAAGAAGCTTTATCATATCCTCGTCTTTGATGAGTTTTTTAAAATAAAAATTTCATTATTTTTATCACAGTAGTACAATTTTTAACAAAAAACATCATTGTAAGAAGTTATCAATATCCCAAGAAGGCAATTGCTGAAGATATATTATGTTTCATTATTATTTTCTCGAAAAAAACAAAAGTGGACAATTTTTGACCCTTCCTTGGCCACGTCATAAGCACTTTTTCCCAAATCCATACGTCAAAACCTTTGAAATTTCAAATCTTTCTTTTTACCTGTCATAGCATAACTGCCGATAAACACCACTAAACTAAAAAAGAATTAAGCTAAAATGTTTCTTAGGGCTACGTTAAATCTTTAGGATTTCAAATCCAGGGAGATGTTAGCTTTAATTAGAAGAGAGATTAATATTCCCTTTCCGTGAACTTGCCTTAACGAAGGCCTCTAAACACTCAGGATTTTCTATAACTCGCGCTAATCCTGTTCCATATTGGACGCGTTAATCCTCTCGCCCTTGCCGCTATTAATTATTAAGTCTTACTTAGTGCTTTTTTACCCTTTTAATTAAAAGATCGCTTGATATCACATACGGTTTCCGCTTTGAATTAAAAAATATCGATTATGCGAATAAAAGCAACAGGGAAGAATCAAAGACAAGAGTAGTCTCGTTTCTAAGGTGTCCTCAGAGTAACTGAAAGATGTCGCTTTGATTAGCTTGTGCCAACAAAACATACGAGAGAAAATGTGGAAACACTCAACCACAATACAAAAAAGCCTCAATATATTAATCACCGTCATGTATGCATTTATGTATCTGATGTCAATGACTCCTATAAGAAATGCATCGAGGAACTCATTAGGAAAATTAATTTACTGCAATTCACGATAAGGCAGAATAAAAAATATGAAATTACGAGTATTGTGACGGGGACTAACTGAAATTTGTAGTTACTTATTAAAATCAACTAATCGAAGAACTCCTTTACAAAATCCATGCAAAAACTATTTTTAACCGTTTGCAGTTTTTACGTGCAGTGAGGCACAAACAATAAAGATAATGATAAGATGCATACAAATTCTTACTTCTATCGTTATGTGTTTGATATAAAATTGCGATAAATTTGTTAACATCAGAGGAAACTGAGTTGGAATTTGTGGTTATAAGCAACCCGTGAATTACATTGACGGCGAAGAATTGCTTGGAATAAATACTGTATGTCTGTAAACCAAGAGAGATAAATCAGTAACAGAATAAAAACATATTCTTTGGAAGACACTCTCTTATTTTAACCAATAGCAACGTAATAATGGGATCAGCTAACGATAAAATCGGAAGATGATCATTAAATGACTAACCTTTATATTGATCAAACGAATCAATGTTTCCTAAGTTAATTGCAATTCTCCATCTATTGCTTTTATTTCCAAATTTTACATCCGACAATAATGAAATATGGAAATAGTCCACTCAATGAGCAAAAGCATAAAATTATTATGAAAGATTAATTTTAAGGAGCCTGTTCTGCAAATGATGATGATCCAACCAGCTGAGTTACTTCGTGGGATTCCAACAAAGGATCGATAAGTAAAACAGGAACCTCTTTCTCTATGTAACGAGATGCTAGTCTCAATATAAATAAACTAAACCAAAATTCTACACATACAAACCCAAGGAACACTACTAATTTCGACGAGTATGCGTTATAAATGATAACGTTAAGCATCGAATCATTAAACCTTATCAAAATTGATTTTGATTACTCATAAAAGTACCCTCGAAAAGAATTTTGTGCAATAAATTGCCAGTCCTTGAAATGTTAAATGAATAATAAAGAGCTGTTAATTACCCCACTGACACTTCCCTTGCAGAGTGATGAGGAACCTGATTAGTCAGTTTGCATAATACATTACACTTCCGCTGCCTTTCGACGCCTAGACGCGAAAATGTACAGAATTCTACGTGTTTACTATGTCCCGCGAAAACTACAAGGACAGTGTAGCTTCTGTAGCTGGTTTGCAACGTCGTACAGAGCATGTCGAAAGTCAGAGTATAGAAGTGGAGTAAAAGTTCATACTTGAATTTAGCATGGATATCCTGTACGAGATAGGATCAAACGTGTGTGAGTTGGGAATTTGCCAAATGTCAAACTACAGCCTTCATCAATTCGCATACTACTTTAAATTTTCTGCACCGGTGTGGTCTTAACAGAATTGATGATGCCTCAAATTAACCTTAAAATCACTGACGAAGATGCCGAAGTAGAATTGGTAATAAACCTAAAGGGGTTCCCATAAAGGAAAGAGCGATAGCCTTTAACTTAATTTCTGCAAACTTGAAAACTAACACTGCAAAGAAAAGGAACCCTTAGTTAGAAATTTTGGAGTTCCCCCAATCGACGACGTTCCTAATTTTTCACTGCGAGTTATTTTTCACAAGTAGTGAAATTGTGGCGAATTTTAATATCATTACAAAAATGAATAAAATAAATACAATTCCCCGCTAATTCTGTGCGAATATCTCATTCCAACAGATTATTTGAAAGTAAAGAGGGGTTATGAAAAAATCACTTCGACGATGTAAAATAGGAGGGGATGATGGAGTTACCAAATGGCTAACAAATACACAGAACTTCCCAAGAGTGTTTGTTAAATTTTACATTATATAATCTTTTGGCATACATTTCTGTGGATGACTTATGCTGAAAATATTCGGCTGTTTATCAATCTGCAACACTTACATCTTACACAAATTGAAAGCACACCGTCTATTTGGAATCTGTGCATTGGACGGCACGCTTTTCAATCAGTTCCAAACCATTTCAGCACTATTCCGTGGTAAGTTGATACTTCGTGTTTTCAAGTGACGTTCGGAAACCCTTGAGAGAGGTTTGAGGAGCAACCTTGGATACATAATACGGTAACCACGGCTGCCATTTTAATAAACACTCTCTTCAGCCCCGCCATAGTGTGCTCTCCTTTTATGGAATTTCAATAAACTTCTCCATATTCGATTTCCCTCTCCAAACACTTCTCCGATCACATTCTTCCTGTATTCGCATTGCCCTTTCTCCTGCTTTCTCTGAAGATTTCACAAATTGAAAAGGGTTCTACTGCATACTTAGGAAAAGTAAACTGGCATTAGCTTTCTATCCAATGCCAATCCAAGTTCACCGAGAAATGGATTTCGCACGGATTTCTTATTCGATTATGGGAAGAAAGGAAATGAAGAAGTAAGACGTAAAGGGGATTTGAAGCACTCTCAACCTTCTTACGGGGATTTATTTCCACCCAAACCAATCGAATGTCAATATAAACATTCTTATCGGAATAAAGTTTTCATTTCTAGAATGGATATTTTACCAGCTTCCGAAGGATGGAATTAAAGAATGGAAGGATGAAAAAATGGAATTCGAAAAAAATCAAATAATTTCACCATCAACCAATAGTAAAATTAAATAATTTACTCAAACCCTATTAAAATAGAATCCAATAGTGAGGCCTTTACTTTTTGGTAGTCTTCCATTATAAAGATGATTTATTCATCCCTATTAAAATAATTAATATTAAATAACCAACACCAGGCTGTTAAAGAGACGGTTCAAAATTTTGACCTATCATTTATTTGGAAATTCCAAAATTCTTGTAACTGAAAACACTAAATGCATTAAATTATTTACTCATTCTTGATTTTGAGTTGCAATAAGTATTCTTTGTTGGTTAAGAAGGTTTGTTTTAAATTGAAGCCCCGATCTCATCAAAATTTTGTAACCCGTTCCTCTTCGAGTGTATTTAAAGTCATACCCCTCAACCTCGCCTTCGAAAATTTACTTCAAAGTATTTCGCCAAGTTTTCTCTTAATTTATCATGCGTAACAAACAAGAACGCAAAGCACAACATCAAACTCACGGCGCACCTAGTCGGCGAAAGAATGCGCCTTTGCCAAAAATAATATTTCAGTATAATATTCGGTTTCGATAAAAATCGAATGAGTTGAGCGGTTTCTGTTATTGAAAAGGTGTTGATTGTCGCATATTTACGGTAGCAAAATCATCAGGTTGATAAGAATTCAATATTCGAGGAATTAAATTGTTTTCCGAATGGAATAATTCGAACGAATCATGAAAAAATCCAAGCTTCACCTCAGCGTGGCACAGCTGTCACTGAGTCGATTTCGGATAGCCGATATAGGGAAAAAAGCCTATATTTTTCACTTGATATCAGTATATCTAAAAAAGCAGAGTGTTCAAAATTATAATTGGAGATGGTTGGGGGTGGTATGGCTATGATATTAAAATGAAAATTCAGATTTTCCTATGGAAACCGATTTATTCTCCTCGCCCTAAGAAGACACCTCAGCAGAGTTGCAATTCATTGATTTTTGGATTTTTGGAGGGCACAACACGATCAGAGTTCATTCCAAGGAGAACAACTATAAACTGCGAACATGGGGCACTTAAACATTTGGGAAACGTTCCGTGCAACGAGATGAATGAGAACAAAGAAATGGCTTCATCCTTCACACGCAACGCGCCGTGTCACACTTCGACACTAATCCGCGAGCTTTTGGCCAACAATAAGGTTTTTATGGTAATAGCTGCAAGTACTCCCCAACCAAATTTGTTTATATCACGCCTTGCATAATTTTGAAATGTGATTTAACGAAATTTCGCAATTTAATAGCATAAATAATAATTTGGTCCCGAACAGTGCGAAAGATTAATTTGTTCCCATATATTGTCAAAACTAGATATGAAGATGCTAAAAGAAACGACCCGTCCCAACAGTATACTCAAACTAAGTAAACCCTTTAAAGTTTAAAACTAACTCCTTGTCACTAACAAGTAAGTTTTTCCCCAAACTGCATTATCATTGTCTGAGAAGGACTCCCTCATTCATGGGTTAGATGTAAGAAGAGACTTCCTAGTCTCAATCCTGCCCTAATAAAGTCCTTTATTATTATTATTCGATTTAATACTGAAAGAGTCTATGCTTCAATCAAACATACATTGCGATAAGGAAGGTTTCTGAAGTCGATTCTTCACATCTACTCCCTCAGCGGAGCTTCCGTAAGCCGCTTTTTGTCCTCTATCGCACTATTTTGAGAATTCACATTTTCACTAAAATCTTGCAGGATCGGCATGTTTCCTTGACTTGTCTCTTCCTGGGAACGCAAACATCCAGGTGGTTTGGTAAACATTCGAGAGATGCCATAAACGTACGATTCAAAGCATTTTCTTCCTCAATTGTTCCGTTACGCCTATCAAAGCATTTTTACTTTCTCCAAATACGAAGTATAGAGAAAGTATTGTATCACTTACGTTTCTTAAACGTTTTTAGACTAAGATCTGACAGTAATTTTGATAGATATTTTACAGGATTTTTGGGAGGGCATTTGCTAATTTATTAACTAAAACTGTAGCCAATGAACTCAAAGCATTAAATTTCGCAATATCATGTCTGTAAAATCAATAAAATATTTTCGGAAAAAAATAAAAGGAATTGAATTCATTGACTTATAGAGTAGTAGTATTCTTAAAAGTGCTTCGACAGCTTAGGTCATTTCGCACATTGGCTCCCACCGGGATTCGAACCCGGGACCGCTTTCACCATAGGCAAACGCGCCGTCCACATGACTATCCGGGAACCCTCATTGACTTATAGACTGAGACATTTCTTTGTGATTTAATTCTCATCACAAATCCACGCTCCATGTTTTCAGAAAAAAATTGTAGGAAGTTTTCCCTTTAGGAACACAAATAAATGTTAAGATGTTAACCTTTCCTCTTTAAACAAATCTATATGAATGGGAAACTATGCGAGACGGAACAGTGCAGTGCTTACGAATTTTTAGAGTTATCTTTATCCATTCTCGCATGATCGGGTTTCCCCCCGTTAGTTAGTTAGAAGAATATACAAGATTACACTTATGAGCCTTTTGCGAAGTAAACGTGTCCTTTTGTTATCTACATTTTCTGCAACACAGCCATAATGATACCTCACTTTCTTTCATATCCTTTCCACTGATTTACTCCGACATACTCCGCCCCCACCCTTTGTATCCCAGCGAGTGTGGCTCGCTGAAGCACGTAATGGCCGTTCACTTATTAGTAATATAGAAGTAACTAAATGGCCGCAGAGCAAACTCTAAAAGGGTCTAAGTCGTCCTTTTCTCATTTTCCTCTCTCTCCTTCGCTTCCTTAACTCTTATTGCTCTTCCTTCCTCTTTCACTCATCCAACCTCCCTCATTACACGCAGCATAACTCTAATCTTTCACGAAGAGAAAAACACTAGCATATTGTCTAACTACTCACAATAGAATCTCCCACGCCAGAGTTGAGGAATTTGCGGCCTTTTCCTCAGAACGAATCCTTTGGCTAAACATTTTTGGACCATATCTTCACAATTTAGTGTTTTTTTTCCAAGTTTGGTAATCACTTTAAGTGAAAACAAAATGGAAAATATTCTACGAGGATACAATCAGTAAAAAATCAAATTGATTAATTACTTATAAAAAACAATTAATAATGAAAATTGATGATTTTAGATTAATTTCCTCGCTATGCTTTCTATATTTGACTGTTTGAACGTCGGAAATGAGCTAACACATATGATTGTTTCATATACGGCGGTGGGACGAAATGGCATACTTTTCGATGAAATAACTCAACTCTGACCAAAGGTTGGCAACTGAATTACCTGGTAAATAGTAATTGGTATATTATTTATTATTCAGGATACTCAGTAAATAGACCCCGGAATTCATAATGAGTAAGTAACGGTATAGAATGCATACCAGGTGAGCTCAAATTAGTGAATAAACATTCCATTGAAAGAAGTATTTCTGAAAAATATCCAAAAGTAATAAATCTTTTTTAGAATACCAATGAAATTTGGTTTATCTTTTCTAAATTGATTTATAGTAAGCTTGGAATTTATTATTGAGGATTTGTTAATTATTTGTAATGTTAACCATCATTTAGCCAACCAAACTTGTGAGATTTGCATGTATTAATTTGTTTTTTTTTTAATATTGATTGCAAAGCAGATTGCTAGTTTTTTTAAGTCACATCCAGGAGAGAGACTTCTCCTTTTATTATAGGAGTCACTGACTGAGTGCTATATAATCTAATAATCTGGCCTCGACTTTGTGGTAGTCCTCCTTTATAAAGGTGGACGACCTAAAGGGCCGAAATTATAATCGTGCAATAAATTATAGCGTGATGATTATGAATGAGGGCAAGAGAATGACTGAGGATGGGCATTTGTTTGGACGTGTTGGATTTGGGGGATCGAAATGAGTTTGGGAACGTAGTAAATGTTTGTAAGCTGTATTCGACGGAGGGAAGTTGGGGTTTCATTATACGTATCAACCCTTATTATCTGAGTTTACCATATCGAGTATCTCCAGCTAGAATGTTGATACGTCTTTAGTAAACACAATTTTATTTTTGGAAAGTTGCTTTCTTGAAAGACAAGGACGGGCACCGGTGGCGTTTAACCGAGCATAGGCTAATGTAATCACATCCTCTTCTACCTTTCCTCCATCTCTCCTTCCTCACAACCCTCTCCTTCAAGGAGAGAATAATTTTCGGTGGCCTCAGCAACCGCATCTCCTCAATGCTTACTAATTTCTCCTGGGATTTCTCCTCTTGCGGTTCTTCTTCATTGAATAATATCCCTCTCATTTTCATCCAACATATCCCTGAGCTCTCGTGTCACCATTATACGATGATAAATTATTTCCGTATATATTCTTCTATAATACTACAGTGGACAGAAAAAATCACACGTAAAATCGGCCTTCTAAATTTCCTTACATCCTCAAAAATATTACGAGAAAAAATCTTATTTTGATAGTAAAAATTACTTCTTTATATTCGTTCATTTTACATAAGAATAGTGACGAGATAGTGGTCGGCAATTTAAGAAAAAAATCATCGAAAAGCTTCGACAGAAATATAGCTTGAGCACTATTCTATAGGATAATTGGGTAAAGGCCCCTGATGGGTACAATAGTAAATTAAAACGGTAAAAAAACACTCCCAAAACCATCAAAAACCAGCATTTAAAAACAAGGATTAGATACCCTTTTATTTTAAATGTAACCATAAACCTGGGTATTAATAGTTATTTTCTTGAAACCCAAAGAATTTGCCGGTATTTTATTCTTTTTAGAGGAACCTGTCCTGTAATTGATAATCCACGATTAATACTAATCATAGAATGAACTGCAAGGAAAAAATAAAATATACTACATGAATGAGTATCACTTTATTTTCTCAGTATTTTGTGACGGCGGATTCTAATGCTCTATGGAATATTATATTATCTTTATATTCTTCTCTCGCTTCTGTTTTCTCTTTGTGAGAGTAACAGAAGCAATTTTCGTAGGGTAGGTACCAGCAAAACGTCCTATTCCGTAAAATGATGTTAATAGTAAAAAATTGTTCCATACTGCGTTTAAGTTGATTCAATTACTGTAACCACTTAACCCTAGCAGAACAAAGTAAAGCCGCGGGCGGGAAAGCTGTTTAAAGCCTCCGAATCACCCCGCAACTCATAACAGGAGAGAATGTTGAAAATGTCAAAAAGGCTACTTGGGAAGGAAAAGGAATCGCCAGGGAAATCCGAAACGAGAGAAAGCAAACCATTCCGAGAAAGGACAGCGGAAAGGAAAATATAATGAGGCGAAAAGGCATTTGAATGATGACCAAAGTGAGAATGCTGTGAGGGTATATAATATGAGCAGAGAAAGGACCTAATATGAAGGAAAGGGCACTGTAGTGGAAGAAGATGAAAGAGGAAATATAATATACAGCAAGAGGAGATGTTAGATGCTCGGAATGGAGATGAAATGTTGGAAACGTCAATGGAAAGGAGGGTAAAGACAGGGGAAATTATAAGGAGAAAATGTGTCACAAGTTGTCACACTATACACAATGGCAAATTTTTCTTTCGTTTTCAAGAACGATTACGAATGAAAAATTAGTTTCAGTAGTTACCTCTACTTGTCAGCATAGTCTCATATGATAAAATGGTAGTTCAACATCTTCTTATGCTTCTTTCATTATTGATATCTCTTTGTGTGATAGAAAGTATTTTTTGGAGAGAAAAGATTAAAATGAATGAAAATTCATAAATATATTTAATTTATTCGAGAAATATTTGAATCCAGCCTCAATATGCAACTTATATGTCTCTGGATGGGGCAGAGATACATCCTTTGGCATCAGAAAAGGAGGCAAATTAACTTAAGCTGTTTTGTAACTCATATCTCCCTCATCTATTCCTTCTCCGTATCGGCCTTTTCGCGAAAAGTGGAACAAGTGCGCAATCTTATTGTGACACTAGGGAAATTAAAATCACAGAATATTTAAATATACCCATTTTTTACATATTTGTGTTATCTTTGTTATATAAGACAAGCAGAAGTACCTGTTGATTCGCAACGGGATATTTAATTTCATAAATACCAGTGTAATTACCTTGATCGTAACAAATGCTTCATAATTGTTGGTAAATAGCTAATACCAGACTTTCCAAAAAAAATTATCAAGAAATGTAAGTTACAATTAAGTCTACAAAGCCGCTCCAACTCTATATACAATCTCAAATACTTTGAATGAAAAATTTTCTCAACTGAGAATATATAAGTATACTCATATTAGGATAAGTAGTACCACGTTTAAAGTGACGTTTTCATACAGGTACAAGGGGACAAACGAATCAAAAATTTAACATAAATTGCAGAAATAAATTAAATATCACTCGAAATAGAAAGAAATAAATTATATCTATTATATATAGATGCTTCTCCGGATTCATTCATATATATAGATAGGTATATAGATAGATAGGATACAAATTCACAGCCTAAACCACAAGCGTGATTGAGTTCAAATTTTTACTGCGTATTGGCCATAACAATTAACCGCCAGAAAAATTGTGATTTTGATCCTCAGTGTCATGGGTTCGATTCCAGAGGGCCCCAAAGTCCCGATTTTTCCCGTTTAAATGCATTGCTTAGATTTTCGGGAATTTTAAAAAAATACTTCTCGGATAGGTAGAGAATCGAAACTCTAGGAGCCTTTATATATGGTCATGATCTATCGAAAACATAAATGAGTTTTACAGAAAATAACCTGGGTTCGATGCTAGGTCGAGGCAAAAATCGGCCGTTTAAAATGCATTGTGGTGATTTTTAAGATTTTTTTTCGACCCCTTCCCGATAGCATAGAAAATTGAAATTCGGTATGAGGTTAGATATCATAAAAATATATCATAATCGAATTTTACATATTCGCTGATGGTCCTTGGTTCGATCCCAAAGGGACATTTAAATTCCTCAATGCATTTCTTACGGAGATAACGGAAACAAATAGCAAGACTTAACAAATCAAACTATTAATTCAAAGCTATCAATGTGTCCTGGGTTCGACACCAGGTGTCTCTGCAATCAGAAGTTGATCCGATTTTTAGGAATTATTTTGAAACCTTTCCCAATAATATAGAAACTTGAAATTTGGCATATAGATTGAGATGATTAATAACTTTCAGAAACATATTTGAGATTTCCAAGATCGTCCTTGGTTCGAGTCCCGAGAGCCATTTACATTCGTGAACATTAGAGCGTCTTTTGAGGCAGTTGTAGCCAATATTTCTGCTTTAATTTTCACACATAGTTAGAGATGGTGATCTTCTATTGTGTTTCATAGTAGTTTTACCAGTATGACCCGGGTTCGATGCCAGACGATGAAATTTCAGCGAATTTTAAGAAAAAATTAAATCCTTTTTTTTTCTTATGAGGACCGTCCCGATGTGATGCCGATATGAAATTAGTATTGCCGATCTGCTTGCAGTATGCAAGCAACATTTTACTCGTATCTATTATATATAGATGCTTCTCCGGATTCATTAATATATATAGCAATATAGCTATATAGCTATATAGATAGGATACAAATTCACAGGCTAAACTACAAGGGTCATTGCCTTGAAATTTTTATAACGTATTGGCCATAACGTGAAACCCCCAGGAAAAAAGCGACTTTGATCCTCAGTGTCATAGGTTCGATTCCAGAAGGCTCCAAAGTCCCGATTTTTCTTGTTTAAATGCATTGCCGTGAATTTCGGGAATTTAAAAAAAATACTTTCCGGATAGGTAGAGAAATAAAACTCAAGGTGCCTATACTTATTGTCTTGGACTTTCGAAAACATCAATGACCTTTACAAAAAATATCCTGGGTTCGATGCTAGGACGATGCAAAGATCTGCCCTTTAAAATACATGGGAGTTGTTTTTCATTATTTTTTTTGATGCACTTTTCGAAATAATAGGAAGTTCGTGCTTTGCCGGAGAGTGTAAGGTAAGAATTGGTTTAAGAAAAAAATTTTCATAAGACCGTACTATTCCTGGGTTCGATGCCAGAGCACATTAAAATTTCTCTCATAAGGAATATAAGGGAAAAGTAGGACGTCGTTTGAGGCAGTTGCATATAATATTTCTGCTTGAATTTTCACGGATAGTTAGAGATGATGATCTTCTATTGTGTTGTATAGTATGTATCACCAGGAAGACCCGGGTTCGATGCCGGACGAATAAATTGCAGCGAATAATCAGAATATTTTCAATCCATTTTTTTTCTTTTGACGGCCTTCCCGATATGATGCCGACATGAAATTAGTGTTGCCGATCTGCTTGCAGTATGCAAGCTACATTTTACTCGTATTATATACCAGTTGAATCTCAACAGGAGAAGGAAGTACTGTTAAATACAAATACTAATACAAAAGCTCCAAACGATAAACCAAATACTAATTACCAACTACTTCAAACTGTCCACTATAAGTATATGAAATCGTGTGAATGTGTGTATTTATGCATGTAAATAACCATTATTTTCATATAATAACCATGCCTCAGTTTAAAATCCCGGCAGCGAAGCATACGTAGCAAAAGAAGTGGGTTCACTCTGTGGTGCAAAGTACCAAGTGAGACCACCTGACCCCAAAAAAACCCTAATAAACAAATGCTTCAAAGTGTCAGTCTATAAGTGAATGAGACCGTGTGAATGTGTGTATATATGTATGAAAATAACCAAGACTTTCTTAGAGTAACCCCGCGGGGTTACTCTAAGAAACTGCAACTGTGTTGCAAATGCAACAGTGTTACCCCGGCTTAGAGCACAAGACCTACCGAAAGCGGCTGGATTTCTAAGTTGGGCCGTGTATGTCCTTAACCTGCCCCGTTTCTTGATTTCCCAAGCGTATAAACGAGAGACTAAGTGGTTAATGGAACTTTACAACAGCGGTGTGTTCGGAAGAGTACGAAACTTCGATCTTCGGAACTTAGAAACCTTAACAGTGTATACGGACGCCACACCATGGCAAGGAGGCCTGGTGGTACCCGAGTTGGACATAGAACTGACACATGTCTTTCCAGAGGAGAAGCCGATATTCTTAGCAGAAGGGTTCATGGCCCTTCTGGCACCCTATCTCCTGTTGCAACAGGGGCTGCTCACTGTTAACCATAAATGTATTATATACTGCGACAATCAGGCAGTCGTGTATTGCCTAAACAAAGGCAAAGGGTACTTATTTCATGACAATGATAATCACTGTAAAATGTTTGTGTATATAATAAAGGAATTACCACGCGGAGTGGTCTGGTGTTTCGTTCCCGGTCGCCTTAATCCTGCTGACCGTCCTTCTCGGACACTCCCGAATTATATGCCTGGCCAGCATGAAAATGCGCCGGGTATATAAGGCGGGAGCCCGGGATGGGCGGACAGTCTGGATGAGGCACTGGGAGCGAGACCCAGATCATCATCATTTTAATCCAAGGCGGGGCCCCGCCTTGGATTAAAAATGCAACAGTGATGCATGCGAAACAAAAGAAAAGGGGTATCCATCATATATAATTCCTTCTCCGGATTCATTCATATCTATTATATTTAGACGCTTCTCCGGATTCAATCATGTATCTATTATACATAATTCCTTCTCCGAATTCATTCATATAGATAGATAGGATACCAATTCACAGGCTAAACCACAGGTGTCATTGACTTGAAATTACTTCCCGAGAAGATTGCATCGAAATTCAATCCATAGTTCACAGCCAATATCATCTCCCATTTTTACTGATATGCTTCAATACGCCTGGTTCACCTCAAAATTAACAGACAACCAAAAAATTTTTAGGAATGTTAACAAAGTTTGCTTTTCAATAGAACTGCTCAAAACTCCTTTTATATGTCAGCAGCCATCATTTATTTGTTGCTCAAATTACCGAAATATCTTTTGCTTCGAATGCTTTTATGATAATTATCATTTAGGTGCTTGCAAATAATTAAAAAATCGGATTATGAATTAATATAAGTACAAATATAATTTCTATTCTTCGTGACTTCATTATTCTCGCCGTCTGTAGGAATAGGTGGTTCAGAACCCAATAGTCAAATACGTTTTTCAGTAAGATAATCATAAAGATATGAATTTTTTTAATGAAGGAGTTCATTTATCCATTAAAATATATAAATGGGAATTTCATATTTGGTGTTATTTTCAACTAAAACAGTTAGTAATATATCTAATTTTTGTGGCCCTTAAAGCTGCGGTGTATAACGTCTTTAATTTTTCACCAATTCAGAAATTGAACATCTTTCACTATTTTCTCTTACTACTGAGAACTCTTTCATTAGTACCACATATATTTAGCGAGCCATGTTAAATACTCACAATTAGAAAAGGATGTTAATTAAAATTGTACCACAAATCAGTACTTATTTCAATTAATAAATGAGTGACAGTTGCCTTTAGTTATAATTTTGTTTACATTGCAAAAATAGAAGGTACCTAAAACTATGTAGATAAAATTAATTAGGAAGATTAATAAGACATGAACAGCAGACTTCGTATTTTCCACAAGAAATTCGTTTTATTGCATGACCGGTTTCGGCCTTACAGTCATCCTTAGGTCTGGCAGCAGTTCATATATATATACGAGTAAAATGTAGCTTGCATACTGCAAGCAGATCGACAACACTAATTTTATATCGGCATCATATCGGGTCGGTCCTTAATAGAAAAAAAAAGGATTGAAATATTTCTTCAAATTCGCTGAAATTTCATCGTCTGGCAATGAACCCGGGTCTCTCTGGTGAACTTACTATGCAGCACAATAGAAGATCACCGATTCTAACTATGTGTGAAAATTCAAGCAGAAATATTTGGCTACAACTGCCTCAAAAGACGTTTTAATTTTCACGAATGTAAATGGCTCTCTGGATTCGAACCAAGGACGATCTTGGAAATCCAAAACATGTTTCTAAAAGTTATTTATGATCTCTATCTATATGCCAAATTTCAAGTTTCTATATTGTTGGGAAAGGTTTGAAAATAATTCCTAAAAATCGGATCAATTTCTGAATGCAGAGACACCTGGTGTCGAAGCCAGGAAATACTGTAAGTTGTGAATGCAAAGTTTGATTTGTAAGGACTGGCTTTTCTATCATGCAAAGTTTGATGTCGATAGCATGCCGGGAAGTACCTTAATTTTGTTTCCGTTATCTCCGTAAGAAATGCATTGAGAAGTGCAAATGGCCCTCTGGGATCGAACCAAGGACCATAAGCTAATATGTAAAATTCGATTATGAAATAAATTCATGATATCTATCGACGTGCCGAGTTTCAAGTATCCATGTTATCGGGAAAGGATCCAAAAAAAATCTTAAAAATCGCGGCAATGCATTTTAAACGGCCGATTTTTGCACCGACCTAGCATCGAACCATGGACAAAATTCGAAGATGTCTTTTTGATTTTCGTTGGATATGCACGGCTTCTAGCGGTCCCTCGAATTTTAATTCTCTCCTTTTCCGGAAAGGGCCTCAAAAAAATTTTGGAAAATCCCCGCCATGTATTCTTATGGGGAAAATCGCGACTTTGGGGCCTTCTGGAATCGAACCCATGGCACCGAGGTTCAAAATCACATTTTTTCTGGCGGTTACACGTTATGGCCAATACGTCGTAAAAATTTCAAGTCAATCACGCTTGTGGTTTAGGCTGTGAATTAGTATCCTATCTATCTATCTATCTATATAGGTATATACATGAATGAATCCGGAGAAGCATCTATATATAATAGATACAGCAGTTAATTTCTTAAATGGCGTTCCACCAAGTACGGTCAGATCACATCGAATTTATTAGGAAAATTAATTTTTTTATCAGAATGAATGATGCAAAAAAAAATTGTGAATGCAAATAGACGCAAAGGGTTCCAGTTTGTTCTCAGGGAAAAAACCTTGGGAAATTTCAATCAAATATATAGCGTAGGTTGTTTCGATGACTTCGTCTGTTCCTAAAAAAATTATGAAAGATAACTATGATTTTCATTGCCTTGTATTTCATTCCTTTGAATTGACATCCTATCCTATGCTTTTGTGTTTGCCAAAAGGCATATGTATATTTCGTATTGATTTAGAGCAATACATTTTTTCACAGTAGAAAAAACCGAAACGCATAACTACGAAATATGAGCGTGGATGTAAATTTACACGCAAAAAATACCCAAAACTAAAGCCTCAAAAGACGATGTATGCTTGTATACTACTTATAATTATGCACACGGATCCATAAGCGTCAGTTACATATCTTCAACAAACTGTGTGAGAAGATGCGAGGAGGAAAGAGGTGAAATATGGAGAGAGGGAATGGATGTGAAAGTAAGGGAGAATAGGAAGTAAGAGGAGGGTTTTAAGAGGTAAACAGACAAAGAGAAGGAAAAGGAAAACTGGGGTTTGGGGTCCGGAGACACGATAAGAAAGGGAGAGAGGGATGACGAAGACAGGAAGACATACACCTCTTTGGGTATGAAAATGCGTCATAAACAGGATCTCAAACAAAGTGATGCGTAGATGATGATTCCTTTTAACCACTGAACAACTGCGGGAAACAAAATCCTTCCGAAAGTTCTTCTTTCAGCTGAAAAAGTTTAGAATTGAATGCGAAAAAGTAGAAAACGGGTTTAATTTAGAAAGTCTTAAAAGTTTACAGACTGGAAGATTACCTTTTGTTAACTTCTTAAATGTTTCCAACTGCTCATGCAAGACTAATTATTTTCGTAACAATGAAAAAAGTTCCCGAAACCACGATTCTTGCACGAAGACAAATAATAAAACTCAAACTTGCGAGGTTATTTATTGGTTTCTGAAAAGTTTGGAATAGTTTAATTAGTGAGCTAAGATGTTAGTTGAAAGGAAAAGTTGATAATATATATGTACTACTACTGCATGAAATATGACATTGAAAACCTATTTTTTGAAAAAAACACCTTGAGAGTCCTTTTTGGAGTCCTTGATTTTACATTTTGACTATTCTAGCCATCAGTGGCTGAATATACATTAAATTAAAAAGAGCCAGTTTATGGAGAGTTCACTAAGAATCAGGAGCCGCAATTTAGTATCCCTTATCGAGAAAGCAGAAATATAAATGTGTGGTGCAACAGAAGGGTGTAAAGGACAAGAGGTACTCTGTTCGGACTGCGGGGGAGGGTAATTGTATTTTTATCAATCATATGGAAACGTTCTGTAACCCCATGAAACAATGTACGTTTTGCGGTATAGCTAATAAAACCGAAGAACAAAAATCTCCTCCTGTGTGTGGCGAAGTATTTTGCGCGTAACTTCCATTATACCCAGGAACATCTCTGCTATATACAGCTGGATACAGAGAAAAAATCATCACTTAAAGGAATAACGTCCTGTTCATCTTCTTTGATCTGCCTTCCGTTCCATTCGATGGTTAAACGTTAGTTTGAATTTTACCATTTTGTGTTCAACTTATTCAAAACTTCACAGATAGTTACCGTGTACAGTTTGTTTTAGAACAACTGCACTTTCCTTTTTTTTAAACAATCACCTTTTCATTCACAGCAAACCATTTCTGTGCATTATTTACGAACATTTCCATTGAATAAACTAGCAACTACATTATCTCAATATCATAAAACTAAACTTCCGATAAAATGTTTACCCCTTAAATTTCTAAATATGTTGGGAGTAAGTCGCTGGTAATATTAATATTTTTCTAAAAATGCAATTTTATTCCGAACTGGGTATTCATTCCATCCCTGATAAGGAATTTCAAGGTCCGAATATCAAACTGATATTACGACATACCCACAGAAATCATCAGATGTTACATTTCTTCTAGATTATTTTTATAGAATCTCTAAAACAACAAAATCGTGACGGCGAACCGTCTCATTCTCTTAGATTCACACTTTTTCGGCACTAAACGTTTGTTTTCGAGAATAATCCGAGGAAGAAGTATTGTTAGCTTTTCTTTGCTTATACTTTTCGCCTTTTCTCCTCATTTCCTCTCTACGCATTATATTTACTTGTGTTTACTCATCTCATATTCGAAAGGTTTCCTCCTCTACTCCGATGGCCCTTATCGAGTGAGAATCACTTCCTTAACGCATCGAACTTTCCTCGATGTATAGAAATCGGCGGAGAATGTTCTAGAATGACTTCCCTTCGGATTTCCCCTTGGAGGAGTATATTACTTCGAGTCAAAATTTATAACTCTATGCATTTCTGCACATATACAATACAAACATGACGATAGTGAACGTATCTCCCTGGAAAACTTTCGAAAGTCAGAATAAAAGTTTTCTAGGTAAACGGAATGCGTTCCTATTTCTCAATTATTGAACCATAAGAAATCATAGGAATATTATTTATAATTGCAATCAACTTCACGGTAAGCATCAAATGCCATGCTATTAAAATTCTGCAATGGACAATCGTATTCTTTTAAAGTAATGAAAGAAAATCGTAGGCGTGCGACTTATGGGAAACTCGAAGATTAACTATGGTGGAGGGTATTGCAGGAATACTGCTGTGGGCTGTAAAGCGGGAATCAGAAGAAAGAAGAAGAAGCAACTGAAGAAGAAGTAATGGTATTTGCATGTTGGAAGGAGCAATGTAAAGTCAGTGAGGTTGTCAGAGCACTTGCTGGATTGTGTGTGAGGCATGCGAAGGTAGAATTAGTTAAAGCGGTAAAGAAGAATAGAGTATGGCCTTATTAGGATCATTAACGAGTGCTTAGAGTGATTGAGTAGAACGTCATGTTTATGGATGCAAACGGAGTGAATCAAATCTGGGTAGAGACGAATTGCATCTAAACAGAAAAGGTTCGCCGAAATTTGGAAAATTGTCGAAGAGATAGGCATTTACTGTAACAAGGAAAACTGATTTGCAATGTGACAGGTGAATTGACTCATTATCTTGTAAATTTAAATTCGCAAAATGTAATGATTTCGTAAATATAAATGTTAAAAAATAAGATACATAACAAAATACAATTACATTGCTTTGAAAAAGTACATTGCACACTGAAAAAACTAATGGCGAACGGTAATGAAACTTTCACATAAACTAAGTAATGATTTCCAAGAAAATTAGTAGTTCTTTCTCATAATTGCAATTGCTTCCCATATCTGAGTACAAAACAGGAAGAATTCGATAAAAATCGTCTATCTATTCTATTTGAACTAAATTAAACTTTAATTTATCTCTGTGATCCATCGGAATTTGTAGAATCCCCTTTAGAATGCTAAATTTCAAATTCCTCTCTGACTCCAGCATATTGCTTTTATCTTTGCTTTCGGTTGGCCTATTTCGTACCTTTGCATCGAAAAGGGGAAAACATTCTTGGAGCGGAATGACGCTCTGCAGAATGGAAAAGATTTCCTGAGAAGGCGTAAATATCCGTGTTTGGAAAGTCTCCCCTTGTCCTACAAATAGCTTCAAAGGGGAATCCTACCAATTTGATATCGGAATATATAGTCCAATAGTCATCTCGGCTTATCTTTATTATAATCTCTTCTACCTGAAAGACACAACCATCGTATATATAGTTTTTATAATTCGCGTTGCAAGTTTATGAGAAATTGGGTCGGGACATTTATATGAAATTATAGATATTGTATACTCCAGCCAAAATTATAGTTACTTATATAGCCAAAATCACCTAAATGACCTGAAGATGACCGTCATGGTCGAAACCGGTCGTTTCTAAATAAATTTGAGGAAAATACGAAGTACGCAATTGATTTATTTTAGCAATTGTTAACACAAAATGAAAGTGAAAGGTAAATATGATGGGAAATTAAGATAATATAAGAGTAAAATTGTATTTTTTATTCTAGTTATTCCTTCTCCTTTCCTATTATTTTATTATGGATTTCCAAAAGTTACAGACAGCTCGATTGATTATAATCTACTTCAAAAGTAAATTCATCAGAAGAGGATTCATACTGAGGTTTATCAAAATCTCCACGAAATCACCATCAAATGCAGCTCGCTCAAGAAGCAGCGGAAAAAATCTGGTTACGCCGAGATTTGCAGTTCTGGTATGCTAGAGCTAACCTCTGCCGCCAACTCCGCCCCCTCCATTATGTTGAATGATCTTTATTTGATGATTCTGTGAGATATTGGGAAAGCGGCATCTCTTAAAAAAATGATTTCAATACGCACGAAATGATATTTCTTAGCTCACAGCACAGCACCTCTCCACATTTGTGTTCTGTACCACTAAATTTAACCTTCTTGGTAAAGGTTTAAATTTTAACCTAGATTGTAGCAATAACAGTAATGATTTGGAGTACTTTATTTTGGATTGTAAAATTCTCTCCAATCGCCTGAATAATAAACCTCTGAAGCGTTCCCTCTCTCATACCATATCAGGCTATTGGCTATTTACAATATCTACCCAGTACCATTTCCTCTCCCTCCTCTACCAAACATACACTTAATGGAATGAGGTTTACCCTTAAAGACAATGACTTAATAATATCCAGACAAAGGGAAGGGTTTGGTTATTTTGACAAGAAAGGTTACCTAGATAAGTGTATAAACTGTTTCAGTGAATTGGGTATTATATACAAAAGATATTATACATTAAAGATAAAGTTGATTTTTCTCTCAAATCAGGTATTTATAAATTAATTTGTAATGATTGCGGGGCTATTTACATAGGAAAAACTGGTAGGTTGAAACGTATTAGGGAACACAAACAATGTTTTAAAAATGGTTCTCGTGCTTCTCATGTCTCCATGCACTTCCTTGAAAAACATCACTCCTCAGAATTTCAACCCCAGTTAATCCACCATTTACCGAAGGGCACTAAATTAGATATTTTAGAAAAAATGGAAATTCGTCGTCATAAAAGAAATGATTTTGAGCTTATTAATGTTCACCAATTTTTGCCACCTGCTGTCCCTTGTCAGCCTGCTTCCTCCGGTCTCACACCCCTCTACCACCCCTTCATCCTTACCCCTCCCCTTCATCCTTACCCCTTCCTTTCATCTTTACCCCCCCTCCCCTTAACACTTCTGCCTACAAATACTTGAAAAATTTTCGTTTCTGTGCCTGAAGATGATTAGACCTTAGTCGAAACCGATCGTAAGTAATAAATTTTCTTCGTGTGGAACTGAAACCAAGTTATTTCTTCTCCTTTCCATAACACATTACACGGTATTAGTGTAGTATGAGAATCATATATGAAACTCAAAGGTAGAAAAAACAACAAAAGAAAAACTCAAATCGTTTTTGAGCAACAACGGCCTTATAAAGATGGAGAAGATGGTCTCTTTGCTGCACCACCGCGGCGCCTTGGCGCGTCAAACGAAAAGTTGCAGTGATCTGCATTGCCAGCTGCACCCATCAGCAACATTACGACTGTACCATCTACAACGAATTAATTTTTCGTTCCACTTCCGTGGTGGTAGAAGCTACCAAGTTCCAAGTCTAGGATCAAATATCAAGAGGTTAATCTTCCGTAGGCGAATTTCTGTTAGCGTGGAGCTAGGGCGCAATCGAATTAAAAATAAAATTAGTTGAGTCCCGTCATTGATGCCTCAGAGTTCGTTCCCCGCAGAAAATCTTTATTTAGGAAAGTCTTTTGCAGCGCAATCAGATGAGGGTAAAAAGGATTAGTGCTCAAGATGAGGTGAGGAGGGGAAAGGAGAAGCAATTGAAAGAGAGATTTGAGGATGGTCACCCAATGAGTTCAATAGGAACGTATGGGATTATGAAGGGGATTGAAATGAAGATTATAACATGTTGAATTGGATTGCAAAGGAAAGAACCGAGTCCCTTCTGGTGAGAGGTATTAAATGAATGTGTATATATGCACCTATAATGCCTTCTAGCTGAAGCCAATCAACGGAATTAATTACTAAGCAAAGGGATGGAAGCAAAGGAATTGTAATGGAAAAATAGAATAAACAGCAATCAATGCTATTATAAGTCGTACTTACCGGAATATTGTTTATCTAATATTAATGTTGTAACGACAAACGATGTGTGTATCGAACTGCTACTTTTTTTATCCCGCAGTAGAATGTATGACCAGTATCCTCCGCCCGTAACTTATAAAAATATTTTGGATCAAACTAAGAGAAATTAAATTTTATAAATCAAGTAAACTTAAGTGATGATAATCACCTTAAAAGCACTGGCGTCACTGACGTATTCATCTCCATGACGTCACATATCACTGTCACATCACATGTCTCCGCAAGCGATCATGCGTTAGATCATTTGAGTCTGCGGCACTAATTATCTAATTGAATAATCAAATGCTTCTTCGTTAGCCTTTTCATATGGAGTGTCTACATATGGCGTACTTTTCACCTTATCTCAAGGTAAAATATTTTAAAGAATTTGGTAACATATTCACATAGATGATTGCATATTAACTTTTAATCAATGATATTATAATAATTATTTTGAGTTGTAATTAATACATAGAATGATCAAGGATCAAAAGCCAGACGAACTTTAATGAAATCACGAGGGAGAAATATACCCTACAAAGAGTATGAAAAATTAAAGACTTTTCTGAAGGGAAGTTTTTTCTTCTTATTTTCTCTTTGACCTTGGAGTTTTTAATTGAGCATTATCCTTTTGGATGATTAACTGAAGATTGGATAACAAGGGAGA
Source organism: Sympetrum striolatum (assembly GCA_947579665.1). Taxonomy (NCBI): domain Eukaryota; kingdom Metazoa; phylum Arthropoda; class Insecta; order Odonata; family Libellulidae; genus Sympetrum; species Sympetrum striolatum. The sequence goes on from OX388350.1 coordinate 85,603,247, forward strand.
ACCTATGACGAGAGAAGCTCTTAAAATTCCGAGGAAAATGGTGTTTGATGAGAGATCCTCTTTGACCGTCGACATTCCTCTGCTTCCAGGAAAAGAAGCTTCGAATCCTGCGCTTCTCGGGATGTTCTCCATGTTTATCTAAAAATCAATATCGGCGCTATGATGAAAGTTTAAAGACGGATATTACTTCGAAGTTTATCTTCAATAAATATTGATAAAACTATAGAAGATATACATCAAACTGTAAAGATAAAATATAAATTTCTTGACATTCAGTATACAATCTGTTTTACTTTCTTTTGTTGGGAAAAAATGTAGTTGTGATATATACTATTGTGATAACACCTGGTGAAATTCAACTCTTCCTCCATTTTAGATTATATATAATTATTCTCCTGCTAATTAATGAGATCAGTTCTTACTGTCCTCTCCTTGCATTTAACTTCTTATTTCATTTTAAAAAGACCATTACCGTAAAAACAATGAAATGAAAAACTTCACTATGAAAAGTTAAAGCCAACGGAGGAAAGTGGGTGAAAAAACTTACAAAAACAAAAAATTAAAACCAGTCTCTAATCCTTGAAAATACGTACTAAGTATATACCTATGTACAGGGGTGCTTAATTCGATACGATTACAAGTACGGTCTAATTACGTAAAAATTCGAGTTATTTCATCTAGAGAAACGAGATTTGCTTCTAAAAATCACATATCTCAGTCTACCACTGGCATTTGGGACGCAAATTTAGTGTAAAATCTTACGTCGATGAGAGAGCTATCATTTGTGAGAGTTCAATTTCCGTTTATATATTTTGATATCTTCCGAGACGAGCCAATTGCAGTCCCAAATGCGTTTTTCTTTAGAGTGAAGTGACCGAGAGTTATTGGAAGGTGACCTTTACGAGAGAGAGGCCGTTGATCAAAGAGCAGTAAATGGGGAAGATGAGGCAGTTAAGGGTGGAGATTGCTCGTTATCTGGACGACAGGGAAAAGGCGAAGATGCCCTCTAGATTAAGGGTGGCCACAATAATAGACTTGGGGTATTTAATTGCACGTGATATCACGCCCTCTCGGGGATTTAATCGAAATTACGGCTTAAGCTGTGCAAGGAAGCTTCGCTCATGATTAAATCGTTTAGAATTAATGATTGTATTGATGTTTCAAACACTCATTTGTCATGTTTTCCTATTACAATAGAGTTCAATCCGTCACACTCAATAGTGAAGTTTGAAGTCAATATTCTAAGGCGTGACTGCGTGGAAAGCAATAACTGAAAATGGATAAATACGATATATATACATCGTATATAATTTCAGTATGGTTAATATTATTGGTTAATAAATAATATTCGATGTACGTGTAGTAATGGTCTTAAAATGAGTACCATAATAAAAAGTATCGAATATTGTATATATATTTATCATGGCTGTAAACGCGATTCAAATGAAGTTTTCCTTAAGTCATAGAACGTATCTTAGGGTATATTCGAGCTGTTTTGTGGCATCTTACCTAAGTCATAAAAGTTCTGTCGTAATGAGTTCTGTCAGTAAATACCAATTAATGTATTATGCAATTAAGAAAATAATAATAAATCGTCTTTATTTGGATGACATTGAAAATAAAAGTTCCTTCTTCTTTCTAGGCCTAAATTAATGCATGTTTTGACTACATAGTGTTTACCGATTATAAACTTACTTTTTGTAGTTAGATTTATATTTATTCTTATGTGCAGTTTATATACAGTTTCTATGAACTGATAATGAATATATAGATTTAAAAAAATTCCAAGCAGCACCAAGAATGTTCATTCTAACAAGTTATGAAATAATAGCAGAATAATACCATAGAGATGATATTATGATTATTTTTCCTTGGTGGGGTATTACAAACCCCTCCGAATTAATTTTAGCAATGATGTTCAATTAGCTATTCCACGGTAAAATACAGTTATTAAATTGTTTCGTGTATGATAGGCAGATATGCATGTAATGCTGTATTGTTTCAAAGTTATCGACGGTTAAGTTGGGCAGGAATCTGTTTAGAAATATAGATTCGCTTTCACTCTGAGTCGGATTGAATTGTAAGTCCCAGAACTCCTTTCGCAAATACGAATCCCAGAGAACTCTTAAATCAAATCTCCCTAAACTTCCGAGAGAACGCTCCAGCCAAGCTAGGTAAACTCCGCACTAAAACAATTTCTCTACCTCCTCACCTCAGTTCACCCTTACACACAAGTCACTACTAAAGCTCACATTCCTTTCTTTTTTTACTACAATTCTCCTTTACAACACCTCTAATTGATAATGAGCCAGCAGGAATTAAAAAACGTATTTCAAATATTATATTTTAGCTATTTCAGTTTCAAAAATTGTCTATCGAAGGAAATGCCGAAATTAATCGTGAAAAGGATACGATATATGACATTAAATTCGTGCAGAGAGATGAAAAAATATAAACTCAACTTTGCGCTGAATAATAAGGTAGCATAAAGAAGAAAGATTAATTGATTGTTTTTCATCGAAGAGATTAGAACTTCTCGAACGAATAAGACTGATTACATTAATGCAGGTATATTTTCGTTGCATCTATGAATAATCAATCTAAATCATTGTGTAACTATTCACGCAAGTGGCGCATGTTTTATCGGTGAATAGTAAAACATCCGTAATTGTGTTTAAATTGCAATAGAATCTGTGCTATTGCTTCCATTTGTGTCACCAATTCCAATATAAAGGAGATAAATATAAATCTTTTTCGGAAAAACACATTTGCTTCAAATATTCCATTTTGATTCGATTCATGTCTTTGCAACTGACAGGATGTCGAATCTTTGGCTGAAGCATGCTCTGAAGGGCGAAGAATACTCATCGGGTAAACACCGTATTTTTGAAAAAGATTCCAATTACACGAAAACATCTTGGATTACACATTCTAGAGTCCACTTTGAATAAGAGAGTGTACTCCACAGTGATTATATTGTTAGGTTTTTGTCTTTCAGAATGAACTTAGTAAATGAACACGATGAGGAAAAGTCGAAGATATCCTGTTCCTGTGGAGTTCATGCACAGCAGTACCTGGAAAATCTTTCCAAGTTAACTAACAAAGGCCATCCGAGAGAGACAAATAGAAGGAAGTAATGAATAATTAACACCATGACGTTGAAAAGATAGATGGGAATAAACGAGAGCAAATAGGGTTCCTGGGGTTAGGAATTCCGTGATAAAGGTCGGATTAATGTCGATTCCAAAAGAAGAGGGAATTGGATTTCTGCACGAGATCTCAATTCGAGGACAAAGAGGATCTCTCCTTGTTACTCAAAATGTCATCTGTGAAATGTTTAAAAAGGGTGGGGAAGGTAGATTGGGTGAAAAACGCTTTACTGCTCTGTGTCATAAAAAGGCAGGTTTTATGAAGACCTCTAATTAGATGGGAGTTGCGAAAACATCGCAGTCTCATTTCATTGCATTGAACAACTTTCCCTTGTCATATCTTCCGAATCGTTAAATTAGTTCTCAAATACAGTCTTTGGATACTTGGGTGCCTCAATTAGAGGGTGAATTTACGACTTATACTAAAAAAGTCTTCATGTAAATTCAGAGGACTTATTTCATCCACTTAAACTACTTTTCGTTTATTACTGTAATTAAATTATTTAATTTAATCAGTTTAATAAGTTAATGGTTTGAGAATGTAAAACTGAAGAGAAACAGTTTCCAGTTTTACTTTTATCTCGAGAAATAGCCATTAATAAAATCTTCAACTAAAATATCCCATAAATTTTACATAATATATCACGTATGGTAAGATATTAAGACTATTCAGAACATCTGATTCATATTTTATTTATTAAGCCAAATGGTATATGCCTCAATTTAATAGATACAATAAATATTTAGTTTAGAACTAGATTACTTGGATAGGAATATATTTTTAAACGACGAAATCTTTGTTGGATGGGATAGAAAAGGATCGTATGACAAGTATTCAGCCCAAAAGCTGGTTGGGGCCTCATTTAGTACACTAGGAGCTAGAAGAGGGAAATAGGTTTTCTAGGCAAGATACAAAGTGAAGCAGTTTGCCTTTGCATTCCTCACCGTTCCAAAATACTGTGAGTGGAGCATGTCCATACAGCACAATGACTCTACGAGTAACAAATTTTATAACATTACTCGAGGAGAGACCTTGATCAATGATAATATTCAGCATTACTTGTATACCTCAGTAATTTCCATATCATCAATTCCATGAAAAGGACTTGGGCAGAGTAATGTGAATGATATATCTTTCTCCAACTTGTAAGAAATAATGTATGTACCAAAAATATTCCATTCACGGTTGTTTGTCTTTGTAAATAGTAATAATTATTGTAATTAATGTAATTGGGGTCTTCCTGTTTCCATTGGAGAGAAGTTATTATTATTATTAATTAATATATAGTAGCAAGTCGATTTTATCATCATCAGCCATCAATTATTCATACAATCAAGTGTGGCAACCACTGAATGTAGTAAAATAATTGATTCGTAATAAAGGGAAACAGGAGAAGAAATAGACAACAGTTCGAATCTGGGAAGTGTCATCGATTGCGATTGATTCTCTGGGATATTTGGTGCACGTTCTCTAATTCAGCTCAAACACAACTTAGCAAGCAGACAAACTTATTTTTAACATGATTGCAGAATTCCCAGCCAACTTTTACCTCAAGCGTTCTCATCGAACGGACTTGCAACTGCAAGAGGACCTTGCTACGTTATTCTTCAATAAATCAGACAGTATCAGTGGACCTCACATATGGGAAAATTGCAGATTCGAGCGACCCTCAGAAAAATTAAAACCAAATGCCCTCGTTACGATGGTGCGTTCGTACTGCGTTAGTTGCTTTGTCCTCAGAGCAACTGAACGACAGTTGGCAGATCCGGGTTCGAGTCTCGAGGCCCCGTAAGAACTTTTCACTTCCGATATTCTCTTCCCAGTTCAAAGAAAGCTTCGGTCGGACCTGACTGTCAAAAGAAGAGATTAAAAATCAGATTTTATAGGTTTAAAACAAGACGACAAGGAAAGCAAGATGGAGAGAAAAACCAAGAAGATAATTTTCTATTGCTCACTGATACTGCGAGAAATTCAACGAAATTTGTTTGGACTATTTTCATCAAAAATAAATTTTCCGCGAAAGATACTTTGGGAAGCGGAGATATGGTGAATGCACCCCCTGCCACATGCCGAAAGGCGGCTTTCACGACTACACGTACGTAGATTCTACTAAGACATTTCAAGGGTAAATTACCCCCTCACCGGTGGTCTCCGAAGGACTGCTTGTAGGATCGATCAGTTCCCTCTAAAACACGTCCTCCGTCTTCCGATGTCTGCAAGCGACCCACCCTTAAATCCTTCCCCAAGGTCACCTAAAAGCAAGGAGATAAGTGGGTGGAACGAGGGCAAGGAAGATTGGATTCTCACGTCAATGGCATATTACTCTCATTTCTCTTTTACCCCTTTCACCTACTAATGTTACTTTACGACAGTTACAGCAGCTTATAGAATAAATACATATTCAAAAGTGCCATGTTTATGAATTCAGAAATTTTCGATTTTAAATAAGTAAAAAAAGACCAAAAATATGATGGTAATATAAACAATGAGTGAATACAACTTTTCGGAGGTACAAACCATGAATATATTTCCAAATTATGCATAGAAAATAAAGTACTGGGACAGGAATGATCTTTGTTTCATTTTTCGTTAATTAACTGCATGAAGGGAAATTTATAAAATGGATACAAAAATCTTGAATATATGAAATAATACTGTTATCCCAATTGAAAGGGAGTTTTATAATAAGAGCACATAATCTTGAATACAATTATAGGAAAAATTCGTAGAGAAAATTGCATTGAAGGTATTTGACAGCAGTGCAACAAATATAACGAACAATTCTGTTGAAAAAACAGCGATAAAATAAATTTATAAGCAACCGAAATGAAACTTAGGGGTTCAGAAAATAGTTAAAATATCATAAATGGAATACATTTTATTGGCTATAACTGACACTAGCTATAACGGTGTAACTTACACCAAAAATACAGAGAGGGCTACCAATGAAATTTGAGTTAAATATGAATGTAGAAGGGTACGACCAATTAGAGATCCAAACGCTGAAGATCTGAGTAAAATGTCCTCAGAGACCATTGAAGAAAGAAAGGGAAGCTGACGCAGCCACCCAAAGTGTTCTCCATTTCTCTCTATTCTGATATTATTCTGCACATAAATATTAAAAAGTGTGGAGAAACGTAAATAAGCGAATGATTTCGACTTGCCGTTTATAGTTTCTGTAACTATTCTTGTATGCATTAGAATATTGTCAAACAATCCATCCTATCCTGATTTAGGTTGAAAAGAATCGTTGTTGGCAGTTAAGCATGAAGATCTTTGCCATCATTATTCTAAGAGACCACACTTTTACATTATCTTGGCTCCATGTGATTTTCCAATTCATTGTGAGTCATTTAAGTGATGTTAACTATTTTAGCAGCTCTAGTTGATAGGAATAAAAGAAAGAATATTCCAAAAGTCTGTGCGGAAAGTCGTACGGGGAGAGAAGAATACAGCTCTTAGCAACTGTGCGTGAGTAATACATGGCTCACTGCACAGAACCAAATGTAACTTTGGAATTGTCGCTTTATCTCCATTCGATCCAAGAAAAATAAAACAACTGATCGAGTTGTGAAGAAGAATCCTTCGTGGGGTCAGCAGCCTCGAGAAATGTCCTCAATCTTGCAGACTGTAGCATTAAATGGGCAGTGTGACTGAGAAGTTTGTACTTAGTACCAAAATAGAAGGAAACATTTGGATGCACGAAAGTTAAAACTTGATATTTACGAAACTTCATTTTCTTTCAGCTTTAATAAATTTCGGTCCACAAAGCACTGCAAAATTGAATTTATTGAATCACCTAAATATATTAATTATAAGTAAATAATGTTTTATTTAATTGTAATATCCGTGTTTTCGCTCTCATTTCTTTTAAGGAGTGTATTTTTATTAGTATCTCAATATCGAATACATTTTCTGAAGGATTTCTTGGGTCAATCTGATATGTCCGAACGATAGCTGAAAAAGAACAAAAGAGATAAACGCACGAAAATCGTTTTCGGGGACATCTATGAGGCGCTCATCGAGGAATTTCACCTCAAGTTCGCTTCATCTTATTCTGGAGCACTTCGTGGTCAACGGGACGTTTAAATTGGTAATATTAGAGCCGAGGCTACGAAAGGTAATGATTTTTCTCTTCAACGACGCACTTCCGGAAAAATTATTTCACAATTTGTACTTCAACAGCGATGCAGTGTAAATATTAGAAGCTGTTTCCTCGGAATTGTGAAACTTCGACATTCTTAAAGAATAACTACAAACGCATTGAAGTTCTTTAACTTTGAAAATAAAGGAGATTGTTGACCGTAAGATGACTAGAAAAGGTCAGGAAAGAGGAGGGTTGTTGTAGAAAAAAGAAAAGATAAAATGTGTTAAAGCAAACGATAGTATACTGATCACGCATAAAGAAGTAATAGAATTGATAAAACAGCAGGAGTAAAAATAGGAAAGATGAGAGTTTGCATTATCGATATTTGGAAGAACGGTGATGCAGAAGTAAAGAGATGACTCAATAAATAATTCTGCTGAAACGTTGAACGAAAAAAGATTCAAATCACTTTCTACGGAATTTTGGGGAAGAAAGGGGAATAAGCAGAAAAATCTTTATGGACATGAGTCTATTTCATATAACTTGGAAGAAACTTGATAGTGCAGAGAAAGAATGAAGTATGGAAAATTGGAAAGGGAATACAGTTAGTGATTGGATGAGGATGTATCTTACATTGACCGATTTTACGAGCAGAAATAGCACACCCAATTTAAGAGACATGTGGAAACCCCGTGAAAAAAAGCATTCGAAATAGAAGTCATATTTCTGTCTTTTAAATTCTAAAAAATGGATTTGTAAATATTAAATAGGAAACTCTTGCCTTTTTTCAAAAAGGAAACTTCAGAAGAGAAATAAAGCAAATCTACGCGTGTTATATTTAAGTCGTCAATTCTAAGACTGAGAGAGCTTTACGAGGAGATATCTCTTAATGAGAAATCCGATTGGCTGAGAGGCATGTGGTGTACGCAATTTCCATTCAATGTCATCATGCATTTCTTTGATGCTTAGGAGGAATTGTTTCAAATATCCTTGGATGGAAAAAGAAAATAATGAAAGTATCGAGTTAATATTTCCCTGAAAAACCATCTGAGCTTCAAATTGATACTCATCACAAGAGAAGAGAAACTACGCTGTGTATTGCAAAGAAAACAGCCGATGTTAGACATGAAACTTGATAATTAGCATTTACTCAAAGAAAAGTACATTTATTTGCTTCAGCTCTTTGCGATCACGTTTATGGTTTACTTCCAGTTGTATATGAATTATATATAAACGAAAGACTCAACTGGCACTGACACAGGGACAGATACTGACCAAATAAAGATCCCAATGAAATATTTCGTGAAGAGTTCATACAAAGAAGAGAATGGGGCTTCCTCCATTCTCCCCAGAGTCCGAAAACACACTTTGGCGGATTGGAAGAGAAAAACGAATCACTTTAAGCTCAGGAATGCTCTCATCACAAAGTACTCCCTATGAAAACGTTGCCGATAAACGAGGCCGATAATGCTCGTGATTGACATAAATGAAAAGGAAAATAGTCGGTTATTGACTTTTCCTCTCAAGGGGGTTTAGTAATACTAGAATATGTTCATTATTTTGGCTTTTTGAAGGTAGTAGTCCAAAAGAAATAGCTACAGTTATATTAGAATAGAATTTTGGTTCTCAATGAAAATATGGCAACGGTAAAATAGCAAGGATATAAAAGACTCAGTAAGTTATACTGCTGCATGAAATTTTGTTTCACGTTACCTGGGATTTGAAGGCTTTCCTAGACTAAGTTTCTTTGCCGTCAGTTTTTAAATTAATTTGAATTTAAATTGAACTATCGCCATTATCTCTTTTTGCTTAATTTTTAATAGAATAAATAAATATAGATTAACAATTTTATTTAATTGATTCATAATAGTCATTACGACTCTTCTTCCTTTAAAATGAGTGATGTAAATACGAAACATCCCCAGGTATATCAAAAATATTTTACCCAGAATCCCACGTAAAAAAATAAAGGTTTTTGAATTCACTGGACTGTGTGCATTTCATATCGCTTGTACCCTCATTTGGGTTTCAAAGGCCTGATCTTGTATAACCCCGGGGATATTTTAAAATCGCTCAGCAAAAGGTTAACCGAGGATGGTCTTCGACCCAATTTCTCCTCCTCTTACTACCGATGAGCCCTTAGGGAACTTTTAGCCCAACTTCCGATAGGGAGAATGTGGCGCCTGATGTCGCGATCGGCTGGATATGGAACTAAAGTTCCGGGAAAGGCGGAAATCGCCGTGGAGTACTCTGCAAAAGAGGTTTTCCCTATTTCCTAGTCCAATGACCGTGAATCGAATCTGCGATAGACCCTTTTTCGATATCTCGACAACATTTTCGAAGCAATCTTTGGAAGATGTACGGTACTAGCTAAAAAGCCGCTTTCGGCCCTAGGCGAAGTAAATTTAACATTATCGATGGAATCAGCCATTTTAAAGGAAATAAACTTTTCGAATTGACGTCTTCATATTTTCAACTGGTAGAAAAATGAGAAATATCTGTCCAAAGTGTGTTTAGAAGTTAAGCCATTGCGAAAGAAGTGGGGGAATTCAGCATGACCATGAATTAATTATTTCGAATTGTGTGCCCTTTAACTGGTCAATCAGTCAGCTTGTTTCTGAAACTTTAATTCTGGAATCACGTCAACATAACATGATTGATATAGGTGAAGAAGAAGGATCGCTCTTATTTAAGTCATTCATTACATACCATGATCGTCATTAGAGTTCAGATGTGTTTCACTGAAATAGAACCCAAAGGTGACAGATCAATAATACATATCTCAATGTATCGTAACGGAAAAAGTATAAGCTCGGTTTCAACAGCCGTTTAGATCCTGTTTATCGAAACAAATATTTTTTTAAATAACGAATTATTTTATCAAATTTTCGTAATTTCCGAATGAAAGCAGAATATTTAATTTATGATTCTAATATTGATGTCACTGGGGAATCATTTCAAAACTAATATTTCTTAAGAAATGAATGCTGCCAATAATAAAAGGAATTTAATACGCGTACCTATTAGAAGTGCTTTGAGCCTTATACAGTTAAACCTTACTTCTTGGAATTTAACGACAGGTTTTAATATTTGATTAAGTCTCCATACTTCTAACTAATCGGAAAGGGCAGTAAATTATATTTTGAAATATTCTTTTTTACACTACTTATAGGAGTAATCATCGCTTGGTAGATTTATATATATGCGACGGTAATTACTATAGAAGGTAATAACGATAAAAGTCAAATCAAAACTTTAAGTTTTTAATGTTTAAATTGTCATTCGAATCATAAAACACAATCCCCCGGGTACTCAGGAGCCTGAAAATACGAATAATTCCTCGACAGTTCATAAAAATCTCCGCGTGGCCCTGAGTCCAAGCTAAAATATCTCTGCAATATTCTGACCGCAAATACGTGCCTACATCGAGTGCAACGCATTTTTTGTACACTCCGCAACAATGATTCCGGAGAGATCTTCTAAGTCTCCGTCGCAACCGAATGGAAAATTGACCCTTTTCTGCGCTCGCTGTAGTATTTATATGACATAAGATCTCATGGAGGCCTTTTCAACTCGTGCACGATAAGAGTTCCATTTTTTCAATCTGTTATCTAAATTAATCGATGGTTCAAAAAAGGAGCTTTGAATTACTTCTCGTAATCATTTTCTCAGTATGCAGAAGTCTCCTTACATCTGCGCCATGTATCCATGATTCTCAGGTTTGGTTCATTGCGCGTAACCTTAATTACTTATATTTCAGCATCACCCATACCACAGTAGCCTGCATATTGCAATAGCTATCAAGGAGACTAATACAAAAGGTTACTATTGTTAATGCAACTATTATTCGATAGCTATTATCATAATATTTTTAATATTGTTCTTTATTTCTCAATTAGAAAGACCGGGTTCGTTAAAAAAATTAATTTCAAAAACCAAAAATTTCAGAAGAGAATAATTTATTACTGAAATTTGGCGAGCAAACATGAAATAGTTTTCTAAAACGGACAAATAAGAACACGTGATGCGTTGGACTGAATTAGAAAGAGTAATAAAAAACTGGAAAATATTCACCCTTTTTGTGACAAACGTGGTACTGGAAGAACGCATTGATCGACAAAATATAACGTACTAAAATATTCAGCCGCAAAGTATGGAAAATGATTTATCTACATTATCCCTTGTGACCTATAAACAATAAGAAACTTGTGTAATTCTTTATGTTATTCGCTAAATGAAGGCGGAGAAGTTATGCGCCGAATTTCTTAAATCAAAAGCTACGAACGTCCTGGGGTTCCTATGGGAACGCTATTCAACGAGGAAAACGAATTATCTCATCTTCTCAAATTATTGAAGCCGCAGCGGCAGGTAAAAGAAGAATCCGATAGAATTCCGATCTTAAAGGAAGGTTTGGCATATTCCGCCCGATCGATCACTGCTCTCCGACACCAATACCCCCTTCAAACTTCCTCACACATTCCTCGACTCCCTCCGAAGTATTTCGCATGTGTAATGCATAGATGCAACTTCCAATGGTGCCTTTGAATAATCAATTGAATCACTGTTTTCTTCAGGACCAGAAAAAGATTCATATCTGCCTGAGTGTACTGCTAGTTTTGGTATTTTTATTCGCCAAAAAGATAGAGGGAACAAAGATCGAGCGCTATTAAGTGAAGTAAAAGGGAATATGTTTCATAGTAATTTAGTTTCTCCCACGATATTACGATAGTAGAGATCTCATTGCGATATAAGAGAGAGGGAGAGAGCGACAAGAGGAATTGGTCAGGAAGGAGCGACTTTGCGATTAGGCTGATCATAAAGAGGCTCGAACGACGTGCTTTTCGTAATTATATAGTCACTCGGAGTAAATTGTGCTATAGATTTTGGACCACGTAAATTGAATTAAAACATCTTTAACCAGGAAATTTGAGGGAAATACCCGGAAGCTCCTTCAGATGCAAATGTTATAGGCATATTTATACATAATTTTTAAATCGAATGACAACAACATAGTAATAACTATATTGTATATACGTAAATTCAAGATGACGATAACTGTTGATATACACTTTTGAAAAAATACGTTCGCTGTAGCGACATAATTCGCGTCCGCATCCACGCAAACACAATTCCTTCCGCTGGAAGCGCAGGTAAATATTCCCACTCGGGATCCCTGAGGTATCGGACATTTTCCGCCGGACTCAGCATCTGCAACAGATGAATATTTCAGCGGAGAATTTTTTACGTCACGAAAGGACATCCGACGGACTGCCGACTCACGAAATTGAATATCACGAGAGTGTTCCAGAAACAAGCAAACTCACAAATGTCAGCAAAACGTCGATTGCGTCCTGCTCCCAGTTCTACGGCGTAGCGCAATATTGAATGCTGAACTTCATGTTCATGTTATTTCGAATTTGAGACGCACCCAAATATATGACGAACTTATGTCTAGGAAGCGGTGGGAAACACTGAAAACGCGATGGTGAGATGCTATTCCCTGTGATAAGTATACCAACACATCGGGAAAAGCTGGCAATGGAACTATAGCTATTATAATTACTCAATAGTACGAATTGTCTTACAATTATGCTTTAATGAAACAAGTTCTCAGAAGAAGCTTGTATTTTAATTGCTGCAACCTGCTGAAATACCAGTTACAGAAAATACGACGGTTAATGATTCCTCACGGATAGGTCCTCAACTGGTTAAGTAGTTCAATTAACTTAACTCTGTAATACCTGCTTTACTATAATGTATTTTAGTCGAGATTCATAGTTTGATTTCTAAAGTTATATACTTAATAATTGTATAATATTGAATAGATTAGTCTGAAATTGTCGTTGTTTATTTTGAGTAAACAGATTTCTCTCTCATTGGTTTTATTGGCATTTGAGTTACTTTTTCAAATTACCATATCTGATTACACGGTTTAGTTTTCATGCCTAGATTCATTTTAGTTTGAGATTCGTCTGATTATTTAATCCTCTATAATACACACAAAAGACAGATTTGTATGCAGCTTTGGAGATACTATATACTTCCACAAAAATATTTTTGCGAATGAAACTGTTATTAGGGCAAGAGTATGCAACGATAATATTTTTGCCTTAAATTTTGTTCGTAATATTTTTGGTTGAAAAACGCTCAGCATATATACTGATAAGAAGAAAGAGAGTTTTAGTTATGAATCAACGTAAGCGAATTGTGACACAAAGAAAAGACACTAGGATCTGAAAAGTGAGAGTATCTATAATAGTAAGAGCAGCTTTCAAAACCAGAGCGTTCTTCCATTATTCCGTGGGAGTCGTTGAGTTCAGTCAAGGACAAGGAGGAGCCGGAAAAAAGTACAGCGGAGTGCGAAGAAAAGCCACGATCACCATTTGTAGGCCCCTCGAAGAAGAGCTGCCGAGGGTTTAGCTTCCTTTAAGTGCAAATAACCCAGGGTTGCCTACTGTTAAGGTCTAGTTTCCCAATTTCTTTCTTCTTTTTTCCGGAAAATAGAGGTTTGGGGGCGCAATACTTTTGACTTTGTTTTTCTGTGGATCATTTCAAATTTGGCAGTTCTTTGTGAACGAACACTTCACAATTTCGCAATCATTAAAGGCGATCCGCGTCCGTAGGTTTTGTGGGTAAATGTTTACAATTTCGTTTATGAATTTCTAATAATCGTTCAATCGCTGTCCATTCTTTACCAAAAACGAGCACAAACACAACATTAATCAACACAATTTCAATCAACACAACTTCAATCAACACAATTTCAATCAACACAACATCAATCAACACAACATCAATCAACACAAAAAGCACACACAACTCACTAGAGGTCGAATGGATGCGACAAAATGTTCACGGGCCCTAATGATAATTTTGAGGAGGTGAAGATTATTTTCATAATTTACAAATAAAAGGTATCAAAACATGAAAGTAAACAGTTTATTTTTTAAGATAATATCTGTTAATGCTAATATTTATGGAGGATTCTGTAATTCTAACATTTAAACATTTATTTTACCACTAGTATGTGATTACCAAATTTTATAAGTAAATGTGAATCGAAAATAAAATCACGGGCACAAGGGTGAGCCCTAGCCGTCTATTGCCCACGGCTCTTACGTTGTAGATATATAAAGCAAGACGATTTTACGAAAGTAAAGATGAATTTTACTTAATCTTAATGCTTACAATTTAACACGACAATCAGGCTTTCTGACGAAATCTTCTATTTTATTTAGAGCTTGTTAAGACTAAATTTTTGAATGAGATTCGCAATTAATTTCCTTTGATGGTTACAGTCATAAATGAATACTATAAGACGGTGATTATTAGAGAAAGCTAGTCTTTTTTATTCGAGGGAAATAAATCTCTTCCCTTTTCATCGCATTTACCAACGATGAATCTCAGGTAATGAATCCGAGTTTTTAATTGGTTTTCCTCAAGTTACGGTCCGCAGACAATATCTGCATTGCTACGTGATGCTAAAGATTATGGATCAACGGAGCTAATTCACGGAACTTTAAATGAGAAATCTTCTAACTTATATTAATGGCATACAAAGCAGTTAATAGGTGATACTTATCGTGGTCGCAGTGGTTGTTTTAAAGATACAGCAATGGGATATTACAGGCACTTTTAAAGCGGTCACGTAATAAAAGGATTGAGATTCCACGTTGAGCACCGCAAACTCTTGTGAGAGCCTCGGATAAGAGAATTTTATGTTCCTCTCTCCGCGAAACAACGGTGGGCAGAAGCACCTTTCTTCCCGTATTCTTCGAAAATATTGGGTCGAAGCAGCTATTTCGAGATTACGCCAGGATAAGGCGAGTGGTAAAAATTGTAAAGCTGAGATAAAAGAGTTGAGAAATTTCGCAGAGTTATGACACTTAAATAGAGCAAAAGAGAAAAATGAAGAGGATGGTTTTTATTGGTTTTTTTCATGGTTAGACCGTGTCTTGAGATTGGAAAACGTAATTATGAACCGTAAAAGAAAATTGTGGAGGAACTTCTAAGTATATTTTACAGTAAATAAAAAAAACACATTTAAATTGAAATTTATTACACAATTAAGCAAAATCATGGATCTAAATATGGAATGATATTGCGTAAGATTAAGGATTGGAATATTTAAATTAACATTTATATAACTATTAACCCCTGTAAGTCCTGCTACCACAAATTGATGAGTGGAATATCTGAGCATTTGTATTTTGGTACAGGATAAAGAAAATTGCATTATCAACTAACTTTAGTGATTTATTTATTAATTACTTTGATTAAATTGAACCTTCTGAGGTTTGAGTGGAGTTGAATAACGGCATTTATTAAGTTCGCTCCTTACAGAATGCTACAGGGTCATTCCCAAAAATAAGTTGAATGAATCCGGGAAATAAAATTCTTACAGATAAAAGTACAAACGACTAAACATCTTCAAAGTAGCACCCTTATGCGGCTGAACACCATTCCCCAACGTTTCTGCCAGCCGTGGTATGCTTCCTGCAAGGCGTCAACGGGGACCTTCTTCAGACATCTCGTCACGGCTTCTTTGACAGCTTCCAGCGTCCCAAAATGGTGGCCCTTTGAGCTCATCTTTATTCGTGGGGACAAATAATAGTTCGTTGGTGCCAGGTCAGGACTTTACGGTGGCTGGGGCAGCGTACATGGACAAGAACCTGGTCATAATGAAGGTAGTGTGAGACGGCGCGTTGTCTTGGTGCAGACGCCAGTTGCCAGCGATCTCCTTCCTGACGTGTGACACTCTTTTTCGGAGCTTTTCGTGGACTTCCACGTAAAATTTACTGTCCCTGTGGCACAAACTCTGAGTGGAGCATCGCCTTCACTAGGGATTTGCTCATCCTTGCCTTTTTTGGCCACTGGGAAGACATCGTGTGTCACTCTGCACTGTGTCTTTTGGACTCAGGGTCGTACTCAAACACCCATGTTATTTGGGACATTGTATCATTCCCATAAGCTTGCTTAAGCATGGTAGCGGTCTCAGAACCCGATTTTCCAAACTTAACGCAATATTTTATCGAGTATCGCTGTTCCATCAAACGTGGCATCTTGAAGTTGTGACGCGTCACTCGAACAGGGGTTCACACTAACAGTGATACGCAGTGTGCAATGGCCCACAGGCAACTGGCGAGGATAGCGTTACTTTACCAAGACCCCCCAGCACCTATCGCGCCATTCCAGCCGTCCAGGTCGGCGGGAATAACCATTCAACTTACTTTTGGGACATACCCTGTATGGAATGTTTTAATCGTAGAGTCATAACTCTTCATTAATATAGACTTTCTCCGCTTTTGGCATTGACGCTTGGAAATCCATTGCACTCTTTATCTTACCTAGTCTCATTGTATTCTCATACCATTTATCCAAACGGCATTCTAAGTAGGTACTTTATAAAGATAGGAATTATTAATTCTTCTTCCAAAATATATTTTTTCGATTTATAGATGAAAAACAAAAGATATCACGGAATTATTGGATTTTTATTTGTGATTTTCATTAATAATTTGATAAAATTATAATTCTGTAAAATTATTCAGAACTTTTTATAATTTAATCGAAAATTTTAAAATGTAGTCTTGAAATTTGTGATAATGTTAAGCTCTTACGTCTATCGTCTGCCATTTAACACATACTTTAATTCTGATAGATATATATATATATATATGTAAGAAAATTAAAATAGGAAGCAGCATCAGCCAATGGCAATGGCAAAGTTACCTGTTAAAATCCAGGAATTTATCTGAGATGTATACTATATTTTATTAAATTTGAAACATGGTTTTTGAGAAATGGAACGTCAGTTTCATTACGTTGTTAAACTGTTACTCTTAGATTCTTATGAATATTATGCAAGCAATGAAGTATCTAAGAAAGTCATAAAATAGATATAAGTCGTAAAACAGAAAATCAAATCGAACTTAATTTAATATCATTACAAATTATTTGGTTTCAGAATGTCTTAAATATTCAAGGGTCTTCCAATTGCAGTTATGAGTCCAAACCAGTTGGTTTTAATAAAAAAATTATTTTGTCGAAAAAGTAACTTACTAAGTATCGTTCTACTTTTTCATGGCGACTATTCAATCGCCATTAAAAAAAGTCGAAACTTACGGCAGTTCTAAAATATTGTGCGTTTGAATTATTCCGATTGTATCTCGTTTTCCGTTGATAATTCTGAGTTCTCGTTGAAGTAATGATCTACTATCACTTTTACAATCTGCTCCAAGAAGATTATTTTCTGAACCATATTTCCACAAACTCTGAATCCTCTTCCTTTCTGATTTCTTTTTTGTGTTTACACTCAAAATATAATATCGAAAGAAGAGGATTCTTACTGTGTAGGGAATCTTAGAACCTCGAGGAGAGTACGTCCAAAGTAGCTGAGGACGGAAATTCCGAATCTCTTTCTCCTTAAATATGGATCTTACGTGACAATCCTGTACTTCTCCTTTCGTCTCCAAGAAATTATTGTTTTCTATTCGTCCATTTTAAAAACTCAGATTTTCCACGGGGAATGTCCGATTCGGGAGCAGCAAATCCGAGGCCTTCTAATCCTCTGGTGGCTTTATTTATTGCTGAAGCTACGTTTTCCGAGTTCTACTCATACCATAGAGGATACCATTCACGGAAATGGAAGTCCCGAAGGATCGAATCAGAGACTCTTTGAAAGGAAGTTCCTTTATCTCCCCTTCGTCATCATCTTTCCAGATTCCCAAATCTCTTGGGATTCTTCTCATAGAGAGCAACTAGTCGCGAACGGTGCGCACCTTACTAATTTGTTTTTTTTTAATTAATTGAGATCCTCGGAGAGATGAAGGCGAGAAAGGAACTCCCTCGAGTTGTCATAGCGTTATTTTTCACCAATGAATCCTAAAGTGTTAACTTCACCAAAAAACGACCAAACTTTTTTATAAACGCTCCAAATAAAAATCTAGGGACATTTGTAAAATGTATTTAGAGTGTAACTTAAGATTTTAGAGCCAAAGTTACTATGTGGCACAGCGTGAAAATACGGGATTTAAGAGCGCTACCATTAGCAAACTCTTGCACTAGATCCTTTGAAACCGTAGCATAAAGAGGTGCTATAATACCCCTACCGCAGAATCAGGAAGAATACGACAAAATTCCAAATATTATCTTGAATTATATCCGAATGGCGTATGGTCCTCGAGATCGGCGGGTCCAAATTTTTACTTTGTAATTAGTTATTATTACCATGCCATCTTCGGCCTTCTGAGTATCAGTGAATGTTTTGAGTCTCGTGATTAAGTATGAGCTCTGTCAGAGTCCCAGTCCAGTTAGAAGTTGCTGGCGAACGCAATCATATCAGCGATTTCTAAAAGCATTTTAAATTATATCATGTATTTTCTATTCCTAAATTTCTTATTCGTATTTTTACATTCATTGCCAAATTATTCCATCTATGATTCGAGCACTCAATTCATACTCAACCGCAAAATATATTAAAACTATGTCCGCGATATTATATGTATGTCTTTACCATCAGCTACAAATTCTTATATTGTAAAATATATGAAAACTGTAAAAAACATACAATTATTTCCCACACCTGAATAAACACGGTCATTAAGGCAATGCACGATAACTTACGTCCCAATATTCCCTGTCTCTTAAGGTTTGAAAATGTTCATCTCCTTCTCTCCTAATTAGCTCTTCCTCCAGTCATTGATGATCGGAGATGAGAAATAGTTGGAGGACGGATAGAAAATGGAATAGAGAAATGCGGAATGTAATAAGGAGAGAATAATGATTTATAGAACTTAGGAATGGGTCTGAAGGGACTTTCAAGATGGATCCGATTTAATGATGACTGTGGGTTTCAGAAAGCAGGGAAAATGGTAATCGTACGTCCAGTCCTATCTTACACTCAACTACTTTTACATCGCCGTGAGTTGGACCCAGCAATTTCCTTATCGCAACTTTGAAAGCTAAAACCTCAAAAAATGGACATCTCTTTATATAATCTATCGATTTTATAACGAATTTATCCATTTGGGCATACATTTTCAACGTATTCTGTGTAGGAGAACGAATGAGCTCAGATTCGAAAATCGCTTTAGTTCTCATTGGTACGGGTTGTTTACAATCAAAACAAAATTTTGGTAAACTTCAGTAATTTCTTCAAAGTTCTCTCAGTTAAAAATTGAAAGTAATGACTCATGGTCAAAATAGGAATCTTTATTCCATGTTATTTCTTTTGGTGCTTTTCTGGATTAGGTACAACTGTGTTTTACAATTCAATTTAGTTAAATAAATAAAGTCTACGAGCAATAAAGTGAACTTAGCATGCATTTATTTTGTGATCGCTCAAGGTATCGAACCGGATACTGTTTGCTAACTAAATGGTAGCCTCTTACCTGCGTAAGGCAGATATCACTAAACTAATATCACTAACACTGTCCTTTTGGTTCTCGAGTTTTTTTTTTGCAGATTCACGCACACTATCTATTTCATTTATAAGAGTTAAATTATTTCAATACCAACTGTAGCGAGCAGTCAGCGACGCCATCTCCTTCGCAAGTTAGTAAGCATATAAAATGTAACCAATTTGTCGTTTCGTTTCACTTAATGCTCCATTAAAAATAAAACGTTCCTCATAAAAAGGTGTTCCATTACATACGTCCTAGGAGACATTTATTTTTCTTTTATAATAGACTAGAATTGCAGGAATCAATTTGTTAATTGCGGGGATTTATCACTGCTAGTGGTATTTCATAAGAGCTCTTCTATGAAAAAATTTCAAGGAATGTTCGTAACTGGATGGGAATATTTCATCATCTAAATGGCATTTCTATCTTTCGAGAGAAATGAGAGAAAAGGAATTCACTCAGCACATTGAGATATGCGCTGCAATGGAAGAAGAATTTATTTCATCCAGTAAGAAATTTGAGCCAACCGCAGGGTCAGAAAAAGAACGCATTTCTCCACGTGTTAAGACTTATTCCTATCTTAATTATGGAAAATTTCTGCGAATGTCTTTTTAAAGTGATTTTGTTCTTTTGTGAATCATGCTCACACATCTTTGTATTGATGTTGAGATACTTTGAATATTCAATACCAGGTTCCACTTATCTCATTACAGATCGTCCTGCAACATTTTAATTCAGCACGATACTCCTTTCCCTTCTTTAAGGAAATTCGGAAAAGGGCAATTCGGTTCAATGGATTTGTCTCCAATAAAAGTTCGTAGGTATTATTTATGGACCGATATACAGTCAATCCGGTTCCTTAACTATGTGCCGGATATCTTCTTTTTCTTTCTTAATAGATCAACAAATGGGAGGATTCACTACGGCAGTTTCGACATCAACGTTTCCCCTCCTATATAACAAAATACCATTTCATCGGCAAATGCAATGGCATTAAATATTCGTCGTGGATTTTAAGCGCCGTTTCACGTACCAAGAATCTTCATCCTACGATTCAAGAAAAGAACAGACCCTTCCGCCTTGAAACAAACAACCCATTCACAGTAAAATCAGGTAATTTTATTCTAGTTTATTTTTATAGGATTAAAAAAAACATACTCATTGGGAATCAAAATCGGAAAACCGTATATTATACCATGGAATATAGAATCAAATCACGCGTTTAAAGAATCGACGAATAATGGAAGAGATCGAATTTTCTGAGTAAATCGATTAAATCTCTCGTCAAATGACCTTTAAGCACCTGGTATTTGAAGAGATTAGAACTTTTATCATCAAATATTTGCCGATGGAGAATACGAGACTGCACTCTTAAGTTTTTCCTTTTTACTCTTCGCGGTGGAAGTTTGTTGGTAGCCTCTTCTCCTTCTAAAATACACACGTCTTCCCCTTATGTAAAGTAATTTGAGATATTTCCACAGAGTCCATTCAAGTGCTCACTCTATTTTTTCCGCTAGTTTGAGCGAATTTGGCCTCTGTTCGTGGTCTCACATTGTGCCACGGACAACTTAACTACTCACAAGGGAAAACCCCGCCTTTGTCCTCCGATAAGTGATTTTGAGCGGGAACGTCATTCGGTGAATAATTTCCTCCAGGTAAGTAGATGAGCTTCATCCGATAATTATCGAAGGTAGCGAAAATAATAAAAAAAGTTGTTCTTGAATGTGGCATGAAATGTGGCATTAATACATTACAAACGAAAGAGAAAGACTTTTACGAACAAAAAGGATAGTTGTAAATATATGACTTCAAATGGTATCGAACCCGAGAAAGTCAACCTCGCTGCCGGACGCGTTACCTCTACACCACGGCTGCTTCGATTATAAAGTTGTACGCAGAGTACCAACGGTGACACTGATTTTTAAACGCTTATTTCTTAAAAATTAGCGAAAGTTAGTCGCTGCGGTTTCACAATTGTTATTATTATTTTCCCGACAGCCTTCCCTAAAAGTATTAAGAAGATCCCTTTCATACAAGGGTAATGTTTCCTTGTTAGACAAGATTTAAATATGGGCCAAAATAAGAAATATCGTAATAGCGAATGAAACAAAGCTATGGTGCAAGAACAACACAGGACAAAAACACATCCAAGTCCATACTCCTCTCCTAATAACTTAAAAATAAAAGTCAAATGTAGTAATAGATTACGTTTCGCTCACCAAGAACTTTTCCTATTTCTCTCTTTGTACACAACCGACGAATTTTGAATTGTAACGGACAACGCAAAACAATACAACAGGAGAGCAGAACCAAAGACTCTTAGAACTCATTTCTTCCAAAAGTAATGCTTTCAGCGGAGAAAAGCTTCTGGTTACTCTCCACGCACGTTTTTCTTTTTCCATTGCCTCTACTCGGAAGGTCTTCCAAAACAAAAGGAAGAGTAACTGAGGAGACGTTCGCATGAGGCTTTCGAAGTCGCCAAAGAGCATTCGCATTTCTTGTTGCAAATAACCACAGCAATAATACTATGAAACTTCATTTTAAAGGGGTTATTATGATTTAGAAGATAGGACATACCGTAAATGAAGAGTTAAAAAATAAACCAAAAAACTAATCTACAATAATAATCAGTCTCTTGTGTATATTTTTTCACCCAACGTCGGCAAATCCCATGAGAAGTGCATTGGAGAAATCATTCAAAGATCTCTTATTGATGAGAATGAAACGCGAATTTAAGAACGAAATTCACTGCTATCAAGGGAGTATCCTGTGGTCGACGACAGGCGACTCAGAATAACTACTTTAAAAAATCTGATGTGGCCAGCACATGACTTTCTCCATATATAAGATGTAAATATTTATCTACGACAGTATTTTCGAACTCTATATTCAACCTAAACTTGGAAGATAAATGATTAATTTATATCATATTATATTTTACTTCACAAACATTATAAATAATGTTTTTTTGGGATATGTTCGATGAAAAACGATAAATAGGCCTCTCACCCCAGCTCCCAGTGCGCTCACCACGTACATAATCTGCAACTTCCGGTTTATCAGTATTTTACAAATAACTCCTACACAATCAGTGGTACAGAAATATGTTTCATACAAAAGTCATAGTAAATTTTATTTTCTAAAACTTTTATAAGAAATAGTATATTCCTAAATATCATATTTATGGAGATATTTTGAAAACCGGAAATGAGCTTTGAAGAGTGAAGCTCGACTTCCGGTTAACCGATTTACTTCAAAATCTAATCAACTCTAACGGCATCAACCAAAATACTATACATGAAATTTGGTTGTGATCTAACAAATATTTTTTATGTTAGAGCGCCCACAAAGTACATAATCAGCTACTTCCGTTTGATCAGTATTTCACGAATAACTCCTAATCAACCGGTGATACAAAAATATCTTAAATACAAAAATTATAGTAAAAGACATTATCTAAAACTTTTATAAGGCGTACAATATACCTATATATCATATTTATGGAGATATTTTAAAAACCGGAAATGAGCTTTGATGATTGAAACTCGACTTCCGGTTTACCGATTTACTTGAAAAACTAATCAACTCTGACAGCACACACCACAGTACTATATATGAATTTTGGTATTGATAAGACCAATAGTTTTCACGTTAGAGCGCCCACTGTCACACACACACATACAGACACACACACACACACACACACACATACACACAGACATCATTCCGAAAATGGTCAAAACGTGTTCTAGGGACCCCAAAACATATATTTCCGTTGAAATCTCGAAGTCGATTTTTTTCATGAAAACAATACTTTCTCTATACTTCGTATATGGAGAAAGTAAAAATCCACGCAGAATTCTTTTCCATCGTTTACAGGTCTCAATTCATTTACAAAAATATAAAACTAATAATAACGGTCCTGCAATCGTAAAAAGTTACTAAAGGGAAAAAAGGTGAACAGAGATCCTTATTTGGCTGTGCATAATAGGTGTTTTTATAAATATTCTTTTTTTACTACTTTTAACTACTTTTGATGGAATATCCGAAAACATACTTGAAATGGAAATTGGAAAACGTGCTGTTAACGGCAGGGATAATTTTTAAATTCAAACTAATTCATAAAGAACAGGGAATCAGTGTAATAATAATGTTCTCTCAAGAGTCTCTCCATGACATCGATTCCGTTTTCGTCTTCTTCCTTCGCTATCTCGAATGGCAAAAATGGGACCCTCAGAGGAAGGTTTTTCAACTTCCAAGGCAGTTTTCATTATCTCAAGAGGTCTTCTGCAATTCACAAAATAGCAAAAATAACTGAAAGACACATTCCAGAGTTTATTTAAACAAAGAGCACTTTCCTTTAAAACCCCTTGAATGCGTACAGAGTCACGTATGCATTCATCCAAAATATCCCCACGGAATGCACACAACCTCATTCTTGAGTTTCTATTGTTTAAAATCTATAAGAGATACTTTTAAAATCTTCGCTTTATACCTCCGATTCCTTAGTTAACCTTTATTTATATAATTATAATAAAATTTATTCAATAAAATTTTAAATACGATAACCAACAACGAAAAAAATGCTAAGAAACGTTATCATACACAGCTCAAACTTACATAGAAACAAAACATTCTGGTTCTGCTAAGCAATTGCTTGCCAGCAGGTTCCATTTAGGTAATCTACAGTAGAATTATAGCAATGTCAAAAGAAGAGTTTAATAGGTGTAGTGTAGCAAAACATATTATGCTTTCATGCTAATTCTATTAATATTGTAATATATTCATCTATAGTATGTTAAAATTCACAGTATCTGGCGATGTCTTGTGGAAATACTTCATGATGAAAAATAACAATTCGTACTTTTTCCACAGTATTTATTGAAAACAATAAATGGAAACAAGACACGACTAGTTTCAGAGATTGATCTCCATCATCAAGTGACCAAGCAAAATCGTAAAGCATCTATTATATATAGTCATTGACTTGAAATTTTTACCACAAATTGGCCACAACGTTTAACCCTTTAAGAAAAAGCAGATTTTTAACCTCGGTGTCATGGGTTCGATTCCAGAGGGCCCCAAAGTCCAGATTTTTCCGGTTTAAATGCATTGCTTTGATTTTCGGGAATAAAAAAAAATACTTTCCGGATAGATAGAGAATCAAAACTCAAGGAGCCTATATATATGGTCATGATCTATTGAAAACATAAATGACTATAACAAAAAATATCTTGGGTTCGATGCTAGGACGATGCAAAAATCGGCCTTTTAAAATACACTGAGGTAGTTTTTCATTATATTTTTTCATGCACTTATCGATATGATAGGAAGTTCTTACATATATGGAAGATGTATACTAAGCATAGGTTTTTGAAAAAAAAATTAGATAAGACCGTACTGTTCCTGGGTTCGATGCCGGGGCACATTAAAATTTCTCTCATAAGGAATATATGGGAGAAGTAGGACGTCGTTTGAGGCAGTTGAAGCCAAAATTTCTGCCTGAATTTTCACACATAGTTAGAAGTGGTGATCTTCTGTTGTGATCACGAACTTAGAAAGTATAGGACTGGAAACTGCTGAAATTTTTTGGCTCCCTTAACCCTTAACCAGTGACGTGCAATTTTTGTCACACTACCAGTGACGTGCGGTCTGGGAGACCGCAATTTTTTAAATATCTTTAAAGTTACTAAATGACACATTTAACAATTTTTAAAAGCCTTAATAAACTAATCAGTTATTAAATAATTTGAATTCAAATTTAATTTTATGTTAATATGAACAAAATTACAATTATTAATCATTTCACGAAGATAGTCAAAAATTTGAATGAAAAAAACATATCCTAGCAAAATAATGTCGCATATTAAAAATCAGGTGCCTATTTTTGTAGCAAAGCCTTTAATGTGTTTTTGGGATGATAATTGATAAAACGTTCTTGAAAAATATTTCATTTATTTTGTTTTTCATGGATTCTGCAAACGTTCGATATTACATTTTGCGTGAAAAATGTCCTACCCCTCAATAGAAGCACAGCTCTTGCAATTTTTTTTGCGCATTATAAAAAACTGGTTGTCTACATTTGGACCAACAGAAGGAGGTTTTTCGTTTTTTTCATGGAGGGCAAAGTCGGCAAGTCTTCCACTTCTATAGTTTATCTTCGAAATTTTGAGGTTTTCAACTGTTAGGTTCAGAATTCGGCCTATATTGGCTCTTAATTGTGTGGGAATCTTGCTGTTTGACATTATCCTCTTTAATTGTGGCCTTACTAACTCCGCTGCAAGGCATTTAATAAAATCGTACCTATTCAGATACTTCTTGTCTTTTAGAGACTGCTGGAACACAAAAGAATTCACCAATGAAATGTCTAAAATCATAAGAAACACTGCCATTGGCCATCTCCTTGTTCTTCGACTAGATGAGTAGCTGCTGCACATTTTATGTAGTGTATCTACTCCACCCTTGATTGAATTATAGAAAGCTATAATTTCAGGTTTCATTGTCACGTCATCAGTGCTCTCTGTGGTGCATTGACGACACCAACCAAAGAGTCCTGTTTCTCTTTGGCACATGAGGAACTAGAGTCATGTTGCCGTATATCCATACAACGAGGACCCTTTTGTGCCTTCTTTTGAAGGCCCGAACTCATTGGATATTTCCCTTTATTTTTTTCTTATCGTCCCGACATAGGTCAGTCCTTTCACCCTCAGCTTCTAAACCAGTTCAATTGAAGTGAACCAATTATCAGCTGTAATATTTCGATTGGAATGAAATATTGGCTCAGTTAGACGCGGAACTGATTGCGTAGGTTTCGAAATCTTTTTGTCTTCCTCTGACAGACCTTTTCCGTTGGTACTTTTTCCTTACAAATAGGCATTATACAAATAGCTATTCGATGTATCCGTCAAGCACATCATTTTGAGGCCATACTTAGCTGGCTTGAGAGAGGATGTACATTTTAAATCGGCACCGACCCCTGAAGGCAATTAACATTTCGTCAATACAAGTTGTTGTGCCCAGTGAATAGCAACAATGAGAATTTTTTATGAAATGATTTAACAAATCAGAAATTGGTGCAACTGGGTCACTTTCGTACCGGACGATTCGGTCTTCATGGTTATCAAACCGAAGACATAAAAGGAGAACAGCAAATCGTTGTTCATACATTACTAAACGAAAAATTTCCTTTCCATGCCATCTGCAGCAAAAGTACTACTAATACCTTCATCGTTAGATTTAAATATTGCCAAATATATTAATAACTCAAGTAAAGCTCTTAATTCAACATAATCTAAATCTTGGATTTCTGGCCTACTCTGGTATACTTTTCTCATAACTTTTGAAGTTTGACGTTTGTCCAACACAAAATCAAATTTATTATATCGTCGTCAAAAATAAGCGACCAAAAATGGAGAGGTTGCAGTTACCTATCTAGAGGTATAACAGATTGCTTCAAACCTGGTTTT
The DNA here is from genome assembly GCA_947579665.1 of Sympetrum striolatum. Taxonomy (NCBI): domain Eukaryota; kingdom Metazoa; phylum Arthropoda; class Insecta; order Odonata; family Libellulidae; genus Sympetrum; species Sympetrum striolatum. The sequence continues at coordinate 85,630,354 of OX388350.1, forward strand.
TCCGCGACAATGTTATGCAGACGAGTGTAAACGTTTCTATTTGGCTCTTTAGAACTCTTATTTTCCCAGGCAATTGGTTTTCCTGACGCCATATTTGCAAATTATTTTACAACAAAGATATATTTTAGAAAGAAACGAACTTACTGAAAAAATATAACTCACATGATTCGTCTTTCAAAAGATCCGTGTATGCGATCCGTGTAGCAAGATGATTACTTGGCAACGAATAGAGTGAAAATAAAGAAAGCAGTTTGGGGAAAATCCGAGAAATACGTTTTCTTTCACATCTGGTCATGTACTGCTCGAACATTCACCTCGGGTTTTCCCCAGGATCACTCCACCCTTTCCATTGGGGGTCCATATTCCACTGACAATATGCTTCACTAAAGGTCATTCATCCCAGGCACAAATGAGTAGTGGCAACAAAGAGAAATTTTCGCAGGATTTGGTTATTCTGAGTTTGCCGCCACTTCGGTCGCATCCGTAGTAAGTGACATTCTAGTGTCAGAATCACAGCGAAATATAAAGACGAAAAATTCGGTTCCATGCACATAAGGTGTTTTAATGCAAGTATGATTTAATATTTTTCTAAAAAGATTTTTATTGTTGGAGTTGATAATAAAAAATTACCAAAACAATCAGTATTCTCTAGGACGACCTCAACATTAGCCTACTATCATAAAATCCATATATTTTGCCTAATTTATGCTTTTCAAATAGTAATAACAAAGAAATGTGAAAATAATAAACAAATGTAATAAATAAAGTTAAATTTTGTAAGCCACCGTAATAATATTCACCCATATTACGAATTGAGTTTTCCTGAATTAGTGACGTGCGGTCTCTCAGACCGCGCATGAAATTAAATCGCAACTTAATAGAAATACAAGTAAGATAAATGAAATTCGAAGAATTCTATATACTACGTAAAGGTATCTAAGAAGGTACTATAAATAACAGATTTGTCAAAAATCAAATAATTTATTTATTCACAATAAAAAAATCGCTGCGGTCTCTCGGACCGCACGTCACTGGTTAAGGGTTAATGTCCGCATCCGCGAGATGGCAGCACTGAAGCTCGCCCTTTGAAACCATACTCTCATATGGAGTAAATGGAAAAAACAGCACGATTATGATACTTTTTCCCTCTTTTTCTTTGCGGGAGTAGTATATACGAAAGATGGAATTCAGAGTTAGTGATTTATTCATTTATAAGTACTTAAAACAATTGAATAAAATGGGCAAATTAGTAAATCCGAAGAATAAGTGCAGATTGCCTTCAGGGCACACCACAAGTAACTTCGTCGCTGTGAAAACATTATTCGTAGATCAGCGAAGTGCAATGTATTCTGCTTGGATACACGGAAAATAATTGATCCTTAATAAATTACCAACGTTACATCTACTTTCAACTAGGCCTTTTAAAACTAGAATCGCAGGATGCACATGGGTGGTCTGAAAAGTTTCCGACATTTCAACATTTCTTGACATGGTTTCTGAAAATGTTCTAAAGATGTCTGAAGAAGTCTGAAAAATCTGGGGTCGGAAACTTTTCAGACCACCCTCGTATATACATTTCCTGAAAACAAATCGAAGTTCCCAGAAATAGTCTTCAGGAAATTTGCGAAACTGTCTAAAACTTAATGTTTGGTCAATACATTTTTCATACCACTCTATCCTTTATGTTTGTATATTGTATAACCTAACTTCACATTTCAGGCACCCCAAGATAAAATGCAGTCCAAGGCAGTCATTAAAAGTTTACACTCTTGGATTTATGCATGTTTCAAAAATATTTGACCGTTTACTCATTTCCTGGAGACTATTTCTGGGAACTTCGATTTTTTTTCAGGAAATGTATATACGAGGGTGGTCTGAAAAGTTTCCGACCCCAGATTCTTCAGACATCTTCAGAACATTTTCAGAAACCATGTCGAGAAATGTTGAAATGTCGGAAACTTTTCAGACCACCCATGTGCATCCTGCGATTATAGTTTTAAAATGCCTAGTTGAAAGTAGATGTAACGTAGGTAATTTATTCAGGATCAATTATTTTCTGTGTATCCAAGCAGAACACTTCGCTGATCTACGAATAATGTTTTCACAAGTTACTTGTGGTGTGCCCTGAAGGCAACCTGCACTTATTCTTCGGATTTACTAATTTGTCCATTTTATTCAATTGTTTTAAGTACTTATTAATGGATAAATCACTAACTCTGAATTCCATCTTTCGTATATACTACTCCCACAAAGAAAAATATGGAAAAAGTATCATAATCGTGCTGTTTTTTCCATTTACTTCATATGAGAGTATGGTTTCAAAGGGCGAGCTTCAGTGCTGCCATCTGGTGGCTGCGGACATTAGGGCGTCAGCCGATTGTACAGCCAGCATAGGGGAGCTTCAGGGGCGTGGTTGTGATGCATAGAAAGTATCGCCGGGAAGACCCGGATTCGAAGCCAGGCGATAGATATATCTCCCTTTTAAAACACATTGAGGTAGTTTTCATTATTTTTTTCATTCGCTTATTGAATTGGTAGGAAGTTCTTGCTTTGTTGGAAGATGTATATTAAGACTCGGTTTGAGAAAAAATAGATAATAACATGCTGTACTGGGTTCGATGCCAGAGCATATTACAATTTCTCACATAAGGTATATATGTGAATAGTAGGACGTCGTTTGAGGCAGTTGCAGCCAATATTTCTGCTTGAATTTTCACACATAGCTATAATTGGTGATCTTCTGTTTTGCTGCATTGTAAGTTCACCAGGAAAACCCGGGATCGATGCCAGACGATTAAATTGCACCGAATTTTAAGAATATTTTCAATCTTTTTTTTTCTTTTGAGGACCATCCCAAAATTATGCCGACATGAAATAAGTATTGTCGATCTGCTTGCAGTATGCAAACTAACTTTTACTCGTAATATATACAAGTAAGACTGGCTGGAAAATAAGGAAATAGGAAAAGAGGGGCGTGGGAGAGAGGACAGAGAGGAGTCAGGGCGACGGAACTGGAGGTAGAGCAACATTGTCTGTGGGTGGAAGAATGCATCGAATCAATGGGGAATGGTAAGAGGTGCTTGTTAACCATGTTACATTGTTTTGAATTTGTATGGGAAATAATCTCAAACTGTTCTAAGAAATTAAGCCTTTGGTTTCTAGTCGTGTTTTGTTTCCATTTATTGTTTTTAATAAATACTGTGGAAAAAGTACACTTTGTAATTTTTCATCATTTATACTATGTTATACCGGACATAAAGGACCATTTAACCTTTACATCATTCCCTTCTACATACAGCTTTGTTCGACTGTTCACTGAGAGATACTCTGAGAGATTGCTTCGCCTCGGAAGCTACGACTGAAGCCATGACGCACGTACGTGCTCAGTGCGTTCCAACGCTTCCTACTTCTGGTTAGTATGCTTTTTTATTTGATTGTTATTAATTAATTTGGTATTTACCATTTTATTAAGTACACTTATATTAAATCAGTACTATAAATGAAAATATGCAAGAAAAATAAATGTACATTAATAATACAGTAATATACAGGAGATTCATTTTCAGGGTATACTTTAAGGTCCACCTGAGCTAATAATTGGCTCTTCAGGTGCTTCCTGAGTTTTAAGAGATGTTGTGCTTTTACATAGTTATCAACAGGTATAGGCACATTGGTATTGACAAAATAAATTAATCGTACATATTTTTATACCTTAATAATCTAAAAATATTAATTTACTTTATTTTCAATTGGGACATACTTGTCAAAGACCTAAGATTTTTTGGTAATTTATTAAAGATTTTTGGTACCACAACTCCTAGTTTGTTTCTACCAAAATGAATTCAAAAAGATGGCACATGATACATTTCTTGTTTTCTACCTTCCATAGCATGTTTTCTTGCCCTTAGTTTTTTGCGCGTGTCCTTAAAATAGTTAGCCTGTATAATTATGTAGGTAAGGATTTAGTCCAGAGGTAGTATGCCTAAGGATTTGTACATTTCTTCAATTTGTATGCTCTTATTTGAAGCGCTGGAACTACGTATAATTTTAATTATTTTATTTTGCAAGGCAACAAGTTCTTTTTTATCAACAATGCCCGCGAAACCCCATAAGGTGATACCATATCTTAAAATAGATTCTACCAGAGCATGGTACAGCAGCATCAAAACCTTTGTTGAAATTATTTCTTTAATGTGATAGAACTGATAGTATACATTCCTTAAGTTTGAGGTTATTCTCTTGATATGGACATCAAATTGAGTTCAAACATCATAGTAATTACAGAACATGAACAACTCACCTTACTCTTCGGCAAAGATGTACAGATTAATGTGAAATTTCAATACATCCATAGTACACCATGGGATACACAATACAGCATTATAAAACACAATGAAACGAGTTAAATTCACAAAAAATGCTTCTCAATTCAGAAATTTGAAAATTAGCATTACAATTCAAAATTATGGTGACCTGATCATGGCCGTCATTAGCCGAAATCGGTGGGCAATAAAACATACTGTGGAACTTACAAAGTTTAGTTGTCTTTGCTATTTCTATAAAATATTCATAATTTTCTATATTAATTAATCTATTAACTATAATTCGTCAAAATTCGTCATCCGAGTAAAATTATCTTTAGCGCATTTGGATGGCTTATCTTCATTTACTTGTGTTTTCTCGAATTCAGAGTTGTCGGCAGTTATAATGCTACGGATACTTCTCCATTCCATCTATAATTATATATCACATGCGAGGGTGTGAACTACTGCAGATTGAACTGCTTCTTTAGTTTGTGTTTATCGCGGTTAGTTCTGGAAAAAAATGAATTTTAAAACCGACTTGTCCATATATTTCTATTAATTAACATTCAGTATTTAATGTAACGCTTATATCGTAGTATTTTTTAACGAACGCATCGCCTCGCTCTACTCTCACGGGAGCATCGGTCGGATCCCATATCCTCACCGTATATTCCAGATGGGGTCTTCCCAATAACATTCTCGCTCTCTCTCCTTTTCACCACATTTACCAACAATGCACATGCAATTTACCGGTTCATAGGACACCCAGCGCTGACATTGTTACTATTAAATACAAATTGAGCTGGATTAAAATTTGAGGTATTTCTTTAGATTTGCTTCTAATTATCATTCAATCATTATCGTCATTCTAGCATGCATGTGTGAGGTGGATGATCATCGTTTGAAAATCATGCCATCAGATATCGATTGCTTAGGTCTTACTCAAGTACCCAAGCTTAAGATTTAGGGTAGCAGAATCTGAAGAGCAGTCTTCTCCTATAGATATCTATCATTAGACACTTGAAAGTTTTTGATACAGTAATTCCCCCAGTGAGGGCTTTAGTTCCAACTAGAACTGCCACGATATATCGATTATCTCAACTGAAAGGCCTCTAAAGACGTGAAAAGTTGGAGGAAGAAAGATTACGAGTTAGGTCAAACTTGCTCCAAACAGTTTGGAGATTTGGTAGAGAACGTAGATTATATAACGACCTATTGTTGCCAGATTACTTGAAATTGAAGTATGTAGAGATATTTCTATGGAATTGTGCATTTTACATAAATTGAAGTTGGAACAAGGCGAGATGGGCAACTACTACAGAAAAATTAAACTTTTATTACTGATGATTAATTTAATTGAATAATTATTTAGAAAATCAATCATGTCAAATAACTTTTCATCAAAATGCAATATGGTATAGCTAGAGAACATTGAAGTTAATATTTCCAGAAGCATAATAGATGGAATGGAATCTGTCATTCTTGCCTGAGATTTGGCTTTACCGTTCCCATAATTGTAATGACTTTGCTTAACAAGATGGATTTAAAATTCCCTCTGATTTTTGGAAAATTTTAGAAGGGTTTTGCTGTTTAACTTGAGAGCCGTAATCAGATAATGTGATCTATATGCAGCTATTATTAAGCTAAATGTTTCACCTCGAGTTGCATTAGCCACATAGACATTCTTTACGTTTTTTAGGAGACTGTAAACTTGATAGATTCGTCCTCTATCTCCGTTTAATGAAGCTTTAGATGACGGGTTAGGTTGTATACTTCGTTTACTCATTCTACAGGTTAATTAAGCAGTACAAACAGAACCAAAGGTGCTGGACCATACGAAGAAGAGCAACATAACCAAACTAAGGTGCAATCAATGTGAAATTCACTGCAATAATGTTAAATTAAATTACCCTCGAAAGATAACCACTCAATCAATAATATGCTAAAAAATTGACATACTTCGTTTCAATGGAGAGTTTCGTATATATTACTTTAACAAGTACACACATACCTACAATCTTTAGTAATCAACGAAATGTTTTACATTTTCCCGTCTTTCTATCAAATTCTAATGAATAGAGTATTGTACACAGAAAGTACCACAAAACTTTGAGAGGGCTCAAGTAGATCTGCATCATTACTCCGGAATATAATCTATTGCCAGAGGTAAACTGCGACCCATCTTATCGAAGTTATTTGGCACGAATGAAACAGCGACGCAAAATATCGCTCAATTTCCTTAAATATTTGCTTTTTATTCCGTCGGAAATAAGGGCACTGATTCTTTCTTTAGGTTCAGGATACAGATAAATGTTTTTGAATTTATTTTTTCCTGGGACTCTATCCTGGTTCTGATGACGGGAAATCTATTGAGGTATGAGTGATTCTAAGTAGTGGGATTACCTGAGGTCTCACTTGACCTTTTTGAAAGGTACGACGAATGCCACTCGCAGAGTAACATTTTGAACAGGAAGTTCAAATATACACCGTGCCGTGCCATGCAGCTTCCTCGAGGATGATTTTTTTTATTTGGTAATTTGTTAATTAAATGCTCACATACAGCAGTCCTCAATTTACGATTAACATGCAGTAAAAGGTTAAAATTGAAATAATTATAGCAAAAACAAATATAAAACAGGCTAATTTGTCATAAATATAGTATAAATTGATAGAGCTACTCGTCATTTATCGCTTTGCTAAAAATATAGAAAACTGTGATAAGACTTACGGCAGATATTATGTAATTAATTACTTAATGTATTGTAAAACTTAATGTATTGTATAAATATGTCTCTGTTATATTCTGATATTACTACGCAAAGACTTAATTAAAAAAAGAATATAAATTGGTCAATAAACTTCATATCTCTTTGGTCTTTCCGCAAGATTTCGTAGAGTTTATTTATTTATTGAATTTTGAAAATATATTTGGCCTCGAATTCTGCAGGAAATGAGGATTGCATTCAACTAACTAATCTGCGAAGCGTTGGAAATGGGCGCACATTGGAGCCGCAGGCAACGGAAGGCCAAACGGATTAGAACGTGTCCGAATGTGGGGATTGAGTTCGGAGAATCGACTCGTGGAGAGAAAATAACACCGAAAAAAAGGATAAGCGAAAGGCGTATTCACAGTAATCATCTAGGATATCTGTAGAGGTGAACAATAGAAAGAATTCTCTCTATTTATTAAATGAATGAATACCCTTTCATGAAGTAAAGAAATGAGACTCAATCATCTCTTCTTACATACTACCCATTCTTATTCTAGCATCATCAAGGATATTGAAAATTAACCACTGAAAAAGAAAAAACGATAGGAACTACCGTGTAGATCAAATAAAAAAGAAGTCAAGTACATTTCCACAACTGGTAGAAACCCGCAGAAAAAGGAATTCTGAAAAAGAACTCTCAAATTAACGGGAAATTACGGTATTTCTTATGGAAGAACTTTGTACCGGCAAAACGTCGAACCAACGACCACATTGGAACTAATCTCGTAGTATACTTCTATACTTCAGAGAAGTAAATCAAAGAATTCCAAATATCTTCGTATGATTATAAGTATATATGTACTATAATATTGTAGTATTAATTGTATTCCTAAGGAATAACTAGGATTTTTGGGGACTTTCGGAATCGAGCCTACATTAGCTACGACTCCGTCGATGTTTGAATGGATAATGCGTGTCAAATCTGATAATTGTTATATCCATGTCACGTTCTCTGGTGAAGTACTTTAATCCGCAATCCTCCTATACGAATAATGCTCCCCGAAATAGTAAGTCACATCTTTACTTCATACTTTAACTCAGCGAAATTTCATAAATTTTAGCTAAATAATTGCCCCATGTGAATTTGGACCGTAAAAAAAGGGAGGATGTTTTCATTAAAATAATTACGGTCGCCGCCCTTCATGTCTTCTTCTTCGTATCGTTTCCTTTAACGAGAGCTCCGTTTCTAATCTAAAATATGAGGAGAAGGAGCATTTCTTCATTTGGAAATGCATTCTTAAGGGAAGAAAAGTAAAATTCCCAAAGAGAACTGGAAAAGTAGTTAGGAATCCATGAGCGCAGGCATTTTACTCACCTTTCCAGACTTCGGGTTGCTCACCAGTTTAATTCGAATTTGCATCCAGAGATAAGAGAACTATTTCCCACTAATGAAGTACGTCAACTATTAAAGGAGAGAGTTTGAATCTTTAGAGAGCCAGTGTTTTCTACCACTGTTAATTGGCTAAAAATATATAATTTACAGAAATATTACGTTTTTTATATAATATTATAGGGCAAAAATGCATGTGTTACGGTAACTATTCTATAATTCATTAATTACATAATTAATTTAAAAAAATTAGCTAAGGATATCACCGAAGAAAACATTCAGTGCATGAACCATCAGCAGTATGCAATCTGGAATATGAATGCTGTAAATTCAATTTGAGTATGGGCTGATTTGGAATAAAATAAAATAATAGATACCACCAGGTAAACTCTTAAATAATTGTTAAAATGCCCTTAATTATGTTTATAAATTGTTTTTATATTGCTCCAATAATTAAACAAAAAACTGCCCATTACCATTTTCTTTAGAATTCTATTTTTCTCATTAAACGTTGTCACAGTTAAATTCTATGGTATTAGGCCGGACTTCGTGGAAAGCCACATCACCTGAGGATGGCGTTTGCCGAAACCGGTCGTTTTTTAAATAAATAATATTGTGGAAATTACGAAGTGCTTTTCTAATTTCTTATTTTGTTGTCACAGTTGTTCGGAATATAATTTCCCAATGTCAACAGGAAAGGGTAATTTATTAACTTTTTAAACAAAAAAAGGAACTCATTTTGTAAAGCCATTTATATTAAAATACAGTATCTTAATTCACTCACTACAAGGAAAATCTCTCTATTGTAAAATCAAATATCATCAATGTTGATTTAATGTCAAGATTATGGTTTGTAGACACAGTTAAAAGTTGACGTTGAAAATTTAACGTTGTCTCAACAGCGGATTGCACGTTAAGCTAATAAACACAATACATTAGTGGAAAATTAAACTTGGAAATAGTGAGTTTTTCCAAGAATAACCATTGCTTCCAAGCAAAAACTATGAACTCGGAATTCCGTGTCTCCACTATCTCCTAATTTCAAAGTCTTGTTCTTCGTCTCTTTCTTTTCTTCTCCTCTGAAACCATAGACTTCTTAATCACCACTACGAGATGCACCATCACGATTCTCGGTGGACCTTTAGACTCTCAGGTTTCCAGTATCCTCATCTTATCCACCCATTGAGGTATCTTTGCTATCGACTGGTGCGGAGCAGTGTTTGTTCTTTGACTATGTTCCAACCACGTGACCATATTGCGACCACGTGATGAAGTTTTGGTGGCGGTTTATTGGCTCTTATTTAGACACCTTAGGATAATCATTTATTTTAAAAGGGATATACTTTGCAGGTGATAAAAATGAATTTCTTTTGTGTGACGTTTTGCGGAAATAATTTGAGCCTACTATTGGGAATGTGAGGTCATTTAATAGAGGGTAAAACTTTTCAGCTGAGAAATTCGCATTTCTGGAAGTTTCCTTCTTTCAGTCGCATCTTTGAAAATATATTTATATTACTTTTTTACGAGTAGTTTTAGCTCTCTCTATCATAAAGAAAATTCCATCTTGTACCATTTCAACTCGAATACAAGCCATACCATTCATATTACAATAATATAATTTATATCGTGATTTCGTTTTCCTCGAAATTATCAGGATTGTAACACATTCAAAGGAGCCTTCCTTTACTATTTTCTCTAATCCTGTAATAATGTCACGTCACTCAGGATTATGGCTGATAAAAATACCTAGAGAAATTTAACTGTAGCAAACCTGTTGGCAATACAACATCCTTACAATAGGAAGTCTTCCTAAGGTGCTTAATGGACTAATTTGATGAACCAAATAACGTGCAGAGACATAATAGCTCGCGGCGTGGAAGCCTGAATATCGGTGACCCAGTTCGACGTTAATGGCACAAAGCGATGAGGACAATAACATTTGCCATTAGCGTAGGTGCATGAATTCATCGAAGAGCTAAGACGTCAAACACGGACTAAATTGCATTTGGTGCACAAAGGCGAAGCAGATGAGTCGCTAGTGGTCTCTGATTTCTCTCGAAGGGCATTGGGACCACTGAATTTGAGGTTATTAGTATAGCTTTGAAGATATGTTCTATGAATATCATTATAACACATAAATTTCAATAGTATTAATAAAAATGTGATTATATTTTTAGGAAATATTTCAATGCTAAGTAAATCTCTCTAATATTATAGCAATAACCATTTATAATAATATTCTGAATTATCCAAAAATTCACAACCACTTTATTATTATTATAATTACATAAAAATAGGCTGCTAGCCTGATGGCAGTTCTTTTCTACATATATACATTTTTACAAGTTATAAATATAATTTACACATAACATTATAATATATCAATGATAATTTAACAATTCTCATGGAATGATTACATGCATATAGCATATTTACCTTACAACTAACTAATGAATTTATAATATTATTTGTATCTATTTTACTGGATTTTTCGTGGTTCGTGACAGGCCTTCTCGGCTACCGTAGCGGCCACGGGATAGAACCCCGCCGTACATCACCCTGTCAAGCAATCCCTTACTTTTCCAGTGGTCCCTAAATTTATACTATACATTACACAGTATTACACAACATTATATTGACAAACAGGATAAAGTCACGCTTTTAAAACGAACATATTATAGATTTGACATGATCTATGACATCTAAAACCCCTTTCTTACAATATATTTTTATAATATTTTAAAATATCTAAGTTTAAAATCTTTAATTGATTTAGGTAAGGGCTTGAAGGCCTCTTCAGGTAACTTGTTCCATTCCCTTACTCCCCTATTTAGAAATGAGTATTTAGCCGCATCTGTCCTTTGTTTTCCTAATTTTAACTTCTCATCGTGATCGTCGTGTGCAAAATAATTTGATTTTTCTAATCTGTATATTATATCTTACATACCAATTAATTAAATAGTGTACTTTTAGTTGCATAATTATCACTTTGCCTCGGCTATCCTAGCCACCCTTTTCGTTTATATCGCTAACGTTTTCCTTACCGTCTATTGGTGAGCATTTTAAGTTTTCAGCGATTGGATATTGTTCCCTAAATGATAAAACCAACAGTCGAGGCCAGCAATGATCAAATTTAATTCCTAAAGAATGACGATGAAATCCTCTTCAGGAATTCTGGGAACAGGGAATTCTTCGGCTCGTAAAACAGTGACATAGTTGTGCTCATAGCTTCGCTAGTTAATTTGGATTACATTGACTTCAATTATACCCACAGTGTCATTTCGTACCTTTTCTTCAAACACCGTGATACTTTATAGTTTTTCCTTTTATATGTACATACTGTAAAAAAAGAAAGAGGACCGATCAAATGGTAATAAACGCAAAAATCGAAGTCGTTCACTCTATGTCTAAGGGCTACGCTGTTGAAACATCTGCGCAAACTTAAGATTGGAAAAACGAAGGAATCGTCTGATTTTCTTTGCGTACTCAGCGATTGATTAAATGAAATAATTTCTTGCTCGCCGTCAATTATCGACAAGGAACAGAAGCGTCGAGTTTTAGAGTGGAAACCATCTTGAATTGAATCCCTTTTTGTGGCTATCGTAGTTTCTCTTTCGAGAGACCAAAGGGAACACTTCGTAGTCACTTATTGGAACATTGGAATATTTTAGGAGTAGAGGAAAGAATTCAACATTGATAAAATAAGAGAAGAATCTCTGTCTTTTCAGAGGAACTCCAGCTAAATGACAAGCGACCAAACGGAGAGCGTCGCTGTAGTAATAGACCGGAATTAAAGTGACTGAAATGCATTCCACTAGAAGTGAGAAAATAGAAGCAGAGAAGGACGAGGTTGCATTTCATTAAAACTGCAACGCTTCAGAATTTTTCGAGATCTAGATGCGGAAAGGCATTTACTCGAATAAACACTCCAGAATCTGACTTCCGAATTAAACTGCTGCGGAGGCGAGAATATCCTATCTATTACTCTATAGTAGAGATACATAATTTATGAGAAGGAGAGAAAACGCTCTCTTCTTGCGTGATACATTTCCCCCTGCCACACGCCGAAAGGCGGCTTGTAGGGTATTAATGTAGATGTAGATGTAGATGTACATCTTTCTTTCCCTCTTCTGAGGAGGACGCACGTGGGGTGTAATTTATGCCCTACCTTCTTGCCATTTTGAGTGATTAGTTATTCTTTAAGTTCCGTGGAAATTAATTATTATTTCCCAACTCGGAATAATTGATTTTCATTATCAATCCGGTCTTCAAATACACACCACTCCATTGTTATTCCTGCACCGCCATCCGCCTTTTCACTTAGAATTGTGCAGGTAAAAATACCCATTGCTGTAAGTTGTTAGATCGCCGAAAACTACTGGAAACTAGTGCCAATTGCAGAGAGGCGTGGGTTCGAAACCAGGAATCGATTATAAGTCTCCCTTTATTTTGAAAGTCATTGATGAGCATAAATGGGAATACATTTTAATCAAAATCACTTTATCAGATGGATAAAACTATTATCTGCCTTTTTATCGTGACACATTCTTATTTTGCGTCTGGAAATATAATATTTTTACAAATATTGAGAGATGTATTTTATACTAGCTAAACCCGGCCACGCTATGCTGAGGCTCAGTCAGATATGAAGTGAATTGGGAAGGGAATAAAGGTATTCTAGAGAACATTGATGATGAACGCATTTTTACTTTCTAGCAGCTGAAATCATAATTTCAGCTGCTTGAAAGCCTCTTCAGCTCAACCTTGCGTGAATTCGATAATTTTGTTCGATGCTTTGGAAAACCTTGTCTACTAATTCTTCTTTTGAATTCACGATGTTGCAGAAATTAGATGAGAAGGTGATTTTTTCCTTTTACTGGATTTGTAGGCATAGTGCTATTACCGACCTTAGTAATCGTCTTGAAAATATGTCAGCTGTTGGATTGGTGAGCTATTGAACTGTTATATTCGTTGTTAAACACATTTCTTCGACTGTGCTCCAAAAAGTTGAATATTTCAATCGGGCATGAAATTAATCAGCTAGTGGGATATAACTGGAATCGTTTGTCTGATAGTAACACCACTGCTCCACCAAATGGAACCTGATTATTTCGCAAGCCTTTCGATGTATATCCTGACTACTTCTTGTGAGCTAATGTACACTAATCTCATGCAATGATTTTGCCCTCCTGAAGAGCCTTTCCCATTCTTGATGGTTTTGAAACATTATATGTTGGGTTTTCTGTGAATTGCATGTTTAGTGATAATGTAAGAGCTGAATGCGCCGTTCTTCCATCAAAGTGGCAGCAATGCCTGAAAAAGCAAGAGCTTACACAATATGGCCGTTTGAATGGATTTCGGCCAGGATCAAGCAAATTAAGAACATTTTTACCAGTTTTACCTGGAGCGTCCAAAAAGTACAATCAACCATATTGGTTGGCCACAGAGTGAATAATGGTATCGAATGCTATCTTTTGTTCTGGAAGGAGTTTTGACGTATTATCTTTGACGAACAGCTGTAAGTAATTTCTGTCGTATGATTGCTCTTTGAGCAGTTCTCTGTCGAATTTTGCTTTGATGTTCCGATTCGGTTTAGTCATTCTCAATTGTGCCAAAAACTTGCCACACATTGCAAGACAAAGATCCTCAATGAAGATTAGCACTTTATTGCATACTTCTTATGTTAAATCCAAGCCATGATTTTCTGCTTCTTCACGCATTCTGCGTAGAATATCTTCGGCCATGTAGTCTATGTATTTTTACCACAATTGTACTGGTTGTGACGCGGATAAAAAAAGACAAAATAATTGCGAACTGCGTACGCATTTGAAATGAATTAGAAGTGGCGGACGAATCTTCAATTGACATGTCCCAATGATCGTCGTTTCCCAGCGAATGAAGTGCCTCGCACGCACTTCGATACATATTATGTATTTTTCCATCCACTGTTCGTGAATGTATAAAGAATTTGGACCACGAACGGTAATCAAAGGCAACCGTTAATGAAAGCATTCAGCGTTGTTCGGATGTATGTGCAATGTATATTCTTCCTAAAGCATTTGATGAAAATATTCCAGATCGTCCATATACTGCTTTGCCTCTCTCCCTTCTTTCAAATTTCTTTCGTGTTGTGTTCCAAGTGTAAGAAGTCGGAATGTCTGCATGCGTCAAAGTTCTAGCAAAATCATCTGTTTGACATAATAGAAAAAAACGCTGTTAATTTTTTGTTAATGTAAGTGGATTTGTTGCTCTTCCTTGTATGTTTTGTTCCGTGAAATACTCTTTGTCCGTTTTCAAGATGGACAGGAAGATGAACGACATTTGGATCCCTAAATTGAGCTTAATACGAAATCGGGTGTCATTTTAACTGACATTTCGTTGCCTTTATTTATATTTTTTATTTATTTTCCATTCTTTTGGTGCTTGCTTCAATTTCGTATGGCCGTTCTTTTTAATTTAATTTTGCAAAATAAATAAAGCCAGCAGCGGCAAAAATTAACTTTACGTGCAATTCTTATGGAAATGCTTTGACTAGTCTGGGATCGAACCGAGGACAAAATGTCAACATTTTTCTCTCTCGTAAAGAGAAACACTATCGTTTTCACTTTACAAGAACGCAACGTCGTGTTAAAATTTAAAGCCAATCGACCGAGTATTTTTCGAACTTTGCGGCCACAAACATACGCAGGCTAAATTTGTGTATATAAGATTTCTAGCGCTCTAAATCTACATCTTGTATTCATTACTCTACTCTTCTTCCAAGTAATTTTCCTTTTTAGTAAAAGATAATTTTATCGATTGAAAACTTTTATGATTGTACAAGGCTAAAAAAATAGGTTTTAATATAGAAATTGAAAATAGTTTTTAATTTAGAATAGTTCATTTTGACCGAATTTTCGCCGTAGTATAGAGGACGTAGAAATTGCACGATTTGATGCTCAGCATGTGCCTGCGTGCCATGAAGCGGTAAGAGAGGAATAAATGACCCCTTATTGGCGAGGCTCATGTCTCTCTTCCACCTAACCTCGCATGTCGGTATAACATATACAGAGATAAAGTAAAACAAAAAGAAAGTGTACAATGTCGGTAAAAAGACTTAATAACTGAAGGTCGACAAAGAAAACACCCTCAGTGAAGTGGATGAAAAAATTCCACGATAACTCAGATAAAACATATGATATAATAAGGTTATACAAGAAGAGAAAAATAGTGACTTCGCTGGGACTCGAACTGAGTCTCCCACTTTCCTGGTTAAGTTGCACGCTTTCCCCCTTCATTTTCATCATTTGTACGACATAATAAATTTACAATTGGGTAAATTATCAGAATAACAAAATATGAACTATAGAAAAGAAAAAAGTTAATATTCACAGGACAATAAATAATCCTAAGAAACATTAATCACAAACATTTTCTCATATTTTATTCATGAATCACTCATATTAATATCAACAATAGTATTAATTGTGTCCAGCCAGAGCATAGACCTTGGATGGATAAATTCCTGATCTAATACTGATCTGATAACAAATCCTGATCTAAGAGCCTGTCCATCGAATAATCGCCCGTTGGACGCGTAGTATTCTTGATAGGAGTAGAGTGAACCTGAGTATAGAGAAAGACAAGGTAGATGAGAAATATTCACTGCAAATTTAGACCAAGTACAGAAAGCAAGAGTAAATCTTGAATGCATTGACCTTGAATTGCCATTGAATTGACATTGAATGCATTGACCTTGAATTGCCATTGAATTGACATTGAATGCATTGACCTTGAATTAACATTGAATTGACATTGAATGCATTGACCTTGAATTGACATTGAATTGACATTGAATGCATTGACCTTGAATTGCCATTGAATTGACATTGAATGCGTTGACCTTGAATTGACATTGAATTGACATTGAATGCATTGACCTTGAATTGCCATTGAATTGACATTGAATGCATTGACCTTGAATTGACATTGAATTGACATTGAATGCATTGACCTTGAATTGCCATTGAATTGACATTGAATGCATTGACCTTGAATTGACATTGAATTGACATTGAATGCATTGACCTTGCTTGCCTAATCGATTACTTTCGTGTATCGTTCGTGGGGAACCTTTGAAGCGACTTGCTCTTGAAACTGATCTTCCCGCATTATCAAAACGGCTTATAAAACGGAGGAGAATTTGCCGCACGAGCTGGATGATTTGCATAGGATTCGATCAAATTACAATTTCTGTAGCACGCGTGAGATCAAAGGATTAAGTGGACCGATGAGGTGAAAGATCTTCTCTCGTTGGTATGAACGCCCTACACCCGAAAGCGTATCTTACAGAGGAGGTGCACTGAATCTACAAATAGTGTCCATCAGATTATTCACTAATTCGTCGATTTTAAGGAAACTTGGGAGAACCTTTTTGAAAAAGGATCGATTGGTCCTGAAGAAAAATTGTGACTCGTATAGTTCTATCTAAATGTGTATAGTTCTATGTGAATTATGTTTGACCGTTTACTTCATAAATTTCGTTACGTCATCGGTTTGTCTTTCCGATGACGTCCCTAAAGAGTCGACCGCTAGAGGATCGTCTCACTTCTCCCACTATTTCAAGTCGTAATCGGATAATGCAGATGAGTGGTACGACCTATTAATTCAAACCATTATTTTCTTTGTAGCGAGTAATATGAGAGACGAAAATATTCTTCTTATTTTTCATTATATGTCGAATTTTTTAAAAGTAATCGCATATTATAAGCAATAGCATAGTTGTAAAATTTAAACTATGCAAAATATTTCGTCATTGAATTAGAGCTAGTAAGGAAATATTGAAAACCATTGTCTCTTCTATGAGTTATCTTCTATTTCGATTTTATTAAATATAGAGGCATCAAATTGCGCTCCAATGTCCCAAGATTATTTAATAAATGTGTAAGTGTGCCGTTGGATCGCCACTTCAGAAGTGTCGTCATCGAATCAAAAGATCCGAAGATATTTTCCAATGAAATAATGCGTTCCATTGCCACGGATAAGGGTTTAAGATCGACCAGTCCTCAAATCTTCCGAATGTCTTTCCAAATCCGCACGTTTTCATTGGCTACGTGTCTCGAATTAATGTCTCTCCCTTTTATCATTAAACCGGCGCCTTCCGAAAGGATTGCATTCAAGAATGGTTTGACAGAGTAAGACTTCATTCAGAAATGTTTGATGTTTAATGTTTCATTTTTTGTGCATTATTTGGTTATAAACATTCCAAGCTCTTTTTGCGTCAGCAAGAATGATTTACACCCTGCTGTATTCCACTGGGGGCTAGTAGGTGATTATGTAAATGGGAATAAAATAAATCGATATCAGGTTATTCACCCATTAATTTCATACGATTAAGAAACTATATCTTGGAATAATGTCAGAGCTTTGCTCTTCATTTACGATCGCTAGCTACTATTGTATTCCATTATCCCAAGTTTAAAGGAGTTATGCTCTAGATTGCAACTGTACAATGCAAAGAGATACTTCAGGAGGGATACGAGAGGCAATGAACGTCCCCTTTGAGCCTGCGACTTAACATCAGAGATTAGCCTTCCTCTACATTGATTATAACATTGCAAACAGCGAAGGCGAAATTTCTGCGGCGATTCCAGTATTACCAGCATTGGCACACCAACCAATTTTTTAAAGTTTCCTCACGCCAATGTTACTTCTAATATTTATAAACGTATCCCGAAATAACACACCTATAATCGCTGGTCTTTGAATACCTTTCTCGCTTCAATGTAATTCAAACTACTGATATTTTATAAGCGCACACAATTAAAATATTCAAGAGTGAGTCCCATAAAAGTTTACAGTTGCTCGTACGAAAACTTTGTCAAGATGAAAAACATGCAGATTAATTTCCTTTCATTGTATTCACTCTCACACACTTTCAACAATATTTTTCGCATTCAAAATCACGTCAGGAGATGGCAGCGTATGAAAAATTCATGCGTTTCCGACAAAAAACTCTCTCCGCAAAAAATCCGATTTTATTCAGCGAGCAATGACGTATGCTTCGAAAAAATTCCTTGAATTTTGCAAACTCTTTTTCCGAATTTCAGATTCACTTTCGATGTGAGAGCAAATTGGGCTTCGTCTCGGTTAGATAAACGAACTCTTCTGCTGAGAATCGCTGCTGATTGAAACGGAATGATTCACGGAGCGAGGGATATCGAGGGAGAGGAAGATTTTTCTGTAATCAGTTGATCTACTTCATCATCAACAACTCAATGGGGATGAATCAATGACTGTGTATCCGGGGAGGCTGCCCTTTCAAAGAGACTCTCCCCAGGGGCAGAATTTACGTGGCTGAAGCATATACCAATACCATGCCATACCTATTAAAGGTAAGGCTGTTATACACTTAGAGTTACCAATGACAATGTGAATCTATAGAGAAGGATATTCTTAGGTGATTTAAAAAACCAGCCGATTTTCCCGCTATTAAATATTACAAGTTTCAAAACACTAACGAAACGCTTGATAGAAAATGTATCAATTTTGGCATTTTCACGGAGAGGACATATTAACAACAGCTCTCAGATCTAAAAGAAAAAAATAGTTCAAAGATAACTTTTACGACTCTGAGAGAATCACACATGCATTTGAGTCATATGTGAGGCGAGAATATTATGGAAAATGCAATATAAAAACTCTGAAAGATTCATGATAAACTATTCACGATGTCTTTTCAAAATAATGAATCACGATATGCTGAAGATTTATAAATTATTCGATGGTATTACCAATTGCCACGCTAGAACATGGATATTACTATATATATATATTCATTTACTTCATCCTCTCTCAACCTCCACCACTCCAAAATATTTTTTTGCTCTCATAGATATACTTGCTATATTGCAACACATTGAGGGCAGCTTTGTTAACGTTCTCTTTCCTGAGTATAGAATGGATTGATTGTGGAACTTCCAAAAGAAGAAATTGAGAGGAAGAGAAACGCAAGGAATGTATTGACCTCTTGTTCCAACGTTTACGAAATGCAATGAATGGTTACCCGGGCGTTACAGTAATGAGCTTCCGCCAAATGAGCTCCCGCCGAACTGCATTCCATGCTTCTAATCTCGACGGAGCAACTAGAGTCTATACACGTAAAGTGCATCAAGTGGAATGCAGGCAAATACTTCTCGAAATGAAGCAATTGAAAAATAACTGAGAGAGAGGAGAAAACGTTTCCCCTTCTCTCCGTACTTTTCGACTGTGAATCCCCATGTTATACGGCGGCTCATGTGGTGTTCACGTAAATAAGGCCATTGAATACACAGAAAGTTAAGGAGTCAAAGTATTACTCAAGAAATGTTTTGGATAGTTATAGGATATTTGGCTTCCTGTGATCATATAAATATAACGTAAGAAGAGATTACTACCTGATATTACCGCTAAAGTGAGGTTAATTTCGGAATGGAAGGATCTGTTTATAAGTTTAGGTTTGGGGAAGGTAATTCTTATTTGGCTATAAGGCATTAAGGATTCACCAGGAGTGATATATAGTGCATTGCGGTGCTATATCAATATCTGAAAAGGTAATATATAATATACGTGGTGAGACGGCTGGATAAAACTTTCCTAGACTCATGCAATGAGACAGGGAATATTCTATTATTTCTTCAGGTTTCTTCATTAGCAAGTAAAGCAGTTGATAATAAGGATCAACCCATTCATAAATTCTAATATTAAATGGCAAAAATGAAGCTTTTTAATTGTCACTTATTTTTTCCAATTAAATCAATTTTACAAGGACTGAACAACTACGTTACAGGATGCTATGCTCTGGCATAATCTTCTTCATAAGCATTTCTACTGCGTGAGAAATGTAAACGTTCTCTAAAGAGCACGTATGGTAACTTCACCATAGTTTCAGGTATCCTATGGACAAATAACATTCAATATTGATTTTGTTCATACAAGGTAATAAACATTTCTTTTAACAAAAAATATCCATCCCTTAGATTAGAATTTATATTGACAAAATAGTAGAGAAGATTCGCAGAAATACAGGTTTTAAATTAAATCTTGAAAATTAATAAGAATAAGTTAGAATAAATTTTAAATCATTTGTCCTTCAGGCGCTTTAGGATGTGTTTTTATAAAAAATCCAAAGAAACGGTATGTTTTAGAGAAAGGTTTTAAGTTATGTATAAGCAATTGCAATTTAATGCAATGTCATAATTACGCTGCCACCAGACATATGTCTAGCTGCGGTGGAAATTCTAATCTCGTATATCAATAAAAATGGATGTATGTATGTATGTTCCAGATAATCTCGAAAACCAGATGTCACACAATGTTCAAACTTTATACATGATTAAAAGTCTTCCCGGCGATGACCAATTGGTACTTTAAATTTGCCTAAAGTCCACGGCTCTAACCCAGACGTGTAAAACAGTTTGTATAAGAAATACACATTAAGTTCATTTTTTTTTGTTGTAGGGTTCATTTCTTTTGCAAAACTAAATTAGAAAGAATAGTCGCAGGAAGTCGAAACTAGCATCAAAAGACGGAAAATAGAATAAAAATTGTAATTTTGGTCGTGGAATTTCTTTTGCGATTCAAAATTGCGAGAATTTTGATAAAATATACGAAAATTTTGTCTAAATTTCCATGTTGTAAACAACCCATTCCCTTGACGACAAGGGCGATTGTTGATTCCGAGCTCGTGCGTAATTCCATAAGAAGACGTGGAAAATGACTACCAAGATAAGATTAATGCTGTAAATAAGACAGACTATACGAGGATGAGAAATAAACATTATTATCGATGATATTTAAGCATTATTATGATATTCAATCATTAGCAATTGCAAACAATATCCTATGAACAACCTATGGAAAAATATACGAAATTAAAAAAAATTCGAATCTTGTTGAAGAGTCTGTAGCAACCAAGTGTTATTTATATCAACATAATTGTTTATCTTATTTTTCGTAAAATAAATAAGTTTTATAGTTGTGCTTTACTGAAAGTTGATTTCTATCGATCAATTTAACTGGTTGCGTATAAATATCCTGGTAAGTGGAGGATGTTTTGAATATATTCTTCTAAATTAAGTATTAAATCTAATCTATTTGCATTGATGTATATGTAGCAAATTACGGTTATGGAGTTAGCGAAGAACGTAAAGATTTCCCAAATTCGGTGTTTAGAACCTTAAGGAGTCGAACGGCGAGTTGTAAACTTGTAGCAAATCTCCAACATCGTATAAAAGACCAAAAAGATAAAGCAATTTTATTTTTCTAAATGTAAAAATTGATTTATTCGTTGATTTTAAGTGCTTCCAATCCAAATTCATTTACAATCCTAATGTTATTGGTGTTTAATCAGCGTTTTTTATTTTTTAATTGTTTATTTTATTGCGATTTCTTTTGTGTTATTTGTGTTCCGTGTTTATGTTATACATTTTAAGATTGAGATGCGAATCAGTTCCGTAATACACTTACTTTCCCCAAAGAATATTCGTCGGTGGTTATTAGAGTGATATATAATTTATTTCTGTAAATTATGTTAAATGTGTGATTCATTTGTCCCCTTGTACCTGTATAAAGATGCAACTTTAAACGTGGTACTGCTTATTCTAATGTGATCTTAGAATATAATTTATATTGTCTCAGTTGAAGATATTTTTCATTCAAACTATATGAGATTGAATATTGAGTTGATACAGCTTTGTAGACTTAATTGTAACTTAAATTTCTAGTTTTGTTTGTTTGGAAAGTCTGGCATTTGCTATCTATCAACAATTACGAATCTTGTGTCACGATCAAGGTTGTTACACTGGTATTTATGAAATTTAACATCCCCGTTGAGAATCTTCTGCTAGTAGTGATATAAAGACCTAACTTTTCTTACTGGATCTCGTCCAAATACTAATAGTTTAATATAAATTAAATTTTTATTATCAGGATGGATAATTCTTCGGCAAAGTAGGAGTTTTTACAGTATTTAGATTGAATCAGAGCTGAAAATGTGTAACTCCTAACAGCTGAATTTATCTCATTTCCTTATAAATTTTTAGTTAAGTTAATACATATAGGCATTTGAATATTTCTTCCAAACACATATATTATTGGTCTGGTATTTTTGGTCTATATCTTGGTTACATAAATAAATGTTTTCGTATGTAATTTAGCACTTTTGCTCCTATTGTGGATTTCGAAGTAAAACTAAATAAACTGCATTGGAGTTTGAAAGACCTTCATTTACATATGGCAGGACTGTCTCGGAGACTGAGTAACACAAAGTAATCATCGCAACCGTCTAAAATCCATTTCTGGTGTGAAGAATTATCTTAGACAAGTTTCTTGAGCTTTTTGTGGTCGCTTCATCTTTTGCACCTTCTGTTGCTTTTCACTGGAAGAACCCATTTCCAGGGAAAACATCTCCATTTGCTCGCCACTTAGTGCTCCATCCTTCTTCATCATCTTAAGAATCCCGAGGAATCCACTTAAGCCGTCCCATCGTAAGAACAGGTATCACCCCAATGCGAAAGACTCGTGCAATTAATTCCCAAAATTGGATGCCTGGAAAGAAGAATTTCTAACCGAAGCTTCCTTAACAAATCTGTTTTTATAGTACATCAAATATTAAAGATAAATTGATGAATTTCAAGACATTTCATTTGTATTTGTTGCTACATTATTGAAGTAACATTTATAATCTCGTTTATCTAAAGTGTCAATCTTAATTACCTTTTTATATTAACATTTAAAATGAAAATTCAAAATCATTTTAGATTTTCCATTATTTGTAGAAAGCAAAGGATTTTGACAAAGGAGAAACTTTAAACACCAAACTCTTACGAAGCACAAATTATTATATATCATCACTAGGTCATAGTATGAAAGTCAATTTGAAATTTTCATCTAAAAGAAAAACTTCAGCCTCCGTCTCGAATAAAACGTATTTATACTCCTTCGTCTTCGTATATCTTGCCTATAAAAATTTCTTTTACAACCTTTAGCTAAGCATCGTGGGTTATTAAAACTTTCGTAGATTAGTTACAGAGGGTAAACATTTTTAGAGAACAAGAAATTGGGCTCTTTTAACTGCTATTTCATTAAATTTGGTTACAATATTGACTCTAATTATGCATGATTTATAAAATAAAAATACTTTTCGACCGTTTACAAATGAATAAATCATTATGCTATTGGCGGCCAGATTGAAAAATATAAGAATTATCAAACGCTTAATATTTCTTAAACTTATATATTCTGTATATAATTAATCAATTTCTATCTTCTATTGAACTAAGTTAGGTCAGTTGGATGGGATTGTTAGGCCTGGTAGATGGAATATGTAAATAATTCAACTAAATATTTATCAAAATATTTTACTAACAGAATGCCTTTTATAGCTGACCTATTATAAACTTTCTTCGAAGACATCCACAATGAATCATCAATATAAGCTAAATTATTTAATCATAAAAATATGTTAAATTAAATGCAATAAAACTGACTATTTTGCGATACAGTCCCGTATTCAACCCTTCCCGTTCATGTTGTTATAAAAGTTACTCCTTAAAGCCTCGGCGAGGTATTGATTATTTTTATGCTAGAAAATGTAGAAATAAGGAGAAATAGGTTTCTTTTGGAGCTATACTTAAAAATTTCAACAACGTGTAAAAATTGAAGACTAAATAAAAATCAAGCATTTCATAAAAATCAAGCACTTCATAAAAATCAATCATGTATGAAAATTGTGGAGAAAAATTATAGCTTCCGAATACAATGCTATCTCTTCTTTAAAATATAATAGACATTCCTTGATTGCTTTTAAGCTTGTTTTCAAATGTATATTTAACTAAACCTATCAACTAAAAATGTTCCTATATTTATTGTTGTAGCCTACCTGCTCTCTTTTCTTTAGACAAATGTTTTCCATGGAATAAAATTAAACCTGAAGCTTCATTTAGTTTTATCAAAGTTTGGATTTCATTAAAATCCATTTCAATAACGTGTCAATATAAAAAATAACCATCTGCTTTTTCTTTCAGGAGACTATTAACGTGATAGTTAATTTGGACATATTTTAACTTTAAATTCTCTGTAATTATACTGGTGATATCTATTTCAGGTTACTTAGGAAGATGTACTGCATACATCTCCTATTTATATCTAAGGTGTAATTTTTATGATGAATGAAGTAGATGTAAAATATATGTAGAAACACTTCGCGATTAAATTTGAATTTAAGCTTCTCGGCGTATCGTTTTCAAATTTCTTGGACTTCGAAGTTATTAGGGCGGTTTTACGGATGACTCTCCATTGTTTTTTTACATTTTCATGCTATGAGAAAATTGCTTGATTTATAGGTACTTGTATGTTAAAATATTATTATTATTTTTTTATAAATTTGAGAAGGGACTTTTCGCTGTGCTACACATGTATGGGAGACCGGGGCTGGTTGGCCCGGTTTTTTTTATTTATTTTATATTAATTTTGTGTACATATTAAAACTGATGAAATTATTTCTAAATTTTAGATGCATTCTTACTGAATCTGGATGGCAATTATTAAACTTGAAAATATGAGTTGAAAATTACAAAATATAATAATAACTGGATGTATGGCGAGTGGGCAAATCAGCCCCTACATCGAGGTAAGTTAGCCCAGAGGCTGGAGCACGTTTACCCATACAATCCTTTGATAAGTTAAACTAGTATAACTTACGAAATCAAAATAAAACTAATGGTTATCAGTAAAGACCGTAAAAGGCTACAGGATTAGTCAAGCAAAAGTGGAAGCAAACAATAAATACATTGCCACGTCTAATAATAAATCAAAAGCTTTATGGAAAGTAATCAAGGCTGAGACTCAACTTAAGTCTGAAAGATGCTTAACAAATATGTCACCTGATGTCTTTAATGATTACTTCACCAATGTAATTAAAAAGATAATTGAAGGCTCTAACATAAAACAGCGCAATGTATTATAGTATAATATATCTAATAGTTTAATTAATCCAACTCAAAGTCATTTTACTTAGCACCTGTAACTGAAAAGAAATATTCAATATAATTGCCTCTTTAAAAACCAGTAACTGCTGTGATATATATGGCATGAATTCAAAGCTGTTAAAAGGCATAGCACATGCTATAGCATATCCTCTAACCAAAGTTATTAATCAGATATTTGAATCTGGTAAGTATCCAGAACAATAAAAAATCACAAAAGTTATCCCAATACACAAAAAGGTGATAAAAATGACCCTTCAAGCTACATGCCCATATCAATAATTCCTGTCTTTTCTAAGATAATAGAGAAAGCATTATTTTCAAGAATACGTAATTACTTTGAAAAGAACAATCTAATAAGTCCCACACAATTTGGTTTCCTGAAAGGCAGAGGTGCCATAGAATGCGTCATGTCAATGATCAGTGATATACATTGTTCTTTTGAAAGCAATGAAACTACTCTAGTTTCCTTCAGTGACTTGTGTAGGGCATTCGATTGTGTTTCCTATAAAAAAACTTCTCTCAAAATTATACTCCTATGGAATAAGGACTACTCCTTTGAGACTCTTAGAAAGTTAATTGAGGGGCAGTTATCAGTGTGTGTCTATAAACAACAAGCTATGTAGTAAAAAACTAGTAAAATATGGAAATTAATATAATGCGTCAGAAAGGAAATAATTTAACAATGACTCAAAGCAACTAACCGTGGAAGACTGCCCTTCGTTGTTGGTTGGCAGTTTAAGTCGATTGTCGATCGATTATGACTTTGATGCAACCTCGACCTATCGAAAACGGTTAAGAACAATTTTTTTGCTGTATCATTACTCTAAAGTATGTTATAATGCAAAGGTTGACTGTGTTGTGTTGATCTGATTGATTGTATATTATTGACATGTCTTATACATGCATATGTATGTCGTCGGATAAATAAAAATTATTATTATTAATATTTAAGATTATAACAAATTTTACATGTTCGTGGTTTCTATTGAAATGCTTTTTATCTCGTGATTATGACGATCTTTTGACCTCTGTAACGTATCAAAAATTATATTAATAATTGAATAAACTGGACGGATTATGCATATTATTATCATTAAAATTAACCTTTCATCGAGTTTTAAAAAATATATAGGACGGGACAGGTTGGCCATCCGGGCCAACCTGTCCCGTCGTTTCTGGGCCAACCTGCCCCATCGCCATGTTTACAATAAATTCTATTAGTGACAAAAACCAATGAAGCTATTTCGAGTGTATGCCATACAGAAACAATCCTTAAACTATGACCTTTAATTATACTACTCACCTGTTGTGCCTAAAGTAAGCAAAAGTTAAATAAAACACATTTAACCGACGAGTAGAATTTTACTGAAGCACTCACAAAAACAATTAATCACTACAACTTGTCCAAAACTGCTCCTCCGGCAATATTGGTCCTGTAGATGGAGGAGGAGGATAGTACTAAAAACCTACTGATTGATGCATAGCACGATATAGCGTATATTGTATTAAAAAACTCGACTGGGCCGACCAGTCCCTATGGCCAACCAGCCCCGGTCTCCCCTAATCATGAATATCACTGACTTGTTTCCATTAAGAATATGTTCATTTTTCAGTCATCTTTCTGATTTACCCAGCATATTAAAATCCTTCCTTGGAAGTAAACCGTCAACGTCAACAAATATTTAGCTGAATTCGCTTTCCGTATCATTATTTCCTTATCTTACTTGTTAACTATCCTTGTTTTCTTGCGAGTCCAAATAAGAATGGCATTTAAATATTAATTTCCGCTTTGAGGATCACAAGCTTATTCATGATAATTTCCTTAAGTCTGAGAGGATATTTACATACGCCATATAAATGCCAATAACGCGTATTTCGATTTAAAAGTATTCGATCAAGTAACTTCTGTGGAAAATGGTTCTCTGTTATTCAGGTAAAGAATTTAATTTTCTCATTAAATAAATTGGGAACGACGAATAATAATGTTCTGCAATATGTTCGAAGCAAAGGAAGCACAATGTGTCTGCAGTTTTATTTCTCTTCACTGGAATACAGTCACGAACCATCTTTACGGTGCCCTAAACAAAACATAAAATTCGTGGATACTGCTGAAAACCTTGTTGTTCTCGATTTGCGACTGCTTTTCAAACGTCAATAGTCCATCATCACAAACAGGAAGATAAGCAATAAGAAAGTTGACGCATCTTTAGATATGATCTCTATGTCTAAGTTTATTAAGATGATCTTCCCTTTTATGTCTTTACATTCAATAGCGGTAAATTATTTATTTAAAAAAATGTATTTCGAAGAAATTTGTCAGTGATACAACGTATGTGTGTGCTAAGCCAATATCTAATTAGATCTTCAAATAGTAATTGGAAAGTATAAATGCAAGGGAATAACTATTTACATAAATGAACTTGATAATTCTTAAGTAAGTACTAGTTAACATTACTATTCACAAGCGGAGACTCTCAGATACCAATTTTAAGCGTCCAGACATATTTCAAAGAAAAAGGTTCCTTTGATTCTGTAGATTAAACACTGAAATCCGAAATTAAAAGGAGTAAAACAATACCATTACTGGAAAGCTGAGCAAATAATATTTAATTTTATAAACATTCTGTGTATTTTCTTCTAATATGTTAGAGCGGATAAATTCATTTTTCTATAGCTCAAACCGAAAAATTACTTATTGTATTGCGAAATACTGATAATATGCAATAAAAATGTGAATAATTTGTTTTTAAAAGTTGGTATCCTTGCTATGTGAAGTTATTAGGCTGGATAAATATTTAGAAATATTAATTAACAACAACGTGTTTAAAATGCAATTTGAACGCCCCAAAAATTAAAATGCTACAAAATGAATGATCGAAATTCATTTCATTGAGAGAATGGAAGAGGTGGTTATAAAATCACTTAAAACTTTTAACACCTAAATATATAGTATAATACATGTCATTTTATGTTTAATTTCATTTCATGTTGCTATAATATATATGAAAAACAACAAAGACAGAAAGTAGTTCTCTCTATTTCCAATTTATAATTATTGAGATTAGAAATGAAGACTAAAATGTGATTTTTTTATTAAAAATAAGTATGGTACAGCTTACTGCTGTTAAAATTAACATTGATTACATCATTACAATAATGCAAGCCTTTCATTGTACAGACAGAAGATAAAAATGAAAAGTAGCGTAGGCTTCTTCTGGGAGTCACTGCATCGAAAGTCCATGGTCTTGTAGCATTAGTAGTATTGTTAAAAGTGCTTCGACAGCTTAGGTCATTTCGCACATTAGCTCCCACCGGGAATTGAACCCGGGACCGCTTTCACCACAGGCAAACGCGCTGTCTACATGACTATCCGGGAGCCCTAGTCCATAATCTTATCTAGTAGATATTCGACAAGGGAGATATAGGTAATACGAATCAATTAAAAGTCATAAAATTCATGTGAAATTAGAAATAATGGTATTATACAGAAAAATTAATTAAAAACCTACAAACACACACTGTTAACACATCAGATTGATCCCAGAATTTCTCACTAATACAATTTACCGTATTCTTGTCTGACGTCATTGCCACTTCTATTCATCAAAAGATTCATTCTAACCGATTTGTTAGCGGTATTAATATTGTGCACAGAATTAATAACATATATTTTCATATGCGAGAGTCTTCATTTCCATCATGATGGTAACTAACTTCGTCCTCGGAGAATTCTTTGGCTGCCTGTTTCAAGGATGACGAATTGATTGCGATTATAAACAGAAGATTGAATCGAATCCTTGAGGCCGTCTGGACCAAAGTGTAACAGATTTGTCTTTGAGGTGCTTCAAAGGGTATTGTCCTCATCTTCTGATAAATAACAAAATCCCATCATTGGCAGAAGATGATGCATCCAAGTGTCCGTAGCAACCACCAATTTTCCTCTCACAGACTCAGGGTACCTGTGAAGAAACAGATTCGACACATTAATTGATTAGATGCTGTAAGTGCGGCTGATGAAGGTTATGGGTATCTTACATAGCCTTCATTATACACACTTAATATCTCACTTATTTCTTTAATCCGGAATCAGTGTTTAAGTGAATTATTAATTAAAAGTAATCCATCATACTATTGAGGGATATATTGCTCTCCATTTTATCCACAAAAGGATTTCATATATTTATCCTCTTTCCTTACATTCAAAGGAATAATATCGGAAAGAGAAAGGGACACAATGAATGTGTTCAGTATGAGAAATTGAAATCTCAAAGACAAGCTGAGGTACATATTAAAATAAGAAGTATCTTAAGTCTCACTCCATCTCTCTATATAAGTATTATCATTCAGTGAAATTTCAACAAAAAACGCGTTGGGCTGTCTTAGAGTGATGCTGTAAGAGGCGTACGGAGAACACTTTTTAAAATGACCTTTGGACCAAGTGACACGTAACCAGAGCAATACTTTAATGTACACAATCGTTTCAGTTACAGAATTTTATAATTATTGGCTAGTTAAACTACCAGTAGAATTTCAACGGGTGTATATATTTGATTTTGCACATTAACTATGTTTATATTATTATTGATTTTTCAAAAAAAGTGTATCCTTACAAGTCTTGCACCATCCCTGGGACAAAATGGGGTACTATGTTACAATGATGAAAAACATTACGGACTTAAGAAAGTTGACTTGAAAAACCGTAGAAAATATAAAAGCTACTTAAAGTCTCCTCATAATCGCCGTTACCTGCAGGTTAAATTGGTGGCATCTATCCTTGCTTGCAGCACCAAGTCTTTCCTTTTAGAGCGCCACAGTTCGCTCAAGAGCACTACGTCCCCTTCCACCACACGAAGAAAAGGAATCACTTTACACCCACATTCAAATGGATTACTACCTAATTGAATAGTGGCATGGCTGTATTTGTGCTTCTCGAATATTGTGGTAATGTTCCGGGCCAACTGAAAGAAAATGCGTGATCGCAAATTTATATATTTAAGTGACACTCTTCTGCAATTTCTATTACACTCCACTTTTGGCAAAATACATTATTAGTCAAAATATTATACACACTTCTTATCTGTGATATAATTTGTAATTTTAATGTATTTCTTTATTGAAAGATTTATTATTACCGACAAATACACATTTTTATGTCGTATTCCTTGTGCTAAACGAGAATTTTCGAATACAAATAAAATCATAAGGAAATAGTTGGTTTGGGAACAGCGCAACAACGGCATATTACGCCCTCTATGGTGCACATTGATGCAATTCACGGATATAAGAAACTTACGCGGAAATACGCTTTTGACGCTAAGAAGCATTCTGGATCGCAGATTCAAAGTAAAAAAAGTACGTTAAACATATTAACCTTAAATTGTCCTTTTTTTTAGATATTTCATAAGTTTTAACTGATAAAGAGATACTAAATATACAAATTATCACACAGATGCATTTACAAACATAACTACTTACCATTGTGTGAGGAAAACCTATGCTTCTTATCAAATTGTTCCGTAGATCCACCTTTAGGCCGTGGCAGGCATGGTATGCCTCTAAATTTCCATTGTCGACCATACGATAAGTAGAAAACAGCAATTCTTCGTATGTGAGATGTTTTATCTTGTTATAGCTAAGATCCAGTATCCTCAGTTTAGGTTTATGTATTCGAAAATCCAATGGGATATCCGTTATATCGTTATAAGCTAAGTACAGCTCCTACAAAATATACACTCTGCTATTCAATACCTTATTAAATATGCATGATTTTATATTTAACATGTAATTAAAGGCAGTTTTTTAACATAACATTTATCGACACGGTTGTATTGTTCCATGACAAAGCTCCCGTAAGGAATGTCTGTATAATTAAACATACTACGATTAATTAATCTAGAATCATTATAATCAATAACGGTTAATTATATCAGTTCGAGCAAGTATTCCGCGCATAATTGACGCGAGGGAAGTAATCACTAATTTAAGAAAGATCGGAAAAATATTGAAACCACTCACTTCCAAAGTTTCCATCTTCTCGAATGGAGATACACTTCCTGCTAATTTAAGGTCTGCATCGTAGAACCAAGGCCAGCTTTCCGAGCTTATTTTGTTGTGAGAAAGGTCCAGTACTGATATATCAACTTTGATCCAATCTTCGAAAGTCAATGCCGTCAATGCAGATATGTTGCAGCTTCTTATTGAAACCCCACGACGCTTTCCGTCGAGCCAATTGAGTTCGAAACTCTCCAATGGATTTCCAGAGACATCCAAAAAGTCTATTTCTAAGCTCAACGAGGATGAGTATTGGTCATATACATCAAATAGAGATTTTAACCGATTGAATGACAAATCTAGTGAGATTATTCTTCTAAACATTGCATTCGCGATTATACTTCCAATTATATTGCGGGATAAGTTTAGAGATATCAAGTTAGGGCAATAATCAAAATATCTTACGTCAAGGCTCTTGATCAAATTGTTGGATAAATTTAGCTCAACGAGCTTAGGTGTATCTTTACAAATTATTTTGGTGAATTTATTGCTTTCAGCGCTGATATACTTTATAGAACTGTACGTGGGATTGGGAAGGAGTACCTTTTCCAACATGTTTCCTCCTATCCGAAGTGTATGTAAAATAAACATATTTTTTAAAGCATCGCTGTCAATCTGGGATATATTGTTGTTAGAAACATCTAAATAGATTATGCTCGTCATATTCGAGATGGGATATTTTGGAATTTGGGTTAATTTATTGTAAGAAATATCGACAAAGTGCAAGGAAGAGAGTTTTGAGGAGATATTAAAATCTATTTTGGAGATTTTATTGTGGGACAAATCGATACTAATCAAATTAGATTTGGAATCTAAAAAACTATGTGGGATAAATGTTAGCTTATTACCTCGTAATGAAACGTTCTGCAATTTCTCATTCAATTCAAAAAATCCGTCTGGCAAAAAGGTGAGTTTGTTGTAACTTAAATCCACCTGTTTAACATTGGGAATACTGCGAAAGAAGTCGTTGTGAATCGAATGAATAGAAGAATTCCTCATTTCTATATTCTGTAGTGATTTACTTTCAATGAAATTATACAAGACTCTAATGTCACGACCGTTGTCATTCAATAGAAAATGCACTAACTTATTCAGTATTATTGTTCTATTTGGTAAATTGGATATGTTGTTTCCAGAAAAGTCGATGTAAAAAGAATTACTATACATTTGTAGACAATCGGGATGAAAGTCAAGAAAGGGATTTCTTATTACTTTGATATCCATAATGCCATTCTGTTGACTGCATAAGTCAACGCCGATCCTTTCAATCGATGTTTCAGATATTTCTAGAAATTGCAGCTCTCTAAGTAGCGCAAAACTTCTTGGTAAACTCTTCCATCCGCTTTCAGATATTGTTAAATTATTGATTTTATAAATTGGCTCAAAAAGGTCCTCGTCTTTCTTTTTGGAAAAAGATTTAGTAATATTAAGATACCTTAGCCTACGCAAGCCAGTGAAATCTGTCTTTCTTAAAGAGAGTTTTGTAAAGTTTTCGAAGGTTATGGATTCCAATTCTGTGATATTGGACAGTAGTCCGTCTCGTAGTAGTTCAATCATTGTTTCATGTATCCGAATTATCCTGAGATTATGTTTTCTCATTTTCAATAAGTTCTCCGGTAGTTTCCTCAGGTGAACGCATGATATACTTAATTCTTCCAAGCTGCTTAGATTTAGGAAATGATCCGGAGCCAGAATTTCTTTTCTCTCTCCGCAGAAAAGGAATAGGGAATGTATTTTAGCGGGATGTTGGAAGTCTGAGATGGAGTCGGTTGGGCAACCGTAAAGATGGACAGCATCAACTAGTACTCCAGTTAATTGGTGTATATGGGTACTGATGCCTTCTCTTCCGATGGTTTCGTTACAGTAGATTTGTAAACGGATGCCATTACCGTCTTCCCCGAAATGTCTGAGTGAGGCACGTAAAAGTGAATCACATTGGTAGTAAATTCCGTCAGTCGTATTTTTACATAAACAAGACGTTCTCTTCTTGCATAAGTTATCCTTTAACATCAGCACTCTGTTGACGTCACCTCCGATATATCTCTCATTCGTTTGGAAAAATGACTCACTTTCTGCAAGCGATTCAATTCCGGACGCCAAAAGGATGATGAACCACAGCATCCTAAACTTGATACTCATTCTGTAAAGAAAAATGTAGAAAATGAAGTTCAGTAACTGGGATTAGACGAAGCTCTTCTCTCAAGTGAAAAATAAGCCAAATCTTTTACGCTCGATCAACTACCCCTGAGGACTCTGTTACATAGCCTCAGAGTCCTATCAGCTGACCCCACTGCATCCAAAATGTGCATTTAAACGAAAGATTACTACAAAAGAGAATATCTAAATATTTCTAATGCCTTGCAAATTGTAACTTCACATCATTGATCGGGAGTTAGACGGAGTATTAACGAATGAAGTTTGTATCACGTTAGGTGTTCCGCAGGGAAGTCTCGTAGGGACGGTTTTGTTTCTAATCTAAGTTAACGACTTATTAGATAAGGTTAAGAGCTAGGTTAGGTTATTTGCCGATGCTCAGTGATGAGAGGTACTACGTACGTTTCCACTCTGGTTTATTCGGAGGTCACACCATCATGCAGGAGGAAAGTTACTGGAATGCTGTTCCTAAAGCGAGTGGTTGGATATATATGATCATTAGGGTGGATCGGAAAAATGTTTTCTTATTGATAAAGGTCTGCGGCAAGTGCTTCAGCTTTGTGGTTTGTAGTCCTTTTTATACAAAAAATTTCAATGTGACCGGTTTATATCCAAATTTCCATAAACTTTAACAAATTTTGGCGAACATAGAAACCATTAAACCTGACCAAACCCAGTAAATCATTAAAATTAACCAATATTCAAGCAATAAATATTGAGACACCATCAGGAAAAATAACTAAAATTTGGCAAATTCATGAAAATCTAAAATGTAGACCAAAAAGCGCAGCCTGAATATAAAATCCGACTGATTTAAAAGAAAACATTTTTCGAACCACCCTAACAAAGAGCTACCCACAAAAAGTCGAGCGGGCTGAATGAGATTGAGGGGCTTTGAAATACAGGGCTTGGCAACACCGTATGGCCAAGAGATAAGATTAACTCTTATCTGAGATCCCAGGGAATGCTATACCAGCGATTTCTGGAACTTTTTCGATAAATAGTAAGGTATTATATTTTGAAAAGGGCAGTGGCTGTAAGTTGGAAACAGATTCCTCTCTATTAGTTACGAGGAGACCCAACATTTTCCACCTTCACATCATTTCCGGATCCCTTGAGTATTGACGACTATAACACACAACACATGTATATCATAACATTTATTGTTAAATTGAAGTATAAATTACGTTAAATTAGTCAGAATTTAAAAGAAAAAGTTAGAAAGGTTCATTTAGCAAGAAAACTTCATTTCAAAAACATCGATCGTCGCAAATAAAAGATTACGTCATATTTAAAAATGCATGAGGTTTGTGAATTTGCTCAAACAATATTTCCATAAATAAACTAATGTAGTAATATATTTACGATACGATTATCTGAAGAAAATCACAATCACACAAGGAATATCGATAACACAACGTTCAATATTGCTCGCTTTTATGTGTAGTAGTATTTTATAAGTGATTCGACAGCGGAAGTCATTTCGAACGTAGTGTCCCACCTGGAATCAAATCCGGAAACGCTTTTATTAAATTCTAACGCGCTGTCCAAATGCTGATCCGAAGCCTCTCTCCATATTGGCATTAAAAGCCCTCGAGGGCCCCGTTTTGACTGGGCCTATCAATATAATTACAATAATTCACTTAATCGTTTTGGCGAATATCATACTGCCCGGGCTGCGGAGCATATGACTTATAAGCTAATACGATTATTTTAGGTTAGACCTTTGACCCAGGTGTTCGATTCTTGTGGTTAGAGACCAAAATGTGAGGAAAAAATTAAAATTCAAAGAGACTTTTCTAGAAGTTGCGAAACATTACAGCGAATTAGTTTCAATGTTAAAAACTCGGATTCTCACTGTCATCGCAAGAGCGAAAGTCATGAAGAATAAAGCTAGTCGTAGCGAACTGATGAATATTTGTAATAAGCAAGCGGAATCTTCGACTTCACTAGAAAGACATGCGACGCCATAGTTTTAGGAAACGAAAATCGGCTTTTCGAAGAATTAGCGACCAGTGAGATTTTTCATCTGGATTTCACAGTGCATTGTAAGGACCGAGACAGCCGAATAGGAGGCGGAGTATTTATCGCTGTGAGGAATAGTTTAACAATTCAGTCAAGAAACTTTAAATATCACCTTAAAGTTCCAGAAATCGCTGGTATAGCATTCCTTGGGATCTCAGATAAGAACTAACCTTATCTCTTGGCCATACGGTGTTGCCAAGCCCTGTATTTCAAAGCTCCTCAATCTTATGCAGCTAAGACTACGCCGTTCGATGTTTTTGCGGGGAGCTGTACCTAAGACCGATTTTTTCTTCTCATCAGCAAGAAGCATAGGAATGCCTTTCCTAGTCATTTACTCTGCTGGAGCCAGAAGGGAGAAAGTAAAGGGTGGAGATGTATCTTACCAGGTTTGCTAAATAGGTTTTTATGTTCACCAGGATAACACGAACTATTCTTTCTCTGCTGACTGTACAATGCACAGTGTACGAACAGATACATAATTTGGCGCGAGTATGGGTTGATATATCACCACATCTAACAATTTTAAAACAACCAGCGTCCTTAGACATCATTCAAGGAAACAAGCTACTTTGATTCTGTAGAAAATACGTTCAACTCCAATGTATTACTTTAGCCCTCTAACAATGATAAGATGACTAATGGAACACAATTACTGGCAATTTAGAAACTAATTTTGCACGTAGTTAAATTGTTATATTCAAATATCAAAGAAAATGGGTTAGGATAACTTTGCATAAGGGCATGCACACTGGAAAAATCCCAAGGAGAAAAGGAACTGTAAAAATTTTGACGTTGGCTTCTTTCTTTGTGCAAAGTTATCATTACCTTTTTCCTTCTGTTTCTTTAAGAGAAATTTCCTTTACATCCCATTGTGTTGGCGGTGCCTCGATGAGGTCGTGGCCGTAAACGCTTGCATTAGTTGGACGTATCCATACTCTCCCTCTAACAAGTAAGTTTAAAACTTGTAAGATCCGAAAACGGCTTTTGAAGACGTTCTGGCCGGGTAGCTTATTGCTAGGTGGTTAAAGCAGCCGCTAAGAGGAATATCCCGGGCTTGATTCCTGGCACAGGTAGACTTTGAAAGCCAGTTTTTCCTTTACATACCAAAAGAATACGATAATAACTGTTATTAAGTAAGACTATAGGGATTAATTTTTCTATAGCCCGAATAGAGAAATTATTGTTTAATTGTGAACTACAGACATTCCGTTGTGGTTTATTTATTTACTAGCTGAAGCGCCCGTTGATTCTCAATGGGGAATATAGAAGTAGATTAAATTCAAGTTGCCGGTCGTGCAATGCGTAAATTCCCTTTAGAATACAGTCTAAAATCCTATGCTATTCTTACTGTACAGGAAAATTCATGAGCTCGGCTCAACAATCGGATTGATCGTCAGGAGGATTGGCTGTTCACAACCTCAAAAATTTTGGAAAACTCACGCTTATTTTGTCGAGATTCTTGAAATTTCGATTCGGAAACAAAATTTCACGATCAAAATTTGAATATTCATTTAATTTCCGTTCTTATGCTTCTTGTCTCTACTCTGCACGACTATTTTTCTATTTTAATTCTTCAGAAGAAATATAGCAAACCAATAAATATAGGAAACCCATCTGAGCGATCTTGGTTCAAACCCAGCAAAATTATTATCGAATAAAATTGAGACAGTACGTCCTTCCTGATCCCAGAAAACACGTACGCAAAGTTTGACGCGAATCTGGCAAACGGTTTGTATCAAAATCGAAGACACACAACATCCAACAAACGTACAAACCCACAGAATGTTTGCTTTATATCATACGAGACATCTACCTTCCCTCATCCATAAGCTGGTAGTATCCTGACTGTAATCACGTACCTGCAATTACTGGTTACCTTCTATTAGAAAATTTCTCGTTATCCATGTAATATATCGTCCTCTTCAATCATCAGCTTTAGGGGCCTAAAGTCCACGAGTATATTTACGGGATAAAACATGAGCTCGGATTCAACAATGGAATCAGTCGTCAGGGGGATGAGTTGTTTATAGCCTCGAATTTTCACAAAAGTTTTGTATATTTTCCCGATATTCTAGCTAATTCTAATCGAAAGTAAAATTCCACGACTGAAATCAGAATCTTTATTCAATTTTCTTTCTTTTGGTTTTTGTCTCGACTCTGTGCGACTATTTCTTCTAATTTAATTCTTCAAAAGAAATAATACCTGCAACCGATAAAAGTGAAGCTTACGAGTATTTATAATGAAAATCTATCTGAGAGATCTTGGTTCGAACCCAGCAAAATTCTTGAATAAAAATGCAACAGTACTTCCTTCCTGATATCAGAGGACTCGTGTGCAAAGTTTAAGACAAATTGGGCAAACGGTGTGGACTCCAATCCAAGACAAACAAACCCACAAATCCACAGAATTTCAGAATATATTTGCTTATAGTAAGCAAGATCTTGAATCCTAAGTAAGTTCTAAGCATCCTTACCTTTATGAAGATAACTCTTGTGTCTGAGCGAGCGGAGCTATTGCGTACAACAGGAATAAGGCACAACGACGAAATCTTGACTAGAGGGAAATCACAGCAGTGGAGTCATCCATTAGATATAACTGAATCTGCTTACTCATTGCTTGGCAATATCCTTAACACCGCATCCGGTAGATTAGCCTTTTATATTTGGCATACGGACAATCAACTCCGATATTTTTTATTTCCGATATAACTCGACCTTCAGTAATTTCTTCCGTCAACCATCCTGTAATTTCCTTTTTCCAAACATAAAATATTATGATGGACCGAAGTTATTCCTGGAAAATTTTGTATTATAACAGTCGAAAGAAGCATGATAATCACATGCTATATTAACATTATTTTACATTCGGTATGCTTTATTGTTTAATTCAAGAAATTGTTTCCCTTTATATCAAATATTGAAAAATCTTTGATTTCAGCATAAATATCTCTATACAATTATTATTTCGGCTGGAAATGTCGGTTAGCAAAGGAAAACATAAAGATAGAAAAGGAGATCATGCAGAGTTTTGTAAGCAATACCTAGGATATGCTCTTGAAAGATGACTGAAGGGAAGATGCAAATTAAACTCAGTTCCAGATAAACAGGTTATATATAGTCAAAACGAATACCATAAAACATATTCCTATTGCCAGTGTTCATAATATGGAATTGTTAATTAAGATGAACTTAAGAACAATGAACTGAAAAAAGCAAATAAAAAGTGTTAATAGGCGTGTTACTATCATTCAAACATTGACGACGTACATTCTATCTACATATTGTTACATTAAAATCAAAGTACGTCAATATGTATTCTGAATGTATTTGTTGGACGAAAAATTTCCATCGCTTTATTGATTCTTATTTATTTCCCTTATTGAACAACGTATTGAGTGAAAGGTAAACTTATACCTCTTAAAAGAAGAAGATCGTAAATTAATGTTCATTTCCTTACATGATTATTTTGCTATCATTATTTGCTGCAAAAATGATTGTTGCATCTTTGAAATATATAATTATAACAATATAATGTGTTATGCATTGTGTAGTCTGCCCGAAAATTCTCTTGGATTATCGATGACCATTAATTATTTTCTTTTACTTTCGCTTTACTAAATATGATGAATAATAAGTTGAAATTATTTGGGCAGAGTTTAAAAAACTATCGGTAACATATCAAATTTTATAAACCAACTATAAATTTTTAATCGGGCAAAGAAGACAAAAATTATTTAACGTATTTTTTAATCGATAACAAAGAGAAGCGTTAATGAGATTGTGCTTTCACAATTAGATATATTCGTCCAATGAAACGTAGTGTTCTAAACAGGAAATATCTTCGACTAACTCTGGTTCATCCAAATCCACGTTTTAATTATTAGCTTTATTTTGTGTAACTAGTAATTTCCTCTTTTTAAAAATCACAAATACAAAATCACGTACAAAAATATATGACCATATATTTTGAAATATCTTTTTTGAATTCGCTGCTCCGGAATTTGCGGCGGTGTTTCCTCCTCCCATATCTGACCGATTTCCTCTCTTTCTTCTGCGTCGCAAATTTTCACGATCATTCATTTCAGATTACGCTTTAGGCAGATTGTAAGAATATCGTGGCATAAGTTAGCCTGTGCTATCCATGTCCATTTTCACGATTTTTTATAATATGATCTTTCGAAATGCTCAGTCTTTAATGCAATAAGTCTGCTTATATGAAGCAGTGATTATGAAAATTGAGTATTATGAATGACATAGACCGAGTCTAGATACGAGTATACTTTCAAGTAATTATAATTAACCATTGCTAACAAATGAATATTGTTTATTGAGGACAGACTGAGCTGATATCAAAGATTCGATTTCCTTCACAAAAAATGTAAATATATGTATTTAATTCATTTATCCTTCTCTCAGTGTATGTTGAGTACATTTAAATTAATTCCTATGGTCGAAGTGATCCATTGCAGTCGATAAAATAACCGACATAGTTACCTGTCGAAAATAATGGAAGGAATTTTAATTTTATTTTCTTTTCTTTGAATCACTTTCTTTTCTTTGTAGTGTTTGTCTATTGCTTCACTCTGACCTTTGCGGGATCGGCAGAGAGGCAATGAGCACACCGATCAGAGGAAGTAATAAGGAGAGTGTAAGATGGGGGCAACTACCCGACGACTAAATTATGTAAGAAAAACATATGAAAGGCGCCGAACATACGTATTACAGAGACATAACCCCCAAAATTTCTAATAGATCCAGAATTAAGGGTGGCTTGAGTAGAACCAAACTCGCCATCTTCATTTGCTTGTTACAAACGCTTTAAATTTTAAAATATCCCGCTATGTGACGTCTTCGGTGACGTAAGTCAGCGGCAGAATTTAAACTAGAATGAGTATTAGAAAACGGATGTTAGATGGCACTCTTAAACGCACAGTATCGTAAAGCCACTTCTGAGTGTTATATTCGACAAGGATCCTTTAGGTAATATATCCCAGCAATGAGAATTTAGGCTAATATCATTATTTACTCTGAGGAAATCACATTACGAATTCCTATGAATTCCCAAATTTCATTCCCCTATTCACTTCTCCCTATGGGCTTGCTCACCGCCTCTCCGCCGTACTCGAAAACTTTGAAAAGAAACAAATTAATTTTTGGAAAATAAAGACATTCTTTATTATTTTCTTCACTATTCCGCAGCGAAATATGGCGAATGTTTTGACGATGACAATGGTCCTTTTCGCCCATGCGTGGCTGTGACATGGCCCATAGATGAAAATTACAGATTATGATCATCAGCGTGTAATGTTATTTTGACATTTACATTAGTACCCCGCGAGCCGCAATAAGGCATTTGGCAGGGGGTATGAACCAACGAACTACCTAAATAACGTTCGTATTAGTACACCTTAAATCAACCGGAAAAGAGTCCACCTGTTCTCGCGATGTATGTTGTCGTCTGGCTGCAAAAATTGCGTTCGCTGAGAGTTGGAATCGCGCCGTCTCGTATTTCATATTGTAAATCACTGTTTTCGTAATTTTTTACAAGTATTTAAAGCTATGAACGACCTGCCAAAATACAAATATCACTGTTTAAAAATATAATCCCGAATTAAGACTATTCAATGTAAGAAATTATGAAATTTTTTCCACGAACGGTTATCTCTCATCTTAATCCACTACAAATCAACTGAAACGTTTCAAATACAAGTAATTCCTATGAATAATTTCATTGAAACTCGAATATTAATCTTGAACTTAATTTGCAAGTTTGCTACTTTAATAGGATACTAATAAAGTTTTATGCCAACCAGCCCTCATCCTATCACAGCCTCAATTTTTTCATAGTAACATTTATGGCTTATTACATCGTCAGTGAAAATGACAAAAATGCTGCTAGAAATTGTAAGAGTAATATTGAACTCCAGGATAAAAAATTAATTATGTATACAAAATTTTTCTTAATTAGAAATATTTATGAATAAAAAATCATAACGATTGAAGATAACACAAACTTTGCACAATAAAGTGTGCTGCTTAACCCAAATTGTACGAGAAGTAAAAAATGCCCCAGCCAAGTCATCATTTTTCGCTTCTCGTACAAGGAAAAATCATTTATTTTAGTATCTCTTACATAAAATAACTTGGAGATGAAATATTTGACAATGGTTCTTTTGCCCTAGGCAAGTAATTACATCAATGGCAGGACCTTAAACGTAATTCTATTGTATATTTCAATAAAATGTGTTAGAAGTAAAGAACTTTCCATAACCTTTGTCATATTTTCGAGATGGAAAAGGTACTTGTACCATCATTTGATCTTTACAAGATATCCTGAGATAAGCTCATATGGTAGAATTTTTGCCTCTCTTGTATGACATCAGCTATTCGATGGCAAGATTTTACAGAAAGGTAGTTCAATATCATTATCCTTCATCCATCATTAATTTTTCCACATTTTCCCATCTAAAATACATGTACTGAGGGCCCTCTCAACATAGACGATCTGGATTCAGCTGCTCCTGTTTACGGCGATCGTCATCCCATTGTATTGAGCTCAGTGCGACAAAACCATTTCAAATACTTCATAAAACCGGGGTTCATTCACTCCTAGGGACCGGCTTCTTACTTCGTAAAACATTAAATGGAGGTTTTACGTAAAACTGAGGTCATTTTACATGTCCAAAGATCGGGACCGGCGTAATGGTTCGTAAAACTGTGTCATTTCGTAAAATTGAGGTTCGTAAAAACGGGGTTCTACTGTACTCTTATTTTAATGCTTATGTTCTCTTAAGCTTTTCCTTATAACTCATTCAGATTTAATACCTTCTAAACAAAGTTTGTCTTATCTGATGATTTTAAAGGCAATGAATAGTTAACTTTCCTTCATATTGTCATTACCATTGAAATCAATGAGGCAAGGCTTGGTGAGCAATGAGTTCCAGTAATCTATTAGTAGTTTATGTAATGGTTTAGTATTTAAATATTTTATTAAGAAAAAATTATTGGTCACCATTTCAAATCAATGCGTCGGATTTTATTACAATATCTAGTGATAAAGGAAGTGACTTAAAAAGTTTGGGCATGATATACAATGAGGGTCATATTGTAGATCGATAAAGTTACTATCAAATGGTAGGAAAAACTTGTTGCTAAAAATTTGAACAACAAATTCAAAGGTTAAGTTGAAATTAAAATTTTAATAACGGTTATTAAAACTAAGCTGCTGACATAACAAGAAACATGTAAATTGGAGTGCTATTGATGTCATTCCAAAGCTTGTGGCGAATTGCCAAGGTAATCTACTTGTAATTGTAATCAATTACTTTTTTGGAAAGTAATTGATACTTGTAATCAATTACATTTCAGTCAGAGTAATTGTATTCGAGTCCATTTACTTATCGTCAGTAATCGGGTCATCACTTGTTATAAGCCATCATATTTGCGAAATAAATATAATATTTCTCCAAAGGTATGGCTACTTTGGATTAATTTGTTAATATATATATATCATCATCAGCCATTTTCAATCCGACGTCGGATGTAGGCCTCCCAAGTACTTTCCAATTTTCTCTGTCCTGAGCTTCTCGTTGCCACGTTACACCTAAGTACTTGATGATGTCTCTATTCCACCTGTCCATAGGTCGTCTTCTTGGTCTCTTCACATCTCTTGGTATCCAGATGAGAACTACAGATGTCAAACAGTTGTCTTTCTTCTCGCAAAATGGCCGGCCCACCTCCATTTTAGTGATCTTACCTTATCTATGATGTCTGTAACTCAGGTCATCATTCTCACCCAAGTGTTGCGTTTCCTGTCTCTTCTTGTGATTCCCAGCATGCAGCGCTCCATGCTCCTTTGCGTTGTCTGAAGTTATTGCAGCATTTAACACCCAAGTTTCACTACCATAGGTCAGGACAAGTCAAACGCATTGGTTGAAGACCATTGA
Organism: Sympetrum striolatum; assembly: GCA_947579665.1. NCBI lineage: Eukaryota > Metazoa > Arthropoda > Insecta > Odonata > Libellulidae > Sympetrum > Sympetrum striolatum. The sequence goes on from OX388350.1 coordinate 85,673,941, forward strand.
CATTCTTAACTTCATAATGTGTGAGTTTCTACCAAATGCGCTCCAGCCAAGTTTCATTCTTCTGTTTGCTTCCTTAATCCTGTTTTTTTCTCCTGTTCTTACAAGTTGTCCCAGGTATGTGTATTCCGAGCAAACATCCAGAGGTTTTCCTTGAAGTTTGACTGGCTCTTGCACTGCAAAAGAATTATACATAACCTTTGTTTTTGTTAGATTTATCTTGAGTCCTATCTTCTGTCCTGCTGTGTTTAGCTCTTTAACTCTTGAAGTTAGATCTTCTGCTTTCGCTGCAAAGAGAACTATATCATCTGCAAAACGGATGTGACTGATGTACTCCCCATTTACTCGTAAGCCCTTCTCTTCCCAATCAAGGGTTTTAAAACCTTCTTCCAAAACGTCTGTGAGCAAGATGAGAGATAAACCGTCATCTTGTCGAACTCCCTTCTCAATCTTGAATTAATTGGTCTCTTCATGCAGCATTACAGAAGCTGTGCGTTCTAATATACACTGCGCAAGAGACGGTTGTATTCATAAACCATCCTTTGATTCTTCAGAGCTTTCAGAGTGGAGGAGGTACTTACCGAGTCGAAGGCCTGTTCGTAATCCACAAAGCAAAGGACGAGTGGCATCTCGTACTCATTCGTTCTGTTAATAATTTCCTGTAGTGTGTGGATGTGGTCCATAGTGCTGAAGCCTTTCCGGAATCCCGCTTGTTCTCTAGGCTGGGCTGAAGACAGGGTCATCTTAAGACGTTCAGCTATTGTCCTCATGAATGTTTTATAGACAACTGGAAAGAGGCTAATGGAGCGATAGCTCTTCATATCTTCTTTGCTTCCTTTCTTGTGTAGAAGGGCAATCCTTGCGTGGTTCTATTCCTTGGGAATCATCCCTTGTTTTAGACAATTACTGAATAATTGTGCTAAAACATTAGCAATCTCTATTCCACCAGATTTCAGATACTCCGCCAACACCCCATCTACCCCTCCTGCTTTCCCATTCTCCATATGCTTAATCGCCGCCATTACCTCTTTTGGGAGAATTGAGAGATGTTGTGAGCTTTGGCTTTCCTCTTGGTTTTCCTCTTCGGCATTTCCAATCTTCTTGTATAGGTTGCCAAAGTATTCTGCTACAGTCCTCAATATTGCTGGTCTGTTATATGTTGTTGTGCCATCTCTTTTTTGTAAGGCTAAAATCTGTTTCTTGCCAATTGGTAGGCGTTCTCTAGCCATCTTTATGCTCTTGTTATTTTCTATGGCCTCTTGCACAATATTTTTATTAAAATTCCTCACATCTTCCTTAATTGCTACTCTGATGGCTTTGCAAAGCTCGGCATATTCAATGTTATCTCTTGGAGTGTCTGAATTCTTCAGTTCCTTCCGTCGTTTCATCATTTGTCGGGTTCTATCACTAAACTTATTTTCCTTAAGTTTTCTTGTAATGCTTGCTACTTCCTCTGCCGCTTTCTTCACGACTATCATAACTTTGGTTTTGAGTTCTTCCTCCTGAAGTGCTGAGAATCTATTTCTTAGTTCTAGCTGAAACTCCTTGTTATCTGATAGTTAACTGATATTTATCTCATCCTTCTTGCAAGAAACCAATTCTTTCGTTCCATTCGGGGGTTTATATTAATTCTGCATCCAACAATTCTGTGGTCACTTCCAGTGTTGAAGTTATTCAAAACTTCACTGGTAGCTACAGAGTAGAGTCTGTTTACCAATATGTAGTCTATTTCATTTTTTGTTCCATTGGGACCTCTCCACGTCCATTTCCTTGTAGTATTTTTCTTAAAGTATGTATTTGTTATATACATATTGGTGCATTCTGCAAACTCTACGAAGCGGTGACCTCGCTCATTTCTCTGGCCCAGTCCGTATTGTCCTGCGACAGTGTCATCAGCTTCCCGCTGACCTACACGATCATTAAAATCTCCCATAATGAATTTTTAGAAGTGGGCCTCCTTGTCATGTTCAGTGCCGAGAGTTTGGTAGAAGTTTTCAATTTCCTCCTCACCGCTTGCCGCTGTTGGTGCGTAGACTTGGATGACCTGCACTGAGTAACGCTCATTGATCTTTAATATGAGTTTGCAAATTCTATCTGATACACCTTCTATTTTTACCACATTATCCTTCCATCTCTTGTTGATCAAAAATCCAACGCCTCCATTTCTTCTATCCTCGGTACCCCTGTAAAAGAATAGATGTCCTTCCTTCAGTGTAAGTAGCTCTTCCGATTTTCTTCTGACTTCGCTGATACCGATGATATCCCATTTTATCTTCTCTGCTTCATTGAGCAGTTCCAGCAATCGTTCTTCACTCTTCAAGCTGCGGCAGTTGCAGATTGTGAATTGCAGGGTAGTAATTCTTTTCTTCATGATGGACCTCTTCAATGCCACCACCTCCCGGACATCCGAATGGGTGGTGCTTTTACATCCGGATTAATTTCCATTATGGAAGCTCATCGTGAAAATTGTACTTGAATTTGGGGGGGTTAGGACAATAATTCACCAGGCTGTCCTACTGCCGGTTGGTGAATACCACTTTCATTATTTGGCCGGAGATATTGTTGAAGCCTTCTTAGCATAGTTGAACCTGGGCTATACATCGCCTCCAACCTCCGTTAATATACCCCTCCGCCCCGATGAGGCAATGAACTGTGGCGGTGATGAGGAGGGGATATGTTTTCAATCCGACGTCGAATGTATGCCTCCCCAAGTACTTTCCAATTGTCTCTCTCCTGAGCTTCTCGTTGCCACGTTACACCTAAGTATTTGATGATGTCTCTATTCCACCTGTCCATAGGTCGTCTTCTTGGTCTCTTCACATCTCTTGGTATCTAGTTGGGAACTGCAGATGTCCAATGTATGAATGTTATTCTGGTATCTCCAAAATTTAACGTCGGCGAAGCGGCGGCATTAAAAAAATACCTCGTGGCGATTTTAACATTTTCACCAATATCCAAATAATTGTCTTCGTCCCCACCTCATTGTTACTAATACTATAAAAATTGTATAAGCACCATTATGAACCCTTAACATACTACGGGGAGATCTCGGAGGACAACAGAGGTGCGTTATTAGTGATCCTACTGTTACTATTATACAATGATAATATTATTTTTTAGTGTGAGTGTACCTTATAAGATAAAAAAGTTTAAGTTGACTTAAATTCTTTTATAAAAACATAAATGAATAAAATTTCCCTAAAAGATGACTTTTTACCCTGTATTTTAGGTAAATTATGTAGTAGCTTTTTATACCATAGGATATCGATGTATAAAAATGCAAACATTTTCATAAATATGTGTATCTGAAACCTTTTGTTTAATTTTGCCACGGTTATAATAAATGAACAAAATGTGAAAAGTAGAAAAAGATGCAAAGTTACAGTTTAAGAAACTCTAGGAAAACAACAATTTTGAGCAATTTAGCGCAACAAACAATTGATAAATGAAAGAAGGGCCCTGTGGCAATCCAAAGTCTTCAGTTTGGTAAACAATGTTGACGACCTAAGCTCGTTATGCTAAGGGTTTAAATACACTAGAGTACCATACGAGCTCTTCGCTGCGAGTATGAAAACTCTGTCTCGATGAAAAATATGCAAATTATTTCCCTTTCATTGTATTCAGGCACACACACGTTCACTTCGTCAATATTTGGGAGTTTCCCTTTCTGAATCTCGTCCGGTAGTGTATGAAAAATTCATGCGTTGCCGACGGAAAACTCTCGCCGCAAACAATTCCGATGTTATTCCACGACCAGTGACGCATCGCTCGAATTTTGCAAATTCCTTTTTCGGATTTAGGATTCGCTTTCCATGTAAGAGGATGGCTTCGTCTCGGTTAAATAAACGAATCCTTCTGAGCTGAGAATCGCTGCTGATTGAAACGGAATGATTCAAGAAGCGTGGAACATCGAGAGGAAATGGAATTTTTCGGAAATCAGTTGATCTACTTCATCCTAAACTACCGATAAATCGGATACTGAGTGAGGGAAGACGCATCTCTCTCAGAGTTTATCTCCATTGACAGCAGCTACGACGAGCAGTCATAGTTACTGAAATATGTTTTTATAAACGACTACGAATGTTTTGTTATCATAAATGTGATCAGTGATTCTGTTTAGGTAAAACAGGGAGTAGTACTAATTGCGAAATCATACGTAAGAATTTTAGTCTTAAGGATGTCAAATGCATAATACTTGGATAAAGGCTTTATGTACATGCCTTAGTAATGCCAGGCAGAGTCATAGTGCAGTCACAAAAAATATTCAACCTTCCTAAGAAACCATAAGCTGTCGAGACAGCTGCAAGGTTAAATTATACGGAATTTGATCCTAGGAGGAGTGATTACACAGCATATTATATTCTTATCTTAAAAATATAAGATAATTATTCTATAAAAATATAACTAGGAGGCAATCCTAGGGTAAACGGTATGTACATTCTCATCTTAAATTAACCCCTGTAAACTACTAATAAATTAGGATATAACGTATTAAAACGGAGAGCGGATAGGTCTTACACTCATTAAAATTGAGCAAGAAATGAGTTTCTTTTAAAAAGCATAACATTTTTTTATGTTGGTAGGTTAATCGATTAAAATATAGTTAAATGATAGAATCCCTCCTACTTCGGCGTAAATAGAATGAACTTCAACCACAAACTAAACATTTATTTTCAACTATTGGCGATCAGTTATCAGCAATTATTTCAGCAATTAGAGATGGGAGATTGATCCCAAGCCATCCAAGCAGCTGTAATTTCCCTTCATATGAGTTAATTGGGAGCGAATAAGATGCCCAGGCATCGAGGAGTTAAGTGTTAACAGGGCTGTCAAAGCAGCGAACGATAATCTCGTTGTAGTATCGCATAACACGAGAAGACCGCATAAATGTATGAAGTGGTTCCAACGCTGTCATATTAAACCGCTGTTATTGGCTAGCTGTAGTAGGCAAGTTTATTAAGGCCGCTGCTATTCTAATTACACGCAGAATAATTAAATGGCTGATGCATAGTATTTATTGAACAGTTTTAAAATCATTCTATATAATGGATGCAATAAAGAGGTCAGTTATCATTAAGTGCACAATATAAATATTGATAAACTTTGAGCAAGGAGAATTTTATTTCATTATAGGAGCCCTTAATAGAGAATTTTCACTGAGTAACGATACAAGAGCCAATTATGTAAAATTCACACTAATCTCTTTAATATTTTACAATAAAAAATAAAACATAACAATGAATACATCGTACATAAAATAGTCATTTAAAATATATTTTATCGTGTACCTTAATGGAGGACACGAATCGTTTTATAACCAACTGATACATTTGATGTGGTTATCTGTCTTTTGTAGTCTTTTCATATTGGTCATTCTATTTCCACTCAGTATCAGTTATATTGTATTAAAGTTAGCGAAACGTAAATTTTGCATCTTTTAGAACTCTTGCGTTTACAGATTAAATGAGATGGACTTCATTGATGCATTAACGTGTTCCTGTGAATAAGGCACGGACCAGGGAGTCCCCAACTTAAGGGCGAAAAAGGCTCAATTGGAAGGCTCACCTCGATCGAGGCATAATAGATTCCCTAATACAAGCGATGGTGTCGTCGACTAGCATATTCAACAAAAGTTCTGAATTCCTTGAAGCATATTTTTGTAGTTAGAGCAAAGATAAAATGAACCATTCAAAAAGCTACTATTTTCGTTGCAAGATAAGCCTATGAGTAACGTCAGTGTATATATCAGAAAAATTAAATGACGATAACGTAACGGAAATCAAAGAATTCACTTGAAGGAGCTGGATTCGTCATTCTCAACAGAATAATGAATAATATTCTCTAAATAATAAGATAAAATAGTAATCGGAAGTACGACGTTACGTGAAAACATGTATATTGTAACAAGTCGAAGGCCCGTCACCGAAAAAAATAAAAATCTGAGTTGCATAACAATTATATTGATATCCCATGAGGCAATGGAGCAAATCTTGACGTAGAGGTCAGAAAAGGGTTTATAGAGGCATTTTAAATTGGACAATGACGAGAAATAGGAGAGCTCAGAGCACATGTTCAACTAAATTTGTGATGGAATGGAATGGAACATTTACACATTCTTGTAGTCATCTATCCGATTCAATGTATTGGGATTCTCCCTTCACCGCAGAAAATGTTCATAAATGCTCAGTATTTGTACACCTACATAGTTTACAAAGGTCGAGATTTCAAAAATATATTAATCCAAATGCGCAGAAAATAGTTTTTGATAGCTACCCAATCCAACTGCATTTTGTGCAGAATTTGAGACTAATAACAGTGATGATCAGGTATACTTGGACAATTCGTTGCGTAGATGAACCGAAGGCTACTCCAAGATAAAGGGTCATACCCACATTATCGTTTAAAGTGAACCCATTGCTTACTTCTAATTAACGCTAAATAACATTTTTAAGACTGAAAGCTCTGAGGTCATACACTAATTGGTCAAGAATTGTTTGTAAACGTTACCTTATAAAGAATATAGCATTTGTGAGCACTGAAATTTCCGTTAAATAGTCGATGTATATATAATTAAAAGGTAAACTTTCAGCCACTAAGAATCCGATGGCATAAGGTGTAACATTGAGTTATAAATAAATATACTTACCGGCCGTGGTTGCCGAGTGGTTAGTGTGCTTGCACGGCATCGCTCTAACCCCACAAGTCGACCCGGGTTCGATCCCGGCTAGTCGGAATTTTCTGATTAGGGAATGGTCTTGCGTGATTGTTGTTGTCCTACCACTGTAAAAGTCTTGAAAATGGATGTTTGTGGGATACATGAGAATAAATAAATAAACATGAAAATAACATAATAGAGAAACAGAATATTCACTAGATTAAGCTAACTTTATCAATTATTACGATTAAATTAGCATGGAAGAAAATAAAAGCTCGTCAAATATTCGGAATAAGACAAGATTTAAACAATACAAGCAAATACAGTGGTACCTCGAGATACGAGCAGCCTAACATACGATTTTTTTTGAGATACGAGCCGGAGCTCGGGCCATATTTTCGTTCAAGATACGAGCCCAAATCCGAGATACGAGCCGTGTTTCCAAGCCAAGTGCAGCCAATAAGGCGAAAACAAGTGATAATTAAATTTACGTAAATGTTAAGCTTAGTTTAAGTTTAAAGTTAAGTGCATTTTTTTAAGTTTTTTCTTTCATTTGAAATGAGGAAAGTGTAGTTTTAGTTTTAATGTTACGAAAATGGTTTTAAGTTCTAAAAAAGCGCCGTTTACGTACGCGTCTAGAGTGCCCTCCCTCCTCCTCGCCGTTCACCTTCGTTAGCCGCACTCGTCTGTCTCCAAAGTAAGACTATTATGCTAAATAACTCTTTTATTTATTTATTTCATATTTTTTATGCATTTGTTAATTATACATGTTTATTTGTTATTTAAAAACATATCTTTATTCATAATTTGCAATGGTTTGGGGATTTTTCATAGGTCCGGAACGGATTAAATCGAATTCAGTTATTTTAAATGGGAGAAATTCGTTTGAGATACGAGCCGATTGACTTACGAGCTCGGTTCTGGAACGAATTAAACTCGTATCTCGAGGTACTACTGTACTTATATACTAATAGGTAAAACTACTAAACATACTAATTTTAAAACACTTAAAAAAGACAAAAGAAGAAAATACATTAAAAATTATAGAATAAAGAAGATAAAACACATTAACCTAAAAACATTCATTAAGACAGCGATTAAGACTGTTCTGTATTAATGTTTCAACTATCCTCTACCATGGGATTAATTGTTCGTACACCTCATCTGCACTGCATCAGAAATAGCAAAATTTTTGAAACAGACGATCAATAAGGTGTTACAGATAAAATTAAATTATTCCGGCCGCTATTTTCCTTCACGACCAATCGATCCTTTTTTTAAGTTATGATAAGTTTCCTTAGAATCGACGTATTCGTAGAAATGGTTACACTACCCGATGGATACTACAATATTTTCGGAAGGTAAATTTGTAGGCTCAGAGTCCTCTACACCTTACAATCCAAATGCTGGGCTTTCATACCAAAGAGAGATGATCTTTAAATTCCCCCATCAGTTTATACTTGACTCTTTGGTCTCACGCGTACTACAGTAATTGTAAGCTGATCGAATTATGTCTTATGCAAATCATCCTGCCGCAAAACTTCATCCGTTTTATAAGCCGTTTTGATACTGCGGGAAGATCAGTTTCAAGAGCGTGTCACTTCAAAGGTTCTCCACGAACGATACACGAAAGTAATCGATTAGACAAGTTAAGTCACGGGACATGCACAACGCTGCCACACTCTAAAAGGCGGCTTCATCATTAGATCATCAATTCGTGTAATTTATGTGCCTTTTCCCCTATGGCGGAAATTGTCTCTAGGTCAAAAACAACCAGAATTCCAAAATAAAACAAATTTAGTTTTTTGTCTTTATAACAGTGGCATTTTTGAATCTCGTGAAATCTTTTGGAAACTAATTATTGACTCCCGGGTTCGCATCCACGTTTCACTGTTTTCCGTCATTTAAAAATCTGATAGTTTGCAGCACAAGGTGTTTTGCTCTAACTATTCTGGGGGACTCCCCCCTGCAAAGATTGCGACTGCCCAATCACTACAAAACATATTCTAATGAATTGCGTAAGATAACATACGATCCGAAGCTAGTTGGGGGTCGGACGGACTTGCTTCAGCTTTTGGAGACGATTATGACTCCATATCTAAAGTACTGCACTTCGTCAGAAGAACAGGGTTTTCTAAAAAAACTTAAAGAGAGCACATAAAACAAGGAATCTAGAGTCTCTTTGACTATTGATTGCCGAAGATATTCTTTGAACTTTATTTATTTATGTATTAACTAATCTATTTATTTATTTATTCACCACAAACCAACGAAACTTAATCGAGCTCAAAGTTAAGTCACAGGTTATAGTTCTCTAGAGGCATGAGCTAATAATTTAAACCAGCTAATGGTGCTAAATGACCTTAGATGTCGACGCCACCCAAATAAAATACACACACACATTTGTGGTGGGATGAGTATATGGCATTGCTGTATATATAATATATATATATATATATATATATATATATATATATATATATATATATATATATATATATATATATATATATATATATATATATATATATATATATATATATATATATTCGAGTAAAATGTAGCTTGCATACTGCAAGCAGATCGACAACACTAATTTCTTATCGGCATCATATTGGGACGGTCCTCAAAAGAAAAAAAAATGGATTGAAAATATTCTTAAAATTCGCTGCAACTTAATCGTCTGGCATCGAACCCGGTATTACAGGTCATACTTACTATGCAGCACGACAGAACATCACCATCTGTAACTATGTGTGAAAATTCAAGCAGAAATATTGGCTGAAACTGCCTCAAACGACGTCCTACTTTTCACATATATTCCTTATCTGAGAAATTGTAATATGCTCTGGCATCGAACCCAGAAACAGCATGGTCTTATCTAATTTTTTCATAAACCAAGTCTTAATATACATCTTCTGTCTAAGCAAGAACTTCCTATCATATCGATAAATGCATCAAAAAATAATGAAAACTACCCCAATGTATTATATATGGGGGATATATTTACCAACCGACATCGAACCCGGGTCTTTCTGGTGATACTTTCTATGCAGCACAACAGAAAATAATCATCTTTAACTATGTGTAAAAATTCAAGCATAAATATTGGTTGCAACTGCCTCAAACGACGTCCTGCTTTTCCCTCATATTCCTTATGAGAGAAAAGTTATTGTGCGCTGGCATCGAACCCAAGTATAATATGGTCTTATAAACATTTTTTTCTTAAACCAAATTTTATCATACATGTTGTAGCCAAGTACGAACTTCCTATCCTTTCGATAAAAGCATAAAAAAAATAATGAAAAACTACTCCCATGTATTTTAAAGGGCAGATATTTGCATCGTCCTAGCATCGAACCCAGGATATTTTTTGTAAAAGTAATTAATGTTTTTGATAGATAATGGCCATGTATATAAGCTCCTACAGTTTTGAATCGCTAACTATCCGGGAAGTATTTTTAAAAAATTTCAGAAAATCAAAGCAATGCATTTAAATGGAAAAAATCGGGACTTTGGGGCCCTCTAGAATCGAACCCATTACACTGAGGATCAGAATCGTAATTTTTTTATGGTTGCACGTTATGGCCAATACACCGTAAAAAGTTCAACTCAATCACGCCAGTGGTTTAGGCTGTGAATTTGTATCCTATATATATATATACGAGTAAAATGTAACTTGCATACTGCAAGCAGATTGGCAATACTAATTTCATATCGGCATCATATCGGGACGGTCCTCAAAAGAAAAAAAAAAGGATTTAATTTTTTCTTAAAATTCGCTGAAATTTCATCGTCTGGCATCGAACCCGGGTCTTACTGGTAAACCTACTATGAACCACAATAGAAGATCACCATCTCTAACTATGTGTGAAAATTCAAGCAGAAATATTGGCTACAACTGCCTCAATAGACGTTCTAATTTTTCACGAATGTAAATGGCTCTCTGGATTCGAACCAAGGACGATCTTGAAAATCTAAAACATGTTTCTGAAAGTTATTTATGATCTCTATCTACATGCCAAATTTCAAATTTCTATATTATTGGGAAAGGTTTCAAAATAATTCCTAAAATTCGGATCAACTTCTGATTGCAGAGACACCTGGTATCGAAACCAGGACATATTGTAAGCTGTGAATGCAAAGTTTGATTTGTAAAGACTTGTTCTTGTATCTTGCAAAGTTTGAAGTCGATAGCATGCCGGAAAGTACCTACATTTTGTTTCCGTTATCTCCGTAAGAAATGCATTGAGAGGTGCAAATAGCCCTCTGGGATCGAACCAAGGACAATCAGCGAACATGTAAAACTTGATTATGAAATATATTCATGATATCTATCCACGTGCCGAGTTTCAAGTATCCATGCCATCGGGAAGGGGTCCAAAAAAAATCTTAAAAATCGCCACAATGCATTTTAAACGGCCGATTTTTGCCTCGACCTAGCATCGAACCCAGGTTATTTTCCGTAAAACTCATTTATATTTTCGATAGATCATGACCATATATATAGGATCCTTGAGTTTTGATTCTCTACCTATCCGGTAAGTATTTTTTTTTTTAATTCCCGAAAATCGAAGCAATGCATTTAAACAGGAAAAATCTGGACTTGGGGCCCTCTGGAATCGAACCCATGACACTGAGGTTCAAAATTGTGGTTTAGCCTGTGAGTTTGTATCCTCTCTATATACATATATGGTATATGAATGAATCCGGTGAAGCATCTATATATAGTAGATATGTATACATGAATGAATCCGAAGAAGCGTCTATATATAGTAGATAGTTTATGATAGGTTGTTGTGTAAAAAGGAGGCTGGATAGATAATTAAGTTCAATTCTCCCGAGTTTGAAATTGTAAAATAATTTCCTCAGATTATAAAGGATAACTATCAATTGCGAGGACATCAATCGGTGGGGCAATTGATTATTTACCACGCAAATTCTCCTAGGAAAGAGAAATAAATCGAACTTTTACAAAAATAGTCTGCTTCCATCCCTCATTGTAAATGACGTAGCCCTACCAAGAATTTGTTTAGTAATAAATAGGACGTTCTCGCATCCGGAGCAATTTAACTCGGTAGTTGAATTCTGGAGCGTTTTATTCGAGTAATTTCTTCTTCTCATCTAGATTACGAAAAATCTGAAGCGTAGGTGTTTTAATGAAATTCAATCTCGTTCTTCACTACCAAACATGTCTTAGATTCTCTTTCGTCTTTTCTTTTGCAAGTGGAATGCATTTCCGTAACTTGAATTTCGCTCTATTCTGACAGCGACGCTCTTCGTTTGCCCACTTGGGATTTAAATGTGCTTCCTCTCAAAAGACAAATCTTCCTCCTTTTTTATCAATCTTGGGCTCCCTCCTCTATCCCTAACATATCCCACCATTCCATTGAGGAGAAAAACCTTCTTTTGTTCACTGTAGTAGAGAACCGTCTATTCCTGGAATGACGAAACGAACGACAAACTTATTCCTATAAATTGGATCTGTGCTGGCTGGTGATTGCAAAACCCATAGCGTACTATCAGTGTTTAATTGATCGCAAGAAATTAAGGAGTAAAAAGGAACCTCCGTCCATTCTGTAGCGCGTCACTAGCGATGCCAGAATTCTTGATTTTGCTCGGATTTTCCCTACTTAAGTGTTTACCTTGTAAAGAAGGAAAATTTGGAGCACGGCTGTTAATGAATTACAGGTTTAAAATTCTCTGAATTCTGGTAAACGAGGTGAGGAACGCAGACAAAGACAGCTATTGGTGATTTTAAACCTCTAATAGTAAGTGTTTATACCTTCATAGGACAAATAGAATTATCAATTATGCTGTTTCCACGCAGAAAATATTCTAAAGTAAACATAATGGATTTAGGGGAATATCTAGAGATTTTTTATATGGTTATATGAATTATTTATTATTTCAAAAACCATCTCATAATTACAAATTTCTATCATAAAAAAGGTTTCGTCGTCGTCCACATGGGAGCGTGTTCGAATTTCGAAAATTAAGAATTTTTACTCATCGTCGGCCTAAAAAGTCGATATTATCATTTAGAAAACAAGATACTCTCATTGAAAATTTAAAACGCACACCAATGGACATAAGGAAACAGGATGGCGACCACTACAGAATACAAAAATGCTGATTAATGTAGCTGGTGAAAACTGTTAATTATGCAGCTTGAAGAGTACTTTGAAACTTAATTGTACTAGAAATAATGTACGAAAGATTTGTACTTATATCACAATTTAATTTTTACAAAAAACAATCACACGACCGATTTCGACGATTAATCATCATCTTCTGGTCGTCGAAACCGATCGTGTGGTTGTTTTTTGTATAAAATGAATTGTGGTAAAAGTACAAGTCTTTCGTGGATTATTTCCATTATGGATTACCACAACACCTCGCTTGATTCAGTAAAGTTAATTGTGCATACTATAATTAAATGGTTATAGAATCAATTTTATTAGAATTCGAGTGAACTGATTGATAGATGGAAACATTTTTAAGAGATAGAATATTGTTCTTAGATTAGAGAAATGTCATAAAAATAGAAAGGATTCCTACATCAAAAGTTTTCTCCATCAATGGAAAAAGGAAAAACTCACTCAGTAAAATTCCTTGAGTTTTTCCTTTTTCCATTGATATGGAATTCCACCAAGTAACGGCTTCTACTATTGATTATAAGTTTTCTCCATGTTAGTGATTCCAATCATCTTGTGGTTTGTGTAATTTCGACCCTTTTCATGATTTAAATAATATTTATAATAACTTAAGCAACGAATATCCTCAAATTCAGTGGTCCGAATGCCCTTGGAGAGAAATCAGAGACCAATAGCGACGCATCTGCTTCGCCTTTGAGCACCAAATGCAATTTTGTCCGTGTTTGACGTCTTAGCTCTTCGATGAATTTATGCACCTACGCTAATGGCAGTTGTTATTGTCCTCATCGCTTTAACGTCGAACTGGGTCACCGATATTCAGGCTTCCACGCCGCGAGCAATTATGTCTCTGCACGTTATTTGGTTCATCAAATTAGTCCCTTAAGCACCTTGGGGAGAATTCCTATTGTAATAGTTAATTTTCTCTTGGTAGTTTTATCAGCCACAATCCTGAATGACGTGACATTATTCTAGCATTAGAGAAAATAGTAAAGGAAGGCTTGAATGTGAATACAATCCTTTGAATGTGTTACAATCCTGAAAATTTCGAGGAAAACGAAATAACGAAAGACATTTGGTTAACTGTAAGAATTGGTTAAAATTACAAGGTTCGGTTAAAATTCTTGTTGAAACGGAATTCATTGAATGTTCCTTTATTTTACTATATTATTATTTATGCTCTGTTGGAAGAACTTGACATAGGAGCAAAATATTGTGTTCTAGGAACGAAAAATCTGATATATTACACGATATATTTTAAATATAATATACTTTCATTAGAGCAAATTTTCAATGAGTTAATATTGTCTGAAATGTGTAATATATTTCTTATAGCAAAAATTGACACAATAGATCTGTGATTATCTTTTGTCAAGCTCTAAAAATTGACTTGCTTTGATATAAAATTTGATGAGATGTTAAAGATAATATCTGTGTGAATTAAATCAACCTGTTAAGCTTTAACTTTGTGGAACTCTATCCTATTAAATGGGTTGGAATAACTAAGCAAAATTCTACTGTTTAAAATTTTTTACTATCGCGACCGTTTTCGGACATAATTCCATTATCAAGCATAGAGTTATTCATATATTCATAATTAATGAATAACTCTGTGCCAGATAATGGACTAACGTCCGAAACCGGTCGCAATAATAAAAACTTTTAAACGGTGGAATTTCGCTAAGTTATTCCCACCCATTTACTCCATGTGAATTGATGAAATTACTAAATAAGGTAAACATACGCAGTGTTTCAAGCACGAATTAGGATAGATGGAGAAGAGGTTGGCTTTGTTGCATTGACTGATATTCTTCTCTCTCACCGTTCTGCGTTATGGTCACATAGTTAGCGCTGCGTTAGTCAACTATTAAAAAAGACAGGAAAATACGTATTTATTATTATTATTATTGATCAAATACATTTTATAATTTATTTTACCGCTAACATTTACTTATAGAATCAAACCTTAAATATTATCTTCCCCGTGTGGATGGAATACTCCCTATTCACATAACTGTCCCCAGCTTGACCCCAAGAAAAGCAAAGCGTTTCTTTAGTAAATACAAGTTTCTGTTAATTTCTTGTAAGCTATGAATTATAGAATAGTTTTGGTAGCTCATACATGTTAGCTTACGATAAATCAATAGCTTTAGTTACACAATAGTCTACTAAAGATTCAAACTGACTACATCAATACTCAACGGATGGCATTGGCGGGAAATAGTTAGTTTCTAAAGCACACATATGCGTTGCCTCTAATATTATATTATGAACATAACATTTGTGCATTTCTTGTTAGATTTGTGGCTTCGTAATTGCTGAAAAATACTGACCTACTAAAGCTTTATACTTTCTCATTTAATTCTCTACGCTATGTCATTAGTGGGAAATGGTTTGCTTATTCGAAGATGCAAATTGGAATTTAATTTGTGAGGAGCCCGAGGTCTAAATAGGAGTGTAAAATGCCGCACCCTTGGGTTCCTAACTACTTTTCCAGTTATTTTTGGAAAATTTACTTTTCTTCTCTTAAGAATGCATTTCAAAATGAAGAAGATTCTTCTTCTCTTCTTTAAGATTAGAAACGGAACTCTTGTTTAAGGGAACGACAAGACGAAGAAGAAGGGCGCTGACCGTAAATTTGGAATGAAAAATTCCTCCCTTACAAATTCACATGGAGCAATGATTTAGCTAAAAGATTTGAAGTTGCCGAGAGGCTGTCTGTTTCACGAATAGTATCCGAAGAAAGATGGTACGTTCTTTTTTTTGATTCGGAGGAAAATGAATTAAAGTACTTCACTTGCGTACTTGAAATGGCAATGTGCATATCAATTATCAGATTTAATACGAAATATCAATTCAAACAGGCTCCCGGATAGTCATGTGGACAGCGCGTTTGCCTTTGGTGAAAGCAGTCCCAGGTTCGATTCCCGGTGGGAGCCAATGTGCGAAATGACCTAAGCTGTCGAAGCACTTTTCACAATACTACTACCATCAATTCAAACATCGATTCCATTCTAGCTATAGTGTGATCAATTCCAAAATTAAGATTTTTCCCTATAGAATACATTGCGAGGATTTTCGGAATTATTTTAAGTATTCCAAGAAGGATAGAGAAATGAATTTTGAGGACCATTTAGTAGCATAAATGGCAATATTATCTCCAATATAGTAGCGGGTCTGACGTCATATCGACTCAAAATTTTTCCATAAGAAATATATTTCAGTGGATTTGAAAATTTCTTTTGGAACACTTTATCGTGTGATAAATGATTGTTGCATGACGTACCAGTAGAGGATGTAGTGTAAATATGGACAAGCCTTTGAAATTGTCAAAAAATATGCTGGGTTAGACTCCAGGTCTAAATCCATTCTAAATTCTGTGAAAATAGAATTGGGTGAATTTAGAGGAATGGAGAGTCCACGACTCGTGGCCGGTGAATTGGTCTGGGGGGAATTCGTACGCGGGAAATTCGTACACGGGGAATTGATCCCCCGCGCTGATGTTGTACTACTGTAATTTAGTCGTATGTTAATCTACACGACCTGATTATTGGTTAATGTTATAAATAAATTGAATACTACATTTGTTGTGGTAATTTTGATCCTTTTTATATAAAAATACGATAAACAAAGGCATAAATATTGTTTAAATTTCATTTCAAGTCTGAGAGAATGAATGAGTGGTTTACTCCACGATTGTGTTGTTGCGTAAAGATAAACAGTACTTTATAATTCATGAGTTGGGTAGGGCTTGCGTTTGAGTTGGTTTTGCGTTTGGGTTGGGTTGAATACGTTGGACATAGTGAATCCTCTTGGAGCCATGGAGGATTAGATGGTGAAATCTAAGAAGTACATACTGTCAATATTCTGTTCATATATTAGTTAGGGGATTAGAAACAAGTATCGTAGTTTTAAACTCGCGATGATGTTGGATTAAAGCAGGGGTTCCCAACCTTTTTTTACTCTAGAGCACATTCTAAAATATCGGTAGGGTGATGGGCACCACCTATTTTTAATCGACAAACTCTTCCCATAACTTCTCATTCCCTTAATTAATTTTTTATATTCATAATTTATTAATAAATAATAAACAAAAATGTTTCAAAATAGTAAAATTATTATTCAAATTACACACACTCAGAGAAATGTATTTACAAAACGTTAACAAAGTAAACAAAAAACACAAATACAAAGAAAGCATTTTATAAAAAAATATAATATCGATATGTCAATGTGATATTTGGCATTGCATATCATTGGCCAGTGCCTCATAATTAGGAGAGTATGACGATAATCCTGTTAGCAAACAATCATAAAGTTGCTCATTGGCGATTCGAGATCTATATCTTGATTTTATTAAGTTCATGTTTGAAAATAATGATTCGCATAAATATGTCGAACCAAAAAATGATTGAATTTTATATGCCGCTTTTTTCAAA
This sequence comes from Sympetrum striolatum, assembly GCA_947579665.1. Taxonomy (NCBI): domain Eukaryota; kingdom Metazoa; phylum Arthropoda; class Insecta; order Odonata; family Libellulidae; genus Sympetrum; species Sympetrum striolatum. Next base: position 85,691,187 of record OX388350.1, read on the forward strand.
AATGGGAACTTTTCTCTGTCCACTGCATTCAAAAAGTCCTCTGATATCAAGAATTTTAGCAAAATATCATTCTTAAGGTCCAAAATTTCTAACTCTAGTTCTTCTGTCTTACCTTGAACAAAATCTGCAATACATGCGGCCATTTCCATTACATTTATTTGGCAAGTAAAAGGATAGATACAGAAGGAAACAATTGGATTGATATGTGTAAACTGCAAAAATCTCTCTTCAAACTGTTTTTTAAACACTTGAAGATGCTTAATAAATAATGATCCGTTTAATTCATTGTTACCTAGCATTTTCTTCATATGTGGAAAATGCACGAGAGTATTGATCTGCAGATGTGATATCAACAAATCCAATTTCGCTTTAAATGACTTTACTGAGCTTATCATTTCAGATGTTTTTGTCTTTCCCCTGCAACTCCAAATTTAAAGAATTCAATTTTTCCATGATGTCTGCGAGAAATCCCAAATCAATCAGCCAGCAAGATTCAGCTAGTTCATCATAATTTTCATTTTTATCGTTTAAAAAAGTTTTTATTTCTTTAATCAAACTCACAAATCTCGTAATAACCTTCCCTTTACTGAGCCAACGTACTTCAGCATGCACAATAAGATCATGTTCTTTATCTTTAGTACCTTCTAACAGGGCCTTGAAAAGACGGTGTTGCAAAGGAGCTGCTCGAATAGAATTGATTATTTTTGTAACTATTTTCATAAAGTGTTCAAATGGCAATATTTTACAACACAGAGCTTCCTGGTGAATAATACAGTGGTAGGACGTAAAGTTTGAAAATGATTCATCCTTCTTGCAGAGGGCAATAAATCCTTGTTTTTACCTACTATTGCTGGTGGTTATCGCAGACAGCTTCTGCAAAGGCATATTTATTGACTTGGCGTATGTTCTGAATGTATTATAAATATCCTCACCCCTTGTCTGTCCTTTCATAGGTAATATTTGCAACATGTCGTCTTTTACTGTGAAGTTACTAAATACCATTCTCACCATAACTTATAACTGTGCGGTGTCTGATATATCTGTCGACTCGTCAAATTGTAATGAGAACCAGTCACATATTTCCAAGTCAGTCTTTAACTGAGTTTGTATGTCTATTGAAATTGCGTGTATTCTTCTTGTGACGGTGTTATTTGAAAACTGTACCTCTTGTATTGCTGAGACAATCTCACGTTTGTTAGGAAATCCATCAAACAACTAATCGGCACCAATCAAAAATAGTTCTTTAAACAACTCACAATCAATGAAAGGTTTCTTCTTTTTTACGAGCATGTGAGAAATTTTGAAAGAAGCAATGGTGGCCTTTTTAGAATTTTCCACATGTCTAGTGAAAACAGTCTGTTGTGCAGTTAGACTTGGTTCTTTCTTACTTCAGATTTAAGAGGATAATTCACATAAAAAGTGGCGTGAATTGTCTGAAAGAGACGTTCAAAATTATGTTTTTTCGGCACTGTAATACTACTACATACCACACAACAAACAAACGCATTTATTTTTCAAATTAACGAAACAATATGATTCCTCCCAGTCAGTGTTAAAATTATAGGTTCGTTGTCTTTTACTCGGTTCACTCATTTTCGGTCTAAAAAAATAAAAAATAAATAGTAATTGAACTACAATATAATATCAATGTTATAGCGCACGTCTGTTCTACGTTATATGCATAAATTATATTATATTATAACAAGGACTATAACTATCCCCACAATCGTAATAGATTACCGCTTATTAATATAATAAATTACGCACCTCGCTTTTAGCCCGTTAAAAATTTTCAGAAGGAATATCAAAACTCCTAATCCGTGTTTCGTCAGACGAAGATGTCTCCTAGCTACTGTCGCGACCCGATCAGGCAGCAAACACAATAACAACAATGCGGTTCCAGGCTGGCGTGAGGAGTGCAGTCTGACTCGTCCATAGACAAGTTGCGACAAGTACTGTCAGCAAAGGAACCACTCATATATACAATATCGCAAACATATGAACGTATTTAATAAACCTAGGCACTCAAAAAAATTCAAACTCTAACAAATAAATAAAAACAATTCACATTTTTAATAAATGTTAATGAATAAATCCTGTCTCGGTCGAATAGTGGCGGGCACATAAGAATCGTTCCGCGGGCGCCATGGTGCTCGCGGGCACGGGGTTGGGAACCCCTGGATTAAAGCATGAATAACTTTTAAATTCACTGCCAGTGTACTTTCAAAATTTATTTTCATGTTGAGTAATAGATTTTATTGTCTAGTTTAACAAGTACGCATTCTTGTATACTCATACTGAGTTCTCAGTTGTACGAATTTATTTTCTTGTATGAAAAATGGGTCTCATTGTTTTATATATATGTTGGTGTGAAAAATTCTTAATTGTGGTGGTGTGGAAAATTCAAATTTTCTGTCATAGACAAGCGCTATTTTCATGTATCTTGTGCTTCAAAAAATAATTACCTGTAAGTTTAAATGTAAATATTAGGTCAGAATTTTTTGCAGGTTTCTTACTCCCTCCCTCTTGCGGGTGAATCTCTGCACTATAACTTTTTCCAAAATGTTTCGATTTGGATATTTTTAATTCACACACTAAGTTACTTCTTTGATTTCTTCTCTATGAACTCGGTTTCCTCTATCCAAGACAATTAAAAAGGATGTGATATAAAAAGAGACGATAAATTCTCAAGCTTAGCTTCGATAAAATCGGATTATCTCATCATACAAATACAGAGAATTTGTCTTAATTACACCTCTGAAGATATCGTGGATTCTAGCAGTGGCCTTCGCTTATCCTTTGTTTTCTCCTCTGTCCAACGGATTAGTCGATTCTCTATTCTCAATTCCCACATTTGGAGAGAGCTAATCTCTATGTCCACGTTGCTTTGCAGACTAGTTAGTTGGCGTGTTAAATACAAAGTAAATTTTATGTACGATTTGAATCTAAAAATTTCCAAAATTAACAAATAATTTATCGGTCGACTATGAAGTTTAGTAGTCTCGAAAAGAGAAAGTTACGAAATATTTGTTTATTGAACAATTTATATTCATTTTTTATTGACTAAATTTATATTTTCCCATAATAAGCCTAAATGACTTCGTGTAAATTTTATCTCATTTTATTGATCGATACGATTTCACCTTAGTTTCCTTCAGATGGATTTCTAATGGTGTTTGTGAGGTTGTGGAAACGAGCGTTGATTCCGGGATAAACGTGGAAGTTAAAGCCTTGGAAATTGGAGAAGTTACGTAGTGGATTGCATCGCTATTACTGGGAGCACTGACCGAAGAGTGATGGGAGAAAAATACGTCGAATTCCAGGATAAAAGACCAGGAAATTGCAGATGTCGAGTCGGCGGGGGCGAAATCCAACACAGTGTGTGTCGGTCGTCCGACACACAGGTCTGTTTGCTAAAAAAAGTAAGCCCCAGGGATTGCTTAGAGCCGTAAGAGGAGGTTCAATGCTTTCTATAATGTGTGGTTGGGCAGTGGACGATTAGTTTTCTTGCTGGTGATGGCTACATATAAATCATCGATTTTATTTGTGGGTCCATAATATGACCATTAAATAATATATATATATGGTTGGTCTGAGAAGTTTCCGACATTTTGTAATTTCTCGACATGTTTTCTGAAGATATCTGAAAATATTTCTGAAGATTTCTGAAAAATCTGGGGTCGGAAACTTTTCAGACCACGATTTTTTTTCGTAAGAATATATTTGAAATGCATTTTATTTTAAGGTTTCATTTTAAACTTCCGTTGAGTTCATCAAATCATACTGACAAATTGAATATTTGTCTAATATACCTGAAATATTGATAGGATGGCTCTGAATTTGACACCATTTAAGACCGATTGCCGCCATCATTAATTACCGAGACTTTAGGAGAGTGGAATGAGGCTCTCTTGCCCCCTTGCATTCCTCCTTTAGCTGGAAAGGCATTGGCGGAACGATCTCTCACCTAAGTCCAGCACAATGCGAGTAAGAATTTTTGTAAATTTTAATAAAGAGAGGGTTAAAGTTATCAGATTCACTCAGACCTCAATATATTCCTATCGTCACATACATGAACAAGGAAAAAGTATATTAAAAACAAAATTTTCTACATTCTGCACCGAAAAACTAAATTAAAATATCCCATTCATCAAGGTATGGAAGCAGGAGGGGAATATCTCATTAATACATACTTATACTTTTCATTCATTTCTACTTAATTTTAGTGGTGTATGTTTTTCTTAATATAGTAATATTTTAGAACCTCACTCTTGTACTAAACTATCTCGTTTATTGAGCCTTTTATTGGTCAAGGGATTATCTTTTGGAATAAATTTAATTAAACTCTTTCGTAGTGAAGTCCACCTTGATGGCATCTTAGTTTGGCAATATTGCACTTCCCCTTGTGGTCGAGACCCATTTACTCTGTTTGAAGACCCTAATTAACCTGTTGAATGAGTAAACGAAAGATACAACCTTTCTCATCTTTCCTAGAACTTCGTTCAATGAATTCGTTCATCGTTAAGTTCTTTCGTTCAATGAGTTTGAGGACGTAGCTATCACATTTAAAAGTTCAAGTTCTACTAAATAACATAGTTATGTGGCTAATGCAACACGAGGTTAAATATGTATCTTTATTCCATCTGTAAAGAAATCATAAAATTAGTCATTGCTCTCAAGTTAAGAAAGACATCTTGTAGTAAAAGAATTAAAAAAATCAGAAATAATTTCAAATCTGTCAGAGTTAGCGATGCTGTTGAAATTATATAACGGTAAAGTCGGAAAGCAAGATGGATGTAGAGTAATGGATTTAATTCTATGCGCAACGCATTCCGAAAACAATTACCGTAATTTTTCATATATGGTACGCATTTTTTTCCAATAAAATTCGCCAAAAAAGTAGTAATAACTCAATATATATATATATATATATATATATATATATATATATATATATATATATATATATATATATATATATATATATATATATATATATGTATATATACATGTATTCTGATTTCACGTTTATTCTGAAAAGAACAATGCTGCAAATTAATAAAATTATTAAATATTAAAACAAAAATTCAGAGGGAAAGAACCTGTTACTGATAAATCGTCACATTGAGAAATGATTGGGGTACGTAAGAAAGGGGGAAAGCCATCCATTAGCAGCATTCCATGATTGCGCGGTGATCAGACGGGTGCTGAACGGTCCGGTAGATGACCATACGCGAATAATAGCGTAGAATTCCATTCTTTAAAAGCCAAATGCGTATTATACATGGTGATCAGAAAATTCTGATATTGCGCTCGTAATAACGTGGGTGCGTCTTATAGTGGGTGCGTATTATAATTGGAAAATTACGTTAACTCTAAGGTAATAATGTTAATGTTAGACTTGACTTTCAAATAACATGGCAACTATTGACCTACACCATGCCCCACATACTACGTGCACAAATAGCGTATTTTCCCAATATGTTTGGAGCAAGTTTGACCGACCGCATTTCAACTCTCCACGGCCCATCTTCAGATTGTTGCGTTCATCGATTTATCGTGGCAGTTCTGGACGCATTGGAAGTTCCCTTGCGGGAGTTTCTGAATCCAAAACCTTAAAGTAGTTCGTAAGAGATATTTAGAAGGAGACTGTAATTCAAAATCTACAACCTTAAATTTTAAGTTTGAATTATCTAAGAGTAGCAATACAACTACGACCTGTTTTGCATCATCAAATATCCGTTAGGAAATTTTGGATGAATGCATGCGTGATCTAGAACGCGCATTGAGGATCTGAGGAAGAAACCATCCCCTGTTCCTTACCCATACTATGTTTAAATACATTTTGGAATATTTTCAATTAATCTTAGCTAATTGGCTATTAACAAAACAAATGTTCTTGTAAATCGCTCTACAGGAGAAACCGCAGTTTCAATTCGTTTCAATACTTTTCAATATGCGTTTAGTATATTGTGCTACATCGAATAAAAAGAACGCCGTTAAGGACAGGAGTTGTTCATTTGAAAAATAAAGAACTTCCTATTAATGCGTTTTTCACATTTTTCTTTCATCAAGATTCCCGAAAATTCAAATCCGAGACCCTCACAACCCAAATAAAAATCTCTATTCAATTTAACGTCTTTAGTTAATTTGCACGAGATCGTATGACTATTATTTCTATGTTTCCTTTCCAAGGAAAACCACGGAGAAGAAATTTGCATGCATTTACTTCGACCTCAAGATACTATCATAATAGTAATTAATTTAATCCTAAAATATTATACTCTCATCTTTTCAACAAGAACAGTCATTTTCTATATTGAGTTCCTCAACGTACCTTTTGTAAGCTTTATCGACAGATGATAAATAAATATATATATATAGTCTGTGATAATGATAATAGATTATTTAATTGGTTTGTATTTTACTCTTAATTTACGGTCAACTACCGTCTAAATTATTCAAACTTCTATAAATTCATCAGTTTTATATAATGACTAGCTGAAGCGCCCGTTGATTCTCAACGGGGAATATGGAAGTAGATTAAATTCAAGTTGCCGGTCGTGCAATGCGTAAATTCCCTTTAGAATACAGTCTAAAATCCCAAGCTATTCTTACTGTACAGGAAAATTTATTAGCTTGGCTCAATAATGGCATTGATCGTGAGGAGGATTGGCTGTTTACAACTTCAACAATTTATGATAATTCACGCACATTTTATCAAAAATCTCAAAATTTCGATGCGGAAACAATATTCCACAATATAAATTAGAATATTCATTTAATTACCGTTATTTTGCTTCTTGTTTCGACTCCGAACGACTATTTTTCTATTTTAATTCTTCAAAAGAAATATAGCCTGCTACCGATTAAAGTGAAGATTAGATTTATTCTTTATTGAATCCCATCTGAGCGATCTTGGTTCGAACCTAGCAAAATTATCGAATAAAATTGAGACAGTACGTCCTTCCTGGTCCCAGAAAACACGTACGAAAAATTTGACGCGAATCTGGCAAACGGTTTGTACTAAAATCGAAGACACACAATCTCCTGACTGTAATTACGTTCCTGCAATTGCTGGTTAACTTCTTACAGAAAATTTCTCGTTATCCATGTAATATATCGTACTCTTCAATCATCAGCTTTATGGGCCAAAGTCCACGAGTATTTTTACGGGATAAAGCATGAGCTCGGATTCAACAATGGGATCGGTCGTCAGGGGGATGAGTTGTTTACAGCCTCGAATTTTCACGAAAGTTTTGTATATTTTACCAATATTCTCGCAAATTCTAATTGAAAGAAAGATTCCACGACTAAAATAAGAATCTTTATTCAATTTTCTTTCTTTCGGTGTTTGTCTCGACTCTGTACGACTATTTCTTCTAATTTAATTCTTCAGGAGAAATAAAGCCTGCAACCGATAAAAGTGAAGCTTACGTGTATTCCTTATGAAAATTTATCTGAGCGATCTTGGTTCGAATCCGGCAAAATTCTTGAATAAAAATGCGACAGTACTTCCTTCCTGATGTCAGAGGACACGTATGCAAAGTTTGAGACAAATCGGGCAAACGGTGTGGACTCCAATCCAAGACAAACAAACAAACCCACAAACACACAAACCCACAAACACACAAACCCACAAACACACAAACCCACAGAATTTCTGCTTTATATATATAGATTGCTGTGTAGTCGTATTTCTGTAGCAAAGGTCGAATTAATCGTAAAGCGAATTACGGATGTTCTTAGGCGACTTCTAATCCCATATATAATGTGGGTGACTCTTCAGTTACTCTTCCTTTTTTGTTGGGAGACCTTCAGAGGCGAGGGAATGGGAAGGAAAAACGGGGATCGAGAAATACCAGAAGCCTCCTCCTCTGAGAGCGTGACTTAGGGGAGGAATGAGTTCCAAGTGTTCTTGGTTCTGCCCTCTTGTGGTGTTGTTTTGGGTTGTTTTGTTCATGACAGTCCATGTCGGTCGTCCGAGGTGTGTGGAAAGAGAGAAATGGGAAAACTCATTGGTGAGCGGAACGTAATCTATTACTTCATATGACTTTTACTTTTAACTAATTAGGAGAAGGGTATGGACTTGAATGTCTTTCTCGTTATCTCTTGAGCTCTTTTTCGGTTCCACGTACGATTTTTTCCTTTCCGTGGCACCAACTCTCGATCAAAATAGTTCCAGGAAAGACCATTTAATACATTTCGTGAGGAATGCCCCTCTTTAATAGTTTTGTGTATCTTCAAGTCGCAGTTAAGGTATGTCGTTAATGACCATACCTTAGTATTTTCATTGACTACCGACACCCATTCGACCCTCATGCATTACGTATCCCCACTCACGTCAGGATCCAATCTAAGGGTTCGAAGTTCCCTTTTAATTCATATGACCCGCTTCCCCTGAGTGACCACATCAACCTTATGTACTCAAGCAAAATTAAATACGTTGTGTGTGTATTTTATTTGTGGTGCGTCGACATCTGAGGTCATTTAGCACCATTTGCTAGTTTAATTTACTAGCTCAGGCCTCTAAAATCTATAGCACGTAAACTAAGAAAAAATATGAGAACTAAACTTTAGGCTCGATTGCATTTCGTATTGAACACGTTCTTCTCATACTCATGGTATGATTGTCATGTTTTCTTTCAGATAAATGTTTTTTTGACATACTATAAATATAATCTAGAAAGCATCAATACTTTATGTTGGCGAGAATTGGTTGTTGTTTGGAGTCATAAGGGTAATTTTTTAAAAATAGATCGAAGAAAGAAAATTATTGATAGGCCAATAGACGCTTTGAATACTCAGTGATTTTTCATGTGATTAAATTTATCAATAAAATACTATTTCACAAATGATGGAATGAAGTTTTAACGTAGCACAGAAAAGCGTGCAATTTAACCCAAGTTTATACAAGAAGTTAAGAATAGTGACTACTTGGCTGGGACTCGAATCCAGGTCTCCTACTTTCCGAGCAGGTGTTCTTACCAAATAATCTACCGAGCCACGTCCTTTCCACTTCTCTAAATCGGTTCTTTTATGTTCGAGGTGATGGTGCTCCACGTAGTGGCAACAACCACCACCAGAGGTCCTCCCTGAGGCAACCGAAACACAAAGCGATATTAAAGGAAATCTAGGAAATATGAATATGGAATGAAGTTTTAACATATCACAGAAAAGCGTGCAATTTAACCCAAGGTTATACACGAAGTGAAATATATATAATCAGTAAGTTAGGTGGTCCACAGTTAAGCAATTGGCTCATCAAAAGCTCGCCTCATAAGAAATATATACATACATGCACGCATCCTTTTTAGGAGCGAATTTCTATTGAACCGAATTATACTTTAACTAAAGAAAAGAGGATATCACCGAATCCACAGCTATAGTAGGATTCGAAATGAATTAACTTTGAGATTCTCGTGACCTGGAAATGGACATTCTGCAAAAATAAGAATACAAGTATACGGTGAGTGAACATGCTTCACGAAAGAGCGAAATTGCTTTCAGAACACACCCACGGAGATTCTTTGAATAAGGCTAAACCCGTGAAGAAAATGCGTTCTTTTGCTGGCCTTGTGGTTGGCCCATATCTCTTACTGAATGAAAGACATTCTTCTTCGATGCACATTTCTAGGCGCTGAGTGAATTCCTTTCCTCTTATTATTCTCGAAAGATAGAAATGCCATTTACATGATGAGAAATTCCCATCCAGTTGAGAACATTTCCTAAAAAATTTCATAGAGGTCTTATATATCTTCTCACAAAATTTTTCTCACCGCGAGCAGTGGCAAATCCCCGCAATTAGCAAATTGCTTCTGGCAGTTCTTGTCTCTGAATAGCACAAATTAAAATGTTGCATGAGACAAAGTTTGCTTTGCAAAACATGGTTTATTTTTTATGAAGCATCAGGGTAAACGCAACGGCTAATCGTGCACATTTTACGTGTAATCTAAATAGAGTAGAAGAGCGCATAATGACCCCGCTGACCGTAGGATAAACTTGGTATTGATATCAAGTAAATTTAGATGTATGTAAAATCGCCTCGACTCAACAAGTGATCGTAGATTCACTTGACTAGGATATCGGGAGGTGAAGGAAATTATTTGACAGAGCTCATAGTTGATCACGTGATTCAAAACGCACAGCTGATAAGATACTCAGAAATTCAAGTGCATAAGAGCTGATGCTAAATATTTGAGTCACCAGGTCTCATGGACCATACGCGTTTTGATATTTCTTAATAATCATTATTCAAGGTCATCATTTGGAATTTCGTCGTGTGCATCCTGATTCTGAGGGAGGGGAATTAAAGCCAGCAAACTATCCACACATATTTATGGTACTTTTTCAAACACTCCTACTCAAAAGCTTCCTAATGATAGTGCCTCTAAAACCCCGTAACTTCACGGTCAGCCACGAAATATGCTAGACTACAAGATCTCTAAAACACATTTTCGAACTTTTTCTCGAATCCATTTTGGACCAACAAAATCTGGTCATTTTTTGGGGTGAAGTTAACACTTTAGTGTTCCTCGGTGATAAATAAACATGATGACAGTTTAAAAAATATATTTTCGCCTTCAGCTATGAGCGCATCTCGAGGAAATTGATAAACTGCGTATTTTATGCCGTACGCGACGCTCTCTTTGCGAAGAATCCCAAGAGGAATCTGGGGAGAGAACGATAAACGAGAGATAAAGGGGAGTTCCTTCAAAGAGTCTCTGAAGGGACTTCCAAAACCGTGAATTATCTTCTCTTCCGTAAAATCGGAAAACGTAGTTTAAGCAGTAAAAAAGCCATCAGAGAATTAAAATACCTCAGATACCTCATCCGTTTGCACAATCTGCAGTTTGGACGAATAGAAAAAGTAATAGAGGCGAAACGAGAAGTACAGTTGTATTCCATAAGATCCATATCCGAGGAGATAGAGATCCAACTCATCTTCCAGGGGAATTTCCATTGTCAGTTGCTGTGGACTTCTTGAGGAATAAAGCGACCCCAGTCTAGAGAGAGTTCTTTTCCTTTGGGTGAATCATTTGAGTAAAGAAAAAAAAACAGAAAGGAAGAAGAAGAATGTGGATTAAAGAATCGAGAGCTAGGAATAAGTATAGTCCTTGAACTGATTATAAAAGTTAAAGTAGGCGTAAGCGATTCATGCATTTTACTATGTCTGCAAAATTAGAATTGAAAAATATTCTATTCATCAATATATGGTATTAATTATGGTATTAATATATAGCCTCTATGGATGATAAATATTATGTATTTGATAAATTCTACTCCTTAATTTTATGCCATTTTCATTTCTTGCTTCGATACCGATGGAGAATACTTATAATTAAGCATAATGTTATAGGACATTTTTAATCATTTCTTATTTCATTTCCTTTAAAATTGATAACCAGATGCTTTCATAATATGGGATTCTTTTATCTCAAGACACGGTCTAGTCTACAAAATCCCCAATAAAAACTATCCTCTTCATTTTGCTCTTCATCACTATTAAAGTGTCATAACGTGTAGTAATTCCCCATCCCATTTAATCCAACCTCCGCTATTTTTACAGCTCATTATATCCTGACGTAGCTTAACGATGGCCGTACCAAACCAATATCTTCAAAGAGAACGGGAAGAAAGGTGCTTCTGCCTGTCGTTGTTTCTCGAAGAGAGGGACATAAATTTTCTTATCCGAGGCTCTCACGAGAGTCTGCAGTGCTCAATTTTTCTTTTATTACGTGACCACTTTACAGGTGCTTGTAATATCCCATTGTTTTATCTTTAACTCATATATATGACACGTTTTTTCGTGTAACATTTACATTAGAGGATGCCTCGTTAAAAGTATAGAATTAAACCCAATCTATGCCCACAGTTTATTGAAAAAATGCTTATGCCGACCGGTTTCGAGGTGGCTTGAACATTGGAATTCTTCAAATGCGTCGCCATAAGTGTTTCTTTAACTAAACTTTGGACATAGTCATATTGTATTAAATTCTTCTAATTATGTGAATTATTTCGTTAAAAAATCTTGCTTTTAAAGTAATACCTTTGATAGAACTACAGTAGAAATATATACCAAAATAGTTGGGGAAATTGTTGAAGACTTTTAAAATACGATGTAGTAAGCATTCATATGATAGATTTTTAGATTTAGATATGTACCCCGCGAGCCTCCAGGGGCGTATAGCAGGGGGTGTAATGCACCACCATAATTCAATCTGCTCTATAAGCATATCTGCTCTATAAGCATATCTGCTCTATAAGCATATCTGCTCTATAAGCATATCTCTATATCATATAAGCCTGGGGGGAAAAACGACCAAAAGTAATTATCTGTCCTTGCGATCACTTCTCTATAACGCTCCGTCGATGCCTCTCGGAGATCGCGTTCGCTCCTTTCTGACCCTAATATTTCACTTACTTCGTCTATAAATTCCGAACGAATGAACTTTTCGAAAAGTTTCCGACGATATTCAGATCTTCTCATCTGTAGTGAATTCCAACCGAGGGACTCTATCATTGCCATAACGCTGTTATCAAACCTGAAATCCCCGCAGACGGATTGGGCTGCTCTACGCTGGACCATCTCTATATCAATATCTAATAAATAAAACATAAATAGACGTTTCATTTGAGCAAGAGAATGATAACCAATGTGCAGAAAACTAATCTGATATTCTGCCAATTTCAGAATTCTATGTTTCAGAAAACAATTGACGAAAATCGTTATGGTATTGCGATCCCAAACCTTGTTTTCCTGGGAAGAAGTAGAAAAAATTTGACAATAGACATAACGAAGGTAAGGCTTAACAGTTGGTAACCCTGGAGTATTTAAAGGAGGGTTAAACCCTCGGCAACTCTTCGTCGAGGGGCCTACACATGGTGACCGTGGCTTTTCTTCGCACTCCGCTGTACTTTTTTCGGCTCCTCCTTGTCCTTGACTTAACTCAACGACTCCCACGGAATAATGGAAGAACGCTCTGGTTTTGAAAGCTGCTCTTACTATTATAGATACTCACACTTTTCAGATCCTGGTGTCTTTTCTTTGTGTCACAATTCGCTTACGTTGATTCATAAATTATACATACTGAAACAACATTTCTTCTAATCTCATTTTACAATATAGGATATTTACAACTTTTCTCTAACTAAAATATTGCAAATATACTAAACGGCAAAAATTCTTACATCGCACAGTGGGCTAGAATCGAAAAAAGCTGGCCAAAATAAGAAATTGTTTTTTTTTAGTGCGGACTTTGAAACTTCGCAAAGTCATTGTTGAATAAATTCTGCATATAATGGAGAGATTATTTGCGTTGGTGCACGCACATTACAATTCTACAAGGGGTCAAAATTGACCAAATTTTATGAAAAATATCGGTCTTCGATTTTTCGCGAAATTCTTCAAATTCAAACCAATCCTGAACCACAATGAGCTATTTCATCGGATAAAAAACGAAGCAGTATTTTATACCTCATTTGTATGCTCCATAATACTGAGTTTGAATGATCTCAGTTGAATATTCGCATTATTTATACAACAAAATGGCGAACCCTTATTTTACGGAAAAATTTCACTTAAAGTACGGAAAATAGTAGTGACGTAAAACTATGTACACGAGCTAACTTATAGCAAAATGTTTTTTGAAGATTTCTAATGAGAAACCTGAAATAAAATCCTACGACAATTTGCGATGCCGATACCGAATAAAGCGAATTTTCGATGGCGATTCAATAGCAATATCCGCGCTGCGGAGCGCCAACTTCTGAAACGACCTCAGTTACTATTATTATAACATTATAGTTATATTATTATCACATCATTATTATATTTTTGCTATATAATTATTATATTATTATAATTATATTATTGTTATCGACTTTACATGAATATCCAGTAGCCGGCCCCCTCTCCGGACCTACACCCAGGACCTACTCCCAAAAGCTCCTCCCGGTCCCTCTCTCCGTACCAACTACCCGGACCCCCTCCTCGGACGCACTCCTAGGACCCTCTTCCCGTATCCCCTACTTTGGACCCTCTCCCCACACACCCTCCCCGGACGCACTAGGACCATCTACCCAGACCCCCTCCCTGGTCCCAATACCCGGGCCACTCCTCGGACCTACTCCCCGGATGCACTCCCTGGACCCTCACCCGTACCCCCTAACCAGGAACAACTCCCCTGACTCTCTACACGGACCCACTAACCAAAGCCCCACCACGGACCCACTACCCAGACACCATTCCCAGACCCTCTTAACATTCCTCTTCACTGGACCCTCTCCCCGGTCCCCCTAAACGGACCCCTCCCGGACCCTAACCTCCTCTGGGTACCTACCACTCCACGGACGTCCTACGCCAAAGACCTTCCTCTTCCCGGAAGCCCTCACCCTCGATAGAGGACGTCATCATCCTCTACTACACCCTCCCAAAACGACCTCCCCAGATGTCGTTTCCCCTCGACGTCGTCTCCCAAAACGCCCTCCCAATCCCCGGAAGAGCTCCACGTTCTAAGTCCCACGACTTTACTCTTATTTATTTATGTCGGGGTTAGGTAAGGCCTTTTGTCGCCTTCTTTTGCTTACAGATATTTCACAAGTACAAGTACAAAATTAAGAAAACCGTACATAAATAATTACATTAAATAACAGAGATATGAATACACAATTTAGGATATTTTAAAATTGCTAAAAACCAAATAAATAATTAAGATAGAAAAACACAGACCATGTAAAAATATGCATACATAAATATATAAATATGTTATCTTTAAATATGGAATAAACACTGTATAGGTAGATTAAAATAATAAAAATATTAAATAATTATCGTGTATCACCATTAATCACATGAAAGATTAAAAGTTAAAATAAGTTAACATAGTATGAATACATAAATATACAAGGAATTGTTCAAATGATGATTCAATACATAGTTAAGAATAAAAGTACATTACTGCGATGTCCACTTCACGGATAAATTTCACTTCACTTCATACGTTACGGATTGTTTTACCTAAATAATTACATTTATAAATAATTATATTACTTAACAGTAAAATAAATAGATAAAATAGAATATATAAAAATTAATAAAAATCTGAGAGGTAAGTAGGAGAGAAAAAATATGTACACACTGCATAAAAATATGCATATATACATGAATATATATTATTTAAAAGATGTTGTATGAATAGATGAAATATAAAAATTGAATAAATAGTTTTTGAACGTGCATCACCACATGGAAGAATTATTCGTTCAACAAGGTAAAAATAGTCAAAATAGATGAAGGTGCTCTGAATTGTTCAATAAATGATTCAGGTCAGTTCTGACCTGAATCATGAGAGATAACATTTGTAAACAGTTATTTAAGTAGGGGTTACTTCATGTTTTAAATTCCGATGCAGTAAATTATCTTGCTTTTGGATGATTCCTCTATATTAAATAAATAAGAAAGTCATTTGATAGTGAAAAGACAACTCTTTCATGGGACCTGATACTTCAATTAAAGGTGATGTTACTTGTCATGATTAGTAATATAATATTTTCTGGTATTCCTCTATGGTTCGTCATGTTAAGAAACCACTTCTTTATCATAGAAGAGCTGAAAAGGAGCGCGGCGATGCTGCGGAGAGATGTTTGGTCCATCGATGGAATATAGAATACAATGAGTATAATTTCAAACTATATGTTATTACTATTCCTATTTAAGTATGATCAGCAGTGAGTACTTTTGGATAAACGTAGGGTTTTTCGTTTTTAAAAATTACTATTTTATTTACTTTTTTTTCTTCAGAATCAAGCTCGCAATATTTCTCCGTCACAGAAAGGAAGAGTAGGGTCTCAGAGATACTGACAAAAAGAAATGCGGTCCATAGATGGAACACAGCAAAGAATAAGTACAAATGGAATCTAATGTTTTTGCTATTGCTATTCAAGAATGATACATAGTGCATATTTTTGGATTAACATAGTTTTCTGTTTCTAAACTACTACTTTATTCACCGTTTTATTATTTATTTCCGTTTACCCATGCTCGCACCATTTCTCCATCATTTAAGAGCAGAGTTGGAGCGCAGAGATGCTGAGGAAAGATGATGGGTCCAGGGATGGAATATAAAATACAATGAATATAATTTGAATCTATTGTTAATTCTATTCCTACTGAATAGCGAGGGAGTATTTTTGGATTTACGTTTTTTTGTTTTATACTGATATTTATTTACTCTATTTGTATTTATTCTTTAGAAATACGCTTGGAACCCTTCTCCATTATGGAAGAGCAAGAGTAGGAGCATATAGATGCTGAGGAGAGTTATTCGGTCCATGGATAGATTACCGAATACAATGAGTACAACTGATTTTTTTATAATTCCCATATTTTCATGATCGATATTCCGTATTTTACTCAAACATATTCCCCTTTTTCCGATTTTTTTTATTCGTAAACTTTATTCGTCCTTCACAATTGATTTCCTTTCAATTTATATCAGTCTTATTTTTGAAATAATAACTCAGTTTTTGGCTGAGATACTTTTTTTTGGTACTAATTTGGCACTAATATTTCACATTTGCCAACGCTTGGAATACTTCTTAATTTTTAATTCATCATTAAAGTTTCGATTAATTCTTAGTTTTCTCCGTAAATACTTATGTTATCGATGTAGTACATATATTCTGGAAGGAAAAAGTGCCAGAGCAGCTATTGTTGAAACCAACACTTAGTTGATCACATCCTAAATGGTCATTCAAAATTGGTTCATAACGGCCAAAGAAAATCTACATCACATAATTAGCATAGAAATTTGTGCTCTAGTAAAATGGAAGAGGCAAAACTTCGGGCTGAAAAGATTACTTATGGTCTTATTATTCAAAAAATAGGATAATTTTATTTGCACAATGGTTTTCCTTTCTATCAGAGTAATGGCGACACTTTCAAAACATCCTCCTTAATTTGGTTCGTTAGATATGTCATTATTGAGAGTATTTAGTAAAGATTCTTGTTTATAAAATCGGGTGCAGCAGTAGACATAAAATAGCGAAGCACGGTGATTCTCGAATTTACGGCGCATCTAGATTTTACTTTTTCAGTATATAAATAATATTGCGTTATAACACACTGTTGTGCTTTGCGGAGACTCCTTATGCGATTCAGGATTTAAGAATGTGTATAATTGTCTAAGTTTTCTTTTGGTGAATAAAATGCATATTATCTTCCTCGAAGGATGGCCTCGGAGTTCGGCGTCGGGAGACAACGTCGGGTGACCACGTCTGGGGATGGCGTTAACATTAGCCGAGAAGTGACTTATGAA
Source organism: Sympetrum striolatum (assembly GCA_947579665.1). Taxonomy (NCBI): domain Eukaryota; kingdom Metazoa; phylum Arthropoda; class Insecta; order Odonata; family Libellulidae; genus Sympetrum; species Sympetrum striolatum. Next base: position 85,708,505 of record OX388350.1, read on the forward strand.
GTGAAGTGAAGTTAATCCGTGATGTGAAAATTTAAATTCTTTAACGTCATTAGTTCTATTGGTGAACTCTATTTACCGAATCATCTATTGAACAATTCAGTGCAGCTATTTAGACTATTTTTACCTTCTTGAACTTTTAATCTTTCATGTAGCTCGTGGTGGTGCACGTTTAATAGCAATTTATTCAATTTTTATATTTCATCTACGAGTATGTATTCAGAGTTTATGCCATCTTTAAAATTACATATTTTCATGTACTAAATACACATATTTGTATGTAGTTTGCACATGTTTTTTCTCTCCCACTTATCTCTCAGATTATTATCAATTTTAATATATTCTATTTTAAATAGTTATATTACTGTTAAGAACTGTAAATATTTATAAATGTAATTATTTAGGTAAAAAAATCCGTTATGAATGAATTGAGGGGAAATTTATCCGTGAAGTGGACATCGCAATAATATACTCTTATTCTTAACTATGTATTGAATCATCATTTGAACAATTCCGAGTATCTTTATATATTCATACTATGATAACTTATTTAAACTTTTAGTCTTTCATGCGGCTTATGGTGATGCACGATAACTATTTAATATTTTTATTATTTTAATCTACCTATTCAGTGTTTATTCCATATTTAAAGATAACATTTTTGTATATTTATCTATGCATATGTTTATATGGTATGTGTTTTTTCTATCTTAATTATTTATTTTTTTTAGCAATTTTAAAATATCCTAAATTGAGTATTCATATCTTTGTTATTCAATGTAATTATTTATGTACGTTATTTTTATGGTATTTATTTTGTACTTGTACTTGTGAAATATCTGTAAGCAAAAGAAGGCGACAAAAGGCCTCCCCCAACTCCGACATAAATGAATGAGAGTAAAGTCGTGGGACTTTGAACGTGGAGCTCTTCCGGGGATTGGGAGGGCGTTTTGGGAGACGTCGTCGAGGGGAAACGACATCTGGGGAGGTCGGTTTGGGATGCTATCCGTAGAGGATGTGGTCCTCTATCGAGGGCTTCTGGGGAGGGGAAGGTCGTTCAGAGATGCTATGTTCGTTGGCGTGGGAGGTCCGTGGAGTGGTGGGTACACAGAGGATGGAAAGGGTCCGGGAGCGGTCCGTTTAGGGGGACAGGGGAGAGGGTCCAGGGAAGGGGGTCCAGGGAAGGGGGTCCAGGGAAGGGGGTCCAGGGAAGGGGGTCGGGTAGTGGATCCTGGGAGAGGGTCCAGGTAGAGGGTGGGGATCCGGGGAGGGGGACAGGTAGTTAGTTGGTCCGGGGAGTGCATCCGAGGAGAGGCTCCTTGGAGTGGATCCGGGGAGATGAACCTGGGATCGGGTCCGGGTACTGGGTCCGGGGAGGGGTCCTGGTAGAGTGTTCTAGGAGTGGGTCCGGGGAGGGGGGTCTGGGTTGGGGGTCCGGGAAGAGGGTCCTGAGAGTGGCTCCGAGGAGGTGGTCCTAGGGGAGTGTCTGGATTGTGGATATTCATTTAAAGCCGATAAAAATGATATAATAATAATATAATATTACTATAATAATTATATAATAATTATATAATTATAATATAATAATAATAATAACCGAGGTCTTCGCAGAAAGTGGCGATCCGCCGCCCGGATATTGCTCTTGCATCGCCATCGAAAAGTCACATTACGTATCGGCGCCGCATATTGTAGCAGGATTTTGTTTCAGATTCCTCTTTATAAAGATTTTTCAAAGAACATTGTGGTATATATACGTCACAACTATTTTCCTTACTTTAGGAGAAAATACGCCGTGAATTAACTGGTCGCCATTTTTTGTATAAATATTGCAAATATGCAACTGTTATCATTCAAACCCAATATAACGAAGCATGCAAATGAGTTTTATAAAACTGCATCGTTTTTTTTCATCCGATGAAATAGCTTATTTTGGTTCAGGATTGGTTTAAAGTTGAAGCATTTTGCGAAAAATCGAACACCGACATTTTTCGTAAAATTTGATCTGTAGAATTGTAATGCGCGTACACCAACGCAAATAATTTCACAATTAAATGCAGAATTTATTCAACAGTAAAAAAAACACTTTCTTATTTTTGACCAGCTTTTTTCGATTCCAGCCCAGTGTGCAACGGTCTTGAACTTCAACTGCACGAAATTAGCTGTAAAGAAAATTATGCAGTGTTTCCTATTTAACGCTCAATATTACGATATGATATTTTAAAGAAATAATTGAAAGGAGAGATTTATTGTCAAAATGTTATTTTTTTTACTTTTTGTTATGAAAAAATATTTGTCTCGATGTTAAGGGCCGTACCACAGGAGTTTGAGGGCCGCATCCGGCCGACAGAAAGTCAGTTTGTCACCTCTGATTTATCCAAATAATTTGGTGATATCGGAAGTTTAAGATTGAGTCTTACTGGAAAAAAATGTCAAGTTAAATGGAGGAATGGCGAATGAATTAGTCTTGCAAGTAAACCTTGATTACTTGTTCAATTTTAACCCTCGATCTCGTTGAGGTTAATGAAAGTTGATATCAAGCAGGGGGTGCAAAATGAACAACATTTTAGTCTGTTATTATCGCAAATCATTCGCAGTATAAATACATTTTTTATTGACTGGACCCAGCATCTATTTCTAATGATTTACGCTCATAATCAGATTTGCCACAGCAGCAAGGGGGTCACATGAAACCGGTTATATCTTCCGTAAATGTGCTTTCCCTTAATTTATAAAGCAATCGTAACGTAGCCTCTAATCTCCTTTCTTTCAAAGATTCCCAACTTATGTTCTCGACTCAATAACGAATTTCGTGGATTTCATAAATCATCTAATGATGATTGAGAATGAGAAGTATTACCGTAAAGTGGGTATTACAAAGGTAAATAAATTTAAGCATCAAAAGCTAGGATTCTGTTTTCACCGGACCGGTTAACCTCCGTAAGAAATAATAGACAGTCACAGTCTCCTTAATCGGTATGAGTGTGGGTTACGGAAAAAAAGAAAATGTACTCGCACCATTGAAGAATTACCGAAATGAATGTATGCAAGTATCCATGAATACTATTAGGTAGTTCTTAACTATTATTCTATCCCAAATTTTTCCGAATCTCAGAATCCACTCACATTTGCGTTAATACCTTTTCCTCCCTCATTAAATCTCAAATTTTTGAAGTGTCTTCCATTCCAGATTATTCTAAAAATAAAGTTCAGCATTCATCATTTGCACAACTGCGTAGACCTGGAAGCAATTGACGTTTTGCTGACATTTGTGAGTTTGTTTGTTTCTGGAACACTCTCGTGATATTCAATTTCGTGAGTCGGCAGTCCGTCGGATGTCCTTTCGTGACGCAAAAAATTCTCCGCTGAAATATTCATCTGTTGCAGATGCTGAGTCCGGCGGAAAATGTCCGATACCTCAGGGATCTCGAGTGTGAATATTTACCTGCGCTCCCAGCGGAAGGAATTGTGTTTGCGTGGATGCGGACGCGAATTATGTCAAACGCATTTGTCCAGAAGTGTGTATCAACAGTTACCGTATTCTTGAATTTTTGTATAAAGTAAGCACTTTTAACGATGTCTGACTAAGCAGTTATCATTTCTGCTACAAGTTTTACTGGGGATATTTTTTTATTAAATCTTACTCACTCAATTGTAAACATCGCCCACTTATGATTTACAGGATTGAAACTCGAATATTACCATCGTAAAAATTTTGGAACTTAATTCAAATTGAACAAGAATTCTATATTTTTAACAGTTGGAAAATTAAATATTTCTATGAACCATAATTCAAAAATCACTGAATAAATATTTTTATGTATTTTAACTATTAAGAATATCATGCAAGATTTATTAATTATAAAACTAGTATGGTTAGCTGATAATACCTAATTGTTCCGTTGGTATTATGCAAAAGTGTTAATTAAAATTTTAATGTATTTTTAAAGCTAATTTCGTTGAAAAAATAATAATAGGTATCATAAATTGATTTCTACTTTAACTTAGTATTAGAAGGGTTACCGGAGTCTATTCCAAATTTCTATGTTAAATAATTTTTAATGTAATTTATGAGATTAAAAATTTATGACAAAATTTCTTCAGTTGTGTGGACTCCGAGTGACCGCTTAGTTTATAAGAAAACGTTATTTGAAGTTTTATTCGCACATCGTTCTACTCTCGACCAATTGACCCTCATCGTAAAGCCCCAACCAATAACACTATTTATTTACGCCTTTATTATGTAATATTTTAGAACTTCTTAGTATTCTATTTTAATGTTAGGATTACTTCAAAACATACCATCTTCTACTCAATTTAATAGCGTCTTTTGTGTCCCTATATCTTTCTGGTGTGGAATAATATCCATACTAGCAGTGCACGCAGACAGATATGGATCTCTTTCAACTTAGAAATTAGCAATGATTCGATGGATTATGCAAAGGCGCCTTTAGAAGGTGCATCCATCCAGAAACAGGAAATACTTCGTAGAAAGTCGAGGAATGTGTGAGGAAGTTTGAAGGGGATATCTGTTGGTGACTGAGAGCAGTGATCGATCGGGCGGAATATTCAATGTCAAACCTTCCTTTAAGATTGGAATTCTTTCGGAATCTTCTTTTACCTGCCACTGCGGCTTCAATAGTTTGAGAAGATGAGGTAATACGATTTTCTCGTGGAATAGCCTTGTCATGGGAACAGTTAGGGCGTTTTGCAGCCTATATTTTTAAAAAGTCTGGCGATTAAAGTCTCCGCATTCACTTTGCGAACAAAACACAAAGTTTCATATTGTTTATAGGTCACAAAGGATTATTTAGATAGAGAATGTATCAATTCGCTATGTATGAATACTTTAGTACGCTATACTTAGTCAATCGCTGCGTTGCTCCATTACCATGTTTTCACAAGGGGAGATGCGATTATCCAGACATTTCTCATTACTCTTTCCAATTCAGTCCAACGTATTGCATGTTTTTGTTTTTCTATTTTGTAATGCTGTTTCATGTTTGCTTTGAAAAAAGATGGATTAAAATTGAAGTGAAGTATAATTTATGTAGTTCGTGAGCTTAATTTGGGTGGGACGGTATAATAGTAAAGGAATAGCCTTAATGAGGAAAGAGCTTAAACACATTCTGAAACGTGCAATGACAGCTTATGCAAGAAACGTGCCATAACCTCTTTGCAAAAACATATCTGAGAAAAGTTTGCATTTACTTGTGAAGCCGCTGAAAATCGTAAGGAATATTGAATCTCAGCTATTTTGGCGACTATCTTTGATTTGCGGATCTGTTACTGTTCCAAATTTATTTTAATCGTCAGTAAATCGTTATATTATTTTTTATGAATTTAGATAACGTTTTACGAATATTGGAATTCTTATAAACTTAAATAAAAGCACTTTAAAGTTTTCGTATTCTCTAGTATTTTCAGATTATTTGTTCAACGAAAACAAATATTAAAACATTATAGCGGAGATTTAGAAATTACCGTAGGAAAATAGAAATATTTAAATTACAGCTATGAAATTAAATTTAAAATAGCAATTTTTTATATTAGCCGTGTTTCCTGTCGCAATATGATATATACTGCGGTATGAGTGTTTATGAATAATGGAATTAATTAAAGTCACTCCCAGGGCCGTAGCTAGCATGGGGCAGGTGGGGCGGTGCCCTAGGGCCCCCGACGGGAAGGGGCCCCTTTTCGTCGACCACTTTTTTGGCCCTGAAAGAGCCTTACCTCGGCAAAGACTTTAGGGGCCCCTGAAAATGCCTCAAATTGAACAATTGTCTCCCAAAATATGCGTCTCCCTATATGCGCGGGAAATTCAAACTAGACAACTCTAGGTGTACTTTAAAATTTGAAAACAGATTTCGCTATGGGGGGCCCCAAATTTACTTGTTGCCCCAGGGCCCCCGAGGCTCTAGCTACGGCCCTGGTCAATCCGAAGAAAAGTGCTATTCGTGGATTTATTCACTTCATTCGTTTCACTCGTAGTATTCTAGCTCAGTAAGGAAAGCAACGGCAAAACTACCTCACTCCTCACCCTGCCTAGTAAGCCTCATTTCTCTCTCCTAGCTCTTTTTATTTAATGATAGAGGGAATAGGTTTTTAACTAGCCCTTGGAATCAATACCGTGGTGACAGACAAAAACACAATGGATTTGTTGCGTCTTAACCGAGCATTGCACCACACCTGAGTGGAGCTGTAAGATTAAGAAAATGTCATAATAATATGATAATAAGAAATTTAAAGAAATATTGGAATACGGCTGTTAATGTATAGAGGTTTAAAATCTTTAAAAGCCGTCATTGTCGGCGTTCCTTCTCTTACTTCCCGGTAATGGGAAAAATCAAGAAAGGAATGCCGCACTTTTAAGAATTTAGGTTATTTGCTGATGATACTGTTGTTTAAAGAGATATCGTAGCTCAAGATGACACTGGTTGTTTGCAGAACGATCTGAATATTATTTCGGGTTGGTGTAGTAATTGGCAGCTCGAGCTGAATGTAAAGAAGCGCGTTGCCATGACTTTCACGCGGTCCACTAACGTTACCTGCGTACCGTACAGCATTTCAGGAAATCCCTTGGAGCTCGTGATGCATCATAAATATCTAGGAGTTACGCTCAGCAGTAATATTTCCTTCAAAGAGCATATTCGAAGCGTAATAGGAAAAGCGAGTGGGATGCAAAGGCTAACCGGTAGAATTCTGAATGGATGTTCATCTTAAGTAAAAGAAATTGCGTACTTTTCCCTGATTCGACCTCTACTTGAGTATTGCTGTGGGATTATGAATCCTAACGAATTAGGGTTAATTTCCGATCTTGAGATGGTTCAACGTAGCAGCAAGGATCGTCAAGGGAGATTTCAGATTTGACAGCAGTGTTTCGGCTATGATAGAATCCCTCGGTTGGAACTCTCTTAGTGATAGAAGACTTGAATATCGACGGAAGCGTTTTGATAAATTTATCGCTACCAATTTCGGGGCTGAGATAACTGATATTCTTTTCCCAGTTATAAACTTTCGCGATCTTCAGGAGAAAAGAAAACGATACAGGGAAGTAGTTGCTAGGACAGGTAGTTGGTTACTTTTTGTAATTTTTCCCGCGAAGTATTAGAGCTTTACAACCCCTGCCAAGCGCCACTGCTGAATTACAGAGTTTAAATATAAATGTACCCAAAGCGCCTTTCAATGGCTATGCCACTGTCCTCAGGGGTCATAACGGGAAGTAACAGGAGGAACGCCGACAAAGACGGCTTTTGGAGATTTAAACCCCTAACTAAGAGTCATGTCTACATTATGAATCTCTCAGTCACACTAGCGAAGAGGTAAGGAGACTTATAAATATACTGTACAGAGAAAGTGAACTACGCTGACGTAAGAAAAGTAACTCGTTGCTCGTTATTGAGGTATCAATTTATTTAGATTGCAAATCAAAACAATTGATACTCTTTTCGTACAAGACTTGAAAAAGTCTTCAAAATCCCGTGGGATATAAATACAACAGCGAGCGCAGAAACGGGTTCCATTCGGTTGCGACGGGGACTTTGGAGATCTCTCAGAAATCATTTTAGCGGTGCTTACGTTAGGCAAAAATGAGTTCCGCTCAATGTATTCTTATGGCACGTATTTGTGGTCATAATATTACAGAGAGGGATATTTTATCTCGGACTCTACACACTCATGGGCACGTAGAACTTTCTTATGGACTGCCGAGCCCTTGTTCGTTTTATCGAGCTCCAGGGCACCCAGGTGATAGTGTAATTCTATAATTAGAATATATACGAAGGATTGACCGATTTGGCATTTCACTATTATTGTCATCAGCAACGGTAATACATACCATATTTCATATATCTATCCATCTAATGCCAATAACACCCAAAGTAAATACATTGAAGGACCAATTTGAAATATAATTTACTGCACATCTGGATAAGTTATAAGTTCTAAATTAAGGGATTCTTAAGAAGATTAATCAAATGCGTACTTCGTATTTTCCACAAATTTATATTTATAATTCAATTTGTGGAAAATACGAAGTACGCATTTGATTTATTTTAGATGGCGTTCTATAACATAAGTCCAGAATACTTTGAGTTTATTCTTAAGAAGTCCTAAACCTTTAATAAAATTCGTAATTGCATTAAAAATATTATAATTGGTTCAAATCTCGAAGGCCTAAATACCTTATAATAAGATATATGTATTAATAGTTCAATTAATTGCTGGAAGCCTTCGTTTCCAATTAAATATTAAATTAGATATGATGACCTATGACCTCGAGATTAGTATCAAAAGGTTAATAGTCTATTTACGGCGATGGAAGTCTATTTTATTCTGAAATCACGAGAGTATTTATACAATAATTCATTATATGGTATATATTTGTTTTAATTTTCAACTCCACGACGATTTTTGACACCTAATACATACATTTTCCATAGGAATACATATGTAATTTCGACACATTTTAAATGAATCGTAAGAGAGGGTATTCATCATTTCGAAGAGGAGGCAATTTCTAGTGATTCGAACATATTTGAGTGTGGTTTAATATTCTATGAGATAATTTAATGATAAGAAAGGTGTATACTTTTACACCACTCATAATTCAGAATTAAGCCCAATTTCCACAACATCTCGGCTGCCTCTGTAGATATAAATATTTTTACGTCATTTTACAAGTGTTCCTTTGTTGGACTCTCATGGCCCAAGGTCAGTTATTTGTAAAACAATCTTAATATAGTGGTAGAGGTATGAACATTCTGATTGAAAAAAGCCTCTCTATGGTTTGATTGGAGAAACAAGGACTGCAAATTCAACTACACTGAAAAGCTTCGTGGAATTGTGTTCATGTTCTCTCTAAAAATTCTATCTATTTAGTAGGATGATCAGTGATTATAATTAATGTTAATAAAACAAAGTGTATAGAACAAAAATGATCCATACTCTTCTCAAGTATTCTAACAACTTTCGTTTCCAAGGATAACTTATTCAATTGATTACATTTATAATAATAATAATAATAATAAAAACTCTTTATTCAGCGAGGTTAGGCACATTAGGGCCTCTCTTACACCTAACCATTAAGGATTACTAATATTACTTACAGAAAAGGAGGAAAAACAATACAAATACATATATATATATAAAGAAAATTAAAAAGAGTTAAACAAATAAAAGAATTGTGGTGTGGGGAAAAACTCCTTGGCTGAAGGCTTGTGGAGAAAAACCCACTGTGCGGGAAAACGCTCACACAAGAAGGGGAGCGAAAAAAACCCGCGAAAACACAGATGGATATAAATAAAAGCAGGTATATCACTATTTTCATAATTGATGACCAATATTTTTGGGTAAATTTCTTGATGGTTGACCACGGATGTCATTTACCTGAAAAGACAGAAGAAGAAGAGTAGACGGAAAATAAAGAGCATTTAAAGAGATTTATTAAGATATTATCAACGAATGAGGAATTTATTCACACTTACGACAATATTTCTAAACATTATCTCTTTGCGGTATTCTGGATTCGCATTAAAGCCTTTCCCTGATCTTGTTTAAAAAAACGTCAAAGAAAGACCGTAAAAACAGAATTATGGGTGATTGATACGAAATCCTCTGTGGCTACAGCGTTCAGTGTCAGAGAAAAAAATCTCAACTGCAACGGTGGTCGTAATATTTGATAAATGACTTTTATGACTTTGATTCCCTTCACTCTGCTCTGCTATTTTGACCTGGTTCCAGAATTGAAGTTTCAAAAACATGTTGACTAATTGATATATCAAAGTTATTTTTCGCTACGGCTTTACGTCAAAACACAGTTTGAACAGATATCTTAGCTTATTCTACCAACATGAAATATGAAGATGCCAATTCGAGCAGTTGATTTCATAAAATGGCTCATTCTTCGATAATAATTAATTGACTTCGCACAGTACCGGAAAAGCGGCATTTTATCAAGTATCGTACATCTTCCGAGGATAGCTTCAAAAATGTTCCCGAGATATCGAAAATGGGTTCATCGTAGATTTCCATTCCTGGCAAGCAGACAAGGAAATGGGTAAAATCTCCTTTTCAGAGTATTCCAGGGTGATATCCGGCTTTCCCGGAACTTTAGTTCCATCTTTCGCCACTTGCGACATTCTGCGCTACATTCTCCTATCGGAAGTTGGGCGAAAAGTTCCCGAAGGGCTCATCGGTTGCAGGCGAGCCAACGAGAGGCGTAATTGGGTCGAAGACCATCCTCGGTTAACCATTAGCTTAGCGGTTTTAAAAGCTGCCCTGGGGGTTATACAAGATTAGACGCTCAAAGCCGCAAGATGTTAGAAGCGATCAGAAATTCACACGGTCTAGTGACTTTAAAATACTTCATATTTTCATACCCGAGATTCTGACTAAAACATCTCAAATCTACCTAGGGATATCTACGTTTATGGATTAATTAATAGAATTATATTGCTGCAATAATAGTATGTATCGTGTGAATTATATATGAAATGGAATTTTTTTTTATTTAACAACAACGTACGATTTGTTTTAACGCATGATTGTTGAAATCCAGATTCAATAGAGCAGATGAATACAATTGTTCCTCGATACCGTTCATTGGTGTATGTTAAATAAAATACACCTTTTTGTAGTACCATTAAGCACTTAATAACATGTGCGTGCATCGATACAACCTTGTGTTACTGATATACACCAATTTCTTACAGATATCTTTATTGTGACATAAACATATTTTATAACGATACCTAGTATGAATGCTTTTTTTGCAAGCGTAAGGCATAAAATATTACGAAATGAAAGCATGGTTCAAGTACTTTCATTATAGCCGTTTATTAAAATTTTAAATAAATCTTTCGTGGTAGAAATCAAGATAAGTGTTCATTCTCCTGCCAAAAGTACCCGATTTGGTCGGGATTCTTCTTATTGAACCAATATATATTCATTGGTACGGAAATTAGTACTTCCATTTATTCTAAAATACCAACCTCAGGGGAAATCTTGACCTCATGGACATCAGTGATAGAGGAAATGTAATTTCTATCTGCAGAGTGACTCCTAAACAAATGACCACCTTTGTAGACATCACTCAAAGCGTACGGTGATTAGGAAAATGGAATCCTTCGTCAAATTTTACTCTTCGACATATCCTCCTCATTTCTGACCTCGTCTGTTCACTATCCTTCTTCATACACACTTTTCAAGATTTTCAATTCTTTTCTCGTTATTCATAAGGTGGGTCCAAGTTTCTCAATTATAAAGAAACACTTACCGCTACATGCAGTTTATTTTTCCTTTCATTAAGTCGAAATACGATCTAATGGTTAAATTTTCCGCTTTCCCAGGAGGCTTCCTTTACCATCTTGATTCTCCGTTTCACATCTTCATTAATTAAATATTTCCTTCATAACAGATGTGTCTATCTCTGAAACACTTTCCTCTTCAATGACAGTAGCGTAGAGTACTTCGGCACGAGCGGGAGCCCATAATTAGCTATTTATTTTCAGGGAGATTAAGTGATCAACTGAAGAAAAATAATGTACACGGGAGAAAGAGGAAGAGAGAAAAGAGTTCGGAATTCATTTTCCCCAATTCTTGTTACACTTCATTACTTTCATTAATGTATGGAATTTCGGCAATTCAGTTTCGTCGTGGACGCAATGGTATAGTTTGTTAGGTTTTGGTATTCGTTTGTTATAAGCCGAAATCAAATCAAAATATTCGGAGGAGATACCAATAGGATACAAAATTACGTTATTAATATTGAAATGTAATTTTTAATTTTCTTTTACTTCCTATACGATGACTGATCTTCAGTGAGTACATTGATATCCGTCTAAAACCATTAGATGCGTTTAGTTAACTTATCGCGCCCAAACAATTGCTACTCTACTGCAGTTGAGGTATAAATTGCGAACTTAACTTTCTGGAAGTGCCTCGCCGAAGGAAGCAATCCTCATCTTACGTATCCTCGGCTCTAAGATTGCAATCTGCAACGTCCCATTGACCAAGGAGTGCTCCAGAATGAGGTGAACCGAGCTTAAGGTGAAATTCCTCGATGACCGCTTTATGGCCCTTTCCGGAAACGAGTTAGTACCTTTGCTCTGTTCCAGCCATCGTTGAGACATATTCAACTGATCATAGGATTACTACACTTAAGAGTCTGTCAAATTAAGGAGAGTATGAACGGAAAGAGAGAAACTAGTTAACATAAGCAAGTGCCTACATAATCAGTGAAAAATGCAGTGCATGTAAATATACCTATACGGAATAGGGTTATTTAAATTTGAGTTAAATGTTTATAACCAATTTATAATTACGTTAACATCACCTAATATTAATTCATTTGTTTTAGAAGAAATTATATTAATTGAAATTAAAAATATCTAGAATTAAATTCTTTAATTAATAAAAATGCATTTTCTTTCAAGGAAAGAGTAATGACAGCGAAACACGAGTTTTTTAAATTATAGAAATTATGAGATCTCCTGCACTTATCACAAATTCAACTAGGCAAATATCATTTAAATTTGGCCATTCTTAGCGGATCAACATTCTGTAATGTCGAAAGAAAAGCGAATTGTCGTTTCCCTTGAATAATATTACATCTAACAAACAAAATATTGTCGGAGTAGATTTTGCCTAATTTAGTTTTCTTTATATTGAGTTCTTCACTCTTGTTATGAGTCACAATTATGAATATTTATCTTAATTCCGAGATACCAACCAAAGAAAATGACTCTTAAACCTACTGGACGTTTTATTATTTTTCATCAATATGCAATATGAAGTTTGTAAATATGGTATATTCGTATATTTATTTCTGTTTTGGTCCATAACTTTTCAATCACACTGGCCATTTAACGCTACGGTCTGCAAGATTGGGGACAATCCTCAACTTCTCTGAGGCTACTGACCCCATGTTTGTCCCGGAATACTCCTCTGTGATTCTTTCCGTCGTTTTATTTCTTGGATTGAATGGAGATAAAGTGACGATTCCAAATTTATATTCGGTTCTGTTCTGTGAACCTTACAGTACTCGCGTTAAGTTGCTTTCCTGTAAGTACTGTATTATTCTCTACCCGTCAGACTTTCCGTTTTTGGAGGTTTATTTCTCTTATCTCATTCCTATCAATAGGAGCAGCAAAAACAACAGTTTATCATCCATTGTTAATGTAATCCTTGATCAACTGAATTAACCTACATGCATTGAATTGTGCAAAATGATTGAAGCCTAAACTATGGATTTGTCTTTGGTACAGATAACAGATGGGTACAATCTCCATGCTTAAATGACAGTTGCAACTGTGATCAACCTAATTCAGGACTAAAAGAGATGGTTTTTTGGTCTTCAAATATATATACATACCTACAGAAACTATAAATGTCAAGAGTCGATATCATTTGCATATTTACATTTCTTCAAATAAATTTATATGGAGAATAGTATCAGAATATATTGGAGAACACCAAGTCGGATTCCTTTTCTCCCCTCATTGGTATCTGAAAACATTGAGGTCTTTTTCTTCTCAGCGTTGAAATTCCCAATTTGTACTCTTCCATGTTCAAACTTAAGTCAAATTGTCTTATTAATACTCTTTCTATTTTTGGTTTTAAGTTATATTGTTATAGCTAATGTAAGTTATTGCCTATGAAAAGTATTCCATTTTTGATATTTCAACTCTGTTCTCCTAAGCCCCTAAATTTCATTTTAGTTTCATTGCGTTTTTTCATCGCTGTTTTCGCAACAAAATTTTCCGTTCCAATTCTTGAATTTTTTCAAATATCTTTCAATGTTATTCCCTTTCCGTGTTTGGGTCATCGTTTTATTCCAGATTGTGGAGCGTGCTCTTATGACAAAAAACCCACTCCCTTTATGTGATATAATATTACTGTTAAAGGAAAGTATACGTCGTTAGCTCCACAATATGTTTCATTTCCGGTCTACAGTAAAACATATTGTGAAGCTTAAAAAGTTTAGTTTTCATTATAATAAGTTATGATGGCGTTCCACAAAGAATAGCCTCAATTCCTTATCATGCAGGGAACGTATTTCCAACCCTCCAATAATATTAGCCCGTTTACAGTGGAGTATGAATACGCAGGTATTGATGCATTCCTACTCTTCAATAGTTTTTCATCCATTTTTATAAACTTCGCAGAATTTATTTACTAAACGAATAAGGGACCCTCCTATGTTAGTGATTAATTTGCTATGAGTAATTCGGTTATCCATTCCCGGCTCCAAGCATAGGAAAGATGCATTTGCTTATTTCTACATCTACATCTACATTAATACCCTGCAAGTCGCCTTTCGGCGTGTGGCAGGGGGTGTAAACACCAGTTGAATCTATACTACTTCCTTATTCGGTTATTGTCACGTATTGTTCGCGGAAAGAATGAATCTCTAAAACGATTCGTCCTAGCATCTATTTCTCTTAACTTACGGTCATTATCGGATCGACCGAGGTAGCAGGGGGGTTGCATGATACCGATTGTATCTTCCGAAAATGTAGTTTCCCTGAATTTATTAAGCAATCGCAGCCTAGCTTCCAATCTCCTTTCTTTCAAGGATTCCCAACCTACGTCTGAGAGCAGTTTTGTAACGCTTGCTTTTTTATCGTAGCATTTCTTAACAAAACGAACCGCTTTACGCTGCACTTTCTCGAGTCCGCGAGTACACGTTACATCCGCAGGATCCCATATACTCGCCGCATATTCCAGAAGGGGTCTGACCAAGGTAAAATAACATCGCTCTCTCACCTTTTCATCGCATTTACCGACAATACGCTCTACAAAGCCAAGCCTTTTACTTGCTTTGCCGCAGATTTTTCGAATATGCGTGCTCCAATTTAAGTTTTTAGTAATGTTGATCCCGAGATATTCAACTGAATCTACTACTTTGATATTAATTCTATTAATTTTGTACGGGTGATTTGGACGCAATTTTTTCTTTTTGAAGAAATTAACCACGGAGCATTTACCTACGTTAATATCTAATTCCCATTTTTCGCACCACCTTTGGATGAGGACTAAATCGTTTTTACTTGCATTATCAGCATATTACAGTCCTTTTATGTTCGTTTTAATACCTTCTTCGCGAGGTTATCTATGAGCATTTCCCAATTCATATGTACAGTTCTTGGGGGTATCATAGGACTATGGCCCGAAGAAAATCTAATCTTCCTTGCCCTCATTCAGAATGCTTACCTCCGTCTCTTCAGTTGACCTTGGGGAAGGATTTAAGGGTAGGTCGCTTGCAGACGTCGGAAGACGGAGGAGGTGTTTCAGAGGGAATTGATCGATCTTAAAAGCAATGAGCGCTATCCATTGGAGACCGCGTGACTCGTCTTGTTGGGGGGTAATTTACCCTTGAAATATCTTAGGAGAAACTACACCTACGTACTCGTATGTGTTACCGTGAAAGCCGACTTTCAACGTGTGGCATGGGATGTACAGGTACCTGCATGCACTCCACTTCCCAAATTGGCTACTTTTGAATATCTTTCGAGGAAAAAACAATTATTGAAGAGAATAACAAATTACCCTGTTTACCCTTGTTACCCTGATTTTCTCGCGGTATCAGAATGTAATAGAATATCGATTTCGCAGTTTCCCTATAGTTTCTCTCGGAACTGAAATCCTAATTCCTAATTAGTGCTATTTATAATGTGTTTTAAGTGTTCATGAATGACCTTTGCTATGAATTAGACGTAAGGGTATTTGTGGAAAATACAGTCGTTTACAGGGGAATGGAAAGCAAAGAGAATAGATTCAATCGCGCGAGTGATCTAGATAAAATCATCTAATGATTATACGAAGAAAAATGATGATTAACTCCTTAGAGAGAGAATCTATCGCTATTGATTATTCGAACTGACTCCGAAGGAAAATTTAGTAACAGCGGAAATGGTGAAAAATCTAAAAGTATCCTTCATGAATAACTAAACATTGGCTACCCACATACGTAATGTACGTGGAATAGCACTTAAAAAAACCGACTTCTCCAAGAGAATGGTCGGAATAGCGAAGATACAGTCCGCGAGCGATGTCACTCTGCGTTAGTTAGGCTTCACGTAAAGTATGCATGCAATGTATGGGAGCCTGCTGAAAAGCATTGCATTTGCGAATTAGAAAAAGCACAACGAAAGACGGTAAGCTTTGGAAAGTATTGCTGCAACGAAGCAGTGAGCGTTACTCAGATGCTTCTGGATGCAGGATAGGAATGTTTAGGAGATTTCAAAAAGGATTCAATTTACTTCATTAATTAAAAAGAAATTCATTCTTGTAATATGGGATCTCTTAAATAAATAATGAGGGACAAAATTGCTAGATCTATTCAGGAATAAATTCATCACGCAACAAAAAGCAGTACTATTTTCAAAAGTTTGAACATTCGATCTTTGACAATTATGTTAAATTTTGCATTTGAGCTGGACTGTGGTTAGCGTTTCTCTACCCACATGTTGTTACAATTCATTTGCAATTCTTTTATCTGTAATGTAACAGTTTTCAAAGATATCGGTATTATCGTTTCAGAAAAACCAAAAATGAAGATCACTAAAAGAACTACTAACAAGGAAACCACTCTTGATATGCATAAAATCGTTGCAATTTTCCAAAAGAATCTCACGCATTTTTCAAACATTAATTAAGTTTCTTATTATTTCTGTATCCAGGGTTAAAAAAGTCACTTCTTTCCTCATTTACGATGTTCTTCAGAGTATTGTATCTCAATTATTCAAATAACACCTATGAAGTTCCTTGTCATTCGGCATCAAATAGACAGTATTCGTGCATGATAAAAGCTAATTCTTTTATCGCTTCAGGAGCATCTTTCGATGGATCTTTTTTATTTTACTTCATTCCTGTTCTTCAAAAAAATATTCAGATTTTAAAGAAAAATGATTTGCCTAATTTGTGACCAAAATTGAAAATCCGCTTGTTACTGGCTTGATCCTATAAAGGACATTTTTTTGTCTTGACGAAAATAAAACATTAATCCCACTGTAATTTTAAAATAATGATATTAATAATATTAGTACTATTTAGTAATATTTTGTAGGACAGTAACCTTATCTTAAAAGTTTAATTATGATTTCCACAGTATTTTCGAGCCTTTGATGGTGAATTTCTAGTTGATGCTCATGTAAAATGTACATCTAAGTGCTCAGTGAAGTATATATTGCTACCGCATGGAATGAGCAGGTGAAATGAAGATATTTCGATGATGAGATACTGTGAAATAGGATTTCGGGAGGCTGCGCAGTGTTGCATGATCTGAGGGAAGGGGTGGACGGACGCGCTCTCCGAGATACTCAGTTTGCCGCCTCGGATGGAGACGGGCAGTTCAAACCATCGGCCCTTCGTTTTCCATTTTTCTTAGGATCGTTTAAATCTCCAATTCGGCAATTTTCTCAGATATGAGGTCTACCTAGAATATGTGATTAATTGGCGGGTGAAGCATCCCCTTACAGGTGAAAGTACTTCGTTCCATTAAAACCTTTGCGGTAAACGTTGGGAAGGAGCAGTTTTTCGTTTGTTTATTTCACTAACTCTATCAGACAGTTGATCGGTTCGCCAACAGTGGGTTTCGAGACCTATGGAGATGAAGTTCTCCGAAATGAAAAGTTCTGATTAAGGTAAGAAAAAGTTTATCTCTTTGTGCAGTTGTGTTTGGGTAACCATATGTGAGATAAATTTAAAAAGGAATCGATCGCATGCAATAACTTTTTGTTTATTTACCATATTTTTCTGTATTGAGTTCTTAGTCATCTGACCGCCATCAATATTTACCACCTTTGATTGGTTTAACAATTAAATAAAAAAGAGTTGTTTTGTGCACCATTATAAGTTTAGCAACTCTTTTGAAGTAACACAATATTTTTATTGTAGAAGTATATCTTAATAGTGAGTCATATTTATTTATGTAGGTTAATTTAAAGAATACTTGGTATATTATTTTTCTTAATTTGCTTATGAGGGTCTAATGTCGATTATCTGACCAATGAAGAATACCTGAATAATATAATAATGTAAACACCAATTTGCAAACACAGCGTTAACCTCAATGAGTGTTTATTTAATTAACGTCCACGAACGAAAAGTAGCTAAAGAGGATGAAATAAGTCCTCTAAATCATTTAGATAAATACTACTTTCGCAGAAATTGTAAATTTACCCTGTCATTGAGGCACGAAAGTAACAGGAGAGTTTATTTGAGAATTTATTTAATGATTTGGAAGATATAACAAGGGAAAGGTTTAAAATGCGATGGGACGAGAGAGTAAGGTTTTTCCAATTCCTGACTAATTAGAGGTCTTCACATAACCTTAGTTTTTATGGTGGAACGGTAAAACGTTTTCGCCCAATCTACCATCCTCACCCTAAAGACATTTAACGGATGGCATCATATGTAACTTAGAGGTCCTCTTTGTCTTCGAATTGTGATCTCGTGCAGAAACCTCATTCCAATTCCCTCTTCTTTCGACATTTATCGAACCTTCATCACGGAATTCGCAACTCCATTCGCTCTCGTTTGATTCCATCTCCATCTTCTGTGGGGTTTATACTTCATAAATTCCTTCTTATGCGTGTCGCTTAGATGGTCTCTGTTAATTTGGACTGATTTTCCGGATATCACTGCGAAAGAACTCGACAAAAAGCGGGAGGGCTGCCTTCGACTTTTCCTCTTCCTGATTACTTTTGAAGGTCTTTATGAGAGAATGTCGAGAGTCTGGATTAGAAACTAGTATGACAATTACCGCAGTACAAATATGTTTTCATCAGATGCTTGAAAATTCCACAAGAAGTGCGTTGTGTGACTAATTATTAACATAATTCAATACCTAATTGACAATAAATTTTTACTTTTCCACAAACATTTTTATTCAGGAATTAACTGATATAGAAACCCCTCGACGTGTAGCCCTCTCATTTAAAGGCTCCATATCTTATAATCTGCAAAACCTTTTTTTATAAAATATAACGTGATTCCAGGATATGAAAATAATAACACGCTAATGAAATTACTAGCCAATTCGAAAGATAAATTTAAAGCTTTAGACAGACCGGGAGTATATAAATTAAATTGTAAGGATTGTGATGGAATTTACATTGGGATGACAACCCGCAATTTTAATGTCAGAACACAAGAACACCATAGAGCTTTCCTCCATAAATCTCCCTCCTCCCACTTTGCTAAACACCTTTTCGAAAACAGTCATTTAAGTGATTTTTCCCCAGAAATCCTTCACTTTCAAAGTAAAAGTCCTCGAATCAATGCCCTAGAACAGCTTGAAATTAAACCTCTCCTACCCCCATTGTTCCCATATTAACGAGTATCTTTTTCATTCTCCCATCTTGGATTCCGCCCTCTCCCCCATCCTTTAAATTCCCCTCCCACTCCCCTTCCTACCTCCTGATTGGTTGTCATTGTACTCGTATGTATGTCTATTTCCAACTTCTACATTGTATTTTATCTGTCATCACCCAAATTGCAATGTATGCTTCGGCAGTTTGATGATTCAGTTGTGTGTGAACCTGACGATGGTAATGTACCGAAACCGGTAGTTCCTAAATAAAAACCTTGTGGATAAGTAAAAATCTATTTTCAATTATGTCTTTCCACAACATCTCGGCCGAATCGATTGATTAATTCAATACCGTTTAGGATAATGCAGAAGCATGAAATTATTGGATTTTTATTAAGATTTAATTGCAGTTTCCTAGGTTTACCTCTATACAACTCGATAACTCACTCATAAGGAATGCGTGTAATTTGTTTCATCTTTTGCGGTGATAAATTGGAAATTATTGTTCTTCAAATTCGCGACTCATTCCAAAATGGGTAGGATTCAATGAAATTTCTTATCTTGGTAGTTAAATTCGGCTCTCGATTAGAAATGGTAATAATTTTGATAACGTAAGCGAAAATTCGGTGCTGGAAAATGTCCCCTTCCCATAAGAAGGCAATTACTGGATCCGACATTTTCCCATACAAAGGGATTTTGGGTTACATGGACGTACAGCAGAAGGTTACAGATCTTCCTACAGAAGAGGAATGCCATAAAGCAGTGCTTCTCGAATGGCATTCCATGAGTAATCTTGTGTTGTAGCACGTAATCTTCGACAATGGCATATGATTAAAAACTATAACTACACATGAAATCAATTTAGACATATGATTTTTTGTGAAAAGTCGTAACAGAAGGTTGAAAATTTGTTCGCTAATCTCAGCTTTTTATGTTTTATTGATTTAAAATCGGGATTGAACTAAGGAAGGAGTGGCTTAGTACGCCGAGATACTTGCATCAACACTTGCTAATACACGAATCGAAGTTTGAGAAGCGCTACCTTAAGTTACCACAAACAAAACATAAAGGAACTAAAGTGACCGAATTGTTTACGCTTAATATCAATTCAAAATTAGTCTCTCAAAAATAGTGGGATGAGTTTGACGGAATAATTATTTTTGTATGAAATATTCAGGAATAATAGCAAGTGGTTTTGATCAGTTTTTAGTCTCCATTACCGTACCAAAGCATTCTTTTATACTAGATGATTATCCTTATATGTATAAAGCAAGCCATATTTGCAGAAATTAAACTCTCTTTCACCTTGTATGTATGTAGTGCGCAGATATAGTTGGCCGATGATATTTATACGTCCCTTAAGTTCACACATACGTATAATCCGAGAGTTGCTTTTCAAATTATTTGGTCATCTGCGATGTATTCTATTGTTCCTGTTATCATTTTAAAAATAAATATGAATTTTCGACTGATCTGATACATAGGAAGTTGTAAATAATATCCGCTGTGAAAGATAATGCTTTATAAGGTTTTATTTAGTTTATTAAATACATTCTCTCTGTTAATTATTCAGTCCGGAGGCTATTTGCTTCCTCATCCCAACTTCCACATCAGCTTGCAGAGAGGAATGAGGTTAGTAGCAGGATGAGGAGTGAGGTAGTTTACCATTGCTTCCCTCAAATAGGCCGAATGCTATTAGTGGAACATGTCAACGTAAGTGAAGCACAATCTGTGACACTTTTTTTGGCATCCATAAGGAGAGAATTCAGTCAGTGCAATTGCTCACTCATACCTCCTATCTTTCATGTTATCACAGCCATTATCAAGGCAGTGCCAAAGAAATGAAATGTACATTTTTCTCTATCGTGCGTCAAATGACAAATAAATATATTCCATCCATCATTATATTGTAGTAGGAAACAACACAAGATGATACTTCAGAAGTTAATTCATTCCAGTCGATATTAATGTCTCTGCAACTGCTGGAAGAATACGATATTGATGTGATAAGACAATAGATTAACTCAATGTAAGAAAAAATGACGGAAATTGCGAATTACCTTTACGCTTGTTTTTTTAAACTCGATGAAGCTTTGCTGATTAAAATGTTTTCATTCGTGAAATTGAAGCATCTTTCTGTAATTATGAATGAAATGGGATTTAGTTTCCTAAAACCTCAGGGTTAGTCGGTTTACGAATCAAAGATGGAAGTTGTAGATTACGTGTTTCGTGGCCATTTTGTCATTCCCGCTGGTTTCTGGATGATCAAGGTCCGCCTCACTTAGTGAACAGATAACATCGCTGAGAAACTACAGAAGAAATGAGCGTTAATTTGGCAGAGCAAATGGCGTAACTAAATACAGAAAAGAATTATAAAACGACAATTCTACAGAACATTTTTTGAGGTCGCACCATCCCCTCTGGTCATTTAGGAGACCAGTCACTTCTTCTGAGGTTGTAAACTCAGTAGGCGCCTATTAAATAAAACAAAAAAGGATATTACAACGAGCGAAAGAAATATAGCTTACTGACGAGAACATATAATTAGTGAACATTTTGAATTTATGATACATTTATCGATGTTCCGTCGTGAAATCGGAGGAATTTTCTGTTTTTAATTAGATTTAACTGGTTTTGGAAATGAATTTGACGACTAAACAACACACAAACTGTCAGAAATAAATAAAAAATGTCGTGAAACTATGGTAAGACGAGAATTGTACGGCTCAATCTCATGTGCATTTTGCTGTTATGCAACATGAAAATCTCGTCAAAAGTAGGTTGGAAGAAATAGAAGAGTGAGTTGCTTTCCTTACATAAGATTTCCTAAGATGTAATTTAGTCGCATAAACTGAAATTCGATTCATCAATTACATTATAGTAACCATACATTCTCCCGGATCTGGTCATCCTCATGATGAAGAAGGATGATTCCGAATTGCGATTTTCTTCACATCTGAATATAAATTGTCATTGTTAAGATCATTATTAGCGTTATTTAATAAACACAGGAATAGGAGAGGGATTGATTTTTTGGAATATTAGTTTGAACTATTGCTATGAATGCAATAAACATTCTGCAACAGAAAATATACTCCTCTAAAACACACAATATTATGTCAATATGAGATGCTCACCTCTCAATTCCTACTATTTCGCTTACCATCTTCCATGAAAATTGCAAAGTATTCGCAATGCAGGTGAAGCTTCCCCAAATTACAACGCTTTACACCGTTTCCAATGAAAATATTCGTACTTCCATCCATTCTTCTCGTTGGTTATTAACCAAATGATCACAATGTTAATTGAGCATAGTTACGGTTGCTAAGCTCTCATTTTCACCTGTAATTCCCAATCCCGCTGAGGAAGGTATTTTACATTACTACATATTACAATACCAGGTAGGACATTTGACGAGATATTTTCAGAACCATTTTTACAAGACCTTTGTCTGTTTTTTATTTTTATTTAATACATTCCTGTCTTTTATAATGGTTCTATTGTGTTATTTTTATTATGTTTTTATAACATTCTAATATGTAAAGGCAGGCTGAAAAAATGAAGGAAATTAGTTAAAAACTCTACAAATATAATAATTTTCTGATAAAGTACGAATATTGATATTAATTATTAATTATAAATCCGTCCGTTAGTTTTAATTATTAAATCCAGAATAATTCGAATGAAAGTTCCTTTTGCATTCTTAGGACAGTAACTTACTTTAAATGAAAAATAGAATAGAATTTATAAAAATTGAAAAATTAATGCTATTTGATGGCACAAGTTATAAGTTTAAGAGGACTGCTAATGTAATTAGTACCATCTAAAAACATAAGATTCCAGAAGGCTATGTTACGAACCATCATGGATTCATGCATAGAAAAATATGTAACAAAATCGAAAAAGAAAGTTTAAAGTCAGCACAAATTATATACCTAAAATGTATGCACATTATACATCAATTGGTAGCTAAATAAAGAACTCATAGAACTTATGAAATGATTGACTGAAGAGAAATATGTAGAGCTCATTAGTCGCTTTTTATTACGTTTTTAGGCCATAAATATATGAATTGGTATTTATTAACCAATAATTTTTGCTATACCAAATTCGCAAATATTCGTAGTAAAAATCATTTTTAACATCATTTGATTTAAAAAAATATTATTTTTTATTTATGAATGCTTATTTTGTAAGAAGTTGGGTTTTCTTTTATGTATGAATGGTATTTTTCTTCTTTTAATTAATTTATACATATTTTAATGTCTCCTCTCGTCCTCGCGAATGTGGTGGTATTGTATAATAAATGACTAAATTTGATATCATACTTTTGGTTAGACTCTCCGTCATCGAAGTTCATAATATAGTTCACAATATTCTATCGCCTCTGAAACCTAAGCATCAATAGAAAAATAATGGTATGCATTCTGATACATGTGTTTTTCGGTAAGATGAGGATTTTTTATGGAAACTGAACTGTAATCATTGAAGCAAATACGAATTAACACAATGTCTTTCACGACCAAGAGATACTGAGAATAATTTGGAATAATATAGAGCTATGCAATCTAAAATACCTAAAATAAATGTTCGAGATACGTTTTTACATACTGTTGGCTCATTAAAAATTAGGAGTCTTGCGAAAGAAAATTAAGGTATGAAATAGAAGGAAATTTGAGCTTTGGATGTGGTCTTCGAATTAGGACGAGTTGAGATGAGAAGGTTAGGGGATTGTTTTACTATTAGAGTGGAGTCTACCTTGGTTGGCTAAAGCACCCACTTAGAAGTTTACAAGGATCTAAGAGTTATCCAGAATTCCCCTCGTATATTAAATGTACATAGTTTCTTAGATGTACTTAATGAAAATTTAAGTGCATTACACTACATTGCAGTATGTGAGTGAAAGGGCATTCAATGCTTACCATCATTCCGATTTCGCAAATAAATAGGAGTTATAAGTTATAGGATCCAATAACAGAAAAACGGGAACGAATTCCAATCCTCTGGAAAATTTTATTCCAACTTTAGAAATATGCCAGACTTATAAATTTAAAAAAATAAAATATTCCAGACTAGATACACTCTGCTTAACCATATTTGTATAACGTACAGAAGTGCAGCGAGTTAAAATGTTTGACTCGGAATATTATACCGCTCGGGGGATAACTTCGGAGGACGTCATTATAGTCCCCACCGATTTATATACATCGAGGAAAGCTCAATGCGTAGAGAAAGCCATTCTTCCTCGATAAGGGCCAACGGAGTAGAGGAGGAAACCTTACGAATAAGAGATGAGTGCCCCAAACGGAAGTAAATAATGCGTAGAGAGGAAATGAGGGGAAAAAGCGAAAACTACGTGCGAAGGGAGCTCTTGCGAAATTCAAATAAAGTCACGCTATGCTAAGTCTACGGATTATTCTCGAAAGCATTCGCCCACCTCGATTTTAGAGAAATTAAAATAACCGTCATATTTGAAGTATATTTGGAGTTATTTCTAGCAGCTTCATACATAATTTTCTTGAGATCCTAATATTGTGATGCATCGTAGAAGAAGAATAATATTGTTTATTCTATAGCGGGGTTGGATTAAGGCAATTAACTCAATTAATTGAATACGATTTTGTTGCAGATTTGGCTTCATTAACCTCGCAAATTGTCAATTTCTATTACATTCTTTCTTATTTTTCACATTTCTTTCCTAAATATCTTTCTTGAGAAATTTCAGGGATAGTTATATTTTCCTCTAAAATCCCGAAATTTAAGCATTGCAAATCTACAGAAAATCATATAGAGAGTATCAAAGCTGGAAAAAAGATAATTAACCTTAACTGAGGACTTAGTCGTCGCAGTTATTTCGTTAAATTTACATTGGTAATTAAGAGTTCGCTTTCGAATTGCGGGTTTCAAAATCAAAGTGCTTCGTATACATGAGGGTTTTAACGATATTGATTAATATTTAGCAAATAATAGAGAATTTTCGAGTCTATGGTGTTTAAAATTAGAATTTCAGCAATGGATGCAAATGAGCAGATGTTCCATTTCAAATAATTTCAATCAATTCAAACGTTAGAATAGAGATAGAACAATCTCATTTGGATTTGGAATCAAATGCTTTTATCCAATATTTGCTAACGATGACTAATTTGAACACGTGTATTTAACGGTTCCAAGTATAAACTCACCAACGCTAAAGGAAATGATTTAAAAATATCCTCTCTATGATTTGAGAAAGATATTTGGGATATCCTGCTTTTGGCTTTGATCGCGGGAAACATTGAAAATGTTTTCGAAAGGATTTAATTTGTGAGTAAATTGAGTGAAGAGTCGTCGCTCGCATTAGTATCAAAGGAAATTAAGAAGCGAAACGTTGAGATGCGATATTTGTAGTAAATTTTGAGACCATGGAAAACACTTTCTTTTTCTTATTCACTATTAATTTATTCCGAACAAATAGATGTACGTTTTCTCTCCGAATACTATCAGTTTAGTCGATATTATACTCTATTTCTGTTAGCTGGGCAGTTCCTTTCTTTGAAATAAAATATTTTAATTGTTCCTAATTAAGAAAAAAATACAATATGTGAAATTTTAATGAATTCTTTTTATTGGAGGGTGGAAGCTTTATATGCAGATTTTACTTATTGATTTAATAAATAATCCGATTCTAAAGTATTTGGATTTAATTCATCTTCCCTTCACAAACAACTCCAAACGTTGATGCTTTACTCTAGGGCAGTGGTTCCCAACCTTATTTGGCCTACCGCCCCCTTTCCAGAAAGAATATTACTCACCGCTCCCCTGGAATTAATTTTTTTATTTTAATAGTAATTAAACAAAAATATATTGTATTAACTTTTCTACCTTTTTCGTAAAATATAGTAAAGAAATGTGTAAATTAGAAACATTGAAGTTTGAAATTGTGAAACTATATATTGGACTCTGAATAGAAAGGTAATACAAAAAGACTGAAAACATTCGAAATCATCTTAATGAGAAGGATGAATCTGGTATGCTGCTACCAATTTAGTAATCCTTGGCTCTATTTTCGTCAGCAGTAATCTTAAATCACCGCGATTGACTATTTGCAATCGGTTTCTTGTTTTGATAATAAATTGGTTACCGCACTAAATCCACGTTCCACTAAATATGATGAAGGAAATGCAATTAAGAACTTTTGAATTACAGTCCATATTTCAGGATAAGCCGTAGGAATCTCCTTTTGCAGCTAAAATTGTTGGTTGCCGCTTTTGAATTTAAATTTCAACTCAACACTTGTAGTTACTTTCATCAGTTCTTCTTGTAACTGTGGAGATTCTTCTGTGTTTGCACTTGAAAAAGGATCCAAAATCCAATCAGGTAAGTTCATTTTCAAAATATCATCAAATCGTTGATTAAAATCTTAATGGAGAGCATCCAAGTGCTCACAGAATGTCATCATTTCTTTTTCTGCACCTGATAAGTTTGGGAACTGGCTCAATTCCCCTCATCCCAACTTTCTTTTCTACAGATGTTTTGTCAAAATGCAGAAATAGCAGATTTTGTTTTTATTGACTTCAGTTCATCGCCTTGAAGCTGGAGATTACTTCCATTAAATTTTTGAAACAAGTTGGTCAAGTAAGCGATGTCACTTTTGGATTGAATTCAATTGGATCGTAAAGCATCATGTTTATCTATCAAGAACTCCAGCACCGAGTTAAACAGTTACAAAACTTATCTAAACAGACACCCTTTGACAACCAACTAACTTCTGTATAAAGCAGCAAACGATTAAATTCTTCATCGTTTTCAATACAAAGCTGTTTAAATAATCTGTCAATCAATGATTTGCTTCTGATTGCGTTGATAGCTTTCATTGCAGATTATAATGAATTAGGCGTGATAACTGAAAATAGGCGTGCAATTAAAATTTTGGCAAATAGATGTTGACGATGGATTATACAGTATACTGTGAATGCATTCGGCACCTCCTTTTTTTAAATATGCATGAAAACCCCTGTTGTGCCCTGACATCGTTGGAGCACCATATGTGGTTACTGATAAGATATTACTCACAGGTATTTCTTTTTCTTAAAAAAACCATAAATTGCATGAAATATTGATTCTTCTTTAGTATCAGTTTGCAAATATTTAGCAAATAATAATTAATGGCAAGTTTGTTCTTCCTTCGTGAACTTCGTATGGTAAATGTAAAGCTTCATTTGCTAACAAAGTTGACTCATCGAGTTGAATAGAAAACCAAGATGTTTTTAAATAGCGAACATTCACCATCTTCAGCCATTTCATCAGTTCTTCTTTGCACTGAATTATTGCTCAACTAAATTTTGCTGATGTTATCAGATGCTGGCTTGTGTAGCACAGTACGTATTACTTCAGTTATAGCTGGCTTAATTAGTTCTTCACCAATAGTATGGAGTTTTCCCGGTTTGGCAATCATTGACGAAATATTTTAAGAATCAAGCACGTAATCGCTATCTTGTGTGGTTGCGGTTGAAAAGAGTTTGCCAATGTCGGTTGTTTGCTAATTTTTCTTTTAGTGTTCGAAAATAAGATAAATCCTTATGTTTTATCACAAAGAATTTGAGTACAATGTTCTTGTAGTCTGGAAGGCTTCATACCTTCGTTTGATAAAACTTTCTGGCAAATCTGGAAATTGGTATTGTATTGTTTACAGGCGACTCAATATAGCCACAATTAAAATATTTGTTATTATATCGCCTTAATTTTTTCTTTTGTTGATCCATTATTATCTGTTAATGCTAATTTCAGATACGGTACGCTTTTCCGGATTTCCACCCCTCTGTACGGACAGATTTTTGATTCTGAAATCCTGTCCCACGAACCGTGAATTACCAATTTTATATCACGTTGCATCTCAAGTTCTATCACTCAGAATGTAATTATTTTTTGTCTGACTTCCTCTATTATTCTACTCAACGACAATGTCAAAGAATAATTTATTTGGACATTTCATTGGTTATAATTAAATATTTTTTGCATTGTCGTAAATTTTACGGAATTGAACATGAAAAAGTGAGCATGGTGTATTTTTTTTAGATATCAGTCTTACATAAGTATTTGCCGCAAATGAAATAAAGAATAACGTTTGAATTTTTAATTTCTTAAAATTTCGTAACGATAGCTATCGTAGTTTTCCCGAAATGGGATGGTAAGTAAGTGGAAAATGTCGGGCGCTTGTTGTGTAAGTCAGCGCGGAGAAGGTGATTTTATTGCATTTCCGTATCTCTCAAGGAACTGTGGTTTTCAATAGTAAAGCCCTGGTCACACTAGGCTGTTTACCCAGCTGCTACTTAGTATAAGCTGGTGGTGCAGCAGCAAGAAGCGGCTGGTTTTGTAGTCACGCTCGGCTGGCACTAGCTGCCAGTACCAGTGGCTAGTTCGCAGGAATATGTCGTCTGTGGGTCGAAAGAAAATTCCGTAAGTGGCTATGAAGAATTGGAGTGAGTGAGCTTTGTTCGGATATGCTAAAACGGAAGGAGAGGCGGAGGTGGGTTAGGCCACGGATACAACGAAGAGAAGAATTGGGAGCATCTTCAATGCTTTTAGAACTTAAAGACGAGGATCCAGAAACCTACAGAAAGGTGTGACAAATGTCGGACAGAGAATTCGAAGAGTTGTGTGAACTAATCACACCTCTAAATAAAAGATAAGACACCAACTTCAGACGGTCTATTCGTCCAGTACGTTGTTCAAAGGAAAATTAAGCGTTATGAACGGAATACATAAATCGATTTTTCTAAATATTCCCTTCTTTCTTTTATGCTTTCACCGCCCCCTTACATTTGGGGGGCTATTCGTCGCCCCCCAAATGTACCTGTGGCCATCACCGCCCCCCTGGATCGCTGCAGCGCCCACCAGGGGGCGGTAGCACCCACTTTGGGAATCACTGCTCTAGGGGAATGTAAAATTTTTAACCATTATATTTAATCCGTGAAAAAAGGTACAAATTTTGTGATTTTGTCATAATTTATATAACGGTATAATATCATAACTTCTACAGTTTAAATGCCGTAGTTTCCTTGTGAGTAACTCAGTCAGAAAGAATAATTTCTCCATATTACTTCCGACAAAATAATAATGTTTTGGTTCAATGCTTTATTTTGTCTTTTTCAGATCGGTTTCGGTTATTCATGTACTTCATTTGTGACAACTTGAAGTCATTGCTTTCATACATGTATATATGATGCGATTACTATAAAATATAAGTTTTCAATAACTATATTTATCAAATATATGTTATAAGCTTTTCCACTCGCAAATATAAGCTACCTAATTATAATAATCTAAACTTTTCAGGAACAAAAATAACCTCGCATATTTGAGCTTTATTATTTGCCTCAGAGCAAGAATCGTGCTTCCACGGACTTTTTCCATTGTTACGAAAACAATTACGTCTTCCAGGACCAGTTCAAAACGTTTGACAAAAACTAATTTTCCAGTCCAACTTTTAAGAGAATGGAATTAAACCCGTTTTCTACTTTTGCTCTCTCATATTCAATTCTTAACATTTTCAGCTAAAAGAAGAAGTTTCGGAAGAATTTTGTTTCCCTCAGTTGTTCAGTTACCAAAAGAATCCATTATCTACACAGCACTTTGTTTGATCTCCTGTTTTTGACGCATTTTTATATCCAAAAAGGTGCACATTTTGTCTTCCAGTCTTTAGCACCTCTCCCTTATATTCTTATCTCTAGGCCCCAAACCACTGTTTTCCTTTCTCTTTGCTTTGTCTGTTAACTTCTCCACACAAAACCCTCCCTTTCATCCTCATTTCTCTCCGACTTCCTCATAATTCTTCCCGAGTACCAAGTGCTAATAGAGAGGAAGGAGGTTCCCCAGATAATATGAAGGGTGATGTTTTCGTAACAACTAATAAAGTTCAATTAGATAAAATTATCCCAGTCGTGTATGTATTATACTTATTCTATTGGGTGTAAGTAACTTCGGTGAAATTCCGTTGGAAATGTTAGTCGTATCGAAGTAGAAAGCTGTATCGAATAGAAAGCTGTATCCAATGGAAAGGGAATGCAATAGGTATTAACATTTTTATAGTCAATGGATTCGCGCAAATAATAATTAGGATAGGCCTCGTATTTTGCGGGTTTATCCTTTTCGAGTTATTTGAAACCACGTTCTTGTTTTGTGGCTTTCAATTGAGGATTATATTCTATCTATTTTGCTCTATGCGGTCAAAGGCGTAATCGCATGTTTCGTTTTTTTTTATAATATAAATTTGTATGGAGCTGCGATACAGTTTTTTTTATTTTTATTTTTTTATGTAATGTGTAATCGTGTAATGTATTTCATCAGATCCCTCGTTCAGAAACCAACCAACACACTTTTAAAAACATCACATTTGTGTATACATATTCTGCTAGATCTAGTAGATGTAAATTACTTCCATGAAAAGTAAATGTATACTTTCCCTATCTTTCCATGCATTTTTAGGTATATTGGAAATATTAGTCCTTCGAAGTAGAGAGTTGTATCCACGGGAAAGGAAATATAATAGATATTCATTTTTTTATAGTCAGATGTTATATTCGAGATAAAACTATAAAGTAATTGTCCAATTCATCGATTTTTAATAAAATTTATGCAGCAATATTACATTGCTATCGATACAACTCTGCACGATGCATAAGTTTCGCTGATGCCTTTTCTTTTCCAGAATTTATTTACATCTGTTGTCAAATCCGTCAATGCCCTGAACAGCAGAAATAACAATCTCATCAGTAATTAGATACAAGAGTGAGAGATATCCCATCAGTTTCCAAATAAATGACAAATGACTTATATTATCGATCGAGAATTCAAAGACCAAAAAATGAGATAGATGACAGTTTGAATTGAATCATAAGCCGATTACGATTCCAGTCTCTATTCGTTTATTTTAATGGATAAAAGAATAAAGTTTTCAAATTTTTTCTATCGCATAATAATATGATTATCTTGTAGAGTCATGTTGGTCCATTGATTTGGACTCGAAGCAACTCTTCCCCAAAAATTACATATATTTTCATTTAGATATTTATACTGTGAAATGTAATAAGACTTACTGCACTATGAATCGTCGATTATGTGGTAGGAGGCATTAAGGACCGTAAAATGGATGTAGATACGCCCAGAGAAACATGGGAAGAATCAGACGTAAATGGGATGAAAAAGTACCATAGGATGCATTTGTTCTGAGTGTTATCTTAGCTGAGCTGAAGAAGAAGGATAGGATATAAAAACATCTTTCTTTGGAATGAAGTGGCTCTGGAATAAATAGACAAACTCTCACCCTTAGATTGTGCTCTTGGGATCCATTAAAGGATGGCCCTTTTCCGATGTGAATGAAAACATGCTTGATAAACATTTGAGGTGGATAGAAAAACGAAGAATTAATGGTGAAAGTAAATAATAAAGGAAATAATAGTTATAAGAGTATAAGACAAATAGATAAAGAAGATTGAATGTAGTCTTGTGATAGACGTCAACGAATGTAAGAAAAATAAATTTTTGTTTAGTGCTTACAATGATTCGTATTGGTGTAAAAACTTAGAAATCCCATTAATATAATTTCTCCCCGCATTACAATTCATTTCTTCAATATTATTAAGAGTGACGTATAAAAATATATGAAAAAGCCAAACTTTTGATTAAACCTTACCGAAAGAAATCATCATTCTATATTTTTCTCTTTTGTCATATAACTCCGGTAGCTTGCTATTACATTGTGAGCAGTTACACTCAGTAATATTTAGAATTGAGTTTTCGTATAGTTTTTTTAATAATGACCAACTAAATATGCAACTCTGCTTGGTATTTACCTTAATAGGCAGGAAAAGGCCTTTCGAAAGACAATAAATTCTCCATTCAATTCTATTACAAAAATAACGAACTCAATTCACAATTTCTAGTCATTTGAAAGGTAATATAATTCAGAGAGGAGATCCTTACGCAACTATCGATAAAATTAATTTGCAATCAAAATATCAGGTTAGAATCACTTCACAAAATCTTTTCAATTTTATTTATAAAGGAACTGCAGCAAGAGGAAAAGGTTCATAAACGTGTTCGGCTGAAAGGTTTGTTTCCATGATCCCCAAATCAGAAATCAATATTTGCAAAAATCCACTCTCTGTTTTACAGTGGAAACCATATATTAATGGAAATATCTCTCGAGCAAATATGTATCTATTTATATTTGATGCTTCATCAAAGTGATGCTTGAACGAAGATTTTGACACATTTGTAACGATTAAAAATATTAATAACTAATTAATTCGAGTGTAAAGACTGTGTAATTTAATAATTTATGAAATGATGGAGTATTTTCATATTATACGCTGGTATCAGTTGGATGATATATTTCATTTTTATTTTTTCTTCTTACTTTTACTAGGTAACATCATTAATCTCGAAAGCTTTAGGATGTTATCGAAAAGACACTTACGCATTTTCTTCCTCTCGGACTTTGAAAAACAAATATTAAGCAAGAATTTATCAATGAACTTATTATTCACTGCCTAATGGTCAGCTTAGCCAAGCCAATCATTCCTTTTATTTTTCACTTCCACAAAGATATTGGTAAAAGGAATCTCTACTAATGAATTGGAATTGTCCCAAGAGACCAAAGAAGTCTCCGCTTTCGCAGGAAATCTGACTTCATTTTAGAGTGCCTTTACTGCAATATAGGTATACTTTATTAAAGGGTTGTATTGCTCTTATATTTAATATTGAAATAGAAAACCCTTGGACTAGTTAGAGTATCTCATCTCAGTAGCTGTGGTGTCTCTCTTTCCCCTTCCAATCAGGGCGCATTCTCTAAGCCTGTTCTGTTAGTCTTATTTTTTCCACTTGTCTCTTCATTTGATTGAGATGTTATTTTTTATGTTTTATTTGTCAATTTTACCATATAACCAAAGCTTCATTCTTGTGGCTTGTGTATCTAAGGTACCATTTGTAAACTCAGAATGCAGTGGTAAAGAAAAATATTTGGAACACGGCTGTTAATGAATTAGTGGTTTAATATCTACTTAAGCCGTCTTTGTCGGCGTTTGGAGATTTTTAACCTCTAATTCAGAATGCAGTATACAAAAGTATACTATATTGTTTTCAAGTTCAAAACTGATTCTAAAATTCTACTAATACAATTCAACTATCCAAGTTAATACCTGAGAAATCAAATCATTTCTCTCCGAATAAAAACTTCGAGCTCAGCTTTCTATCGCAAAAAGAGAAATAAATAATGAGAGAAGGAAGCTATTGAACTTCCATTTTATCATAAGAGACTACGCTGACTAGTAAAGTTCGAAGTAATTATATAAATTAATTTTTCATTTGTGGTAGTTATTGAAAACGAAAGAAAAATCTGTTTTTCTCTATAGTGTGACTCCTTGTGACACATCTTCTCATTGCCAATTTCCCCTGTCTTTGCCTTCGTTTCCATTGACATTTCCAAAATTTCATCTCCATTCCGAGCATCTAACATCTCCTCTTGCTATATATTATCTTCCCTCTTTCATCTTCTTCCACTACAGTGCCCTTTCCTTCATATTAGGTCCTTTCTCTGCTCATATTATATACCTTCGCAGCATTCTCACTTTGGTCATCATTCAAATGCCTTTTCGCCTCATTATATTTTCCTTTCCGCTGTCCTTTCTCGGAATGGTTTGCTTTCTCTCGTTTCGGATTTCCCTGGCGATTCCTTTTCCTTCCCAAGTAGCCTTTTTGACATTTTCAGCAAATTCTCCTGTTATGAGTTGCAAAGTAATTTGGAGACTTTAATATAATTCTGTCACCCGCGGCTTTGCTATGTTTCTATGCTAACTTAAGCGTTTAGGGAAACTTTGAGTCTACTGGAATGTAATTTGCTTCAATGTGTTACTCTTAATGTCATTAATAGGAATGGGGGCGCCTCAATTTCGCCTCCACTTCACCTTCAGTTATTTTTTGACGAGGATGATATAACTCTGTTTAAGATGAAAACCTTCCCATCCGCAAAATATTGGCAAATTAAATAATTATTCACACATGTAGTATATTTGGGATTTCTTCTTCTAGTTCGTAGTATGATTTCGTTCAGATAGTATATGCATAACCTAGAAATATCTTCTTTCAGATTACCTTCAGAAGATCGTCTGCCTTTAGAACGTATGATATGGATTACAATACGTAATCTAGAGAAAACTTCACATTGATGATAATAGTATATCTAAAAAGTAATTTCCGTTTACTGCCGACTGTCCATGTACATGCTTCTCTCATTTCGGCCGTTTTATGCGTGCATTTATTCTACGGAACTCTAAGTATTTCTTTATCATCACAAAGGCGATCCTCTCATGCGCTGCCTTTCACTCCCTTTCTCGTTCTATGGAAGCCAAACGTCGCACAGTCTGAATATGCGGAGATGATTAATACTTCGGGAGAAATGCTATGCCAAAGGAAAGTGGAAAATGCTACTTCACATCCACATACACTATAATAGGTATTTGGTGAACAGTACACTACAATTCTTGCCATCAATTAACTCTTTAGACTTTAAGCTCTGACATTTATCCCTAAGTACTTTGGTTTTCGATATGCTCACTATAATCGTTTTTATTCGCCAATTTAAAGGGATTATTAGGTTACAGATTTGTATTTCATAACAGAAAACGTCTAACAGTCTACAATTTACTGAACATAAGACTGTTTAAGATAACCTCACAAATTTATATTCTTTCCAATTTGTTTGCAAATACCCCCATGTTTTGCTTTCACTCATCCACGTTGTCGAATTCTCTAATCTTTGGCATTCAACTTGGTGTCCACATTTTGGAAATGTTTCACTATCGCTTTTTCTACGCTTTCTTACACTATAGTATAGTGATCAAGTATTTCTGTCGTAGCTTTTTGTTGAATTTTCCGACCTCTCTACGCTCTTTCTTCGTTTTTATCGCGTAAAATTAACGACTATAAACACCTAATTTGACTACCATAATGAGACTCTTTCCCTTGTTTGGCATTCTTGAGAAGGCAAGGAAAATTAGAACGCCGACATTGCTTTTGACTTACTCAATCAACTGTATTATTGTAGAACAATATATACTGAAAGAATTTATCATCGTATAATGGTGACACGAGAGCTCAGGGATATGTTGGGTATAGTGAGAATGAGGGGATATTATTCAATGAAGAAGAACCGCAAGAGGAGAAATCCCAAGAGAAATTAGTAAGCATTGAGGAGATGCGGTTGCTGAGGCCACCGAAAATTATTCTCACCTTGAAGGAGAGGGTTGTGAGGGAAGGGAGATGGAGGAAAAGTAGAAGAGGGAAGAGGATGTGATTACATTAGCCTATGCTCGGTTAAACGCCACCGATGCCCGTCCTTGCCTTTCAAGAAAGCAACTTTCCAAAAATAAAATGACGTACAGTAAAAACATATCAACGCTCTAGCTGGTGATACTCAATATGGTAAATACAGGTGTTCAAAAGGTGATGCGATTAATGAAGCTCCGAGTTATTTCTCCCAAATTCTACTCACATACATTTCTTAGTTTTCGTATTATCTATTCGTTATCTGGACAAGTACACACAAGTACAAGTTTTTTGATACTCATCATTCTATGACTTAGGATAAAGATGTATCACATCCCCATATATAATTAACTATTTCCATTTCCTCATAAATAACTACCATGAGATTCACATCAGAAAGAGAAAATTCACCTTTCAGAAACTGCTTCCTCTCATCTATTCTCCAAGTATATTGGTATGAGCAATTTGCGCTTTTAGAATCGGAAGTATTTTTATGTAAATTTATATGCCTCTTTAAAGTCTCCTGTGGGCTGGCTCTTACAGTTATAATGTATCGTACTTTCTGCTTATTGATATTTCTTTAAACACTCATTTCTCTCATGATACTTATTTCGTAAGGAATTTTTCCTTTATTTTCATACAATAAGGATTTGAAAATTACGCTTAATTTGGATTGGAGTAAATTACGCTTAATTTTTGCCAAATCAGTTTACCTTCTGAATTTTTGCCATTACTCTCCCCACCTATTACTAACTAACTAAGTGATATCTTTAAAAATGAACAATTATCTATATTTTATGTGAATATGTTTGACGATATGATTGATATGCTAAAAGAGGAGAGGCTCTTGCGTGTGCTTCGTTGTTTCGCATAGGCGTCCGTACTCTTTGTGAGACCTCGTTAATTCATTCCCTAGAGCTATAGCGCGGTCGTTGGAGCCACCGCTTCCAGCAGTCACCACCTCCATTTTATCACATGACATCTCCTTTCCTTCATTATAAATTCTACGGAGTTCTCGGATTACATCTTACTTCTTCTTAGTTTTTATCTTATATTGTAGCGTACCTTAGACATACACATTATCAATAAATAACGCGATACAAAATATAACATTTAATTTAATTTACATTCATATTATACTTATTAATTTTGTGAATTTAATTAAAATATTAGGTTTTGAATCAAATAGGATTATCATCGCTTGCTTCATTAGTTTATGTTGTAAATCACATGTTTGTATTTATGTAGGCTCAGTATTAAAGAAAGTATACGTAAATCATGTAACAAAATCACATACTAGGACGTCAATAACCTTTTCTATGTTTAATCTGACCTTGAACTTACCGCAGACAAAAATTAAAATCTATTCATAGAGTCAGCAATACCCTGCATTCACCTCACATCTGATTAGCCGAATATTTTCCTGAATATACTTAAAGGTGCATACATTTATAATGAGTTATATATTTTTCCTTTCCTTCCGTTATAACCGTTTCCTTTAAATTTAATCTATTTCTTTCTATACTCCACAACTCGTCTTTTACTAAAGGTATATTTGTTAAATACGAGTATTTCCATTTAGTTTATAATTGACTTGATATAGAAGATTAGGAAACAATTACTGGAATATGAGAATATAGAAAGTGACGAATAGATTGCAGGTGCCTTGCCTCATTTAAAGGAGATTCTATTTTTATTGAGAGTAATAAGATAATAAATTAGTATTTTTCTTGACATGAAAGTTTAAAGTTGTAATGAGGAAGTTTGGATGAGCGAAAGGAAGAGGGCAAGAGGCGTTAAGCGAAGGAGAGAGAGGAAATTAGGACAAGCCCTTTTAAAGTTTGTTCTGGACCTCCACGGTCATTTGCTATATTAAAGGTGAACGGATGCAACGTACTTCCGCTATCCACACAAACCCTAAAGTACAAAGGATGGACGATACAGATTCAGGATTAATTTTGAGGCACTTATTAACTTGTAAAATAATCCATGGTAAACTAACTTTTACTAGACCACTCTTTATTTTCAGAATAACAGAACATAATTTTCAGAGACCAGAAGATGTATCGACGCTACGAAACCTGGGTCGTGTTATTCTGAAAATAATTAGTGGTCTAGCAAAAGTTTGTTTACCATGTATGTTTTACAAAGGGTGGGTATGTAGCAGAAAATCTGTGGAGGGAATATCAACATTACGGTGGTATAGCATAGACAGAAGATAGTGATTACGATTAATTTTCAAAATGCTCATCAGTGTAATCTGGCATATTCTTGTAAGTTTGAAGAGCAGATGGAACCCCTCAATCAGAAAACTGATAACTCTAAACATTAGTAAAAACTTCACTGTAGGGTTCCATCTCGTATAATATCCCATTTATGTTAATTTCTTTAAAGAGAAACGGTTAGCACAAAAGCGTTTCATGGTACTTATAGGAGATTTTTTAAACATCTTTTATGGAATGGAAACAAGGAGTGACATTTGTGATGAGAAATAAATCAAAATAAAGTGTCTCAAAATTAACGGATTCAATTCCTTTCAATTTTTTGCTCGTACATTTTATATTGATTTTAAAAACTGCTGAGTTTACGAAATTGAATGCTTTGATTACATTGGTTAAACATTTAGTTAACAAACAACCAAATGCCCACCCGCAACTCCCCTTAATCTTTCAAAATGACTGTTAGATCGCAGCCTTAGGAACGTAAGTGAGCCAAAATGCTTTGATAAGCGTAACGGAACAATTGAGGAAGAAATTGCGTTTAATCGTACCTTAATGGCATCCCTCGAATGCGCTGTTTACCGAACTTCCTGGATGTTTGTGTTTCAGGAAAAGGGAAGTCATGGAAACGTGCCAATCCTGCGAGATTTTAGCGAAAATATGAGATCTCAAAATAGTGTGAATAAGGACTAAAGAGTGCTTTGCTGAGGGAGTAGATGTGAGGAATTGATTTGAGGAAAATTTCTTACAAATCACACGTATATTTGATTACTCCGATAATACAGAATGAGGGAGACCTTGAGAGACATCTTCAATGGGTAAGACAGTACCGTTAGCTGTTAGTGATTGGGAAATAGTTGTTTACATTAAAGAGTTCACTTAATTTAAATATACTATTAGGACGGGTATATTAGGGCATATTAGGTAATATCTTTTAATGCTGTTTTGAACATTTCTGGGACCTAATTCATCATTCACTGGAGATAAGACACTTTTCAGGCCCAAATTTAAATATTCGAGTTATTCAATCGCGAAATTTCGTCAGCGATTACATTTTCATATAATTGAGATTATTTTCACCAAAAGTGAAGTACAGAAAGAAAATCTGGAACACAGCTGCTAAAGAATTAGGAGTTAAAAATCTGCAATAGCCGTGTTTGTCGGCGACGTTCGTCTCACCCGCGTGTGTTCGCAGAAAACAAGTGAGGACACCGCACTTTTAATGACACTCAAAGTGTCTCTAAATGTGATAAATCAATAGTGAAGACTTTTATACTTTTAATTAAGATAAGATATACTATACAAATTAAATGTTAATCTTTTTTGGTGTACAATGCTTATGATTTTGTTGTTTACGCAATATTTACGATAACCAATTACTTGTTTTACATAAAAGTCCAAATTTTACAGACTCGTTTTCAAGTCATTACAAATCTTGACTTTATAGTTGTAGAATATGAAGAAAAGAAAGATAGTGGAACTCGAACCGCACTATTACTCATTCATTCATGTGGCACATTATCATTATTCGCCATTCCTTTTTTGCTTTCTCTGACTACCGGGAAGTAAGAGGAGGAACGCCGACAAAGACGCCATTTGGAGATTGTAAACCTCTAATTCATTAACAGCCCTGTTCCAAAATTTCTTTCTTTACAGCATAAAAAGATGTGTTTTAACAAACCACCATGATTAAAGTCGATCGATTCATTGTACTTAATAATACCTCTTTTAAAGTTAATATAAATAAAGAGATATCATTCGGTTGTGGGAAGAGACCACTGTATGTCTATTGCCGAATATACCTCGGCCATTTCGTTATGCTATTTCTACACTTCTTTAATGTTGAAGTAGATATTTTTGATACTAATGCATAGGAAAAAATTGGAAATATCTTAACTAACGGAAATGGAACCAAGGAATTTATTTCAAACCATTCGGTCTACTTTATTCAACTATCGAAGAGCTATAAATGGTAAAAATATCATACAATTATTTTTTTCAAAATTTTATTAATAGAAAAAGTGATGGAAGAATAATTAATTAGACGTTGCTGGGAGTGACGCAATTTCAAGCGAACTTTCAGACAAGGAAAAGTTGCGAAAGATGAGGAATAATGGATAATAATCAGATATAGACATAAGAATCTGCAAAGGGCCAAACTGTGACTCGGATCATTAACTATTTAAAGCAAGAGAAAGGGAGAGAATAATTAAAACAGAAAAAGGTCCAGAGATGGTTAAGAGAATATGGGACACAGATTAGTTAAATGAAGACTAGGAAGTCTCGAAGCAAAACCAAAAAGGATTAGCTAGTACAATGCAAAGCAACAGCCTATGAAAAAACTTATAAAATAAACATAAAAAAGACTTGGAAAAAATAGGGTAAGCAATCAAAGAAGCTGTGGAAGAAACAATTGGAGAAAACAAGAAAATAATACATATTGATTGGTTTGACAACTAGTGTGCCCAAATTATACAGGAGAAGAATAAAGCTAGAAAAAAGATGGCAAGGAAAGAAACCAGAATGAACACTGAAAGATACCAAGAAATAAGGAAGGAAGCAAATAGAATACGCAAGAAAAAA
The DNA here is from genome assembly GCA_947579665.1 of Sympetrum striolatum. Classification (NCBI taxonomy): domain Eukaryota; kingdom Metazoa; phylum Arthropoda; class Insecta; order Odonata; family Libellulidae; genus Sympetrum; species Sympetrum striolatum. The sequence goes on from OX388350.1 coordinate 85,748,918, forward strand.
GGAGAAAATGAAGAAAAGTTAGAAAATATAGAAGAGTACAGCAAACAGAATGAACGGAAATCGTTATACGAAGTTTTAAAAAAAGCGAAAAGAAGATACGAACCAAAAATGGAAGGATTTAAAAATACAGAGGGAAATGTAGTTAAAGAAGCGATTAAGTTCTGGAAAGATTGGTAGAACATTTCAAAGTACTTCTCTGTACAGAAGATAAGGAGATAGTAACAACTGAGGAAAATGACAGGTTAAGGAAAGAATCAAATATAAAGGAAACTTGCTCAGAATTAAACCCACTAGACAGGAAATTGCACCCGCTAGATTGGAAATTGCACAAAAAAAGTTAAAATAATAAAGCTCCCCAGGGAAGAAAATATTGCAGCAGAGCTAGTAACATATGGAGGAGATATAATGAGTGATACTATACATAAACTTATTTGTGTAATATAGGAAACAGAAAAATGCCAGAAGGATAGAGCATGGCAATCCTAAGCCCAATATATAGAAAGGGAAATAAACTGGTCCTCAAGAAATATAGATGGATAAGGCTGTTAAATGTAGTGTATGAAATACTCTCCAGCATCATAAAATAAAGGATGAAAGTAGTAACTGAGAGGATAATTGGAGAATCTCAGTGTGGGAGTAGATCCAATAGAAGTACAATAGACCAATTGTTTGTAATCAGACAAATTTTAGATAAATGCTATGATCATAATGTTGAACTGCATATGCTATTGTAGATTTTTGACAAGCATTTGATAGAATAAACATGATCAAACTCAGAGAAGCAATGGAGGATATGGAAATTCCATTCAAAATGATTATATTGATTCAAATGTCATTGAAGAAGAGCATGGCTAAAGTAAAAATACATAATCAAATATAAAATGAATTTCAATTCAGCACTGGGCTAAAGCAAGGAGATGGCCTATGGGCCACACTGTTTATTCAAGGATTACACAAAGCTGAAGAAAAAATAGATCAAACAGGAGCAATATTTAACAAATAAAGAGAAAGAAGCAAGCAATAATACAAGTAAAATTAAATATATTCTTATGAACTCATTCAGAAAACCTAAATTTACCCAGAATTCGGAGATAGAACAAGTAAAATTTGAAGGTGTAGAAGATTTTAAGTATCTAGAATATACTTATATATATATATATATACCAAACTTACAAAATAAGCATAATAATATGAATAAATGAAAGAATATAAGCAAGGAATAAAACTTACTTTGCAAATATGAAGACACTCAAGAGGAAGTAAATAAACAGAAACACTTAAATACAAATATATACATCAATTACCAGACCAGTAGTAACATATGGAGCATTAAAATGGACACTCACAATAACACAAGAGTATGGCCCTGGCAAGATTTGAAAGCAGACTATTGCAGAGAGCATATGGACCTGTTGTTGAGAATGGATTATGGCAAAGGAGATCCAAAGAGGAGTTAAAGACAATAATGAATTGGGGGAGATGTAGTTAATTCATAAAATCCTTGAGAATATATTAGTTGGACCATGTGGAAAGAAAGCATGAAACAGCAATAAGGTAATAGAAGGGAGACTGTATGCCACTAGAAGGAGAGCAAGGTCCAGTTTGAGATGGCTAATTCATAAAGGACATGAGAAAGATGAAAGTGAGTAGAGAGAGAAGTGGAGGCTGATCGGGGTGGAGGCTCACATAGGGCTGTAGCTCCAAAGAGAGAGTTTGTCTATAAATTGAGACTTAAGTACCATTTTTAAGTGACTTCTAATAAGTGGGGAAAATATATATTAAATGTTATCACTTTATCTACGCCTTGTTTAATATTTTGTATATATATATAGTTTTAACCAATCTATACAATATTTACATAAGTAAACCATACAACAATTTAAAACCAGGAACTAACAGATGAGCCAAGAATGGCTCACTTTATCCTGTTTTCCCTGACTTTTCTTGTAAATATTAATTTATTCTTTATTTTTTATATTACTTTATTTGCCAATAACTCTTTTTTTACCAATTCACGTTTTATTTAAGATTGCTTGTACAATAACTATACCTTGTATGAAGTGTAATGATAATTAAATAATTTATTATACCAATAATAGCACTTTGAATTTAGTGTTTCATGTCAAAATAAAATCTACATACATTATAGTCCACTTTCATATTAATGAAAATTAAATGTATTTAAAAATCATTTTTTAAATAATAACGCTTATCGGAAATAATAGTTTACATAATAAATTTCTACAATCAAAAATTTATTTCAAATTTTTTTACAATCAAGAATATAGAGAGAAAACGACTTCAGTAGTCGTGATAGTAGTCAAAATAAAACCTATTTTCAGTGTAACTAAATTTAATTTAAAAACAAAAAGATATATTTTAAAATCGTGTTTTAAATTATATCGCTCAGCAGAGTTAGTGGTTTAAATAAAAGCTTCCAAATTAAATATCAAGAAAACAGCCAAGAAACGACTTTCGTAGTGCTGTCAAATTAATATCTAGTTTCATTATAATCAAATTTAATTTAAAAAAACAAACGGATGTATTTAAAAATCTTATTTTAAATAATAATGTTTTCCAGACGCATTGTTTTAATTAGATCGTGTGGATATATAATCAAAAGAATAGAAGTTTGACTCCATCGTAGCCACATTTATTTAAACAACTACTATGCTGAAATTAAAATTAATAGCTTTCAGTCGTTTCTCTAGATAAAACTACACAACAGGAATGAGCAATTTAAGTTCAGATGTTTCAGCAGAAAATACTCTTCTATTCTAAAGAATTACTTTTCTACATGAGCCATCATGTGATTAGATAAAATCTGCATATCGTCGTTATATCAGCTAATGCATTACTTCATTTAAGGTCTTTTGATTTAATAACACTGTGATTCAATAAAAAGCGAATTACTGGAACTTGAGAACTTCCGTATTTTGCGTTAGTTTCCGTAGAAATCAAATCCTGGCATTTGCCTTACACAGATAAATTTAAAGCAAGGTAGGAAATTAGTTTCTGTGAAGTCTCTGTTCAGATAAACCGAAGCGATAATAATTTTAATAAAAAATATAGAAAGTAGGTGATAAATATGATCAGTCACTTGATATATTTATAGTTAAAAAGAGCAATTCGTTTAAAAAATACGGCATGAAGTACCTCGCATAGAAGCAATTGATAGTATTTTCTTACCTCTTTAGATTTCCTCAAATAACGCTTTTAAATGACAAATCGCAGCACTTCGTTACAAACCTTTATTTTGAGCAAAAACATTACAACATATCTGATGACCACTGGTGACGAAAAAAAAACAATATGCCAAGTAACTGCTCAACCTCACTGTATCCATTTTCGATCACAAAAGCAACACCTCTTAACACGTATATTCTTTCGCCTAACACTTTCCGGTAACTGAGTTGATTAAGTGTACTTTGAAAATTTAAGACAGAAAATGAATGATGTTATAGAAATATGCACTTCAGTCACAATTACACAATATTTCTTAGGGCAATTGAGCGACACTCGAATTATTTTCCGCAGCACTTCCTAAACCGATTTAAATCCTTGTATGTTCAGCAAGAAAAACTGGAAGTACAGTTTCTTAGTGATACAGCACGAAACACGTATTTGCACTTTGCCTATATAGGTAAGTCCTCTGAAAGATACGTTTTCGATGTGAACAGCTCGGTTGCACGTGAAGAACTGAAAATGAAGGCCAAAAATATGACTACACGCAAAACATTTCTATATTTCTTGTTTGCGAAATCCACCTTCCACGTCACTCCTTATCTACTACCCATAGGGATAGAATAGCAACCAGAAAAGCAGGCTGAAACATTCGGTTTAATTGCGCAATGGAATATTCTTATCGGTGGTCAGGTCCCTCAAACTAATCAAGCGGAAAGAGAGCTCTAACGACTCATCCCTTCGAGACAAAACTATTTAATGATGCATAATTAAGATGGTCAAATCTTTATATCGATATTTAAATTCTTAGAGATATTAATCGTTGGAGAAGTCTTTCTGTTTCACTAATTAAATTACACTGATGCATGATGCGGTTTACACCGTCTTTAGAGTGAAATTATGCCTTTGCGTTTTATGTAGCAATGGGAAGTTACGCATTTTATATTCTGTCTCAGCAGAGAGTGGATTATCGTGAGTTACGATTGAATAAATATAATATTTGAGCCGCAGAAGTTGCTCTGGAGTTCACTTGCACGAAAATTGAATTATGCTTTTGCTCTATGAGTTTAGAAAGATCATAACCAAAATATTTATTTTCTGGGAAAAGAAAAAGGGACATACACTCTCACTTAAAAATATTGAAAATTAAGATTGATACTACCTTTTGCAATAAAAATTGTTCGAGTGAAAATACATTTCTTTCAATCAATTCTACACAGAGATGAAAACGAAGATATAATATTGAGGTTGTACAAGAAGTGAAAAATAGTGCCTTGGCTGGGGCTCGAACAGAGATCCTCACTGAGGCAACCGAAACACTAATCGATATTTAGAGTTTTCCCCTCCAGATGTAATATTTCCACTTAAATGTGAAACAGAATAGCCGATATTTCAAGTCTTACCTGCAGTATTTGTGAAAGAATATACTTTTTATACTCGAATATAAGCCGACCTCATTATAAGCCGAGGTACCTAATTTTATTCCAAAAAACTGGGAAAAGTAACCGAGTCGAATATAAGCCTAGGGTAGGAAATGCAGCAGGTACTGGTAAGGTAAAAAATGAAAAGAATTGCCCATGAAGTTACAGTAATTGAGGTATCGGTAGTTTAGTAAGAGAGAATTGATATGGAATTGTTGAATGAGCAAGTGAGGAATTTCCCAGCCGATTTACAACAATGACGCTTCTTTGCCACGGGAGAACTTATAAGGGGAGCCCTCCCTCGTGTTTAAGAAGAGGGAGTGGCAAAAAAAGTGTGCAGAAAAACTCGGCTTTTGCATGAGTATATAATTGAATCCACTGTTAAATTTATCTACATGTATATATAACCAAAGGGCATTAAATACGTTTTTCGCGATGTAAGTTTATCTGTCTTAAGGTATTTGATTCAAAATTAATTTAACTCAGCAATGATCTGCTTTGGTGGGGTCACACTCAATGGCGGAAATGTCATTTATTGATATTTAATATTATGTATTTATTAACAGCATAATGTATTTGTTTTATTTATTTTATAAAATACGTGTTTGTTTTTATGGACCTGAAAATGATCTTTGTACTATTCCAATGAAACTTGTGAAGAAGTGAATACCATTTTATTTCATTCGTAATGAATTTCCTCAATATCTATACGGCCTCATTTTATTTTATTTAAAAACTAAATAAACTGATATCGAAATCACTGGAAAGACGTACAGAATGTTGAACGAAAATCCAACTGGTTGGATTTACGTGCGCTGATACATGCGTCATGAAAAAGAGGTCCAGTCAACTTGCGAGAGGCATGCGCTATTGCATGCCTCTCCTTCATCATACCTTGCGCTATGACGCATGACTGTGTTGAATAGAAAGCTGCAACTGTGTGGACATAGTGATTGAAAGGTTTAGTTGAGGCAAATTAAATTATCTTTGGCCTTCACAGTTGTAGAAATGTAAAGTAGTTTGCGAATTGATGAAGGTTGCTGGTTGACATTCGGCAAATTCCTAACTCACGTGTGTTTTATCCTCGCTCGGAAAGGGTATCCATGCTAAATTAATGTTTGAACTTTTAATCCACTTCTATATTCTGAATTCCGATATGCTCTACGACGGCGACGTTACAAGCTCACTGTCCTTGTAGCGTTTTCGTATCTGGACGAAACTGACAAATCAGGTTCCTCATCACTCTACGAGGGAAGCGTCAGTGGGGTAATTAATTATAGACAATTTTGAAATAATTCCTTTGAATACCTTTTCAAAGAATGACAACTGTACGAAAATTATTTTATAGGGAAGGTTTATGCTTAAGTTATGCGTCATCATTGGTGAAGCGTATTATTAGCAGCGGTGATATAGGCGTCGCAATTATTCGTGTTCCTTGGGTTTGCGTGCTTGGGATTTGAAAATGTTCATCTATATTCAAATGAGATTTGATATCGTAGGGAAAACAATGTTTCTGCTTATCCTCCTTCGGTCATGGAATCACACAAATTAACTCTTTAAAAAGTTGATCAAAGCAGTATCAGCTGAAGAACAGGCTGCTGGAAATAAATTTATTCGTGATATTTTTATAATCTTACTTATTTGGTGGTCTATTTTCATATTTTCCATTCTAAGACCTGAAATTATGGAATAATACGAACAGCAGGAGAGTTACAGTTAACTTAGGTAAGAATGATTCATTTAATTAAAATAGCTTCGTCATCTAGCGTTTCAATCAATCATATTCTTATTTTATCGTTAGCTGATTCTGTTATTATGTTGTAACATAATATTTATGTTGGTTATAATAACAGTGTGCATTCCAGAAAAACTTTTATTCTATTACTGACTTATCTCCCTCAGTTCACATACATTGTACAGTGTTAAATCAAAACGATTCTTGGTTGTCAGTTGTTATTTTAATTGTTATTAGTCAATAGTTGCTTATAACTACAACGAGCAACATATATTCCGCATAGGCACTTCAACTCGCAATTGCCAATCAAAAACTATATTGATGGTCCAAAAATATTATTCATTCATTTTCATTACTTTGCTACTTTTTATATTTTCTAAGTCATTATTCATAATTTAATGCCGTAGTATGCGCAGCGATTGAAAACGGTAGAAAGGAATCTTTCATGGATATCGAATGAAAGCGTTTCCAAGTCATCGAACTTAGGTTCCTTTAGTAAGAGTGACGATATCTTAAGGTTCTATTAGTTTCTCTCACGAATCCCGCAATTTCATATTTTTATCTCATCTAGAATTGCTGTATTTAAAAAAATATATATTCTCAATACAATTCTGATGATAGTCAATGACGTGTGATACATATATACATACGAAATGGTGATCATAATATTAGAGGATTATTGTTTAAAACTGATATCGTGGTTCAATTGATTGTGCATTTTCTCTCGTTCATCCTGGTTATACTTGCTAATCAAAGTGTTATCTCTCTGTTACTCTAAAGCGCTGGTTTAGAACTAGTTATTTAGACTGAACTGGTTAGAACTCGGAACTAGATAGGTTACTCTTGTTTTTGAGTCTTTCGCATTGATTTAATGCTCTTATTAGCTCGTTATTTATTTTAGAATTTATTAAGGGAACCCTTTGCAATATCAAGAGATTTTTTAATCAAAAGGATACGAAAAACACTAAGTAAGACTTAATAATTAATGGGAGTTAGGGCGAGAGGATTAACGCGTCAAATTTGGAGCAGAATAAGTGTGCGTTATTGAACTTCCTGGGTGTTTAGAGGCCTTCGTTAAAGCAAGTTCACGGAAAGGGACTTGCTATTCGTCCCTCTTTTGATTAAATTCTATTTCTCCCTGGATTTCATGTCCTAAAGAAGTAACGTAGCCCTAAGAAACTGATTCACTTAATTCTTTCTTTGGTTTGTGGTGTCTAACGGCAGTGATGTATTGACATGCAAAAAGAAGATATGAAATATTTAGACAGCTTTGATTTGTGGATTTGGGGGAAAGTGCTAATGGCGATGGGGCAGACAGAGTGAGAAACATCTGTATATATAAAATAGAGTGCGGGTATGCGTGAGTGTGTGTATGTTCGCTAAACACTCAAGAACCGAGAGTCGGAAAACTTTGAAATTGTCTACATTATTAAACGTCGATCTCGCGCAGAGTAAAGGCTACTTTTTATTTACTCAGAGTCCACGGTTCGAACCCAGACGGGTCAAAACTTTTTCATAAGAAATTTACGTAAAGGCCATTCTTTCCGTTGCAGGATTCACTTCTTTTGCAAAATTGAATTAGAAATAACAGTTGTTGGAAGTCGAATCAAGCACTAAAAGAAGGAGAATAAAAAAAGAATTCTTATTTTGGTCATTGAAGATCGTTTATGATTCGAAATTGCGAACAGTTTGATAAAATACATGAATATTTTATCGAAATTTTGAGGTTGTAAACAACTCATACCCTTGACAATCCAGGCGATTATTGATCCTAACTCATGAGTTTATCTATATGAAGACATTGAGAATCAATGACCTCTTAGAATTAATGCTAAGAATAAGTGATAGATTATATGAAGACGAAGAAATTGCATGGGATGTTAGTACAGGGTGCGGCAGAACCAATTAAGCAGTTTCGAGGAGTTATAAAAAAGAAATCTGGGTATCTAAAGATAAAACGTTTTTATTTTCGAAAAATGCTGTTCGTACCATTTATATATTTATTCACTTTTGAAAATTATGTCCTCAAGAGTGCGGCCGTTAGCAGCGATACACTTTTGGAAACGTTCTCTGAAGTTTTGAACAACTAGTTCACACATTTCGCGGGGTATAGCCTTCACTTCTTCAATAATTCGCTCCCTTAGCTCTGGTAGGGGGTGAGGGCGACTTTTAAACACTTTTTCTTTCAGATATCCCCAAAGAAAGAAAGCGCATATGCTTAAATCTGGTGACCGCGCCGGACACCCCACATCACCCCTCAAAGAGACCAGACGCCCGGGAAACATTTCTCTCAAAACATTGAGTGAATTTCGGGCTGTGTGAGCTGTAACCCCATCCTGTTGGAACCACAAGTCCCCTAATCCCTCTTCTTCAACAATCTCCTCTATTCTGGGCTGCAGAAAATTCTCCAACTTGGACACATAACGTCCGGAATTCACGGTCACGCCTTCCTCCTCAAAGAAGTAAGGGCCTATCACCCGAAATTGTGATACGGTACACCACACCGTTAGTTTAGGGGAATGTAGTGGTCTTTCGTGAATAATTTGGGGATTATTTTCAGCCCAGTAGCGAAAATTTTGTTTATTCACAATCCCACTGAGGTGAAAATGCACCTCGTCGCTACTGAAGAAAGCTGTCTCCGGAGGAATCTGTGCAAGCATTAGCTCACACAGATTTCGACGGTTGGCGTAGTCTGCTGGGCTCAATTCTTGAGCCATCATTATTTTGAAGGGATTGAAATTTAAATCAAAATGCAGAATCCTCCTCAAACTGCGGTCTGATATTCCCAAGGCAACAGAATGTCTTCCATTAGAACGTCTTGGCGATTGCTCAATTGCTGCTCTCACCAGCCTCACGTTTTCTGGTGTTCTGATGGATCTGCGTTGGCCATGAGTATCTGTTCTTAGTGTGCTGCCAGTTTCCTCCAACTGCCGAACCCAGGACCGAATTGTGTTTGCATTAGGAACGGAATTGTTGCGTGGAATGTTGAACTGTCGCCGAAAAGCTCTTTGCGTCGCGATCACAGATTGGTTGTTTTCAAAATACGCACGCACGGGAAAGCTTCGATGTGCTCCGGTCCAAACCATGTTGGCTACTGAAATGGGATCCCCGACGGAACAAAGGGAGACCACGTGAAACTTCCTCCACCCACCACCGCCCGAGCATTTAACACTCGAAACTGCTTAGTCGGTTCTGCCGCACCCTGTATTTGCTGCTAAAAACGATATCCTATAAGGAATCGGGTATACAAACATAAGAAATCCTATATTTATGGAAGATTTTCAAATTTAGTTTAAGCTTCTGTTGCAAAAATGTTTTATTTTAATCAACGTAATTGTTTATTGTAAAATTAAAACGTTGGTTGAAAGTCTATTGCTTCGAAATACTCTCTCTCTCTTTATCAATTCAACTGAATGCGTATAAATAGCCGTGAGTTGCAATTGTTTTTAATGTATTCATTGAATTAACTATTGAATCCAATCGATTTTCCTCGATGTATGTTTAGCAATTGAAGAAAACATAGATACCAAAGTATTTAAGGATTTCCGTTGGTTTGTTTTTTGAAATCATTGAGGAATTGAACTGCGAGTTTTAAGTTGTAGCAAAACATGACCTAAGAGATAAATTAATTTTATCGTTTGTTCTATGGGTAATGTAGAAAACCATTAATTTGTAGTTTTATTAAGTGATTTCCATTTGACATGCATTTACTATCTACCTGTCATTGATGTTTAATCGTAGTGTCAGTTTCGACTTCCATTTGTTAATGATTGTGTTCAGTGCTTTTGTAAGGTATTAGTTACGTTACATAAAAAATATTTTATAGGTAGTTTTCAGAATGATATACAATATATTCCTGTTATTTGTGTCCAATCTTTGTTTCCTTTATCCTTTTGCGCCTTTCTGAAAATGTCTCTTTGAATACGGCGCTGCCTATCCTAATGTGATCATAGAATATATTTTTATATTTTTTAAACGAATGTAGTCTTAACTGAAGGAATTATTCATTCAAAAGATATGGGATAAAATATTGTGTTATTGTTGTTTTGTAGACATCATTATCACTTTTTTTTAAGGTTTATTGCCTTGGAAATTATAATAGTCTGGCATTAGCAATCTTCTTACAATTATGAAGCGTGTGTTACGATAAAAAATCAGTCTTTTACACTGCTATTTATCATTGTCAATTCCTCCGTTGAGAACCAACGGGCCCTTCAGCGAATACAAGAAAAGGAGAAATGAGGACTGCGACGATGGAAATGATAACGGAAAATTAACTTCGTTTGGCCTAATAATACCAAAAAACAATTTGGTTTATAGAAGGGAAAGTGGTAATAATCGCATGAGAATAGATACATGAAATTGTATTTAAGGAGTTTTCCATTATTTGCTTAACAACTTGCCATGTGGCTTGTACATTCCAGATATTTCCGCATGTTTTTTTTATTATTTACTCACTGCATTCCATCGATATAGGTTATTTGAAGTTCAATTCTACATTCAGAGTACAGCTTGCCATTTACAGATTGATCTTGCATTCTACTTCCAGAGGTAACCATTTCCACTGAACATTTTCATGTAAAACGACGAGACACTTCCTCGCTTATGGGATATACCGTTTTTCGGTTAAATTGCTTTAATCTTCGCATCACTTTGGAAGGAAACATGAGCTGAACAAGTCAATGTTCTTCAGTTTCAATGGTTAAATCTCTTTGATCGACAAAATAAAGATAAACTTCCGGTTGTGTTCGTATGCCATCAACCGGAAACGAAAATACGCTTTATTCGTATTTGTAGATTTATAAAATGTTTGGAGAATAACCGGTACTGTTTTGTAAAGAATGAAAATTTGGAGCACTGCTGTTAATGAAGTAGAAGTTTGAAATCTCCAAAAGTCGCCTTTGTCGGAGCTCCGAGTCTTACTTCCCAGTAGTCCGAGAAAGCAAGAAAGGAATACCGCACTTTATGGTACCCAAAACGTTTTTTGGAGACAATTTCTCCCTCCTCAGGGGTCGTCAACGGCTTTTGAAGGTTTCAAACCTCTAATGGTACTGTTTTGTTATACCTCACCAGGTCTGATCAAGTTAGTTGGATTGCGTGGAATATTAAAGTTGTTGTGCTATTACCTTTTAATTATTTATTTTGTTTGTTTTATTTATGTACAAATTCAATATTTTACATTTTAAAATATTTTAAGCACCAAAAATATATCATGAGGATTCCGCTGATGGCTGTGATTAGGAAAGAGTCACAAAATACTCCAAACACCATCAAAAATGAGATCAACATTGAGTCACCTGTGTAACCTTGATATTGCTGTTTGTCAGACAGCGAAATGTGCATCGGCTGATCTCATTTTTGATGGTGTTAGGAGTATTTTGTGACTCTTTCCCCAAAAATATACCTGATTTTTTATTTTATTTTCCGAAAAACATGGCAGCGCTATTTTAATGAAATATCCAATAATTCAGCTAGTGTTCTAACATCAATCGACATGAGATGGTTTCTACTGCTACTATTATTGTATCAGATAGTTGAAAAATGTGCGAATCGTAGGAAAGTCTTCAAGTAAAACACTGAAAATAAATTCATTCATGAATATTTGCAAACGCGGTAGGTAACTCACACACCCAAAAGATAATGAAACGTGAAGTTGTGATTCTGTAGCATACAGTTTCTTCTACGTTATACGTATGGCTCAGCCTTGACGGCAGTTCAATTTGAATTTAAAGTGTCAATTCAATCAGATTTTTATGGACGTTTTTGAATTTCAACAACTGGTTGAAATTTGAAATACAGCAGTTTAAACAATGTTAAACGATCATCATTATTTATTATCTAAGTAAGGTTAAACAAAACCAAATTAATAAACGGAACTAATTTCAGTTTGATTATCAAAAGAAATTTCTAGTACTTATTGCATTTATCGCAAAACAGGCCGTGGATATTAAGGAACAGTATCAGCTAAGCGTATACCATAGAGGTAATCCCACATCGATTTTCAAAAGCACGTGATCTCATCTCAATTAACCTAAGATGTTACTCTGGTGATTACGCTGTATCACTTCCTGATGTCTTTGAAAGGTAAAGATCGCTAGTTGGTCCAGAGAGTGGAGGCGGCGAACAATCTTCGCGGTTGGAGCAACGCGCTGACTGTCACACGAGCATTTTTAAAGGCGAGGATGATTATAGAGAACTTTCCCTCCTGTAAACCATTGGAATCGAAGGTTCTCCATCAATGGAGGAACCGTGGGGTATCTGGAGACGATTTTAGAATATTTCGGGAACATTTGCAGATGTTCACGCACCAAGTTCTGCAGGAAAGTGTTTTTCATCACCGCAACCGGTGTCCTTTGAAATACCTCATATATTCAGTGGTGAGATTTTTAGTTCACCAAATCGTGAAATTTTACTCACCAAGACCTTTCTTTCGACCTGTAACTGTTCCAACTTAAAAAAAGAACATTGTCAAGATCGTCACGACACTTGGGAATGCACGGCTCGGAAAAGATAAGACAATCATTGTTTTTGTAATTTTTTAAAAGGTTTTATGATCGATGCCAGGTGTTAGCATTATCCCATTACACATCAACTCCTTGAATATCAGGATAGATTTAAACACACCATATACGTAATAAACGTACGATATTCAGAATCGCAATTCTTCTGGTTCCCGTTGACTCATTGATCATAATACAAACTGTATACTTAGTTCCACATAAAATATAAGGTTATTTTCCAAAAAAAAGGAACTTACAATAAGTATTGATTACTATAATTTTCACGATATGCTTGCATATATTCGCCCTGTTTTAAGCACCTCGTATATCTCCCTCTAACTCCTTTAAATTCGGTGAAAACGCCTCTTTAGTTAGCATATTCCATACTTTTACCACTTTTTAAGAAAGTTTTTATTTAACAAAGACCTTTTATGAAGGTTATCATTAAACGGATAGTAAAGGAAGCATTAAACACAAAGTCATGGTAATGATTCGGATGGAGCATAAAATCTTCTATGAAGACATAAAAACGGCTGTAAAGGCAAAGTTCACACATCTGTTATGTTCATCCTCTCATCTTCTGGGAAAATTCGATATTAGTTTCAATCAAAGGAATCTTAAACATAGATCTAGAAAAGCCTAAAACCTGGTGTTATTCGAAGTTCCGTATTTCTTTATTCAGATTATTATACTTAAAATGATATATGGAACATAATTCACCAACGAAATCAAAAATATAATTGGTTACGGATGAATGGTGTTAAAGCAAATGGTTAAAAATTAATATTTAAGGATGAAATAATGTCCGTACACATTAGTTTTATTCGTGGCTTTATATATTTTCTATCCTTTACATGGACACGCGTCTATTTCCGACCTTTTCAGTTCATAAAATTGCATCATAAAAGTATTTGCTCAAAAGAATAACTTAACTGGGATAATTTAGAATTTAGGATTTTTTTACAGATGACCTTTTTACCAATGGACTGCTTATCTGAAATTCGAGTATATTTCGAAAGACGAGAAACCAAAAAAGGAAGTTAATGTTCAGTTGCATTTATTTCATAATTATGAAACATTACATTGATGTTAGTATGCATTCTATCAACACAATAGGCTAATGAAATGATTGAATATCTCGTGTACACTTGCAAGTAATTATTTATTATAATTATCTTAAAAATGTTATAAGTGGACTAATCATCCGCTGGCAACACATATTGCATATATTATATATATTATTTATATCCTATTTGTATATTATTTAATATAATACAAAAATTTATATATTCATCAAATATTTCTCTTCCCTCATAATACAAGTTTTTTCAAGGTTCCCAGTAGGCCTTCACGGCTACCGTAGTTGTCCCAGGGACAAATCCCCACCACCCTACCAGGCAACACCCTACTCCACCTGTACTCGTCAACGTCAAACTCACTGATCGTTAATAGTTTTACCCAATATATTGACAAACTACCTTATTGTTTGTGATCAACCGATAGGATTTGGAAGAGTGAAATGCCACTCTTGATTGATGGCGAATAAATAATCAATCTTCTCTCTGACGAATCCATACATTTTTACTCTCTCTTTTAATCTTAAAATCCGCTTGTGTCTCTTTTCTTTAATAAATCATCCCCCTGCCATACGCCATATGGTGGCTCGCAGAGTATTAATGTGAGTGCAAATTACCTTATAAATGAAAATCAGTCAAAGATGGTTCTGCGTTGTCATGACAAATATCAACTCTCTGATCTGGACAGGATGGATGTAAATAGTAGAAGTAGTCTCTCCTACGCTGGTATGAATCGCAATTCAATTAACATTTCCTGACTGCGAAAGTAAACCGAGTTTACATTCCGTATGTTTGCTGTGTGGCTTAATTCGGGAGAAGAATTATCGGAAGATTTTCGCACGCATTTCTAAGATATCGATCAATTTGATAGGGATTTCCAGAGGGATTATGAGTCTGAGAGAAGCAATATTGAGTTTTAAGGGGAAAGTGATTAATCAGATATTGACGGTAAACAGAGGAAAATATCTCGAGGACATTTTGAGCTCCAAGAAGGGATTGAAAGACTTACGAAAATTGAATTTGAAGAAAAGGTGAATGTTAAAAAGGACAAAGAGAAGGAAGATTGTGGATGACTTTGAAAATTTTGTTGATAAAATCAGATTTAAAATATATAATATGAGATAATTATGATTATTTGCAGAGGTCGAAGCCATTAACATGTTTGGTATTTTGGAAAGTAGTATATATTTCACTTATTCTGTGGTATCATTTATAGTTCATGTATGGGTTGGGAAATGTTTCATCGGAAGACATCCGAAAGTATTGTAATTAACATTTTCTTAAGGAGGTTGAGTTGTTCAGGCTTACATTCAATTATTTTATCATACTGATGGTTCTGCTACCATATCATAATCTACATCTACATTAATACCCTACAAGCCGCCTTTCGGCGTGTGGCAGGTGGTGTAAACACCAATTGAATCTAAACTACTTCCTTAATCGGTTATTGTCGCGTATCGTTCGCGGAAAGAATGAATTTTTAAAACGATTCGTCCTAGCATCTATTTCTCTTAATAATGAATGAAATGCTTATCATTTGTCTCTCGGAGCTGGATATAGAAACATCTTTGAATCACTTTTTGTCTTGTTCATTGCTGTATTAATATGAAAGCTTCCGAGGTATGAGTGATTCTGAATAATGGCACTGACTTCTCAAAACGAAATGCTACGAAAAGTGTCACTCAAAGAGTCACTGTACTTACGTAGACTTGCTTCACTTATAGCGCTCTGACTCATTGAGAAAACCACGGGCAGACACTCTTAATATTTCCTAGTAAGCCCCGGGTCTCATAGCACTTGATGGCGAATGCTTATAGAATACTAAAATCACTAAAATAGTTTTAAGGAAATGGAAATTGATTTCTCCTATTCGAAGTCGATATTAATCTGTTGGAATCAATGAAAAAATGTCCTCCTAAAACTCTGTGGAAAGAGAATCTTCAAAACATTCAAAACTTGGGAATAAATCTTATGTTCAATGCTGCCTTTCTTTTTAATCGACTCGATTTCTGTCTAACGAGACTTAAGTTTAATTGGAATTTTGAAAAATTGTTACAAAAAATTTGTATCGTACATGAATATTAAAGAGAGAGCTTTCTATACTACTAACATCAAGACGATTTTCACATCAATTAAACTCGAGATAAAGGTAAACTGCTTAGAGACTTGATTGAGGATTGTGCAGTAATATCTGAAAATTAAGAAGCCTGAAAATTGTGTTCAGAATGATAGATCAAGGGAATGTGTACGTTAGTAAACCTTGTTAAACTATAACTAATGTTCGGTGAAGTAACTAATCGATCCTAATTACATTTACGGCAGTAAATGAATCCCAAAATTTAATAAACAATAGGAATTATTACCTCTATTGCACTGGTTACATGTCTGAATAATCTTGATGATTATCATGCACTATGCATGATCATCCGTCTACCTCACGACTATTTATGCCGCTTTCGGCAAAATCTTGCTTTTAGTTGATAGAGGCTGCAAGGGCATCATGATTAATTTATTGGGAGTGGGCTCTTGTAATTTCAGTATAGTGTGGTGAGAAATGATAATCTATCAAATTTAAGTGATATCGTGTAAAATGATTGATGAAATGGTGGATTTGCTTGTGGTGAATACAAACATATTAACAATAATGAAATAATTAGAATTTGCATGTTTGAAATAAGGATAATGTCACACAAATATCTTCCGATTCGCTCAAACAAAGGTCTTTAAGTGGTGTTATAAATTAGCTCTGCTGAAAATATTCCGTCCCAATACCACTAGAAGTAATAGTAAACTCCTATAAAATTAGCTACCAAAAGATATAAGAGTCTGTTTCTTCTTTTATTTCAAAGCTTTCCTTGACGCCTGTTTTATTCAATCCCCTCACGTCCTTCTTTTTTTATAATACGCTCTTTTCTCATCTCTCATCTTATTATTCCTCGCATCCTCAACTTCCGATCCTCTAGGGAGCACTCCCATCTCCTTCCCATAATTCCCTTCTTTCATCCAATTCCTCTGAAGCACCGCAACAAGCACTGACGCCTCCCAAGTCAGCTGCTGTCCATCGCCTGATCTCCCTTTATGCTTCTGACACACCAATCTGCACAGGCTCTCTTGACAGAAGGATGTTGACACCTCTTTTAATATAGAACTCGAGTACTCAGATACAGGGATGTCAATAATATAAAATGTATTCTGATGCTTGGTTGCAAGACGTCAGTAGATACAGGTCAGTAGGTATAGCAATGACTTAAAAATTATTCCATTCAAAATCATCAAAAATTGGTTATAATTTTTTTCAGAATGGGACCACACTATCTATTACCCTAGAAAAACTACTCTAAATAAATGCGCTATTTCAATAGGCTTTACTTCTCTCATTGTTAGTGTACCATTTCTTAAGTGTACCAAATAATGTAATTAACTTAGGTCTCCCTCCGCCTAAATTTATCTCTAACGTGGTTGTGATAAAAGTAACTGCATGCTATGTGGGATTACTTGTTACAGCGATGGGACATAGTATGTGAGAATTGCTATTCCCTAGATACGTCTTAATGAGAAATTCTTATCTTACAGCTACTGATAGATTTAAAGTGACTCCATATTTAATTCCTTCCTTCGAATTCATTTATCATATTCATTTATGGATTGATACCTTTTAAGTGAGACAAATATAGCATAACTTTCGTTATAATGTCAATTTGTGGGACTCTATATGTAAGAAGAGGAAGGAGGAGAATGAGGGGTTGAAGTTCGTGTGTGTGTGTGTGTCAGATGAGAAAGGACATTGAAGATGTGGAATTAGCATGAGAAGAAAGACGTGTTCAGAATGTAGAAAATTGGGTGAATATGGCGCGAAATGTGTTTATGGAAATGAAACAAATGAAAAGAGATCGTTCTACCTCTCATTCTATTCTCGTCATGTTCTCTCGAATTGAGGAAATAATACTCAGGAATTGGCAAGGCTGGAATATCTATATACGAAATGAAGAATATATACTAATCCCTGCTTCATTTTAAATTAATATCGTTAGATACTAGCCACGATATATAATAATATAGCCCCTTACTATGTTCTCCTACTGATAATTATTCTAATGCAAAATGTACGTTTCCGATTTGATAAAAAAAAATTTGGGCGATCCCTGAAGGGCACTTAGGTAGTTGGGGAGTAGCTGGGCCTAACAAGACCTACTGTTCGTTCCAAAGACAATTAATTTCCCTCAACAAAATGAATATGATTTTCCCTCCCCTGCGAAAGAGCAGAGTTCGATTAAAGTCGTACCTCAGGCGATAAATGAATAGGGAGGTAAACCTCATGTGAAAATACGCATTTTAATATTTAGAAATGATAATGTAGGTTGAATAGATATCAACAGTGAAAACTATTTTTAAATTGCTGCCGTATTTATTTTTTAATGCTTTATGAAATTTGAACACTTTTGAAACGGAAGGTTTTCGGCGGGAAGCCGAGTACGGTTGACTGTGACGTCATACACATTGAAAGCAAGCGGCGCTACGGTGAAAGTGTGCTGTTTGGTGAGTTGATTCCGTGATAGAACTGTGTTTTGGGTGATCCTCTCCGATACATTTTTACGTTTGGAAGTGTTTTCTTAGCTGAAAACTTCGTATATATTCCGGCAAGCATCGAAGAAGAGAAAAGGCGCTGGAAAATTGTTTCGTGAAGGCTCAATCGAACAACCGAGTTTTGGAAGAGTGCTGTTTTCCCCCGATTTATGTCCATGTATAAAAGAACTTGAAAATTTGGGTGTTATAATGATATTTTTATTGAAAATTTTTTCTTAACATAGCATATAAAACATTTTATTGTAAACAAAACCTCTTATTCACTTGAATTTGAATGTTACAGTTGTAAAATATGTTACATACACAAGCAAAGCATGTTATTACCTTACTTCCTTAACAACTCTCTCTGTAAATTTATTATTCTAGTGGATGTTATTACTTTTTCATCCAAGCAACAAATGAGGGAATGGTCCACTGTAGAATGAGGTATTATAGTATTTTGAACTCCCCGTACCTCTTCACTAGTCTCTCTACATCTATTCTCAATGCTGCTATCCTTTTTGTGTGCAGAACCTCAGGTTGAGTGAGTTTGGAACCAGCACTGACACCTCACATACTTGCAATTTTTTGTGGCTAGCTGTGTGTTCCACTTTCTTTGCTTTATGATATTGCTAAAGTCTTCTTCAACCTGGTACAAACAAGTTACAACAATATAATTTACTTACCATATTCTAAAATTGTATGGAATAAGAGATTCAATCCAAATATAATCACAGCAATACAAACACAGGTAAAGTTAACCTAAAAATCAATCCAGTTAGTCAAACAACATGCCTATAGAAGAAGAATTCCAAGAGAATGAAAGAGAACACAGACTGAGCAATAAATATTGAACACAATGAATGGCTGTCTCAAAAATTCGTAAGTCTTACGATTTCCTTACCAATCAATAAGCAGGAGAGCTAACAAATGAAATGATGTTCAGTCTTATTGGGATACCTATATGAATATTCGACCTTGTATAGCTGATCAAGTTTCAACAATGACTGAATTCAGTAGCTGTTACGCTGTTTCGTCATTGGATTTTAAAGAAAGAGGCTACAACATAATGTCAATGTGAAGCTATAAAACTTCAAACTGAATTTGGATTTGAAGTTTATATTTTCAAATAATGCAATATAAAACGAAATATTTCGTAACAATAAAATCGGGAATCGTAAAATCATAAACATGTGTATGTAGAAATACTGTAGCTGCGAAGAATCATTTCTCCTACTAAAGGCACTTTCTTTCATGTTTGGCAGTCGTAGTCCTCCATAAACGTGAACAATATAAATTGTACATTTCCGTAACGCAATCCAAAGCGCATTAATCTATTGATGTAATCTGTTACATTTCCTCAACAGCATCACATACGCAACCACCAGAAACTTCAGAAAGTATCATTCATGAAACATAAAAATACCATCGTTCGTTCTTTAGACGTCAGCGCGTATTTGCTTTCAAGCAAAATAAATGGTAATATTGCGATAATCCTCATATCTAAGACACCAGTCGTACATTTGACTTACAATGCATGCAAATATTATTGTTTTCAACTTGCATTAAAATGATCCTCGCAGCAGTAAAAATTTGTTTTAGGGCTGATCTTCTTGTCTGCTCTCCTCGCAGCCAGGAACCACTTCTTTCTTGTGCCGGAGTCCATTGGAACAGCAATAAATAATTTTACCGGGGTTTTGACAGTGGTTGAGGTACAGCATGGTACAAAACAGTATTTGTATGCTTTGTATGCCATTTTTTCGAAGCTCAGAACTCCAGAAGTCGAAATACTAAGGCCACTAAGGCAGAATAAGAGATCCTGACAACGTATGCCGGTAGCGGTTAGGTGTTTATGACGTCAGGGTATCTTCGGAACTCTTCGGGAAACTTCGGAGCGTTTGAGCAGCCCTCCGAAATTCCAACTTTTCACGCGCTGTTTACGGCCCTAATTTTGCGATTTCAATGTTCTTTCCGCTGCCACTGTTCATTTTTCATAGTATTCTTCAATTAAAAAAAATAAAAAATAAATGGATTACCTCCCTATTACGATATCCCGCTAAGGAAATAGAATTCTGAAAACATTTATACTTAAATATAATTAATGTAATTAATTATAGCTTTTCAGTATAACATAGTTAAAATATTACAATATAATGAAATTAAAAAATGAACATCAATTAAAAAGAATATTTTGATTGAAAGTAAATTAGGAATTGAAGACGATAATGATTATTTTTCAGTGAATTCATGATCACGTAACACTACGAAGATTAATGAACGCTGTACTGTAAATGAAATTCCTTTAATGTGAAGAAATAACTATATTTTTGTCGAACAGCCATTTGTCAAATTCAGCATAAAAATTGGTTCTTGAGAAATAGTTCACAAAAATTAAGTTTGAAGGTAAAATATGAAGATGAAATTGGATTCACTCCTTAAAATAGATAATCATGAAAAGAATTCATTGGAAACGCACTTTTCAAAATCAAATGGAATTCCTAAATTACTGAAAATACTTCAGTTGATTATCACATCAATTGAACCATGAGATAAATCAAATATTTATAATTTCTCATCTTTACAACTTCCTGCCTGTTTCAGGTAAAAGTCAATGAAGGACTTAATTTCCATTAAAATTCTTATTTTAGCAGCCTTTTCTAATAAATATTAATTTTTTTCTGAAAAAAGTTAACTTTCTAGGCTTAGCTTTCATTTAGAGCTATTATGTTTTGTAAAAAAGAATATTGACTTTATTGTCGGAAAAATAAGGCATTACTAAAAACTCAAAGCGGGTTTAGATGACTATTTTAACAACTCACCGATAAAAAGGCTGTAGAAAGATGGTATACACTATTAATTCTCTATTTTATAAACATTATTTTAATTCATTGAACATTAAAACACTTCCTTTTTAAAAGAAAAGTGAATTTTTAATTCGTTGGTTTATGTATTTATACAGACAGGAACATTTAAAATGAAGCACAGATACGCGGAAAATGATTCACATCGTATTTCAATCTTTCATGTTTAGGGCGGAACTTTACCTGAAAACATTTAATTAACTAAATGAAATGCCATGCTAAAATTTCTATTTCATATACTTCACACAAAACGTTCTTTCATTGAAAATTCAATTTTTAAGAATTAAAGAAAGAAAATTAAAGTGTTTTATTATGCCTTAACGATTGCAAGAAGGTATTTTTCTTAACAAATATTGCACCATTTATTTGCTGCTGTATATTACATTATATTATAGATAGCTGTAAGTGAAAAACAATCAAGCACACAGGAGAAATGAGAGGATATTGAATCTATTGTGAAAGGATTTGATTCGAACAGAGCATGTAAAGGCATAATTTGCATTGCGCCGTTCGCAAAAAGCTGTTCCCCGCAAATATTGTGGAAATTCGGCGATATCTCTCCAACGGTGGCCGTTTATGAATACTGGCGAGGCCTCCGATAAACTCTTTGGACAAGAAATGAGCAGTCGTCCCAACTTATCTCTCCATTCAAACGCATAAGGAACGCGCTATCTCTCCATTCAGAGCACGTACGGGCTCTTCATAAGGAATCAAGCCTCGCTTTAAAATACTTAGAAATGAATCACTTCCCGTTGGGTGAATAAATACGAGGAGGAGCTGTTATTTCAGTGACATTTTATCGCAAGAAATGAGAGTTAAGGATATCAATGATCGTTAATTCCTTGTATGATTTCTTAGGTACTTCATCCATATTTTATCTCTATAATGCTGCTTGACCCCCTTTAAAAAATAGCATCGGAAAAAAATTGTGGCTGTTTCAATGCATAAATGTCAAGTTACGTCTTCATCCAAAATACGGTAATACAGGCTATCGGCTTTCACTGAAGAAGATCTGAACCTAATATATGAACTATTGAATCCTTTAAAGAAATTAAGGTTTTACTTATTAGTTCAATTTATTTACTTTTATTATTTTTTTACTTCTCCATTTTCGTTACATTTATTAACTTTTCAAACTTAAGTTATCCTTTGATTTTCCTATGCTACCAAATATATGTTAAATTATCCAACTTAAGTGTATCCTAGATTGTGTTAGAAATAAGTCAGAATGACGACGAAATCAAATACATTCCACAAATACCGTCCCCGGGAGGTTTTTGGAGGGGTTTCCCTCCCGTCCTCGTGCGAATGCCGGACAGATTGTATTGTCATATCCCCTCAACCGTTGCTAACTGGTATTAATACCAACTCGCCAATCTTTCGTCCATGGAAGGCTAGCATATTTTTCACGTGAACTTAAAGAGTTAATTGCCCAATAAAAATGTAACGAAAAGGGAAAACCCATATGAAATTTTAATGCTTCTCTTAAAACTTACTCCCTAATCTAAATGGAAGCGAATTTTCAATAAATCAAGATTTCCTGTAACTCCTGTCTTAGAGTTGAAGTGGTCATTGCATTCAGAAATCCGCTTGTAGATTCCATGGGCTATGAACTATATCCATCTTGCAGCTGTCCCCAATAACTTACTTTGATCGCTTTGACATCTGCTCGTACGTGGAGGACCCTCGAGAAACTCTGATATCCCAAGGGACGCCTCGACAAACATGCGAAAGGTAGAATTCGTGTGAGGCTGCAGACAATGCAGAAGAGTAGCAGTGAATGGAAACAAACAGAATCCCATGGGACCCTTGTTTTCCAACCTTTTGCCCCTCGCGTCTGTACACCTACTTACTGTAACGTCGTGCCATTTTTTATTTAATTTTAAATTGTAATTTTAAAATTTTAATTTTTTATTTGTTACTATTTTTTCTTTTAATGCTGTTTTTTTAAATTAGCTAAATTTTGTAGGTTTTTAAATGTTGATTTGTTAACGTTTATGGTTGTCATGTTGTATAAATAAATAAGTGATTGTTGAACGTTAGGTAAGAGAGGAAAGGATTGGAGAAGACATGCGATGTAAGTGGAGGATACGCAAATAAAGAGTTTTTTGGGAAAGGACTATATTTTATGAAAAATCATCTCGCGGCGTCACATTACTAACTTAAATTTCACGGAACAGTAAGTTTAGTGCTCCAAAATATGAAAACATCAAGTTCATAATAAAAAATATCTGAAATATTCGTCTAAATATCCCTGTTATTTGTCGCTGTAAATAAATCTCTTTAGTAACGCAAAATTTAAGGACTTTGTTTTTCTTGGATACCAGAGTGGTTACGGATAGTAGTGACGTAGTGGCATAAGGATGGATAGACCAATCAACTACCACCTTTAAAGTAATTTCGTACCTTATGTGATGTCATCTTCATCATCATATGTCCACTCTACAGTACGGCTGAATATATATCTATGGTTTCGCCGACTCTATTTAATCACAAGGTACTTTAGCCATCGTGAAATTTGAGGGATTGTAACACTACTCATGCTTGCCGAATATTTGGAATTTTTTTCCTGTATGTTTTGTGTAGTTTTGGTGAAATACTCTACACAAATACAAGAAGATGATTAATATCTGATGATGCTGTGAATGTAGTTTCAAAGCGTAAGGTCTCTTCTTTAGTTGGATTCTCAGTTTAAGTAATTCATGAAAGCAGAGAGAGAGAAGGAATTATCGAAGACTGAATCAACTTCAAATGCTTTGAAATTACGAATTTGATTTTCTTTCATCCATAAATGCATTTTAAAAGGCTTCATTCGTATAGAATGTCCCATTGATCCTATGCAAACCGTATTCATGCTAAGACTATATTCATTCCTGAAATTACAATAAGTAATACTAGCAGCAAAACTGTAGCGGTGAATTTGTCATGGGCCCAGATCAAATATTATAAGGAAAATCCTAAGAGGAATAGATTCAGGAATAATTGCATCAACATTTCATTCGAACGAAATGCGACCGAATAATAAATGAGAGGTGGACTTAGCGCAGTGAGCTCACTCTCTGTCACAGATGGAATTGAGGACGTATGTAAAATAATTCAGAGGATATTCTCGCTCTAAATGTGTTGCTGAAATTGGAACGGTAAAAGGAATAAATAAGAGTTTGGAATGAATGATCCTGCGCATGAAAGAAGGTTTAGCGAATAAATAGTCATTCTCGAGGATTATAAAAAAAGTTATTTCTTCCTTGGGATGGAATTTGACTATAAACATCTCTATTTCAGAATAAAAAGTCATCCTAAATGTCATATTTCCTAACAATGGATGGAATCAATACGTAACAGCTTAAAATTCGAATCCGATTGCTTCTATTGTTTTTATTTTTACTAGTCCTTACTCTCACACTATTTCATTTATTTCTCTTTTATATGATTACATACGTATTGTGATAGGAATAGAGGGTTAATAAATTAAATTCTTCAAGCGATGTGGGCGATTTGCATGCATTTAAAAGACAGGGACTGACTACTTTATCGTCTGATTTTTCTTCAACAAAATCTATTTTTTTAGCCTCTCATTTTCGGTCTCTCTAATACATTTGATATTTGAGCTATTGAATGCCAAATCCATCCACTTTAAGACCTTCTTCTCTGCTTCCTGTTCATAAATGGTTTAACCCCAACCTTTCTTTCCAATGAGGAAATCGTTCTCAGATATTTATTGTTTCCAGCCTCCCTTTGGAGTGGAGGAGTGAATGGGGAAATCTGCATATTAAGGAGAGAAAGGTATCTCTCCTCAAACACAAAACGGAGAACTTATCCAATCCTATTTAACCTCTTTCCTCTTTCCTTCCTTTCCATTTTACGCTTTCACCCCTTTTGCCTTCGTTTCCATTCATCCCTTCTTTTTATGAGGATCTTGGAATCGGCTTTTCTTCAAATTGAAAATACTCCTCCAAAAGGCCCAATCGACTTGAACACTTCCACTGTATGGAAGTATAGCTTGTCTGTATACTCTTCGAGGATTGGGAGACTGCTTTCACTTATTTCACACTACGCTACTTAGAATTTGCATTATAGCCATCTATGTAACGCTAAATGGAACAAAGCAACCTCAATCTCTTTCAAAATATCACCCTGAAACATTTCATGTCCTTATGTTTTCGTAATGTTAACAGCTAATTATCTGATAATTGTCAGTAGCAAAGTAGCATGTATAGAGGATAGTGTTTAAGATGATATACCATAATTTTTATGGTACTTTGTCAGTGTCTATCTTTTCAATCTAAAAACAGTTAAGAGTTTCAAGGGTGATTTCAAATTGCAAACTGCATTAATCGAAAACGAAGAGACAGTTATACTTTTTTCACCAATAAATTTGTTTAATGATACCAAAAAATTCTCAATAGCTTGTTTACAAATGTGCATCTTCACACTTGATTGCATTTTTAATTCTTTTCGGTGAGAAATTTTCATCTTTTGAAAATTCATAATCCAGATGTTCTCCGTTTGATTGATGGAAGAACGTTCGTCAGCACTTTTAAACTGAATTCAAATCCCATGTACAAATCCCAGTGTAGGTTAATTCTTCCCTCTTCTGCATCAGAGGGATTTTCGCCAAAACTTTTCTCATAAATAAACTGTCACCGCCCTCCCTCAATTCCTTTCACACCAGATTGCACATTTTATTTTTGGCACCTTTCTTTGGGTTTACGCCGTCAAAACTGCTTTCTTGAATAATGCTTGCTACTGATTTATCCTACGTTCATATTTTTAAGGTGAGTTTTTGATGTTTTTCTCAGAATATGTGGTTTCATACCATTTAAAATCTACGGAGGATACTATTTACGCATTGAATTGTATACACCTTGGATGAATATCTGCGAGTATTTTGTGTTCATTTTTTAATTGGGATTAAAGCAAATGGATTGAAAATCGATTGTGCTAAAATCCACGGATTCAGATATTCAGATGACATTGTGATAGAATTAGAAAAGGGAAGAAAACCAGCAGAACATCAGAAGTTATTTTCTGAGCCTTGAAAAAACATTCCCTGCCATCACTGAATTGAAAAATTCTCTTTTTGATCAAATATTTTGTTAGTTATCAAATCTTAATTAACTCCATATTCCTGTAGCAAAATTCTGGCAAGGCGCATATAAACCTTGTGCAATAAGCTCTATGTATACTTCGTATCATTATTTTTATACATAGATGGTGTTTTCTACGCAGGCGACATTTCAATTAAACTCCAAAATCTGCTGATGATAATGTCTAATTACGAAAGATATTCAAATAAGCATGGGCGCGCCAAGGTGGGGAATCCAATGAGTGGATGTTTCGTTTTATGTCGCTTGCCAAATAATCGTTACTAATTTTTTTCCTTCTCACGCTTGGCAACCTCTTGGAAGAAAGGAATCTGAAAGACTCGGGAAGTTTATACCTATAACACTAAAAAACTTCAGCATAGAAAAAATGACTTTTTGATATATATTGGACGTATCCAATCTAGAAATCCAAACATGTAAAACACTATCTCGAAAAGATTAATAAGTTGGCCACATAAGCGTTAAACTCCTATAGTTTTCAATGAATTTGGATATTGAAAGAATTGACATATATTGTAGTAAGTAGCGGGTATGAATAAACCAGCCCCTGTAATGTAGGCATTTTTCGTTTTCCTGGCCTCCTTGGACCCCCCCCCCATTGGCAAATCCTGGCTGCGCCTCTGTTCTCTCGTAACATTCACTCAGTGAGCATTATAATTACCACGTAGTGAATGAACCGAACGTTTAATTTTATAATTCGGTTACGTTGTTCCATAAACTCTGATGAATGAAATATATTCATTCGTCATTTGGTGCAGGATAAAGAAAAAATGCATCTTTTATTTAATTTTGTCTTAGTCTTGATCATGACTGTGATGAAATGATAGCTATTGAGGTATGAGTGGATAATTGCAGCGTTACTCATAGAGTCATTGTGCTTCGCTTGCATGGACATGTTGTGAAGGTTAAATTCTAGCAAGATGAGAAAAGGAAGGGCAAAATACTTCACTCCTCATCATGCCTAGAAACATTCATTCCCCTCTGCTAGCTCAAGTTGTTAGTAGCGTATATCAGAGGGGTTGAGGTACCATCAAGCCTTTAGGCTGAATACTTACAGACATTTCATAAATACATATGGGTGCTAATAAATGTTTTATAACATTGTTACTTACATTAATTGAGTGAAAGAAAATTTAATGTTATTGCAAATCGGTCGTACAAAATGCAGTGGAATGTGAAATACCATAATTTCAAAGATAAATAGTACAATATACAACGTTAAAGAGTGAAGCAATGTGAATGGTAGATTTGTGCGAGAATCAAGAGGTAAATGAGGTGTTGAGGAAATAAAAGATAAGAGAGAGAGTCTCTGTGGAAACGGGATTTAGCCTGAGCTTGCAAGGGAGCGGCAGAGCTGATTAAAACTAGGAAATATTTCCTAAAACAACTTTACGTGGCTACGTACTGTGCAGTTTGGCCTAATTTGATGAAAGGGTGAATGCATCGCTGCGGAGCTATAGTCCGTGAATTAGGATCACGAATTACGGAAGACTAACTCGCCTAGGATAATTAGTCTGGAAAAAAATTACCCATATCCTTGTATTGTATGTATGTATTGTATTTGATTCTCTGTCCGAGTTAATTTAAATCTTCTTTAATTACAGCTAATTTCACTCATGCATAGCCCGACCAAGGAATAGATTTTATTGCAGTATTTTTATAACAAATCTAGCCACTATAATATAATAAGTCATGGTTATTATTAAACACATTGTATGCATTTTCCCTCTTTCTATTAGCTCTTTTATCTCCATCCCACCCTATTAGCAATTATGTTTCTATCAAAATTTAATTTATTTGCAAAATAGAGTACACCATTCTTTAAAAAAGTTCTTTCTCAATTTCTAATCAGATCTAAAACCAATTATGGCTTAAAATTGTGGAGAGGAAAATTAAATAAAACGCTAAAGCCTTTAACACATTTATAAAAGGGATAACCAGGTTCATTGGCTCAAAAAGTAGATTTAAAAACTCTCATCAATTATATGTAAATCTGAGATTACTTCCATTACCAAATGTGTAGTTTTTTGAATTGATGAAATTATTTTACATTTAAGTGGCCATATGCCCAGTAATTGTGATAATAGATATTTTTGTATGTGAATAGGGAAATCCAAGATTGATAATAATATTCCTAATTCTTGAGTACAAAAGGACATAATATCATGACTAACATCAGCATTTGATGTTCAGATAACAGACGACATTTGCAATTTGATGAAATTTGAATGAGATCAATCCAACACGGATGCAGTCAGTGCCGCCATCAACATTAGGAATAGCCCGTTCATTTTCTTAATCCCTAATTTTCTAAAGTTCCATAAACAAATGCTTATTTCCCATCTTGGATGGGAAATAAGGGTTAATCATGTTTAAGGGATCTTTTCAAGGCATTGTTATCAGCTCAACTATTTGGATGGCTAATACATAGACCAATAGTAGATCCATTGCAATTCGCAAGGCTTAAATATTTACAGCGATCCCTCGTGCTACAACTCCACTTAACAAGAAGAAGATTGAACTCCAGACCATAATTGACTAACCAAAGATTATTTATCTATCGTTACAGTTTCGACGATTATGAGTACTTATCAATCTACGACTCTTCGATCTCTGATAGTGGGATCAGTGATTCGTCAATTCGAGATTCTCGAACGACTATGGATTGAAACTTACTAATAATGAAATACATATTCGAAGATTGAAACCTATCGATTATTATCAGTGACTACGGATCCCGCTCTCGGCGGCATTTACTCCTCAGGAAGCAAACACTGACCTTATTGTCATTAGTTTAGACGTAATGGCTATGTGTCGTATTTGTAGAGTCCTCAATTTTGTTGTCAAATATCCGATACATACGTAATAGAGTCACAACCGAATGGCGTTCACTAGTTCTATTATGCTGAAATCGCTGTCATAGAAAATGTATACCCAGTATTCGAGAGAAAAACGTAATAACTCTCACGAATACTCTAACATGAGCCACCCTCATCCGTAATATATTTCGATGAGCCTTTCGGTTTGTAGAGAGAATAGTCAGTAGGGAGGAGGAAAAAGTGCACGAGTGATGTTACTTTGCGTTAGTTTGGCCTCGATTAGAGTGTTTTGCATGTACTTCATGAGAAACGAGTTTTATTCGAGAATTGGAAAAGGAACAATGAAAGAGGATACGTTTTGTAAAGGTAAAATGCTATGACAAATCAGTTAGAGTCGCTCAGACGATTTAGAACGAAGTATGTTAGTATTTAGAAGATTTTTTCAAGGATTTTACATATACAATGCGCTTCATTGTTACAGAGGCCGTTCTTATAAAAAAATTCTACACAGCAGCTTCAATGTGCAGTTCAAATAATAGCATACTGTAATGTAATTGAACGGTAATTAAAATAAGAAGCGAACTCTTCCTTTTCTACATATTACCTCATCTATGAATTCACGTGTTGTTTCCTGTCTTCTTCACTTTTTCCTGCAATTGTAAAGATGCACAGAGTGTATAACTGGAAAATTGCGGTGAATCAAATGAATCAGTTATTGTTTTAGAGAACAATATATTTGTGCGCCGTAATAAATTATACGGAAGATGAAGAATGTTCTTAATTAGAGTAATTATTGAATAATTACCTAAGTTTCATTACTGAATGTTTATCAATGTGAATTTTAATTAGATTAATAAATCGTTTTACTATCTCCAGCAGCTGAAAAATTCTTTTTTAGCTAACTTACGAAAATGTAAAGCTCCATCTTTAGAATCGGTTGAAACTATTACAAAATCATCACAGAGGTGCCACAGCTCTTAAAAAAATACATTCCATCCAATTTGGTGGTCTACCTGCAGATGCTTCCGTCGAGGAAATGAAGCGGAGTTTTTAAGAACAGTTTTTAAAGGCAATCGCTCGAAATCTGCGGATGAAGGACATCTGCGCTCGCCATCCGATTTTTTTGAGGGGCAATAGAATCAGGAAAACTTCCAACTCAATCGGTGTTTACAATTTCAAGACATGGATGTTTGTTTCCGTCGATCGCCGGCTAAAGTTCTATCACTTGCCCTAACTCATGGAACATTTTTGGAGCCGATTCTCAAATATATATTATTTTACCAAAAACAATAAAAATACTACAAACATAAAAACGAAGGATGGATAGATACCCAGAAGGAAATATTAATATAAACCCAGTATATTGTGCCTACTGTGTTTATTACTATTATTTTATCATTAATAATGATTTTTATATTGAGGACTTCCTCTTAAATGTTAAAGCCAGTATACTAACCAAAATATACTTTCCACTCATAGTTATGTAGATTTTCTCGTATTTACTTATTGATTGCCTTCCAATTTTTGTTCAGAACTGCTAATAATATAATAAACCCGGATTGGGGGACAAACAGGAAAGTTTAACATCTACCACATGACCATACCGCAACTCCAAAGTACGAGTAAGTTTCATGAAAATAATAATTTAACATGTCTTTTGGTACCACTGTGACCTTACATTCCATCCAATACCCTTTCGAGCAAAGGGCACCTGGAAAATGAATTCGGATCGTTATTCTGCTATTCATTCCAATGAATTCAATACCAAAGCGCCATTTTCTTTTACGAGGAGACAAATCTGCGCTTTGAAAAGACGCGTCGAAGAAATGAAAACTCTGTTGGAAATTGTTATTCATATACGAGGAATCCCTCAGCTGTAAAGAATAATTTTTCGAGACGGAAAGTTTTCGGGAAAGTAATTGCGATCTCTTTCAGGCTTTTCATATAAAGCCCCCGAATGGAATATAATTTTTCCTTTCTAAATTGCAATAAAGAAAGAAAGGGCAAACACCTCCAATATTCAGTTATAATAACTATGTTTTTAATCTTCCGTGAGTAATATGTGTCGCCGAACTTCGAGAGAGACAGACAAACAACTCAAGTTCCATAGAATCGTGAACTCCCACTTTCCGCCATCAATCTATTTCGAACTTTACGTCAAAGTATTTTCGCTTCGCTAAACTCCTTCAAACTCCTTAAACTCTTCTAGGATGGCGAATTGATCGAAGTTTTCTGAAATCCTTGTTCACGAAGTTCTTCGCATTCCATTCGGAAGATTACGTAAGGTCGTGATTAACGTGGTAATCCAGCCGACAAAATCACAAAATATCAACTCTGGTGGATTTCCACGTCAAAAATGACGGAACATAACTTTGACTTATGATTAAGTATGGAGTCCGAACAGCAAAACTAATATAAAGAAAATTGAAAAGAAGAAACGGAAAGCAGCTAGGTATGATTAAAATGAACACAATAGGCAGGAAAGCGTAACGAAAATGTTTGAATTTCTTGGGAGGGAAACTTTAGAAAAGAGGAGGAAGCTGAACTGATTAGTAGGGATTTTTCAAGTAAAAAACGCTGGCAAAGCATGGAAGGAATTAAAGAAATCAACTCGAGTGTTACTTGGTGGAACTTCATTTTAAAAGTAAAAACACATACGAATTCCACAAATTTTAATAAAGCTGTTGACCGGTTTCGAGGTAATTAAATTACAGATTAAAAAAATATAATATACACATATTTTTGCAAGTATTTTATAGTTTCCTTCAGTCAAACCAAGAATACTTTTGTAGAAGTAATAACAAATATTATTACCTATTACTTTTTTATGAACACTATGATTTCGTGGTTATATTTTATTGGCAAGTGCAGTAAAAGATATTTTAAATTAAGTCTTCAATCTATTTATTTGTTAGGTTACTGGCATAGGATAAGTAAAAAAATATACACCACTATTATTTTTTGTACTGCAAGTTTGTATTGCCATCATATTTTATATATTATTATAATATTGAGAAAAGATCTCTGTTATTATAATATTATTATTATATTATAGAAGTAAATGTTATATTGGTATTAAATTAAATCCCTTAGGAGGTTTAACAAAAAGGGAAAAATGTTCTATTGGCAGAAATACTCCTCAAGAAGGAAGGAAAGGAAGATTTGCGATCTCTCATCCAAGGAAAATGCATTTCTTACTCATCATAAAGATTTAAGATTTTCTCAGCTATTCGTAGGTGACGAAAATGAAACTTCAGTCTTAAACTACATCTCTCCTCTTTTTTCTCGTCTAGAATAGAGTAACTTGAGTTTTATATCAGTTTCCACCGAATTCCTTTCTATGATAGAACGGCCCATCTTTGTCACTCTATCTAAAAATTTTTCCCTATAAAACAGAGCTATCAAAAGTTGATACGGAGCATCTAAAGGCCACCAGTTATCACTATTTTTTAGATGGAAGAGAAAATGTGAAAACTTTTAGATGATGCAAGAGTCTGATCTATAAATATAAAAATTTTAAGGACTACTAAGACGATGAAGGGAACGTATTTACCTCTGAAATTTGTAAGCAGATGAGATGAGAGGAAATTGAGTTTTCTTCATGATATTCTGCCATGATGTTCATGAATGTGCTACAGATGATTTCAACTTCTTTCGAAGGATGTCCATGGTGATGAGGATTATTGTTGTCAACAAAGATTTAAATAAGTCTGAAATATTTTATTTTTAATTACTTCAAAAATTCATTTACAATACCTAATTAGGTTAATTTATTTACCAAATTACGTTAAAGAGACTGCAGATATATATCGCATTGCGCGATATTCTTGATCTCTGCCACCCTCACTAAACTTATGACCGCTTGTCATCTACCGCCTCGAAAATTGGTTTCCAGCGTCACTTGCTTTGCTATTCGCGTTTATTTCATCGATTCAGTTATCAATAGTAATGGGAATTATTAAATATTTTTTTCTGATTTTCTCTTATTACAAATAAAAGACGATTTATTATTATTAGCAATTAAGCAATAAGTAAACAACTACAATTATTAAGAAATCAATAATAAATCAGTCTTGATTTAAATAACTATCACTGATTATTTCTTCTATTGATTGTACATCAGAAATAATTGTGTTCTGAAAATAAAAACCTTTAAGATGAGCTCTGAAATAGTAACCCCAGAGGCCGATGTAAACCTTTAGCCTCTCTTCCATTAGCTTAGCAAAAGTGTTTTACTGGGGAACGAGGCTTAATGAGCAAGATGAGGAAGTTCTTTATGGATTCCTTGATGAGAGGAAATAGTGACAACAAAAATATCCACCTACATGTGGCACAATGTCTCTGTGATTTTTTTCATTTTTCTATAGTATTCAATGAGATGTGACAGAAACGCATACCATTATTCAGTATCACTCATGCCTCAGTATCTTTCATCCATAAACAAGACCATTAATACAGAAACTGAATGATTTATTGAATTTTTTAAATAATTTCGTTATATCCAACACAGTTGGGACATATTTACATATTATCAGTTCTGAAGTAGTTGGTCATCGTATATTTTCCAAATTTTTTACAAGATTATCCTAATCTAATTTGAGAATGAGAATTAAAACATTTTACTATTCTATTCTTATTGATCTTCATTAAATTAATTTTTAAAAACATCAAACAAAATTTGTTATAATAATAGAATTGGAATCTTGAAGAGGAATGGCCTCTTTGAGAACAAGGTCTTTGCTAAACTTGAATGCAGTTATCGATATTTCATCTCACAGATGGCACTGTATATTCGTCTATCCGACGTCATTTCCGTTGAGGCCAATCGAACACCTGTTCAGAGACCATCAACGCCTCCTCTTGCCTTCTGAGGTCATAACGCCCTAATATCAAATCCATTAATCATTCAAATGCATCTGACGGATGGATCCGGCGCTAAGAGAATCACATGTTGTCGAAACGAAATGTTTTCTTCTATTCCAGTGCTGCTGATAATATGTTTGACATCCCCAATTCACCTGTTGGGCAATGCTTGATTGAGGTTTTATCAGTGTATCATTTTAACTTTAAAGATATTAACCTCCGAAAAAGTAAATGATTACAGAGTCTCATTGGAGTATTGCGCATGAATATCCATATATCTTTGATGAAGAGACCAAAATGATATTATCGTTCTCTATTTGAAGCTCCTTTCTTTTCCCTTTCCATTCTTTCTTTTCTTTTTAATACTCTCTCTTATTCTTTCCTTTCAATATTGCGTCTTTTCAATATCTTCCAAAGCTTTCTTATATTCTGATCCTCCTTCCCTTTCTCTCTAATTCTCTACTTTTCCCCTCTTCTATCCATCCCTTCCTTTGTCTCTCTCTTTCCATTTCCTTTTCATCTTCTCTTTTGTTCTCACTCAGTATCTGTCTTAACAGTCGTGCCAGCGCTTGGTATTTGTATTACTATCCAGAGTGAGAATCAAGGTTCTTGCTGAGGGGTGGAAATATTTAGCCAATCTGCATCGCGCAACTACATAAATATACGAGTAAAATGTAGCTTGCATACTGCAAGCAGATCGACAACACTAATTTCATGTCGGCATCATATCGGGAAGTCCGTCAAAAGAAAAAAAAATGGATAGAAAATATTCTGAATATTCGCTGCAATTTATTCGTCCGGCATCGAACCCGGGTCTTCCTGGTGATACTTACTATGCAGCACAATAGAAGATCACCATCTCTAACTATCTGTGAAAATTCAAGTAGAAATATTATCAGCAACTGCATCAAACGACGTCCTACTTTTCCCTTATCTTTCTTGTGAGAGAAATGTTAATGTGGTCTGGCATCGAACCCAGGAATATTACGGTCTTCTGAAAACTTTTTTCTTAAACCAGTTTTAACCATACATCTTCCAGCGAAGCACGAACTTCCTATGATTTCGATTAGTGCATCAAAAAAAAATGAAATACTAACCCTATGTATTTTAAACGGGAGACATATTTACCGCCCGGCATCGAACCCGGGTCTTTCTGGTGAAACTTTCTATGCAACATAATAGAAGATATTATTCTTTAACTATGTGCGAAAATTCAAGCAGAAATATTGGCTGCAACTGCCTCAATCGAAGTCTTACTTTTCCCTTATATTCCTTATGAGAGAAATGTTAATGTGCTCTGGCATCGAACCCAGGAATAGTTCGGTCTTCCGAAAACTGTTTTCTTAAACCAATTCTTACCTTACACTTTCCGGCTAAGCACGAACTTCTTATTATTTCGAAAAGTGCATCAAAAAAATAATGAAAAACAGCTCCCATGTATTTTAAAGGGCAGATCTTTGCATCGTCCTAGCATCGAACCCAGGATATTTTTTGTAAAGGTCATTGATGTTTTCGAAAGTCCAAGACCATAAGTATAGGCACCTTGAGTTTTATTTCTCTACCTATTCGGAAAGTATTTTTTTTTAATTCCCGAAAATCACAGCAATGCATTTAAACAAGAAAAATCGGGACTTTGGGCCCCTCTGGAATCGAACCTATGACACTGAGGATCAGAGTCGCTTTTTTCCTGGGGGTTTCACGTTATGGCCAATACGTCATAAAAATTTCAAGACAATGACCCTTGTAGTTTAGCCTGTGAATTTGTATCCTATCTATATAGCTATATAGCTATACGAGTAAAATGTAGCTTGCATACTGCAAGCAGATCGACAACACTAATTTCATATCGGCATCATATCGGGACGGACATCAAAAGAAAAAAAAAATTCAAAATATTCGTAGAATTCGCTGCAATTTAATCACCTGGCAGCGAACCCCGGTCTTCCTGGTGTACTTACTATGCAGCAAAATAGAAAATTACCATATCAAACTATGTGTGAAAATTCAAGCAAAACTATTAGGTGCAACTACCTCAAACGACGTCCTACTATTCACATACACTCCTTATTTGAGAAATTATAATGTGCTCTGGCATCGAACCCAGGAACAGCATGGTCTTATCTATTTTTTTTCTTAAACAAAGTGTTAATATACATCTTCCATCTAAGCAAGAGCTCCCTTACATATCGATAAATGCATAAAAAAATTATGAAAAGATACCCCATAGTATTATATATGGGTGATATTTTTACCGCCCGGCATCGAACCCGGGTCTTTCAGGCAATACTTTCTATGCAGCACAAAAGAAAAACACCATCTCTAACCGCGTATGAAAATTCAAGCAGAAATATTGGTTACAACTGCCTCAAATGACGTCCTACTTTTCCTTTATATTCCTTATGAGAGAAACGTTATTGTGCTCTGGCTTCGAACCAAGGAACAGTACGGTCTTATGAAAATTTTTTTCTAAAACTTATTCGTACCATACATCTTCCAGCCAAGCACGAACATCCTATCATTTCGATAAGTGCATCTAAAAAAATAATGAAAAACGGCTCCCATGTATTTTAAAGGGCAGATCCTTGCATCGTCCTAACATCGAACCCAGGATAACTTTTGTAAAAGTCATTGATGTTTTCGAAAGTCCAAGACCATAAATATAGGCACCTTGAGTTTTACTTCTCTACCTATCCGGAAAGTTTTTTTTTTTCAATTCCCGAAAATCACGGCAATGCATTCAAACGGGAAAAATCGGGACTTTGGGGCCCTCTGGAATCGAACCTATGACACTGAGGATCAAAGTCTCTTTTTTCCTGGGGGTTTCACGTTATGGCCAATATGTCATAAAAATTTCAGATCAATGACGCTTGTAGTTTAGGCTGTGAATTTGTATCCTATCTATCTATATAGGTATACTAGTAAATGGGTGCTTGCAATCTGCAAGCAAAGCAAATCTTTAAGGGATACTACCCTGAGTTATCGGTATATATGTTATATTTATGTTTCTTTTTAATTATACCACGGTCTATCGTATACATAATTTTGAAATGTGAGATCGAGATTCATCAAATAATATAATAGTAGACTAATTATTTTGAAAGTATTTCACGTTTAATTGATACCGGAGTTTGGAGCTGAGACCTTAGGCTGGGTGGCCACCAAATGCGAAGCAATGGTATGTTGAGCGAAGTTACGCTGAGTGGACTACGCTTTCACAATAGAATCTATACTTTTTAATGCAGCTACGGCCACCGGATACGGAGCAGAGTTGAGCTGAAAATAGTGACGTCACTCTGCTTCGCAAGGCACATCTTCCGAACGGTCGTGGTTCGTGCAGAAGCGAAGTCAGCTTCCCCCTCCACAGCTCTCAACGTGATAGTGGTGGAGGGGGGAGCCTATCGCTTCTTTCATCGGCAGTGTGAAAAATTCACATTTATAAGCTTGAAAGGTGTGATTAATTCCCAATTACAGCTGTCTTTCAGAAACATTAATGTAATAATTGATGAACGATTCAATTTCACAAAAAGTATACACTTTGTCAATCTATGATAATTGTGATCGGACACCTAATGTAATGACTTCCAATGTGGTTACACTTCAATTAAATCCCAATTTAAGATATTCACTCTTTCCGAGACATTTACCCGTCAGCAAAAGTAAGACGATGTATGAAGAGTTAAGAAAAATTGAATTGCCATGCTTACGTGAGTAAAGTGATTTATATTTTTGATGCTCTTTACAAAATAATTTATCTATGTATTAATATTAAGCTAAGAACTATTTATACTATCAGTTCCGTCATTACGAAATGAAAAGTGTATTCGAGTGAGGTACGAACGATAGGAAACTTGTATACTATTAGCGAAATAGATAAATTCGTGTCCAATGGCTGTCAAATGGCTTGTCAAATGCTAAATAAAATCTTAATTAAAGTGTGCCAGCATAATATTGTGACAGAATCCGTCTCTTGCGGAAATTCTGTGATTTAACCGTAATCAGAAAATTGAATTCTCAGTCGGCAACTAAAGGCTAATCTTACGCCATCTTATTATTTTACAGAGGAATCGCTTCGCTCAGCTCAGATTCTCTTCCAATTGCCGACCCTCGGAAACTAAAACTTCGCTACTATTCGCTCCGCGTCACTTTGTCCAGCTCAGCGCCGCTTCGCATTCGGTGGCCACCTGGCTTAATGAATACGCATACGTAAAATTAAATTTAGGAAATACGCCAAAAAAAGAATGAATTTTATGAAGTTAATGACGTAAGGCACAATGTATTAATTGTGTACTATGTATTAATTTAAAAAACATAGAAAAAGAACTTAATTTTAAATTCTGTTTGGAGAGGCTGACAGAATAATTAGATGCAATCAAAATAGAAAAGACGAAACATGTTAATACAACGCCATAAAGTAGGAATCGGAAAAGGCCATGGCAAAGGAACTTTTTAGTCATAATTCAGTATATGATAAATGCATTGGGTTAAGTGAGAATAAAGTGAAATACTATTACTAAACTGTAGTGGTCGTGTTGCTAATGATTCGTATTGTTTGCAGCTATATTATTTTTAAAGATTGTCGTTAAAACTATTAATTTACATTAATATTCAGAAATTAATATTTTTGGATTATGTAAATTTCAGTTGTACTTACTTTCACTCAGGTACTGGTAGACTTGATCCCGTATAATACTTACTTCGCCAGTAACTAATGAGAATGTTCAGCTAAATTGCTCTCCAATGGAACTTTGTTGTCTGAATTCAGTAAATAAATGATAAATGGATTTGGTTAAGTGAGCTATGAAGTGCAATATCACTAAACTGTAGTGGTCTTGATGCTAATGATTCGTAATGTTTGTAGTTACATTATTTCTAAAGATTGTCGGAAAAAATATTAATTTCATTAATATTCTGAAATTATTATTTTAAGACTATGAAAATTTCAGTTGTAGTTACTTTTACTCAGGTACAATACTTACTTCGCCTTTAACGAATGAGAATTTATAATCAAATTCCTTACCTATTCCCCCTAAATAGATTCAGTATAGAATTTTCAACTTCATCCTCGAATAATCTCACTACTTAGATGACTATTCCGATTATCTTCGTTGGTACATGGTCCTCCACATAAACTTATGTTATCACAGTATGTATTCCCGAATAATTCATTGACCGTGCACATATTCGCTGTCCATTTTGAAAAAATTACATTTTTCAACCTTCAGTAATAACATATATGAAAAGAAAACTTTTTTAATTATACCACAGTGTATTTTATACATACTTTTCAAATGAGTGAGATCGAGATTCACCAAATAATATGATAGTAAAATAATTATTTCGAAAGCCTTTCACGTTTCTGTGAGACGGGAAATTAATTAATACGCATTCGTAAAATTATATTAAGGAAATACGCCAAACACAGTAAAGTTAAAACAAAAATCAGCATAAGATAAAAATGCGGAAAATAAATAGACGATTACCTGTGAAGTATTCGGTTCAGTGCAAGACTTAATGCAATTGAATCCTATGTTCATTAAATAGCGCCTACCACGACAATGAGCTCCGTTTCTAATTAAATAAACAAATAGACAATAGGCAACGTAATTATGTAAATAGTTTTAAAGAACGTAGAAAAAGAACTTTATTCTAAAGCCCGTTTGGAGAGATTGGAAAATAATATTCATACAATGATACATGCAAAAATTGTTTATACTAACGAAAAATTATCCAGCGAACACGAAGAACGACGTAATCAGAAGGTCGTTCAAGGAAATCAGTTTATTTTATTAGTAGATTTTTGTTATTCATTTTGATGAAAGTTGAATTACGTAATATGCTACGTACTAATTGTGTGCTACGTATTAATTAAAGAAAACGTAGAAAAAGAACAATTTTAAATTCTCTTTGGAAAGTATGACAGAATAATTATATTTAATCAAAATAGAAAAGAAGAAGCATAATAGGCATGTAATAAAAAGCACAGAAACTCACTCACGAAAAGCAATCCATCATATACGTAGAACAACGATATCCTAACATCGTTCAATGATACCATGTATTTCCTGAGTAGATATTTGTTGTTCATTTAGATGAAAGTTAGAATTTCTTGATATTCAATGACAACATGGTCCTTCAAGAAAGGCGGGTAGCAATGGGTTTAGTTGCCGTTCTGAGCTTTTCGGTGACAATATATCACAATGTATATAGTACGAAAGTGAAACATGCATGGAACTTTTTAGTCTGAGTTCAGTATATGATAAATGTATTTGGTTAAGTGAGCTATGAAATATAATATACTACTAAACTAAAGTGTTCGTTAAACTTATGATTTGTATTGCTTGCAGTTATGTTATTTCTAAATACTGTTGTTAAACCTTTTAATTTACAATAATATCCCTATTTATTAATTTATATTAATATCTATGTACTTCATTCTAGAATAATCTCACTACTTACATGACTTTTCCGATTATCTTCGTAGTTAATGATCTCGTATTCTCTACATAAACTTATGTTATCACAGCATGCATTCACGATTGATTCATTGACCGTGCAGATATCCACTGTCTTTTTTGATGAAATTTACATTTTTCAGCATTCATTAATAACATATATCGAAAGAAACATTTAAAATAATTAAAAATGCATCAAACCTTTATCATGGCGTATGAAAATAGGATCGTAAACAAACTTGTTTTCGATTCAAACAATGGTCGTTGCCATAGATTTAATTTTCGAAATGAGGAGAAAAAAACGTAAAAAAATTGGCGTTCAAACTAAAATTTTGCAAATTTCGTGCAGGAATGTTAAAATTGGTCGCAAGAGTAGTAAAATTTGATCTTTTCCACTTAATATAAACCAAATTCCACTGCTTTACGATTACGTTTTCATATTTTTATGAACGAAAGAAATTTGCTCTGCATGGCCATTTTTCGTTTTTCCCGTTTAAATACATTGAAAAATATAATCCTTTCTGGTCTCAAACCTAGGACAAAATCTGTAGATTTTCGATTTTTTCCCAACTCCACTGTCAATTATGAATCTCTTCTGAAAATTTCAGCCTTCCAGCTCGATTAGAAATGCCCAGGAATTTGTATGAATGAGTCGGATTTGCAGCTTTATATATAGTAATATATGAATGAATCCGGAGAAGCATCTATATATAATAGATAGCTATATAGCTATATGGCTATATATATGAATGAATCCGGAGAAGCATCTATATATAATAGATATAACATTTCCTCTGTTACGATATTGAAAGATCTCGCGAAAGACTGCGATTTTAGGAGATTCGCCCCCTTTGCACACACTAGTAGAAGTAACCAGTAGTTGCTAAAAGCAAGAGAAGGGGGAATAAATTTTCCCAGGCACGATAGAATATTGCGATCATCAGCCAGGGAAACAGTTTTACGAGCCGGGAATTCCCCCCGTTGATTCGCACATTGTTGAAATCAACATTCAATACAGTATCTCTGTACGAATTCCGCAAATGAACCAATACAAGAAGTTTTGGTTCAAAGATTCTATTCGACTTAAATTTCTTGAGTTACTACCTCCAGTAGTTTATAATGGAGATCATTGGTGTTATATGGACCCTTTTTCGGATATAGAAGATGTTCTCAGCCTAAAGTACACGCGTCATTGAATTTGCAATTGTATATATTAAAGGTCCCAGCAATAGAGCAATAGAGAAAATGAGGAATCGATCCTAGATATCATGGGTTCGATCCGAAAGGGCTCTAAAATCACCATTTTCCAGTGGAAATGGATTATCTGAAATTATATTTTGCACTTTCCGAGAAGATTGCAGTTTCAGTATTGAGATAAAGTTAAAAGAGTTGGTTCTGTGTCGTTAATAGTAAAGTAATATTCCAATACAATCCTGGGTATAACGTCAAGCAGCTATTAATAATCTACACTATGAAATGTATGCTAAATTGTCTGATATATTCTCCGGATATATTGCTGGAAAACTTACAAAATATTTCTTATCTATTCTGAAGAGTAAGCGTTTTCTAGTCCTCCATAAGAACATGTTTATGGCTGATGTTTTTAGCTTTTCCAAACGAGTAGTTGTTCATTTTTAACTTGAAAATCTTATTTGGCAAGAACCTCAAGGCACCCCTTTCTCTCTCGCATTCAAACAAGTCCTTCCTTTTCATCTTTGGTTCAACATGTTTCTTTTTTCTTTGCTCCTGTAAGAGAAAGAACCCGTAGCTACTTCTCGCCTCGTTACTTTCATCTTATTCCCCATCCAACGAAACCAGAGGTTCAGATGGAAACCGCTGGTGGCTCTGATTGCCACGTATTCGGGGAGGCGCAAATTGCGTTACGCGACCTTCACCTGTTTTTGAGATCACGTGGTTCCTATTATTCGTTCCCTTTTAAAGAGTGAGATCCGTCATCTTATATTTCCCCATCACCTTCATTCAGGAAGAAACTGAATGGAGATGGATTTGTTTAATCGCAGAGGCAAATTAGATCAGTGGAATCTAAATTTAAGTCAAACTCCCTTACGCATTTAGTAGGAAATATTTTTATTTATTGACGCGAGTTCTCGTTGCAATGGAATAAGGGATGAAATATCTCTGTAAAGACAGCAATGCAACATTCTTAAAACCCAAGGTGAAAGAGAAGAAAAAATATCTACTTGAATGGGTCTCGAACCCAGATATTCCACTTTGCATCAGATATTCCAACTTATAAGCTTTGTATGATATTTTAAAGGTTAGAAACACTGTCCGCTATGTCGGAGAGCAGAGTTGATAAGGATTGCGACTATTTTCTTGTCTTTTTATGTGACGGAAATTATTGATATATCTACTTTTGATGATAGAAAGTGTTTGAACTACCTTTACTAGAAGTGTAAACCAAAACACAGGGACAAACGAAATGCTTTTTGGGCTCGAACCTAGTTCTCGCAATTTATAGGCAGGTATTATCTGCCTGAGAAGCGAGGGACGGGTCCAAGCATCAGCCATATTACTATATTTCTCCTCTATTTATTCTTGGCTCTGAAGAAATTTATAACTAGGTATTTTAAGTGCTACCATTCGAAAACTTTAATTTAGTGCTTTTAGTTGTGATTTTATTTACTTAGCTGTGACCTTTTCATATGCGAATAAAAAATAAGATCGCCATCATGTAAGCAATAGTCCGAACTAATTTTTAAATTAATAGCAGTCTTGAGAAAGTGAATTGCCAGATTCGATCATTTCCCTTCAAAAATTAGGATAATTCCTTACATTCTAATCTGATAGATAAATGTTCCAGGCATAAATACGAAACCTTAGGATCAATTACATAAAACTACATTGATCATGAAATTTGAAACTAGAATATAGTCAGTGACAATAGTAATGCGTCGATTTTACGTTGAAATCTGTTCATTTGCGTCGATTCGAACATTTGATTGCTTAGTTATGTTAACACGTTCCGTGCGGTGTCGATTTCATTGGTTGCTATCCTATGGCTGAATACTTTTAATATAATGATATAATACTAAAAATAACATTTCAATAATACGTAGAATGTTAGCTCTATATGCTGCAATAAGGTTTTTTTTACAAATGATGGAAATGAAAATGAACACGTGCACGAAAAACGTGCACCTTAACCCAAAGTTGTAAAGAAGAGAAAATTAGTGACTTGACTGGGACTCGGACCTTGGTCTCCCACTTTCCCGGCAGGTGTTCTAAAAACTTAACAACCTAGCCGCGTCCATTTTCACTCTGTAAATGTATATTTGTAAGTAAATCTTTTTTTAATGCTATCATTTATCGCTTATATTAAAAATATATATTGCGTGATATATGTCTCTCAGCTGCAAGATAGGACCAACGTGAGCGGCATATGCCGCTCTCCGCACGGAACGTGTTAAAAAAAACAATTTTACATCAGTCATTTCCAC
Source organism: Sympetrum striolatum (assembly GCA_947579665.1). NCBI lineage: Eukaryota > Metazoa > Arthropoda > Insecta > Odonata > Libellulidae > Sympetrum > Sympetrum striolatum. Next base: position 85,792,957 of record OX388350.1, read on the forward strand.
ACAAAACTTTATTTACCAGGAGCATAAAAATATTTTCAACGTTGTCAGAAGTCCTCTTAATTTTTTTCCTTTTCAGTCTTACATTCGAGAAATGATTCTTCCTGTCTCTTCCATTTCGTATCCATTCATCTTTCTTCGCTCTTTGTCACCCTTTCGCTAACATCACTCCTGTTCTTCGAGTTTATTTATATCCATTCACGTCCAGCTTCATTTTCGTCTCTTTTGTGTGAGGTCTCTCTTGGAATCCTTCCATAATCCCGTACTTCGTTTGCCATACAAAAATCTCCTCTTCGTTCATTTTCCTCTTTTTCTCCATTTCCTCTTTACCTCACCTTTCTTTCGAAGTTTATTTTTTTCGTCTTTCGCTAGGATTAACCTTTCATCCAACAGCAATCCTTTCTTCCTGTCCTCGTAGGATTTCTTCCATTTCTGGGACTTCCTGTTCCGTGACATTCTCTCAGACATTTTTCCTCTATTTCATGTGCCTTAGGAGCACAATCCTCCGCTTCCATTTCCTAGATCGTTTTTGGATAAAATTTTACTTCGTTACCAGGAGAGTTACAGACATTTTTTCCAAAAAGTAGGTGACATTTAAAAATAAATTAAAAAATATAATCCAGTCTTAAGTGATCTGTCGTGGAAATGCCTTATGTAAAATATGAAATGAAGGGGAAAATTACTTGTCGCATTGATTATTTAACTCAGGGAGTATAAATTTAAATTGCTTTTGGATCGTTGAGGTTTCGAAATTATTATGCTAATCAAATCTGCATTTTATAATTGAGGTTTCTTCAACACAACACAATAACAGCAATTTCGCCAAAAGGAATTACATTCCGCAATCAGCATTATCAAACTGATTGAATCACATAATCTATTTTCCCTCAATCAAGTTTGGAATCTTGATGTAGAGCACAGATGGTAATTTTGTATCGCATAATCTGTAACAGAATTCAATTTAAGATAGTATTTGTTTTTGTGATGACCCCTGTGACAAATTGAAACTCAACGAATAAAGCAAATTAGAATTTCAGGAAACCTCAGACCTCTCTGAATACTAATAATTGATTAATCTTGCACAAACTACAAATAATAATATGAACAATGAATGAACTCATAAATGTTCTATTAAAGCATGTTTTATAAAGCAGATGTATAAAACTGGCAGCCCTCAACTCTTTCGTTATTATCTATTTACGGAAATATGCTTCGAGATAGAGTAAAATCTACCATATCAAACAATGAAAAATGTATATATAAAAAATACGTATCGAAAGTTTAATAATTGATCTTTCTTAATTGATTAATATAATTATCTGCTGTCATAAATGCGTTTGCTTCGAAGAATTGACAATTCCAATGAGTAGTCGTTGCTATCCGTCCAGTTAACCCAGAAACCCAGAGTTACGTTGAAAATTGCGTACTTATGAAGAGATAGGAGCTATGTTATAAATTTAATCAGTATTATGAATGGTGCTAATATAATGCTGGAAGACACAAAACAAGAAAGGGCAACGAATGAACATGAATTTAATTGTAGTATTGCAATCCATATTATGTACAAATATTCTGCAAATAGGCTATGCTTGGTTTATTCAATTCTACTAAAAATCAAATAATACATAAAAGAAACAGGTCATTAAAATTTTTAAGGAAATAAGGAAATTCCGAATTAGTCGTGTAATCTGTAAGCTATCTGAGTACGGAAAAATAAAGAGGGATTGCCACTCCGAGGATTAACCCCGGTTTAAATATCTGAATCGGTCCCTATTTGAGTAATATTCCGGATAAATTATTTATATCAGTTAATGTGTAAATAAGCCAAGCAGAATTATTATTATCCAATGAAATCCACTTTATTCCCTTTAATTTTCCGCCATCTGATCCAATCCCTTTAATCAAAAGACTAACTTAATCTTTCCTCCCTTCCTCGTTTGCTTTAAGCGTTAAGTTTGCTCGCTTTTTCCTCATCACTAAGGCCTTTTATATTTTTGTCTCCTCTTTGAAGATGAAAAGCTATTTTTAGCGAAGGATATACGTTTTTTTAGGATACTTTGAATTAATTTCTAGATATGCCTAATTTCTTAACAGTTCATTTCTCAATAAATATTTTTTGAACTTAATTCTTAATGTTGAAAAATTTAATTAATATTAATCCATACCTTTATAGATTAACATGTAACATTAAGTAGTTATAAATCTTGTGATATCGTCATCTGCCGTCTTCAATCCGACATTGTATGTTGGCCTCCCCAAGAGCTTTCAAATTTTCTCTGTTCTGAGCTTCTTGTCGTTACCTTACTCGTAAGTAATTGTTGTTGTCTCGGCTACATCGGTCCTCTGGTCTTTTTCATGGCTTCTTCGCATATTTTGGTGTCTAGTTACAACTAGTCTAGTCTACAACTGCAGTCTTCCATCGGTTTTACTTTCTTTTAATTACATGGCCAGACCTCAACAATTTCAGTGACCTCTCTTTAACAATGACATCTCTCACTCCAATCATAATTTTTACTGAGCTTATTGATAATTTATATTGATTTCAAGAATACACAGATCTATATTTCCTGGTGTATTTCTTCCCCCACCCCCCTAGATCCTCTTTAATAGGGCAGGACTGGTAAACTGCATTTATTGAGGATCTTTCTCTTCTTTTGTAATTGGATATAATGTAACATACCAGTTAGTAGTTACCAGTTGGTGAACTGTTTGTTGGATGAAACCTCCCTTAGACAAATAGCTATGGATGAACCATCATGGAAGCAATTAAGATTATTTATGTTCATTAAAATGTCAGAAGCAGGCGATACTAAGGAATTTTAATTTTTAAATTATGTAATTTTATTATTTTCGTATATATTTATATTCCTTTTACCTAAAACCTAATTACCCATTCTCCTCTTGCTCCGTTGGTTTCCAAAGTGTATTTCGTATTTCTCTGTGCATCTTCCGGGGCTTCGATGAATAGTTTAGGGCACCACAGTTTGGGGTTCTTCAGGCGTCGACCAGAACCCGAGGATGAATGCGAAACTGTCGTCGCCTAAACAATTCATTGAAAGGAAAGGGTAAATTGCACATAAGGGCGTGCACCCAGGAAAAATCCCAAGGAAAATCGGACTTGAAAAAAGTCTGACTGGGCCGGGAATCGAACCCGGCCCAGTCAGATACAGGAAGATCCCGATATTCTTAGCAGAAGGGTTCATGGCCCTTCTGGCACCCTATCTCCTGCTGCAACAGGAGCTGCTCACTGTTAACCATAAATGTATTATATATTGTGACAACCAGGCGGTCGTGCATTGCCTGAACAAAGGTAAAGGGTACTTATTTCATAACAATGATAATCACTGTAAAATGTTTGTGCATATAATAAAGGAATTACCACGCGGAGTGGTCTGGTGTTTCGTTCCCGGTCGCCTTAATCCTGCTGACCGTCCTTCTCGGACACTCCCGAATTATATGCCTGGCCAGCATGAAAATGCGCCGGGTATATAAGGCGGGAGCCCGGGATGGGCGGACAGTCTGGATGAGGCACTGGGAGCGAGACCCAGATCATCATCTACTATCTCTAGAACTCTAGAACTAATAACTTATCGCAGTCCATTCCTCTCACACGCATTCCACTGTCACTCTTTCTTTCCTTTTACACAAACCTCGTCTTGTTGTCAGTTGGCACCCCGAAACAAGCCACCTCGTGGAATGATTCCAAGCCGATATGTAGTTTTGAGAACACTCTTGAAACAACATACGATGAACCACCAAGCAAAGAACATCACATAAAACGGTACACGCTGAATAAGTAAAAAAATGATCCACAAGTCCTAGCACACATTCAATCTTCTTTTTAAGAAAAATAGAAATTTGGTTGATAAAGTATCTATTGTCCCTACTGTATTATTATTAACTCGTTCCATAAAACCTTTTCTTATATTGTTTGTTAGTCCTGGCAAGGAAAAGAAGCAAAAGGAGATTTGCCATCGAGGTTTTAATAACATATTCGAGTAGCACAAGAGTGCACGGGAAACAGGGAGTAATGACAGTGAATGCATGTGCAGGGAACTGAGGATTTACAGTAAAACCTAGCTAATTTGCATTCAGAAAATTACAAGTAGACCAAGCTTGCACATTTAAGTCCAAAAAAGACATCTTTGTAAAATAAGGTTGCATTTCCTTCATAATTTGTTATAAATCGAAAAAAAAATTGTAACAAGTCGTCACTACAACGAAGCAATTACAATATTACAAGAGAGTGACAATGAAAGGAACCTTTCAGCTTGAACAACATTAACCTAAAGAATTAGATATTATACCATCCAAAAAATACCTCTGTACATAGATAAACTTTCAAAAAGAAGGAAAAGACTGATAAACTTGTGACCTTTCCCATAATTTGAATGCAAAATCACAAACTAAATGTTATTGGTCATCATATTTTGAGATATGTACAAAGGGTGCATCCACCAATTTACTCATACATCACGGATACTTCTTCAGATGCTCTTCGAAGAGTCCAAATGGAATTTCAATCATCCATAATGTCCGCTCTTTGGTCAACTTTAATTAACTAGGTTTTACTGCACTTCCAGAGTCATGACTGATTTCCTGAATAAAAAAGTTTGCAGATGGGGATCCAGATCAAGGCATTATTAAAAAAAATAATAATATGGCGGCAAATAAACGAGGGGATGATAACTACAGGGAAGGTAATAAGCCTTTCTCTCGAGTTACACCAGCGCGACAAAAGAAAATATGATTTGCCACTTTAACTTCTCAAATTCCTTGCAGAAAGAACATTGCAGAATCTCGGTCGGACATTCCAGCAACTCGGTTAATACGGCAAAACAAAAAGACGTTATAGGGATAATTCATTGAAACCCCAGAAAATGCAGATTTAACCCCTTCACCTGAAGCTATCCTTATTCTTAGACGGACTTGGGATTCAATCATTTATCATTATTTCTCATTTAGTATTATATTTATTTTATTTAAATTTTCAGAATTCACATTTAATTCTTATAATTGTTTAAAGAAAGGAATTCTTTGATATTCATTTCTAAAGTGAATGGAAGTCGCAATCAAAATTAATAATGACGTATTTATGTCATATTAGTTATGCGCAACAGTTTAAAGTAAGACCGGATTCTTACGAATCAAATTTATCGCATGCAACCTTGATGCGACTCAAATCTTTATAATTTTGCAATTGACATACTGCATGAATATATAAATGTACTGAATTAGAATCAGAGAATTATTGTTTACTCTCTTCCTATGCTATAACCTGGATTTGCTTCATGTTACAAATTTACTTTTGATTCGCACTTTGAGCCAAATTGAAGAAATGTGTTGCATCATCTCACTCCGTACATTATATCGCGTGTTTAACGCATTTCATCATGTGCCAGATTATAATCTCGTCAACAGCTAGAAAATGACACGCCCAAATTCCTCTGCTTATTAGTAAAAACAGTGGAATAATTCCGTACGAGAGAAAGTGGACTTGTTTAATTTAGAAAATGAGTTTGCCAACTGTTTATGTTTCTTCTTCGAACGTATCCCTTCCATTAATTCTAACTTATTTATCTACTACACATTACTTTGCATTCATTTACAGAAGAAAAGCTGTGTTTGGTCGAGTATTAATGAGAAAATATGAGAAATTTTAGACATTTATATAAATATTGCTAAAAAGTTTTTTATTCATTTATAAACTAAATTGCGTTACCTATCCGAATATTTAAAACTTTTATAATGTTGAAAGAATCAGAGCATTAGTTTTCCTTTGGTTTTGTTAATGTTTACAGCTTATTTACAAAAATGGAATAAACCAAAATATTCTCCTTGGTTTGCATGACGTTATTTCTTCCGGAGAAAATGCTAAGTAGTTTTTGCTTCGACCGATTTCGACTATGTGAAGTCATCTTCATTTCTGATCAGATATGTATTCTTTCGTACTATACCAAGTAAGGCCAAGTCATATCGACTATATTAATTCCACATAAATATTTTTAATAGAGATTAAAATGAAGATATTTCCATCGAGAACGATTGAGAAGTTTCTCTTAGAATGAAGAATGTCTACGAAGATATATTAAGAGGCGTGAGGCCTTATATTAGAAAGGGAGAATGAATTAACCCGGAGGTACTCAGAAGTGAAGAAGGGCAGGAATTGAGATGGACAAGCAAGAGGAAATGAATTAAGAGTGCTATGAATGCAAAGGACATGACTCTTCTCTTCGTTTATTCTTCTCTTAGATAGCGCTGCAGAAAATAAAAGCTTTAGGGGTAAACATATTTCGCCGTTGACTATTTCCGAGCAAATCTTGCTGGTACACAGCGCAGTATATTCCAAAACCTCTGTACGACACTTTGTCTAATGCCTGGAAAGGATGAGTGTTGTTTTAGGAAAAAGTTCTCTAAAATGTTTCAACAAAGATAAAATAAACGCCTAACATTTACTATGCAAAAAACTTCATCGGACAAGGAATGGAAAGAATCCAGGCAGCCATCGAGGGGAGAGTTGGGTAAAATGGGGTACTTAAAAATTAATTACCCAATCTATTTTATCTAGTTACCCTGCCTATAAACTAGATAATATTTTTGTTTTCTTATGAACAAGTGCTTCATCTTTCTGCTGGAAGTTGACGAAAAAAAAGAAAATTATAATGAACAAAAAAATATAATTATTATTTATTTGATTTATGTCAAGTACCCCGTTTTATCAGATCGGTTTGATAAAACGGGATACTCTGTTTTAAAGTAGATCTATAGGTCTAAATATTCTTTTTTCAAACCATATATATTTACTCTAGTCACAAAATTCACATTTGTATATCGTCAAAATCAGTGCACTCATCATGAGCCCATTCACTACACTTAACGGACTTAATCCTCCCTTCTTCCGATTTGGAATTTGAAAAAAGTTCAATGCAGTAAATGCAAGCGGTGTTTCTTTCTTCTTCCTCTTCGGACGGCAACGATGTTCTGTGCTACAGCAGATTTCTTTGACTCCTTCTTCCCGCTCTTTCTTCTAGTCATCGCAGACTTACCGGCAAGCGTACTCTCTGGCATGCTTTCCATCTGAAGTTTCCTTTTGGTAGACCTAGTCCTTCCTTGTTTCGAAGATGAAATCGTTCTCTTTTTTCTGCTCTCGGAACTGCTTTTATATCTTGTGGAGATTTGGAAAGCTGAAGTTGAAGGTGCTGTTTGGTTGGTCGGATGCACGTGATGTACATTGATAGGAGGACATTATCATCGGTAGCTCTGAAGCAGATCCCAGGGAAAAGACAGTATAAATCTCTGGTGCTGTGTGTGTGGTTTTAACTGACGTGTCAGTGGTTTCAGTTGGTGTGTCGGTTGCATGAAACGGGGTACCCCGTTCTGACCAACTTAGTAGTACCCCGTTTTATCCAACCACGCCATCTTATGAAACAGATTATTTCAACAGAAAAGTAGTGGAATATTAATTTTGAAACATACGTCATTACGTGGAGAAAATGAAGCTTATATTGCACCAAACTTACTTTGAAATCTTCAAATTAATGTTTTCCAAATATAGTCACGATTTTCAGAGCCTAAAATTTCATCACAGCACACCGAAAACTCATTCGGCTCAAACATTTTCGGTGATACAGATGATGTTGTGAGCTGAGTCAACGTAAGGGTCATTCTTCAAGAAGTATCAACAAAGCGCTACGCTAATTAATCGTTAAAACAGAATTACTTTTGTTTTTTGTCCGCAGAGCATCAGAGAGGATTACATGCTACAGGTGTAGGCGTTTATTGCCTACGCAACTGGTGGATTGAGGTGTAGAAATATAAAAGAAAATTTTATGAGACTTGTCAAGATTTTAAGGGAGATCTGAAATCATCAGATAAATCACAAAACTATAGTTTTGGTTGATGACGTGGCTATTGCAATGGAGAAGAGGGTATTTCGAGAGATTGCAAGACCCGAATATGAATCTCCGCCGGTCCAGTCCAATCACCGAAGTGGCGCTTTCCTCCCTTCAACTGTTTAGATTGCCTCACTTCCTTCCAATTATGCCTTTCGCTCCGCTTAAGTACAGCCTCTCTGCTGGGCCGCAGAAAGATCGATTCAAAGGCTTGAATGAGATTTTGCTCGATCTACACTTCATGAAGGCCTCCATTGAATCCCTTGAATGGGCGGTCGTTTGATGTTCAATGATTTAGACGCTTGCTGATTGAGTCATAGCTAAGAAAGCTTATGTATAGTAAGGAGTCTTGTTTATAATCGATTCGGTTCCAAAGCACTTAAGTTTCAAGCGAAAATCTCTTCGCTATGCTATAATTCTGCAAAGGATACGAATTCATAGTGAAAAAGTAAACTTCCATTACCTTATGGAAAGTAACAGCTAATCTTCATTTACCGAATTGAGTAGAAAACTCTGTGCTATCAATGTCTAATAAAATCATCGAATTAAACATTCATAGGGGGTGATAAATGAGAGTTGTATTACCACTCTATGGTGGTACGTAGCGCAATCTTTTTGCACATATTTTGATGTACATTTGAATTAATTGCATAATTAATTGTAACATTTGGCCTTTGTGGTGTTCTGATCCTGCAAAGGAGAAAAACTATGCTTTCTCCTTCTTATATACTCGTATCATTTTTATAACTAATTCGTAATCTTAAATGCTGTCATTACTTTTCATGTAATGTTTCTCACCGATGTTCATGGGAGCAGAAAATTTAAGCATAGTGAGAAAATAAATAGGAATATAAGTAACGCATAAATGAGTCCAAAGTGTTTCTGCCTCTGTTTTGATTCTTCTTTATAACAAAAGAATAGTTAATTATCATAACAATGCTGCTAATCAATAAAAGTAATTATTTTAAATTATTTTAATAATTGCATGATGCTTGCGAATAAATATTTTCATTACTTTCTTTTAAATCAGTACCTCTTAATATCAATCTTTTGATGCATTACTTTCCTGCGATTTCAATGGCTAATTACGAGAATTAAATTTTCAAGGAATATAATTAGGAGATTTCGATTAAATACTTATCTAGTTTTTGTATAAAACTAATCTCTATTCTTTATTTTGCTTACAGATTGGTGCTTTGGAGTAACAACTGCTCTCGTAAGTACAAATATTTAAAGAAAGGTATCAATCTCTTTGTGCATTTGTTGTTTGTTCAAAATATTTCCTCACATTATATCATTATAAATATTTGTTAAATGCTTGGAATGTAAAATACAACTTGAACTTCCTGTTGAATCTTAATTAGTGAAATCGTACTCCTTTTTGAAAGATTTCTCTTAATATTTATCAATTATAGTATATGACTACAACTACTTAAAAGGTTTACTTATAAAACTTTGCCATCGTTATCTGTATAATTTGGAATTCTAGGCTTCGACGATCTAATATTTCATAAATAGTCAATCTATTTGTACGTTTGGGTTTAGACATTACTTTATTTCACAATTTTCTTAAGTAAACTTTCTGCAATATTGAGATGGACATTGTTTAAATTTTAATAGTTTGATTTATTTAATTATTGGGAAATAATCTTATTCCGCTATTTTAGTTGCTTTTTCTGTTCCTCAGTTATCATGCTATTGGCAGATTATACCGATAATGAGAAATATCTGAAAATCTATTTGGCAATGTTGCCAGTTCTTTTACAGTCAGAGATTCGCTTTGCTGCCAATACTTATTTACGAGGGGTTAGGCGATTCGAGTGTTGTCGAAGGTTTGGGAGGTCGTTAATTGGTGTTGCGGCGAAGGAAGTGCTTAGAGATAGAGGCAGGCTCATTTTGTTATTTTGCATGTGGAAGCTAAAGGAATGTCCCACATCAGTGCTGTATGTGTGAAATCACTAAAGAGACTGAAATATATCCGTGATAATGCATATCTAACGAAGAATCAACATTGCGCTGACTGTAAATCTCTGTAAATTCTGAAGAAGTTTTACTGTTTTCTTCTCTTGATGCTGATTTCTTTAGGCCTAAGATGCACTGTCAACTGGTCGCCGGCGACTCAGTTTCTTGGCGACCAAAACATAAGCAACTCAAGCCAGCGAATGAAATGGTAGTGTTTCTTGTACATACAGAATTAATGTCGAAGCTGCAATATTAGTAGCGTTGCTAATTAAGTAAAAAAGGAAAAGCAAAAGAATGTTGAGTACATCCTTTGCTGCAAGAACGTAGAATAAAAGGAATGATTAACATATTTTATGAAGACGTAAAAAAACCACGTAAATTTTTTAATTGCACAAGAATGTCTGTGCGTTCGTTTGATGAGCTATTGTGCCTTCTGAAATCGAAAATAACAAGCTCATATACCAATATGCGACCCTGTATTTCTCCGAAGAAAAACTATTTTTAACACTAAGGTAAGTCGCCTCGAAAGTTGCTCGCCGTGCGTACGCTCCCATATACAACCGTGCTTCTATCGGTCGCGGCGACCGTCGTTTGCGAGTCCCCACTGCGCGGCGAGTCGCCGGATCGTTTGGGTGACCGACGACCATGTGCGTTCACACCTATTTAAACTGTACAAAGTCACATTCGCCGTTGACCGAGTCGCTGGCGACCAGTCGACAGTGCGTATAAGGCCTTAAAGTTAAGCCTTTCACTACCATCTAGTTCTATCCTTTTATATCATTGATATTCTCTTCTTTATTCACGAAGGGCTTTAGCGTTTCATCTTTTAAAATCTTGGAAATTATGCTAATCAATTCTTACACTATCTTAAGCACAGTACTAATGTTTTAATAAATAATGGTGAAGCGAAACTGATTTCCATAATATATACTCATGCGTAGTATTTGGCATATTAATTAATTCCTATTTTGTTCAACGCGTCAAAATGAATGCATGCAAATATTTAAGACACGAGAGCTTCATTATGGTCATTCTGTTAACTAGTAACTAGTGTAAAATCATTAATATTGCGATAAAGACTGATAATCTAAACTGTAATATTAAGATAGAGGCCAAAATTTATTACACGGCTTGATATAACATGTGAAAAGAAAAACATAAAATGAATGGTAAATATTTAAGTATTTGGTTGAATGATAACTACATGTTACTATATATTATTTCGTTGTTCATAAAAATCATTGCGTATTCATTGAGCAACAAATGCGCATATCTCTAACGAGGCATTGAGTACTTTAACTTTCAAACTTTCTCTTCGTCGATGGAAAGTGAACATTATTTACCTTTGTCTCCTTCCCAAGTCGAGTTCTGTTTCAATTGATGGAACACTTCCCAGAGGTGTATTCAAGTGACAAAACCACGCCATAAATAGTTACAGGGGAACGTTTCCAAGATTTCAATAAAAGCTTCACGTTTCCCTATCTTTCATTCTACATTGATATTCGCCCATTAAATTGATTAACTCTCCAGTCAGTTCTCCTCCTTGTTTCTTTACTAAAAACTTGTTATCATTTCTGTTGTTACTTCTTTCTGCTGAAAAGAAGGAATTGCTTTCTGTATGGTTGCTAATATTTTAGAGATTCGTGCTCAGTATTCAATAGATATTCCCTGATCCACATCATTCTTTTTCAATATTTCTTTAGCCATTCACTTCGCCCACTTCTTATAATTTTTACGTCGCCCCAAATATTTCCAATACCTTCGAAATTTATGCTCCGTACACTTGTCCGCTGTGCACGTTCGTGCATTTCTCTCTCTTCAAAAAGTTTTTCTTTTTTCCTCTTCAAAAATCGAGACAGGGAAATTTTCCTCCATTTGCTTTTCGACCTCTTCAATGTAATGCCGAATTAGTAAGGATAAAAGCCAAGCTTCATTTGCATATAGATTCTCATTTGGAAGTTTTACGACTGAAAGTACGTACCAACTCAATTTTTTTATCTTTGCTATTTCGAAATCCGTTTTTCAAATAGTATAAAATATCTAAGAAGTTAACTTAGAATGACTAAATTCGGATGATAGGGTTACCATTTTCAGAAAGAATATGTTGAAAAATTAAAGGAAACCAGAATATTAAAAGTCGGAGTGGAAGATGAAAGTCTTTCATTGAATAAAGCTTGTAACTTGGAGGTTCGATTGTTTTTTGAGGATCTAAAATAGTCAGAAAATTAACACAAATTTCCACTTTGTAGCAAGAAGGTACCGAAGTTAATTCAGCTGCTTAGAGTTTCGTCGCAAAGCATATATGATTTCGATCAAAAGCAAATCCTTTTTTGTTCACCAAGGGACGAGCCTTTTTTGTATCAGACAAGGTGGGGTTCTCCACCAGATAACACCGAGAATAAAGGGTCGGGAAAGGGTCAGGATTAAGGGACGCAGAGGCTCTTTTGTTTTATTCACATCCAAGCCTAGATGAAGAGTCGGTGAAGGGAGTCCACCAATGCGGAACGGAAGGCTCTTTGTTGGACCTTGAATAATTACAACTGAGTGGATTTCCATTCTATTTCATCAGGTTCATACGAGCAATCTTTGCTTCGAGATTTATGGAAAACTTATCCTTCGGTAGGAAAAGTGAAGAATGTTGAAATAAATCAATATTGCTGAGTTTTTTACCTAAAGAACTTTTTATTTTGAGAATGAGAGTATTCTTGTTTTGAATCATAAAACAAAATACTGATCGTAAAATTCTTCAATAACAAATGTTAAATATTAAATTACTCAAGATAAGGTGGAAATAAGACATAAATAAGAAATAATTTCTTCGAAAGTTGGAGAAGGTAGTAATTCATCATCAAAGTTTTAGGATTCAAGTAAACAGTTTATCTTAAAAATATCTTGGTAATTTACAATGACAAAACAAATATATTCGATTAAATTAATGTTTAGAAAGGAGAAATGAAGGAGTTTTGGGAAGAGAAAACAACAGCCAAATAATAGCGCGAAATACGGAAGATAAAATAATTAAAAGAGATAATAAATTATACTTTTACTTTATATTAACAACCTAATTGATTAATTAAATGTATAACCGTGAATCACGTATAAGCAATGAACGTATCCAAGCCTGAAACATTAATATTATCTCTGCGAATACGCAAGGTTTTTACCGGGGAAGGACCTCCTTTTGGCGGAGCATGCGTAACGTGGAGGGAACTAGATAAATTCCATCAATCTCGCTTATGAGCAACTGGTGCTCGAACCTGGGTATTGCAGAACAAATTCACAAATAAAAATGTAGAAACGATTTTTCCTAAAATAAAGAACACTTAGAAAAAAATTCGATACAAAACGGTTCATCCTAAAATAAAGAACACTTAGAAAAAAATTCGATACAGATGACTTAATTTTGATGGTTTAAGCTTAAGATCTCCATAAGAACTTAGCTCACCTCTGTTGTTCCTATATATGTACCTATTGATAGTGTATTTATAAAATGTAATCATGTTTCTTACCATCTTTTTAGTTAATACTATCGGTAGGTTCTCGCAGGTTTTTCACACCGCCCTTCTTAGTGGGTGTTTTCCTGCAGTGGATACATTTTTTTTCTGTTTTCCTAAGAATTTCTTAGGTTTTTTACATCCACATTTTCTTCTCATATCTTTTTCATACTATCTCTTTAAATTAATTATTTATGTACTGTATGACGATGGGTTAGATGGAAGAGGAGACTTTTAGTCTCAATCTCGCCCGAATAAAGCCGTTTTCTTGTTATTATTATTATTATTATTATTGTTCCCACACTCCTCTGACTAAGCATTCCTGCTTTCTCATCCACTCTGCTGATGCATGGTCATTAGTAGTGTATGATGATTGATTGATTCGAGGAAAAAATCTTTATAAATTAAAATGCAATATCGCATTGATCGCACACTTTCTGGTGTTGCTTTCCTGGGCAATATTAAGGGTTGCCTAAGGTAGCGAATGGATTTGGGGATCATCATTTATCATAACCTGCTTCATATAGAATTTTAAGATTTCGGTTCGATAAAAGGTATTGGGAAAGGGTTTATTCTCAACTACAAAATTCATGCCAAGGGTTGGAACTGAGATAGAATAATATGCAGCTAGTAACTTATCTACGAATATAATTTTGTATTTTGAAATAAACTTCACTTAAATTTGCCTTTTACGATACATTAAAAAAAACAGTTTTAATCAGTCGATGTGCACCTTTTCTTTCGTCAACCGAATCAATAGTAAAAAAATAACAGAGTGAAAATTTACTTTTAACTCGTTTGACAATCTCAAATCGTTCCCATCAAAAGATAACACGGGGATATAAGGGGAGGACCGTTTGACATTGGATGGGAGTGGCCGAAGAACTCTCTGTGTTAGTGTGGTGCTGAGGTTAGCAAATGGAAAAAGGGATCGTAAATGCTCTCGTTTAGTGAATTATGGGAAGGCATGATAAACAGGGATAATCAACGATGGGAGGCTATAAATTAACTAATCGATCCTCAACCCCAATTCATTCTATGAAGCTTGATATAGCTTTCCTGATTATTAACTGTTAGTAGTTAACATTGAGGGATCAGGACTGAAAATATGCATTTTTTGGACCAAAACTGTCTACGGTGCTCAAATAAACATATAATAAACTTCATGATTTGCTCTCTCCCTTCTCCAGTTTTTATTTATTACAATTTTCGCCGCAGTTAGACAGCAGTCTGGTGGCAGCTAATCTCAATATATAAAATATACAATTAATAAATTAATATACAATCCATAAATAATACTATGAATTAATAATTCCAATAACAGAAAAAAAATCACATTACTGTAATTACCAATACCTTATAATTTTTTTATATATAAATATGATTACACAATTCCACAATTATTTGAGCATATACTAGTAAGTTGACACTACAACAATACAGAACATTTCTTCTTAAATGATTTTGGATTTTTAGGAAGGGACTCAAAGAGCTCCCCAGGTAACTTGTTCCACTCTGCTATGCCTCTATTCAAGAAAGAGTATTTAGCTATATTGGTTCTTTGCGGTCTAAGTTTTATTTTGTGATTATGACTTCTTCCTAAAATGTTTGGTGTTTTTAATAAGCTTTTGAAACTTTCCCATCCCTTACTACCTGCAACTATCTGGTAAATACAGCCTAGCCTGTTTATTTTCCTCCTCTTCTCCAGCGATTCCCATCCTAGAATCTTTAACATTTCTGACACGCTATCTGTTTTCTTAAATCTACCCATAACGTAACGAGCTGCTTTTCTTTGAACTTTTTCTAATTTCTTTATGCGACAATTCTCATGAGGATCCCACACCGTTGTAGCATATTCTAATATCGGCCAACTAAGGTTAGGTACCCCAATTCCTTTGCTTTCTTACTGCTACCTTTTAAGTTTCTCATGACGTGATGTAATATCCTACATGCCTTCGCTACCAAATAATATATGTGTTTTTCCCAATTCAAGTTTCTGGTAAATGTTATTCCTAAGTATTTACAATGATCAGATGTTGGCATAATGTCTCCACTTAGATGATATCTATGGGATGAAATCGTTTTCTTGTTTGTAAATGTGATGTGCATACTTTTGCTCACGTTAATACTCATTTTATGTTTTTTAATCCATTTTTCTACCGAGTTTAAATCCCTCTGTAGCGCATCCCTATCCTCGTTATTTTTTATCTTTCTATAAATGATACAATCATTTGCAAATAAGCGGATATTTGAGTTGACGCAGTCAGGAAGGTCATTAATATAGAGTAGGAAAAGTAAAGGCCCGATGACACTTCCTTGAGGTACTCCCGAGGTTACATCGTCATCATCGGAGTATTCCTCATTCACCCTTACTTTTTGAGTTCTATCAGTGAGAAAATTCTTTATCCACATGAGTACTCTTTTATCAATATTTAAATTTACTAGTTTGTACAATAGTATCTCATGTGGAATTTTATCGAATGCCTTATCAAAGTCTATGATAATGCCATCTACCGAATCTCTACCATCTACCGCGTTTTTATGCGTTTCTGAGAAGCAGCTGCATTGGCCCAATAGTATGTACAACTTAACTAAACTTCGCAATTTTTGATGTGGTACAATTTTTCATGCGCAAGACAATTCCCTAAATTCAGTTCTATTAATTGTAAAAGAAAACAAGCACAGTAAGGATTTTTTTGAAATCTGTAAAATTCGTGCACCATTCTTGAATCCTTTCTTAGGAAAATATTGAATTCAATGTTTTTTGCTTCTGAGAAATCGGTTCCAACGCTAATTTGTTTGATATATACATCGGTCTTGGTCAAGCGGCGCAGGAAAACTTTGGAAGTGTATGCAATCGACCTTATTTGCATTTCTGCCATCGAAATTGCTAATCTCTCAGTCAGCTGCATCGTGTTCCGTGGGATAGAATGTAACGAATTCTAATTGACTACTAAATAAATCCTCTTGGTGCACAATTCGCGGTCGATTTTGGTGGGAAACGCGGGATTCAGCAGCTGGGTGCCCCTGAGCAGGGCGTGGAAGATGTTTTCCTGGTCCTCTATACTAACTGATGATCACTGATCTAAGTACAAATTTACATTTTATATTATTTCATAAAAAACTGAACTATGCCAGTATTTTTTAGACATATCAGAAAATTTTCCCTCCTCTTTTGATTCAGCTGTAAGCACGCCCCTGAAGCCCCCTATGCTGGCTGTACAATCGGCTGACGCCCTTAATGTCCCCAGCCACCAGATGGCCGCACTGAAGCTGCTCGCCCTTTGAAACCATACTCTCATATGGAGTAAATGGAAAACACAGCACGATTATGATACTTTTTCTCTCTTTTTCTTTTCGGGAGTAGTATATACCAAAGATGGAATTTAGAGTTAGTGATTTATCCATTAATAAGTACTTAAAACAATTGAATGATATGGGCAAATTTGTAAATCCGAAGAATAAGTGCAGGTTGCCTTCAGGGCACACCACAAGTAACTTGTGAAAACATTATTCGTAGATCAGCGAAGTGCAATGTATTCTGCTACACGGAAAATAATTGATCCTTAATAAATTACCAATTACATCTACTTTCAACTATTTGCCTTTTAAAACTAGAATCGCAGGATGCACATCTGTTGGTCTGAAAAGTTTCCGACATTTCAACATTTCTTGACATGGTTTCTGAAAATGTTCTTAAGATATCTGAAGAATCTGGGGTTGGAAAATTTTCAGACCACCCTCGTATATACATTTCCTGAAAAAAATCGAAGTTCCCAGAAATAGTCTCCAGTGTTTTGTGTGTTCTGTGCTGTGTTTTCCATTTACTCCATATGAAGTATGGTTTTAAAGGGCGAGCTTTAGTGCTGCCATCTCGCGGCTGCCATCTCGCGGATGCGGACATTAAGGGAGCCAAAAAATTTCAGCAGTTTCCAGTCCTATACTTTCTAAGTTCGTGGCTGTAAGTAATAAAAATGAAGTCTCATTTAATAATGTTACCTAAATTACTTTCTACGGCCTATATTCTTATCAAAAGGGTCGATTCACGATTATGATGATGTTTATTTAAGTTTCGGCAATCTGGACTTCCTTCACTGGCAAACTATAACGCATCCGATACGACAAATGAGACATATTTAAGAACCAAAGTATTATAAACTATCAATAAATTGATAAACATATTTGGACTTCCGGTGAGTTTCTCTGCCCAAAGAGGTATCGCTTGATTTCCATTCATGCACAAACATTGGAATTTGTTTCAGTTCTTCTTCAACCCCTTTAGTGCCTAAAGTGCCTCAAAGGATTAGGCCAATCCACATGAAGGCTCCCACCTGGAATCAAATTTAGGACCACTTTCATCAAAGCTGATTGAGCTGCCCGCTTAGTTATCTTGGAGCCTTCCAACTCTTTTATTCACCCTAAAAAATAAATCAACCTACCTCTAATCTATTCCGTATTGGATGTGTTCAGGCTCACTTACAGGCGCTGAGTTTACATGAACATAATGGATAAGAAAAAGCTGATAAGGAGATTATCAAAAAGCTAAGAACAAAATGTTAAGCATAAATGCCTTTTCATGAATGGTTTTTCTTATTTTTTTATTCTATTTCTCTATTCGAGATGGCTGATTTAAAATGAGAAAGTCGAATGTTAATTTATTTTGCCTATATTTGAGATAATCGGGCTCGGCATCATGGTATGAAATAAGTATGAAAGCCTTTCCTGAAGTTGCAATCTGAAGCACTTGCTTCGTCTTTACGTGAACAATAAGTATTTACAATGTAACTCTAAATGGCATAAAATCAGTAGAGTAGGGGCAATGTGACCTCTGTTTTCTTTGAATATTTTCGCTCCCTTAAATTGTGATTCAATAACTACAATGTATCAAACGATCAAGGACAGGCGTTTAAACAGTACCATCTCCTTTAACTTGTATTGCGTGATCATATTTTACGTGTAACTCTAACAGTACAAATTGTTCTCCTTGAAAATGAGATGAAGAAGGCTAGGAGATGCACTCCTTTCTACTAATTGTTTGAAATGGAGCACCGGGCATCGATCTCAGTACCATTCGCATGTAAAGTACCATCTGAGCTCAACCTCTTTCATGTGGAAATCAAAGCTATATTTAATGTTGGTATAACAATAAAGTTTCACCATAAAAGCTACTTCTATCAATATTATCTGGAGTAGATAAATCAAAAATATAAATTTCAGAAACACTGTGCCCTTAGTATCTTCAGGCAGTATAACATACATACAAAGTGTCCGTAAAGTTCGTGCGCATTTTAAAATATTTGCTAGTTTTCACAAAATGGAAGAATCTGTGAGAACTATTAGATACGTTTGCTGAATACAGCTGTTGTACAGATGATTTTACCTAAAGGCGAAAACACACAGGTTTAAACTTATTGTTTGATTCATAACATGGACAAAATCCTTGCCTTCGAATTAATGTCTGGAGGATAGAAGTGATGAAACCCCAAACTGTCCGTCTCACTTCTTGAAAGTGTAGTTTAATTAGATTCATTACGTCGAACGCCATTTACTCCTCTGAAATTCCTAACCGAATCCCCGACTGCCATCCATTAGAAGATGTCACCACTTTGGAAGGCATTATTCAAACAAGATTGCATGTATTTTTTACAATTTGAGTGTCACGATGAAGGCTTTAAAGTCTCCAACTCGTCATCGCTTTTCAGGGATCAAATGAATCTTTTTAAATAGCTTTTTCCAGTTGAAAATACCTGGAGACAGTTTGCAAACGTTAGATCGCATTGTGCCATGACAATTTTTGTTGTTGCTGTTGCCGTAGGTACTTCGTTGGTGTCACTATTAAATGAAGTCATCTCCAATCGATAGATTTTCGAGAATATCGATGTCTTACTAATGTTTTGTAGTTGAATGTATCAGTTAAAAATTAAGTATTCTCTTTATGCTCTAAAAAGAAAGCAGTGTTTTCTTGACTTACAGAATTCGTGTTTCCTTAATGACAATTCTATACTATTATGTTTGCCCTTTTTTGATTTACGTGTATGATTATCAAATTCGAGTAAATAGTCGAGGGTGGTTCTTTAATTGTAGTAATGCTAATTTAAAATATTAAATTCATAAAGGCTGATAACTAAAATGCATAAATAAACCTTAGTTTTCAAGGATGAAAGGGATTATTATTATTCCTTGGTAAGCCTTCTTAAATTCAGTTTTTTGAGACTTGCGTACGTCATTAGGAAATAATTCATAGTTGCATGAGTTGTTAATTTCAAGAGTTAGAGAAATTTAGACCAATAATTTATCGTAGGAATTTTAATAATTTTATGAAGATATCCACCAACGTACATATTCTTTATCTCTCTATAAATATCTATCCTTCGGAAAGCAAGGGAGGAATTGCTGCAAAACGACACACAGTTTTACTTCAATCGTTGCTACTGCTTACTTTTGAAAGGAGATGATTTCCTTACAGCATTGCTCCAGTATTAAGTCAATCGACTTGGATCCTATTAAAGGTTCCCTCTCATTCACCCAATTGGTACGCATCAACTGCTTTCTCTTTCAACACAGAACATGGCGTCGGTCGTCAATTAACCTTCGACTTTATGAGGGATCCTCTCTCTGTTCCTAAAACAACCCTCTGTGTTTTCACTCTCCCTTTAATTTCCTATGTTTTCTCTGCAATCCGATGCAATCAACAAGTTGAGAAAGTTCCTCATTCTATTCAACCCACGAATTTGGGTTTATTTGTCTCTTTTAACCCCTTCACGCCATCAGATGTGCTATTACGTTCGTTTTATTCTTTAATTATTCAACAAATAGATGCTTTATTTTTGTATAACGTTCTCCGACAACCATTTATGGATAAGATGTGTTGGGTATAATTTTTACAGTCCGATACCCTTTCGCCGTATTCAATACTGTATTCGGCACCTCATCGAGACCAAACCCGGTACCCCTTTCACCAAAGGAGGACGTTACGAATCATCCTTACTGGGATCCCCTAATGGTGTATAGATATTTGAATACATTGGAACCCAGAGATTTTTCGACCTTTCCCAAGTTATAGCAGAAATTCGAATAAATATCGTACATCGTATAAGTCAACCGTTGAACCCCATTTCAAACGCATTGAATATCAAACCACTCTCCCCTTCGGTTTTATGGAAAAGTATAGGTTTGCTTAGATTTTCGCAGCCCTCAGAAAACACATTCACTCCTCGAATAATGCGTGGGACTCGCATCTGATCTTTGAATACCTTTTCATTCGACTGAATTTCCTTCAAATTCCAGAGATTCTTTTGTGGACAGGATCAGCGTTTCCCATTTGCTGCCTATTGATGCTGCTTTCTGGCTCTCAAAAGGGAATGTCAGCTATTATAATGACTTGGCTTCGACCCTGCAATACATACACACATGCATAATGTATGCTAAATACTTTTTCAACATTACTACAAACATTAGCGGTGGAATTGAAACTGCATTTATTTATTTATTTTGACCAAACGCTGGTATTTGGTATGATTACCAGGTGGCAACGGTTGAGTCCACAAGAAATCAAGAGCTTCACGAAATAGTAAAGCATCGCTTAACTGATTCATACCAGTACAAATTAGCCTGGGACCACTCATGAAGTACGGTTGCTGGTACATTTACTTTAAAACTTAGGCATTTCCTCTCTTATACTAGCATTATTAGTGTCGCTATAATACCTATTATCTATTTAATTCCAGTATATGATCGCCTAGAAATAAGCATATGTAAAATATTGTTTAATTTCATCTTTTAAGCAACGCATTCGTTAATATTTCATACCATGTTGATTTTCGAATTGTTTGCGTTACATGCAGCTATTTCCAATCCTAAAATAGAATTTTTGCGACTCTGAAAGCCTATCCACGAAATTAATGTAGTTACCTCTGCTTGAATATCATTACCTCCTTCTACTTTTATAAGAATTTAGTTTCTAAGGTGGATGGATTTATCAATCAGTCTGCAAATAAAAAAATCAAAAGGAAAAATTCTTGCTGCCAGAGGTTTCAAAATAAGGAAATTACATTTCTTCTACGTAAAATCTTCGGAAATCGTTGGCCTTTTAAAACTCGATTATATTCCGGATTTGTGGGAAAATATTTTCCGACGGAAGCCAATTACGAAGTGTTTATTTTACTAGAAAAGTAGGTAAATTGCAAATTGTTTGAATGGAAATGAACATGAATGAAACCGAATAACTTTTATTCACTCTCATCAGCTTTCCATTTCCTTACAATAACAATTTCATTTGGAGAAATTTTCTTCTCAACTGCAAAAATGAGACTCGTATTTGAACCAAATGCAAATATATTTATGTAAAATAGGAGTTTTCACTATGAAATTAACTGATGCAGAGCATTTCCCTACGGTAAATATAGTAACTTGCTCTCCAATCTATTTCCAGATTTCAATTAGTATACTTTTCATACTCAAAATTCCCATGTCTTAATATTTTAGTATTGATCTTCTATTCTCTCGTTATTTCAACTGCATTCTTTACGGATTCGGGTGATGAAGGAATTACATATTTGATATCAGTCACTGTGATTGAATTATCAATGGGTGAATGTTAAAACATTTCGTCACCTATGACATTATATTGATTACTCAAAGTGAATGCAATTACCTATAATTTTCTTTTTAATCCGTGAAATGATAGGTTGAATGGAAAAATGGACTGAATAATCTCAATATTTTCTAAGAAGAACGTTAAGTGTAGCTAATTCCATAACCCTGTTTGTAATTTGCCACAATTTTACCACTTCATCACATTCGTAAGTATCTCACAGTAAAGCTTTTGAATCTATGAAAGGAATTAATGAGACAGAGACGCTTTAGATATATTCCCTAAAATATTTTCCGAGCGATTGAATCATTTTATTTGAGATCAGCTCCTTCCTATAATTGGTCCCCCATTTGACTTTCCCTTTATCCAACCCCACGCACTTTTTAACCCTATGCCACTCAATCGTCCTCTTGGTCTTTCTCTTCCATCAATCTTCATTTTTCTCCGTTAACTCTTTTTCCTTAAACTCCCTTCACCAGAAACGAATTAGTCGAAGGGTAGGGTGCGTGAGTCTTTATCCTCCGATATTTTTCCGTCTGAAACAGGAAATGATTAGTTATTTTATGATTTAGTTCTCACCGTGAATGAAACATTTGCAAAACATTCTAGCAATGATTTTCAATGTCAGCGAATGTAAGTAGGGGTGAAATAGTCATTCGAAATGTGTCTCACCAGAAGAGTATTAACACTCCTTTATGCAAGCCAGTTTTAGTGCTAGCATTGGCAAGATGGGTTTGGCTGAAAAATGTTGACAATAATGCGAAAATAATAGTCGCATTATTAATCTAACATCCAGCATAAGGATAGGATACTATTATAAAATAATGTGGAGCTGTACCGGACTTTCCATCGCCAGAGAAATCCGCGCTTAGCTATCCACTGCGCAAAAGACATGCGCAGTGGTGGTTCCTCTTAGAGGTGGCTGATGGGAGACCTTTTTCCCTCCCCGAGTGTTCGACGCTTCGCTCACGAATCTGGTCTGAAATCGCTATACATACAACATATCAGTCCACGAGGCCTCGACGGCGTTACGCTCATATTCACTCAAGAATAAACTTAGTTTTGGGCTTAGGTTTTCTCTCATTTCAGAAAAATCACGAACAGAACCAATTGTCAAAAATGCAATACGTTCGTCAGTTAGTTTGAATTCCGAACATGCATCCCTAGCAAGGATGGGCTTGAAACGGACTGTCCATTTCTATTGAAATGACTTGGTAAAATACATGTTAAACCTCCAAGCGGCAGGACAAGGGGAGTAAATTAATTAAAAAAAGAATTGAATATATTGAAAAACTTTTTGTGGGTAGAAGATAGCTGGAAAATTTTATAATGTAAAGCACTTCTTATGAAGGTGTTGAAGAATGATTATGCTTATCGTATTTTAGAGTGACTCGTTTTTCCCTTCTATTAAATTTAACAGCACCATAATAATACGTCAATGGTGCTAGAATTAAACGGATATTCTACAAAATATATCGACATGAATTCATAATACATGCATAAAAAATAGTTAAGTAACACTTATGAACATTTTTAAATATTTGGAAATATTTTATTTAGTATTATTCATGTAGGCTCGGAGGCTCAAACGAATCTTGAAAAAGGAAGTGAAAGCAACCTTTCTCGTATCGGAGAGATCGGGAGAATGCTGCAAGGAAACTGTCTGGAAGTGTTAACGAGAGGATAAATTGGCAGAAAATGTTCCATTCACAGGCAGGGTGGTCTAATGGGCATCGAGCTTCAGCTGTGACTATATTGAAAGGAGAATAAATGCAAAGAGAAGGTAACCAGGCCATTGAGGAAACCCTTTATTATGTGATACACCGCTCTCAAATATTCCAATTAAGGGTTACGGAAAATTGGGATATCCAACTCATATTTCGAGCAGCCAACAGGGGTCAGTCTAAATAATAATTCTGAAAGTGATAATATTCCAAAGATAGACTTTATTATCGCTTCTCACATAAATAGATAGTATAGCAAGCATTATCATTACAGATTACTGCCAGATTTTGGCTTCGATATTTATATTCTAACGGAATAACATAAATTTAATATCTTCGTGAATAATGAGTAATAAAACATAATGCATATACTGAATATCATCAATAATTCAATATTTTGTATAGCTCTCTCCATCAAGGGGGTATATTGGATGGGGTTGCTCTGGTGACCCCAATTTACTTATCCCACTGACTCTCTTAGTTCATTAACTACTCAGACTCTTGTTTTATTGGAAGACTATTTGAAAACTAGGAAATACATAATATATTTGAAGACTAGGAAATGTTAATCTTTTACATTCCGCATACATGGAGTTGGCAATTAATCGCACTCACACATTGTGATACTTCTAATAAATCAGTGGCCTAGTGCTCAATCTTTCTGTCATAAGTTAATAATTTAATCGGTCAAACTTATTTCACAACCTCCGCAACATTTTCTCAGTCCTGATTCCATCAGTACCTCTAAAATGACCGCAAGAAGTACATAAAAATTTGGTCGCTTTAGACAATTAGAATTCGAAGCAATTCCTCTCTCTGATCCCGTAGAAGAGAGCTTACAGAGGGATTGCAAAATTTCGATGGCTGAAGATGCAAATGAGATCGTCTGCATGCAGTTCCCAACTTCTCAAGATAATTCGACCAATGGCAGGATTCGTTAGCACTGGCAACTGCCTTAAGTGGCGGAAAGGAAAGAGAATTAAATATTTAGAGAAAAGAAGGAAATCCACGTCTGACTTCTTCTAAATATCTACTGCCTTAGCTAAAACGAGTCTCCACCGTGTAGGATTTGGGGAATTCTCAAGGAAGGATTCTTTCGGTTTCCTCTTTCTTTCGGCAAAATATATTTCAGCAGCAAAAGTCGAAAAAGCAAATTAACAAAAAAAAACCTTGCGTTTTTACCCGTTAAAGATTTTGCATCTTTCATTTGCCGGGTTTATGAACCCTCTCTTCATGTTTCAGTATAGCCATGCATACCATACGGCAGATTAACCCTTAAATCTCTGCTTTATCTCCTCATTACAGCTTCTATATTTAAATGTAGACTTTTAAGTCTCAACAAATTAATTCTACTGCGATAATATCTTTAAAAAAACATTTTGTGTTGAAATAAGCTCCTTTCAGAGGTTAACTGACAATTTCATGACAAAGAAACTCAAACAAATTGCTCCAAAAGAAAACCTCATTATTCAGTGGTGCCTAAAATATCGTTTACCAGTCTGAAATGGGAATTACATAATTCCACGCTGCTCCATACGAATTGAAATTTAATTTAAACATCTATTACAGTGTGCGTGCATTCACAATTTAAATGTATTGTAGAAAATCAAAAGTATTTACTATACCTGTTACACACAGCCTTTATTTTTTCTCAAGTAAAATCAGGAATCAACTGAAAATATACCAATAGCTCTCTGTGGATAGATCCTAGCAGGGGAATGAACTGGGCTCAAAGAATGCCATCGTTTTCACTCAGTTCCGAGCTATTTTGCCACTTAAAGTAAAGAGCATAAATCCTACCGGGAAATTAACAACACAGAGTGATATCAAATATTTTTATTACAACCGAAACAATACAACTTCCCAGTAATACAGTTGTCGAGGACGACGCCGATATAGCGGTGTTTACATCTCCTTTTGTATCATAAGAATTTCGATTACACATAACCTGTGAAACTATACTTGGCATTCAAAAAACATTTCTTTGTGAAAGTGATCCTCCATTACTAGCTCTCCTCTAAAAAAAAGTGCTCTCACAAGAGGAAAACGAACGGTAATAATGTTGCAAAGAAATAAGAATGGGACGAGAAAAGAATTTAGTAATTGTAAACGCATTTACTTTGAAATTTGCTTTGCTAAGGAACATTTATGTTATTCAGTAAAGGGACATTTTATGAATTAAAGTTTCTTAAATAAAATAGGATCGGCATGTAACACATTTTCTAGCTGTTTCTTTTACTATCAAATGCTAGTAAAAGAAACAGTAATATTTAAATATACGTTCAACATTAAAATTGAGTGCCGTAATACGTCACAGATTAATCTCATTCATGACATCACTTATGTTGGTCTGATATTTGAACGGATTCGTCATTTGATCATCCAGATTTCACTTCACGTTTTTCGGACTTTCTTTTTGAGGAAATAACAGAGTTTCGAATAAATATTTTCCGCATCGTATTATGAGGCTGTCGAGCCCTTTCCAGATGCCCTCGGTATATAACCGCACTCCCTTCCATTGTACGCAAAAATATACATTCGCTTTTATCTTCGAAATCCTGAGAAAACAAATTTGCCCTTCGAATCACGTGCAGAATTTACATTCGCATTCCTTTTCATCAGAATTTCCATTGCATTTCCACCTGAGTTTTCCTCCAAAACTCAACGATCCTTCTGTAGACGGAAGCCACCGATGTGCCACCTTTTGGATAATTTTGACTATTTCATAATTGAGATTATTATTTTCTGTTGTAAGCGGTTAAGGACGAAATCACTTATTGGGTTGCCTCAATCAAATTTCATTAACTTCGTAGCGGCCGCTATCTATTCAGTATTATCATTTCAGCGACTCATACGATATATCGTATATTCCCATAAGTGTTTCTCGGAGAATCATGAGCGCCTTTTAGACATTGAAACACCACTTAGTTTTCAACGTATGAAATGCGAGGCTGTTTCCGGGACCGATATTTCCATAAGACAGTGATGCTGATATCGATTTAAACGTTTTGAAGCATCTAAAGTTAAATCAGTCTTCATAAATTCAACGCTCTTGGTTCCATGGAATATGATACTAAGAAACGCATTCCTCCAACCCAACCAAGAAATAAACCAATCCGTTTTGAAACAATTATCACATTCCCAATATCATCGAGGTTTTATTTGCATTTAGATTATCTTTGTAAGATTTCACATTATCCTACAACTAGTTTAAATAATACAATGTTTTTTACAATTATAAGTAGTATTTTAATTCGTCAATTATTCGTAGCAGCGACACCATGACGTCGAAAAGTACGCCTTGAGGAAGGAACGTCGGTGAAACATGAAATAGAACAAATAAGTTATCTGCAAAATTATACATATGTAACTAAACATTTATTCCGAAGTTGGAAGGATTGAAATGTTGGGGAAATTTGACTGATAAATACAAAAGTGAGTACACCGGACAGTCCTTGAAATCTGCACTAGAAAATTCAGGGATGAAAAACACTGCGTAAAATTATTTAATGTAATACAAATTTAAGGAAAATTGTGATTTATATCAAAATAGATGCACAATAATGGAGATGAGAAGTAATTTGAAGTTACAGGATAGTGGAGTTCAAAAATTGGAGAGACAAAGTACTGCAGAGGATGCATTTCAATGAGTGTAAGACAGCTTAAATGGGCAACGCTTTTAAATAATTCATCAAAAAGCTTAATATTTAGAATTAAAATAGGTGGCTACTGCTTAATTGTTTAAATTAAATTGCGAATTGATCTGAAATCCATCGTTTAGTCATTCTTCCTTGAAATTAGTATCCAATAACCGGATATTCAATCAAGTTCGTTAAATTTTTTGTAGAAGATTTTCCAAATAATATTAATATTGCTTTATACCCTATAAGCTAATTCCGCTGATTGGTATAAATTTTGAAATAGTAACACCTCTTTAGTCTATTGGCAGTGTGTCTGTTACGTCATTGTCTAAAAGACTGGCTTGAACCTTCCCTCCTTAATGATTACCTACTGAAAGACTTTTTAAATGAAATGAGTTCAAATACTCTATAAGTATAGTGAGGTTGTTTTCTCTTTCTTAATGTCATTGTTGGTAATGAAATGTATCATCACTGCATCTTCCTCAGCATTTACTGAAATATGACCAATATGAATTCCATTACTCAGCATCATTCATGAACAGAGCCAAATTAAGATATGCATACATTTTTCTTTGCCCTTCACTAAAATATATATAAGTACTTCATCAAAAAGAAGGAAACAATTACTGGCTTGAGAGTAATAATATTCTAATGCATTTGCGTTATCGTAATAAGTAACCAAAAGGAATGACTCTTGATGATTAGTGCTAAGCGGGAGATTAATGTGCGCAACACCGTTCCTTTGAGATGCTTTCGATTCCTTCCTTTAAAGTGTGAATCTCTCCTCTGATGTCGCCTTCAATGCCCTCCGAGGAATCCTCTATGGTCTGATATCACTTTCAGCCACTTCATCTTGAAGCCAACGGAGTGCGAGGAGGTAATTCCAACGCGAGTAACTTTTCGGTGAGGATGAGTTATCAGTTTTCTTGCTCGAGGGTGTCAAGGCTATCCTTCAGCAGTCCAAAGGAAATCTTCCCATGCGAATAGAAAACCTCTGATGCCTCAACATTCCCTTCTGGTCCTCTATGTTCTAACAATTATTTTGAAATACCTTGCTAAACCATAAATATCATTAGGGAGGTGTTGTCTTCAACATTATTAGCCTCTAGAAACCAAAGTTTTATATGCCCAGTATTATTATTTATTTTAATTACATCGAGTAGATGCAGGAAGAGGAAACAGTAGATATATCCATACATTATATATAATATACACATAATTACGCTGCATAATACAAAGAGGCTACCATGACGCCACTTCGAGGAAAAAGCGAGTTCTCCTAAATGCGGCGTTTACATATAAGTCCTTTCTTCCGAGGAGTAAAAATGGAAGACTTAGATCATAGCATTTTACGAACAAGGCTTTTTTTCATCTCCAATTCCTTTCGTAGAAGCAAGGAAATGGACTGCAATGAGTCAGGGTATAAACAAGGAGATTTAAATTGATTAATTGGAGGAATGAATAAGCCCTGTTCTTAGTGGAAAAATTGTGAGAGAACACGTAATTCTGTGGGAAGCGGAGTCTTGTGAACAAAGAGCTGGTTAAGGATCTGAGAGCAAATTCAGTGTTTGTGATACGAGAGAGATGATCTTTGAGAAAGAAGAGAGAAAATAGAGTAAGTGGAGGTGAAGGGAGGGTGGGAGGGGGAAGTGAGGCTGCGCAGAAAGAGGGGCGATGGAGTGGGCTCTCGCGGGTAGTATCCCATCGGTTTTTGTGAGGAGCAGACGGACGTTATTCGCTCCTGTCTCATCCAAAGATACGCTTCAATTCACGAGATCCTCGATTAGTCCATCGCGTTTGAATCTCCTGAAAAACGTTTGATAAAATGCGAGTGGAGGATAGCGTGAAATGGAAAACTACTTGACGAAAAATATTATTGTCTCATTGAATTTATCCGAAAATTGAGAAATATTTTGAAAATATGTTGGGCCGAAGAAAATTTTAACTTACGGACATTAAAATAGACAGAAGACTCTTTGAAGACGGTAGACCGTTGGAAATCTGCTTTTGTGGATGCATCAGTTAAAGTTAAACGATAGAAACAAGTAAACGTCTGGATTTCTGTCTGAAGTTCATCCCACGCCTGGTTCTACAACCCGCATGAATCGTTTGCAGAAAACAGGTAAGAAATGTCAATAGGATATCACTAATGAAATATTATTTTACGAGGAAAACTACCAAACAATCGAAAAGCGATTATGTTTTAATTGCTGTCTAAGAAGCGAAAATGGTCAGCTAAATATTCTAGGAATTATTTTTATGCTTCTTACCTTTATAACGCCCTTCAATTTCCAAAAACCTGAGCAATAGCAATGCTAATTAATGTAATTATTACATAAGAATTGACGATGTTTCTCTTTTGATGAGCCAGAAATCTCTCACAAGGGTACAGTTCTCTAATTTCAACTTTGGTATTTTTTAACTTTTAATGTCGATCGCAAAGAGTTGTTATAATTGTACTAAGGAACCAGTGATTTTCTTGTCATACTTCTATTTCTCTAAATGGAATTTCAAGCACTTTACTTTAGACGTTATCCTAATTGAAGAGGTATACTTTGAGAGGAAACGTCGACTTCTAGAGATTCCCCAACGCATGGCGAATGCAACATCAGTAAATGCTCAGGAAATATCAATTTGGTGTTGAAGATGATGGGAACATAAAATGTATTTTTAACACTCCAGAATTTGAGGCAAGAGTTATGAATGCAAACGGCATAGCACTTCAATTGACTGTAAGTACACCTTCTTAAATAGTACGTCAAATATAGATCGTATACTAGGAATATCTACGATTTTTTCAAGAGAATTACGTATGAGAAAGTTATGAATTGGTACAATATCTGTCAATGTTATTGTAATATTTACCATAATAGAACATATTGAATTCGAACAGCAACGATGATTTATCAAAGAACGCAAAATACACTTTCTTCGTTGTTGTACGCTTTCGCTCGACTTAAATGACACAGTCACGGTTTAGTGGAGGATTAACTTTGAGTGTTTGCAACTTGAGCACGTTTAAATCCGTTATATCCAATTATTTATGTAGCATTGGGCATTGATGATATTACGGGATATAAATAAAATACTCAATAATAATAACTTTACCATGAAAACAAACTGAGAGGCGATATTTTATACATTTTTGCATGTGTTTGTCTATTGTTGATGTTATACCTTCACTGTAAATTGGCGTATCGTTGTATGTGTGGAATTATTAAATAAATATAAATTGACTTTATATAAGCCAAAATTACGTTTTTTTGAAATATTAAATTATCCTTTTTACATGTCACGCGGTACCTACGTTATAATTAATTTATTTTTAAAAAGCAAAGCCGTTCATTAAAGTTACGTATCTCCAAGTCCAAGACAAAAGGATAATTTTTACCTCTGAACGAGTGAAATTTTTTCCGAAACGTTGAAAGTTGGGTAATAATACAACATTCTGTTTTTTCTGTATTTTGGGGATTGTTCCGAGGCTAAAGAGTCTCTCCTGATCACATAAGATGAAGTAAAACCAAAGGAATGTTATCATTGCTTTCTTCAAGCCTCAATATTTCCAGTATTTTTCTCTGTTTATCGAAAAAGCAATTGATACGATTTTCGCATCCATTGAAATTTTCTTTTGATAGTTCGTTGCAGCAATATGGAAAATCTGTTGAGCTGTTATTCTATTTAAATGTTGTCTACGGATAAATGTACATATGATCATATGCATATATTTTATGATATAAAAAAGGTGTTTCGATGAGTGAGTCGCATTCAATATAGCTTCCAGAAGTAATTGTGATATAGATATTTGGTTTACAAAAAGAATGTATGGAATCACATTTAAGATCATTAGCGCAAGTTCCAACCTGTGATTACTACAATTCAACAGATTTTCAACCAGAATAGCTTTTCTCCAGAGAACTTCCCTAATACAATGCTCCATTTTTGGCTTAGATTGAAAATTTGTCTCATTTAGATACTATTAAACTTCCATCGATATTACTGCAATTCGTTCCTTATATATATAATCCATATTATATATTTTAAAATTTCGACGCATTTACTTATTGATCTCACAATTTTCCTTCGAAGTTATATTTCAAGAATTAATTTCTAACGAAATATCGCATCTCTCTTGTTTACAGAGAGCAAATTGAAATTTTCTTCTGCCTCATCTTCCCGAAATCAATTTCTCATCATTCTTAAACGGTAATTTCTCTGTGTAGTTCGCTGATTAGCAAATGGAAACCTCGCCAACTTTGTTAAGTGATCGCTTTTCAACGACTTCCTCTTTATCTGATGCTTTGAAATTCACTTTTAAAGACCGAAAGCTTTCGTATGCCACCCGAATCGAATTTGTTCCTAAACTCTGAAACATGGACAAGTGGGTGAAATGAAGTAGCTTTTGACTCATTTAATCAACTAAAGACACACAATTGAAAAAAGATGTTTCTCAAGAAACTAATCAGACCTGATTTCCTTCTCCCGAATAACTTATTTGTTAAATATTTTGTGGCTCTATCTTTTGGGATCAAAGGGAGGATCGATGTTTGAACAGAGTTAATAACTTTCGCGATAAGAAGTTTCATATTCCAAGAATTCATCCTTTCCTTTTTATTGATAAAGTATATTACGAAATTGCTTCCTCATTTATAATCTTTTCAGTTCAAAGCACTTCTCAGAAATGTGAACATTCGAATCGCAAAGCTGAGCCAAACATTTATTATTTATCTGTAAAGAGTTCGGTCCAACTGGCATTTCGAACTTCATCGCATTCAATATAAGCTAGAATAGTTAATAGGGAGGAATAAGGCTTACTAGGCAAGGCGAGGAGTAGGGTAATTTACCCCAACTTTCTTCTCTATGCCAGAATGTTATAAGTGAGACAAGAATATGTAAGTTTAATGCAGTGACTATAAAAGCGACAATTTTCGAAGCATTTTGTAACGAGAGGCCTTAATGAATGGCATTATTTAGCAGCACACAAAAGGATCGATGTCATACGAAAATGAGAAATTCGGAATCAATATTTGTTTATTTATCTATGAATATTTCATATACTTTACTTGTACTCAACACCTTATCTACCCCAATGAATTTCGTTGAAGTGATCACCTTTGCATATGGTTGCACACCGCAGAGAAGCAAGTACCATAACAGGTGATTCATGCTTTATTCGGTGAACGTTTTAGATGCACAATGCCGGTATACATAGATTATATGAAATTTATGGTAATGTTTGCTTACCTTCCTTCCTATAATATTCCCTATCGGCTGTTGTAAC
The DNA here is from genome assembly GCA_947579665.1 of Sympetrum striolatum. Taxonomy (NCBI): domain Eukaryota; kingdom Metazoa; phylum Arthropoda; class Insecta; order Odonata; family Libellulidae; genus Sympetrum; species Sympetrum striolatum. The sequence continues at coordinate 85,825,538 of OX388350.1, forward strand.
GATTATTTTTTAAAGCGATTGATAAAATGGGCATTGTTTGAGAAATATGTAGTATCTGCTTTAAATATAAGAATGAATTAATATTTTATCCCTTTAATGTTTCATTGTAAATAATTTTTGTATTTTCAATTAGATTCCAGTTAACCATCCAATCATGGCTTCTATCTGAGAGATAAGTACCATTAAATGCAATGCTATATATAATATTGAATACTTTGCATACTGGAATACTAAAGAATATAGAGGAAGTGTGTAATGTGCGATAACAGATTGTAAAGAGCATGTCAATAGAATGAAAACAGATTGGCAGCAAACAAAAAGAAGGAGTGGAAGAGAAATGGTTAGATAATGATGATGTACACGCTCTGTGTAACAGTCAAACAAGAATGATAAAAGAGAATTTTTTTATACCTTTAATATGACTGTATCATGCCCTAGTGTGTAGGAGTAGACAGTATCGTACAATGGTGATCACACTTTCTGGATGGAATCATATATTTTCTGTGATAGATAATATCACATGTTTTAATCATTTATTACACTTTCTCTGTACATACGCAATACCTCAGATTTGTATAATTTATTGCCTGTTGTTCATATAAATTTACCAAACATTAACACGGAAATTGATTCCATACAACTAATTATGGAATGTTACATTTATTGAAAAACTGCTGGTAGAAGATTAACCTTCTTTACAAAGTAAATTTCAATCCAACAGACGATGACTGTAAATCCTTAAGACCGTTAGGTACTTCACCAACGTAAGCTACTAAGAGTGTATGGAGAGAAATGAGGCATGCTATGTAACATAAGGAGTGAGGTAGTTTGCCTTTGTGTTACTCACTATGCCTTTAGTGGAAAATATCCACGTAGGTAGAGCGAAATCGGTAACACTTTCCTTTGCATTCCATAAGGAGAGACCTTAATCAGTGCATTTATACAAGCATACATCAGAAGCTTACATGTCATCACATCCATGATCAAGACTGTGAAAAAAGTAAATGAAAAATAAATTTTTCTCTTTCCTGTGTAAAATGAAGAATCAATATATTCCATTCATCAGTATGTGGTAGCAGGAACTAAGAAATGATGATGTCTTGGTAATCTCTGCAACTACGGAAAGAAATTGGGATTAAACATGGTAAAGACAATTGGGTAACTCGATGTAACAGTGATTGACGGAAATTTTACCTTTAAGGCAGCTTTTCTTAACTCGATGATGGTTTACAAATTTAATATTTTTCCACCTTTGAAAAAGATGCATCAGTCTGAAATTAAGAAAGAAGTGGGATTTAGTTTCCTAAAACCTCAGTTTTATTCGGTATACGAATAAAAGTTGGAAGTGGTAAATTGCATGTTTGACGGCCTTTTTTCATTCCCACAGGTCGTGGATGAGCGAGGTCTGCCTCACTTCGTAAAATATAACATCTCTGAGAAACTACAGAAGAAACGAGTTATAATACAAAAGCCAGGTGCAGAGCCAATGGCGTAACTAAATATAGAAAAGAATTATAAAATGACAGTTCTACAGTACATTTTTTTAGGTCCCGCCATTCCCTCTGGTCATTGAGGAGCCAGGTCACTTCCTCTGTTGTTCCTAATTCAGCAGGCGACTGTGACATTAAATTAAAGAAGGAATGTTACAATGAGCAAAATATTTATAGTTTGTACTTACTGGAGCACATGAATATCGTTGAGTCTACAAATGATACATGTATCGATTCCAAAGTGTAATCGGAGTAAGTTCCTGTTTTTAATTAGGTTTGGTTGATTTTGGAAGTGAAAATGACGACTGAGGGACACACAAACTGTCGAAGATAAATATCAACTTTCGTGAAACTATGGTTTGACGAGTATCCTAAGTCTCGATTTCGCACTTAAATGGGTCATTACTATGAATAATAATAATAAAAAGTCTTTCATTAGGGCGAAATTGAGACTTTTGAAAAACCACATTAATATATAATAAAAATTCAATGAGAGAATTCTGTCTAAATTTAATATTCGAGTTTTGTACAGCAGATTTTAACTTTTATAATTCATGACAAAAATCATACTTATAAAAGTTTTCAAGTGAGCGTGACATATTTTTGTCTTTTTAATGTATTCTAAGATTTTTAAAATACCAAATGAGTTAATGCATCAATATTTAAGTAAACATAAGATATTTTCCCCATAATTTCAACAGGGAAATAATTACTTCCTCTATCTCTATGGTATTACTATTAAGTACACCATGATGAGTTGCTTTCCACGCGAGGGATTTCCTAAGATGTAATTAGTTGCATAATCTACAAGCCAATTTATCAATTACCTTATAGTAGGCGTACTCTCTCCCAGACCGGTCATCCTCATGATGTAGTAGGATGTTTCTGAATTTTCTTCGCATTTGAATCTAAGTAGACATTGTAATGATAATCATTAGCATTAATTAGCAGAGACAGTAATAGAAAAGGAATTGAACATTTTGGAATATCAGTTCCTATAAAGCTTTGGATTATATTTATCACAAGCTATAAATCAATGTTACGTTCTGTTACAGGAACTATACTCAACTTAAGACATGCAATATTATGTCAATCTCAACTTCTCATCTTTCATTTCCTACTAATTTGCATGCCATCCACCATATAGATAGTAAAATATTCGCTATTAAGAGGAATCTCCCACAATTCCAATGATTTAGTTCGCTTTTTATGCCTTCGTCCGTATTCCTCTCCATTCTGGTCGTTGGTCACTAACCAAATGATCTCGATCTCAAGCTATGTTTCACTTTGCTCAATAAACATTCCCAGCGTCCTCCTTTTATCCTTCTTTGGTATGCTCATCGGCTTTAATTACTCAATCCATGGAATCTAATAGCTTTCCCACTGTCATCATATTGCATTTATAAACTCTCTTTATTCTCGAGAGAGATTTACAGCTCGATATACGTTTCCCTTTTCAAATTATCTTCACATATTTTATTTGGACCTCTCCACTGTTAACAGCCAAGTGTTTTGGAGGGTACTAAGCAAGATTTGATTTTTTCACTCCAATTTAATGATCTCTAAGAGGAAACTAGAAAGTGTTACAAGGAACTATGGGAGGATCTGTGGTTAATCTCCTCGCTGTTAATTTTAGAAGTTAATAACTATTGCATTTAGAGATGTAGGTTTTCTTTTAGACCTTTTGTTTACGCCACTAGCGAAATTACATTCGCTATGCTAATAGTATTTATATAAACAGGGTCATGAATAAATATAAGAGATTGGAAGTTTTCACTCGGTTTGCTCATTGAGGCAAGGCGTCATGAGTTTATTCATTTAGCTTGGTGATGCCACTCTCCAAATTATTTCGAGAATACTTTTTGTCGTTCTTTTTATCTCTCGAGATGGATGGAAAATATATGAAAATATATTTGAAGACCTTTCGTCCTATTGATATGTAACTCAGCTTCGAAACTAATCTCTTACACTACTAAGTTCGAATACTTCGATATATCTATTTTCCACATAGAGTCATGATAATATTGTAAATTATGAATAATATGTGATTCTAACAACTACTTGTTTACAGTTTTACATGAGAATATTTTACAATTGATGTAAAGTTAAACGTAGAACTTGCTAGTAATCTTCCAAATGTATCATCAGAGTTGACGGCAATTCTTCATTGTCTGCAGTAAAATTATCTCATGAAGGAAATTAAACGTATGAAAATGCATGAGACTTGATAAAGATATCTGTATTAATTTTACACCTATGTCACACAAAGTCTTTATGACTTCAAACTTTGGAATTATCCCAAGGAAAAAGGGACTTTGAAAGAGTCTGACGGAGCCGGGAATCGAACCCGGGATCTTCCCCTATCCGGGAGGCTGCATTAACCATCTAAGCTATCCGACTAGAACATTTTAACAAAACGTTTTTGGGACTTTGTAAAGTCACCTCAACCCTTTCCTTGTATGGAACTATCGACAAATAATTCGAGGGAAAGAAAATCTATGTTTGTTGCTCAATACATACCCAAATTTTGATGTTCTTTTAATTATATTATTCGTATACTTTGTGCAAAAGGATAATCCTTCCATAAACGTGTCTCAATGGTGACGAATCTATATGCGGAAGTTTCTGAAGTGGTTAAAGTATTTAGAGGTTATAAATCTCCAAAACCCATCTTTGTTAGCGTTCCTCGATTCATTCCCCCGTATTTGGAGAAAACAAGAAATGAATACCGCACTTTTAAAATACCTGAAGTTTATCCGAATTCCGAGGAATTAGACGACGAACGCCGACAAAGACGGCTTTTGGAGATTTAAAAACTATAATTCAGCCTTGTTTCAAATTTTCTTTCTCTACGGGTTAAAGTAAAGTTAAGTAAAGTTCTTTCTCTACTGGTTAGTTTACTCTAAAGGGTAGGCCCTTAACAGAAACATTTGATTTTTATAAAGCATAATCTTAAAAATAATAAATTCTTGGATATCATGTTAGAAACAAGTTAATTATTTTTATTGGTTAATTGTCCATAGCTCGACTCAGAAATAGTGAAAAATTCCTTCTAAATTTCCTTTGTAATGTTTATCGTTGCTAAGAGATTGTGATCTCCCTCGATTTCATTCCCTCATCATGTCTTTTGCCAATCCCCTTATCTCTCATCTTCCAATTTCCCTCTCTCCTTCTATCAATCCTCTTTCTTAAAAGCCTTTATCCCTGCCAACACTCTTTTTTCCATTGACCCCCTTTTTTACGAACTTGTTTATCATACGTATACTTTACATTCATTCCGACCCTAATACCCATTCTATCGCACTCATTCTCTCATTTTCTTACTATCGTTAGGTTTGTGGAGGTTTTTCACACCCCCCTTCCTTGTGGGTGTTTTCCTGCAGTACATTTTTTTCCTAAGAATCACTTAGGTTCTTTACATCCACAATTCTTCTAATTTTTTCTACTTCTTATTTTATAATTAATGGCGATGGGTTAGATGGAAGAAGAGACTTTTAAGTCTCAATCTCACCCAAATAAAGACGATTTATTATTATTATTATTATTTTCTTCTTTGATATTATCCCATTCACTTTCCCGTTTGCATTTTATTCTCGTTTGGAGTTTCCTCATTTGTCTCATATATAATTGCCGTGTTGAGCTTCTGTGTTCTTGTAATTCATCTAGGAAACCTCATTTTAGTTGACTACTTAAAATTAATCAATGAATCTTGATAGGAAAACTTCCCAATCATGTATTGATTTTATTAATTTGTTTTTGTTATGATCACAAGAATGATTTTTATAAATTAAGCTCTTAGGATATTATTGAGCCTCTCTTCATAGCATTGCAATGAAATACGGTTGAAGTATCCCATTTATGTTTTTATCAGTGAGATTCACACTTCGTATTTCCATTTAAGTCTTCAAAAATCCTTCTTTGTCGTATCAACAAAGTTGCAAAGCTATCAGCAAATGATCTATTAGCTTACATAATGTTTTCACCTCAGCACATAACGTGTAAAATGTGGTGTCATGTACTCCTAACACCAGCTCCTCCAGAGGCTGTCTCCGAAAGCCATTCTATTTAAAGAGGATGTTCTCTGTTGAAGGCGTCGAGTTTCGCTTGTTGCAGGATCACGCTTTCGAGAGACTTTGAGAATGCATTTTCCGCTGAGACTCCCTCACTCTCTTTGCTTTCTTTGTATTCACTCTCACGTCCTCTCCAACCTAAAGCCGCTCCCACAAACCAAATCTACCGCTTTTCCAACCATGCGTCAAGTTGACTCTGAGTTCAGATCCTAAAAATAATACCAAGACTTTAAATATTCATATAATTATTCTATGATGGTTTAAATAATGTTAATTATATAGCTTATAAGATTAAATAAAAATAGTTTTAAGAATGTGCCAGTAGAATCGTATCTATTTTTTTTCTAATTTTTTTAATTTCCACTTAAATCATGCAAAATCTCATATATTTATGATTCCTGTCGTACCATTCAGCAGGTTTCAGGATTGTTCCACCTTTCCATTATCCCATTTATATCGTATACAACGCAAAAATCGCTTAGTCATCGTTCTTTTTATTCAAGTGGGAGGCTTCGTATATTTAAATTATTCTTTATTTCGTTATAATTATTTAACAGTTGTTTAGTGTTATTTTTAACATACCTATTCTTCTTAACCAAAATCATTTCTTAGGAGCTGTAAGATATCTTTATTTTCAACCACATTATTTTAGTTTTTAAATTCGACGTTCAGTGGTTAATATACTATGATACTTTCAAATACGGCATAGAATTTTAAATAAAAATTAACCATAATAAAGTAGTATCTTAACCCTTATTTAAACAATTTCTAAAATTAGAATCACTATTTTAAATTAGTACTAGAGTAATATTTTTAAAGGTGCGTTCACAGCTGAGGTCATTTTACTCAGACCATGGAAGATCGAACATAAGGCGAACGTCCCCCTCGGATATCCCTCTTTCAATACTATGTTTATATTTTAGTTATTTGTAAGGGTGAAAATCCATTATGGAGCACTTTGAGAAACATTTTTCAATTCTTTCATTCAATCAAATTTTATTTTCATTGACTAAAATTCATTACATATTTCATAAAGAGAGTAACTCTATTTTAAAAGATGTAGTATATGAAGATTATTCTTTGAAGTCTGTCAAACTATGCAGATGTGCAGTGCCAGAGTTCCGATCAAAATCTTGTTTCTCTCTAAATATTATCACACCAGGAAATCTCTACTTAAGAAGAGTTACGTGAACTTTTCAAAAGTTAACAACTTGTCCTTTCCTTCGTCCCACTTTATTCTTTTGACACCCCAAAGCTCAACTTGTCCATTAACCCTTCTTATAAGACTTGGCTCCATTTTTATAGCCTCTCCTTGTCGGGCCTTCCAACTTCATAAGTCTTTGAGCCACTTGAAATCTTTCATTTTCTAAGCGATCACCTCCTTGTCTTCATACAAAAACCCGTTGCACGAGGCAAACGAAATTTTTGAGAAGCGTACAAAAAGAATAGACCAACTAATTTGAATATGGAAATGGATTGCATTTTAAGAAGTGATTCGATGAAATATAGGTTATGAAATTAAGAGAAAACAATCCTTTGAAAATTCTGTGCTGGAATTGTAGTCACCAACAAATAGGCACTTGCACCACGTAATTGTCAATGAGATGTGACTTATATGAGGCTTTCATGGCAATGAATTAATTTATCGTTAAGCTCAAGCTTTCGTTTGAATTTCAGTGTAGGTTGATCTACAGACATCTTTATCTCCAAATGGAAAAAAATTCCCTTTTGAAAATATAATTACAATTTATATTGTGTTCTGAATAGTTTGCTAATTTATTAGCTTTCATCTTTCGATATTTCTAATTACTTGATGATTCCTCACAGCAGAAAAGTGAAAAACTAGTTCTCTACAATATGACTCTGTCAGTCAGTCTGCAGTAAGTTTTGAAATTCACTGTTTTTATCCTGGCATCACATCACAATTTAAGGGTCCTTTTTCTACAGTATGTATTTGAGAAATCTTCATACATATTAAATTATGAAGAAATTAATTGAACAAATTTGGTATACAAATGCATCCATTCATACAGAAATGAAGTACGATAATGTTGTTTTATTATTATACTAGCAGAAGTGCCCGTTGATTCTCAACGGGGAAATCCAAATTGATAATTACTCTTGGTACAGTCTTGATTCTAAATAAAACTTGGTTGCTACAAACGCTTCCATAAAATTTAAAATCTTTCTTAAATACTGGTATTCGTAAGTTTGTACGCTTGATTCTTCACAGTATATCGTTCATAGCTGCAGTAACTAATATCTCCTTAAATTTCTCCCTCTTCATATAATTTATCACTTATTCTTAACATTAATTTGAAGTAAACATATTTTCTCAATGTTTTCGTACGGATAAATACATGAGCTGGGGACTCAACAATCACCTAGATCGTCAGAGGGATGGGTTGTTTACGACCTCAAAATTTCGATAAAATATTCACGTACTTTATCAAAATGTGCGCAATTTCGAATCGAAAACGATATTCCACGACCAAATTAAGAATCTATATTCTATTTTTCTTCTTTTGGTGCTCGATTCGACTTTCTATGACCATTATTTCTAATTTAATTTTGCAAAAGAAATGAATCTGCTACAGAAAACTGACCTCTACGTGTATTTCTTATGGAAACGTTTTGACCTGTCTGGGTCCGAACCGTGGACCTTAGGGAAATAAAAAGTAGCCTATACTCTGCGCGGGGTCGACTTTTAATAATGTAGAAAATTCCAAGTTCTGCGACTCTCGGTTCTCGAGTTTTTGGCGAACATACACGCAAACACACACCCACACTCTATTATATACATATACTAGAAGAAGTGCCCGTTGATTCTCAACGGGGAAATCCCAATTAATAATTACTCTTGGTACAGTCTTGATCGTAACACTTGCCTCATAATTTTAGGTGGATGGCTGATTCCAGGCTATAATATTTTCCAAACCAATTAACAAAGCAAATAAAATTATAATTATGTCTACAATGTCACCTAAAGATTTAATCTCATATTCTTTAAATGAACACTTTCTTCGATGATGACAAAAATGATTTAAAGATTATAAAATATATTCGATGATCACATTAGGATAAGCAGTACCACCTTCTCGTAGACATTTTCTGAAAGGGAAAAATGGTTCTCGGAAACGATAATTAAACTCAAATAACAGAAATATATTCTAATAGGCCTTAACGTGAAACCCCCAGAAAAAAGGTGACTTTGAACGTCAGTGTCATGGGTTCGATGCCAGAAGGTTACAATATCCCGATTTTTTCCATTTAAATGATGTTCGGAAATTTCTAAAAAATACCTCCCGGATAGGTAGAGAATCAAAATTCAAGGAGCTCACAGATATGGACATTATCTATCGAAACCATAAATTGCATTTATAGAAAATGTCCTGGGTTCGATGCGAGGACGATGCAAACATCTCCAATTTAAAATACATGGGGTAATTTTTAATATTTTTTGGTGCATTTATTGAAACGATAGGAAGTTCTCTCTTACCTAGAAGATGTATATTAAGTCACGGTTTAAGAAAACAATTTTAATAAAACCATAGACTTCCTGGTCTCGATGCCAGAGCACATTATTATTTCTCACATAAGGAATATATGTGAAAAGCAGAACGTCGATTTAGGCAGTTGCAGCCAATATGTCTGCTTGAATTTTCACATATAATACGCTGTAAAAATTTCATATCATTGACGTTTGTGGTTTAGCCTGTGAATTAGTATCCTATCTGGGTATCTATATACGAGTGAAAGTCGCTTGCATATTGCAAGAATATGAAATGTATTTATAATCTTCATTCACATTGCACGTTTTGAGTTTCAATGTCATTGGGAAGAGATTAAAATATTTTTTTGAATCTTAGCAATTTCTAATTTTGTAGACGCCTGCTGTCGAACCCAGGACTTATTAGCGGATGCAAATGGGCTATTATAACTTGATAGGACCAGATCTTCGTAAATGCTAAGTTCGAAGTCCATATCATACCGGGAAGGTCCTGAAATAAGACTCCATTATCCCCGTCTGAAATGCATAGGGCAATGTAAATGGCTTTCTGGAATCAAACCAAGGACGATCAAGGAATCTTAAAACACGTATTTGAAATGTTTCTATGATATTTATTTATATGACAAGTTTTAAGTTTTTATATTATCGGGAAGAGGTTCAAAAAATTCTTAAACATCGTAACAATTATTAATTTTAGAGACCCCTGAACCCAGGACTTATTGTTAGCTGTGAATAGACCGAAAGACTTATTAAGACTTGATTTTATTTGATGCAAAGTTTGAAGTCGATATCATGCCGGGAAGTAATAAAAATTTGTTTCTGTTATCTTCATAAGAAATGCATAAGGACAACCAGTAGAACGGAACTCTAATTTTCCCGCGCTCTCTTTTCCCGCTCTCTATTTTTCCCGCGCTCTAGTTTTCCCGCCTTTAGTTTTCCCGCATTCTAGTTTTCCCGCCTTCTGGTTTTCCCGCCTTCTAGTTTTCCCGCCTCTAGTTTTCCCGCCTCTAGTTTTCCCGCCTTCTAGTTTTCCCGCCTTCTAGTTTTCCCGCCTTCTAGTTTTCCCGCCTCTGGTTTTCCCGCCTCTAGTTTTCCCGCCTTCTAGTTTTCCCGCGCTTTATTTTCCCGCGGCTCCTGCGAGCAATTGGAAGTTTAGTTCTGGCGTTAATGCGTTTGATAAGACGCTGAGCGAATATTGCGCGGGAGTAAATTCGGCGAAAAATTTCAGCGCGCATCACTTACATGTAACATCGAAATATCAGATTATGAACTTGGAGAAACATGTCGTCCAAACACATTTACTACATTTAATGCCTGATCCCATCCTTATTACCGTTGATTACATCTCTACCACTATTCTGCACTTTAAAGCGTTGCTCTGTTTGGCTCACTGCAAAGAACTTCAGTGAGTTGTGGTTGGAAATTACTGGTAAATTAATATCCAAAGTAATACGTTAGTTTCCTTAAATGTGCATCATTCACTCCATATCCATAAAAAAAGGTGTGATGCTCTGACATCTTTTCCTATCAGCTAAGAAAAACCGCATATTCAGGTAATTTTACGATTATATTTAACGCTAGCAGAAATGCTCGTTGATTCTCAACGAGGAAATCACAATTGATTATTACAACGTATATAAAATATATTTTCAGTCTCTATGCACTTGCCGAGTTTCAAGTTTCTATCTTATCGGGAAGTGATTCAAAATAAATCTTAAAAATCGCGATGTAAATTAAACGGGAGAATATTTGCCATGACCTAGCGTCGAACCAAGGATAATCTTCGATGATGTCTTAATGGTTTTTGTCGGACACGCACGGCCCCCAGCGATACCTCGAATTTCAACTCTGTACTTAGCCAGAAAGTGCCTCAAAAAATTTCGAAAATCCCCGCCATGTATCTTTATGGAGAAAATCATGACTTTGGGGCCTTCTGGAATCGAACCCATGACACTGAGGTTCAAAGTCGCCCTTTTTCTGGAGGGTACACGTTATGATCACCATGTCACAAATATTTCAAGTCAGTGGTACTTGGGGAACATGGGTAGAATTTCGATCCCCTATATATAGGTATATCCGGAGGAACGTCTATATATATAATAGATATATAGGAATGAATCCGGAGAGGGTATTATATATAATAGATATCTTACAGCATTAATTGTATCTGGGCATTCATTTTCCATGTCTTCTTATGGAATTACGCATGAGCTCGAAATCAACAATCGCCTTGATCGTCAAGGGGATGGGTTGCTTACGACCTCAAAATTTCGATAAAATGCTCACGTACTTTATCTAATGGTGCACAATTTCGAATCGAAAACGATATTCCACGACCAAATTAAGAATCTATATTCTATTTTTCTTCTTTTGGTGCTCAATTCGACTTTCTAAGGCCATTATTTCTAATTTAATTTTGAAAAAGAAATGAATCCTGCTACAGAAAACTGACCTCTACGTGTATTTCTTATGGAAACGTTTTGACCCGTCTGGGTTCGAACCGTGGACCTTATGGAAATAAAAAGTAGCCTTTACTCTGCGCGGGGTCGACTTTTAATAATGTAGAAAATTTCAAAGTTGTGCGACTCTCGGTTCTCGAGTTTTTAGCGAACATACACACACACCCACACGCCCACACGCCCACACTCTGTTTTATATAATAGACTAGCAGAAGTACCCGTTGATTCTCAACGGGGATATTTAATTTCATAAATATAAGTGTAATAACCTTGATCGTAACAAATTCTTCATAAATGTTGGTAAATAGCGAATACCAGACTTTCCAAACCAATATATCAAGAAATGTAAGTTACAATTAAGTGTACAAATCCACTCTAACTCAATATTCAATTTAACGCAGGTTGATGATCTTTTCCGTGACAATGTGTCAAAATGTATCTACATATGAAAGTGAGGCTTACATATAGCTTCTTCTCTCTTGGCTTATCTCTTCTAAAGGAAGGTTCTAGTAGCTGAATGAGCTTTTCGGTAACAATGTATCAAAATGTATCTACGTATGAAAAGAGGCATACATAATAGCTTCTTCCCCTCTGACTTTTATCTCCTAAAGGAGCATTTTTCTTCTTTCTACGCCGACTGAAGCCACAAACTTTCGACTGGTCATCATTGAGAGGATATCTTTAGTAACTGAATAAGTGTGATTCCGAGAATGGACAAATACGTCATTGTTGTATTTCTTACGTGAAGAAAAAACTATAGACATTAAATAAGAAATGGTGTATCATGGAACCAGAAGGTATGTTTCTTTGTTTTATCTTGGCTATACTTATAACATGAGGTTGTTAGTGAGAATTCGTGACTCGTATAAAATGTAGTGGTATGTTAATTAATGCCCAGGAAAGTAGTCGTAGATCTTGGGAATGATTAAGTGCAAGACACAACGCCATATTAGGATGGAACGATAAAAGCCATGACAATAGAGCGACAACTTTACCGAAATCAGTCTGTGGAGCTATGCTCGTAAGACGAAATTCATTATACGATAAGTGCATTATTTACGCAGCATTAGATATTTCTATACGGTTCCGAAAAAAAAACAGAATTTTTCACTTTAAACAATTAACAATACATAAAATCATGCAATTTCATAATATTTAAACTGATAAACAATATGATGAAAAGGCAAAGCCATTTATACGAAGATTAAAGTTATAAACAACACAAAATATACATTACAATACCGGCCATTAATGTTACATAAGTTTTTTAAACGTCTCCAGGGGTCTCCAAACTTTTCAGCTTTATTAACTATCAAACAGCAGATGCGGCCCGCTGGCAGTAGTTTGGATTTGGATTGAAGTAAGGAATTACCCATTCTAGTACAATATCTTAGATTTTTTGCGGTCTACAGATAACTGAAATCGCTTTATCTTTTTAGGCTTTGAAATGTTACTAATTCGCTCCTGACCACTCGTCGCTCAAAACTTAAAAGAAAACAAAGACCGATTAAACATAATAAATAAGAACGTCCGTAATTTCCGTCAAAACTCAAAAATAATGAGAGATGTCCACAACTTACCACGTTATTATTTTAAATCAGTGGAATTGACAGCGAGAATGCAAATTCTATCAACGTACGAATTTCAAAATCGTTTTATTTCACTGAATATTCAGTTAACAATCACGTTACCAAAAACAAAACTCACACACGGTTTTCACAGACGCTTAAAGAAAATTGAAAAAATCAATGAAAAAATGTCCGTACCTTTCAACGTAAGTTTCTTCACAGGTTTGTCACAACAAATTTTAAAATGCCATTTAATTTTTTCTTCATCATAAAATCTTCAACTCTTATTTTCAAAATTTATTTTAACTGGCCATTGATCCACCATGTCTTCTTATAGAATTACACATGAGTTCGGGATCAATAATCGCCATGATCGTCAAGGGAATGGGTTTGTTTACAACATGAAAATTTAGACAAAATTTTCGTATATTTTACCAAAATACTCTCAATTTCAAATCGCATACGATATTTCTCAGCCAAAGTAAGAATCTTTATTCTATTTCCCTTGTTTTGAAATATATATATATATATATATATAAATATATTCTAAGATCACATTAGGATAAGCAGTACCACGTTTAAAGTTACATTTTCATACAAGTACAAAGGGGCTAAATGAATCAAGCATTAAACGTAAATGACAGAAATAAATTACATTTCACTCAAATAACCAACGATGAATATTCTACACGGAAAGTAAATGTATTTTGGAACTGACTGGTATCTCAATCTTAAAATGTATCTCAATCTTAAAACACGAACCACAAAAGTAATCGCAATGTCAAAATAGAAACAAAAATTAAACACCAACAACAGAAGGATAGTAAATGAATATGGAGTGGAAGCACTTAAAAACAAGGAATAAATCAATTTTTGCATCCTGCGTTTAACAAAATTAAAATTGCTTTACCTTTTTGATCTATCATAGGATGCTGGAGGTCTGCTACAACTTAACAACTCGCCGTTCAACTCTTCAAGGATTACAAACTACGAATCTGGGAATTCTTTTCTTTCTTCGCAAACTCCATTTCCGTAATTTGCTAAATATACATCAAAGCAAATAGATTAGATTTAATACTTAATTCAGAAGAATATATTCTGAACATCCTCAACTTACCAGGATATTTGTACGCAAAAGTTGAATTGATCGATAGAAATCCATTTACATTAAACCACTGCATAAAACTCATTTCATTTTTCGAAAAAGACTGTAAACAATTAAGTTGATGTAAATAAAACTTGGTTGCTACAGACTCGTCAACAAAATTTGAATTTTTAAAAATTTATATCGTCAAGGGAATGGGTTTGTTTACACATGGTAATTTAGTCAAAATTTTCGTATATTTTATCGAAATTCTCGCTATTTTGAATCGAAAACAATATTTCTTGACCAAAATAAGAATCTTTATTCTATTTCCCTTCTTTTGATGCTCGTTTCGACTCCTTACGACCGTTCTTTCTAATTTAGTTTTTCAATAGAATTGAAGCCTGCAACGAAAAAAATGATCTTTGCATGTATTTCTTATGAAAAAACTGTTTTAGTCGTCTGGGCTCGAACCGTGGACTTTAGGCAAATTTAAAGTACCACTTGATCATCCCCGGGAAGACATTTAATGATGTTTAAAGTTAGAACATCGTGCGACGTCTGGTTTTTGAAATTACGTGGAATATACATACACACATACAGGCATTATATATATATATATATATATATATATATATATATATATATATATATATATATATATATATATATATATATATATATATATATATAAGATTAAGAATATCAGGCAGCATAAACGTCCTGGAGTACAAACTCAGTATTTATTTCTCCCAAATTTTCAGATATTAATTTTCACTCCAGTTATACCACTCAAATGCTATCATTAAATTAATACTAAAAGTAGTGAAAATATCTTTATTTGAATTGCAGCAAGTTGTTATTGAGTTTTTAATATTTAAGTAAAGTCATAGCTCTGAAATAAAGATGTATTGATTTTTATTCTTCTGATTTCAGCGGAAACCTGTGCTACATCTACTGACTTCGGATTTGTGCCGCGTCTGTGCTCTCAACTTATCTGTGAGTTTACTTATCGTTCTTAATCATATGATCTTTTCTCACCTAATTACAAAAAATCTATGATGATTCATGTCAAAATATACTCACCCCGTATTTTATTGGAAATTCGAAAAAGGGAGCTTTGGCCAGTTAAGAGTATTATCACAGAAATTTTTCCGACTAAGTTTCGGAAGCCGATTAAATTTCGGTGAATTCAATTCAGTCGCCGCCTTTAATCCTTTCAATCATCCCGTGAACGCATCCGTGGAATTTCATGCACGACTTTCCGCTTCGAGTCACTTTGAAGTACTCGTTAAAAAGTAAATGAGACATAAATGCTCGACTTCAAGAGACGCCCATTTCCGTCTGCTTTCAATAACGAGGAGCTCTCGACTGCCTCGGACTACTGCAACGCTTTTTAGCTTTCGGCGGAAAAGTACTAACTCGTGTGTGTCAATAATTTCATGTTTTCACAGTTTCAAAGAGCTGGGTCCCAAATTTTACGGCGCGCTACAGTCACGCTTATGTAATCTACATTGCGTAGAAACCTCTGCAATTGGCTGAGATAGAGAACTATTATTCCTTCAAAGATTAATATTAGTAAATTAATGGATTCCCTTTCGTATTAATTTTTACTTATTAATCTTGAAAGTTGATTTTAACTCATTTTACACAAACAAGTGGTCTATTGTTTTCATTTCAATTCCTTAGTAACTAAATTTTGCGTTAGAGATGTCTATGTATATGTAAGAACCCTGCAAGCCGCCTTTCGGCGTGTGGCAGAGAAAAAACTGCAAACCCACAATTTAACCGAACCAAAAGTTTCGGGTTGGTTTTGGATGACTTGTTATTGCAGTTCGAATCGTCGAATCGAATTTGAGTTTTGGAGATAAGAATCCGATATGGATAAATCCGTATGTGTAGCTTACAGATATGATTTAGGTACGGAAAGGAAATCTGTGTTGGTGCGAATATAAAGTATTTGTGAACTAAGTAGACTTATTTTCCGGTATAACAGAATGCAAAGAAATTTCAAAATTAAATTGCACACCAATTAGTTAAGGTGATAATATTCCAATAATCAACATTCCTTGAATTATATGAACATAGGTACCAACGTTTTCAATAAAATTTTGCTTAATACTTACGAGCGATTTGTATTTGGAGCTCCAAACAAAAATGCAATGCAGTATCTAGCAAGTCAAAATTCATCAAGTGCATGTATACATTCAGTTTTATGAAAAATATTCTAAATATGTTAAACTTAAAGTTAGCCTTATTTTCTCAGTCTACACTATACCTTTATGAATGTAAAAGTCACGCTAAAATCTTTGTAATCATTAAACAAAATTGCAAAGCTTTATCCACGCAACTTCAAATCAATCCGGTTTCATGCTAAATCATATAAGGACCTATATTTCTACAAAGTACGAAGCCCAAACACTCCAGAAAAATTAATCTATAAATCTTCAATTCGGTAGATTATATGTACAGAACATTACGTATCTCATCAGTGAAAGGGAAGGAAGCGTGAAGTAAACCTCACGTACGCAATTCCTCTGGTTTCACTCCGAAGTGCAAACCACCGGTAAATCATTCTAAAAATTCACATCCTTCATTTTCAGAATTCTCACTGAGAATTCCGCGAGAGACAAACAGATTCGTTGCGAGTGAAATATCGGTGAATTACGTTTTTCCTCCTTCGCCCACTGAAACGTGGAATGGGCAGTCGTGGAATTCACATCAAAAACTTCTTTTTCGGATTCGTGGAAGTGAATCATCAGCTCCAATAAGAGAAGGAGCTTCACATTCTGTCTATTTCAAGCTACAGAAACCTCGGTTATTGGCCACTGAATCCTTCAAAAGATGAGTGCTGTTATAAATATCCTGTCCACAGTTACAAATAAGCCATCGTAATCTTATCATAACAGCTCTATATAACAGTGACGCTTTCAGACGGTCGCTTGACTAATAGATATTTATAACATCCAGTAATTATGGAATGTGTCTGTTTAAAAATCGAAACCACTTACTGATATCCATCCACCTAAAAAGAAGACAAAGTTATCAAATTTCACGCTTAATACATTTTTATTCGAAAGTTAGTCGGACTGCCAAAATACACTTAATTATGCAAAAACAAACCAATTTCCTCCATCAAGTTTACTTAAATGAATTGTAATTTTTTGTAACTAATGAAATTGAAATTATGCAAAATCCATACATCCCATCCATGTCATTGAAAAATATGTTAAGATAAAATCAACTTTATTTGTACCCAGCTAAAACTTTTATTAGTCACTTCCTCTTTCGAAAAGAAATCCGGAAGTGATAAAATATGTAGATATCATCATTCTAACTTAATTTATGATTAAAATGAAAACATCAATAGAATAATAACAATACATTGCGTACGGAAGTATCTATATTGTCAGATAAAATTAGTTTTCAGTGGTAGGTTAAAGATTCCAACTGAAAGAGACACTTCTAATATAGGTCACAATGATAAGAATATGATGGAATGCTTTGCAGATAAGGAATCCCAATATACCATTTTGCTTCCGATTGACGTTGGTTGATAAAAGCATCTATTCACCCCTTTCTGGGTAATAATACTTCGGCACAGTGTGAACTATCCGTCATATATAATCTCTGTTTGATCAATACGTGACTCAAAGGTATTTAAGAGCATCCCAGCTGCTACGATGAATTCATTATTTTGGGATATTTCAAGTTTTCTAAATTCTCGATAACATTTAACGCTGCATCCACTTAAGATAAGTTCAAATGATACAGAGATAAGCACATTTTTTTGATTGGTCCTGAGTCATTGTTTCAAATCGTATGTTTACATTCCGATGCAGGTGATGAATCAAATACTAATTAATTTCCATTGCTGACCAACAGCAGTTACTTAAATTGTTCAACAAAATGTGAAGTTTTCATCGAAGTGAAACGAGGATCTAGGTTGAGTTGCAAGAGGTGGCAATGTATTAGGGAATTAAAACATCGTCTGTCAGTATATAGGATGGTTTGCAAGTCTTAAATTAACCAATATTTGGATAGATAACCGTTGATAATGTTGCAGTGTGTATGAGTATTTAATTGAAATTCATCCATTATTATCTCAGAATAGCTCATTAAGGCAGACTTAGTTTGTAGAGGAAAAATTTGAGTACCAGAGTGTGATAGTTTTGGTAGATTTGCTGGATCTTGTTTGTTTTCAAGTAATATCTAAAGAAATTATATTTTTCAACTTCTTGTCTTCCTAATTTAATGCACTCTTTATGCTGTATATTGAGTCGCTATATTTAATACCTATCATAACATGCTATTTCTTTCCTAGGTACGGAATTTAGTATTTCTCCATTCCTTCCAGCCCCAATATACGTCTTTACAGTTAATGACATTTCTTCATCCCTCATTACTTTATTTATTCCTAAGATAATTTTTCTTTGAAATCTCATCCACCTGATTCTACTTCATCTTGACCACTGTATTCTTTTCAAAACCTCATAATGTTATTTCATTATTTTTCCCGTCTACTGTTATATATACGTATTCCATCCCATGGGTGGATAAAAATCCCATCCAAATACATAAGGCAACGTAGCTTCCCCTTATCAATGATGCAGACGCTTTTACAGCTCTTGTTCCCTCACCAACGTCACTACATATCGATCCTCCTTTCTGTTATACTTTATCTTCATTTATTTACTCCTTCATACCGACATCATCTCACTCGTAATAGTCTTAACATCCCCAAAACTAGTATTCGAACAACAAGGATGGAAAAAGTATACTTCAGTATAGAGCCAATATCTCTTTTGTAGTAGCTACTCGTGTTTAATCGCTGGAAAACTAAACTAAATATGCATATTAATGATAGAATCATATTAGTTCTCATTTTTGTCGTATATCTTTTAACAACATGTCCTGTTTGTACTTTGTAAGGCCTGAGTATTTTAATTTCATGTTTAAAGGAGCCTTTGGCCATCTATTATCACATGTATTTACTCATTCTCCATGTTTCAATTCACACAATCTCCCTTTCTCTATTTAAATTTACTCATTTTCGTCCATTTCCACATAATAAATCGATTAATTAACAATTTAGCCCTTCCTCTCTCTCCTGACAGCGAAAGCGGTTCTCATATTTAACCGGTTTGATTACTCATAAAACATTTACATAGTTGGAAAAATTACCACCCCCTTATTCACAACAGATATATTTTAATAAAAAAGATCTAAAGAACATTTGAAAGTCATTGTACATCTATGTCACGTAACTTCCTTATGCCCCTAAGTTCGATAAGTGCCAAACGGGTCTGTGACAATTCGCAGCCGCCATTTTTCCTTCTTTATTATATGTTATCCTTTCATCGATTACTGTGTTGAAATATTCTATGTAGAATCCATGGAAATTTTTCCCTTCTAACAGTAAGAAGGACACTTATCGGTGAAGGATATTATTTTGAATGCACGAAATATGAGAATGTATAAAAGCACCGTGATTGTTATCATGTAGCGATGACAACTCGATTATAAAGTAACAAATTTAGAGTTAATTTAAACTAAAGTACACTCTTATAGGTTGATTTCAAGGTGTAGTTGAATTTTTTTTTTACTCTTGTCCAACCAAACCCAAACTAGCCAGAGAATAGACCCTTCCATTCTAAACAAAAGCCGCATTCATTATATCATAAGTTATCATTGTTTTTTTAGATTATGTTTATTGGATCTCAATAAACCATATTTGTAACTAATAGATCGCAAATCCCAAATATACTTCAAGGATGAAAAATATTTTAATTCCTCAAATATTTGAGGTGGCGTTGAAATGTGCATTGCGGTGGCGTCGCAAAACGACACTCCAAACGACAATGGATTCGCTATCGCACATACGCACCTCCGACTTGTGTTAATGCTGATGAAATAACTACTCAAGTGAAAGGGAAATCCATCACGCATGCCCTTCTTAGGATCCTCCCTTTCGGTGTTCTTCACAGAAAAAATTAACTTTATCTCGTGAGTTTCCCCAAAAGCATCCTCCTACGCCCTGCGTCCACTCAGAGGTCTTAAGGTCAATACGAAAAGAGCATGCGAGAGCTTCTGAAAATATAATACCTATGCGAACAGGTCGATTCTAAGGGAATACCTTCCAAAAAAGCCCACCTTTAGTCCCAAATTCTGTTTCGACGCTCCATTGCCCATTGTGCATGTTTTTCACCTTTCTCGTGGTATCCTAAGGCGATTTTATGAGATGTCTTGAAATGTGTCCTAACTTGTTGTTTAAGAAATCGTTTACGCAACTATTCCAGAGATAGCTTCCCTCAGTATGCTCTAAACCATTTTATAAAGGCCCGCTCCAAACTTTCGTTGATTTTTATTGCTGTTATTATAATAAATGTACATTTAGTAATGCCATAATCATGAAATTAAATACAAATTAAAATGAACTGTAAATAATTTGTGCACTAAAAGGCACTAGACTATTTATATGGATGTAAATATACTTTCAACAATAACTAACACGACAATGTATTTGGAGTGAGGTTGGAATACATCTTAAAAATTAATAACTCTCCATATTTAGATTTGCGAAATTCTTCTGACGATTTCCTTTCATGATCTTCTCCTTCCGTTTCCAAAAGTTTTATTTCGTTTATTTCATCGAATCACAATTTTATCAAATTCGAAGGAATCGGCTTTTACTACCGAAGAGTGACATTGATAACTCAATACATCCTCGTTCGAGGACATATTGAGTTCGATAGATATCTTTTCCGTATTTTTTCTCACACCTCTCGATTTTTCCTGATAAATAATTCCATTTCCTTCTCTTCCAATTTCCTTCTTTCCTTCCCTTCTAGGTGGGATTTCCTCTTATCCTTTCCTTTGCATTTCCTCATTCTCCTCTCTTTTCTCATCCAATTTTCATCCTTCCTCATCCAAAATTCCCCTAAACCTTTTCACCTTATAAATTCTTCTCTTTAACTTTCATTATAAACGTTCTCCTTTCACTTTTTTGCATCAATTTCGCTGCATACTCGTCCTGTTTATACTAACTTTAGTTGGCTAAAATATTCCTTTAACTTTATTCCACTTCTTGCACTGATACTTTCCTCTTTATACTTGACATACTGTTTAAGCCCTTCACTATTATATATCCTTTCTCCTTTCACATTCAAGATATCTTCCTATTTCCTTTGAACTTTGGGATAAAACGTTTTCTCTTCCTTTCACTTTCATCCTCTTTCCCCTTTCACTTAATATTCGCATCTCTAAACCTCCGAGATTTCCTTATCCATCTCTCAATTTTGGGACACTGAATTAAATGCTCTCTCAGCTACATCTACTCCTCATGTTTTGGCAGGAGCGGAAGTTCCTTTGGACGCACATGATTGCTGCCTGTCATCTCGAATCCAATTCCGGGAGATGGAATTCCAATCCTCCGAAGTTTCTCAGGAAATATTTTCCAAACAATTCTTCTCCGCTTCGCCGATGGTGAAAGAAAAACGTTCCGCGATGAAGCTGAGATAATGAAAAAGATAAACTGAGGATATTTTAGGTGAGAATTCGAATTTCTTCCACTGTGTCTGTTTCAAGAACCGATACTGATCGACTAGGACCTTGGCTTTGATGATCTTACACGGTACCTCTGATTCATTCCACTTTCGATTTAGCACAATTTATAAAAGCTTGAAATGTTATGCTTCTTCAGGAATGCAGAGACTTTTCTGTTAAAGGATAGGTTTATTTTGGAAACTGGGTCCTCAAATCTGCCCTTTGATGTAAGGAGGAAGTTTCATATCCGGATTATAATAGATGGAAACTTTATTTGACAGCTGCCAAATAAGATACAAGAACGGTTTACCCATAATTTCCTTATATTCGTCTTAATAACAAGGTTGCGTGGCATTTGAATTTCTGAATATAACCTTACATATATTGCCTGTTTATTATAAGTTACCAAACTGCAAAATTGCTTCCAATAAGTTAACATTATAAAATATCAGTTTAAAACTTGAATTATTGTTCAAAATATGAAACGAAAATGCTTCGATCCTCATAACGAGACGAAATTAAACCCTATTTGATCGAATCTTTGGAAAAATACAGCCAAAAAAATTAATAATTTCTAAAGTCATACCAGTCTTTGCCGATTCTTCCGTACATTGCTTACAAGAAAGTTTTTTTTGTTTACGATTTGAAAACTCTCGCTTTTTTCGTAGCTTATTTCGATATTATCTCCATAAATGAGGACAATAAAGGCTAAATAGGGGAAAATATTAAAATTTCGCTAAATTAATCCCTTTTCGTTGCTTTTTTCGATATTATCTCGACAAAATGACAATAATAAAGACAAAATAATGAATAAAAAAGGAAATTTTTATAAAATTATGCCTTTTCGTTGCTTTTTTTAAATAATACAGCCGTAAAACTGAAAAATTTCGACATGCATTTCTTCGCTGATTTTCAATATTATAGTAGTAAAAGGATTCACATAAGGAACATAGGAACATAGGATAATTTTCCAATCACTATGTATGAGAGACATGTTTTTCTATGCATAGGTATTCACCCATTATGAATAAGTGATACATGCTCTGTGCTTTTTTCCGTTTCCCCATTTCTTTATCAGACTTTGGCTTTAGTGTAATCGTTTATCCTTTTTCTGTTTCTGTATTTCCGTAATAGGAATTTTCCGGAATATGATAGCATTTAGCTAAAATACAGCAATAAAACTGAAAAAAATTTGTTTGTTGGATCCTTCTATCTTCCGTTCGTTTGTGTATTCTAAAAATAGGAATTTTTGTTGAATATATGAAGTGTTCTTACTTATATCTTCAATACAAGTCCAAATTCATCTAAGTCATGTTGAACTTTAGCTAAAATACAGACGAAAACTGATAAATTTCGTTCGTTAGAAAGGTTGTTCCTTTTATTCATTCCTTCTGTCGATCGTTCTTTCGTTCAACTATTGGTTCGTTGGTTCGTTCGCTGGTTCTTTCGTATTAAAAAATAGTTTGTTCTTTAGTATAGCTCTAATTTGGTTCCTTCGTTCATTTAAAAAATTGGAATTCTAGTTCAAAATATGAAACGAAAATGCTTCGATCCTCATAACGAGAGAAATTAAACCATATTTGATCGAATCTTAGGCAAAATACAGCCAAAAAAATTAATAATTTCTTAAGTCATACCAGTGATTGCCGATTCTTTCGTAATTTGTTTACAAGAAAGAATTTTTAGTTTAAAATTTGAAAACTCTCGCTAATTTTATGGAAACAATTTCACTTTTGACTAGGTGTTTTTGAATTTTAGGTTAAATACAGCCGAAAAACTGAAATGTTTCGAAAGAATGTATTCCCGTTAGAGGATTTTTCTGGAAATTTATAGCAAAAGTGAAACATTAGTGAAAAATATGATCAGATCACGCTTAGATGTTCAAGACGATTACAAATTTTATTACGCTTTTTCGAATAACAGGAAATTACAGCCAAAGAATGAAAAATTACGATAAAATACAAATTAGTTACCATTATTTTTGTAATTTACTAACAACAGTGAAATATTTGTTCGAAATATTAAAAAAATGTTTACAGTTTCCAAAAAGGTCCATATTCAACTAGGTTTTTCCGAGTTCTACCTAAAACACAGCCAAAAAAGAAAAGTTATTTCGTTTGTTAGTTTGTTCGTTCTTTCGCTCCATAAACTGAAATTTGTGTTCGATATATGAAGCATACTGGCTTAGATCTTCAAAAAAAGTCTGAATACTACTAGTTTTTCTCAAATTTCAGGAAAAATACAGCGGAAAAACTGAAAAATTACGATAAAATACATATTCTTCACCAAAAGTTCGATCATTTTTAAAATAGTGGAATATTTGATCAAAATATGAAAATAATTTGCTTTAATCTTAAAAACGCGTCTTTAGATTTTCTCGAATTTATAGACAAAATGCAGCCAAAGTATGCAATTGTTCCTTTTATAACAAAACGGTTAACACAACTACGACAATTCAATTGAAAAAAAATTAAGAGAACGAAGGAAAAAATCCAATTGAAATGGTATCCTTGGAGAACCTCTGGTGGTCGAGGAGCGCAAGTGGGGCCCGTCTTCTTCGAACTGCCACTCTTCTTATTCACCTAACGAACAGCCAATATCCTCTCACTCCGTCACCAGAGGTCAATTCGCCAACATGCGCCACATAAGGCGTTTTTCGAAATAAAACATAGTATGACAAAATACTAATTCATCGCCGAATATTCCGTGAATTACAAGCAATAGTGGAATATCTGTAACAAAGAACGAGCGAACGAACGAACGAACGGACATACGGACGAAGAAATTGACTAAAGTAAGAACGAAGGAAGGAACGAACGAATGGGCGAACGAATGAACAAGCCAATGAAAGAACGATCAGACGATCAAACTATGATGATCTCAGCATGCTCTTACCTTTAATATTGTGTTTGTAATGTTGTGTTGTAAAGTTAGTCTACCTGTTGTCAACAGTAGTCCTCAAGCTTCTTGTTAATTCAGTAATTTGTTTATTTTAATTTTATTACGGCTTACTGCTTCAATCATACTTCAATCAACAATACATACCATTTCTGGTTCATCTGCGAAGAATAAATATGAGTTCAATCTATTTTTAAGATATATAATTGTATTAAAATTCATCTCTTTTATTACGAATACATGTCTTAACTTAACATACTTTCGGGTAAAATAGAATTTAGGGATAAAATTTATTTATATCATAAGGACTAACGGACGGACAGACGAACTAATATTTACTTCTTTGATTGTATATTATTTAAAATTCGTGAAAACTTAGTAGAAATCGGACTCGTATTTAAGATATAAGCAATAAAAATATGTTTTTACTAATATTCCACTACTGTTAGTTATGTACGGAAAAATAAGTGAAGAATTTGTATTTTGCTAACAGTATTCACCTTTTTGGCTGTAATTTCCTGAAAATTTAGAAAAATAATCAAATTTGGAGTCGTTCTAGTGATATGAGCTATATCTTATTAAATTATAAACAAAACTTCACTCTTGCAATCACATTACGAAACACTCAGGTGTTTCGGTTGTAGTTTGTTTTAAATTCAAGAATACCAAGTCGAAATTGAAATCGTCTTGAACATAAAAGCTTGTGTTTTTCATAATGTCAAGAAAATATACAGTTTTGTAAGCAAAAGAACGTAAGAAACGGCGAAGAATTGGCGTTTTTTCTAAATTCTTTAATTTAACCATGACCATAGCTTAAATTCGAAGAAACCTAGTAAAATTTGATCTGTTTTTAAGATCTAAGCAATTTATTTTCTTATATTCAATTATTCATCCGTGTGTCTGTTCGTCCGTGCGTCTGTTCGTCCGTATGTCTGATCGTCTGTACGTCTGTTCGTCCGTACGTCTGTTCATCCGTGCGTCTGTTCGTCTGTATGTCTGTTCGTCTGTTCGTTCGTACGTCTGTTCGTCCGTACGTCTGTTCGTCCGTACGTCTGTTCATTCGTTCGTCTGTTCGTCCCAACGACTGTTCGTCCCAACGTCTGTTCTTCCGAACGTCTGTTCGTCCGTACGCTGTGTGACGCTAAACTACCGTTGGCGCGCCCAGATGAAGGTTAAGGTGTCCAGTCGCCAACAAAAGCCCAAAAAATGCATACATTTCTATATCGTCTGTAGGTTTCCAAGCTGTTTGCAAATTTTTCTCTGAATGCACTCGAACTGCTTCCTGATATGTGCATGTAACAATTTCACGGATAATGTTTTTGACAATGTACAAACGAAATGCATCAATTGGGTCCTCAATAATTTTGTCCCGCTTGGAGGATGACCTTGTTTATGGGACCCCGAACTAAATTATGCGAAGGCGTGACAACTAGGGTTTGCAGTACCATAATGTTTTGTCTTTGCCTTGAGGGTGGAGTTCGTCTGATACTGCATTCTCACTGTCTTTGTCCTCACGATCATAGCAATGGACCACATCGTCAAGATCTGAGTTCTCACTCAAGTTGTCTTCTTCACTCCCGGAATCCCTTTCTGTCTCGTCATCACTTAGCAGTGGAGTCGTCCATGCATTTAACCGCACGTCTCATTTCATCATCAGATAAGAATTGCCGAGACTTTTTCAGGAGAAGCTGTTTGTAGAAAAATGTTCACATCAATGAAAATCATATTGAAAATTACGATAACGACGACGAGTAAATGTAGACATTCAATGACACTTACCTCTTATTCAAAGTTGAGAAGAATGCATCAAACAGTAAACAGATTTACACCAGCTCACCATCAATCCTGGAAATCTGAAGTAAGAATTCAATATTAGTATTTCAGTCTATGATGCACCTGAAAATGCAAAACAGGATTTATTTTCCAGTAAACAATTAGTTACTGACCAGGATTTCAGTCCATAGGTAGATAGGGACGTCCTTGGAAATGGTATTATCGCCGGTAATTTAGTGAATACTATAGCAGCCGCAAAGGAACGTTTTTGAATGAGAGTACAGGACATATAATAATAATAATAATAATAATAAATCGTCTTTATTTGGGCGAGATTGAGACTTAAAAGTCTCTTCTTCCATCTAACCCATCGTCATTAATTATGAAATTAGAAGAAGAAAAAATTAGAAGAATTGTGGATGTAAAAAACCTAAGAGATTCTTAGGGAAAAAAAACATTCACTGCAGGAAAACACCCACAAGGAAGGGGGGTGTGAAAAACCTGCGCAAACCTACCGATAGTTATAGCTAAAAGATAAGAGAAGAGAAAAACATTCAAAAATAAATAAGTACACTACCAATAAGTACTTACTTGCAATACATAATTAAGAATCAGTTAACATTTAAACAGAGATAGCAATATACAAAGTAACATAAAAAACAAAATAGAAAAACAAGGAAAACGTACATTATCAGGAAAAATAAAAGAATATTTTAAAAAACAGTATCAAAATAATGCATACAGTATGTACTAGTCAAACTTTTATATAACATTGACATTTAGGTAACTCTAAGTAAGGAAAAAAAAATAGAAAAAGAAAAAAAAAATAATAAATAAAATTTAAAAAAAAATAAACAGTTGAGAATTATTAGGTATGAAGACAGAATAATTACGTACAAAGACATAGAAAGCATCTTATGCGTTGAGAGGAAGAGCAGGAGCAACATCAGTGTGTATGGAATAGAGGAGATTTCTTTTCATTGTTGATTGCATTGCTGCATTTCGTGTCAGAGCATTTATAGGAAACATTTAAGCAAGGATAGAGGAGTAACATAAGGTGATTCAGTGAATGCATATTGAAAGAAAGGAGTAGTGTGGCTTTTTAATTTGGAAGTCTATCTAGCTGAAGGTAATTAAGGCATTTTCTCTTGAAAGAATGAGAGGACACAGAGAGCTTGATATTAGCCGGAAGAGAATTCCATAGCTTGCTTGCAGTTACGATATAAGAGTTATAGCGATGTGTTGTTCTCGGTGGTCCGTAAAACTTCTGACTAAATTGTCTCCCTACCTTCAGCTATTCATTCGCCGGGACATCTCCTCACGAAGGTAAGGAGGTATCATAGTATGAATTCTGAGAATAAATTATGGTTCAATTTTCTTGGGATTGTAGCTTTGTATCATTCTGTAGTTAGCAACCCTCAGATGGTCATAAAGTTGACCATCAGCAAAGGAGGTACGGTGAATATGGACGCGGAGTGGAAAGATACGCAACAAAATAATGACAGAGGCCATGAAAATAACACCCTTAGGCTAGCCATGAGTTTCAAAAATCTATAATTGCATTTAGATGAAGTTTTGTAAAAGAACCTTATAAAAAAGAAAAATTTATGTTACCAGGATAATAGATGAAAGAAATTTGGCATAGGAAACTTTGGGCCTATGTTAAACAATTTTAAATGATTCAGAGAGTTTCATCTTTTAAATATTATGATTATAAATATAATATACCATTTCATACATAAAATAAGAACCATTGAATAAGTATTGAGAGTGCAGTCCCCGACATAGCGACGAGAAAACTCGCGTAGCCGCAGCGGCGCCGAAAATCCAACGACATAACTTTTTCCATTAGTGGCCAATAAAATAAAAACTATACTTAATATGCTTGCAAAATTAAATTCATAGCCTAAGAATGCATAAAAAATAGACTACTGAAAGTTTTAGCAAGACCATTGTGATTGGGCAATATTAAATGCATTTTAAAAACCACGAGCGCCGCAAAGGCGCAGAGAATCCATATGAGGGTTAATAAATAATTAGACCACTCGTCCAGACGATTCCTGAAGGCATTCTAAACTTCTGCAATGACTCGAAATAACAGACTGTTTGTCATAACGCCTTCGTCCTATTGCTTCTTCTTTGCATATCCCTCTTCGTAGCACATTTTCTTGAAAAAATGAATACGTATCATTTGTTTTCATCTTATCTTCTCTTTCGTGTCCTCATTCTTCCCAGTCTTGTATCGTATTACATTTCCTGCATCGATCTGATTTATTTTCACATAACCTATCCACTTTTATCCACGGGGCTTATTATCGTCAGAGTAATGCATCTATATTAACTTAGAAATGACTTGTGTTTTATATCTGCTAAAACTTTAATAAGCAAATCAATAACGTATTGAATTCCAAGGTCGTAGTTAGGTGTACGTAGGGTTTTTTGCTATTGCATTGACATTAATATTAAATAAGTAGTCTATAGGGACAAAATATATGCATTCACGTTCATGGTTAATCTGAGATAATTTTCAATTCTGAGTCATTATCTACGAATTTTAGTATACAGTACATTCAAACATCATTTTTCTTTCACATTTTTTTCTATTTTCTCTTTTAGAAATGAAACTTTTGGCAAATGCTCCATAAATGTATACAAATAACTATTCTACGACGTAGATATTGCATCTTTTTTTAAGATTTTCAAATTCAAGTGAGAATTATAGTGACACTTCCTCGAAAATGAAGTCTTTGTGAGATACGGATTCCAAGTACTTCTGTTACGAATAATATATTTTACCGTGCATGTGGTTAAATTATAAAGACACACGTGTTTGACCTAGTTGTCTGATTTACGTTAACTGAATCGGACGTTCCCATAATTATAATTTATCGATTCTAATAAATATCTCACAATTAAATAATGTTTTGCTAAAATGTTGTTTTCATTTTAAACAATAGTGAAAATGGTGCATAAAAGCCCCGGTACATGAATGTTAAATTATATTACCCCCTTGGTGTGATATGCGTGCATGAGTGTGTATATCTACTTTTGTGTATCCTTTTAAGGGTCATACCTTCACATCGTAATAAAAAGAGCGCCTTTCATACATCTTTTGGCAATGAGTAGAGAAAAAATTATATTTTATTTACTGTGAATGGGTATGATTTTTCTTGCCTTGGGGTTGAATGCTGTAATGAGTTACGTAACCAGTTTCACAAAAGTGTTGCAAAATTTTAAATCAATTAGATCTAGATTGTATTTATTTACACACAGTGTAATTTCATTGAATGCAATAATTAAATTAATTATAAAATATGAAAACTTTTGTAATAAATAGCTCATAATAATGCTGCCTTTTAAAACACCGTTTCATAATGTTATTTTAATTATATTTTTCGAGAATAAAGGATATTTTATTTTAAACTCATTTCGTATTTACTCGTGAAGGAGAGGTGATTTATTTATTAAATCTTAATAACGCTCTTTTATGAGCTCAATGGCAATTATGATTGGAGTTATTTCCTCGAAGAATTTAAACGCTCTAAGTACTTTGTGGCCAGCATCTCGCGGAAACTTTGGACCTACTTCACGACAGTTTCTCCGCTGTTCCGATCCTAGTAGTATTTTCCACTCTTCAAAAAAGTGACACCAAAACTATTCGTATGGCTGCGGTGAACTTCTTATCCTGGACTTTCATTTGATCTCATTATCCGATTTGGAAGAATTGTTTCCTTGTTCAGTTGCATCTCCTCTTTTGCTACTCCTTCACTTAATTCCTTAGAGACACTGAATTCCGTTCCTTTCGGTCCACGAAAAGAGAATTAAATGGTAGCCTCTCGACTTCTCGTCATTCCCAGACGCCTGTGATTTACGTCACTTGGTTGATTACATCCTTATGCTTTTTCCACTCACAGATGGATCTGAGTCACCTGTGCAGTATTTTTATGACATTTTTTGTAAGTTTGAGCCATTTCCTTAAAATTGGATATCTTCCCCTGTCTCGAGCTCACCCTAATGAAGGTAGAAAGTTTGATTGTTATTGATACTTTTGGGTATTTTATATACTCAAACAATATCATATCTGCGTATATGTACGTATTTATCAATGTACTCATCCCATCTTATCTTCATTTTACTTTTTGAACTATGAAATGAGCATACATAAATATTTCTTCTTAAATAATTTAGCACTATCAACTGATTGTTATATCAATATTAAAAGGTTTTATTTTACTTAGCGCTCATAAGTCTTATAGAGGCCATCAATTTTTCTCTCAAATTCTCTAGGGCCTAAAGTTAAAATTCCTCACGTGTGCTTCATCCTAAGAGGAGCTTTCATTCATATCTTCATCACCCCATTCGCCAATCCGAAAGCAGCTTTTTTCATGTTATTTCCTAAATTTCGCCCACTTTTGCAAACTTTCACAATCTCGGCACTTCCGTTCTCACTTTCAATTTCACCTTTTCGCTGTCGACACTCCTCTTCAACGATTTCTTCTTTTTCTTTCGGTGACGATATTCCGAGAGGGAATTCTGTATAGAGCGCATCTCGAAAGGTACGCATTCACAACCTAAGAGAGGTGTTTTCGTCCTCTAACTCAATTTAAGTCTTAGCATTCCACGCGATTTTTTTAGCTGAATTACTGATCGACTGTTCTTGCAAATGAATTTCAGTTGGTCATCTAGAAAATAAATCGGATTTGTAATTTTATTTTAATATTGAAAATATTGCAACAGCGCTCATATCAGACTGATATTAATATATAATTTCCTCTTTAGGATAACTAATTGGCAGAGTTGCACCTTCTTAAACTGTTTTCACTTTAGGAATGTATTTTATTGCTCCCATGGCTAAAAGGCCCTTAATATTTATTTGATGGCATAGTTGCAACGTATTTGTATTATTTTCCCGACAAACTCTACTCTTATACGCTGCGAGACACACCAACGCCGAAAAAGAAACTATTACCCTAATGAAAATCATTTTTAATCCTGAGGCGCATAAACGGGTAAAGTGATGGACTTATGCAGGGACTCGGTTAAAAATTATAGAAAAGGGTACATAAAAGGAATAGGAATTACCGACCGAATTAAAACATACTCTCAAATGAATGAAATGTCAATTCAAATTTCACCAAAACTAAATCTACACTCTG
This sequence comes from Sympetrum striolatum, assembly GCA_947579665.1. Taxonomy (NCBI): domain Eukaryota; kingdom Metazoa; phylum Arthropoda; class Insecta; order Odonata; family Libellulidae; genus Sympetrum; species Sympetrum striolatum. Next base: position 85,857,092 of record OX388350.1, read on the forward strand.
TAACCACAGTTAAGCATACCACAGCAGCATTCCATCACATGGCTAAGTCTCCGGACAAGTGAAGTGAAATTACCAAATAAAAAACACCAGACACGATTAATGTAGCGTTCGCAATACGTTGCATCCTAACACGAGTTTTAACACTTGTTTGAAACTCAGATACAGAAATCAACATTCAAACTTCCCCGTTATTTAAATAATAAAATATAGTTCAGTGTTATAGTGTGAATCTAAAGAAGCGAAGAGCAAAGTTACTGGAATTTTGAAGTGAATACGACGAGAATATAAGAGCATAAAAACCTTCTGTGTTCAAAAGGGAATCTTTTGTAAATCAAGTAGCTAAGAGGGAAGTAAGAAGGTTTATAGATTGAAGAGGATAAATCAGAAGTAGATGGTGAGGAAAGAAAGGGAAAACACGAAGACTCGCAACAAAATGCCAGGAAACCTCCGGAAATTGTGTGTGGAAAAGCAGGAAAGGAAACGATAGAGTAATGAAGCGGAAAAATGTTAAGAGGGTATTGAATGCAGAGCCAATAGAAGGAGAGGAAAAGAGAGATCAACTGAAAGCAGGAAAATGATATCTCAAGAAAGGAAACCAGGCTAATTTATTTCTCGGAAAAAGGAAATAGTTCTAAAGATTGAGAATTCTGAGGCAAAGAGATTGACAGAACAGAACAGATGTGAATAAATCACTTAATAAAACTCGCTTAGTAATTAATTTACGAAAGTAAACAATAAATTTTCAGTTTTCATTCTTTTGTGATGAAATTTGTTGTTTTGAGTTTGTGGAAAGAGTTCATATCAAAATGCGCATTAACGTCCAACGAGCACTCTGACCAAACAGTTGAAATTGACACAGCGCATTATTACTCAAATGGGATTCGGAAATGTTACGTAGAATTACTTTATATGGAGATACTTTTAAATAAATTTTCAGTAAGATGGTTCTTTAATAAGGTTTTGTAGATTTTAGATTTTTCCTATTTTTCATTTTGACTATAATGGTAAGGAACGATACACCGAAAGCAGCAATCTGATTTTGATAGTTTTTTGCGTTTCTTTGCTTATTATTATAACATAACCATCAGCAGCCTACTCTCTACTCTTGTTATTTTGACTAGTTGAGGAAATACTCGAAATGATATTGCTCCTACGTTCAAGTATGCTTGAATACACATTAAAACATACTAATTGCGTCACAACTACTATCGCAGCTAATGACTAATTATTACATTCGAAAGTGACAATGAAGGAAAGAATGGCTGTCTTTACTGATTAATCAACGGCATATCTTTCACTCGAAAAGCTTCGTAGTTTATGAGAGGAGATTTGACTCAGAAGAGATAAATTGGAAAAGCGGAAATGATGGTCAAATGATAAGGCTAAGGTTTTATGGTGAGTAATCGTCCAATCCACAGAATTTTGGTTTACTCAACGATCTTTAGAATAGTAAATCACACGAAAGGGCTTTCCCAAGGGAATTGAATACAACGGAGAAAAGTGAGTTCGCAGTAAGATGATGAATGAGAAGGAATTCAATGGAGCAAAGAGATATTTACGGAGAAGTGCAATCTCATCTTCCATGATATTAGCGGATTCAACGATCATTACTGCAAAGTAGTAAAATATCTGTTCCACACAATATTTTAGCATTATCTTCACTTCAAGTCCTCAATGATATTGTTTTTAGCCTTTCAAAAATAATATCATCCAAAATTTAGCGTGAAAGTTTGATAATTAAACACAGAAAGAAATTTTGTAAAATCAATGGAGGAGTGTTTCCAAATGTTACACTGTAAATAATGCTTTTACCTTAAAGCAAAATATGTTCACCAAACAGTGAATTGGTCCATTTTCATAAGATTTGTGCCACCGTTGAGAGGTTACATTGACGTGTAATTGCCCTGAGCAAAATGTCCATTTTTTATGGTCAAATCATCAAGTTTACGTAAGGGTGGGTACTCGATCGCCGGAACGGAAGGACTATTTATCAACCTTTCCCATACAATTTGTCACCACTTGGCATCTTCTCCGAGGAGAGGTAAGAATGTAATAGGGTGATAAGGCCTCTATGGCCTCTATCATTTATAACGAAATGATGAGATAGAGTATGACCTCTAATTCTCGTAAAAGCCCTTATAAAATGCGCTCTGAATTCTAATTTAATTTCATGTAAAAACCCGATTTTAAATACGAGGCTTGGTTAGGCTTTACTTGAGGGAGAGAGAATTCAGATAAATTGAAAAGAAGTGTAAAACTGTATTACATTCATACTTTTATTCTTATATTGTATCAGTATTCATGATTACTTACTGAATAAGTGGTACCTTAAATCTATTTCAAACTAGTCGTTCCATTTCAATTGAAATCCCTCATGACCGACGACCACCTTCACCAAACAGAGGCCGAGCTGACATTTTAATGCGATTGAAAGAAACTTCCGAATAGAATTAATGGTGTTATTGATTTCCCACATTAATCTTAACGCTAAGTTGTTGGAGAATACCAAAGTTTTTTTGATACCAAATTCCTCATTCGTATTTAAGCAATCAAATTCTTCATTGAACACTTCGTTTGCACCACCTGCTTCGGCGAAGTGCCAACGGACGGACGAACGGGAAGTTATAAAAGAGGAAAATCACCGCGCAATGCGGAACCCGCAACACATCTCTGCAAATTTTTTTGCGTCAAACAAATCAGAGGATCTCGCCGGTTTTTCCCTTTTCCGGGTAGTTGATTCAACCATCGTGCTATCTTGTTAACAGTCTCACATCGCATACTGGAATGCTTTGTAGGCGAGACAGTTCCTCTCGCTAACTGGTCGCGTCTATCACCATTGTTCTCATAAAAAAGGTGACCAAATTTTCAATCTGCGGAGGGAGTTAACTCTATTGTACCCTTGAAGAATAGTTAACTTACAATTGAGTATTTACTGTACCATAAATGAGAGCTCAAAACAGTTGGGAACTCTTCGATACAACTTCACTTTTCTTTCTCCCTAAGGAATAGAATTTCCTGTTAAAATATAAATTTTGTTATATAATCTTACACTTTCACTAGATACAGTGACGATTTACCCAAGAAAATATGCAAATATTCCCTTCCATTACGTGATACATCTACAAACTCTCTAGTAATTGTTTAATCCTGATGCTGCACTTGGTATTTACCTACATTTCTGTGCGTTTTTCTCTGTATTAATTTCCTTGAGGACGTTTTTATGTTACGGAGTTTCTTTTACTTGAAAAATGTCAAACTGATTACTTAAAAAATTTAAAGGTGACAAAAAGTCAGTATTGAAGATATGGGACATAGGTCTCCATATTGTAGAGATAAGTGAAAAATCCGAGTTGAAGTTGAGATCCTGTCTACTTTTTTCTCATTTCCACATTTTTAGGTAATTTCTTTTTCTCGAATGAATTCTTTCCATCGATTGTTACTTCCTCATCTCCTTTCATATTATTCTACTTTATGTCCGTATGCTTTCCAAGTATTTACTTTATTTAAGACCATTCTCTCAATTGTTAAATTGGCGATGCCATCAGATTTCATAATCTGTTAATGCATAGAAAGCGTAGGGAAGGATGTCAGGTACCTCTCGTTAGTAAGATATATCTTCTTCCATAAATTGTATCATTTGAAATTAAAATAAATACTTATTTTTAGATTTTCATCTCGATTCGGAATCCAATTGAGTATTTTTTAAACATCCTTTCACACTGTGAAGAAGGCCGACTTCAAACAACTCCTCCAAAACTTCCAACTTGTGTCTTTGTTGCGATTAATATTAAAGTTACCCACTCTACAGATAGTGAAGTAAAAATGTGTTTTTCCTTATCAATTAACCAATGTTAATAGGTGTAATTATCAATGAGCTCTGTTGAATTCGTCGGAGGAGAAATCCAGTGGCACAAAATGTCTAAGCGATAGTTCATTACGTCTTAGCTCTGGAGGTCGTAGATCATCTTGAGGGGCTCATTTCGACGGTGGAGTAACCCGATGCCCTAATTAAGTGTATCCTCAAAGGAGACGTTGGAGGCGATGTCTTTGCCTTTAAGCCTACCAAATAACCACTTAATGTACTCTCCTCGATGTTACGCTACTCCTCTTAAGACCTCAAGAGGTTAAAAGTTGAATGAAAACAGACTATTCTGAGGTTTGCCAGAATTTTTGCCGGAAGCTATATAATAGTTAATTTATACTTGATGTTTACCTATGAAAAAAAAATAAATTTTGATTAAGTTCCTTTCTGACTCAAAATAATCATTCTTGGGAGCAAAATTGGTCAAACAACGATGGTAGTATTTTTTGCTGTTTTTTCGAAATGAATTTGTTGTTGGAGTTCACAAAAATGGTTTAGTCTCGAGATAAGATCCAATAGACTTAGAGTTTTGCTTGGAAACTTTTTGCAAATTTATTGCAACGGTTAATTTAATTCACTTACGCATAGAAACTATTGGCGCCATTTATTTTAGTTTAATTCTTGCTGCGAACAGCATGTGGTGATAACAGTGTCTTCAACAAGTTCATCGTTACGTTAGATTGAATTAAATCGCTAGTAGTGTTTATATCTTTTAAGCAGACGTGACGTGATTTTTTATCGAATTATTTTCAGGCGACTAAGTGTTGATCACAGGGTGATTAGGTATATAAATGTGAGCATTTGATCAACATAGTGGAAGAAAATCAAGAATTCATAAAGGTTCCGATCTCTAAGTAAGGCATTTTAGGCAATAATTCACGCATTAATTCTTCTATTTTCATAAGTACTAAACTATTTATTAGTAGATGAGAGAATACCGTAAGTTCCGTGCATTAATCATTTGCAAATGTTTTGAATCTCAAAATGAAGGGCAAAAAATGTTGTTCGGTTTGTCTGCAGTTTAATCATATTGTTTCCGCTTCGCTGAACTTGCGAACTAACACGAGCAAGAAATTATTGCTTGATTGATGTCAAAGGCACGTTTAGCTCCTTATACTGTTCCGTTCGGGTGATTACTTCAGACAAGTTAAATTAATTGTGGATGTTCCAGGTAGTGTAGAGTCTGTATTTTAGAAAGCCACACTATTTCAATATATCATCGCATTATAATTAAGACATATCCACAAAAATTGGCAATAACTGGTTGTAAATAACATTAATTAAGAATCGTATTAATATTTGAAACTTTTAAATTCAAATAATTCTCCACACAGCTTTCTTTAACTTTTATCTAAACTAAACAAAAATCACTTTTTTCATAATGTTATTCATGTTTTCGACACATAATTAATGGTTTTTGATTAAACATTCATCCCTAATGTGAAAATTCGAACAATATAGCTTCAGGCCAACAAGACATATAAGGTAATGTACCAACACTTAGTTCTTTTTTGGCGTATGGAGTAAAGGAAAAACCATCAGGATATCAGCCAATCTGATTCAACGAGATATTTATTGATTGCTATTAGCATTTTTAATCACTTATGAGTTGTACATTCGCGTAAGATTAAACGCACTAGCTGAGTCCCGCGTATTATATTTGTAAGAACATAGAACACCATAAATATTTATAAAACGAAAGAACGAAGTTATTTTAACTACACTCTTATCTCACCAGAGTAAATTTTATGAAAATTTGAAATTATTTTATTTTTTAGGAATGCGGATTACCCATATTAGCTTTAAAACTATATTTTCAAATTTGGTACTGCGAATACCATTTTTCACAGTTTCTTTTATCGAATTTAAATATTTTCTTGTTTGTAGATGTCTTGTTTCGAACCAAATTTAATTATCCCTTATTGCATATTTCTACTATTGGAAAAATTTCCTGTTAAATCTGTTCCTATAAACTTCGAATTTTAGGAATATGGAGTTAAATTTCCATAATATCGACCAAAGTCAGTTATTCTTCATTAGGTTTGCTACTCCATCTGACAGAAAACTGTGACAAATACTATTTCACTTTTAGGGAAAACCTAAATAATGAGAGAGAAAAAATACAATTTATAATGTTCAGCGAAGTGCATGCTTCGTTTTTAAACATTTTTACTATTTAAACTCATAGTAACAGAAACTTCTCATAATTTATTCTTAATTTATTATCACAGACGTACCTCACTCTATTTTGCCTTAGGCTGTGCACGGTAATATTTATCCCCTATTTCTCTCTGGTACCTTTAAAGCAAAGCAGCCTGACTTCCAAAGGAAAGGCTATTCAGGTCACTACAGAAGCACTCGTCGACCCTCAAAGCCTTTCCAAGCTTTGAAAAGTTTTACTTAAATGACTGAGTGACATTTTCTCTCCTTTCAAGCCTTCGTGTTTTCCTTAATGCACAAAACCTGAGTGTGCCACTGACATTTATGACCCAGAACTATTAACTTTATTCGTAGTAATTTTCTTCTCTCAAAGTAACTATTTAATTATGAAGTAATATCTGTTAGAAAATATTTCATCTTTAATTTTCCTCGCTAACGAAGCTTTCATTGTAGATTTAGAGCCATAATTGTTGGGCCTTGATAGATCTTTTTATATTTTCCGAAGAGATGGTTAAGTCGATACTTTAAAAATAATGCTAAAGTTTAGGAAAATATAAATTGTCAAAATTCTCGCGATTGTAGCACAGTTAAATGAATAACAGAAAGAGATATTAATAATTGAATTCGATTGAGGCACTTTCCTTTGCGGCCATTGTTTTATCTTAAATTTATAAATATATTGAAGCATTCAAAATAAAAACTTTTTTACAGATTCTTATTAAAGTCAATGCAAATAATTTGAAATGGAACCTGAGAAAATAGTTGAGTAAAAATTCCCAATTAACAACAAGACGGTGACATTGAAATTATATTTCATCTGCAGTACCTGTGCAAACTGATTTTGAGGAAAACTTAAAATTGCGCAAGATATTGTCTTAAGGATATTTTCACTTGCGCTTATTATTACTCGAATTAGAATTTTTAATTCGATTAAAAAATTGCTATGCGTCGTTAAATCTCAGAGTCAACAATCTTTAAAGTTATATACTTTGGTTATTGCGATATTCTTATCATGATTGGAATTTTTTCGAATGTTTGTGGTAAAAACATCTCCAGGTATATAAAGGTTCCCTATCCTGAAGTAGTTTTCTTTGAAGTGGCGATTTCATACTTCTTATGGAAGATGCAAATGAGGTCATAAAACGTGTAATTCGATCTCCAGGACACAGACGAAGATGCATCTCCGATGGAAGTCGGAAGGGAGGCGGGACGTGAATGGGTCTTTCATGACTTTGGCATACGAAGAATTAAACCCTATCTGCCACTATTATGAATCACTTTCGGCAAACAACGCTACCAGTACCCTTTAGCATCTTATTTTCCAATACAATTCCATGTCTTCCTATCCCTGAATTCCTCTTATTTACTCTCTTATATAAACTGTTGCTGAAAGGACATCGTTTTCATTCGGGAATGCGTGTTCTTATTTAAAGGTTCTCTTTTACTATTCTATTCTTATTTAATAGTTGATTCTAATGTCAATCTCTCTCTATATATTTATCTCAAATCTACTATTCACTTTTTTGCGTGTTTGCATCCACCTTTCAATTGTTTTCTGCTACTTCTTAGATTATTATTATTCTATTCTCTTGTTACTCTTGCTTCTTTATTCAGGAATATACTTCTCTCTATCTCCTATAATTTTGTTTTACATTCATCCTTTCTCTTCTCTAATTATTCATTTCTGTCAATCACATTCTTTATTTCAACCCTTTCTAACCTCTTCTTATCTTAAATTAAATTCCACGGAGGAAGGAAGGTGTTGTTTTGTGGAACTACTAAGTACAGTGTACTTTCTTCTCTTATTTTGCTCTTCTTATTTACTTTCTTCTGTTTCTCTCTTTTTAATCTTATCCTTCCTCATTTTGTCTCCATCTTAATATTTTTTACATTTACTTTTCTCCGTATTTTCTATACTCCCCTTCTTTCTTGATTTCTGTTTTCATTTCGATTTAGTTCTCTCTGTTCATCTTCCCCTACTCATCTTCTTTCCTTTTATCTACTTCATCTTCATCGATCCTCTTCCCATTTAATTCCCTTCCCTTTGTCATAACGTAGACTGATTTTTTCCTCTATCATAAGCTCACATCAGCATCCTTATGTAGCAAATCAGTGGGCCCAGAAAGTTAATTTATTCTCTCTGAAACCTCCAGCATCCTTTAATCCCATTTCTCCGCACAATCTGTTTCCTCTCAATAACGCATTCCTGCGCAATCCTTAATTGAAATTCTCTTTTTCCTCCTCGTGTTTGGAATTAGGGTTCGTTCTGCCCGATTTCTAGGGTGCGTATATTGAGTATACCGAACATGAAATTATAGCTCTGTTTCCAAAACGTTGATAGTGAAGTGTGAAGTGAAGTGTGAGAAAATGAGAAATTTGAGGATGGATCATCCACTTGTTTCCGTCCTAAGACGCTCAGTTGCTCAGTAGTACTGTTGCACAGAGCTCTTGGAATATCTCACTTATTAATTCAGTAGACTGGTGAAGAAAAAACTATAGTAGCTATATTATTACATGTGCCATACATAACCGAGATAAGCGGGGATTCTTCACGTCTATTTGCCATGACAACTTATATTAAAGACGATGCCAATTGGTTACTCCACTGGTGCCAAAAATGCACAATTGTATCTCCTTGGATTTTAGATTTAGATATAGACCCTGCGAGCCGCTAGAGGCGAATGGCAGGGGGTGTAATAAACCACCATTATTCAATCATCCCTATTAGCATCTCTAATAGCCTGGGGAAAAAACGACCAAAAGTAATTATCCGTCCTTGCGATTGCTTCCCTATAACGCTTCGTCGATTCCTCTCGGAGATCGCGTTCGTTCCTTACTGGCACTAATATTTCACTTGCTTCGTCTATAAATTCTTAACGAATGAAATTTTCGAAAGGTTTCCGACGATATTCAGATCTTCTCATCTGTAGCGAATTCCAACCAAGGGAATCTATCATTGCCGTAACGCTGCTATAAAACCTGAAATCCCCGCAAACGAATCGGGCTGCTCTACGCTGGACCATCTCTAAATCTGAGACTAAATCTACTCCGTGTGGGTCCAAAACCGCACAGCAGTATTCTAGACTCGGACGAATAAGAGAAAAATAAGCTCTTTCTTTGACTCACGATAAGCATCCTCTCAACGTACTACTAGTTAATCTTTGCATTCTATTCGTTTTTCCTATCGCATCTCGAATATGTTCTTTAAAAGATAAGTTACTGCTAGGCGTGACTCCGAGGTATTTTGTCGTGCATTACTCTGATGGATGCCCTGAAATTTGGTACTGCGCGGGAATTATCTTTGTGGGGCGCGTAAAACTCATGGCAACGCATTTATTTATATTTAAACCCAACTGCCAATCTATACACCATCCTTCTACCATTAAGAATTCATTCGATCGTAGATTAGTAGTTATATTCTTTTATGTAATCCTACATCAAACGAGACGAAACTTCAAGTTTATATCATATTTTCATACCCTTAAGATCTATTTTGTCTTTGTCAGCACACGCAGTAAGGTATTTCACGGTAAGAATCCTCACTCATTCACATACATCCTCTATCCTTGTTATTTTAGTCACAGTACCTCTCATCATTATGATTTGATAAATTGCCTCAAATATGCCTCTTTACTAAGTATTCGCTGCTGTATTTCCTCGGGTTACGCTCCTCTTCTCTTGAAAATCTTTCTCTGTCTGGTCCATTAAACCTTTTCCCTTCACTGTCAGTGTTTTTTGACATTTTATTCAGCACGTGTCGTTTTCGTTTATTTATGCTTTCCACCGCCGCTGAAAGCTCTATATCATATTTTTATTAGTAAAAAGCATCCGTACATTTTTGAAATTCGGTGTCCATTCTGTTATTTTACAGAGAGACATAGACAACAAGACTGATTGCATTATTATGAAACTACTGAATCTGGTTATATATTGCGTATACATAATTCCATACTGACGAGTATCATTACAACTAAAAGTGTACTAGCTAAAGAGGAATGCAGAGTTCATAAATTCGAGGATATAGAAAAAGAAAAATGTATATTTTCATATTATAGATGAAGATAGTCGTTGAAACCCAAATATTTTTTCATTGATTTAACGGCCGAGGTAATGATTTCACCTGCTCTGCTCGTATCTCAGAACCTTGTCTGTTTAAATGAAAACCTTAGCTTCCTATGTCATGGCTACATTTTTTTATGTAACGTATTTTAAAATAAATTTAATGAACTATATGAGAAACACTGCAAACTTTCAAAATTAATAGCGTGTATTAATAATATATAATTAACACAATGTATTATAAGTTATTTTGATTTAGTATATGAATTCATTTTAACCATAACATTCCTTCGTGTAATATTGATTATGGGCTGAATCTCTCTTAATATTACTTGTACGATACAAGAATTACTTTTTAATATTAGAAAAGTATAATTTGTTACTTTTTCGTATGACGGTGATCCATTAGCGAGTTGGCTTTATTACAGGAAAATAAAATTGTATCTATGTATCCGAGATTATACATAGAGGCTGTAGAATTGAGACGAAATATTTTGATGGTGAATCATTTATTTTTGCCTTATATATATATATATATATACGAGTAAAATGTTGCTTGCATACTGCAAGCAGATCGACAACACAATTTTCATGTCGGCATCATATCGGAACGGCCATCAAAAGAAAAAATGGATTGAAATTTTTCTTAAAATTCACTGAAATTCCATCGTCTGGCATCGAACCCGGGTCTTTACTGTTGAACTTACTATGCAGCACAATAGAACATCGCCATCTATAACTATGTGTGAAAATTCAATCAGAAATATTGGCTACAACTGCCTCAAAAGACGTTCTCATTTTCACGAATTTAAATGGCTCTCTGGATTCGAACCAAGGGCGATCTTGGAAATCTAAGAGATGTTTCTGAAAGTTCTTAATGATCTCTATCTACATGCTGAATTTCAAGTTTCTATATTGTTGGGTAAGGGTTCAAAATAATTATTGAAAATCGGATCAGTTACTGACATTAGAGAATCCTGGTGTCGAACCCAGGACACATTAACAGCTGGGAATGCACAGTTTGATTTGTATAGACTTAGTCTTTCTTAGTGCAAAGTTTGAAGTCTTTATCGTGCCGGGAAGTACCTATAATTTGTTTCCGTTATCTCCGTAAGAAATGCATTGAGGAATTTAAATGGCCCTCTGGGATCGAACCAAGGACCATCAGCGAATATGTAAAATTTGATCCTGAAATTTATTATTGATCTCCAACTCCATGCCGAATTTCAAGTTTCCATGCCATCGGGAAAGGGTCCAAAAAAAATCTTAAAAATCGCCACAATGCAATTTAAACAGCCGATTTTTGCCCCGACCTAGCATCGAACCCAGGATGTTTTCCGTAAAACTCATTTATGTTTTCGATAGATCATGACCATATATATGGGCTCCTTGAATTTTTATTCGCTACCTATCCGGAAAGTATTTTTTTTTAATTCCCGAAAATCAAAGCAATGCATTTAAACGAGAAAAATCGGGACTTTGAGGCCCTCTGGAATCGAACCCATGACACTGAGGATCAAAATCACAATTTTTCTGGAGGTTAAACGTTATGGCCAATATGTCGTAAAAATTTCAAGCCATTGACGCTAGTGGTTTAGCCTGTGACTTTGTATCCTCTCTCTATATATCTATTATATATAGACGCTTCTCCGGATATACCTATATATAAGTTATATATATATATATATACGAGTAAAATGTAGCTTGCATACTGCAAGCAGATCGACAACACTAATTTCATATCGGCATCATATACCGGGACGGACATCAAAAGAAAAAAAAAATTCAAAATATTCGTAGAATTCGCTGCAATTTAATCACCTGGCAGCGAACCCCGGTCTTCCTGGTGTACTTACTATGCAGCAAAATAGAAAATTACCATATCAAACTATGTGTGAAAATTCAAGCAAAACTATTAGGTGCAACTACCTCAAACGACGTCCTACTATTCACATACACTCCTTATTTGAGAAATTATAATGTGCTCTGGCATCGAACCCAGGAACAGCATGGTCTTATCTATTTTTTTTCTTAAACAAAGTGTTAATATACATCTTCCATCTAAGCAAGAGCTCCCTTACATATCGATAAATGCATAAAAAAATTATGAAAAGATACCCCATAGTATTATATATGGGTGATTTTTTTACCGCCCGGCATCGAACCCGGGTCTTTCAGGCAATACTTTCTATGCAGCACAAAAGAAAAACACCATCTCTAACCGCGTATGCAAATTCAAGCAGAAATATTGGTTACAAATGCCTCAAATGATGTCCTACTTTTCCTTTATATTCCTTATGAGAGAAACGTTATTGTGCTCTGGCTTCGAACCCAGGAACAGTACGGTCTTATGAAAATTTTTTTCTAAAACTTATTCGTACCATACATCTTCCAGCCAAGCACGAACATCCTATCATTTCGATAAGTGCATCTAAAAAAATAATGAAAAACGGCTCCCATGTATTTTAAAGGGCAGATCTTTGCATCGTCCTAGCATCGAACCCAGGATAACTTTTGTAAAAGTCATTGATGTTTTCGAAAGTCCAAGACCATAAATATAGGCACCTTGAGTTTTACTTCTCTACCTATCCGGAAAGTATTTTTTTTTAATTCCCGAAAATCACGGCAATGCATTCAAACGGGAAAAATCGGGACTTTGGGGCCCTCTGGAATCGAACCTATGACACTGAGGATCAAAGTCTCTTTTTTCCTGGGGGTTTCACGTTATGGCCAATATGTCATAAAAATTTCAGATCAATGACGCTTGTAGTTTAGGCTGTGAATTTGTATCCTATCTATCTATATAGGTATACTAGTAAATGGGTGCTTGCAAACTGCAAGCAAAGAATATTATGAAGGGATGTGTGTCTTTTTAATTATACTACTGTCTATCGTATACCTAGTTTTCAAATATGAGATCGAGTTTCATCTAATAATATAATAATTATTTCGAAAGCCTTTCACGTTTAATTGAGACGGGAGTTTTGCAGTTGAGACCTTAAAGAATACGCATACGTAAAATTAAATTAAAGAAATGCGCCAAACAAATTTAAGTAATAATAAAAGTCTTCGTAAGATAAAAAGGCGAGAAATCGATAGATGATTCGTTACCTGTAGTACTCGGTTCAGTGCAAGGCATACTTCAATTGAATCCTATGCACATTAAATGGCGTCTAAAGCGGCACAATGAGCTCCGTTTCTAATTAAATAAACAAATAGGAATTAGGCAATGTAGTTGAATAATTTTGAAGAATGTAGAAAAAGAAGTTGAATTTAAAGCCCGTATGGAGATGTTGGGAAAATATTTTGCATACGATGATAAACGCAGAAATTGTTTTTACTTACAAAAATTATCCAGCTAACACGTAGAACTACATAATCCGAAGGTCGTTCAAGGTTTTAGGACGTCCCCCTTTGGATTTCAAAGGCCTTCTACGCTTATTTGATACGGGAGATTTGGAGTTGATTCCTAATGAATGTGCATTTGTAAAATTAATTTAAGAAAATACGCCAATCAAAGCAAAGTTAGAATAAAAATCTGCATAAGATAAAAATGCGGAAAATAAATAGACGATTACCTGTGAAGTATTCGGTTCAGTGCCAGACATAATGAAATTGAATCCTATGTTCATTAAATGGCGTCTACCACGACAATGAGCTCTGTTTCTAATTACATAAACAAACAAATATGCTACAGACAACGTATCTATGTAAATAATTTTGAAAAACGTAGAAAAAGAACTTAATTCTAAAGCCCGTTTGCAGAATATGGAAAAATAATTTGAGGTGAATACAATAGAAAAGAGTAAACATAGTAAGAATTCATTTTTAATCGCAGAAATTGTTTTACTTACGAAGAATCATCCAGCTAGAATACGTAGAAAAACGTAATCCAAAGGTCGTTCAAGGAAATCAGCGTATTTTATGAGTAGATTTTTGTTGTTTATTTTGATGAAAGTTAAATTTTCTTTATGTATATTAATATTACAAACAAAATAATATTGAAAAATATTTCAAAAACTTCATACTTTCATCAAGGCGTATGTTATTTGAACTGCAACAAAATAATGGTCGTAGCCAAAGTTTTGATCTTGGGAAGGGTGCAAATAAAAACAGTATTAATTTGTGTTTAATTTAAGATGTTGCCGACATGGCGAAATTGGGTGCAGGAAAAATAAAAATTCCTCTTTGAGGTATAATTCAGTTAAATTCTCTCCTGTAAGTACATTTTTCATGCTTATGTGAATGAAAACAATTGGTTCTTCATGGACATTTATCGTTTCCCCAGCTTTATCCCATATCAATACGTAAGGTACTACGTATTAATTAAAAAAAAGAAAATTTAACTTAATTTTAAATTCTGTATGGATAAGATAGTATAGAAAGAATAATTATATGTTATTAAAATAGAAAAGTAGATACATAATAGGCATACAATAAAAAGCACAATTTTCACACACGAAAGGCAATCCACCATATACGTATAATCCTAACATCGTTCTAGGATATAATTTTATTTCCTGTGTAGATATTTGTTGTTCATTTAAATGAAAGTTACACTTTCTTGATATTCAGTTATAATATGGTCCTTCAAGAAAGGCGGGCAGCAACGGGTTTGGCTGCCCGTATGAGCTTTTCGGTTACAATGTATCACAATGTATATATTATGAAATTGAGGCATACGTTACATATAGCTTCGCCTCCTAAAAGGAACATCATCTAAAGAAGCCACACTATGAGGTGGCTCGCGAATCAGGACGCAGGAGCTTATCTGTCGATCTTAAGAGAAACTAAGGGCAAAATACCTCACACACCGGGTGCGGTGAGAAAGTGGTCACTGTGATAGGACTCCAACACCAAGGTACGAATTCCGGCTAGCAAGATTTTTCTGGCTATAGAATGGTTGAGTGTCTTTGTTAATAGTATTAGTTATTGAAATGGTTGTAATTTGGATCTTCCTGTTTTCATCAGAGAAGTTATGAATATTGTTATTGATTATAACGCCATAAAGTAGGAATCGGAAACGGCCATTGCAAAGGAAATTTTTAGACATAATTTAGTATACGATAAATGCATTGGGTAAAGTGAGAATGAAGTAAAATACTACTATACTAAACTATAGCGATTTTGATGCTATTGATTCGTATTGTTTGCAGTTATATTATTTCTAAATAATATCGTTAAAACTATTAATTTACATTAATATTCTGATAGTAATATTTTAGGATGATGTAAATTTCAGTTGTACTTACTTTTACTCAGGCATAGGTAGACTTGGTCCGGTATAATACGTACTTCATCAGTAATTAATGAGTATATTTAATCGAAATTGCTTTCTTATCCCCCTTATATAGATTCAGTGTAGATTTTTCAATTTAATACTCGAATAATCTCACTACTTACATGACTTTTCCGATTATCTACGTTTATAAATGGTCTCGTATTCTCTACATAAACTTATGTTATCACAGTATGTATTCCCGAATAATTCATTGACCGTGCAGATATTCGCTGTCCATTTTGATGAAAGTTACATTTTTCAACCTTCAGGCATAACATATATGGAAAGAAAATTTTTGTTAATTATACCACTGTCTATTGTATGCATAATTTTCAAATAAGTGAGATCGAGATTGGCCAAATAATATGATAGTAAAATAATCATTTCTAAAGCCTTTCGCGTTTATGTGATACGGGAGTCTTTAATGAATACGCATTCGTAAAATTAAATTAAAAAAATACGCCAAACAAAGTAAAGTCAGAATAAAAATCTGCATAAGATAAAAATGCGGAAAATAAATAGACGATTACCTGTGTAGTATGTGGTTGAGTGCAAGACATTCTGCAAAATAATCCTATATTCATGAAATGGTGTCTACTACGACAATGAGCTCCGTTTCTAATTAAATAAACAAATAGACAATAGGCAACGTAATTATGTAAATAGTTTTAAAGAACGTAGAAAAAGAACTTTATTCTAAAGTCCGTTTGGAGAAGATGGGAAAATAATATTCATACAATAATACATGCAAAAATTGTTTTTACTAACCAAGAATTATCCAGCGTAGAACAACGAAATCAGAAGGTCGTTGAAGGAAATCAGTGTATTTTATGAGTAGATTTCTGTTTTTTTTTATTTTGATGAATGTTGAATTACGTAATATATTACGAACTAATTGTGTACTACGTATTAATTAAAGAAACGTAGAAAAATAACTTAATTTTAAATTCTCTTTGGAAAGGATGACAGAATAATTAAATGTAATTAAAATAGAAAAGAATAAACATAATAGGCATAAAATTAAAATAACAGAAACTCACACACACGAAAAGCAATCCACCAAATGCGTAAACCAACGATATCCTAAAATAGTTCAATAATACCATGTATTTCCTGATTAGATATTTGTTGTTCATTTAGATGAGAGTTCAGTATATGATAAATGTATTTGGTTAAGTGAGCTATGAATTATAATATATTAATAAATTATAGTGTTCGCGAAACTAATGATTCGTAATGCTTACAGTTATGTTATTTCTAAAGATTGTCGTTAAACCTTTTAATTTACATTAATATCCCTATTTATTAATTTATATTCGTATCTATGTACTTCATTCTAGAATAATCTCACTACTTACATGACTTTTACGATTATCTTCGTTGTTAATGGTCTCGTATTCTCTACATAAACTTATGTTATCACAGCATGCATTCACGATTGATTCATTGACCGTGCAGATATCTACTGTCTATTTTGACGAAATTTACATTTTTCAGCATTCAGTAATAACATGTATCGAAAGAAAGATTTAAAATAATTAAAAATGCATCAAACCTTTATCATGGCGTATGAAAATAGGATCGTAAACAAACTTGTTTTCGATTCAAACAATGGTTGTTGCCATAGATTTAATTTTCAAAATGAGGAGAAAAAAACGTAAAAAATTGGCGTTCAAACTAAGATTTTGCGAATTTCGTGCAGGAATGTTAAAATCGGTCGCAAGAAAAGTAAACTTTGATCTTTTAGACGCAATATAGACCAAGTCCTACTGCTTTACGATTAATTTTTCATAATTTAATTAACGAAAAAAAATTTCTCTGCATGGCCATTTTTCGTTTTCCCCGTTTAAATACATTGAAAAATATAATCGTCTCTGGGCTCAAACTTAGGACAAAATCTGGGAATTTTCGATTTTTTCCCAACTCGACTGTCAATTATAAATCTCTCTTGAAAATTTCAGCCTTCCAGCTCGATTAGAAATGCCCAGGAATTTGTATGAATGAGTCGGATTTGCAGCTTTATATATAGTAATATATGAATGAATTCGGAGAAGCATCTATATATAATAGATATAGGGGATCAAATGTTTAACCATGTTCCACAAGTGCCAACGACTTGAAATTTTTACGACGTATTGGCCATGACGTGTAACCTCCAGGAAAAAGCCGAAATTGAACCTCGGTGTCATGGGTTCGATTCCAGAAGGCCCCAAAGTCACGATTTTCCCCATAAGGATACATGGCGTGGATTTTCGAAAATTTTTTTGATTCACTTCCCGGAGAAGGAGAGATTTGAAATTCAAGGGGTCGCTAGATGCCATGCATATCTAAAGGAAACCATAAAGACATCTACGAATATTATCATTGGTTCGATGATAGGTCGGGGCAAAAATCGGCCGTTTAAAAAGCATTGTGGGGATTTTTAAGATTTTTTTTGGACCCTTTTCCGATGGCATAGAAACTTTAAATTCGGTATGAGGTTAGATACCATAAAAATATATCATAATCAAATTTTACATATTCGCTGATGGTCCTTGGTTCGATCCCAGAGGGACATTTAAATTCCTTTATGCATTTCTTACGGAGATAACGGAAACAAATTTTAGGTACTTCCCGGCACGATATCGACTTTTAACTTTGCAAATAGAAAGAACAAGTCCATACAAATCAAACAGTGCATTCACAGCTATCAATGTGTCCTGGGTTCGACACCAGGTGTCTCTGCAATCAGAAGTAAATCCGATTTTTAGGAATTATTTTTAAACCTTTGCCAATAATATAGAAACTTCAAATTCGGCATATACATAGAGATCATTAATAACTTTCAGAAACATTTTTTAGATTTCCCAAATCGTCCTTGGTTCGAATCCAGAGAGCCATTTAAATCTGTGAAAATTAGAACGTCTTTTGAGGCAGTTGTAGCCCATATTTCTGCTTGAATTTTCACACATAGTTAGAGATGGTGATGTTCTATTCTGCTGCTTAGTAAGTTCACAGTAAAGACCCGGGTTCGATGCCAGACGATGGAATTTCAGCGAATTTTAAGAAAAATTTCAATCCATTTTTTTCTTTTGATGGCCGTCCCGATATGATGCCGACATGAAAATAGTGTTGTCGATCTGCTTGCAGTATGCAAGCAACATTTTACTCGTATATATCTATTATATATAGATGCTTCTCCGGATTCATTCATATATCATACGAGTAAAATGTAGCTTGCATACTGCAAGCAGATCGACAACACTAATTTCATATCGGCATTATATCGGGACGGTCCTCAAAAGAAAAAAAAAGGATTTAATTTTTTTTTTAATTCGCTGAAATGTCATAGTCTGGCATCGAACCCGGGTCTTACTGAAAACCTACTATGAAAAACAATAGAAGATCACCATCTCTAACTATGTGTGAAAATTCAAGCAGAAATATTGGCTACAACTGCCTCAAAAGACGCTCTAATGTTCACGATTGTAAATGGCTCTCGGGACTCGAACCAAGGACGATCTTGGAAATTTAAAAAATGTTTCTGAAAGTTATTATTGATCTCAATCTATATGCCAAATTTCAAGTTTCTATATTATTGGGAAAGGTTTCAAAATAATTCCTAAAAATCGGATCAACTTCTGATTGCAGAGACACCTGGTGTCGAACCCAGGACACATTGATAGCTATGAATGCATAGTTAGATTTGTTAAGACTGGATCTTCTATCATGCAAAGTTTTAAGTCGATAGCATGCCGGGAAGTACCTTTAACTTGTTTCCGTTATCTCCATAAGAAATGCATTGAGGAATGTAAATGGCCCTCTGGGATCGAACCAAGGAACATCAGGGAAAGCATAAAAATCGATTATGAAATATATTTATGATATCTAACCTCATACCGAATTTCAAGTTTCCATTCCATCGGGAAAGGGTCCAAAAAAAATCTTAAAAATCGCCACAATGCTTTTTAAACGGCAGATATTTGCATCGACCTAGCATCGAACCCAGGTTATTTTCCGTAAAACTTATTTATGTTTTCGATAGATCATGACCATATATAAAGGCTCCTTGAGTTTTGATTCTCTACCTATCCGGGAAGTATTTTTTTTAAATTCCCGAAAATCAAAGCAATGCATTTAAACGGGAAAAATCGGGACTTTGGAGCCCCCTGGCATCGAACCCATGACACTGAGGTTCAAAATCGCAATTTTTCTGGCGGTTACACGTTATCGCCAATATGTCGTAAAAATTTCAGCTCAATCACTCTTGTGGTTTAGACTGTGAGTTTGTATCCTCTCTATATATCTATTATATATAGATGCTTCTCCGGATTCATTCATATATATACCCAGATACCCAGATAGGATACAAATTCACAGGCTAAACCAAAAGCGTCATTGACTTGAAATATTTACGACGTTATGGCCATGAGGTGTAACCTCCAGGAAAAAGCCGACTTTGAACCTCGGTGTCATGGGTTCGATTCCAGAAGGCCCCAAAGTCGCGATTTTCCCCATAAGATTACATGGCAGGGATTTTCGAAAATTTTTTTGAGGCACTTCCCGGAAAAGGAGAGAAATGAAATTCGAGGGATCGCTAAAAGCCGTGCATATCCAAAGAAAATGAAAAAGACATCGCCGAATGTGGTCCATGGTTCGATGCTACGTCGGGGCAATAATCGGCCGTTTAAAATGCATTGCGGCGATTTTGAAGATTTTATTTGGACCATTTGCCGATGGGATGGATACTTGAAACTCGGCACGTGGATAGATATCATAAATATATTTCATAATCGAATTTTAAATGTTCGCTGATGGTCCTTGGTTCGATCCCAGGGGGTCATTTGCACTTCTCAATGCATTTCTTACGGAGATAACGGAAACAAAATTAAGGTACTTCCCGGCATGCTATCGACTTAAAACTTTGCATGATAGAAGAACAGGTCTTTACAAATCAAACTGTGCATTTACAGCTTACAATGTGTCCTGGGTACGACACCAGGTGTCTCTGCAATTAGAAGTTGATCCGATTTTTAGGAATTATTTTGAAACCTTTCCCAATAAAATAGAAATTTGAAATTCCGCATATAGATAGAGATCATAAATAACTTTCAGAAACCTTTTTTAGTTTTCCAAGATCGTCCTTGGTTCGAATCCAAAGAGCCATTTACATTCGTGAAAATTAGAACGTCTTTTCAGGCAGTTGTAGCCAATATTTCTGCTTGAATTTTCACACGTAGTTACAGAAGGTGGTCTTCTACTCTGCTGCATAGTTAGTTCACCAGTAAGACCCGGGTTCGATGCCAGACGATGAAATTTTAGCGAATTTTAAGAAAAATTTCAATCCTTTTTTTTTTTCTTTTGAGGACCGTCCCGATATGATACCGATATGAAATTAGTATTGCCGATCTGCTTGCAGTATGCAAGCT
The DNA here is from genome assembly GCA_947579665.1 of Sympetrum striolatum. NCBI lineage: Eukaryota > Metazoa > Arthropoda > Insecta > Odonata > Libellulidae > Sympetrum > Sympetrum striolatum. The sequence continues at coordinate 85,877,862 of OX388350.1, forward strand.
ACATTTTACTCGTATATATATATATGGATACATGAATGAATCCGGAGAAGCATCTATATATAATAGATATATATATAGAGAGGATACAAATTCACAGCCTAAACCACAAGCGTCATTGACTTGAAATTTTTACGACATATTGGCCATAACGTGTAACCGCCAGAAAAATTGCGATATTGAACCTCAGTGTCATGGGTTCGATTCCAGAGGGCCCCAAAGTCCCGATTTTTCCCGTTTAAATGCAATGCTTTGATTTTCGGGAATTAAAATAAAATACTTCCCGGATAGGTAGAGAATCAAAACTCAAGGAGCCTATATATATGAACATGATCTATCGAAAACATAAATGAGTTTACGGAAAATATCCCGGGTTCGATGCTAGGTCGGGGCAAAAATCGGCCGTTTAAAATGTATTGTGGCAATTTTTAGGATTTTTTTTGGACCCTTTACCGAATGCATGGAAACTTGAAATTTTGCATGGGGTTAGAAATCGTAAATATATTTCATAATCAAATTTTACATATTCGCTGATGGTCCTTGGTTCGATCTCAGAGGGCCATTTGCACTCCACAATGCATTTCTTATGTGGATAACGGAAACACATTTTAGGTACTTCCCGGTATGATATCGACTTCAAACTTTGTATGAAATTAGATCAGGTCCTAGCAAGTCATTTTGTGCATTTACAGCTTCCAAGACGTCCAGGGTTCGACACCAGGCGTCTCTACAATCAGTCACTGATCCGATTTTTAAGAATTATTTTGAACCCCTTCCCAATAATATTAAAACTTGAAATTCGGCATATATATAGAACTTATAGATACATTTCGAAAACATATTTTATATTTCCTAGATCGTCCTTGGTTCGAATCCAGAGAGCTATTAACATTCGTGAAAAGAAGGTCTTCGTTTGAGGCAGTTGCAGCCAATATTTCAGCTTTAATTTTCACACGTATTTAGAGAAGATGATCTTCTGATGTGCTGCATAGAAATTTCACCAAAAAGACCCGGGTTCAATGCCAGACGATTAAATTAAAGCGAATTTTAAGAATATTTTCAATCCTTTTTTTCGTTTCCGGGACCGTCCCGATATATAATGCCTTTATGAAATTAGTGTTGTCGATCTGCTTGCAGTATGCAAGCTACATTTTACTCGTATATATATATATACGAGTAAAATGTAGCTTGCATACTGCAAGCAGATCGACAACACTGTTTTCATGTTGGCATCATATCAGGACGGCCATCAAAAGAAAAAATGGATTGAAATTTTTTTACAATTCACTGAAATTCCATCGTCTGGCATCGAACCCGGGTTTTATTGTTGAACGTACTATGCAGCACAAAAGAACATCGTCATCTCTAACTATGTGTGAAAATTCAAGCAGAAATATTGGCTACAACTGCCTCAAAAGACGTACTCATTTTCACTAATTTAATTGGCTCTCTGGATTCGAACCAAGGACGATCATGGAAATCTAAAAAATGTTTCTGAAAATTATTTATAATCTTTATCTACATGCCGAATTTCAAGTTTCTATATTGTTGGGAAAGGGTTCAAAATAATTATTGAATATCGGATCAGTTACCGATATTAGAGACGCCTGGTGTCGAACCCAGGACATATTGACAGCCGGGAATGCACAGTTTGATTTGTATACACTGAATCTTTCTTAATGCAAAGTTTGAAGTCTCTATCGCGCCGGGAAGTACCTATAATTTGTTTCCGTTATCTCCGTAAGAAATGCATTGAGGGATTTAAATGTCCCTCTGGGATCGAACCAAGGACCATCAGCGAATATGTAAAGTTTGATCCTGAAATTTATTATTGATCTCCAACTCCATGCCGAATTTCAAGTTTCCATTCCATCGGGAAAGGGTCCAAAAAAAATCTTAAAAATCGCCACAATGCAATTTAAACGACCGATTTTTGCCCCGACCTAGCATCGAACCCAGGATATTTTCCGTAAAACTTATTTATGTTTTCGATAGATCATGACCATATATATAGGTTCCTGGAGTTTTGATTCTCTACCTACCCGGAAAGTATTTTTTTTTAATTCCCGAAAATCTAAGCAATGCATTTAAATGGGAAAAATCGGGACTTTGGGGCCCTCTGGAATCGAACCCATGACACTGAGGTTCAAAATCACAATTTTTCTGGAGGTTATACGTTATGGCCAATATGTGGTAAAAATTTCAAGCCATTGACGCTAGTGGTTTAGCCTGTGACTTTGTATCCTCTCTATCTATTATATATAGATGCTTCTCCGGATTCATTCATGTATATACCTATACGAGTAAAATGTTGCTTGCATACTGCAAGCATATAACATATATTTATAATCTTTATCACATGCCAAGTTTTGAGTTTCCGTGTTATCATGAAGGGCTTAAAAAAAAATCTTAAAAATCGTTGCAATTTCTAATTTTTGTAGACGCCTGGTGTCGAACCCAGTACCTATTGGAAGATGCTAATTGGAATAACAACTTCTTTGAACCTGATCTTAATTAATGCCAAGTTTGAAGTCCATATCATACTCGGAAGGTCCTGAAATAAAACTCCATAATCCCCATCTGAAATGCATTGGGTAGTGCAAATGGCTTTCTGGGCTCGAACCAAGGATGATCAATGAAATCTAAAACGCGTTTTTGAAATGAATCCATGATCTTTATCTATATGTCGAATTTCAAGTTTCTATATTATAGGGAAAGGGTTCAAAATAGTTCCTAAAAATTGGATCAATTACTGATTGTAGAGACGCCTGGTGTCGAACCAAGGACCTACCGGCAGCTGTGAAAACACATTATGACTTGATTTGACCTGATCTTATTAAATTCAAAGTTTTAAGTCAACATCTTGCCGGGAAGTACCTAAAATTTGCTTCCGTTATCTCCATAAGAAATGCATTGTAGGATGTAAATGGCCCTCTGGGATCGAACCAAGGACCATCAGCAAGTTGCTAAAATTTTATTATAAAATATATTTATGATATATATCCACGTGCAAAGTTTCAAGTTTCCAAGTCATCTGTAAGTAATTAAAAAAAATCATAAAAATCGCAATGTAAATTAAACGTGAGAATTTTTGCCCTGACCTAGCATCGAACTAAGGATAATCTTTGTAGATGTCTTTGTGGTTTCCTTTAGATATGCACGGCATCTAGCGATCTCTTGAATTTCAACTCTTCCTAAAGGGCCTTAAAAAAAATTTCGAAAATCCCCGCCATGTATCTTTATGGAGAAAATCGGGACTTTGGGGCCTTCTGGAATCGAACCCCTAACACTATGGTTCAAAGTTGGCTTTTTTCTAAAGGTTACACGTTATGGCCAATACGTCGTAAAAATTTCAAGTCAGTGGCACTTGTAGAACATGGTTAGAATTTTGATCCCCTATGAATGTATCTATTATATATAGACGCTTCTCCGGATATACCTATATATAAGTTATCTTATCTTATTATATATAGACGCTTCTCCGGATATACCTATATATATATAAGTTATATATATATAGGGGATCAAAATTCTAACCATGTTCCACAAGTGTCACTGCCTTGAAATTTTTACGATATTTTGGCCATAACGTGTAACCTCCAGGAAAAAGCCGACCTTGAACCTCGATGTCATGGGTTCGATTGCAGAAGGCCCCAAAGTCGCGATTTTCTCCATAAGGATACATGGCGGGGATTTTCGAAAGTTTTTTTGGTGCACTTCTCGGGAGAGTAGAGAGATGAAATTCGAGGGATCGCTAAATTCCAAAGATATCTAAAGAAAACCATAAAGACATCTACGAATATTGTCCTTGGTTCGATGCTAGGTCTGGGCAAAAATCGGCCGTTTAAAATGCATTGCGGCGGCTCTGAAGATTTTTTTTGGATCCTTTCCCGATAACATGGATACTTGAAACTCAGCACGTTGTTAGATATCACGAATATATTTCATAATCAAATTTTACATGTTCGCTGATGGTCCTTGGTTCGATCCCAGAGGGCCATTTGCACTTCTCAATGCATTTCTTACGGAGATAACGGAAACAAAATTAAGGTACTTCCCGGCAATCTATCGACTTCAAACTTTGCATGATAGAAAAGCCAGTCCTTAAAAATCAAACTTTGCATTCACAGCTTACAATATTTCCCGGGTTCGACACCAGGTGTCTCTGCAATCAGAAGTTGATCAGATTTTTAGGAATGATTTTAAAACCGTACCCAATAATATAGAAACTTGAAATTCGGCATGCGTAGATAGAGATCATAAATAACTTTCAGAAACATGTTTTAGATTTTCAAGATCGTCCTTGGTTCGAATCCAGAGAGCCATTTACATTCGTGAAAATTAAAACGTCATTTGAGGTAATTGTAGCCAATATTTCTGCCTGAATTTTCCCACATAGTTAGAGATGGTAATCTTCTATTGTGCTGCATAGTGAGTTCACAGTAAAGACCCGGGTTCGATGCCAGACGATGAAATGTCAGCGAATTTTAAGAAAACTTTCAATTCTTTTTTTTTCTTTTGAGGACCGTCCCGATATGATGCCGATATGAAATTAGTATTGCCGATCAGCTTGCAATATGCAAGCTACATTTTACTCGTACCTATATATATACGAGTAAAATGTTGCTTGCATACTGCAAGCAGATCGACAACACTATTTTCATGTCGGCATCATATCGGGACGGCCATCAAAAGAAAAAAATTGAATTGAAATTTTTCATAAAATTCGCTGAAATGTCATCGTCTGGCATCGAACCCGGGTCTTTACTGTGAACTTACCATGCAGCACAATAGAACATCACCATCTCTAACTGTGCGTGAAAATTCAAGCAGAAATATGGGCTACAACTGCTTCAAAAGACGTTCTAATTTTCACGAATTTAAATGACTCTCTGGATTCGAACCAAGGACAATCTTGGAAATCTAAAAAATGTTTCTGAAAGGCATTTATGATCTCTATCTATAAGCCGAATTTGAAGTTTCTATAGTATTGGTTAAGGTTTCAAAATAATTCCTAAAAATCGGATCAACTTCTGCTTGCAGAGACACCTGGTGTCGAACCCAGGACACATTGATGGCTGTGAATGCACTGTTTGATTTGTATGGACTTGATCTTTCTATATGCAAAGTTTGAAGTCGATATCGTGCCTGGAAGTACCTAAAATGTGTTTCCGTTATCTCCGTAAGAAATGCATTGAGGAATTTAAATGTCCCTCTGGGATCGAACCAAGGGCCATCAGCGAATATGTAAAATTTGATTATGATATATTTTTATGGTGTCTAACCTCATACCAAATTTCAAGTTTCTATGCCTTCGGAAAAGGGTCCAAAAAAAATCTTAAAAATCGCCACAATGCATTTTAAACGGCCGATTTTTGCCCCGACCTAGCATCGAACCATGGACCATATTCGGCGATGTCTTTTTAATTTTCGTTGGATATGCACGGCTTCTAGCGATCCCTCGAATTTCAACTCTCTCCTTTTCCGGGAAGTGCCTCAAAATGTTTTTCGAAAATCCCCGCCATGTATTCTTATGGGGAAAATCGCGACTTTGGGGACTTCTGGAATCGAACCCATGACACTGAGGTTCAAAACCGCAATTTTTATGGCGGTTATACGTTATGGCCAATACGTCGTAAAAATTTCTAGTCGATGACGCTTATAGTTTAGGCTGTGAATTAGTATCCTATCTATCTATCTATCTATCTATCTATCTATCTATCTATCTATATCCTTGAATGAATCCGGAGAAGCATCTATATTTAATAGATAGATAGATAGATAGGATACTAATTCACAGCCTAAACCACCAGCGTGATTGACTTGAAATTTTTACGACGTATTGGCCATAACGTGTTACCACCAGAAAAATAGCGATTTTGATCCTCAGGGTCATGGGTTTGATTCCAGAGGGCCCCAAAGTCGCGATTTTCTCCATAAGAATACATGGCGGGGATTTTCGAAAATTTTTTTGAGGTACTTCCCGGGGAGAGAAAGAGTTGAAACTCGAGGGATCGCTAGAAGCCGTGCGTATCCAACGAAAATCAGAAAAACATCTTAGAATGTAGTCCATGGTTCGATGCTTGGTCGGGGCAAAAATCGGCCGTTTAAAATGCATTACGGCGATTTTGAAGATTTTTTTTGGATCCTTTCCCGATAACATGGATATTCGAAACTCGGCACGTATATAGATATCATGAATATACTTCATAATCAAATTTTACATGTTCGCTGATGGTCCTTGGTTCGATCCCAGATGGGCCATTTGCACTTCTCAATGCATTTCTTACGGAGACAACGGAAACAAAATTTAGGTACTTTCCGACATGCTATCAACTTCAAACTTTGCTTGATACAAGAGTAAGTCTTTACAAATCAAACTCTGCATTCACAGCTTGCAATACGTCCTGGGTTCGACACCAGGTGTCTCTGAAATCAGAATTTGATCCGATTTTTAGGAATTATTTTGAAACCTTTCCCACTAAAATAGAAACTTGAAACTCGACATATAGATAGAGATCATAAATATCTATCAGAAACATATTTTAGAATTCCACGATCGTCCTTGGTTCGAGTCCCGAGAGGCATTAACATTCGTGAAAATTAGAACGTTTTTTGAGGCAGTTATAGCCAATATTTCTGCTTGAATTTTCACACATAGTTAGAGATGGTGATCTTCTATTGTGTTTCATACTAGGTTTACCAGTAAGACCCGGGTTCGATGCCAGACGATGAAATTTCAGCGAATTTAAAGAAAAAATTAAATCCTTTTTTTTTTCTTTTAAAGACCGTCCCGATATGATGCCGATATGAAATTAGTATTGCCGATCTGCTTGCAGTATGCAAGCTACATTTTACTCGTATATCTATTATATATAGATGCTTCTCCGGATTCATTCATATATCATATATTCATATATATATATATATATATATATAGAGGATACAAAGTCACAGGCTAAACCACTGGCCTCAATGGCTTGAAATTTTTACGACATATTGGCCATAACGTATAACCTCCAGAAAAATTGCAATTTTGAACCTCAGTGTCATGGGTTCGATTCCAGAGGGCCCCAAAGTCGGGATTTTCCCCATAAGATTACATGGCGGGGATTTTCGAAAATTTTTTTGAGGCACTTCTCGGAAAAGCAGAGAGTTGAAACTCGAGGGACCGCTAAATGCCGTGCATAGCCAACGAAAATCGGAAAGACATCTTCGAATATTGTCCTTGGTTCGATGCTAGGTCGGGGCAAAAATCGGCCGTTTAAAATGCATTGCGGCGATATTTAAGATTTTTTTTGGATCCTTTCCCGATAACATGGATTATTGAAACTCGGCACGTCGATAGATATCATGAATTTATTTCATAATCGAATTTTACATTTTCGCATATGGTCCTTGGTTCGATCCCAGAGGACCATTTGCACTTCCCAATGCTTTTCTTACGGAGATAACGGAAACAAATTTTAGGTACTTCCCGGCACGATATCAACTTCAAACTTTGCATGTACAAAGATCAAGTCCATACAAATCAAACAGTGCATTCACAGCTATCAAAGAGTCCTTGGTTCGACACCAGGTGTCTCTGCAATCAGAAGTTAATCCGATTTTTAGGAATTATTTTGAAACCTTTGCCAATAATATAGAAACTTCAAATTCGGCATATAGATAGAGATCATAAATAACTTTCAGAAACATTTTTTTGATTTCCAAGATCGTCCTTGGTTTGAATCCAGAGAGCCATTTAAATTCGTAAAAATTAGAACGTCTTTTGAGGCAGTTGTAGCCTATATATCTGCTTGAATTTTCACACATCGTTAGAGATGGTGATGTTCTATTCTGCTGCATAGTATGTTCACAGTAAAGACCCGGGTTCGATGCCGGACGATGGAATTTAGGCAAATTTTAAGAAAAATTTCAATCTTTTTTTTTCTTTTGATGGCCGTCCGGATATGATGCCGACTTGAAAATTGTGTTGTCGATCTGCTTGCAGTATGCAAGCAACATTTTACTCGTATATATATATATATGAATATATGATATATGAATGAATCCGGAGAAGCATCTATATATAATAGATATAGAGAGGATACAAAGTCACAGGCTAAACCACTAGCGTCAATGGTTTGAAATTTTTACGACATATTGGCCATAACGTATAACCTCCAGAAAAATTGCGATTTTGAACCTCGATGTCATGGGTTCGATTCCAGAGGGCCTCAAAGTCACGATTTTTCCCGTTTAAATGCATTGCTTTGATTTTTGGGAATTAAAAAAAAATACTTTCCGGATAGGTAGCGAATCAAAACTCAAGGAGCCTATATATATGGTCATGATCTATCGAAAACATAAATGAGTTTTACGGAAAATATCCTGGGTTCGATGCTAGGTCGGGGCAAAAATTGGCCGTTTAAATTGCATTGTGACGATTTTTAAAATTTTTTTTGGACCCTTTCCCGATGGCATGGAAACTTGAAATTCGGCATGGAGTTGGAGAACAAATATAAATTTCAGGATCAAATTTTACATATTCGCTGATGGTCCTTGGTTCGATCCCAGAGAGCCATTTAAATTCCTCAATGCATTTCTTATGGAGATTACGGAAACACATTTTAGGTGCTTCCCGATATTATATCTACTTGAAACTTTGCATAAGATAAGATCAAGTCATTACTAATCAAACTGTGAATTCACAGCTACCAATATTTCCTGGTTTTACCACCAGGCGTCTCTACAATCAGTAAATGATCCGATTTTTAAGAATTTTTTGGAACCATTTCCCAATTATATAGAAACTTGAAATTCGGCATATAGATAGAGATCATAAATAACTTTCAGAAACATTTTTTAGATTTCCAAGATCGTCCTTGGTTCGTATCCAGAGAGCCATTTAAATTCGTGAAAATTAGAACGTCTTTTGATGCAGTTGTCGCCAATATTTCTGCTTGAATTTTCACACATAGTTAGAGATGGCGATGTTCTATTGTGCTGCATAGTAAGTTCAACAGTAAATACTCGGGTTTGATGCCAGACGATGGAATTTCAGCGAATTTTAAGAAAAATTTCAATCCATTTTTTCTTTTGATGGCCGTCCCGATATGATGCCGACATGAAAATAGTGTTGTCGATCTGCTTGCAGTATGCAAGCAACATTTTACTCGTATATATATATATGAATATCTATTATATATAGATGCTTCTCCGGATTCATTCATATATCATATATATATTCATATATTCATATATATATATATATAGAGAGGATACAAAGTCACAGGCTAAACCACTAGCGTCAATGGCTTGAAATTTTTACGACATATTGGCCATAACTTATAACCTCCAGAAAAATTGCGACTTTGATCCTCAGTGTCATAGGTTCGATTCCAGAGGGCCCCAAAGTCCCGATTTTTCCCGTTTAAATGCATTGCTTTGATTTTCGGGAATTTAAAAAAAATACTTTCCGGATAGGTAGAGAATCGAAACTCATGGAGCCTATATATATGGTCATGATCTATCGAAAACATAAATGAGTTTTACGGAAAATATCCTGGGTTCGATGCTAGGTTGGGGCAAAAATCGGCCGTTTAAAATGCATTGTGGCGATTGTAAAGATTTTTTTTTGGACCCTTTCCCGATGGCATGGAAACTTGAAATTTGGCATGGGGTTAGAAATCATAAATATATTTCATAATAAAATTTTTTGTATTCGCTTATGGTCCTTGGTTCGATCCCAGAGGGCCATTTGCACTCCACAATGCATTTCTTATGGGGATAACGGAAACAAATTTTAGGTACTTCCCGGCATGCTATCGACTTAAAACTTAGCATGATAGAAGAACCAGTCTTAGCAAATCAAACTATTCATTCATAGCTATCAATGTGTCCTGGGTTCGACACCAGGTGTCTCTGCAATCAGAAGTTGATCCGATTTTTAGGAATTATTTTGAAACGTTTCCTAATAATATAGAAACTTGAAATTTGGCATATAGATTGAGATCAATAATAACTTTCAGAAACATTTTTTTAATTTTCAAGATCGTCCTTGGTTCGAGTCCCGAGAGCCATTTACATTCGTGAACATTAGAGCTTCTTTTGAGGCAGTTGTAGCCAATATTTCTGCTTGAATTTTCACACATAGTTAGAGATGGTGATCTTCTATTGTGTTTCATAGTAGGTCATCCAGTTAGACCCGGGTTCGATTCCAGACGATGAAATTTCAGCGAATTTTAAGAAAAAATTAAATCCTTTTTTTTTCTTATGAGGACCGTCCAGATGTGATGCTGATATGAAATTAGTATTGCCGATCTGCTTGCAGTATGCAAGCTACATTTTACTCGTATGATATATGAATGAATCCGGAGAAGCATCTATATATAATAGATATATATATATATATATATATATATATATATATATATATATATATATATATATATGAATATATGATACATTAATGAATCCGGAGAAGCATCTATATATAATAGATATATATATATATATATCATTATCATCATCATCAGCCGTTTTCAATCCGACGTCGGATGTAGGTCTCCCCAAGTACTTTCCAATTTTCTCTGTCCTGAGCTTCTCGTTGCCACGTTACACCTAAGTACTTGATGATGTCTCTATTCCACCTGTCCATAGGTCGTCTTCTTGGTCTCTTCACATCTCTTGGTATATATATATGGGTCATTCCACGCCAATTCGACAAGAAAATCGGCAAAATTGACCCTTGAGGTAACTGATTTTGACCAAATTTGGCTGATTGCTTTGATTTGATAACAAAATGAAAACCCCCAAGCCGTTCTGTAATTAACGCAATTTTTTACGAAATATTGCAATGTTGAAAAATTGAAATTTTACAAAAGTGCCTTCGCATTCGAGGCCATATCTCCGGTAATATGGAAGCTAAAAATACAAAAAATGGCTTAACTTAAAGGTCTTCTGTTTTAAAAGGTAAAAATTGGAAGTTTTTATAAAATTTAAACAATTTAATAAAGTTTATAACAATTTAAAATTTTCAAATCTTTTTTTGACGATGTAACCTCGCCTTCGATTATTTTCATTTTTTAATATGTTTTACATACAACCTTCTTCTACAATTTAAAAAAATTTGGTGAGGGTAATATTTCATTTAAGAAAGAAAAAATGTTTTTAGTATAGGCGTGACGCTCGCCGCGGCTCCGCGCCGTCCGGCTCGCGCGCTGAACGTTCGGAAGTGTGGAAGCTAATATATATATATATATATAGATGCTTCTCCGGATTCATTCATATATCTATTATATATAGAAGCTTCTCCGGATATCTATTATATATAGACGCTTCTCCGGATATACTTATATATATACGAGTAAAATGTAGCTTGCATACTGCAAGCAGATCGACAACACTAATTTCATATCGGCATCATATCGGGACGGACATCAAAAGAAAAAAAAAATTCAAAATATTCGTAGAATTCGCTGCAATTTAATCACCTGGCAGCGAACCCCGGTCTTCCTGGTGTACTTACTATGCAGCAAAATAGAAAATTACCATATCAAACTATGTGTGAAAATTCAAGCAAAACTATTAGGTGCAACTACCTCAAACGACGTCCTACTATTCACATACACTCCTTATTTGAGAAATTATAATGTGCTCTGGCATCGAACCCAGGAACAGCATGGTCTTATCTATTTTTTTCTTAAACAAAGTGTTAATATACATCTTCCATCTAAGCAAGAGCTCCCTTACATATCGATAAATGCATAAAAAAATTATGAAAAGATACCCCATAGTATTATATATGGGTGATTTTTTTACCGCCCGGCATCGAACCCGGGTCTTTCAGGCAATACTTTCTATGCAGCACAAAAGAAAAACACCATCTCTAACCGCGTATGCAAATTCAAGCAGAAAAATTGGTTACAAATGCCTCAAATGATGTCCTACTTTTCCTTTATATTCCTTATGAGAGAAACGTTATTGTGCTCTGGCTTCGAACCCAGGAACAGTACGGTCTTATGAAAATTTTTTTCTAAAACTTATTCGTACCATACATCTTCCAGCCAAGCACGAACATCCTATCATTTCGATAAGTGCATCTAAAAAAATAATGAAAAACGGCTCCCATGTATTTTAAAGGGCAGATCTTTGCATCGTCCTAGCATCGAACCCAGGATAACTTTTGTAAAAGTCATTGATGTTTTCGAAAGTCCAAGACCATAAATATAGGCACCTTGAGTTTTACTTCTCTACCTATCCGGAAAGTATTTTTTTTTAATTCCCGAAAATCACGGCAATGCATTCAAACGGGAAAAATCGGGACTTTGGGGCCCTCTGGAATCGAACCTATGACACTGAGGATCAAAGTCTCTTTTTTCCTGGGGGTTTCACGCTATGGCCAATATGTCATAAAAATTTCAAGTCAATGACGCTTGTAGTTTAGGCTGTGAATTTGTATCCTATCTATCTGTCTATCTATATAGGTATACGAGTAAAATGTAGCTTGCATACTGCAAGCAGATCGGCAATACTAATTTCATATCGGCATCATATCGGGACTGTCCACAACAGAAAAAAAAAGGTTTGAATTTTTCTTAAAATTCGCTGAAGTTTCATCGTCTGGTTTCAAACCTGGGTCTTACTGGTGAACCTACTATGCAGCACAACAGAAGATCACCATCTATAACTATGTGTGAAAATTCAAGCAGAAATATTGGCTGCAACTGCATGAAACGACGTCCTACTTTTCACGAATGTAGATGGCTCTCTGGATTCGAACCAAGGACTATTTAGGAAATCTAAAACATGATTTTGAAATGTATCTTTGTTCTCTATCTATCTGCCTAATTTCATGTTTAAATATTATTGGGAAGGGGTTTAAATTAATTCTTAAATATAGGATAATTTACTGATTGTAGAGACGCATGGTGTCGAACCCAGGAAATATTGTTAGCTGTGAATGCATAGTATGATTTATTAGGACTTAATCTTCTTTCATACAAAGTTTGAAGTCGATATCATGCCGGAAAGTACCTAAAACCCTTTTCTGTTATCTCCATAAGAAATGCATTGAGGTATGTAAATGGCTCTCTGGGATCGAACCAAGGACTACCAGCGACTGTAAAAAATTTGATTATTATATATATTTATGATATCTAAACCCATGCCGAATTTCAAGTTTCCATGCCTTCGGGAAGGGGTCCAAAAAAAATCTTAAAAATCGCCACAATGCATTTTAAACGGCCGATTTTTGCCCCGACCTAGCATCGAACCCAGGATATTTTCCGTAAAACTCATTTATGTTTTCGATAGATCATGTTCATATATATAGGCTCCTTGAGTTTTAATTCTCTACCTATACGGGAAGTATTTTTTTTTAATTCCCGAAAATCAAAGCAATGCATTTAAACGGGAAAAATCGGGACTTTGGGGCCCTCTGGAATCGAACCCATGACACTGAGGATCAAAATCGCAATTTTTCTGGTGGTTACACGTTATGGCCAATACGCCGTAAAAATTTCAGCTCAATCACTCTTGTGGTTTAGGCTGTGAGTTTGTATCCTCTATATATATATATATCTATTATATACGAGTAAAATGTTGCTTGCATACTGCAAGCAGATCGACAACACTATTTTCATGTCGGCATCATATCGGGACGGCCATCAAAAGAAAAAAAAGGATTGAAATTTTTCTTAAAATTTGCTGAAATTCCATCGTTTGCCATTGAACCCAGGTCTTACTGGTGAACCTACTATGAAACACAATAGAACATCACCATCTCTAACTATCTGTGAAAATTCAAGCAGAAATATGGGCTACAACTGCCTCAAAAGACGTTCTAATTTTCACGCATTTAAATGGCTCTCTGGATTCGAACCAAGGACGATCTTGGAAATCTAAAACATGTTTCTGAAAGTTAATTATGATCTCTATCTATATGCCGAATTTGAAGTTTCTATATTATTGAGAAAGGATTCAAAATAGTTCCTAAAATTTGAATCAATTACTGATTGTAGAGACCCCTGGTGTCGAACCCAGGACCTACTGGCAGCTGTGAAAACACGCTATGACTTGGTTTGACCTGATCTTATTAAATGCAAAGTTTGAAGTCAACAACTTGCCATGAAGTGCCTAAAATGTGTTTCCGTTATCCCCATAAGAAATCCATTGTGGAGTGCAAATGGCCCTCTGGGATCGAACCAAGGACCACAAGCGAATACAAAAAAATTGATTATGAAATATTTTTATGATTTCTAACCCCATGCCAAATTTCAAGTTTCTATGCATTCGGAAAGAGGTCCAAAAAAAATCTTAAAAATCACCACAATGCATTTTAAACAGCCAATTTTTGCCCCGACCTAGCATCGAACCCAGGATATTTTCCGTAAAACTCATTTATGTTTTCGATAGATCATACTCATATATATAGGCTCCTTGAGTTTTGATTCTCTACCTTACCGGAAAGTATTTTTTTTTAATACCCGAAAATCAAAGCAATGCATTTAAACGGGAAAAATCGGGACTTTGGGGCCCTCTGGAATCGAACCCATGACACTGAGGTTCAAAATCGCAATTTTTCTGGAGGTTATACGTTATGGCCAATATGTCGCAAAAATTTCAAGCCATTGGCGCTAGTGGTTTAGCCTGCGACTTTGTATCCTCTCTCTATATATATATATATATATGAATACGAGTAAAATGTAGCTTGCATACTGCAAGCAGATCGGCAATACTAATTTCATATCGGCATCATATCGGGACGGTCCTCAAAAGAAAAAAAAAGGAATGAAATTTTTCTTAAAATTCGCTGAAATTTCATCGTCTGGCATCGAACCCGGGTCTTCCTGGTAATATTACTAAGCAGCACAAAAGAAGATCACCATCTCTAACTATGCGTGAAAATTCAAGCAGAAATATTGGCTACAATTGCCTCAAAAGACGTTCTAATTTTCACGAATGTAAATGGCTCTCTGGATTCGACCCAAGGACGATCTTGGAAATCTAAAATTTGTTTCTGAAACCTATATATTATATCTATCTATATACCGAATTTCAAGTTTCTATATTATTGGAAAAGGTTTCAAAATAATTCCTAAAAATCGGATCAATTTCTGATTGCAGAGACACCTGGTATCGAAGCCAGGGAATATTGTAAGCTGTGAATGCAAAGTTTGATTTGTAAGGACTGGCTTTTCAATCATGCAAAGTTTGATGTCGATAGCATGCCGGGAAGTACCTTAATTTTGTTTCCGTTATCTCCGCAAGAAATGCATTGAGAAGTGCAAATGGCACTCTGGGATCGAACCAAGGACCATCAGCGAACATCTAAAATTTGATTATGAAATATATTCATGATATCTATTTACGCACCGAGTTTCAAGTATCCTTCTTATCGGAAAAGGATCAAAAAAAATCTTAAAAATCGCTGCAATGCATTTTAAACGGCCGATTTTTGCAACGACCTAGCATCGAACCATGGAAAAAATGCGAAGATGTCTTTTTGATTTTCGTTGGATATGCACGGCTTCTAGCGGTCCCTCGAATTTTAATTCTCTCCTTTTCCGGGAAAGGCCTCAAAAAAAATTTGGAAAATCCCCGCCATGTATTCTTATGGGGAAAATCGCGACTTTGGGGCCTTCTGGAATCGAACCCATGGCACCGAGGTTCAAAATCACATTTTTTCTGGCGGTTACACGTTATGGCCAATACGTCGTAAAAATTTCAAGTCAATCACGCTGGTGGTTTAGGCTGTGAATTAGTATCCTATCTATCTATCTATCTATATAGGTATACAAGTAAAATGTTGCTTGCATACTGCAAGCAGATCGACAACAAAATTTTCATGTCGGCATCATATCGGGACGGCCATCAAAGGAAAAAAATGGATTGAAATTTTTCTTAAAATTCCCCGAAATTCCATCGTCTGGCATCGAACCCGGGTCTTTCTGGTGATACTCACTAAGCAGCACAATAGAAGACCACCATCTCTAACTATGTGTGAAAATTCAAGCAGAAATATGGGCTACAGCTGCCTCAAAAGACGTTCTAAGTTTCACGAATTTAAATGGCTCTCTGGATTCGAACCAAGGACGATCTTGGAAATCTAAAATACGTTTCAGAATTTAATTTATGATGTCTATCTATATGCCGAATTTCAAGTTTCTATATTATTGGGAAAGGTTTCAAAATAATTTCTAAAAATCGAATCAACTTATGATTGCAGAGACACCTGGTGTCGAACCCAGGACACAATGATAGCTGTGAATGCACTGTTTGATTTGTATGGACTTGATCTTTATTTATGCAAAGTTTGATTTCGATATCGTGCCGGGAAGCACCTAAAATTTGTTTCCGTTATCTCCGTAAGAAATGCATTGAGGAATTTAAATGTCCCTCTGGGGTCGAACCAAGGACCATCAGCGAATCTATAAAATTTGACTATGAAATACTTTTATGGTATCTAACCTCATACGGAATTTCAAGTTTCTATGCCATCGGAAAAGGGTCCTAAAAAAATCTTAAAAATCGCCACAATGCATTTTAAACGGCCGATTTTTGCCCCGACCTAGCATCGAACCAAGGATAATATTCGTAGATGTCTTTATGGTTTCCTTTAGATATGCACGGCATCTAGCGGTCCCTTGAATTTCAACTCTCTTCTTTTCCGGGAAGTGCCTCAAAAAAATTTTCGAAAATCACCGCCATGTATCCTTATGGGGAAAATCGCGACTTTGGGGCCTTCTGGAATCGAACCCATGACACCGAGGTTCAAAGTCGGATTTTTCCTGTAGGTTACACGTTATGGCCAATACGTCGCAAAAATTTCAAGTCGTTGGCACTTGTGGAACATGCTTAGACTTTTGATCCCCAGTGTATATATATATCTATCTATTATATATAGATGCTTCTCCGGATTCATTCATATATCATACGAGTAAAATGTAGCTTGCATAATGCAAGCAGATCGACAACACTAATTTCATAACGGCATTATATCGGGACGGTCCCGGAAAGGAAAAAAAGGATTGAAAATATACTTAAAATTCGCTTCAATTTAATCGTCTGGCATCGAACCCGGGTCTTTTTGGTGAAATTACTATGCAGCACATCAGAAGATCATCTTCTCTAAATACGTATGAAAATTCAAGCAGAAATATTAGCTGCAACTGCCTCAAACGAAGACCTACTTTTCACGATTGTTAATAGCTCTCTGGATTCGAACCAAGGACAATCTAGGAAATATAAAATATGTTTTCGAAATGTATCTATAAGTTCTATATATATGCCGGATTTCAAGTTTTAAAATTATTTGGAAAGGGTTCAAAATAATTCTTAAAAATCGGATCAGTGACTGATTGTAGAGACGCCTGGTGTCGAACCCTGGACGTATTGGAAGCTGTAAATGCACATAATGACTTGCTAGGACTTGATCTAATTTCATACAAAGTTTGAAGTCGATATCATCCCGGGAAGTACCTAAAATGTGTTTCCGTTATCCCCATAAGAAATGCATTGTGGAGTGCAAATGGCCCTCTGGGATCGAACCAAGGACCATAAGCGAATACAAAAAAATTGATTATGAAATTTTTTATGATTTCTAACCCCATGCCAAATTTCAAGTTTCCATGCCATCGGGAAAGGGTCCAAAAAATAATCTTTACAATCGCCACAATGCATTTTAAACGGCCGATTTTTGCCCCGACCTAGCATCGAACCCAGGATATTTTCTGTAAAACTCATTTATGTTTTCGATAGATCATGTTCATATATATGGGCTCCTTGAGTTTTGATTCTCTACCTACCCGGAAAGTATTTTTTTTAATTCCCGAAAATCACGGCAATGCATTTAAACGGGAAAAATCGGGACTTTGGGGCCCTCTGGAATCGAACCCATGACACTGAGGTTCAAAATCGCAATTTTTCTGGAGGTTATACGTTATGGCCAATACGTCGTAAAAATTTCAAGTCAATCACTCTAGTGGTTTAGCCTGTGACTTTGTATCCTCTATATATATATATATATATATGAATACGAGTAAAATGTAGCTTGCATACTGCAAGCAGATCGGCAATACTAATTTCATATCGGCATCATATCGGGAATGTCCTCAAAAGAAAAAAAAAGGATTGAAATTTTTCTTAAAATTCGCTGAAATTTCATCGTCTGGCATCGAACCCGGGTCTTACTGGTAAACTTACTATGTAGCACAATAGAAGATCACCATCTCTAACTATGTGTGAAAATTCAAGCAGAAATATTGGCTACAACTGCCTCAAAAGACGCTCTAATGTTCACGAATGTAAATGGCTCTCGGGACTCGAACCAAGGACGATCATGGAAATTTAAAAAATGTTTCTGAAATTTATTAATGATCTCAATATATATGCCAAATTTCAAGTTTCTATATTATTGTGAAAGGTTTCAAAATAATTCCTAAAAATCGGATCAACTTCTGATTGCAGAGACACCTGGTGTCGAACCCAGGACACATTGTTAGCTGTGAATGCACTGTTTGATTTGTATGGACTTGATCTTTCTACATGCAAAGTTTTAAGTCGATAGCATGCCGGGAAGTACCTAAAATTTGTTTCCGTTATCTCCGTAAGAAATGCATTGAGAAATGTAAATGGCGCCCTGGGATCGAACCAAGGACCATCAGCTAATATGTAAAATTTGATTATGGAATAAATTTATAATCTCCAACTCCATGCCGAATTTCAAGTTTCCATGCCATCGGGAAGGGGTCCAAAAAAAATCTTAAAAATCGCCACAATACATTTTAAACGGCCGATTTTTGCCTCGACCTAGCATCGAACCCAGGATATTTTCCGTAAAACTCATTTATGTTTTCGATAGATCATGACCATATATAAAGGCTCCTTGATTTTCGATTCTCTACCTATCCCGGAAGTATTTTTTAAAAATTCCCGAAAATCAAAGCAATGCATTTAAACGGGAAAAATCGAGACTTTGGGGCCCTCTGGAATCGAACCCATGACACTGAGGTGCAAAATCGCAATTTTTCTGGCGGTTACACTCTATGGCCAATATGTCGTAAAAATTTCAAGTCAATGACGCTTGTGGTTTGGCCTGTGAGTTTGTATCCTCTTTATATATCTATTATATATAGATGCTTCTCCGGATTCATTCATATATATAGCTATACGAGTAAAATGTAGCTTGCATACTGCAAGCAGATCGGCAACACTAATTTCATATCGGCATCATATCGGGAATGTCCTCAAAAGAAAAAAAAAGGATTGAAATTTTTCTTAAAATTCGCTGAAATTTCATCGTCTGGCATCGAACCCGGATCTTACTGGTGAACTTACTATGTAGCACAATAGAAGATCTCAATCTCTAACTATGTGTGAAAATTCAAGCAGAAATATTGGCTACAACTGTCTCAAAAGACGCTCTAATGTTCACGAATGTAAATGACTCTCGGGACTCGAACCAAGGACGATCTTGAAAATTTAATAAATGTTTCTGAGATTTATTAATGATCTCAATCCATATGCCAAATTTCAAGTTTCTATATTATTGGGAAAGGTTTCAAAATAATTCCTAAAAATCGGATCAACTTCTAAATTGCAGAGACACCTGGTGTCGAACCCAGGACACATTGATAGCTTTGAATGCATGATTTGATTTGTTAAGACTGGTTCTTCTATCGTGCTAAGTTTTAAGTCGATAGCATGCCGGGAAGTACCTAAAATTTGTTTCCGTTATCTCCGTAAGAAATGCATTGAGAAATGTAAATGGCGCCCTGGGATCGAACCAAGGACCATCAGCGAATATGTTAAATTTAATTATGAAATATATTTATAATCTCCAACTCCCTGCCGAATTTCAAGTTTCCATGCCATCGGGAAGGGGTCCAAAAAAAATCTTAAAAATCGCCACAATACATTTTAAACGGCCGATTTTTGCCTCGACCTAGCATCGAACCCAGGATATTTTCCGTAAAACTCATTTATGTTTTCGATAGATCATGACCATATATAAAGGCTCCTAGAGTTTCGATTCTCTACCTATCCGGGAAGTATTTTTTAAAAATTCCCGAAAATCAAAGCAATGCATTTAAACGGGAAAAATCGAGACTTTGGGGCCCTCTGGAATCGAACCCATGACACTGAGGTGCAAAATCGCAATTTTTCTGGCGGTTACACTCTATGGCCAATATGTCGTAAAAATATCAAGTCAATGACGCTTGTGGTTTGGCCTGTGAGTTTGTATCCTCTCTATATATATATATATATGAATATATATATGGATACATGAATGAATCCGGAGAAGCATCTATATATAATAGATATGATATATGAATGAATCCGGAGAAGCATCTATATATAACAGATACATGAATGAATCCGGAGAAGCATCTATCTATTATATATAGATGCTTCTCCGGATTCATTCATATATCATATCTATTATGATGGTGATCTTCTGTTGTGCTGCGTAGTGGGTTTCACCCGTAAGAGCCGGGTTCGATGCCCGACGATTAAATTTCAGTGAATTTTATGGTTATTTTCAATCGTTTTTTTTTTCTTTTGAGGACCGTCCCGAGATAATGCCGATCTAAAACTAGTGTTGTCAATCTGCTTGCAGTATGCAAGCAACATTTTACTCGTATCTATTATATATAGATGCTTCTCCGGATTCATTCATGGATATAACTATATAGATAGATAGATACATAGATAGATAGGATACTAATTCACAGCCTAAACCACAAGCGTCCTTGACTTGAAATTTTTACGACGTATTGGCCATAACGTGTAACCGCCAGAAATATTGCGATTTTGATCCTCATGGTTATGGGTTCGATTCCAGAGGGCCCCAAAGTCGCTATTTTTTCCATAAGAATACATGGCGGGGATTTTCGAAAATTTTTTTGAGACATTTCCCGGAGAGAGAAAAAGTTGAAACTCCAGGGATCGCTAGAAGCCGGGCGTATCCAACGAAAATCAGAAAGACATTTTAGAATTTAGTCCATGGTTCAATGCTAGGTCGGGGCCGTTTAAAATGCATTGCGGCGATTTTGAAGATTTTTTTTGGATCCTTTCCCGATAACATGGATATTTGAAACTCGGGACGTGGATAGATATCATGAATATATTTCATAATAAAATTTTACATGTTCACTGATGGTCCTTGGTTCGATGCCAGAGGGCCATTTGCACTTCTCAATGCATTTCTTACGGAGATAACGGAAACAAAATTTAGGTACTTTCCGGCATGCTATCGACTTCAAACTTTGCATGATACAAGAGCAAATTTTTACAAATCAAACTGTGCATTTACAGCTTACAATACGTCCTGGGTTCGACACCAGGTGTCTCTGAAATCAGAAGTTGATCCGATTTTTAGGAATTATTTTAAAACCTTTGCCAATAATATAGAAACTTAAAATTCGGCATATAGATAGAAATCATAATTAATTTTCAGAAACATGTTTTAGATTTCCACGATCGTCCTTGGTTCGAGTCCCGAGAGCCATTTACATTATTAAAAAGTAGAACGTAGTTTGAGGCAGTTGTAGCAAATATTTTTGGTTGAATTTTCACACATAGTTGGAGATGGTGATATTCTATTGTGCTGCATAGTAAGTTCACCAGTAAGACACGGGTTCGATGCCAGACGATGAAATTGCAGCAAATTTTAAGAATTCTTTTTTTTTCTCTCTTTTTTGGCCCGTCCCGATATGATGCCGATATAAAATTAGTGTTGTCGATCTGCTTGCAGTATGCAAGCAACATTTTACTCGTATATATATAGGTATATCCGGAGAAGCGTCTATATATAATAGATACGAGTAAAATGTAGCTTGCATACTGCAAGCAGATCGGTAATACTAATTTCATATCGGCATCATATCGGGATGGTCCTCAAAAGAAAAAAAAAGGATTGAAATTTTTCTTAAAATTCGCTTACATTTCATCGTCTGACATTGAACCCGGGTCTTTACTGAGAACTTACTATGCAGCACAATAGAAGATCACCATCTCTAACTATGTGTGAAAATTCAAACAGAAATATTGGCTACAACTGCCTCAAAAGACAATCTAATTTTCACGAATGTAAATGGCTCTCTGGATTCGAACCAAGGACGATCTTTGAAATCTAAAACATGTTTCTGAAAGTTATTTATAATCTCTAACTATATGCCGAATATCAAGTTTCTATATTATTGGGAAAGGTTTCAAAATAATTCCTAAAAATCGGATCAACTTCTGATTCCAGAGACACCTGGTGTCGAACCCAGGACATATTGTAAACTGTGAATGCACAGTTTGATTTGTAAAAACTTGTTCTTGTATCATGCAAAGTTTGAAGTCGATAGCATGCCGGGAAGCACCTAAAATGTGTTTCCGTAATCTCCATAAGAAATACATTGAGGAATGTAAATGTCCCTCTGGGATCGAACCAAGGACCATCAGCGAATATGTAAAATTTGATTAGGAAATATATTTATGATCTAAACTCCATGCCGAATTTCAAGTTTCCATGACATCGGGAAAGGGTCCAAAAAAAATCCTAAAAATTGCCACAATGCATTTTAAACGGCCGATTTTTGCTTTGACCTAGCATCGAACCCAGGTTATTTTCTGTAAAATTCATTTATGTTTTCGATAGATGATGACCATATATAAAGGCTCCTAGAGTTTCGATTCTCTACCTATTCGGGAAGTATTTTTTAAAAATTCCCGAAAATCTAAGTAATGCATTTAAACGGGAAAAATCGGGACTTTGGGGCCCTCTGGAATCGAACCCATGACACTGAGGATCAAAATCACAATTTTTCTGGCGGTTAATTATTATGGCCAATACGCAGTAAAAATTTGAAATCAATCACGCTGGTGGTTTAGGCTGTGAATTTGTATCCTATCTATCTATATACCTATCTATATACCTATCTATCTATTACACGAGTAAAATGTTGCTTGCATACTGCAAGCAGATCGACAACACTAATTTCATATTGGCATCATATCGGGACGGACATCAAAAAAAAAAAAATTCAAAATATTCGTAGAATTCGCTGCAATTTAATCACCTGGCAGCGAACCCCGGTCTTCCTGGTGTACTTACTATGCAGCAAAATAGAAAATTACTATATCAAACTATGTGTGAAAATTCAAGCAAAACTATTAGGTGCAACTACCTCAAACGACGTCCTACTATTCACATACACTCCTTATTTGAGAAATTATAATGTGCTCTGGCATCGAACCCAGGAACAGCATGGTCTTATCTATTTTTTTTCATAAACAAAGTGTTAATATACTACTTCCATCTAAGCAAGAGCTCCCTTACATATCGATAAATGCATAAAAAAATTATGAAAAGATACCCCATAGTGTTATATATGGGGGATATTTTTACCGCCCGGCATCGAACCCGGGTCTTTCAGGCAATACTTTCTATGCAGCACAACAGAAAAACACCATCTCTAACCGCGTATGCAAATTCAAGCAGAAATATTGGTTACAACTGCCTCAAATGACGTCCTACTTTTCCTTTATATTCCTTATGAGAGAAACGTTATTGTGCTCTGGCTTCGAACCCAGGAACAGTACGGTCTTATGAAAATTTTTTTCTAAAACTTATTCGTACCATACATCTTCCAGCACGAACATCCTATCATTTCGATAAGTGCATCTAAAAAAATAATGAAAAACGGCTCCCATGTATTTTAAAGGGCAGATCTTTGCATCGTCCTAGCATCGAACCCAGGATAACTTTTGTAAAAGTCATTGATGTTTTCGAAAGTCCAAGACCATAAATATAGGCACCTTGAGTTTTACTTCTCTACCTAACCGGAAAGTATTTTTTTTTAATTCCCGAAAATCACGGCAATGCATTCAAACGGGAAAAATCGGGACTTTGGGGCCCTCTGGAATCGAACCTATGACACTGAGGATCAAAGTCTCTTTTTTCCTGGGGGTTTCACGTTATGGCCAATATGTCATAAAAATTTCAGATCAATGACGCTTGTAGTTTAGGCTGTGAATTTGTATCCTATCTATCTATATAGGTATATATATGAATGAATCCGGAGAAGCATCTATATATCTATTACGAGTAAAATGTAGCTTGCATACTGCAAGCAGATCGGCAATACTAATTTCATATCGGCATCATATCGGGACGGTCCACAAAAGAAAAAAAAAAGATTTAATTTTTTCTTAAAATTCGCTGAAATTTCATCGTCTGGCATCGAACCCGGATCTTACTGGTAAACCTACTATGAAACACAATAGAAGATCACCATCTCTAACTATGTGTGAAAATTCAAGCAGAAATATTGGCTATAACTGCCTAAAAAAACGTTCTAATTTTCACGAATGTTAATGCCTCTCGGGACTCGAACCAAGGACGATCGTGGATGTCTAAAACATGTTTCTGAAAGATATTTATGATCTCTATTTATATGCCAAATTTCAAGTTTCTATTTTAGTGGAAAAGGTTTCAAAATAATTCCTAAAAATCGGATCAAATTCTGAATTCAGAGACACCTGGTGTCGAACCCAGGACGTATTGCTAGCCGTGAATGCACGGTTTGATTTGTAAAGACTTGCTCTTATATCATGCAAAGTTTGAAGTTGATAGCATGTCGGAAAGTACCTTAATTTTGTTTCCGTTATCTCCGTAAGAAATGCATTGAGAAGTGCAAATGGCCCTCTGGGATCGAACCAAGGACCATCAGCGAACATGTAAAATTTGATTATAAGGTATATTCATGATATCTATCCACGTGCCGAGTTTCGAATATCCATGTTATCGGGAAAGGATCCAAAAAAAATCTTCAAAATCGCCGTAATGCATTTTAAACGGCCGATTTTTGCCCCGATCTAGCATCGAACCATGGACTATATTTTAAAATGTTTTTCTGATTTTCGTTGGATACGCACGGCTTCTAGCGATCCCTCGAGTTTCAACTCTTTCTCCATCCGGGAAGTACCTCAAAAAAATTTTCGAAAATCCCCGCCATGTATTCTTATGGAGAAAATCGCGACTTTGGGGCCCTCTGGAATCGAACCCATGACCCTGAGGATCAAAATCGCAATTTTTCTGGTGGTTACACGTTATGGCCAATACGTCGTAGAAATTTCAAGTCAATCACGCTTGTGGTTTAGGCTGTGAATTAGTATCCTATCTATCTATCTATCTATCTATCTATCTATATAGGTATATCCATGAATGAATCCGGAGAAGCATCTATATATAATAGATATATAGACGCTTCTCCGGATATACCTATATATATATACGAGTAAAATGTTGCTTGCATACTGCAAGCACATCGATAACAAAAGTTTTTTGTCGGCATCACATAGAGTGAGTCCTCAAAAGAAAAAAAAATGGACGGAAAATATTCTTAATTTCCGCTGCAATTTATTCGTCTGGCATCGAACCCAGGTCTTCCCGGTCAAACTTACTATGCAGAACCATAGAAGATAACCATCTCTAACTATGTGTGAAAATTCGAGCAGAAATATTGGCTGCAACTGCCTCAAACGACGTCCTACTTTTCCCTTATATTCCTTATGAGAGAAATGTTAATGTGCTCTGGCATCGAACCCAGGAATAGTACGGGCTTAAGAAATTTTTTTCTTAAACCAATTCTTAATATATATCTTGTAGCTGAGCGAAAAGTTCCTTACATTCCGGTAAGTGCATCAAAAAAATTAATGAAAAACTATCCCCATGCATTTTAAATGCGGGATTTTTGCATCGTCCTAGCGTCGAACCCAGGACGTTTTCATTAGTAATCATTAATGTTTATAATAGTTCTTGACCATATCTCTAAGCTCCTTGAATTTCGATTCTCTACCTGTCCGGGAAGTATTATTAAAAAAATTTTGAAAATCGCCACCATGTATCCTTATGGAGAAAATCGGGACTTTGGGGCCTTCTGGAATCGAACCCATGACACCGAGGTTCAATGTCGGCTTTTTCCTGGAGGTTACACGTTATGGCCAATACGTCGTAAAAATTTCAAGTCGTTGGCACTTGTGGAACATGGTTAAACATTTGATCCCCTATATATATATATATATATATATATATAACTTATATATAGGTATATCCGGAGAAGCGTCTATATATCTATTATATATAGATGCTTCTCCGGATTCATTCATATCTATTATATATAGATGCTTCTCCGGATTCATTCATGTATCCATATATATATATAGCGAGGATACAAATTCACAGGCTAAACCACAATCGTCATTGACCTGAAATTTTTACGACATATTGGCCATAACGTGTAACCTCCAGAAAAATTGCGATTTTGAACATCAGTGTCATTGGTTCGATTCCAGAGGGCCCCAAAGTCCCGATTTTTCGCGTTTAAATGCATTGCCTTGATTTTCGGGAATTTTTAAAAAATACTTCCCGGATAGGTAGAGAATCAAAACTCATGGAGCCTATATATATGGTCATGATCTATCGAAAACATAAATGAGTTTTACGGAAAATATCCTGGGTTCGATGCTACGTCTAGGCAAAAATCGGCCGTTTAAAATGCATTGTGGCGATTTTTAAGATTTTTTTTGGACTTTTTCCCGACGGCAAGGAAACTTGAAATTCGGCATGAGGTTGGAAATCATACATATATTTCATAATCAAATTTTACATATTCGCTGATGGTCCTTGGTTCGATCCCAGAGGGCCATTTACATTCCTCCATGCATTTCTTATGGAGATAACAGTAAAAAGTTTTAGGTACTTCCCGGCATGATATCGACTACAAAATTTGTATGAAAAAAGATGAAGTCCTAATATATCATACTGTGCATTCACAGCTACCAATATTTCCTGGGTTCGACACCAGGGGTCTCTACAATCAGTAAATTATCCGATTTTTAAGAATTAATTTAAACACCTTCACAATAATATTAAAACATGATATTAGGCATACAGATAGAGAACATAGATATATTTTAAAAACGTGTTTTAAATTTCCTAGATCGTCCTTGGTTCGAATCCAGAGAGCCATTTACATTATTGAAAAGTAGGACGTCGTTTGAGGCAGTTGGAGCCAATATATCTGCTTGAATTTTCACACATAGTTAGAGATGGTGATTTTCTGTTGTGCTGCATAGTAAGTTCACCATTAAGACCCAGGTTCAATGCCAGACGATTAAATTGCAGCAAATTTTAAGAATATTTTCAATCCTTTTCTCTTTTGACGGCCTTCCCGATATGATGCCGACATGAAATTAGTGTTTTCGATCTGCTTGCAGTATGCAAGCTACATTTTACTCGTATATATATATATATTCATATATATATATATATAGAGAGGATACAAAGTCACAGGCTAAACCACTAGCGTCAATGGCTTGAAATTTTTACGACATATTGGCCATAACGTATAACCTCCAGAAAAATTGCTATTTTGAACCTCGATGTCATGGGTTCGATTCCAGAGGGCCTCAAAGTCCCGATTTTTCCCGTTTAAATGCATTGCTTTGATTTTTGGGAATTAAAAAAAAATACTTTCCGGATAGGTAGCGAATCAAAACTGAAGGAGCCCATATATATGAACATGATCTATCGAAAACATAAATGAATTTTACGGAAAATATCCTGGGTTCGATGCTAGGTCGGGGCAAAAATCGGCCGTTTAAATTGCATTGTGTCGATTTTGAAGATTTTTTTTGGACCCTTTCCCGATGGCATGGAAACTTGAAATTCGGCATGGAGTTGGAGATCAATAATTCGTATTAGGATCAAATTTTACATATTCGCTGATGGTCCTTTTTTCGATCCCAGAGGGCCATTTAAATTCTTCAATGCATTTCTAACGGAGATAACGGAAACAAATAATAGGTACTTCCCGGCGCGATAAAGACTTCAAACTTTTCACTAAGAAAGATTAAGTGTATACAAATCAAACTGTGTATTCCCGGCCATCAATGTGTCCTGGGTTCGACACCAGGCGTCTCTACAATCAGCAACTGATCCGATTTTCAATAACTATTTTGAACCCTTTCCCAACAATATAGAAACTTGAAATTCGGCATGTAGATAGAGATCATAAATAACTTTTAGAAACATTTTTTAGATTTCCAAAATCGTCCTTGGTTCGAATCCAGAGAGCCATTTAAATTCGTGAAAATTAGAACGTCTTTTGAGGCAGTTGTAGCGCATATTTTTGCTTGAATTTTCACACATAGTTAGAGATGGCGATGTTCTATTGTGCTGCATAGTAAGTTCAACGGTAAAGACCCGGGTTCGATGCCAGACGATGGAATTTCAGCGAATTTTAAGAAAAATTTCAATCCATTTTTTTCTTTTGATGGCCGTCCCGATATGATGCCGACATGAAAATAGTGTTGTCGATCTGCTTGCAGTATGCAAGCAACATTTTACTCGTATCATATATTCATATATATATATATATATATAGAGAGGATACAAAGTCACAGGCTAAACCACTAGCGTCAATGGCTTGAAATTTTTTCGACATATTGGCCATAACGTATAACCTCCAGAAAAATTGCGATTTTGAACCTCGATGTCATGGGTTCGATTCCAGAGGGCCTCAAAGTCCCGATTTTTCCCGTTTAAATGCATTGCTGTGATTTTCGGGAATTTAAAAAAAATACTTGCCGGATAGGTAGGGACTTAAAACTCAAGGAGCCTATATATATGGTCATGATCTATCGAAAACATAAATGAGTTTTACGGAAAATATCCTGGGTTCGATGCTAGGTCGGGGCAAAAATCGGCCGTTTAAATTGCATTGTGGCGATATTTAAGATTTTTTTTGGACCCTTTCGCGATGGCATGGAAACTTGAAATTCGGCATGGAGTTGGAGATCAATAATAAATTTCAGGATCAATTTTTACATCTTCGCTGATGGTCCTTGGTTCGATCCCAGAGGGCCATTTAAATTCCTCAATGCATTTCTTACGGAGATAACGGAAACAAATTATAGGTACTTCCCGGCACGATAAAGACTTCAAACTTTGCACTTAGAAAGATAAAGTGCATACAAATCAAACTGTGCATTCCCAGCTGTCAATGTATCCTGGGTTCGACACCAGGCGTCTCTATAATCAGTAACTGATCCGATTTCAATAATTATTTTGAACCCTTTCCCAACAATATAGAAACTTGAAATTCTGCATGTAGATAGAGATCATAAATAACTTTCAGAAACATTTTTTAGATTTTCTAGATCGTCCTTGGTTCGAATCCAGAGAGCCATTTAAATTCGTGAAAATTTGAACGTCTTTTGAGGCAGTTGTAGCCCATATTTCTGCTTGAATTTTCACACATAGTTAGAGAAGGCGAAGTTCTATTGTGCTGCATAGTAAGTTCAACAGTAAAGACCCGGGTTCGATGCCAGACGATAGAATTACAGCGAATTTTAAGAAAAATTTCAATCCATTTTTTTCTTTTGATGGCCGTTCCGATATGATGCCGACATGAAAATAGTGTTGTCGATCTGCTTGCAGTATGCAAGCAACATTTTACTCGTATATATATATATATATAAGTTATATATAGGGGATCAAAATTCTAACCATGTTCCACAAGTGCCAACGACTTGAAATTTTTACTACGTATTGGCCATAACGTGTAACCTCCAGGAAAAAGCCGACCTTGAACCTCGGTGTCATGGGTTCGATTCCAGAAGGCCCCAAAGTCGCGATTTTCTCCATAAGGATACATGGCGGGGATTTTCGAAAATTTTTTTGAGGCACTTCCCGGAAAAGTAGAGAGTTGAAATTCAAGGGACCGCTAGATGCCGTGCATATCTTAATTAAACAATACAGACATCTACTAATATTATCCTTGGTTCGATGCTAGGTTGGGGCAAAAATCGGCCGTTTAAAATGAATTGTGGCGATTTTTAAGATTTTTTTTGGACTCTTTTCCGATGGCATAGAAACTTCAAATTCCGTATTAGGTTGGATACCATAAAAGTATTTCATAATCGATTTTTACATATTCGCTGATGGTCCTTGGTTCGATCCCAGAGGGACATTTAAATTCCTCAATGCATTTCTTACGGAGATAACGGAAACAAATTTTAGGTACTTCCCGGCATGCTATCGACTTCAAACTTTGCATGTAGAAAGATCAAGTCCATACAAATCAAACAGTGCATTCACAGCTATCAATATGTCCTGGGTTCGACACCAGGTGTCTCTGCATTCAGAAGTTGATCCGATTTTTAGGAATTATTTTGAAACCTTTCCCAAAAATATAGAAACTTGAAATTTGGCATATAGATAGAGATCATAAATAAAATTCTGAAACATATTTTAGATTTCCAAGATCGTCCTTGGTTCGAATCCAGAGAGCCATTTAAATTCGTGAAAATTAGAACGTCTTTTGAGGCAGTTGTAGCCCATATTTCTGCTTGAATTTTCACACATAGTTAGAGATGGTGATCTTCTATTGTGCTGCTTAGTGATTATCACCAGAAAGACCCGGGTTCGATGCCAGACGATGGAATTTCAGGGAATTTTAAGAAAAATTTCAATCCATTTTTTTCTTTTGATGGCCGTCCCGATATGATGCCGACATGAAAATAGTGTTGTCGATCTGCTTGCAGTATGCAAGCAACATTTTACTCGTATATTATATAAATATATAGACGCTTCTCCGGATATACTTATATATATATATATATATACACTGGGGATCAAAAGTCTAAGCATGTTCCACAAGTGCCACCAACTTGAAATTTTTACGAAATATTGGCCATAACGTGTAACCTCCAGGAAAAAGCCGACATTGAACCTCGGTGCCATGGGTTCGATTCCAGAAGGCCCCAAAGTCGCGATTTTCCCCATAAGATTACATGGCGGGGATTTTCGAAAATTTTTTTGAGGCACTTCCCGGAAAAGTAGAGAGTTGAAACTCGAGGGACCGCTAAATGCCGTGCATAGCCAACGAAAATCGGAAAGACATCTTCGAATATTGTCCTTGGTTCGATGCTAGGCCGGGGCAAAAATCGGCCGTTTAAAATGCATTGCGGCGATTTATAAGATTTTTTTTGGATCCTTTCCCGATAACAAAGATACTTGAAACTCGGCACGTCGATAGATATCATGAATTTATTTCATAATCGAATTTTATATATTAGCTTATGGTCCTTGGTTCGATCCCAGAGGACCATTTGCACTTCCCAATGCTTTTCTTACGGAGATAACGGAAACAAATTTTAGGTACTTCCCGGCACGATATCGACTTCAAACTTTGCATGTAGAAAGATCAAGTCCATACAAATCAAACAGTGCATTCACAGCTATCAAAGTGTCCTGGGTTCGACACCAGGTGTCTCTGCAATCAGAAGTTGATCCGATTTTTAGGAATTATTTTAAAACCTTTGCCAATAATATAGAAACTTCAAATTCGGCATATAGATTGAGATCATAAATAATATTCAGAAACTTTTTTTAGATTTCCAAGATCGTCCTTGGTTCGAATCCAGAGAGCCATTTAAATTCGTGAAAATTAGAACGTCTTTTGAGGCAGTTGTAGCCCATATTTCTGCTTGAATTTTCACACATCGTTAGAGATGGTGATGTTCTATTGTGCTGCATAGTAAGTTCACAGTAAAGACCCGGGTTCGATGCCAGACGATGGAATTGAGGCAAATTTTAAGAAAAATTTCAACCTTTTTTTTTTTCTTTTGATGGCCGTCCGGATATGATGCCGACATGAAAATAGTGTTGTCGATCTGCTTGCAGTATGCAAGCAACATTTTACTCGTATATATAATAGATATAGATGCTTCTCCGGATTCATTCATGGATATACCTATATAGATAGATAGATAGATAGATAGATAGGATACTAATTCACAGCCTAAACCACAAGCGTCATTGACTTGAAATTTTTACGACGTAATGGCCATAACGTGTAACCGCCAGAAAAATTGCGATTTTGATCCTCATGGTTATGGGTTCGATTCCAGAGGGCCCCAAAGTCGCTATTTTTTCCATAAGAATACATGGCGGGGATTTTCGAAAATTTTTTTGATGCACTTCCCGGAGAGAGAAAAAGTTGAAACTCCAGGGATCGCTAGAAGCCGTGCGTATCCAACGAAAATCAGAAAGACATTTTAGAATTTAGTCCATGGTTCGATGCTAGGTCGGGGCAAAAATCGGCCGTTTAAAATGCATTGCGGCGATTTTGAAGATTTTTTTTGGATCCTTTCCCGATAACATGGATATTTGAAACTCGGCACGTGGATAGATATTATGAATATATTTCATAATAAAATTTTACATGTTCGCTGATGGTCCTTGGATCGATCCCAGAGGGCCATTTGCACTTCTCAATGCATTTCTTACGGAGATAACGGAAACAAAATTTAGGTACTTTCCGGCATGTTATCGACTTCAAACTTTGCATGTAGAAAGATCAAGTCCATACAAATCAAACAGTGCATTCACAGCTATCAATGTGTCCTGGGTTCGACACCAGGCGTCTCTACAATCAGTAACTGACCCGATTTTCAATGATTATTTTGAACCATTTCCCAACAATATAGAAACATGAAATTTGGTATGTAGATAGAAATCATAGATACGTTTCAAAATCATGTTTTAGATTTCCAAGATCGTCCTTGGTTCGAATCCAGAGAGCCATTTACATTCGTGAAAATTAGAACGTCTTTTGAGGCAGTTGTAGCCAATATTTCTGATTGAATTTTCACACATAGTTAAAGATGGTGATCCTCTATTGTGCTGCATAGTATGTTCACCAGTAAGACCCGGGTTCGATGCCAGGCGATGAAATTTCAGCGAATTCTAGGGATATTTTCAATCCTTTTTCTTTTTCTTTTGACGACCGTCCCGATATAGTGCCGATATGAAATTAATGTTGTCGATCTGCTTGCAGTATGCAAGCAACATTTTACTCGTATATATGAATGAATCCGGAGAAGCATCTATATATAATAGATAGCTATATAGATAGGATACAAATTCACAGGCTAAACTACAAGGGTCATTGCCTTGAAATTTTTATGACGTATTGGCCATAAGGTGAAACCCCCAGGAAAAAAGCGACTTTGATCCTCAGTGTCATAGGTTCGATTCCAGAGGGCCCCAAAATCCCGATTTTTCCCGTTTAAATGCATTGCCGTGATTTTCGGGAATTTTTAAAAAATACTTTCCGGATAGGTAGAGAAATAAAACTCAAGGAGCCTATATTTATGGTCTTGGACTTTTGAAAACATCAATGACTTTCACAAAAAATATCCTGGGTTCGATGCTAAGACGATGCAAAGATCTGCCCTTTAAAATACATAGGAGCTGTTTTTCATTATTTTTTTGATGCATTTCTCGAAATAATAGGAAGTTCGTGCTTAGTCGGAAAGTGTAAGGTATCAATTGGTTTAAGAAAAAAATTTTCATAAGCCCGTACTATTCCTGGGTTCGATGCCAGAGCACATTAACATTTCTCTCATAAGGAATATAAGGGAAAAGTAAGACTTCGATTGAGGCAGTTGCAGCCAATATTTCTGCTTGAATTTTCGCACATAGTTAAAGAATAATATCTTCTATTATGTTGCATAGGAAGTTTCACCAGAAAGACCCGGGTTCGATGCCGGGCGGTAAATATGTCTCCCGTTTAAATACATAGGGTTAGTATTTCATTATTTTTTTGATGCACTTATCGAAATGATATGAAGTTCGTGCTTGGCTGGAAGATGTATGGTTAAAATTGGTTTAAGAAAACAGTTTTCAGAAGACCGTAATATTCCTGGGTTCGATGCCAGAGCACATTAACATTTCTCTCATAAGAAATATAAGGGAAAAGTAGGACGTCGTTTAATGCAGTTGCAGATAATCTTTCTGCTTGAATTTTCACAGATAGTAGTAGTAGTAGTATTGCTAAAAGTGCTTCGACAGCTTAGGTCATTTCGCACATTGGCTCCCACCGGGATTTGAACCCGGGACCGCTTTCATCAAAGGCAAACGCGCTGTCCACATGACTATCCGGGAGCCTTTTCACAGATAGTTAGAGATGGTGATTTTCTATTGTGCTGCATAGTAAGTATCACCTGGAAGACCCGGGTTCGATGCCAGACGATTAAATTGCAGCGAATTTTAAGAATATTTTCCATCCTTTTTTTCTTCTTTGACGGCATTCCCGGTATGATGCCGAATGAAATTAGTGTTGTCGATCTGCTTGCAGTATGCAAGCTACATTTTACTCGTATATATATATATATTAGCGGCTTTCCTTTCATTCTTTCTCATACCTCAACTTTGATTGAGTTTTATGTAACTGGAAAGGATTTCTCAATCATTCTAGTGATGCTGGAACCAATGTTAGAGATGATGATGGGAAATATTTATGTTCCACGCTGTAAACTTCGGTCCCTCTTAGTTTATTTCTCCCAATACTAAGTCACTGCCCAAGCAATTGTTTCCATTACCGAGGAAGAGCTCGATTCCTCGTTTTAAGACTGTAAGTCTTTTGTTTCATATTTTCCACCTTTCTGGACAAATTTTCGGGTCAATAGGATGGATACAGAGATGATGTAATTTTCTACTTTCGTCCGAGATATATTGCGGAAATGCATCAAAATTGACGGGAAGAAGATTGCAGACTTTTTTGAGAACGGATATGAAATTCGTAGTTCGTATTTTCTTTTAGCGTCAATTGTCTTAGTTTTTTCCCACTGGTTTGCTTTTTTCTAATTATTACGTAGGGAGATTCTAGTAGGTTTCTGTATCATTCGTTAACTCCTGCTTAATAACTCAGAAAGTAATTAAAGTAACCTTTATGCTAAAATACAGAAGGTTTATTAAGCTAAGGGTATCAACTGTATCTTAGTTGATACTAAAGTACGAAGACTTTTTAGGAAATTTAATTTCGTAAGTAATCGAGTAAGCATTTTCAACCGATTTAATGGACATCTTTTATTAAAATACATTCTATTTCAAAGATACAACGAATAAATCTTTCGAACTGACATTCCTAGAGCTCACACATCCGAAGAAGGATGCAACTGTCTCATGTAGATTAACGGATTTAGAGATGTCGCCAGAATCGCCGTATGTTCGAATTTGATACGAATGACCCCAACATCGAGTGTGTAGTAATCTGGGAAACGACATGAATATAAATATTCTGGTAAGGATGTGCGAGAATATTCAAATGAGGAGATTTTTATCTTTTTTCAGAGTTCGAAACTTAACGTACAGCTTTCCGGGACTAGCTCCTGATCTGAATATGCATATTTGTTACACGATAAATAGGCAGTAGGTTGATTTTGAGTAAGATATGAATGGAGATTTTATAAGAAAGGCCCTTATATTAGACGTTACTATAGCCATGTAAGGACGAATCACTATCAGCTGACTTTGGTAAAAAAAGAAATTACATCTGTCCTGCTATAAGCTATAATATAATAAACTTTGTTTTTTATCTTGATTTTACATCATCGTCCTGAAAACAGTTTTGATACAGTTAATTAATATAATTCACGATGCAATATTTTATAATTCAATGTCAATGTAAATACTGCTCAATAAATACTAATGTTGGATATCCATCCTTTGTCAATCTTCCTTCTTGGAAATTAATCTGAAATTAATTCTAAAATCATTAAAAATCAACTGTTGGACAATAAATAAAGCAAATACGTTGAATATTTTTGCTACTAAATATCTACATACGTAAATACTATAAAACCATTATCGTATTACACCAAAAGGTAAAAAGTGACCTGTTTGTAATTATTATTAGTGTATTAATTTAAAAATCGGTGTATAAAAATTCAGTATCCTATGTATTGCAAATGAAGCCAACGGACGTTTGAGACAATAATTCTAAGCATTAGTGGCCATTTCATATATTTTCATGTGATATTTGGCATTAAATATCAGTGAGTTTTATTCAAATTGTGCTCCATTATTGGAAAAAGTTGCTCAACTTGCAGGTGGAACGTTATTGGTGATACATAAAATAACCAGAAATATGCTGTATCCAAGAAAAGGGCCTTGTATAGTATTATATTTGTATGTATATTGTATATGTAGAAACTTGTGGGATATCAGAATTCCAAACGAGAACCGCTCCGACACCCATTCCCGTTATTTGAATTCCTCTCTTTCTTATTCTTACCTCGTCTTCACCGAAAACACTTTCCAGAAACGCTTTCTTCTCCCCCACAAAATAAAAGGTAAAACGTCTCTTTCGTGGCCACGCCGAGCGACTCTTTTCCTTTTAGTTCCACCCGCTCTTTAATGTCAGCGCTGTTATCGTTTGTTGGCTCGTTTACTAATCGTTTCCTTTTTTTGTCTCCACAACATATCTATAGCATAACATTCCTATCTCTCAACAGCCTTACGCTGCAATATCCTTACGGCCCACTTCACACAGAGTCGTCCACCTAAGCAACTTTATCCCCCAATTCATCATTCGTTGAAGGCGATGTTTTATGAGCATCGTTAGCGTTAAGTAAAATGCATTGGTACAGTTGTTTACATTTCATAACTTTTTCTACATTGCTTCATATTGTTGCGAACATAAATTACAAAATTCTAGGATCTGAAATTGGATCTGTGATTTTATCTATTAATATTGCCCCATATATTTTCACTCCTGACGAAAAGCATCGCCTTCGAAATGTACATTGAGCGACCTCGCGGTGTACTTTCTCGTTTTCTCTGAACACCGGTGGATGAGTCCTGGGTCGCCGACAAAGACCGCTATTGGAAATTTTTAACCTCAAATTCTTTAACAGCCGTGTTCCAATATTTTCTATCTTTACAGCCATATATTTAGTTTAGAAGAGGAACTAATTATTTTGTTAACGATCTCACCTTCTTAATAAATGTTAGTTCCCGAATTATTTCAAGACAAATTCTCAATCAAGGAAATGAGCCTCAGAGCAGGTCACTTCAGCTTTGTCGTTTTCCTTTATAACCACGTTTGGTGATATCGCATTTTATACTCCTTTATTTCGTAAGTGGATCTCTTCTCCCTTTCATATACTCTTATATATTTATGTTTTCTCCTTAATGCATTTTCCAATCCATCTCCTTTTCTTCTCAACCCTTGTTTTCTCTCATTCCATTTTCCTTTTATTATTTCGTTCCTTTATGTCTTTGAGCATTTTCATCTTTTAAGAACCGAAGTACTACTCCTTCTGAACCTTTATCTGAGTTTCAGGGGAAATATAATCAGGTTTTCTTAACCTTTGTACGGAAATTCGAAGTTTCTTAGCTATGCTGATAATGGAATTCGCTAAGGTTTTGTTCGATTTCAGACAGTAGTTCGTCTGTTTATCGCTTGATTGCGAAAATAATTACAACGTGCAAATTAAAACGACTGCATAAATTAACTGCTCTTCCTACTTTTTAATTCGCCGTAATCCGTCATTTACCAGGAAAAGATCACCGCACGTCAATATATTACTATCTTCTTTATGGGCGCCTAAACATTCTACGTAAATTATTTTCGAATGTTTGTGGTCTATCTCCTGAGATACATCCCAAACCTCTAGATACGTTTTGGAGCTAATTGCCTATAGGATAATCAGTTGAATCTAAGGGCAAGTCCATATTTTCTTGGGAATTTTCCTGGGTACACGCCCTTATGTGCAAAGTCATCTCAACCC
Organism: Sympetrum striolatum; assembly: GCA_947579665.1. Lineage (NCBI taxonomy): Eukaryota > Metazoa > Arthropoda > Insecta > Odonata > Libellulidae > Sympetrum > Sympetrum striolatum. The sequence continues at coordinate 85,915,479 of OX388350.1, forward strand.
ATTCCTTGTATGAAAAGATTATGTTTTCATAGAATTTCCTTTCATATATTCGTAACCCAGTCAATTTTTCTTTCGTGTTATTTAACCAGTTATGCCATGTTATTTACCAATTGTAATCATGTTATTTACCCAGAGAATAGCCAAAATTTTGTGATGTTGACTGGAAATATTATCCATGATTTCAAAAGAAAACTGGATGGATAAACTTTGGGTGCAATCATTTGATATTGCTTTTTTATATGAAAATCTGGAATAGAAGCTAATTTTAGTGGAGACAATAGTAGCATGGGATAAAAATATTACCGTTATTCACCAATTATTTTAATTTATTTTCTTTCATAAAGGGACTATCCGAGTGATTTCAGTGCTAACGGATTGCGAGTAACAGTCTCAGGACTTGTGGACTCACACTTGACGGTTAATTTCACTTTCGATTTCAAAACGTCAGTCTGAACCTGATATACAAAAGGCGGAAAAGTCTGGTACAGTTTGTCGCAAACACAAACGGCATTTCTAAAGATAAAATTACACGAAATAGACTTTCACTCCAGTTGTCGATTTTGAAGGAAAACATTTCTTTCAGAATCCTTGTGTCTCCTCCATCACTAACCATTTAGTCATCAACAATTATTGCTGGAAATTGTGTATTTCTCTACGCTCAACTAAAAACACAAATATCCGTTAGATTTGGACATGTGACGACTGAAGGAAAAATAAACCAGTCGAATGTTCGATGCGATCCACTGACCGGAAAATATTTCGAAAATAATAAAAATGTATTTGTCGACCTCATCCATGTGAATGGATGATTTATTCATATCAAATATTACATCTGACCTCTTTTTGCCAAGGGGACTAAAAGAGGACGGAAAATAGAAAAAGAGACAGGAATTTTATCAACTCAAACACCCATGTGGAGCGATTTCTTTAGAAAGCTTCATGTTTTATATTCATATGTAGCCTCGATTCAATGATATAAATGATAAACTTTGGAGTACTACTATGTGTTACATGTGTATCTAGATTTACGTACATAATATAAAATCATTTCTTTATTTTGATATATTTAAGCGGCCAGTTTCGATTGACCGAATATCCCTTAGCTATTTAATGTTAGATCGCGATATTTATGCTATCTAGACTAGCCATACATAAATATGATCAAATCTTGAGACGTATTGATACGTGAGTAGTTTCTATCATGTATACATAGTAGACCAATTCGAAAAGCTCAAGTTTTCTTAAATCCTACTTTTCCTCTGCATTTCCGCAATTTTGAAATACTTTTTTGCCCGAATTTGAAATCGCTTTCATTTGTAGTCCGCATTCCACCGAAGCAGCAGATGCGTGTATTTGCAAATGGCGCTTTCTCTAAATGGTGTATCCGCTCTAGAAATGAGTGCTTGAGCCAGTGCGTGGAGAATGCTTTCTTTCTTTTTGGAGGAGAATTTAAGCTGCAAAGCAAGTCTCTTACGAAACAGCAGGAGGATTATAGAAAATGATTTTCCTCTACGACTCCATTAAAAGAGCTTTTCGGGTATTATTAAAAATTTAAGACGAAACTTGATTACCGTTGGTGTTATCACTGAAGAAAAACGCAGTTTACTATGATTATTATCAATTATGAGCAAATATATGCAACATGATGATTATAATCACCGTGGAATATGAATGTATCAGTTTTTAGCTACTTATTTGAGTAAAGTAATAAACACTGAAAGTATTCCAAATTAATTTATTGGACTTTGTACTTTATGTACTCAAATTATAGGACTTATATTCGAGGTCCTTCTTGACTCGTGAAATTTTTTGTGACTTTTAAAAAATTATTAAGGTTTAGATTTAAAGGGACCGCTACTCGTGTCATTCCTACCAGGAAGTCATCTCTACTGTAGAAAAATTGGACATAGAATTATGGAAATTTTAAATTTTAATGAGATGTATCTGTATTTTAATTTTAACCGCAAAAAAATTATCCCTATATTATTAACCTCTCTTTAGTTCGAAAATATAGTTGGAAGAATTGACGTCGGGAAACATTCACGCAGGACAATTTTAGCCGACCCTTATGTTAAGAGCTCGAGGTTAAGTCTATGACGCTTGAGTACTTTGCTAATACTTTATAGTTCTGTTTATGTAAAAATGCACACCAAAATCTATTTTATATGTCACAACGTACTTACATTTTTTATGTTTGATAATTTCATTCCAAAATTGTTCATCTGATTAACCTTGAATATATTTTCAGTTCAATTTACCTGTATAAGCCAGATGCAATCCCAAAACTTACCTTTCATCTGAGATTTAACTGTAACACAGCCTAAATCTATCAATATCTAAGTTACGCAATACTCAGCAGACAATTTGTATCACAATTTATGGGTTTAGTAGTAGGCAAAATACAATTGTTGAGAACATCAATAATTAAAGTTTACTTAACTCTAAAGTGAACTTTTTTAACTCGCAATAGCAGATTTAGAGCAAGATTGGATATTGCGAGACCATTTGGCTAATAATATGACAAAAATAGCGTTAACTGAATAGTACATATGATTTTAGTTTTGATAAATAGAAATCATTGAGGTCTAAAATGTGAGAGATGAATCTGCAAGGCTGATTTTGTCCTGGTCATTAAATCATTTGAGTTAGGCTTTATATTTTCTCCATGGCACATAAAATTCGTAGACGATACTTCTTAACGATTCTGATACGTAATTTCTGAAGGTATTTGAATAATATTATTTTTCTGCTCTCCATCGTTGTCCTTTATTGATTCAAGAAAATCATGAGAGCTGTTACGTTAAACCTCTGTTAGTAAAATAGTCAGTCACAATATTCATACACCACTATATATTGAAAGATTAAAAGGTTTCAATTATTGTCTCCTTTAATGCGGTCTTAATTTCCGATGTTATATGCTATCAGGACACGGAATACATAACGAGCGCGAGGCGGTCACCTGGTTCGCCAAGCTCTGAATCCGACTCTGCCAACCCTATATCTGTCATATTAATCTTCCAAGAAACAAATCGCTTTCTCCGACCGAATGACGCATATTCATGAGAAGTTACAGCAGATGGATACACGAAATGAAAAATAAAGGATTAAATCATTTTTCTTTTATATTTACGGATTAAAGTTCTCCTCTCGTGGAGGCTTTAATTAGGTATCAAGGCATTGGATGGGGAAAACCACTAAAGAGAACCTTCGGTGTTGATAAAGGAAGAGAGAGCAGGGGCAATGGAGAATTAGGTTGAAGTGGATGACCAAAAGAGCTATTTTAGGCACTTAAATAATTGAATTAATGGTCACTCTACATTCAGCCTATCTAAGCGTGTATCTTTCGCCCATTTCATCTCATTAAAATTGAAAGAGACTCCATTTTCTAATGACCAACGAAAAAGCAATCACGAATGATGTTTATTTATTTACATTTATTTTAGTTACATTTATTCATGCATGAAAAGAGTTTGATGAGGAGTAATTCCATTACCAGTATAATTGAGAAATTCTGGGAAAGTTACTTCCTTTTATATTTGCCAACTGCGAATGACTTACACAAGGCTGAAATGCAACCACATATATCTGCTTTTAAACATTAGTAGCAAAAATATCTCTTATATAAGAGTTTTACTGTTCTTGCACTCTATTCTAGTGCATATATTTATGGTGAACATCTGATTAACATTTTCTTAAAATCTGAACGGGTTAAAATGGACATACGATAAATACGCATTATTTAGTTTTATGAGGGTAGAAATGGAATAGGGAAACATTTACTCTACATTCTAGTTATTCTGGCCAAGAAATAATTTGTGGTAGCTTAGAAATCTCTGTGGTCGGAGCAATAAAATCTGACTTCGGTCTAATCCCCGTGGCAGTTGAGAATCTTTATAACCAGCGTTTAGTCTGATTACGGAAATTGTAGTCGTAATTAATTTTCTATGCACGCTCAGGGAAAAATCGAGCTATCCCTTAATTGGATACATTATAAAAAATTTTTAGAATTAAGACCATCAAACAAAATATTAGGTTTTTTCATTAAGTTATAATATCAATGAAGCTTCAATAAATAGATTTAAATCTTAAAGTGGGAAAATTGGGTGATTTTCAATTCCACACTTTCATTTAATTTGTTTTATTAGCTTAAATATGTGTAAATAACTTCTCTGTTTTACGCATTTGCTTTCTTTGCCAAATTGTTTATTTAGAAGAAAACTATTTTATTTATTTTATATTACAATTCTGACACGTCTCTGCAATCCTTTTAACTAAAACTCTTGCTCTAAACGAGAATAATGAAAAATTATACTAAAGGATTACATTATGTTTATGTTATATTTTTATACGATGTTAAATGAAAAAATCTCAATAAATTTATGAAATTTGACACATAGCAGACCTTCCTCAATGATTTTAGTGACAATTAGGGGCAATTTATTCAATTTATTTTATGAAATTTTAGTAACTTCCATTAATATTTTCTAAAACAGAAAATTCGTAAGATCCTCTCGATTTAAATATATTCTTTTCTTCCTACTGAGGGGTTAAAATCAAAAAAATAGCTATATCAACTTTTTCGTAAGGAATCGTAATTATGTAATTAATTCAAATAAGGTACTTAAGAAATTAAAACTTAAGATTAAAATTTCATCGCATACACAAAAATCGTTGGATCGTTGAAAAGTATATCTTGAAATACAGTTTTACCGAGCCACTGATATACAGGCTTTTGAAAATTATTCGTAATCATATTCCTCACTTTGCGCTTGGATAACCAATTTTAATTCAAATCCAATTTCAATTGAATCAGCCAAGGATTAAGAATGCTAAAATAATCATGTTGTCCGACTCCGCGAATTAGAAAACTCTAATTTAAAGCAGATAAGGCATGCAATTCCTCTCCACGTGGAGATAAAAGGAAAATCTGTATATATACAACTGATTAATTTAACTTTAGAAATACTGGCTGTATCTATAATAGACCATGCACATTGCCATGGTAGAAGAAGCAAAAGGTTCTCTTTTATTTCGATTTTGCAGTTGCTGTTTCGTCCATCTAGAGATGGGTTAGAAACTCGTAATCACACAGAAGACAATTGAATTGTGTCCTCCTTTCCATTCAGTGTCCTTTGGAAGAAGTTGCAATCGCCTTTACGTGAATAGAATTCAGTTGGTTTTCGTCAAGCTCCATCGCCTCTAATTGAATTCCATTGAATGCGTATGCGGCTTTACCTCTACCATATTCAGTATCCACTTAACCTAATTGAGGAAGAGCATCAAACAAGACGATTTTTGCACATAGTGAAGTCCGGTTGCGAATCAGAATCTCCTTTAATGAAGGTGGAATAAATAGTAGCTCAGACAGAACAATATGAATGTGTGTCTTTTACGTTCACCTATCTCTTTTATTAGTCTTCTTTTATAGTATTGCAAGCGATGAAGAATCATCATTACCGGATCAATAAAAGACTTGCCGGACATGCTTATTTGGTGGGACATTTCCGACGCACTGACTTATACTATCCGCTATGGAATTTCTCTCAAAACAGTAATGCACCACGGGATAAATAATATTGAATTTGAAATTTGAACAATTGCAAATTTTGTTTTGAAGATAATTATCGGAAAGTCTCTCGGCGGTCTGAGATTTTTGAGGGGATAAAAATCTCACAGTTGAGTGAATTTAAAATTTTTTCTCATCATTGGATATTGACTAAGAAGAAGCTATAAGATAATGGTGAATATTTTAGAAGTAATATATCTAAACTCTCTATAGCTATTACGTATAAAATAAAAAAAAGTAAGATAAACCGAAAAGTAGACCGAAACTCGAGAAACAGCAACCCTTCGCCAAATATATTTTTTCAAGCGTACCATTTGGCTTTTGTTTTATTTCTTTTGACTTACTCATTAAAACAGGATTTAGATGTTTTAGTTAGAGACACGAGACCTGAAATGAAGCCAAAATACATCTCAACCTCAAAGGAACGCACCCGCGGGGAAGCATCTTGTCTCCCATCAGTCATTTGGCAGCAAACACTGGAATTAGCTCGTGTCGCCCACCATATCTGTTTATTTGTTCTTTTGAACGTATTGCTCAAAAAGGCAGACCCAAAAAAGAAAGACATTCCTTCTCATCATGAAAGGTTGTTAAATAGGGAGCACAAAGTTTGTATGTAATTATTGAAGCATACGAAAGAGGATATTTTTAATAGAAAAGTTACTTTGCTAGGGTTTTTAATGCATAATTTTTTGAAGGATCTTCTTTCTTTAAATTACAATATTTAAAAAACATATTTCACTTTACTTTCATAAGAAACATTAAACTTTATAATGCAATTTTAGAAAGAAATTTTAATTCCATAACCTGCGTGCTACGACTTGATAAGTAAAAGTGTCATTGTTAAGAGGATAAAAACAAAGAATATTCTGATGTATGGCACACATATCAACAATTCTCCTCGAATAAAGGTAAAATAATATGAATTAAATGAAATATATCGGCAGCAATTTTGTTGCAGCATTCTTTAATATAAAACAGAGTGTGTGTGTGTGTGTGGGTATGTGTGTATGTTCGCTAAAAACTCGAGAACCAAGAGTTGCACAGCTTTGAAATATTCTACATTATTAAAAGTCAACCTCGCGCAGAGTATAGGCTACTTTTTATTTCCCTAAGGTCCACGGTTCGAACCCAGACGGGTCAAAACGTTTCCATAAGAAATACACGTAGAGGTCAGTTTTCTGTAGCAGGATTCAATTCTTTTTCAAAATTAAATTAGAAATAATGGTCCTAGAAAGTCAAATATAGCACCAAAAGAAGAAAAATAGAAAAAAAATCCTTTTTTTGGCCGTGGAATATCGTTTTCGATTCAAAATTGTGCACAATTAGACAAAGTACGTCAACATTTTATCGAAATTTTGAGGTCGTAAACAACCCATCCCCCTGACGATCAAGGCGACTGTTGATTTCGAGCTCATGCGTAATTCCATAAGAAGACACGGAAAATGAATGCCCAGATACAATTAATGCTGTAGGATATCTTTTATATATTATTCCCTCTCCGGATTCATTCACATCTATCTATTATATATATAGACGTTTCTCCGGATATACCTATATATAGGGGATCGAAATTCTACCCATGTTCCCCGAGTACCACTGACTTGAAATATTTGTGACGTGGTGATAATAACGTGTACCCTCCAGAAAAAGGGCGACTTTGAACCTCAGTGTCATGGGTTCGATTCCAGAAGGTCCCAAAGTCATGATTTTCTCCATAAAGATACATGGCGGGGATTTTCGAAATTTTTTTGAGGCACTTTCTGGCTAAGTACAGAGTTGAAATTCGAGGTATCGCTGGAGGCAGTGCGTGTCCGACAAAAACCATTAAGACATCATCGAAGATTATCCTTGGTTCGACGCTAGGTCATGGCAAATATTCTCCCGTTTAATTTACATCGCGATTTTTAAGATTTATTTTGAATCACTTCCCGATAAGATAGAAACTTGAAACTCGGCAAGTGGATAGAGACTGTAAATATATTTTATATACGTTGTAATAATCAATTGTGATTTCCCCGTTGAGAATCAACGAGCACTTCTGCTAGCGTTAAATATAATCGTAAAATTACCTGAATATGCGGTTTTTCTTAGCTGATAGGAAAAGATGTCAGAGCATCACACCTTTTTTTATGGATATGGAGTGAATGATGCACATTTAAGGAAACTAACGTATTACTTTGGATATTAATTTACCAGTAATTTCCAACCACAACTCACTGAAGTTCTTCGCAGTGAGCCAAACAGCGCAACGCTTTAAAGTGCAGAATAGTGGTAGAGATGTAATCAACGGTAATAAGGATGGGATCAGGCATTAAATGTAGTAAATGTGTTTGGACGACATGTTTCTCCAAGTTCATAATCTGATATTTCGATGCTACATGTAAGTGCAGAAATGCGCGCTGAAATTTTTCGCCGAGTTTACTCCCGCGCAATATTCGCTCAGCATTTCATCAAACGCATTAAACGCCAGAACTAAAGTTCCTATTGCTCGCAGGAGCCGCGGGAAAATAGAGCGCGGGAAAACTAGAAGGCGGGAAAACTAGAGGCGGGAAAACCAGAGGTGGGAAAACTAGAAGGCGGGAAAACTAGAGGCGGGAAAACTAGAGGCGGGAAAACTAGAAGGCGGGAAAACTAGAAGGCGGGAAAACTAAAGGCGGGAAAACTAGAGGCGGGAAAAATAGAAGGCGGGAAAACTAGAGGCGGGAAAACTAGAAGGCGGGAAAACTAGAGGCGGGAAAACTAGAGGCGGGAAAACTAGAGGCGGGAAAACTAGAAGGCGGGAAAACTAGAGGCGGGAAAACTAGAAGGTGGGAAAACTAGAGGCGGGAAAAGAGATCGCGGGAAAATTAGAGTTCCGTTCTACTGGATGTCCTTATGCATTTCTTATGAAGATAACAGAAACAAATTTTAATTACTTCCCGGCATGATATCGACTTCAAACTTTGCATCAAATAAAATCAAGTCTTAATAAGTCTTTCGGTCTATTCACAGCTAACAATAAGTCCTGGGTTCAGGGGTCTCTAAAATTAATAATTGTTACGATGTTTAAGAATTTTTTGAATCTCTTCCCGATAATATAAAAACGTAAAACTTGTCATATAAATAAATATCATAGATACATTTCAAATACGTGTTTTAAGATTCCTTGATCGTCCTTGGTCCGATTCCAGAAAGCCATTTACATTGCCCTATTCATTTCAGACGGGGATAATGGAGTCTTATTTCAGGACCTTTCCGGTATGATATGGACTTCGAACTTAGTATTTACGAAGATCAGGTCCTATCAAGTTATAATAGGCCATTTGCATCCGCTAATAAGTCCTGGGTTCGACACCAGGCGTCTACAAAGTTAGAAATTGCTACGATTTAAAAAAATATTTTAACCTCTTCCCAATGACATTGAAACTCAAAACGTGCAATGTGAGTGAAGATTATAAATACATTTCATATTCTTGCAATATGCAAGCAACTTTTACTCGTATATAGATACCCAGATAGGATACTAATTCACAGGCTTAACCACAAACGTCATTGATTTGAAATTTTTACAGCGTATTATATGTGAAAATTCAAGCAGACATATTGGCTGCAACTGCCTAAAACGACGTTCTGCTTTTCACATATATTCCTTATGTGAGAAATATTAATGTGCTCTGGCATCGAGACAAGGAAGTCTATGGTTTTATTAAAATTGTTTTCTTAAACCGAGTCTTAATATACATCTTCTAAGTAAGAGAGAACTTCCTATCGTTTCAATAAATGCATCAAAAAATATTAAAAACCACCCCATTTATTTTTACTTGGAGATGTTTGCATCGTCCTCGCATCGAACCCAGGACATTTTCTGTAAAAGCAATTTATGGTTTCGATAGATAATGTCCATATCTGTGAGCTCCTTGAATTTTGATTCTCTACCTATCCGGGAGGTATTTTTTAGAAATTTCCGAGCATCATTTAAATGGAAAAAATCGGGATATTGTGGCCTTCTGGCATCGAACCCATGACACTGAAGTTAAAAGTCACCTTTTTTCTGGGGGTTTCACGTTAGGGCCTATTAGAATATATTTCTGTGTTTGAGTTCAATAATCGTTTCCGAGAACCATTTTTCCCTTTCAGAAAATGTCTACGAGAAGGTGGTGCTGCTTATCCTAATGTGATCATTGAATATATTTTATAATCTTTAAATCATTTTTGTCATCATCGAAGAAAGTGTTCATTTAAAGAATATGAGATTAAATCTTTAGGTGACATTGTAGACATAATTATAATTTTATTTGCTTTGTTAATTGGTTTGGAAAAAATAACAGCCTGGAATCGGCCATCATCATCATCTTCTGGTGTTCTGCCTGTCGGCAGGTCCCTCACACCACAACTGTCTCCACTTAAACATGTCCCGGGCCTCCTCCTTGGTCTTTTTGTATCCTCCTCTCTTCACCTCATCTATTAATTTTAGCTTTCTTCTTCCTCTTCTCTTTTCTCCTTCCACCGTTCCTTCAATGGCTGTAGTTAGAATCCTCTTCCTTCTTACAACATGTCCAATCCAGCTTCCTTTTCTTTTCCGTATTGTGCGGAGTAATGTTCTTTCCTCCTCAACTCTTCTTAGCACTTCATCATTTCTTATTCTATCCACCCATTTTATTCTCTCCATCTTCCTCCACACCCACATTTCAAAAGCATCAATCCTATCCTTCTCTTTTCTTCCCAAGGTCCATGTTTCGCATCAGCCATCCACCTAAAATTATGAGGCAAGTGTTACGATCAAGGCTGTACCAAGAGTAATTATCAATTGGGATTTCCCCGTTGAGAATCAACGGGCACTTCTGCTAGTAAATAATATGTAATGAAACGGAGTAAAATCCATGGAGAATTTAGCACGATGTTTCCACGAACGGCTTTGCTTAGATACATGCTTTCCACCCACCTCGTGTTAGACGCACCGAACTGCGTGATATTAGCAAGTTTCCATCCTCATAACGAAGCTCATTCGACTGTTGAGGGATAGAGAATCACCCTCTTTACTCTTGAGTCCTTCCCGATCATGAACCTACAACGGTTTCCAGGTCTTCGCTTAAAAACTGCAAATTCATGATTAGGATGGGATTAATTAAGGAATCCGATTATGATTCGGAGACTAAAATGTGCATCATCTCATCTAAGCCAATTACAGCAGCGAATTTATTTTGTATTTACTAACTTCCAAGTCTCTGATTTAGGACAGATTATCGTTAAGTGAAGAGTTAATTAGAAGTTTCGGCTATTCGTGGGGTTTAACAATTACGAACTGAGGAGGAAAAGGTTTTCAATCACTCGGAAAAGATTTGGAGTAGTAGTTGCTGCTTAATGAGCTTGTTCCATAGAGATATACTCGTCTGTTAATACAACACAACGCAATCAAATGAGAAGTGATATCTTTGGAACCGAGTCAAATATCTAAGTAACTCTGGAGATCATATCCCAATTGGAACTCTACGTATGTTAGAAGTGAAGTTGTTGCCATGCATATAATCTCTAAACGAGTTTTTGAATCATTTCCTTACAGATAACTTCACCACGTGTTTACATTTGGTTATTCTCGGTCTGAATTGTCAAATTTCTATTCAATAAGGAGACTTAAACCTAGTTTCTAGTAATGAAAACTAACGTTGGCTTGTGGAACACATCGTTAAGTGGGTTTAGGGGTGAATCCATTGCAGTACTAATGAGAATGCTTACGCTTACAGGATTGAACCCGAAGTAGAGAACGGGGTCACGGTGTGAGAATCTTAATGAGGGAAATAAATAAAGAGGAAGTTAGATGGCCCAACTTGGTTCGTCTAGAACAATTTCTGGAGAGGTTATGGGGTAATGAGAGGGTGATTTACGTTAGCTAGTTCAGGAGCACCTGGAAGGAAGATGATGGAACCACATCATCTTAAGATTGTGTAGTTCTATTACACAGAGGCTTGTACAGGTGCCTGAAGAAAGGAATTAAAGACAGATTACTGCAGCCTAATTGTGTATAAATTATCAATCATAACTTGAAATAGCGCGTTGACGAGTAGATAAGGCAGTGTAATAGAATGGTTAAAGAGTTTACCATATATTTACATAAAGATATAACTTAAACTCTTATGTCCTCCCACAAATAGTGCTAAAGGATATTTTAAAACTATTAAATTCACCTTTGCCATAAAGTTTTGTCCATAATCTTCTTGAAATTATCTCGTCTCTTTCATCTGAATTTATCGAAAATTACTCTGCATAATAATTACATTAGAGGTTAAAATTAATGCAGTAAATACACAACGTACAATGCTATCTGCATTTAGTACGATTTTTTCATTTACCGTAAGAGTTCATTAGAACAGGATTATTTCTGGTTTAGGGTTATAATCAAATCCACTCAGTCACTTTAATTACTATACTTTTTCATTTACTCAGATGTAGCAGTCCTGATAATATTCCGAGTAAAATAAAATTGCAATTATGCCAACCGTTGAAATACTTATCGTGTGCGATTAAATCAAAATCACGACCAAATTAACGTTTGTAAATAATGTTTCAATTAGGGCAGTTATTCCCGATTATATTTTTCTCCTTTGATAATCAACAGTGGTTCAGCTAATCATGTAATCTAATACTATGTATATCTTTATACTTCATTCGAAGTCTTCCGTTAAAAAATTAAGCCAAAATATGGGCGATATCCAATGAAAGAGACGGAGAAGGTACGAAGGCGATGGAAAGAAGGTACAAAGACGTAGCATTGATCGTGACTTTATAATTCTGTTTACTACAGTTTTATTTTTAAAGGCTTCCAACAGATGCGTTAACGACGTGTTTTATGGTCTTGCTTTATGTTCGGAGGCAAAGAATCTTAACTTTATTTATAGCCTTTGCAGAGAATCTATTCCTAATTTGGTTATGGCTTCTGAACCACGCTCGGAAAAGTTCACCTCAGAGGTGATAATGGATTATGATTTGTGGTCTACTATAAACTTCTAAGTAAATTTAAGGGATTACCGCGGAGTGCCTCTTGATTAATGTTCCTCAATATGGTTCATATTTCCCCACTTTATCATACCGAAATCAATGAAAATAACCTAAATTATGTGAGTATGGTGTTGTTGTAGATTCAATTTGTTGAAGATTCCTAAACAATGTCCCAACCAAACTTAATTCTTTTAAAGCTCTGTCTTCGACAGCTACGCATACATTCCCATTCACCCATTCTATTAATAAACGATCTTTCCTTTCGTTCTTTTGAACCCCTTTCCTTTTGATGATGTCATTTCTCTGACTATGCATCGGCCTTCTGCAGTATGAAAACTGCCAAAACAAACATTTCTCGCAGACATATCCGATTTCTTGACCTATACATTCAAAATCCTTTTAATACGATTGCTGCATACATATGCTTTGAGATGCTGCTAATGGTATTATGACGGTCTATTTTTAAAAAGGGCTGTGTATCCCTCTTTTCGCTTCAAAAATAATATCACGCTGTGCGGATTCTTAGTGAATATGTTGAAAGAAATTTTAGAACAAGTTAACACGAGGATAAATGCAGGTGAATAGAATCTGCTATAAAGTGATAGAGCTAAGCATATAACTGAAAATAGGCATTTATTATCATGGAAATCAAAGGAATAACAATTCCAAGGAAACCTGAAGTTATTACTGACCACGAGTCCAACTCGGTCCGAAAAACGAATCCACTCTGAATATCTCTTAAATAGACCAGGACTACGTCGAAACGGTAAGTATTGAAAGTCACATATGTATATGACAGTCACATGTATATTGCTTCTTCGGTAATGCTAGAATATGATTAGAAAAGAATATGAATTAATATTGAGCTACAAATCTCTCCATTGATAGACAGTTTTACTATTATCTGGGAAATATGTTTTCTGATGGAATGGGTGCTGCAATATATAATTTTAATAAATTATTACGATAATTTCTTAGAAAATATAAAAATTAAGTTTCAAAGTAATCAAAAAATGAATGTTTGTAATATTTAGCGGAGAGTTAAAAGGAAAAAGTTTATTAAACCGATGAAAATGTTAAGACAACTGAATTTTCGAAAAGGATCTAGGTCACAATCGGTCAGTGAAGTGAAATTAAATATCTCAGCTGTAGAGCTTAATGAGACATGTAACCAATGTAAGAGCGTTTTTGAGAACGAATGGCTTTATTTCCGATGCAATACCTGAGTCTGAACAGAACCCAAGAGACTACCTGCTTAACACCGACATAATCTGACCCAAGGGACGGGCATGGACTTGTGGGCCCTGGAAGACCATTTGATTTTAAAAAGATAAAACGAGGGAATATTATGAGAAGAGATACTCAGATATCTCAGAGGGACTCAACGATGAAAGATGAATATCGTGACGAGGCAGTAGTATTGTCGACAACAGGAGGACTATGATTTGTCATCCTAAGTGCCCCGTGGATGTTGATGTCCATCTTCTGCATCGCTGCCTTAGAATTAACTGCTCTTTGGTTTGATAGCCCTTTATCCTTCCCCATATCCCGATTTCAATTAACTCCCATCGCTTCCAATTCCACTGGACCCTTCATTTCCTCCAACTCTCCCAATCGTCTCTCATTTCAACAGTTGTCCGTTATCTTCATTTCGATCACTCTTTGATTCCACGCATTTCCCTCATTCGTAAGGAAATTTCACTTTTAACCACAAGATGAATGTTATCTCCCGCTTTCGTCTGTTTAAAGTAGACAGCGCATGATAATGGTAGAGGTAGATAATGATGAGCTCAAAAGAGCAATAGGAAACTAAATCCAAATAATACGCTAGCTGTAAAGCATGTGTAAAACAACCTTTTTAAAGTCAATTTTCTGTTACCTAATATGGTGCATTGCATTGAATCATTGGTGCAAGTTTTGATACTAAGGATAGTGATATTATCGGGTGTCCAGGTACCAGGTGATGCTATCTACATGCACGTCATAAGTCAATATTATAAATCATTTTTTTTAAACGACCAAGAAAACATTATTCACATGCAGTATAGCATGAAATACATTGTGTACTTAAATTTGCGTATTCAAAAGATAATAGTTAGTAGAAAGGAATACGTAACTAGAGGAACACAAAAGTTACGCACTGCGCCTTGCTTGGGATTTTAGGTTGTTTACTCCATGTTTCTTGTTCAGGCCTTGTTTTTCGGTGTTCAAAACACGTTAAGGATATCAGTGCTTTTTTCCTAGTCGAACGACCTCACGATAAGACTTTATGCGAACATCTCTCCTGGAGCAGTGGGAGATAAGTGTCCCGTTCGGATGCATATTTCATTCGCGTATCGATTTATCTGCCTCCACAGAATCATAAAGTCATTCTGATAGTTAAATTAAGTTAACAAAGTGGCCTGTCGATATTTTTTACTGATTTAAAAATTGTAGTACGGTTTATAAGGATACGGTTTTTGTGAAATATACTGTTTTATTTGTACAACTAAATATATAATAAGAAATATGTAATAGGATCAAATTAAAAAAGAGGAAAATATCACTGAATACAGAAGAAGTGCAGCATAAAACTCATTTTTCATATTCATAAGTATCAGTTGACTATAGGCTAATATGAGTGACAAGATACTTCATAATATTATTATTGGAGGTTTTTCGTGTCAGTAGAGAAGAAAATTCTTAGGCTACACTTTTTAAAGTGCGAATGGTGACCAGTCATAAATACATGGATTTCTTCTTTCACATTTTACGAGCAAGTTTGATCGGTGAATGTAAATTTACAACTTGTTCTTTTGACAAGGAATTACAACTGAACTAAAACTGATAAGGTTTAGGTGATTATTTGAACAACACTGTTAAATATCTTTGTAAAACTCATTTATATTTCCTTCAACTATTAACTTACTCTGAAAGTAGACTATTAAAAAACACACTCAATCCATTAGCATAATTTACAGTAAGATTCATTTTAAATACATAAAATATTGTAAAACATCTTTGTAATCGTTGATCACTTGACTTCTAACAATATTATAGGTGAATGAAAAATAAATAAAAAATAATTTTTTCTAATAGTTAATCTAGTTCTTATATTTCTCTACCAATATATCTCAAATCAAAATAAGTATTACGTATATTTAAGATACTTATCCCCATCTGTTCTTTGATTTTCATTTCGTCTTCCTGCTTGGCGCGCGATACGAGCGGTATCATAATTTACCCCGTACTATATCGAGAATGCAACCGCTAATACAAGCACGTTTTGTGGCTTGCATGCCACGGCAGGATGCTGTATTCACACCGCAAAGGGGTCATCCCACGCCAAACCGGACAAGAATAAATGGGACATTTTTGAAATTTTGTAATATCGTTTACTGCTAAGATAGAAACACTTAAACAAATTTATCAGCCAATATGCTTATAGTTACAAAATGCTGGGCTTAATGATTTTACAAAAACTGCGGAATTCGGCACGCATCAACCTAATCAAAGGCTGTTTTTTTATTTAAAACATAAAGAGCATTCCAAATATTCAATTTAAAGCTTTAAATTAAATGTTTCCTTTGATGTAGAATTTACTGAGGTTTATAAGAGACATCGTCCTTTATTTTTCCAAACGACATTTTGCATTAATTTAAACAAAAAAGGAACAATTTACCTCTTAGTCAAAGCGACTGGCCGTTCGCTTCCGGGATCTATGCTACATTTGTACCATTGTTCCTTGTACCCGTTAATTGTTAAATCTTTTTTCAAGCTTTGAATTTTCATCAGCATCCTCGAATTTCCGTTCTAAATGCTGTGTTATCTTCTAGTTAATGCTGAGAGAAACCAAAGAGAACATAAATCTATGATCTATTTTAGATATCAACATTATAGAATCAACTGCTTGGGCCGTGACTTCGTGGTATGGATCCATCCGTGGTCTAGTAAAAGTTGTTTTCACTTTCACTCTTTATCAACATTATGACAAGGTTTTACGAAAATCTAAGAACGTCGTATTTTTCCTTGTTTAATTAGGCCTTGATTGACTCAAGGACGATAGTTCAAGACTCAATAGACGATATCAGCTGTGCATCCTAATTCATCGGTTGAAGATTTGTTTTTTAAATCCACTAATACGTCGCTTTATTTTCATTCTTATTGATGCCATGTAGATTAAAAACCTGCATTTATCAGTAGTCTATGAAACCATTCCAATGTTTCTTGATAATGTAACCAGGAAAAATATATTCTCTTCAAAATATCTGTTGATATGCAATTTATACTCAATTTATTTTGCATCCAAAATATACTTTCTTTCATACCCTGTAAATGGTACAGTTATTCCCTTTCTTAGTTTATTTTCAAATATAGTTTACCACCGATTGCAAGGTGAATTAAATCGAGAAAAACAAACCATCAAAAATGATTCGATGGATTGCTGGTTTCCCTCAATTCATTTCGTTAAATTACTTAAAAAGATCATACTAGATTTCTAATAGTTTCAGATGTTATATATTTAGAGTGTAAGCTTTAATCTATTTCTGTTCAAATTATTGGAATCTTTGATTACGACAAGTTTCAATTTTTTTATGATATTCCAGAAAAAAATCATTAAAAAGAACCTACTATCCATCGTTGCATTACTCATTTAAAGCTCATCCTTCACCATTAAAGAGTCCCTTTGGATTCGTCCATTTCCTCTCTGCAATGTTCTTCGATCGAAGTCATATCCATCAACGTCGACCAAAATGCTTCTCGGATTCATCCTCGACCTTACCTGCGCTTGCCTTTTATCCAGTCCACATTGAGCGCTAAAAATATGATATGTTTGTGATGCGATATGAAATGTTTTGTGATCACAAATAGAGCATCGATCTTCTCCGACAAGCGATAGAGTTCCGACATGACATATATATGGGTATGAGGGCTGAAGTCCGCCTCGATAATTTAAAAAAGGCTGTCGGATTACTTAAAAGAGGTAAAACGCAGGG
Source organism: Sympetrum striolatum (assembly GCA_947579665.1). Classification (NCBI taxonomy): domain Eukaryota; kingdom Metazoa; phylum Arthropoda; class Insecta; order Odonata; family Libellulidae; genus Sympetrum; species Sympetrum striolatum. The sequence goes on from OX388350.1 coordinate 85,932,993, forward strand.
GAACTGCATCTCTAACGACGAAATCGGGGACGACCGATGTCCTTTAATTTATTGCACGAGGCCCTGCTGAGTGACGTATCGTGGTGCTGTAGTTTCGATGGAAAATCAAGTTTGATTGGAGAACCTAGCAATTTTCTGCGAGTCAAAGAAACTAACAAGTGCCTCTAGAGAGCTCCAGCTAACAATAAACTAGTTACATTTCAAGGCCAAATGAATGAATTTCAGTTCCATTTAGTTCTGCCTATTTAAATAAAAATGTATCAATTTCCAGGCAAAGGAATGGATAGTTGAGCTTGTGCGATAATATATTCTTTTCAAATTTCAGAGGCTTACTCCAAATTGCTTAGATAAAATAACCGGAGTCGCCTCTTTTCGATAAAGAGCTGTTAACATTGCAGTAATAATGTTAAGCTAATATCTTTTTAATATCCTAAGAGAAGAAAATATTTCCTTCTTTCTAAAAATGCCAATTATTTTATAGTTTAAAGATTATGCTATGGAATCTTCATGGAAATAGTTTATTATTAAAAAATAAAATTATCTTTTAACTCAGTTAAATTAGAACTTCAAAGCAAGTACTTAGCATATCACATGAAGACAAAATTACTTTTTCACATTGATATAGATTCTTATTTTTAAATTTCGAATATATTAAAAGACGATCTTTAATTTTTATATTTACTTACTATCTATTCATGTTTCTTAATACATCAAAATTGTATTCAAATTTGATGTTTAGATACTTTGGTAGACCACTTTTTTGTAAAATTTAATTGTAAATAATGGCCATGGGAACTCAGACAGCGAATTTGGCAGAGCTTTCGGCTTTGGTGAATGTTGTCCTGATCTTATTTCCCGGTGGAAGCCCATGGGCAAAGAGACCTAATCTGTCGAAGTAATTTTAATCATTGCAACAAAATAATGGACATCGGGAGGGGAAGAAAGAAGATAAATAGACATATATACGTATTATTAAATATTCTAATTTATTATCAGATATGTAAGGATTATTTTGTGAAAATTTGTGAGTTTTGAACGGAAATTTCCGCATCATACTTTTGAAAATATTAGATATTGTATAGAATAGGTTATCAGTTAGTTCTATATGCATCTAATTCAACCTAATATAACCTAGCTACATGTATCTTTTACCTTCTGCTTCACAAAATGTCCCCCTTCCAAGTTTATACGAAAAATAAGACGATTGAAGATTTCGCCATAAATTACCAGAAGAACTCGTTTTGCATATTTTTTCATCATCACTGCGATTCTCTCAACATTATCCTACATTTATCACTCATTTTGAGGTCAAAACATTTTAGATATCCAAAAGTACTGATTTGGATTCCAAAAACTATCATTCTCTTTGAGTATATATAATTTATTTTGTAATTTTTTCCTTTATCGGTCTCAGTTAACTTATCTTAGATTAAAGTAATTATGTTAGATCGACTGTTAGCAGCTTTGACTGTCCAATATTCTTAGTTTCATACGCCTAAACATAATGGTATTTAAAGTTATCTTATAGTTTTCTATATAAATATTTTTAAGTTTAGTTTTGGTTATTCTTCAGATCAGTTTTTTGTTACTTACTATTTCTAGTTTTTACGGAAGGAAATGAACTTTTCCACGATTCTTGTGAAGTGAAACTCCGAAGCCATGGAAATATATATGATTATTGCATAAAATCGTTCCTTGAAAGTATTTCATAGAATTAAGTCTAGGGTCGTTCTCTGCCGCATCTTTGCCTCTTTATATTATGTATTCTCATTGTATCAATGAGTATCGACCAATACAGAATTTATGGAGGAGCCAAAGAGTCCTTTGTCCTACTAGGAGCTTACTCGTAAAGTCATGCACTCGTACTCGTAATGCTTTTTTTAATCACAGCCCAAAACAATCAAAATAAATATCCCATCCGTTTGGAAGCAAACGAAGTAGCATTTGATATCGTAATTTACCAACCTTCTTTTAAATTATGTATGTGGGTCTTCAACATATACGAAACTGTCAGAAATATGTAAATCATCTATAAGTACGAATAGTAATTTATTTTCTCAGATATTCACAGCGGCGAAACTGCGGCGGCGAAAAGTACTTCGCGGCAAAGAGTCGGCAGTGAAACATCTCAATCCCTGTAAAGTAAGAAAATTTAGAACACGGCTGATAATGAATTGGAAGTTTGTAATCTCCAAAAGCCGTATTTGTCGGCGCTCCTAGTCTTGCTTTCTCGGACTACCGGGAAATAAGAATGGGAGCGCTGACAAAGACGGCTTTTGGAGATTTCAGACCTCTAATTTCATTCCTTATTTGATCGCTCTAAAGCGAAGAGTAAGATCCTCTTTATTTAGCCCTGCCTTTAGAGTATGTCTCCATGGCAAACTACAAATAATACCCAAATAATTTTGAATGCACCGCTATGTTATAGTAATGACTTTCAATGTTTAAATAACTAAAATTTTAAATGTTTGCTCTACAAACTCTTTGGTAGTTCTTCTATTACTAAATATTTTCTCTATGTAAATATTATAATTCTGTAATTACAACTTTTTCCATACTTATACGGTGGTGCTTTTGACCATTTCTAGGAGTATCATTCCTAAATAAGTTGATTTTTTTATTTCGAATTTTCTTTCTTCTAAGTCACATCTCTTCATCATATACGCATTTTCCACTCCAAAATTGGAAAAGTTTTCCCTCGCTCACTACGTTTAAACGAGGGTCTGCTTTTTACGCTTCCATATCCATAAACCCGCATCTTCCTTATGAAGGCCGTAGAGTTGTGTGCTACTTCACAAAAATGAAGTAAATACGCATGAGTTAGTTCGATATGAATCCTTCGTCCCACTCTCCTATTTAAACCTCCACTTGTTATTTACCACATCGATCTTTCCTTTTTATTTTAGAATTGAATCCTTTTTATTGTAGACCTCTCATTTTGTCTTCTCTTTTTTTACATCGTGCTATTTCCATACCTATGTTTACGCGATCTAAACTAATGCATACAATGTAAACGCTTAGCATCTTATGTAAGGAATATAACAGATACTTTCAGGAATACATCCAGTTGTCAGAAACATACGATAAGTAAATAATACATAATATATATTATAATCTTTAACCTGGAGATATTTTTCATTTATTGCGTCTTATTATATAAATGTTTAGCTGCAAATGTGTTGGTTTCTAATTATCTATCGTCGCTACATTTATTTATCTTAACTCGTTTACAAATAGAATATCATCAAAGATTATCAAACCTTAAATACATCCTCAGTACGGGTATTTCAAATCTTTTCGAATCCCTTTTTAGTTTTTCTGATCTATCCTTCAATCGATGAGAGCCTCTTCCACCTCTTGCTTTCCTTCCGTGCAATTGAACGCAGAAACAGGTTTTTAAAGAAGACCCTCGCTTTCAGAACCGCGGGTTTACTCAAAATATGACTCCAACCGCTGTCTCGTCCAGAAGCCAGAAGTCCTTTCTTTACGAAATTCGTCATCCGGACAAGAGAGGTCGTTCTGTCGTCCTCTTTTCCGTAGCGGAAGCCGCTCTTCATTTGTCCTATTCGTTTTATTTGCCCACTCCGGCGGTGTTAACAACGGCTGGATCTCATTAACAGCAATGAGATACGAAAAAAAGGGTTTTACAACACCTTCTTGGAGTCTAAACGGTTAAATAAGCAGGTATTAATACCGGAAACATATATGCCACCCAAAATCTTATATTGCCAACGTAAATTTGGATAATAAAAAGATATGTTTTATATTATTTCATAAAAGAGTGTTTTAGAGAAAATTGTTACCCAAGGAAATCCACAATAATTTCCACGAGAAATATGAGCAAAATCATCTGAAAATAATGAAAAAGTACAATTTAATCAGATAATTGCACACTTAAAAGTTACAATAATGGAATTATTGTAGGTATCTTTGAAGTTGAAAAACATGTTATATGGCTTTGTATAGTGCAATCCATTAAGGTTAGATATTATTACTTTTGGCTTTTGCTGTATTCTACGGAAGTTGATATGATCTCCTTAACGGATTTATTATAAACCATATAGGGTAATTCTTTCTAATTATTAGTATAGCTTAAGAATGTGATTATGTAAAATGAGTGGAGGGAAATTTTACGGTATGCATTAATTGTAAATGGAATCACTTTATTATTCTATCTATGGTGTGAATTAAGTGTAAGTAATGAGTGCTGATAAAGCTTTCGCAGTGGTATTCGTTTTCTAGTAGTATTTCAATGTTGTCACTTGTTTTTCTCGTACCTAAAACTTGCATCAGGTCAATAATATACATCTCAACATGATACTTCTATTTCCAAGTAATGAAGTTCTCTTTTAACTTATCTTCAAACAACAGTTTTTACATTGATAGCTTACATGATTTGAAACCAATCGGCTTTACTCATTGGCTATTTTTAAATAATCACATCCCACTTAAATCTAACAAGGACATTTCGTTTTCGACTTAATTTCATGTTAATTACCATTGGCCACTAATTTTCCACACAATTAAATTATAATTAAAATTATAATACTCTTTAATTGCATATTTTGCAGTGTTTTAAATAAACGGTATATACAAATCGAGAGATATTGAGAATTATTTGCATGATTCAACTTCTTGAGCATTAAAATCTATCAAAACCAAAACTATCCAAATTATAACTAATATGCTTTTTTCGGACATCCTAGAAAGCCATGAAAAGGTTTCATAATAAAGCAAAAGTCCTTCGGAACTTCTTCCAAGTTTTTAATTAAATGACTGGTTTGGGCCAGAGAACAGAAATGATGATGGCCATTCTCTGGCAAAACAGGTCTTTCATTATAAACGTAGCGGAAGTTGCGAAGGACTTTTGGTTTTATTTCAAAACCTCCTTTAAATTCAATCAAAATAAGGATCAGTAAATGCATTTAGTTTCGAGTTGATTAGGATGTTTGGAAATAAGGAACGTAAAACTGGTACAAAAATCAATTTTGATTAGGATTTGTTTGATAATGGAGATACTTAGAATGAAAATGAGAAGATCGAAGTTTGCGAGGGAAAAAGATTAGTGTGAGAAGTTGCATAGTTATGTATTAATGCAAATACGTCGTCTGTATGGATAGGAAAGTAAGCAAATTAACTAATAGAAGGTTCATAATACAGCTTTCCAAAAATAGAAAGAAAGTTGATTTCGACTTAAGTGTGTAATTACAAGATAGGTTGAAAATACCCAATCAATATGGAAACGGGGTATTTCATATAAGTAAAATAGGACAAAACCAAAAAAAAATTAAAAATCCCCTCTTTCTTTCTTGCGAATTGTTTATTAATATAATGAAATAAATACTTTCATTCGAAAGAAGTCTCGGCCATATTTTTATGGAAATATTATCAAAAATATAGATTAAGTACCTCAAGGTCCTTCGCTGAAATACATTTTAAATAACAGGAAAACATATGAACTTTAAAGGAAAATGGCGATAATTATTTTAGCTAACATGATTTATCTACATTTAATCATAGTTTTCTTAAAAGTCAACAACCCGTACGGTTAAAAAATATGCTATTAATCCATTAAGTTACTTAGATTTCATTTTTTGTATTTAGCTCTTAAATGTGTCTCTAACAAAAATTTCATTTGCGCTTTTTTGTATAGAATTTCATGAAAAAATCAGGTTTTGCAAGTTTTTGACCTTTAAAAAATACTTATTTTGAAGATAAGAAGTAAAAGACTAAAGGAATGGAAAGAAACTGTTTCAACGTAAACGGGAATTTAACTCTCCATAAGCTGTAAACAAATTTTTTGTCACAATTTTTCTTCCTTTTTTCAAAATTTCAAGTGAGTTTTCCGCGAATCTAGGAACTACATATAGCGAAGCACACTTTTTTATTTCATACACTTTATTTTTTCACCGGTTAAAATAAAACATTTCCTCGTACGATCTTCTCCGTGCAGATGAGAAGTGGCATTGCGATGTCTTTTCAAGCGGCTCTCCTTGTTTATCTCCTCTCGCATGATTTACTCTTCTGGAGAGGAAATATCACGTTCCGTTGAGAAATGTCGTCTTGAATATAAGAGAGAGAAATAAAGGAGCATTTTCAAGGTTTACTTTTTACCTCCTGTTTTAACATCTATTTAACCCAAGGACTTTAAATTTAAGGACCAAGGGAGGGCCAAAAAATGTCCACCACTTTTCTTTTTCAATATTTTAAGAACTTAATCGTGTTATACGGTCTTATAACTTCATTACATTGTCAAATATAGGTTATAAAAGATAAATTAATGTTGATGCATTTTGTACGTTTTTCTTAAGCAATGTAATGAGAGCGGAAATAGGCGGTGGACACACTATGCGTCCCTTGGTCCAACCTGTGACAAATTTTTGAACCAATTGGAATCATGTATTTTGACAAATAATTTTTAATTAATTTCAATAATTTAATTAATTTTTTCTTAATTATATTTTGTTGTTGATTTATAAGCATAACTAAAGTTGATTTACAAACTTATTTTCTGAATTAGAGCTCTAAAGCCGATACCATTGAGTAGAAGCCTTATCATATCCTCGTCTTTGAAGAGTTTTTTTTATAGAAATTTTATTATTTTTATCGCAGTAGTACAATTTTTAGCAACAAAAATCATTAAAAGAAGTTATTTTTTTGAATCCAAGAAGGCAGTTGCTGAAGATATATTATGTTTCATTATTATTTTATCGAAAAAAATAAAAGTGGACATTTTTTTACCCACGGAGTAACCAAAAAAAAGGTTGGACCTTTAAGGGTTAAGCCTAACTTCATTTTCAATTTTTAGAGCAAATGTTAGTACAAAACGGCTATGCGTTCCAGAAATAAAATGGCTGTAATATGATTAATTAATTTTTAATATATATTTAATATTTATGGGATATTATTTTTCGATTTTTTACTGTCTTGCTTTGTTTTTAAGCATCTGTTTGGTCCCCAAGCCGTCGCATATTTCTCATCAGTGACACGATCGCATTCATGCGCTTTACTCTTATTCATCATTTCGTGGCAAATATCACTCCTACAGAATTTCAAAATTATGAACATTTTCATGGAATTTAAGCATGGGGGCCATTAAGGAGCCATTAAAATGTTAAGGATATCTCAGCACAGTTAGTGAAGAAGCTCTCAATTTCTTATGAATCCACGATCTTCCCTGGGAATACAAATTCGCCAAAATATGATTTCCGTGCAGGAATCTTCCATAGTAATCCACCAGTATCTCTGCAACGAAAACTTTATTTCATCTTGCGCAACCGTTGTCAGAAATTCGTTCTGCTCCATAGAAAACTCCTTCACTCGTGGCATGACTCTATCAGTTCGTGATATATTGCAGCGAGGCTTTCCTTGAGATTTCGTTAATTAGTCTCCATTCAGAGCGATTCGCTGATCCTCGCATCTTCCTCTCTTTCGAACCGAAAGCCCTTAATCGAACTTTTTCCGATGAATGTACTCCGAAATACACTTCAAATGCTTCAAAGATATCACCTTATACACCAATATTATCCTAATCACTAGTCGATGTGCTTAATATGAATTTATGTTATTTCATAGTTTGAAATAAAAATGCATATCAAAGATGGGTATTTACAATGCCATACTTCTTTACTTCATCCTCTGCATAAATTCTGTGAAATGTTATAGGTAATTATTAATCTGAATGTAATTGGATAAATCATGGTTTTAAATTTACAAAATTGGTATCAGTTCTTTACCTCAGTAATTATTCACTTCTATTTTTCTCTAATGCATTATGCCCTTAGCGTATAAATCTCTCCCGCCTGCCGTTCTTCTTCTTTTTCCATTCCAACCGCAGCTCCCTCTCTCTCATGCAAACACACCTTTCGTTCATCCACGTTATCCCACACATTTTTCCCTTCCAACTCAGAATCCGCAAAAAGAGTAAATTCTGCTCCCTGAGGGACCCCTTCGTCATCTCTTTTCTCTTCCTTTCCTCACTTATTGACTCCCTTTTCGTCTCCTCAAATATCACCACAATATCTCAATCGCTCGAGGCCCTGCTGTGTAATTTCAGAATGAGTATTTCCTAACGGCAGATGGCGGATTACCTCAGATTGGAGAAGCAGCGTGTGTTTTCTCGCACGGATTATATTGGCCTTTGAGAATTATTCCCAAAGAATTGCTCTCCAAAAATATGGGAACATCATGAACAGGAGGAAACTGCCAAATATAGGCCATTCAAAATAGTTCTTAATGCTCGTCACAGTTATCACCTATTAAGAGTGATGTTGAATAACGGTGCTGTTAAGTTTTCTCTTTGCTCCAGAAATAGTTATTGTGATTCACTAATGTGGCCGTAATAGCATTCTGACTTTGTTATGAAAGAAAGGGCAAAGTATGTACTACTCATCTTGACTTGTAAGCCTCATTCCTCTCTCTTAACTCTTTTCAGAGGGGATGAGGTTCCAACCTTCTTTAAGGCTGATATTTTTACAGATAGACTAAGATCAAAGAAAAAATCATCATTTCATAGATATTGAGAGAAGATGAAATATGAAGAATTGAGTAGAAAGTTCGATGGTTATTAATAATATTTGCCCAATTTATCTAACAAAGACGTTAGGTTTACCCTAAGGATATTCCACTTTTCATCGAAGATATATAAATAATGAGGTATGGAAAGCAGAGATTGCTTCGGACTTTCATTTTCCAAGTAGTAAGTTGTCCGTCTCGAGGGATAAAGAGGGATTTAGGAAGCTGCAGAAGCCTTGATTTATTATTGATTCATCCTTTGAGAGGATCTCTTTGAGATCTGAAAGAAACGGCGGCCCTGGAGAATCTTATTATGACAAATAATGGAAAACATTAATGTTGAAAGGCCCTTATATATCATCAGGAGTTCTTCATGGGATGAAGGAATCAATCGTTTCTCACTCAATTAATCAGTGATATTTGCTAAGAGTTTCTATGGATGGTATATCTTTGCTCTTAAGAAGATATTTAAATAAGTGTCCCTTAAAATTTTCATTAAAGATCTTTCATCTTAGACAGTTTTTCAATGTTTGTACGTATTTTATTTTAAATTCCTGCTTCAACATTGAAGTAGAGGGGAGAAGAAATAAGAAAGAGGAATAAAAGTGGAATACAGAGACAAGGGAATGGGGAACAGGGAGATACTAAAATAATATCATGAAGTGCTGTTTATTTATCGCATTAAAGGTACGCATTTTGTATCCCAAATTCCTTGCATCTTGTCAAGTATCAAGACCTAATATCTTTTGCCACATGTAAGGTTAAGTAGATGGTTATGAAAACTAGTTGATTCGACCGGGAACTTAGAAATTAGGAACGCAATTACTGCATTACTTATCGTTCTTATACAAATGCTCTCTACGAAGGAACCTGCTAATTCAGAGTTTTTTGACAAAGGAGAGTCGTACTTCGAGGTAAGACTTCTCTGTTACTTTTTCGATAGCATTAAGATGCCGCAATCGAGTCAACTCCTTCCCTTGCAGAAGGGGTTTATCAGTAGGAATGGTAGGATGCCCTTAGTGGCTTTAAGAGTCACTTTATAAACAACTCATTGGATGGTGACCATGTGAGTAGTTCCTCTCGCTCTGGGGTAGCTTCAGGATTTCCGCTTCTGTTATCTTTCTTCCTCTCCTTTCGATAGAGATGTGGTTGCTAGGAAACCAAACTTCTTCGACACTTTGGGAAATTAGACATTGCTTGTGAGCCATTTTCTGATCCCATAAGTGAGAAAGTGGTTCCCTAAGAGACATTTTCATTCTAACTTTTTAGAATTGTCAATTGAATGCATCTTGTAAATTTTCCCACGCAATTTCTCTTTTGGGATAAAAATCTGTCAGCCTCATTATAGTATTCTAATATTTATTTTTCCTGTATTGTATTCTATTTCAAAGTACTTGATGGCAACTGATTCCTTTTAAAACGCATTTCGATTTCCTCCCTCAAACAACGACGCGGTATTTTTCTTTTCCATCTTTTGACATGGCAACCGAAGAAAGATTCCTCTCCAAAAACCATAAATTGCAATCGCCACCCTTAGCCTTATTTATGTCTCCTCTTTTCTGTTTTGGGGTTGTTTGTCCTCGTTTTCCAATAAAAGGTTTCTCATTTTCTGCCTCGTTATCTCTCTTTGTCATCCATGAATTTACTATCCGCTAACAAATGGGGACGAAGCAATTTTTGAGCTTCATGATTTAACGGTACGTTAGATTACGGCAGATTTTTACTCATTGAATCTTTCAGTTGGGTTAAGAAATGTATTTCACTGCAATTTTTTTGCCGCGTTCTATAATTTCCGGTTTTAAATATGAATCTATAGACTTAGGAATTTACTAATTTCAGTTTATCTTCAAAATACTTTTATGAATACCTCACAGGCATGAATTTATTTAATGATTAACTACAGCTGATATAATGATTTTTAAAATATTGTTTTTTTTAAGATGTTCTTTTTTCCTGAGGAAAAATGGACTTGAAAAGAATACGTCGTGGCCATGGACGATGCCGCATAATCGGACGAAAGCACACTTTCCCAAGCATCCAAAGGTCCCAAAAACGACTTGTTCAATGTTCTGGCCGAGTAGCCTAATTGGTTAAGGAAGCCTCTCGGATAGAGGAAAATTGCGGGTTCGATCCCGGCCCTGTCAGACGTTTTTCGAGTCCTTTTTCCTTGGGATTTTTTTCCTGATGCCCAGTGGGCACTTCCAACCCTTATGTGCAATGAACCGTTTCCATGTTTTTCTTATGACAATGCGACAATGATTTTTAACTCTTATTTACGCATTTTAAACAGCATATTATTGATTCGCATCCTTTCTGTTCTTAGTAAGAAGATTTAATATATTCATAAGTATTACCTTGGTAAAACGATTTTCACTCATATATCGTTTTAATTTGTAAAGAAACGGTTTTTCTCAAAAAAAAAGAAAACACTTTGTGCTAGAATAGAAGCTTACCGATCCCTCGTTCTAACGAAATCGTACCCAGTTAACTTTAAGGTAGTGATACTAAATAAGTGTACCATACTTTACATTAATCTTCATTAAGTCAACTTTTACTTTTCAAATGTTTTTTTCCCTCTCTTTCGTGTCGCAGTACTTCACGTTCGACATATTTGACTGACAGATATTCACTTATCATATCAACCTGGCAACTCTAACTATTTCCGTTTTAATAGGATCTCCCTTTTCCTATTCTGCAGCTTCTTTGCTGTACATTATAGCCACTTATTTCTCTTAGAAACTATTTATTTCCATTTCTTCGACTTCTTATCTCCTCCTTTGGATCCGTCCCATTTTTCTTTTGTTCTCCATATCGAGGTAAGTTCACGCTTGGTGTGGAAAGTGGAAATTGACGCTATCATATCCTTGATACTTGTAAAATTGTGATAAAAAATACCTTTTAACTTTCTCAAATTTATCAATCTATTAAATTAAGTAATGTAGTTTAATGATAAAACGTAATCGGTGTACAAAATGTAATTCCATGAGTATTGTTTTTAATTTAAGAATAGGGTAATTTTAGATGATTTTATATCTCCAATATCCCTATTTTCTTTTATTTTATTTAATTATTTGTGAGAAGAACGACTAGAATAAACTATTTTTCCTTGCGATTATTTTCTTATGACACTTAATAGTTACCTCTCGAAGCTCACGAACAGTATTAACGGGAGTAAATATTTCAGCAATCTTGTCGACGAGATCTGTATTGATGAGTTTTTAAATAGTATCCGTCTTTCGTTTTTAAGTGAATCCCGTCCTAGGAACTCTGTTGCCGAATAAGAACGATCAGCGTAAATAGCACACGTTTAAATAATATACACAATACCACAATACAACAAATATCACGACCCGGCATTCGAAGCCTAGCATTATTATCAGGTCTGTGATTTGCGTCAGATATCAGGAGCGTTATAGGTGGTATTGTATTGATTAATTGAACGTGTGCTATTTATGCTGTTCGTTCTTATTGTCATGGAATACCCCCAGGTGAAGGCCGATTCTATTGATTTCATTACTGTTATCGAACCCGAATTCTACTATTCGCTGAACTATCTGCAGATCGAATGAGGGTAAAATAATCCGTTTCCTTTACTCTCGATGAGCATCCCTTCAGAATTATACTGGAGACTCTTTGGGTTCCAACAGCCTTTCTTATAATAAATCGAATATGTTCTTGGAAGGAATAACGAATGCTGAGTAAAACTCCTACACACGTATGACAATTAAGGAACGCTAAGGCATAAGACGCACCGTCGACTGGTCGCAGGTGACTCAGTTTCTTGGCGACCAAAACATAGGCAACTCAAGCCAGCGTCTAAGCCAGCGACTGGAATGGTAGTGATTCTTGTACATACCTGCAAAATGGACGTCGAAGCTGCAATATTAGTATTGTTGCTAATTAAGTAAAAAAGTGGAATTTTGCACAGTTATTTCCACCCATTTATTAAGAAAAAAGAAAAAGAAAAGCAAAAGAGTGTTGGAAGCATCCTTTGCTGCAAGAATGTAGAACAAAAGGAATGTTTAACATATTTTATGAAGACGTAAGAAAGTACCAACGTAAATGTTTTAATTACACAAGAATGTCTGTGCGTTCGTTTGATGATCGGTTGTGCTTTCTAAAACCAAAAATGACTGGCAGATTCTATTTCTAAAATAAATTTATTGGTATCAAAAGCCTGCGCCATTTTGTGCACGACGTCTAGTCGCATCAAAAGTTGCTCGCCCTGCGTACGCTCCCATATACTGCCGTGCTTCTATCGGTCGCAGCGACCAGCCAGTCGTTTGTGAGTCCCCACTGCGCGGCGAGTCGCCGAGTCGTTCGGGTAACCGACGACCAAGTGCGTGCACACCTATTTAAACTGTACAAAGTCACAGTCGACGTCGACCGAGTCGCCGGCGACCAGTCGACAGTGCGTCTTAGGCCTAAAGCAGTGGTTCCCAACGGGGGCGCTACCGCCCCCCGGTGGGCGCTGAGAAGTCTAAGGGGGGCGTTCTGTGCCCAAGTCATATTGAGGGGGCATTGAGGTCCAGCTGCCGCCCCCTTGAGAAATTGGCGTATTTAATGGCCACTGATGGCATTACTGACATATTTGTTTCGATTCTTCAACTTGTGACGCTACAGCCTTTCGGTGCCTGGTGTCAGAAACATTGTTAAAATGCTTTCTCAGCTCTCGCAAAAGCTTGTGACAGAAGGATGCGTCACGAATGGGGTTGACTTAATCCGTGGAATGGGCATACTGACGGAATGGAAGGTAGGGGTACGGAGGAGAGGGGCGGAAACGATGTTTGCAGGGCGGCTAATTGTGCGTTTTCAATGGAAATACAGACATTGTAACTGCCCTTAATATTCTGCATAAAGGTTATTTGGCAAAAGGAGAATGAAACTCAACCCGATTAAAAAACACACATTTCCCCGAGCGATTGATTGAAATGATCTCTCTACTTTGGAATATACATAGTAGTCCCAAGGATTTTTCTGTTGATGACACGACCCTATCAAAAACTTCTATAAACTTTTATTGCATTTCTTCATCGGCCTCCTTCCACTTACACTTAATGACGTTGTAAATTAATTTTCGTTCTTGGCTGTAACGCGCTTTAAGATTCCCAATTTTGGATATTTCGTAATTTGTAATTGAAAATTATAGGAAAAATGAAAGTACGAATATGACGGAAAGAGAGGAAAATGTGGAAATGATTAAATGGAATGAAAATAAGTACAGGGCAATGAATTGGAAGTAAAAATAAGAGGTGGGGGAATTCTAAAATGAACTGTTTAATAACCATGAGGATTAGAACCAAGCTTAAAGGCAACAAGGCGTAAGGACGGTTTTATTATATTGTACATGCTCTCTACATTTTTTCGGGTGTCCATCCGCGTAGGGCTGCTTGGTGACAAAAGTTTTGCTGGCTATCCTGTCAGTGTCTTCAGGTCGAAGGATTAACTTCGACCCTTAACACCGTCACTGTATCGAATTTGGTTAACATTGTGATACAGTGTGATAGCATCATCGGCTTTTAATCGTAGTTTGGTTAATGAAGTTTGACAATGATTGACACAGAAAATAGAAAATAATAATAAAAAATCTATTTATGATTTCTGCTCTGACGCAAATTGTTGGCAATTTTTTTATCTCCGAAACATATTTTCTTATTATTACAATATTTCAGTACATATCTATCTCGTAATAATCATATCATTGTGTTATCTCTACAGATAGATCCATGTCGGAACCAAAGAAAAATGTAGAAAATACAATGTTGAATATTTAAGTATGGTTTCATTCAATCACCCACAAACAAGACATTACCAATGTGCCTCATTTGCCGCAAGATGTTTTCCAATGAAGCTATGAAACCTTCGCGATTAGAAGAGCACTTAAGCAAAATACATCCTGAGAAAAAATATAAAAATATCGCTTACTTTCAAATGCTCAGAGATCAACATTCGAGACGTCCTACTTTGGGTGATGTATTTTCGGCCGCATCAAAAGAAGAAAATGATGGATTACGTGCGTCATATAATATTTCCTTACTCATTGCTAAATCAGGAAAACCACACACAATTGGCGAAGAATTGTTAATTCCAGCTTTGAGTGAAGTTCTGCGTACCGAGCTGCATAAGCCACCGTCTGATATAATTAAAAACATTCCGTTGAGTAATAATACAGTGCAGAGGCGAATAGACGAAATGTCCGAGGATGTGGAAAGTTCTCTAGCTGATTTTTGAAAACTACCGAGTTTTCATTAGAGCATGATGAATCTACTTTGCCAAAAAAAGAGTCTTTACTTCTGGTGCACGTTTGCTTCATAAAAGATGAAAGCATTTGTCAAGAATTATTATTCGCAAGAACGTTAGAAACGGACACTAAAGGAAAATCTGTTTTTGGCGTTTTGGAACACTATTTTGAAGAAAAGGGAATTCCTCTGAATAATATCTTGTCTGTTGGTACCGATGGCGCTCCGGCAATGGTTGGACGTCACCGTGGTTATATTTCATATTTGAAAAGTGCGGTACCAAATCTAGTCGCCATGCATTGTGTAATTCACCGACAACATTTGGTAGCAAAACACCTTAGTGATCGCCTTCACCGCTCGCTACAGTATGTAATTAACAGGACTGCAGTTAACAGGATCAGAAGCAATGCTCTCGATGATAGATTATTTAGAAATCTTTGTGATGAAAACGACGAAGACTTTAATCGGTTACTTTTGCACACAGAAGTTCGTTGGCTGTCAAAAGGTACTTGTCTAAAACGATTTTTGAACTCTTTGAAGCAGTTACTAAGTTTTTTGAAAGCAAATATGATTTATTAAGAGTGAATTTATTGAAATGTAAGAGCGATATTGCTTATTTGACAGATTTGTACAACAAATTTAATGAAACAAACCTACAACTTCAAGGGAATGATTTGAATTTGATCAAATCCAAGGCAATTATCTCTGCGTTTGTGTCAAAACTTGCTTTGTACAAACAAGATTTGGCTAAAACACAATTTCATCAGTTTCCAAATCTTTCTTCAATAGAAACTAATGATAACGACTATCTTGCTTACTGCCAGCATTTGGAAGCACTAAAAGAAGACTTTACAATTAGATTTGAGGATTTACTCAATATGGTCATTCCAGATTGGGTCATAGAACCATCCTCTAACTTAGAAATCAAAGAATTATCACTGCAGTAGGAGTTTATTGAATTGTCAACAAATGAAGAGTTGAAATTTAAATTTAAAAATGGGTGTCAAGAAATTTGGCTCCAACGTCGAATTCCAATATTACATCCAGCCTTATGAGCTGCAGTGAAGAAATTTTTCATTACTTTTCCGTCCTCATATTTTGCAGAAAGAGGGTTTAGCATGGTGACCAATCAATTAACTAAGAAAAGAAACAGGTTGTCAATAGTGGAACGCGGTGACTTAAGGTTATTAATGACAAAAATGGCACCAAATATTGATAAATAAGTTGCATCGCATCAAGCTCAGCTGTCTCATTAATAATTTTATATTAATTATTAATAACATATTTTAATCGTTCTGTAAACAATATTTCATTATCTTTAGATTAAAGAAAATTAAAAATTTATTCTTGTTTTTCAATATATAGCATGTACAATGTAGTTAACCTAAGGGGGGCGATATCAAATTATGGACTGAAAAAGTGGGCGCTGACTCATAAAAGGTTGGGAACCTATGGCCTAAAGGATACCCTGAAAATGTATATCATACCCTTAATTATAATAGGTACGAAATCATATTGTCTCCAAATGCAGCCACATAAATTCTGCAACTGAAAATACACTCTCCGTAAAATAGTTAACCTCCTCGTTAAACATTTTTCAATGCATCCCCAGTGAGTTCTTTATGATAAAATGGATCAACTGATTCCAGAAAAATCGTCTCTCTCGATACCTCACGCTCCGTGAGTCATTCCGTTTCAATAATTCTGAGCATTCGTTTATTTAACCGAGACGAAGCCATCCTCTTAATTCGAAAGCGAAGCCCAAATTCGAAAATACGAAAAAAGAGTTTGCAAAATTCGAGCGATGCATCAGTGATCGCGGAGTAAAATCGATTTTTTTTCGCGGGGAGAGTTTTCCATCGGCAACGCATGAATTTTTCATAAACTTATGTCTGTGGACGAGATTCAGAAAGGGAAACCCACAAATATTTTTGAATGGTATTTGTGTGCGGTCGGACACAATCAAATGGAAATAACTTGCATGTTTCTCAACGAGACTGAGTTTTCATATGAGTGTATAAAACTTATGACTCACTCTAGTATATTCTACTGCCGGTGCTTTATAATTATGAGTAGTATTAGTAATATTTGTGCTAGGAAGCCAGTAAAAGAATTTGCACGATTTGGAAATGTTAAAATCGCCATTAAAATGTTGCCGTCAAGAACTTTAAGACGCAGCCATTTCGCCGACGTAAATGTTTGGGGTTGATTATAAATATATTCTTACTTGAAAAATATCCCTTCCTTTCAATTAGAGATGTGCCTTTGTTGCAATTCCATTTACAGTGTAGAGGAAGATTAATTCCTGACTCTACCTCGGAACCTCGAAGGGTGGATGAATGCACTCCCTTTGCATTGTAATCTAGGGGATTGCTCTTTCGAAGATGTTATATTTCAGTGTGTTTTAGTGTAGCAAGTGCTAGCTAAAGTACGAGAAAAGCTCTGAAATTATTTCAACAGATATAGGCGTAATCGCATGAATTCCATAATGTTCAGGCATCGAAGGTCACAACCACTCTACGAGTATATCTTGTATCTTTAAGCTAAAGATGGTCTTCTTGAAAGGGAGATCTGAATGTTGAGGGAATACAAAATGAGTATGGATTAACCAACATTGAACGCTAAAAATATCAAGAGGGAGTCTTAATCCATCAAATTATCCGTGCATGCAACCCATTCCCAAAGCGCCGATTTAATGATAAAAGGGAGAGACATTAATTCGAGACACGTAGCCAATGAAAACGTGTGGATTTGGAAAGACATTTGGAAGATTTGAGGACTGATCGATCTTAAACCCTTATCCTTGATGACGCAATCGAACGCATTATCCTTCGCTGTTTCATTGGGAAATATTTTTGGAGAGCGCCGTTTAATTCGAAAAAGACACCTGACATCTTCTGCAGCAATGATCCTACGGCACAATTACCTATTTATTGAAAGGTCGAGGGAATTTTTCCACAGGAAGATTTCATTGCTATAATAATAATAAGGGAGTTGTGTGTAAAATGATACTGCATAGAAAATTAAGTTCACTTCTCCTGAGTTTGGTAATGAAAAGTAATTTTCACGCTATTTGAGCGATGCTTTTTTTTTGAGGAAATATACGTAAGAATTTAATTATTTTCAAGCACATTCTTCTCAAAAGAAAGAAGGAATGAAAACTTGTACAAGAATAGTTCACTTTCTTCTCTTCTTGTAAATGACTTATCCCTCCCAAGAATTAGCAAATTAAAAGATACTATTTTCTCGCCTCTGGAACAGTTTATCTCGGTAGTTGAATTCTGTTGCGTTACCTTTTGTTCAAGTAATTTCTTCTTCACATCTTGATTACGAAAAATCAGATGCGTAAGAGCTTTAATGAAACACAATCTCGTCTCTCGCTGACTAACATTTCCAACATTCTCTTTCGTCTCTTCTTATGCAAGTGGAATGCATTCCCACCACTTGAATTTCGGTCTATACCGACAACGACGCTCTTCGCTTGGCCGCTTGGGATTTAACTGGGCTTCCTCTGAAAAAAAACAGAGCTTCTTCCCATTTTTATCGATCTTGAATTCTCTTCTCTATCCCTAACATGTTTGAACATTCCATTGAAGGACTACGAAGTGCATATTCAGCTCTCGGAGAAATGACTATTTCTGGGATTGACGAAACGACTGATTAAATTATGCTTTGAAATTAAATCTTTGGTTTTCTGACAATTTTGAAACCCAGAGTACTATCATTGTTTAATTAATTGTAGAAAAGGAATAAAATGATTTCGTATTACCATCCGATCCTCCATGCGTCACTGGGGATCGCTGACGTCCCCATTTTGCCGCAATTGTCTTGAAGGAGTATTTCCTTAGAAAAAGTCAATGAATTGAATGACTTTTTAGAACCTTCTTATTTATGTGAGTGCCTATTTTTTATATCTTCAATGATACTGAACTTACAAAGGACGGCGTTTAAGTCGCATTCCTACCCTCAATTAAATCGTATTTGCGAAGGCCGCATTCACCTCGACTATCCTCGGCTGACTACAGAAACTCATGTTTTATTTGAGCGTCAGTTAGTCTTCCTTTTGTTTTGGGAGACCTTTCAAGGAAATAGAAAACGCAGGTCGAGAAATACCAGAAGTCTTCCTCCGCTGAGAGCGTGACTTTGGGAAGGAATGAGTTCCAAGTGTCCTTTGTTCTGCCCTCTTGTGGTGTTTTTTGCGTTGTCTAGTTCATGACAGTCCACAGCGGTCGTCCGAGGTGTGTGGAAAGAGAGAAATAGGAAAATTCATTGGTGAGTGCAACGTAATCCATTACTTCATTTGACCTTGATTTGTAAGTAATTAGGAGAGGAGGGTGGGCTCGGATGTATTTTCCTTCGCCAATTGCTCTCGCGTCTTCTCATTCGTTATTACGATTTTTGCACTTCGGCGATACAAAGTCTAGAACAAAAGATTTTTCAGATAAGACTATCTTTTATACATTCCATCGGCGATGTACCTCGTTAGTTGCTTTGTTTACCTCGATAATCGTAGTCAAGGTATGAAATAGAGTCGACGACCATTCCTTAGTAATTGTATTCCACCATCGATACCCATTTGACCCCTATGGATTTCGTACCCCGATTATACGTCATCACCCAACCCAACGGGCCCTTTAGAGAATCTCTGACATCACAGACACAGTCCCTTTCCTTATCCATGCAATCCCCTGGGTCACCACTGGTACCTTATCTGTGCATAGTAAATTTAATGCGTTCACTTAAAGGCCACGTATCCAGTTAAGGGAAAACCTCTGTACTCACAGCTATCGCTAGTATCATTCCTTTCCAGATACTTTTCCGTCTAATGATGCTTTGACGTTTAAACCAATATCCTACTTGAACATATTTTTTTAATCTGGGGATGTTTGCGTTTTCTTTCTCATTATAGGCGATGGAAGAAGAGACTTCTCAATCTCGCCCAAATAAAGACGATTTATTATTATTATTTCCAGAATTTCGAAAAACACTCAGATAAAATCATGAATCCTTTCCATCTCAATTTCGATATAAGAATAAGGCAGATTTTCTTTTAATGAGTCCCTTTGACGTCTTATATTTCATTTACCAATGCGTTAATCATTCTTAGCTTAGAATAGCTGTATATCTTCCTTTGCTCTTTCTACGAGTTCTTTGAATTTTATTCCGTATTGTTGAATTGGTGTCTCGGAATTGGGTCTTGTAGACTTAATTTAGAGTAGGATGTGAAATAGATTGTGTCTATTAAGGAACCCTTTATATTCTCAACATATAAATGAGTTTATATCTATCTATATATGTGAATCCTATATATATGAATCTATTTCAAAAGTCGGGCTCCCGATTGCTTTGCTACGGATAGGCTGTAATGTATACTTGTTCGTAACTTTTCAATTCTATTTGAGCTCAAGGGACACTCCATTGTAACCTTGGAGTTGTTGAGCTGTCCCTGGCGCAACGGAGGGGAAATTCGCAGAATGAGGGGAAAGAGGTTGAGTTATCGCTTGAGTGGGCTCAGTGGCGGCACCCGAAACGAAAGACGCGAAACTAGTTTACGTGAGGGGAAGGGGTGTGTTTTGAAGAGAGAGAGAACACTGTCAACAAAAATCCGTTGCAGAGGTTAAAAAGGAGTCCAACTCAGCCTTTTTAAATGCGGATTATCTCTCCGCCCGTGTTAAACGTTCCAATCGCATCAGACACATTTAAAGGTCATTAGACTTAATTGTCTTACTCTGAAAATTCTATCTAATGCAGCATTATTCATTTCTTTTCTCCAGCAGCTGACTGAAATGCAATTCATTAGACCTTTTTGGACTCTTAAAACTTCCGGAAAAGTAAAACTCGGAAAACGTAGTTTCAGCGATGAATGGTCCTTAGAGAATCAGAAGGCCTCGTATAGACGGATATTCTGATTCCGTTAAGGAATTGGGCAGTCCTCCTTGGAAAATATTTGGTTAGAAAATGGACGAATAGAAAAAGATAGTAAAGACGAAAGGAAGAGTCTAGTTTTATTCCATTGGATGTATATCTGAGTAGAAACAAAAGTCCAACTCACCTTCCAAGGGAATTTCCATCGTCAGCTGCTATGGACGTACTCTCCTTGAGGAATAAAGTGACCAACCCCCAGCCTAGAGAGAGTTCTTTACTTTTAGGGAAATCATTTGCGCGAAAACGTAATAACAAAATCGAACAGGAAGAGGAAGAATGCGGATAAAAGAATTAAAAGTAAGGAAAAACCTTGAACCGGACGTAAAGATTCTTAAAGTGATTTTAGAATTAAGAATTATAAATATAAATCAAACGTTACAAACAGTCAGAAGAATTCGAAGACTTGATATTTTAAAAATTTCAATCATTTGATAGTTTTTATCAGCGATTAAATAGCTTCCACGGAAAAATATGAAACTTAGTGAGTTACTTTTTCCAAAAAAATTGCGTAAGCATTCATTGATCAAAATTGAAATATTATTTAATGCAGATATAATAATCAAAATAGCTTGATATCGTATCAATTTTCAAATTTATATTTTTAATTTTATTATTGAAAATTTATAGAAAGGAGTAAGTGATTTACAAAATTATTATTATTCCAAATTATCTATAACAACTTAAATTGCGAATAATTCCATTATATATTTGGTTATACATGCTATTGACAAAACAAAAAAATTTAGATGAGGATTTAATAACCGTCTGCAAAACCCCAATGTCGTTTGAACGCTCATCCCTCCTAACATAAACAACAGTAGGAGAAGGGAATGAGTCATACTATTTAAGATAAAAAGAGGGATTGTTTCCATTTAGTCTCTTCATCATTCTTTTAAACTGAGCGATTATTTTACGGATATTTACTTTATCTCTATTAAAGTGCCATAATTCGTTAAAATTCCCCTTTTTATCACAGCTTTGCAATTTTACTTATCCTTGCGTAATTTCGGAATGGCTGCTTCGACCCAATATTTTCGAAGAATACGGGAAGAAAGGTGCTTCTGACCGCCGTTATTTCGCAAAGAGAGGGACATAAAACTCTTATCCGAGGCTCTCACGAGAGTCTGCGGTTCTCAAGGTGGATCTCAATCCAGTTACTTTTACTGCGTGACCGCTTTGCAGGTGCTAGCTACATTCTTTTGTTATCTTTAACTTTAAAAATAATCCCTCAACTGCGATTAGTAACAGCTACTCATTGCTTCGCAAACCATTTAGATTTCAGATATATACCCCGCGAGCCGCCAGAGGCGTATGGCAGGGGAAATTAATACAAATAAGGAGGTGTCTCATCGAAAGTTTCGGAAATTAGCTCCGTTTATTCAGTCTTTATTATCAAATGTCCTTTCGGATATTGGCTGTGGATATTGTCTACTGAAAAAGAATTTAAAACTTTGATGATAAGGAAAGAGAATTTTGACTCTCTTTTAATAAAGACCAACCTTCTCGAATAATCACCGTCGTAAAAAATTTATATACCTGAAGACTGCTACTCTTACGATAATGCATTAAAAGTTTATAATATTTCTTCAAAACGTAACTGATCACACTTTTCAATAAGATAAAGTGTTGAATTGTAAGATTAGTAACTGAGAGTGATTAGCTAAAAAATTTAAAAAATATCTTGGGTTAGAATATGGAAAACAATCCTTTAAAAAATGAGTGAATTGTCATTTTTATCGTTTGAATTCGCAATGGAGTGGATTTCTTGATCAATCCGCTCGCTCCAACCGCTAGTAACCCTGGCTCATTAGC
Source organism: Sympetrum striolatum (assembly GCA_947579665.1). Taxonomy (NCBI): domain Eukaryota; kingdom Metazoa; phylum Arthropoda; class Insecta; order Odonata; family Libellulidae; genus Sympetrum; species Sympetrum striolatum. Next base: position 85,955,483 of record OX388350.1, read on the forward strand.
ACTTGAAGGAGGGCTAAACCCTCGGCAGCTCTTCGCCGAAGAGTCCACATATGGTGACCGTGGCTTTTCTTCGCACTCCACACGCACTGTGGTTTCTTCGGCTTTGCTGCATCCTTGACTGAACTCAACGATTCCCACAGAGCAGTGGAATAACGCTCTGATTTTGGAAGAATCTCCGAGATACACTCACTTTCCAGATCGCGGCGTTTTTATGTCACACAATTCGCTTCCGTTGATTCATAATTAATATGTGCAAACTAAAACTATTCCTCTCCTAATCAATTTTATACAACACAGGAAATGCTGAGCGTTTCTCTATATAAAATATAGAGAAACCGCGAGTCAACTCCACCCCTCCAGTTTGACGAATCATTTGCATATAAACTGCTTGAATTCTGTTTTTAATGTGTTGAAGTTACTATAATATGGTGTAGATAATTTGTAATTTCCTTTGGATCAATTTTGTTTTGGCTGGTGGTAATTTGTCTTAAATTCTTGTCCTCCCCATTGTCCTTGTTAGACATCCTTCACAAATTGTTGTTTCTTGCTCAATATTATATTCTTCTTTATGTATCATAGTGTCTGTCTGTAAATAAAGGTTAATTTAATCAGAAATGCCCCGAGCTTAGTAATACCGCGATGTATTTTTATATTGCTTTTATTTCTGACAAACAACTTGATGATTCTTTCAAGTATCTGTTTCTGAGTTGGTGATTTTATTTGTAAATAGTTGTCATTGAATCAAATAAGTTAAAGGGATTATAGACAAACTTGTTCTCCTTTTGTAGCTATTAATATTATATGTTTGGTACAAAAATGAAACGACGGAATGTTGTTCTAATATGTCCAACTAATGGTGACGTCATCATTTATGTTTTCAAGAAAAATAAACAGACGTAAACAGGATGTTGGAATGAACAACGAATAATTAATGCATTTCAACGCCGATTACTTGTGAAATGATATCCCTCGATTTTACTGAGCTAAGTGAAATGTCAATTTTTGCGTTAAATGTATTTATGTTATATTTGAGATATTATACTCTCTTTCGTCATTGAAATACAGTTCCATGATATACCATTTGAATGTTAATGCAATTTCTCAAATTATGGAAAATTTTGTTCAGTTGAATTAAATTAGAAATTACTCGGAACATTCAGTTCAGCATTCAGCATTCATCATTTGCACAACTGCGTAGACCTGGAAGCAATTGACGTTTCGCTGACATGCGTGAGTTTTTGTCTCTGGAACATTCTCGTGATATTCAATTTCGTGAGTCGGCAGTCCGTCGGATGTCCTTTCGTGACGCAAAAAATTCTCCGCTGAAATATTCATCTGTTGCAGATGCTGAGTCCGGCGGAAAATGTCCGATACCTCAGGGATCCCGAGTGCGAATATTTACCTGCGCTTCCAGCGGAAGGAATTGTGTTTGCGTGGATGTGGACGCGAATTAGGTTTCAACGATAAAAATGTGCTTATAAACAGTTTTCCAATTTCCGAATTTAATAATTTAATATCTCATCTTAATCTTTCAGTTTTTAAATATTTCTAATTATGACATATTAGTGAAGAAGGAAACTTGTACTGATGGTGGGAATTCTGGAGGAAGGTCAGGAGAGTTTACCAGGAAGGGAAAGAAGGGGGGAAGGGTTGGGAAACAGGTGCTCGTTTGTCGTTCTTGGGAGGCACATAATAATAATAATAATAAATGGACTTTATTCGGGCGAGATTGAGACTAGAAAGTCTCTTCTTACACCTTACATACAATTTCTACCTCTTCCAAAAGGTCCAGGCGGCGGCCATTGCTTTTCGCGATGGAGACATTTGGGTTGGAAATCACTTTGGTGTCCCTCTTCCAAGAGGTGCACCGCGAAGTTGGACATGGGAGACCCCCTCCGAAGACGGTAATCCCTATTGTGTTCCGCCGCCCACACTCGCAGATTTCTAGCTGTTTTCCCGACATACTTGGCCTCACAAATATCACATCTAAGTTCGTAGACCCCACTACAATCCAATACGTCCCTCTGGTCTTTAGAATTCCCCAGCAGTTTACCAATGTTCCTCGGTGTATAATACCCGTCTTTAATGTTTCCTGTTAAGGCCTTTCACAGCTGCTACGATATGTATCCCAAGAACGGCAATCTCATCCATTTCATTCTTGGGATTTCCATTGGTGTTATAAAATATTGTTTATTAATTTTTCCGTATAACCATTCTGAACGTCTATGCATTTTATTATTTTAAGTCCCGTTCATAATTTTTTAAGTATTTCGAGTGCCCAAAGATTTTTAAGTGAAAATAATTTAGTGTTAACGAGAGCAGATAAGGGAGAATGCACGGTAGTATGTGACAGACAACAATACTTGAACAAGTGCATTGATGCCAACAATATCCTCAAGAAAGACCCCACTAGCTTACATAAATGTGTGTCAGGAAAGCGGTGAAAGAAACAAGTTTCCTCTCAAGAATAGAAAAGTTTAATGTCATGGAAGTAAACCTTCTTCCACCTAGATCATTTGGTCTTCCTAAATTACACAAAGATAATCCAATACGACCAGTGGTCTCCACTGTTTCTTCTCCAACACATAAACTTGCCTTTAAAATAAACAGTGTGATTCGAAACACAACTAACTTCCTCCCAAGATATGGAATTAAGAATTCCGTTGAGTTAACCCGTGATTTAGCTGACGAACAGTTTCCTGAAAATTCACTATTAGTGAAAGCGATCTTTTAGTTAGTACCGTACATCTTCCAGAGATTGCTTCGAAAATGTTCTCGAGATATCGATTATGGGTCCATCGAAGATTCGATTCACGACCTTTGGACTAGGAAATGGGAAAAACCTCTTTTCAGTGTACTCCAGGGCGATTTCCGGATTTCCCGTAATTTTAGTTCCAAATCTAGCCGCTTGCGACATCTGGCGCTACGCTCTACTACCGGAAGTTGCACCAAAAGTTCCCGGAGGGCTCGTTGGTAGTAAGAGAGCCAACGAGAGGCGTAATTGGGTCGAAGACCATCCTCGGTTAACCATAGCTTACCGGTTTATAATAGCTCCCTGAGGTTATACAAAATTAGGCACTAGAAAGCCACAAAATGTTACTTGCGATGTGAAATTCATACGATATAGTGATTTTAACCCTCGAGTACTCGCGTCCTAAATCGTCACGTCAGTACTCGCGTTCGGTGGAATTGACCCGACATCTTCCAAACGGGAAAATTGTCTCAAATGTAGTAAATAAATTTTTAATTCATTAGTGATGATGTCATATTAATTAATGGTTAACCTGGTTATTAAAATAAAATCAAATAAATATTTTCAAATAATTTTAATATTCAGTAAAAATTCGATATCCCTGTCGCCGAGTATATGGCTGATGAATTTGCAATATTGCGTATAAAAAGTAAACTGTATAAAAATAAAATAACATTTAATATATTAATACTAATTATTAATTATATGAAATTTATATAATATCTCTAAAATTTAAGGTGGAAACAAGGTCAAAAATGCAATATTTTACGTAAACATCTACCTGGCACTACCGCTAAGAAAAAATTGTTTGAATAATTAAACATCCATTTCCGACCTGGCGAAAATTAATGGCTGGTTCAAAACATTCAAAAACTCAGCTCTTATGAGAAAGAAGATGTAAAAAAGCACTAATAAAGAGTTATGGAATTTTAAATTTCACATGGGTCGATTCGACCCAGACGCGAGTACTCGAGGGTTAAAATACTTGATATTTTTGTAGCTGGTATTCTGGTTTATATATCTTTGATCATTCCGGGAGCATATGCATGTATGGATTACTTAATAAAATGATATTTAAGCAAGTATATTTATAGATTGACATTTTTGGTTAACAACTAGATAATTGCACAAGACATAATTCATATTTGACAGCAAAACATAAAATACATTTTAGGGACGCCTTTAGAGCAACCTCATTCCATCTTCATTCCCGTCCCTCGAACAAATAACTGTATTTCTAAAAGAACATAATTTGTCTCAAATGTGACCAAAATTAATGATCCAACTGTCACGAGCCTATTCCTATAAATCGAGTTTAGGAAAATTTTGAAAAGATAAAAATGTATCACGCTGTAAATTTGAAATAATAAATTTGCAGTAATACTTTGATCTTTGACATCTAAGTGCTCAGTGAAGTAAATATTGCTACCGCATGGAATGGACAGGTGAAATGAAGATATTTCGATGATAAGATACTGTGAAATAGGATTTCAGGAGGCTGCGCAGTGTTGCATGATCTGAGGGAAGGGGTGAGAAGACCCCTAGATACTCAGTTAAACTGTGTCAGATTCGAAGGTGCTCCATTCGTTTTAATTTTTCTGAAGATCAAGTCTCCAATGCGGCAGTTTTCTCGGATGAGAGGTCCATAGAGAATCTGTGATTAATTAGTGGGTGAGGCATCCGGATCCTCTTACAGTGGTCCCTCGTGCGATGAAAACATTTGAGGTAAATTTTGGCTGGGGGCAGTTTTCCGTTTGTTCATTTAATTAACTCTATCAGACAGTTGATTGGTTCGCCTAAAGTGGGTTTCAAGATCTAGAGCACAGAAGTTCTCCTAAAGGAAAAGCTGTAATTAAGGTTGGGATAAGTTTGTCTGTTTGCACGATTGAGTTACTGTACGTGAACTAAATATCGGAAATAATCAATCACAATCGATATCACTTCTTCTAATATCTAATGTTCGCCGGTTTACTTCGCCTGTTTTTCTTTTATACGAATCAGTTACTAAATCGTCATTTGTAGTTTCCAAATGTATTGATTGAATACAAAAGGTTTTGAAGATACGCTGCTACAATATCTTTATGAGTGGAACGTTATTCATTCATATTTTTTTAAAAGATGAAGAATAATGTTTTATCATCATTTTTAACAATTTTGTCATATTTTTATGTATCTAGATATATTTAGAAGATAGCTGTGATGGCAGTAGAGGTCCTTGGGTATGAGTGATGCTGAGTAATAGCATTAATTAAAGTCCCTCTTCATAGAGTTGTACTGAAAGAGTTACTCGTAGAGACATTGTGCTTTACTCACGAAGACTTGCTCCACTGTTATCATTCTGACATGTTGAGGAAAGAACGTACTACATCATTCCTCATTCTGACTATTAATTCTCTACTTGCTATTGGCAGTTGATAGTATAGGGAAATTGGTTACAAGCGGCTTTTTGAAGGATTATTTGCTTAAAAAATTATCAATATCTACGCCATCTATGTGACATTTGGTGTGCACTCGAAAAAATTTCTCTAGTTATAATTTTCTTATCTATTTTTAATTTCATCTGTAGATTCGAAACTTACAGTTTTAACTTTCTTCGTTCCCTATCAGTAGATACTTCAAATATCATACCATTTGTGAAAACATTGTTTACAGTTCATTGGATATTTTCGATTTGAAGATATGAGATTTTGCTTTCTGCGATGAGACCGCAATTATCATATTTAAATCCAGTAAACTGTTAAGATATAGCAAAGCGGAAAGTGTAATTGTGAAAAGTGAAAAAGAATTGTGATAAAACGAATTCTGCTCCTTTTTAAAGTCCCATATAATTAGAGATCTTCTTAATATCTGCGTTTTTATAAAATAGAGCAGTAAAACGATTTTCACCCAATCTACCTCATCCACCCTTGAAGCATTCAGCAGATGACATTTTGAGTATCAAGGAGAGATAGTAGAGGTCCTCTTTACTCTCGAATTATATCTCGTGCAGAAACCCCATTCCAATATGCTCTCCTTTCGACATTTATCAAACCTTCATCACGGAATTTTTATCCTCATTTGTTCTCGTTCGATTCAATCGCCATCTTCGCTGGGGTTCTTTTTCCATAACTGCCTTCTATTCGTGTCGCTTTGTTAGTTAACTTGGACATATGTTCCGGGTATTGCTGGATTCCACAGAAATCGGGACGATTGCCCTCGACTTTTCCTCCTTCTGATTGCTTACCAAGTTCATTCTGAGAGATTGTGGAGCTCATAGTGTGCGGCGCAATCCTTCACTTTTAAATCAAAATGTATCAGGACTTGCTGAAAAAATGGTTGATTGGATGGAAATGATCTTAAAAAAGGTCTTTCAGATTAAAGCGAGTAAGTTGGACAGCAGTAAAGCAATTCAGTAGTTCTACAGAGTTAAATCGACCAGAACTTTGAAGACTGCTTCGCAGATCCTCAGGAATTTCGATTTATGAGGGATGTGTTTATTGCAATAGAATTTAAAAAACATCTTCAGCTATTGTTTGAAAACATTCCTTGGATATTTCTAAAGATGTTAAGACGGAAGAGAAGTGATCGACATCATGTCAGTTGCAAAGACAGCCTTGAATCGAATCGAAATGAAAATTTTGAAGGAAATATGTTTCTCCAAAGAAGAGAGAGCCGTGCCCAAGTCGGCTTTTGGATTTTTCAAGCATCTAATTCGTGAACAGCTGTTTCTCAAATTTCATTCTTTCTCTTTTGCAATTCAGTATTTAAACGTGCTCTTATTATCACATTTCTTGAGCTCTGAAAAGATTTTTATTCCGTAATTTACTTATTTTATATGCTTTCATATGTTATTTATTCATGTTAGATAAGTTCGGATAAAGAATGTTAAATTTAAAATTAAAACTATACTTTACTTTAATATATACTTATACTGTTCTTTTTAGATATAATAAAAATATGCTCTGAAAAAATGTCTCCCGTTTACTCTTGCAAGTTGATTATTTTTATTGCAACGTTTAAAATATGTGATGAAATATGGAGAGGGAAGCTGAAAAGAGAAAAGCAAATGTTGGGGATGATGAGAGCGTGGGTGGTTCTAAAATAGAGGAAGTACGGAATTGTAATGGAAGAGAGGGAAGAAGGAATGAAAAGTTATTCAGGAAAAATACAATTTGTCATTATTGAAAGAAATAATCGACTGATAAACAAGGGAAATTATGCAGTATAATTGAAAACTAAAGATATGACTGATGTGCAAAACAAGTGGTTTAAAAGTGATATTATTGTACAAAACAGATGGAGTTTGTGCCACCAATAGTTAAAGCGTGGAAGATTTATAACCTTGTAGGAATAATTCTGCTTATATTTGCATTATCCTCCATTGAATTTCTACTATTTTTCTAACAAAATTTGTTTTGGAATCATTGTTATGTTCGCAAATTTCGGTTCTTGAAAACGACAATTTCCTACCTAGTGATCCGTATTAGGTAGGTTTATTTTGGTTTTTAATTTATATTCTTTTGAACTTGTTAGGAAAATAAAAACGATACGATTTTTTTATACTTTCCGGAAATGTTCGTCTTCAAAGAAGACAACAATTCCGTGAGTGAAGATACAAGGAAGTAGCAGAATTTGAACGGTCATAGAATACCTGTTGAATGCCTTCATATTCTCCATGTAGAACAGTATTGGTTGAGAAATTTAATCTTCCATTCCTTACAAATACGAGTTTCGCTACTTCAGTAGTTACAACTAGCTAGGTTACACGCTCCAAATGGACCTAAGCTTTCTTTTTTATTAAACTACGTAATCGTACGACGTAATTTATAATTTGCCATATCTAGCGAAGAAATTATAAATTTTGTTTGAGAACGAATATTATCGATAGAGAAAGAATATGGAATACTGTCCCATCGACTTGCCAGCTTCGACATTTATTACTTAGTACTTGTTTTTCGCTGGGGTTATCTGGGTCCCACTGTAGCTTATCTCATTTATTACGGATGTATTATTCAAAACGGTTTTGAAGAATCATTTAAAAATAGTGTAACACAGCTTCATTCTCTGGAACCAGCCAATTATTTTTAGAGATTCCTAACTTTAACATTTTATAAGTTTTTATATTTTCTTCCTTATGAAAATTTCCAGCGGTATGCAGGAAGGTCATCCTCTCCCATGGTTCTACTCTGCCTGCTCTTATGGTAGGGAATGTGAACCCCTAAACCCTCCCCTTGACTACTCTTTTGAGTTTTATAAATGTGAACTTGTGTTACTTATGCGTCAAATCTCTTATTTGTTATTATGATAAACAATCATATTCATTGTGTTACTGTATTATATTTCCGTCTTAATGATAATAGCTATTAAATTATTTTGGCAATCCATAACGCAAAAAATGCCTTTTTTAACATAATTTACTTTCTTTCAGATCTTTTCTTGGTGGAAGTTCTCAGTAGGCATACACATTTTCCTGTGGTGAGTTTCTCTTAGTTTTTTTCCTTACATAATAAATTCTGCTATGCGATACTGCTAGAATTATTATGGAGTCATTGTATTTATATTTGTATAGAATTACTGAATTATTCTTCCATCACAACGTGAGTTACCATTTAAAATGAGTTGAGCGTTTTTCAACTGCAGTTTAGATGCTTTCGCTTCATCGCGAAATACTATTTCCCTATAAATATAATCTAGAACAGGGATGATGAAAGTTTCGCAATAGAATAGCATATATAAAGTGTAAATAAGTGAGGCTTCTTCTACAGGATTCGCCGTAATTTCGATTAAATTCCCGAGAGGGCTTTATATCACGTGCAATAAAGTACTCCAAGGCTTGAGTCTGTTATACTGGCCACCCTTAATCTAGAGGATGAGGTCATCTTCTCCTTTTCCCTGTCGTCCAAATAACGAGAGTTCTCTTAACAACCTCATCTTCCCCATTTACTGCTCTTTGATCAACGACCTTTCTCTCGGTAACCTTCCAATAATTCTCGGTCACTTCACTCTAATGAAGAACGCATTTGAGGCTGCAATTGGCTCATCTCGGAAGATATCAAACGATATATACCGAAAGCTGTATTAGCTAAACGATAGCTATTTCATCGCAGAAAATGGTTCTCCGAAGTTTTAATCTTAAAATGTCAGTCTATGACAAAAATATGTAAGTTTTTAGTTTCGATTTTATTTGATTTTAGATGAGATCATGTAATTGGAGCCTAGATGTTGTCTCATATGTTGTATTCATGGATGTTATGGCTTAAGAACTAGTTTTATTTTTTATTTTTCATCACCGTTCTGGTGAGTTTTTTAATAAAACTTCTTCTGTGGGTGTTTCTATGGAACATGGTTTTATGGTTTGTTTTATCGATCAGTTTTCAATTATAAAGATTTTTTTCCATTTTATTCATCCTGTGTTTTTAAGTTAATTCTATGGTAAAAGCTGTTTTGGTATTCTCCCTCATAGCATAACGATTGCTTAAGCAGAGGGAAAGATACAATTCATAGTGAATACCTTCTATAAATATATTATTATATTTCTTATGCATGGTTTCTTGTCTATCCTCTGGATTAATGTAAATATTTGACGATAAATTTCGATGAGTTTCCGCCTATTAACGTTCATCATATTGCAGATATTAATTTTTAGATAAATATTTGAATAATTCCGAGAGACGCAATATTCGAAGCTTCTTTTCCTGGAAGCAGCGGAACGATCAAAGGTTCTCTTCAAACTCCATTTTGATCAGAATTTTTGTTATCGTAGCTACTCTACTGTTATCCAATCTTCACTAAATCAGCCAAAAGGATAATGATTAGTTAAACACTCGACGTTAAAAGAGAAAAAAAAGAGGAAAAGGAAATGAAATATTTCATGTCAATAAAACATATCCCCTTCGGAGAACTCTTCAATTATCTCTACTCTTTATGAATAACTTTTTTACGCCATGATTATACTAAATGCATTTAGGCTTCAGCTGCTTAATCAAATCCATGTTAAAGGAACTCACCTCCAGCATATGCCATTTGGTAAGCCCCCGGATTGTTCAGCGAACCAATGCACATCACCCACTCTTTCTTTAATATTGAATACTCCCATTTCCTTCACCATGTACCCCCTTCCCTTCAAAATCCCTCTTCTTAATCTTTGCGTCGTACATTAACCTATTCTATGCTGTGTGTCAAAACCTAGATCCATGGAAACATTTATTAGTTGTTTTTATTTCTCTTTCATCAACTTATATACTGTTGTTTAACTATTTTCTTTGTATCACTCATTATTTTATATGAACCGTAACAAACTTTAATTATTTATTATTGCAGTTTTCTCGTTTAATGTGAGTATTCTATTTTATTACTTTTTATGAGTTCATGCCCTATTTTTTCTTTATTATGAAATAATTTTATATTTACATTTCAAGCGGTATTGTTTAGCAATTTTGATTTAACAGTGAATTTTGCAATATTTTAAAAATCAATCTGATGCAGCTCATGTTTGAAGTCCTACTTACTTAAGTTTTATTGGTTATAAACAACTTTCAGTAGAATTGTGATGCCATTTTATGTTTTCTGGCTTCCAATATTGGATTAGCAAATTTTTTTTACAATTTATTTGTTTTCTTGTGAATATTTTTTTCCCGAGACACTCTCTTAGATACATATTTCCTCCAAAGTTTTCCTTTCTTTTTATATTGACAATAACTCTAATCTATTCTTGATAATATAAACTGAAGATAGATGTTGCGGAAGAAGAGGAATTTTAATTACAATGTCACATTATTATAGTGTGTAAAAATAAACTCCGAAAAACATTAAGAAAAAGAACTTACGTGCAATAGGTACTTCGCAATCCGTCTTTGATTGTCGTAGTCCGAGGATGGTTTCCTTGGAGCCGAAATACGCATTGCACTTTAAGTTCTTTTTATTGATGGTTTTCGGAGTTTTGTACACATAATATCACAACCATCAGTAGCCAACTCATTTTATTGCCATCTTATTATATCACTTATCATTTAATTTACGTTGGATAAACAAGATTCCGTTTGGTACGACCAATGATAGCACAGACTGCTGTTCACCAAATTATTTCCATTGCAAATTCTATTGATCGGATTCAGCCAAAAGACATTATAGAGACATATAGAGACATTACACATTATTTTTATTCCTCTCACCAGAGGAGACTCGGTTCTTTCCTTTGCAATGCAATTCAATATGTTCTAATCTTCACTCCAATCCCCTTCATAATCCCATACGTTCCTATTGAACTCATTGGGTGACCGTCCCCACCTCAAATCTCTCTTTCAATTGCTTCCCCTTTTCCGTCCTCACCTCATCTTCAGCACTAATTCTTTTTGCCCTCATCTGATTGCGCTGCAAAAGACTTTCCGAAATAAAGATTTTCTGCGGGGAACGAACCTTGAGGCATCAACGACGGGACTCAACTAATTTCATTTTTAATTCGATTGCTCCAGGATAATAAGAATTCGCCTACGAAAGATTAACCTCTAGATCAAAATCCATATTGAGAAAACTTTTACTAGACCACAGAGAAGGTACACAAGCGACCATGATTTCGCAGCATAGCAGCATCATCAGGCAAAATGATAGGAAACAACTCAGAATATATAGAAAAAGTGGACAAACCAGTTTGCGAATCAGAAAACAGTAACTGGTTTGTCCCTTTTTTCTATATATTCTGAGTTGTTTCCTATCCTTTCGCCTGATGATGCAGCCATTCTGCGAAACCATGGTCGCTTGTGTACCTTCTTTGCGGTCTAGTAAAAGTTTTCTCCATATGGATTTTGATATTATTAATAACTACCACAAAGTTATGCCTGATTCCGTCTCGTTTAACCTCTAGATGTTTGACTTGAGCTTCTACCGCCGCTGAATTAGGACGAAAATAAAATTCATCGAAAATATTTAGAGCTCGATTCCATTATATCTGCATAGTGATGTTGTTTGTTAGTGCTGCTAAAAATTCAGATCTCTGCATAGTTTGTGAGTGAGAAAGATACCTTATACTGAAATTTGTCAATCAATCGAGTGCAGAGATTCAAGGTATTTTGTTTTATATAAGTTAATATTGTAAAATCAAGAGCTATAAAGGAACACACTGTAATTAATTATTATTGGAAAATTCTAACTCGAAGTCATTCCGTCTAATTCCAACATCCATTTTCATAAAATCTGTAAATCTGTAATTATTACACTTCAAATAACTTCCATCGCTAATTCCTAACGATGTACGATGACTAAGATCGTTCACTCATGGTCTCTTTGAAGAATAATAGATTTAAACGTAGAGAAACTCAGCATATTCTTGCACTAATATTCCGATTTCAAAATGGAAGGATATCCATTTGAAACTATTTCAACTTTGTAGGACAGGGGAAGAATTCACAAACACGCCTTCCTGGAAATCCTTCTCATCCTGCGGAGCGTCGTTCCTCTTCAAGAATATCTTCCCTTTTTCGATGCAAATGTACGAAATAGGCCGACCGAAAGCAAAGATAAAAGCAATATGCTGGAATCAGAGAGGAGGTTAAAATTTAGCCTTCTAAAGGGTATTCTACGAATTCCGATGGATCACAGAGATAAATAAAAGTTTAATCTCGTTCAAATCGAATAGATGGACGATTTTCCTCAACTGCTCCTTGTTTTCAAAGAAATATTTTTAGTGTTATAATGTAAAGCTACTTATTTTATTTTCCTGTAAATCATTCCGTTACCTATGTTTACATTTTTTAGCCGTTCGACTGTAATTTTTTACGTATATTCTTATTCACGAAAATATAATATTTTTCATATATTCATATTCATGACTCAATTTACCACCCACATATTATTCATTTCATTCCACCGTTAGCCTTCTTTTAGATTAAGTCTATCACTCTCTTCAACTATTTTCCAAAAATTATAATGGTTTAAAGTTTCACCTTATCTTAATTATCATTAAGTATATAAAATGAGAACAAATAAATGAAAAGGAATTTGTTCCGTAAGTTGAGGAAGACAAAACTTCATTATTCAGAAATTTCTTCATAATTAGGGTGATTTAACCAAACCGATAACAAAGAGTGTCATCATCATGTGATGTTCTGCTCTGAACACTGCCGTCTCCATTCCCCTCTGTCCATAGCCTTCTCCTTTGTCTCTCTATATAATTCTTGATTTTCACCTGATCCACCATCTTTATTCTTATTCCTTCCTTCCACTGAGCCTTCTAATGCCACTTGTAGAATGATATTTCCTCAAATTACGTGGCCTAACCGGTTAGCTTTCCTTATTCTTATTTCCTTCATCGTACTTCTTCATGTAGAGTGTACAATGTAAGAAATGAGAAGATCCAACACAATCTAAATTTCAATTCATTATAATACTAGTAATATCACCATGCAATTACAACTCACCAAAATCAAACTGAATTAAAACTATGATATAAAAAGTTACCTAAGCATATAAAACACATATTGGTGTTTAAATCAATCCCGCTATTTGCTGGTATTTATAATACATATTGAAGGATTAATTGAATACGAATCGCATTAGTCCTCAATATAATGAATATATACAAAATATCACTAATTTTCCATTATTTATACAGTCAATAGTTACACCTAAGTGCAGTTATTGGCTAATGGATTTTGAATGAATATGAAATGATCTACACTACATTTTTTGAAAAAAATGGTATTTGATGGTTACCGTCAATTGAATTACACAAATGTATAAGAGTTATCAACTATAGAATCCGATAATTGAAAAACAAGAACTTTCTCTTGAAAACGTTTCAACTTTAGAAATATTTCTAGGAAGATACGCTTACCCAAACCCTTTTTTCATTGAGATTCTAAAGAAATGCAACGAGCTGAAAATTTCGACTCAAAATATTCAACTCCTTGAGGGAGAAATCATTAGAACATATACACCACCGATTTCTATACATCGAGGAATGTTCGATACGTTAAGGAAATGATTTTAAATCGATATGAACCTAAAGAGTAGAGGAGGAAACCTTCCGAATATGAGATGAGTAAACGGAAGTAAATATAATGCGTAGAGAGGAAATGAGGGGAAATGCGAAAAGTATGAGCGAAGATAAGCTAAGAATAAGGATTCTCATGACGTTTGAACGAAGTCACATAATACTTCCTCCACGGATTATTCTCGAAAACATACGTTGAGAGATGAAAAAGTGTGAATTAAAGAGAATGGGACGATTTGCCACCTCAAATTTCGAGAAACTGACGAACGTGTTATAAATAGTAGTTTCAGTAAATCAAGAAGATAGAGATATAAATATTATATCAGAATAGTTTGTAAAGAAAATGCAAATCAATAGCATATCGTGGCAAAACAAAAGATGGTAGTTCTAATCCTATCCTTTTTATATTGATATAAGAAATCAGTAAAATTATAACAGTGTCTTATACATGTTATTTGGCATCTAACAGGTTACTTCATGTGATCAATTGGAAGAATGGGTTAGGGAGTTAATAATATCGAACGTAAAATTCGAACTATGGTTTCTTTTTAACAATAGTTACAATTAGTAATAAACTAGCAGAAGTGCCCGTTGATTCCCAACGGGGAAATCCCAATTAATAATTACTCTTGGTACAGTCTTGATCGTAACACTTGCCACATAATTTTAGGTGGATGGCTGATTCCAGGCTATAATATTTTCCAAACCAATTAACAAAGCAAATAAAATTATAATTATATCTACAATGTCACCTAAAGATTTAATCTCATATTCTTTAAATGAACACTTTCTTCGATGATGACAAAAATGATTTAAAGATTATAAAATATATTCGATGATCACATTAGGATAAGCAGCACCACCTTCTCGTAAACATTTTCTGAAAGGGAAAAATGGTTCTTGGAAACGATAATTAAACTCAAATAACAGAAATATATTCTAATAGGCCCTAACGTGTAACCCCGAGAAAAAAGGTGACTTTGAACGTCAGTGTCATGGGTTCGATGCCAGAAGGTTACAATATCCCGATTTTTTCCATTTAAATGATGTTCGGAAATTTCTAAAAAACACCTCCCGGATAGGTAGAGAATCAAAATTCAAGGAGCTCACAGATATGGACATTATCTATCGAAACCATAAATTGCTTTTATAGAAAATGTCCTGGGTTCGATACGAGGACGATGCAAACATCTCCAATTAAAAATACATGGGGTAATTTTTAATATTTTTTGGTGCATTTATTGAAACGATAGGAAGTTCTCTCTTACCTGGAAGATGTATATTAAGTCACGGTTTAAGAAAACAATTTTAATAAATCCATAGACTTCCTGGTCTCGATGCCAGAGCACATTAATATTTCTCACATAAGGAATATATGTGAAAAGCAGAACGTCGTTTTAGGCAGTTGCAGCCAATATTTCTGCTTGAATTTTCACATATAATACGCTGTAAAAATTTCGTATCATTGACGTTTGTGGTTTAGCCTGTGAATTAGTATCCTATCTGGGTATCTATATACGAGTGAAAGTTGCTTGCATATTGCTAGAATATGAAATCTATTTATAATCTTCATTCACATTGCACGTTTTGAGTTTCAATGTCATTGGGAAGAGATTAAAATATTTTTTTAAATCTTAGCAATTTCTAATTTTGTAGACGCCTGGTGTCGAACCCAGAACTTATTAGCGGATGCAAATGGGCTATTATAACTTGATAGGACCTGATCTTCGTAAATGCTAAGTTCGAAGTCCATATCATACCGGGAAGGTCCTGCAATAAGACTCCATTATCCCCGTCTTAAATTCATACGGCAATGTAAATGGCTTTCTGGAATCGAACCAAGGACGATCAAGGAATCTTAAAACACGTATTTGAAATGTATCTATGATATTTATTTATATGACAAGTTTTCAGTTTTTATATTATCGGGAAGAGGTTCAAAAAATTCTTAAACGTCGTAACAATTATTAATTTTAGAGACCCCTGAACCCAGGACTTATTGTTAGTTGTAAATAGACCGAAAGACTTATTAAGACTTGATTTTATTTGATGCATAGTTTGAAGTCATTATCATGCCGGGAAGTAATTAAAATTTGTTTCTGTTATCTTCATAAGAAATGCATAAGGACATCCAGTAGAACGGAACTCTAATTTTCCCGCGCTCTCTTTTCCCGCTCTCTATTTTTCCCGCGGTCTAGTTTTCCCGCCTTCTAGTTTTCCCGCCTCTAGTTTTCCCGCCTTCTAGTTTTCCCGCCTTCTAGTTTTCCCGCCTTCTAGTTTTCCCGCCTCTAGTTTACCCGCCTCTAGTTTTCCCGCCTCTAGTTTTCCCGCCTCTAGTTTTCCCGCCTTTTAGTTTTCCCGCCTTCTAGTTTTCCCGCCTTCTAGATTTCCCGCCTTCTAGTTTTCCCGCCTTCTAGTTTTCCCGCCTTCTGGTTTTCCCGCCTCTGGTTTTCCCGCCTCTAGTTTTCCCGCCTTCTAGTTTTCCCGCGCTCTATTTTCCCGCGGCTCCTGCGAGCAATTGGAAGTTTAGTTATGGCGTTTCTGCGTTTGATGAAACGCTGAGCGAATATTGCGCGGGAGTAAATTCGGCGAAAAATTTCAGCGCGCATTTCTGCACTTACATGTAGCATCGAAATATCAGATTATGAACTTGGAGAAACATGTCGTCCAAACACATTTACTACATTTAATGCCTGATCCCATCCTTATTACCGTTGATTACATCTCTACCACTATTCTGCACTTTAAAGCGTTGCTCTGTTTGGCTCACTGCTAAGAACTTCAGTGAGTTGTGGTTGGAAATTACTGGTAAATTAATATCCAAAGTAATACGTTAGTTTCCTTAAATGTTCATCATTCACTCCATATCCATAAAAAAAGGTGTGATGCTCTGACATCTTTCCTATCAGCTAAGAAAAACCGCATATTCAGGTAATTTTACGATTATATTTAACGCTAGCAGAAGTGCTCGTTGATTCTCAACGGGGAAATCACAATTGATTATTACAACGTATATAAAATATATTTACAGTTTCTATCCACTTGCCGAGTTTCAAGTTTCAATCTTATCGGGAAGTGATTCAAAATAAATCTTAAAAATCGCGATGTAAATTAAACGGGAGAATATTTGCCATGACCTAGCGTCGAACCAAGGATAATCTTCAATGATGTCTTAATGGTTTTTGTCGGACACGCACGGCCTCCAGCGATACCTCGAATTTCAACTCTGTACTTAGCCAGAAAGTGCCTCAAAAAAAATTCGAAAATCCCCGCCATGTATCTTTATGGAGAAAATCATGACTTTGGGGCCTTCTGGAATCGAACCCATGACACTGAGGTTCAAAGTCGCCCTTTTTCTGGAGGGTACACGTTATGATCACCACGTCGCAAATATTTCAGGTCAGTGGTACTTGGGGAACATGGGTAGAATTTCGATCCCCTATATATAGGTATATCCGGAGAAACGTCTATATATATAATAGATATATATGAATGAATCCGGGGAGGGTATTATATATAATAGATATCTTACAGCATTAATTTTATCTGGGCATTTATTTTCCACGTCTTCTTATGGAATTACGCATGAGCTCGAAATCAACAATCGCCTTGATCGTCAGGGGGATGGGTTGCTTACGACCTCAAAATTTCGATAAAATGTTGACGTACTTTATCTAATTGTGCGCAATTTCGAATCGAAAACGATATTCCACAACTAAAAAAGGATTTTTATTCTATTCTCCTTCTTTTGGTGCTAGATTCGACTTTCTAGGACCATTATTTCTAATTTAATTTTGAAAAGGAAATGAATCCTGCTACAGAAAACTGACCTCTACGTGAATTTCTTATGGAAACGTTTTGACCCGTCTGGGTTCGAACCGTGGACCTTATGGAAATAAAAAGTAGCCTATACTCTGCGCGGGGTCGACTTTTAATAATGTAGAAAATTTCAAAGTTGTGCGACTCTCGGTTCTCGAGTTTTTAGCGAACATACACACACACCCACACTCTGTTTTATATAATAGACTAGCAGAAGTACCCGTTGATTCTCAACGGGGATATTTAATTTCATAAATATCAGTGTAATAACCTTGATTGTAACAAATTCTTCATAAATGTTGGTAAATAGCGAATACCAGACTTTCCAAACCAATATATCAAGAAATGTAAGTTACAATTAAGTATACAAATCCACTCTAACTCAATATTCAATTTAACGCAGGTTGATGATCTTTTCCGTGACAATGTGTCAAAATGTATCTACATATGAAAGTGAGGCTTACATATAGCTTCTTCTCTCTTGGCTTATATCTTCTAAAGGAAGGTTCTAGTAGCTGAATGAGCTTTTCGGTAACAATGTATCAAAATGTATCTACGTATGAAAAGAGCATACATAATAGCTTCTTCCCCTCTGACTTTTATCTCCTAAAGGAGCATTTTTCTTCTTTCTACGCCGACTGAAGCCACAAACATTCGACTGGTTATCATTGAGAGGATATCTTCAGTAACTGAATAAGTGTGATTCCGAGAATGGACAAATACGTCATTGTTGTATTTCTTACGTGAAGAAAAAACTACAGACATTAAATAAGAAATGGTGTATCATGGAACCAGAAGGTATGTTTCATTGTTTTATCTTGGTTATACTTATAACGTGAGGTTGTTAGTGAGAATTCGTGACTCGTATAAAATGTAGTGGTATGTTAATTAATGCCCAGGAAAGTAGTCGTAGATCTTGGGAATGATTATTTTGGGTTCATTTGGAGAAAATGTCTGTTGATTGAAACACATTTTTTATGAGTAATTTTGTTGTAGTTTTAGCTTATTCAATCTCGCAAAATTCAATTTCGTTAGAACTTATTCTTAATTAGTTGGCCTGACTTCGTGGAAAGACAAAGTGAAGAGTGAAGGAAACTTTGCTAGACTTTGTTTCCGAATTTTTTCAAATTTATTCCATAGAAATATATTTAAAGATATTTCAGAACAAATTATACTATCCTCTAAACTATCTCTACACTATCAGTCTAAAGCGAGTACAAAATAAAGAGTATAAAACTAGAACAAAGGGCACTAGCCTGAGGACTATTGTGTTGCAGGTTATTACATTAGCTTTAGGTTTCTCAATTTCTGTTTTCATTATCGAGGAACTTAGTATACATTGGTGCGTTTTATAGTTGAGGAAATACTGAAGATAATGATTACAATTTATCAAAGTGAATTCCAATAGAGACAAAGATAATTTCTAAAGTTCTTAAAAGGGGAATGTAAACGATGGATACAAATAGCAGATATTCTGTTTCAAATCATCTCAATCAATTTCAGCGTTAGAAGTTTAAACGACCTCTCCGATTCAGAATCAAACGCTTTTATCAAATCTTTACAAATTGAGGCTATTTTTAATTTGCTCCTCAAAGGAAAGGAATGGAAAATTATCCTCAGTTTACTTTACGAAAAAAGTTAATTTTGGATATAACCTGCTTTTGGCTTTCATTATGGGAAACAGGAAATATCTTCGAAATGGTTAAATTTGAGAGTAAATTGAACGTAAATTCGTTCGTTGGATTAGCATCTAATGTAATGAAGAAGAGGGAAATCGTCGCTGACATGCGATATAATTAAATGTTGAGGTAAGGAAATTCAGTTCGTGTTAAATCCAATCCTAATTATTTCAGAATACAGCGAAATCTCGATCTAACGCTTTCTCGGCTCTTAGGTTAAAATTTTAATAAATCATACCTTGAACAAAAAACTTTTGGTTGTTTTTTTCAATTCAACTAGTTTTGCAAGTAAGAAAATTCAAACTCTGGAAGGATCGAAGCAACTTTTGTAGCAACTAAAGTACCGCAACGTAAAATATTTCAACGTAAACATTTACTTTATTTATTTCGCAAATTTCACTGAATATAGGTGTTTGTTTTCAGCATTCTTATGAGTTTTAATTGAATAGATGTGATGATAGAAATTAAACTTCTTGTATAAAAGAACCTATCTCGATTTCGGATGAACATTTCTAATTTAATATCGCAAAAGACAAATGTTTGCAAGGAAACGAAAATTTAACGTGCGTGTGCTTCTTAAGGAAGTTACTCACGTCAGATAAATAAATACATACTCGGCGGTGGTTATTATAAAATATAAGTTTTCGATTATTCATTTCATCAATTCAATGTTTTCATCTTTTTCACTCGAAAATCTAAGCTTCCTAAATGAAAATAACCTAAAATTATCAGAAACTTGTGAATAACCTCGTAAGTTTGGAGATTTATTCTGTTAGTTTTTCTATTGTTTTTGTATTGTTATCGGAAAATAATTTCATTTTCCATGAGCAGCTCGAAACGTTTAAGAAGTTAACAAAAGGTAATCTTCCTTTCTGTAAAGTTATGAGACTTTCTAAATTAAACCCTTTTTCTACGTTTTCGCATTCAATTCTAAACTTTTTCAGCTGAAAGAAGAACTTTGGAAGAAATTTGTTTCCCGCAGTTGTTCATTGGCTAAAAGAAATCATCATCTACGCATTACTTTGTTTGATTTCCTGTTCTTGACACCTTTTCATACACAGAAAGGTGTACTACTTGTCTTCCTGTCTCCTGTCCCTTTTCTTAGCAGACCCTATCTCTGGTCATTTCCCCAAACCCATGTTTTCCTTTCACTTTCACTTTGTCCGTTTACGTCTCACAATACCTTAGCCTTACTTCCTTCTCTCTTCGCAGGAAAGTTTTCATCAGTTATGTGTTGACCGGAAGGTAATAAGCTTATATTGCACATATATACGCCAAAAGAAACATAGGAATTATCAGACATAAATAGGATGAAAAATACCATAGAAAGCATTTGCCCAGAGTGTTTTCTTAGCTGCTGAGAGATATTTGAAGAAGAGTAGCGATAGGAAAACAACTATATAAATGGATGAAGCGGCTCTGGAATAGGTAAGAAAACCCTCGCCATTAGTTTATTCTCTTGGGATCCATTAAAGGATACGAAGGCCATTTAAGATGTGAATTTAAAAGCGTTTAGTAATCGATTAGAGTCGATAGAAAAACGAAAAAGGAAAGGTTATAGTAAATAAATGATAGTCATATTAAACTAAAGCATCAAATTAACAATATTATGTTATAGCCAAGTCTCAAAATATTCTAAGTAATATTTTCAATGGAATCACAGAAAGGGGAAGATTTTGATGAAGTCTTTGGGTACATGATTACATTCCATTTCCCCGCGATTAAGAAATGAATAATTGAAAAAATCCGTTTTCCTCGCTATACAATTATTATTATTATTACTATTAATTATTTAACGAATCAATGCTTTTACGAGCATTCCAATAATTTTATGAAATATGAAGCAATTCATTTTGAGCAAAGTCTGTCAATCAGAAATGAATGAAAAAAAGAATGAATATAAACCTCTTTAATGAATATCGTTATCAGTGGGATGATTCGTTTTATTTCCTCCTTTCTTTTCTTTATTATCTTTTCTATTTAAAGTTATTTAGCTAGAAATCCCACCTTAAAGAAGTTTGGCAAGCATTAATCACTTGCACATCTCCATTTGCTTCCTTTAGAACTAAAGAGAACAAAA
Organism: Sympetrum striolatum; assembly: GCA_947579665.1. Taxonomy (NCBI): domain Eukaryota; kingdom Metazoa; phylum Arthropoda; class Insecta; order Odonata; family Libellulidae; genus Sympetrum; species Sympetrum striolatum. Next base: position 85,976,779 of record OX388350.1, read on the forward strand.
ACTGAATGATGAACATATAATTACTGCAGACTTTATTACCTTTCGGAGCTAACCTAATTAATTAACTCATTTTCTACTCCTTCGTGCATTGCTGAGAAAACCTACTTATGAATTGGGATTGAAAATGGACTCATTGACCAAAGAACGATTCGCTAGAACAGGGAATCTAATTTCATTTTAGAGTACCTATTAAAGTAGCGCAATGTAGGATTAATTTATCAGACAGATGTATTATTTTCGTATTCAATATCGAAATAGAAAACTCTTGGATTAGATAAATATTAATCAAATCTACGACCATTCTCAGCAACCAAGATAGCTCTTCATCATCATCCTTTACTAATCAGAGTCTTTATGTCTTTTTGTTTTAAATTGTCTCTTCATTCGATTGATATAAAACATTTTTGTTTAAATTACCAATTTTACCTTTCCGTAAAACCACAGTTTCATGGTTGTGGTAAGTTTTTCTGAGGTAGGAAATCGTGAGCTTAATCTGCAGTATACAAAAGTAAATATAACCTCTTTTCGAGCTCAAAACAGTCAAATATTATATGAATAAAGTAATAAAAAATACTTCCTCTCACACGAAAAGAAATTAGTAACAATCAGAGAATATTAGGAAAATGTTGGACCCGAATTCCATCATAAGGTAATATACTTAGTTAAAAAGTTACAACCAATTATGGAAACAAATGTTTCTTTGACAATCTTGAAAAAGGAATGAAAATCTACTATTCTGTATAGTGCTACACCTTGTGACACATTTTCTCCTTACCAAATACCCGTCTTTGCCTTCCTTCCCATTGACATTTCGAACATTTCATCTCCATTCCGAGCATATAACATCTCCTCTTGCTATATATTATCTTCCCTCTTTCATCTTCTTCCACTACAGTGCCCTTTCCTTCATATTAGGTCCTTTCTCTGCTCATATTATATACCTTCGCAGCATTCTCACTTTGGTCATCATTCAAATGCCTTTTCGCCTCATTATATTTTCCTTTCCGCTGTCCTTTCTCGGAATGGTTTGCTCTCTCTCGTTTCGTATTTCCCTGGGATTCCTTTTCCTTCCCAAGTAGCATTTTCGACATTTTTAACAATCTCTCCTGTTATGAGTTGCAATGTAATTTGGTAATTGCTATGTTTCGTCTGAGTCAAGCGGTTATGAAACGTTGAGTTGAATGTAGTTTTGATCAATTTCTTACTTTTAATGGAATTTTAACGAATTGGACGTTTAGCCGCCACTTTGCCTTCAGGTGCCTTTTGACGTACGGAAAAAATAACAATAGACCCTTTGAAGATTCCCATTCACGAAATGATGAGAAATTAAAGCATTAATCATAATTTTTGCATATTTGATATTCATTTTCTATAAATATATGATTTCTTTGAGATCATACAAAAGGAATTTAAGATAATCTTTTAGGTTATGCATAAGATCCCCTTTCAATACAATATTAAAATAACATAAAGAAAAATTCGCATCGAAAATAATAGTATTCCCAACTTTATATTCCCTATCGACTCTATCTACTGATAGAATCCCCATAAATGCGTCTCTCACATCGACTATCGTACATTTATTCTTCGGAAGTATTTCTTTCTCGTCGCAAAAGCGATTCTCTCCAGCAATTCTGCGCTGCTTTTCACTACCTCTTTCATTGTATGGAAGCCGAACGTCGTACATCTTGAATTTCGGACGATGAATATATTCTTACAGGATGAATTATATTTCAAATGAAAGTAGAAAAGATTCCTCAACATCCACGTACACCTAAGGAGTGTTCTTTGGAGTTTAGGATGCTTCTTGTCACTCCGCCTATCAGTATTGCTTCTTTAAATCTCAAGTTAACCTAGCTTTAAGTATTATTGTTTACTCCAAATTAGTTTTCTTAGTTTTTGTTTTCGTGGCGCTAGCTAGAGTCAACAAGTTACCGCCAATTTAATGGGATTTAAGGATTCTACAGAATTCTATCTAACAAAAGAGCACTTCTTTGCAGGGGCAAAAATTCAGTTATTTCGATAACTTTGAAAATTGATTACTAACACGAAACTGTTGAAGTTCACTTCACGATTTTTTGTTTCCAAATTCCTTCCGTATTCTATCATTTATTTTCTTTCACTCAGTCGAACTGTGTGTTTTCCGGTATTCATCATTGAATCCATTTCACGAAAATATTTCACTATCGCATTTTCCTTCCGTACTATCTTTACCTGCTGTATAGCAAACTTTTTTAGATTTCCAATAATTTTTATGTTTCTTCGTTTTAATTCAATGTGACATACACGAATTTAGGGGCTACCATGACAAGATTTCATCCGATGTGATATGCTTGAAAATGCAAATAAATCTGGAAGGTCAAATTTACGTTTGATTTTCTCTCTCCGCTGTATTATTGTAGAAGAATATGTAATGAGGGAATTTATGGTTGTAAAATGGTGAAACAAAAGCTCAGGGATGTACATGGTATAATGGGAATGAGAGGGTAATTATTCAATGAAGAGGAACCGCAAGGGGAGAAATCCCAGGAGAAATTAGTAAGCATTGAGGAAAAGAGTGTACGCAAGATGCGGTTGCTGAGTCCAAATTATTCTCTCGTTGAAGGAAACGATGAAAGAGGGAGAGAATGGGGAATAAAGGGGAGAATGTGATTACACTATCCTTCGCTCTGTTGGACGCAGCCGGTGCTCGTCATTGTCTTTTAAATATTTCGAAAAATTACATGATGTTTAATAAAGACATATCAAAGCTCTAGCTCTACTCAATATGGCAAATCCAGATATGAAAAAGGACATTCGGATAATGAAACTTCAGCTTCTTTCCCCCAAATTCAACTTTATAACATGTGTTACGGTTCGTGACATTAATTCATCGTCTGCACAATTACAGGAGTGTTTTGATGTTCATTACTCCAACAGTTTGGATACACATGCATCAAACACCCTGTCCTATAACCCACTTCAATTTGTCCTATTAAGAAACGTAAGTAACTACCACTAGATTCAAAGTCACCTCCCAGAAACTGCTTATTCTCTACCTATTCTCCAATTATTTCGGTATGAGCTATTTGACCTTTTAAAGCTTGCTTGCTTTTTGCAAGTTATTTTATGTGAATTTCTAAGCATCTTAAATGTCTCCTTTTACCTAGTTTTAACCCCAACGCTAAAACACAACTCATTTATTCAATGTAATCGCTTCAATTTGGTATTATTACCAGGTGGCAACGGTCTTATCTCACTATACGTATTCCGCAAAGAATGTTTCCCAATTTTCCTTCGCTAAAGATTTTCAAATTAATTTTGGTTTGGAGTAATTTAAGTACAATTTTGGCGGAAACTATTTACCCTCTGAATTTTTTGCCAATACTCTCACCACGTATTATTAACTAATTAAGTGATATCTTTAAAAATGAACAATTGTCTATAGTAGATGTGAATGTATTTGGCGATCTGATTTTGTAACTTTGATCATATACGGAAGGACAGAGGCTCTTGCGTGAGCTTCGTTGTTTCGCATAGGCGTCCGTACTCTTTGTGAGACCTCGTTAATTCATTCCCTAGAGCTATAGCGCGGTCGTTGGAGCCACCGCTTCCAGCAGTCACCACCTCCATTTTATCACATGACATCTCCTTTCCTTCATTATAAATTCTACAGAGTTCTCCGTTTACATCTTACTTCTTCTTAGTTTTTACCTAGTATTATACCTTACACCCACACCTCATCAATAAGTATCGTGATACAAAAAATGAAACTTGTTTGAATGATATTATGTTTAAAAAAAAGTGGATTGTTTTCGCTTGCTTTGTTTGTTAATGTCGTAAATCCCATTTTAGTAATTATGTAGGATCGGTACTAAAAGAAGCGATATAGAACGAGAGTAAGTCATGCATATAATTGACATATATGGGCATCAAAATCCTTTTCATTGATGTAAATGATCTTGCAAATACGTAGATACAGAAATTTAGCAATACTCTATGAGCTTTACATGATGATCAGATTCCTTTCCTAAATATCATTGAAGGTATGTACAAACACTTGGAAGGATTTATATTTTTTATTTATCTTTCTTCATCATCTTTTCCTATAACTTTAAACTCTTTTTTTTCTATAAACCACATTTCGCCTTTTACCAAATTTATGTTCGTAGATTTTTTAAAATTTTCGTTACAATTAACTTGATACACAATACTAGGAAACAATTACTGAAATATGAGGATATGGTCCAGAAATTGAAGAAATGGCCGCTGGTCACTTCTGTTTGCCATAGGAGATTCTATTATGAGTGGTTAGACAATACACAAGCATTTCTCTCTACGTGAAAGATTAGAGTTATGTTGCGTGGAATGAGGAAGTTTGGATGAGTGAAAGAGGAAGGAAGAGGACAAAAGGCGTTGTCAAGGAAGCGAAGGAGACAGAGGAAAATGGCGGAGGGCAAAGCACAACTTGGACCCTTTTAGAGTTTGCCCTGGACATCCGCGGCCTTTTCCTATATTATAATTACTAACAAGTGTACAAGCATAACGTGCCTTAGTAAACCGCACACACCCTAAGGTACAAAGGGTGGGCACTATGTCACATGAAATCAGTCAAAAGAATATCAAAGAAAATGAGATGTCAATATGACGGTACATGAAAGAAGATAGATAGTTAAAGAGCACGATTACTTTAAAAAAGGCTCATTAGTGAAATGTTATATAGTACTTTATGATGGAATAGCAGAGGAAACCCATTAATGCGAGTATGAATTACTTGAAATATTGGTAAACACTGCACTGTTAGGTTCCATCTCGTATTTCTATTTATATAAATTCGTTGAAAGAGAAACGGTTAAGTCTTAAACTCTCTTATTTCTTTCAAAGGAAAATTACCAATGCCCACCCGCAAATCCTGTTAAATATCTTTCAAAATGACTGTCTAAGAATGTTTAGGAAACGTAAATTTTCCTTATGCTTTAATTGGCGTAACGGAACAATTGAGGAAGAAAATGCGTTTAATCGTACGTTTATGGCATCTCTTGAATTCGTTCTTTACCGAACTTCCGGGATGTTTGTGTTTCAGGAAAAGGGAAGTCATGGAAACGTGCCAATCCTGCGAGATTTTAGTGAAAATATGAGATCTCAAAATAGTGTGAAAGAGGACAAAAGAGTGGCTCACGGAAGCTCTTCTGAGAGTGCAGATGTGAAGAGGGACATTTCAAAGATATCCCGTACATACATACAAGATACATGTTTGGTTGAAGCATGAGTTCTCTTAGGATTAGATTGAATGAGGGAGTCCTTCTCAGGCATCTGAAATTGGGATAAAACTTGTGATAATGATAATAATAATATAATAATAATATAATAATATTAATAAATGACTTTATTCAGAGTGAGATTGAGACTATCATGTCTCTTCTTACATCTAACCCTTTGTCATGTTGGAACAGAAAGAAATAGATAGATTGCAAAAGTACAGAGGAGAAAACTACTATGTGGATTAAAAACCTAAGCTAAGAGAATAAGAAAATATTTCCACTGCAGGAAAACACCCTCAAAAGAAGGGGGCCTGAAAAACCTACACATAGAAAACTAAATTTAAATATGGTAGTAGATAAAAGAGCTATATAAGACAAGAAAAAAAGAAGGCATTAAAATGTACAAAAAAGAGCAAGTTATAACATATCAACATAAAATTCTGACACAAAAGTATAACTAATTTAGAATTGAGTTATAGAGATTTAACTAGCTTAAACTAGTTTGGTCAATTACATAATAAATTATATGAACATAATAGACGCACTGTACATATAAATATTATAAACATAATTTCGCTTGGTAAAAGCTCGACCTTTTCATATAGTTTTGAAATTATCTGGAATAAAATCCATCTATAACAGGTGATGAGACACTATTATGGACCATATTAAAATATTTACTTTATTCAATTGCATCGTTTAGTCACCGATTATATTTCGAATAACGCAGGGAGAAGTATAAAGTAATTCGCGTAGGGAGTAGTTATTGCGTATACCATAAAGTTTTAAGGCTTTCATCAATGGATGAATTTGTGTGAAAACTCTAAATTCGCATTATATTTTAATATTTAGTTTAATATATTTTCATAATGGTATTATATCCAATATTTTCATAATGATGTCATATCTAATTTTATTGTGTTTTTATCAGTTGTGTCGAGAATTGAAAAATATGAACTTTGTTCTTAGCATATAATGTTTTATGATTTAATTGTTTTCGCAGCAACAACTATACGCACTTATTAATTACAACTATGACATAACTTACTGAATTTTAATGAAACTATGGGTCGTTAAATTCTTAACTATATACCATGCACAATAATTGTGTATAAAACAGCATGTTGCGGTGCACTGATATAAAATGAACAATAATCGCTTTTATGCGATAAATTGACAATTGGAAATCGATTCAGCGACAGCAGTGCCGCTCTCGGGTGAAGTTTGGATTTTGTGGATGAACTGTACGAATTATTCCTTTTCGAAAACAATTTCATTCCTCTAATATCGATTCATTCTCAGTCTGATGATTTTGCTACCGGAAAACAAGCGACTATCCTTTGATATATAAATATAAAATGTGCGTATCACCTTTTCAATAACAGAAATCACTCGAACTTTAGATCTCATCGAAACCAACGATAGAACTTCCAGATTAAATGATTTTCTTAATTTTTCGAACACTATATTAAAATTAAAATATTTAGTTTCGACAATTTTCTTCGTATTTTATTTATTTATTTATTTTATTCATTTATTTATTTAAATTTGATCCATTAAAAGTCAATACGACCACTTACAGTGAATCTTACAACAACATATTGAAATAAACATATTAATAAATATCAACAAAGCTGCATTGAAATGCAACCAAACATTTGTAAAAAGTGAAAAAAGATGTTAGTGGGTCGATTTAAATTAAATGAGATAAAGATAATATGATAAAATAATAAAAATAGTAATCATAAGTTACAAAAGGAGAAGTAAGGGAAAAAAACAATAATGATGGGAAAATGAATAAATAAATATGAGGGAAAAAGATGAAAAGGAAGAAACTCGAGACAACGAAGTAAGCTAAAGAGTAGGATTAATGAATGGACGAAAGGAGTGAATTAATGGGGGAAAACAGTTCAAGGGAAGGGTTATTGGATAAGAGAGAATTGAAAAGTATTGGAATTCGATAGAAAATTGATCTTTGAGAGTATAATATCTTTTCCTTGAGTTTAACGTTATGCTTTCAGTATTGCCTGTTGGTTATAATAATTTAAGAGAAATATTGTTGAATTATTCTAAAGAAATTTTGAGCTTCAGGTATATGACTTCGAATGTAGTCAAAGAGGAACGAAATCCAAAAGGTTGATACCATTGGGGCTTAAGGAAAAAGTCACAAAAAGTCATGGTGAATAATCCTTGTGGGTATTTACATTTAATTAGTATTTTGATGGTTTATAAGAAAAATGTTCTTCCATTTGATAGTACATCGATCCTATTCATCGCTGTAAACGCTACTGATCTATGAGTGTTGCCGAATATTGACATTGATTAAGTTCTCTCATGAAGGAGGAATGTTGCGAATTGAGCATTTGAGCTTTACTTGCGTGGACCTGTTTCGATCGTAGCATTCTGACTCAAAACTACAAATCTCAATCTACTCCTCTTCTTGCCCAGTAGCATCTCTCTCTATCATCTACTGGTTGCTGATAGTAGAGGGATGAGGTTCCTAGCGGTCTAAATACGCACTGAAAATCTCGACGTAAACCAATGATGGTTCCTGTAAGCGTTGGATATGAAGGTAATGTTGGTAGGTTGAGTGTTTTCGACTTTTCAAATCTCAAATTCCCACTTTGGTGGCAAAAATATACTCATGTATTCACTTTGGGGAGAATTTTTATTCCAATATAAATGCTTATATAGATTTTCGATTGGTTTGGGTGGAAATAAATCCCCGTAAGAAGGTTGAGAGCGCTTCAAATCCCCTTTACGTCTTACTTCTTCATTTCCTTTCTTCCCATAATCGAATAAGAAATCCGTGCGAAATCCATTTCTCGGTGAACTTGGATTGGCATTGGATAGAAAGCTAATGCCAGTTTACTTTTCCGAAGTATGCAGTAGTACCCTTTTCAATTTTTGAAATCCTCAGAGAAAGCAGGAGAAAGGGCAATGCGAATACAGGAAGAATGTGATCGGAGAAGTGTTTGGAGAGGGAAATCGAATATGGAGAAGTTTATTGAAATTCCATAAAAGGAGAGCACAAGAGGTGGCTCTGAAGAGGGTGTTTGTTAAAATGGCAGCCGTGGTTACCGTATTATGTATCCAAGGTTGCTCCTCAAACCTCTCTCAAGGGTTTCCGAACGTCACTTGAAAACACGAAGTATCAACTTACCACGGAATAGTGCTGAAGTGGTTTGGAACTGATTGAAAAGCGTGCCGTCCAATGCACAGATTCCGAATAGACTGTGTGCTTTGAATCTCGTTACGTAATAGACCATGAGGATGGAATTGGACCCCTCTCTCAGAGGAATAACCAAATACTCTTGCAATAATGGAAAAATTGAATAGCGGAACGTCCTTTCTAAAAGTCTATTCGAGCCATTTCCTCCTTGTGAGGTTTTCCTTATGGGAAAGTTGTGAAACTTTATATAAAATTATATATCCAACATTGCGGGAGAATATTTCATATAGGTTAGAAAAATGGAGGATAGAATACGACGATGGTGAAAAAACGTCTTTTAATCGACACTATGTTTAAAGACGATTGATTCGTTGTACTTAAAAGTGGTTCTCTTCTTTTCCATTTTGTGAATATCTATCGATAAATCTAGAATATACATCAGTATGATGTAGTTATGACTATGAAATGAGTCAAACACATTAAAGTGCTGCATAGACAGCAGGATGTTTTAATATAAGTCAGCCAGTGAAATTGATTCCAAAAGATATGGCAATTAATGGAGAATCACTTCTGGAAAGTTTTACATTAACGAAACTTTTTATTACCTTTTCATTCTTTCCTCTTTTACGTTGTCGAAGGAATTTTTCCATTAACACTCTTCACTTTCAAATCGGTTGGGCTAAGAAATATGCATATACGTTGGCTGGAAATTATACTTATTTGATTTAATTGTTTAATGGATATCATACTGTACCACAATTCCAATAATTATTAAAAAAATACCTTTTAATGGAAACAGGAATGTTGTCGACTTGACCGAGCTCCAAAGTTCCTAACTAAGATTTCCTCTTCTTTGCGCTGTTAGTTTTCAAGTTTGCGAACATTAAATTTAGAGCTATCGCTTTTTCTTTTGTGGGAAGACACCCCTTTAAGCTCAATTCTACTTCGGCATCTTTGTCAGTAATTTAAAGGTTAATTTGAAGCATCTCAATTTTGTTAAGCCCACACTGTTGTAGAAATTTTAAAGGTAACTGCACATTGATGAAGGTTGAAGGTTTTCATTCGGCAAATTTCCAACTCACATATGTTTGATCCTCACTCCTACAGGATATCCATGCTAAATTCAAGTTTGAACTTTTACTCCACTTCTATACTCCGACATGCTCTACACGAAGTTACAAGCACACTCTCCGTGTAGTTTTCGCGCGACATTGTAAACGCATTAAACTTGCGTTCATTTTCGTGTCTCAGGCCGTCGAAGGACAGTGGAGGTGCACTATTTTACGCAGATTGACGCATCAGGTTCCTTGTCACGCAACCGATGCAGAACCAGCAATTAATTACAAGCATCATTATTTATTATAAACAATTTCTAAATAATTAAAAATACCATTTATAGGAATGAAAACCGTACAAAATTAAATTTTTGGGAAGGTTTATGTGTACTTTGTGTGTCATCATTAATGAAACATGACGTCAACACTGAAAACCTAAGCGTCGCAATTATTTATATTCTTTGCGTTTGGGTGCATAGGATTTTGCAAAAGTTTCTATACATTAAAGTAGAATATATCTTCCTAGGGAAAACAGGGTTCCCATTTTATTTTCCACTATCATGGACGTACACAAAGTAACTTGTCAGTAAGTTGATTAAAGATGTACCAGCTGAAGGTAATGGTGTTTGTAAATAATGTACTATGATAGTTTTATGCTCCTGCTAATTAGCTGGAATATTTCTATTCTAACTTGTAAAATTTAGAAATAGAAAAACATTAGTAGACTCACAATTAACTTAGGAAAGAGTGATTCGTTAAATTAAAATAAAACTTGGTCATCTAGCGTTTCAACTTACCATCTTCCGATTTGAGCTCATCCTATAATAATTTTTAAGTATAGTGCTTATGTTGGTTATAATTATAGCCTTTATTCCATTAAGTACGTTTCTATTAAGTAACATTTATCTCTTACAGTTTAAGCACATTTTTAGTATTACTTCAAAACGGTTCTTGGTCGCAAAGCCACTTTTCGTTTACCATCACAAAATTATATATAATTCCCATATACTTTCTTAGAATTCTCCCAATTTACAATTAAAACCAGAAATAAATAATAATCATGCATTTTCCCTTCCTTTGTGTTTTTTCCGTTTTTGGCTGCAATATTTATATTTTACTGCAGAAATACGTCTTAAGACTGCAAACGGAAGAAGAAAATTTTCATTCATGAATAATGATTTTAAATCCCCCGGATAGTCATGTGGACAGCGCGTTTGCCTTTGGAGGAAGCGGTCACCGGTTCGATTCCCGGTGGGAGCCAATGTGCGAAATGACCTAAGCTGTCGAAGCACTTTTAGCAATACTACTACTACCAATGATTTTAAATCAGAGTATTTTTAAAATTTCAAACCAAAGATAGTTTGAAATACGACGACCAGCCAGAAACAATTTATGGGAATTACTAACGTCAGATAAATAAAACATACTCGACGGAGGTCTTACAGAATTATTGTTTTAAAACTGATATCCTGGTTCAAGTGATTTCTCATATTTTCTCGTTTGTTTTGGTTATACATGCAGATCAAAATGTTATCCCAATTTTACTCTGACGACTAGGACTAGGAAACGAGAAGTTTAGTCTTGTTTCGTGGACTTCCCCATTGATGTAATGCAATTACTCGCATATTGGTTATTTTTGAATTCATAACGGAAACCCTTTGTAATATCAAGCAATTTTTTAATTAAAAGGATATGAGAAACACTAAGTAAGACTTAATAATTAATTGGAACAAGGGCGAGAGGATTAACGCGTCAAATTTGGAGCAGGATTAGCGTGTGTTATTGAACTTCCTGGGTGTTTAGAGGCCTTCGTTAAAGCAAGTTCACGGAAAGGGACCCCTTTCTTCCCTTCCTATTCTTTCCTTTTTTAATTAAAGCATATCCATTCCTCGTTTTTTGATATCCAAAAGATTAAACATAACCCTAAGAAACTGATTTAATTAATTCTTTCCGAAGTTTGTGTTTTTTATCGTCAGTGAGATTGGTTCGTAATAATAACTATATAAAATTTTTAGAAAGATTTCACTTATTTTTGATTTAGAGAGAAATACTAAAGCTGATGGGGACAGAAAGAGTGAGAAACAAAAGTGAAAATTAGAATGGGAGAGGAGAAGAAAGTGGAAAACAAATATTGATAAACATTGGGTGGGTCCCAGCACTATACTGGAACTGCCCGGAAAGTGAATTGTAATATAGTAATAAACAGGGGAGAAGGAATAACTGGTAAAATAGCTACGTGGTGTTCCGAAATACGTTAAAATACTAATCATTTAAGCCATGGTATTATAATTGATTGATATTTAATTATTTTTATTATTTCCTTACTGCTTTCTTTCGATAATTGTTATTTGAAGTTAAATCCCACATTCGGTGGACAGCTTGTGGTATGAAGATTGATATTTCAACCCACTTCTGGCGTTTTTATTTACGACGACAAAGCACGCCCTCGTATATGTAATATACCGTTTTTCAGATTTTTTGTTTTGATCACCGAATCACTCTGGAAGGAACACGAGCTGAACAATTCTCTCCAGTTCCAATCGTTATAGCTCCTTGATTGACAAAACGGAGGCAGAACTTCCGGTTGTGTTCGAATGCCATCTGTCGGAATCCTTTCGATTCCCCCAATTTCCTTCCTTTCTAAATCCATAAACGAAAATTCGGCAAAACTGAAATCGTCAATCTATAGAATATTGAGAGGCTAACCGAAGCAAATTTGTTATACTTACCCCAGTCTGTTGAAGTTCGTTGGATTCCACGAATTGTTAAAATTGCTTTTAACTTTTAACTATTGCTCTTTCCTTTTATTACTTATTGCGTTTGGCTTCATTTTAGAGAATTTTAAATTTTTTTTCAAATATGTTCAGCCCCAAAATTAAACCTGGTTTTATTTGATTTTCTGAGAAACCTGGAAGTGCCGTATTAATGAAATGCCCACTCATTCAGCTGGCGATCTTATATGAAGTATTATGAAAATATTGCTCGTGATACCGCAATCAGAGTCATTCGTCAGAATCGCCATTCACTGTTGCGTAGCATGTAAATCATTGCAGAGCCTGAAATAAAACTCCTAACAGAAAATAATTCATATAATTGAATAGATCCGGTGAGTAACTAACTCATCTACAACACTGAGCGTGTTTAGAGAAATTCTAAAGAAAGGTACACACAATTAGGAATATGTATCACGCAGTTTCCTAATGAAACATGTCTAGCTGACTTTTAATGGTACATAGTTCAATTTGAACTGAATGTGTCATTTCAACCAGATTTTTAAAGAACTTCTTAAGTTTTGACAGCAGGTTGAATGTTAAAGAGTTTTAGCCTACTAAGAAATATATTGCAGTCTATGATATTTTAATCTTAGTAGAGTTTAATATATACAAACTAATAAACGAAAATTATTTTATCATTTTAACTTGTTGTTTTAATTAAGATTCTATTTTTTATCGAATTTAGCACATAGCAGGCTGCGCGGATTATAGAACAGTATTAGCTAAGCTTACACCAGAGGGGGTAACTCACATTGATTTTCAAAAGTGATCTCTTCCGAATTAACCTAAGATGTTACTCTGGTGATTACGTTAAATCACTCCCGATGTCTTTGAAAGGTAAAGATCGCTAGTTGGTCCAGAGAGTGGAGGCGGCGAACAATCTTCGCGGTTGGAACATCGCGCTGACTGTGACACGAGCGTGTTTAAAGGCGAGGAATTATTTATAGAGAAGTTTCCCTCCTGTAAACCATTGGAATAGAAGGTTCTCCATCAATGGAGGAACCGTGGGGTATCTGGAGATGATTTGAGAGCATTTCGGAGACAGTTGAAGATGCTCACGCGCCAAGTTCAGCAGGATAACTTTTCTACCGCAATCATCGTGTTTTGAAATACGTCAGTATATACTGTCGTAGGCGGGATTTAGTTCAATTTTATCATGATATTACTTTTATTCTTTCTGTCTGTGAATGATTCAACTTTGAAAAGAGAAAACTGGTTAAGAATTTTTCGTCTCTTTGGAATACACGGTTCGAAATAGGTAAGACGAGTCTTGTTTTTGCTATTTTTTTAATGTGTACCATTTATGACTGATGCAAGGCGGTAGAATTATCCCATAAAGCCTCAATTCCTTGAGTATTAGTATGGATTTACATAAATCTTATAGCTTATATGTAATAAAAATATCTACTCTATGTTGAATACGATGTGCCAGATGCAGATTCGTAATACTTTTCTTCTCTCTAACTTCTCAGATTAACCATTGACCGTAATGCATAAAAATATAAGATTAATTCCACAGAAAATAATTAACATTATTTTCTAAAATTAATGAAATTTAAAAAATATAAATTAGTAATAGTTACTATTATTATAAAGATTTATTTACATATATTCGCGCTGTTGAGATATCTTCTTACTTCTCTATTTAAAATCCCTGTATTTGGTATCGGTTTGAAGGCCTATTTAGTTGACATAGTTCATACTTTTACCACCTGTTAAGGAAGGTTTTATTTAGCAAAGCCCTCTTTTATGAAGCTTATGTTTTGAGTAATGGCGCTACCAGGAAATGAAAAGATAATTAAAAACAAGGTCATAGTGATGCTTCGGCCGGTGAAGAAAATCTTCAATGAAGGCATAAAAACGGCTGTAAAGACAGAGTGCACACATCTTTTATGTTTATCCTCTCATCTTCTGGGAAAACTCGTAATTAATTTCAATCCATGGAGTCCTAAACTTTGAGCTAGAAACTATAAACTTGGTTTTCTTCGGATTTCGGAAGGTTATGCCGGTGTTGTTCTTTCTATAAAGTCCTTCGACATCTCGTGGGTTATTTCGCACATGGGCTTCCAACGGGAACCGAACCAGGGACCGCTTTCACCGAAGCCTTACGTGCTTACCTCAAATAAACAAACTATGATTAAAACATGGAACATTTTTAACAATTAGATCAATAAGATGAATATATATGGATACATTTTTTCAAAACAGATAGCTTACAAAAATATCGGAGGATAAAGTAATTTGTATGTTTATGCACTATGCTTTTTTCAAGAGACATCCCGATTGTAAGGGAAGAATCGAAAGTAGCGTATCGAAACATGAGAAATCAAAACAAGTGAACGCGCAATAGCATTTATATTAAAATATTGTTTCATTCCATTGATATTAATATGAATTTATCAACACAATAAGCTAACAAAATGATTGAAGTTTCATTTATATTTGAAATTATATTTGTTTGACATCAACCGATAGAATATTGGAGATCTAAGCCTTGAGGGTACTCTTTATTGACAGCGAATAAATAACCAATCTTCACTTCAGACCAATCCATACATATTTACTGTTTTTTTGTTATCTTAAACCAATTGCATCTCCTTTCTTTAAAATGCCATTCCCCCTGCCATACGCCATATGATAGCTCGCAGGGAATTAATGTGAGTGCAAATTATCTTATACGTGAAAATACAAGAGAATTCGTATACCAGGTCGTAAGTACGTAATACGTATGAGTTCAGCTTTTAATTGTTAGTGGCTTGAATTTCCTCTTGAATTCATACATTTATTCCGTATTATCTGTTTCTTTTATCATACATAACATTCGTGGACATTTACTTAGATTATTGATTTAAAAGACTTTTCATACTTGAATTTGATAACAGTAAACATGTGACGGTGAAGGTTTCTCTCTTTTTAACATTGCCGAGTTAATCTCCAGAGCGTCATATGAATAACACATAAAATCCTTGTTTACAAATCTAGCGGATTGGATATCTTTTACAACATTAAATAAGACACCCAATAAAGAAATGCACCACAGGAACGAGAATTGAATAAACACTATTGGTGTGTTATATTTGGGTGTGAAGTAGTTTTCGATTAAGAATGCTGAAACTGTTTCTAAAGTTGAACAACGTTTCATAAAATGTTGTGGTTTTATACAACCCATCCATTTCATGAAAAAATGTTTTCGCCTATAGAATAAATAATAGGATAATGATGGTATTTTTGAAGAGAAGTAAATCTTCTTTCATTCCATCAGTTACAATTATGACACTCAAAACCAAGAGACAATGCTCCGAAAACATACAAATGATTCTCAACTGTCCAAATTAAGCATCTGCCATGGTTAATGAGCCTACGGAACATTAAATTACATTAATGAGGTGAAAGGAAAGGGAAATATTTTGGTATACGAACAGTGGCGGCGGGTCCATTGGGTTCACTGGTTCACTGAACCCCCTAAGAAAACTACTGTACTATTTTCATTTATACCAATGTTCTTACCATAACCCAAATAACCATAACACCAATTACTGGACCTAACTTTTCCTTCGTTGAGTCGCGATTCCTGCCGCTTTTGGTTCCAACTAGCTTGACTTCGCGCGAGGTTCACTCCCCGAAGTGAACCCCTTCAGACGTCGCGTTATAGGTGAAGAGCGGTAAGGGGAAAGAGGGGCATACGGCCTTTAAACATGGGCCGATCGCTGCACTACGTTGCAGCGACAGCCGACGAGAATGGCTTCATAGAATTTTCGGAAAGTTGTTTTAGGCACTTTCCGGCAAATTAGAGAGTTGAAATTAGAGGAATAGCTGGAAACCGTGTATGTTTAACGAAAACTATAAAGAAATCCTCGAAGATTATCCCATGTTCGACGCTAGGTCAGGGCAAATATTCTCCAATTTAAAATGTATTGTGGCGATTTTTTAGATTAAAAAAAATGTCTTCCCGATGACATGGAAACTTAAAACCCGGCATGTGAATAGAGATCATAAATAAATTTTATATTCGCTGTTTAACGTTTCCATGATTATTCTTGGTTCGATTCCAGAGCACCATTAACGTTCCTTTATGCATTGCGAATGGGAATGCATCCCTCCCGTACTGAAAGGATAGACGCGCCACCTCTTCTCGGGATCGATGCCCCAGTGCTATCTTTAGGTATATGTGCCCTATTAGTATCAATTTACCTTTAAGGAGATGCTGATTAAGGCTATTCTTCAAGAAAACGTTTTTAATCTACATTTAAATTTCAATTCAAATTTAAATCTACGGTCTAATGCATTTTATGCACGATATAAGATGACGTATTGTTTAGTAAGAACTAGGGAGAAGTGTTTTGCAACTTTTTTCTGATCGAAATGTAATACCGGCAAAAGTGGCCCACCCAAATGTGAATTAAAGATATAAAACTATCTTCTGCGAGAATGTTTTCGTCGAAGTTTCAAAATTTTGACAAAAACATCAAAATTGTCATATCACTGGCAAAGAAAAAACTAATGACCAAGCCTCGATATGCTATTTGTATGCCTCTAGAAGAGGCTGAGATGACTCCTATGAGACTAGAAAATGAGACGAATTCAATAAAATTAAGCTGTTTTGTAGCACTTTCCTATGAAATGGGCAATTTGCGTATAACTTTACAACGAACTCTCGTTAGGATTTCTCTTCGTAGATATCGACGATGTGTATTCCAGCCCCCATTCGCACCAATTGCAAATTTCATTATAATTTTAAATTCAATTCAATTCAATTTATTTCAATAAATATCATATGCAAAAATACTATCCACAAATATATATATTTAAAATAAATGGATATTGTTCTCTGAATGTAGTACTACAATGTTTGGATGAATGTTTGCAAATAAACTTTTAAATAGGTTTGAAGTTAACTTAAACGTTTAGTTAGATCCTAATTTCAAGTAATATTTAACAATTTTGTCATATAACAAGCGCCTTCCAGATAAAATTCAGTTTAAGCTAATGGGTTATCTCTCCCACAGATAGAGATGGTGGGGTGTCTCACCCGGACACTCGGGAGAGATGGCCAAATGCATGAATGCGTAAAAATTTTAATACTTTGGGTGGAAATGTTTTTAAACAAAATTTGTTTATATACTGTAAATAACCAATAACTTTTATATTCTATCACGCAAGTTCTTGTTCTCACTTAAGTCATTGTTATGACGTCATTTCCTTAGGTGGGGCATCTCTATCGAAATTACCTTATGTAAAATGTACATATTTATATACATAATGTGTGGTGTAAATAAGTTAAACCATTTCACTATAGCAAAAAGCTATTCATTTCGAATGAAGTTCTCTGTGTTTAATGGGGAAGTTTACAAATAAATAAAATAATGTCAACCTCGATTCCTTGAATTCCCACCGCATCAACATTTTACGTAGAGTAAGTATAGTTGCGACAAACAATAAATTGAAGCTACTGAAGTGTAAGTTGCATTAATTTGAAACTGGGATTGACGTATTTTGATGAAGTTACTTTTGGGTTTACACTCCGTACGTTTGCTGTGTGGCTTAATTCCGGGAAAGAATTATCAGAAGACTTTTGGGCGCATTTCTAAGATATCGATCAATTCAAAAGTGGTTTCCAGAGAGATTACGAGTCTGAGAGAAGCAATATTGAGGTTTGAGAGAAAAGTGATTAATCGGATATTGAGGGCAAACAGAGGGAAATATCTCGAGGACACGTATGAGCCTCAAGAAGGGATTGGCAAAGAAAAACTTCTGACAACTGAATTTTCACGAAAGGTGAATGTTAAAAAATACAAAGAGAAAGAAGATTCTGCAATGTGGAAGGCTAAACATTCTGTTGAGAAGATCAAATATAAAAATACAATCTGAGATAATCTTGATTAATTGTGGAGGTCAAATACATTGCCATTTACTAAAGATATTTAAAACTTTTATGGTTCAGAATATGGATTAGAAAAGGTTTCGTGGGAAGACAGCATGAAATATTTTCTTGCTGCGCTTAAGTTGGTAATGCATATATTAAAATAATTTATCATATTGATGGTTCATCAACCATATCATAATGATTGGAATACTTTTTATTTATTTTCCAGTATTGGATATAGAAACATATATCTTTGATTCACTTTTTGTCTTGTTCAAGGCCGTATGAAAGGTTCCGAGGTATGAGTGATTCTGAGCACTCCTCGTATGAAATGCTACGAAAAGTGTCATTCTTAGAGTGATTGCACTTAACAAACGTAGACGTTTTTCACTAATAGTCATCTGGATTAGTGAGGAAAGCAAGAACAGTCACTCCTCATATTTCCTTGTAAGCCCCATTCCCCTCTTATATTACTTGATGGCGAATGCTTATGGGGATGTGGTTTCAACCGTTCTTTGAGCAGAATGCATTAAAGGCAAACAAACACCATTGTAATTGCATGAAGGAACAATAAATTCATCACTACTTGAGATCTTAACCATTAGAAGTTGGAATTAAACTGTGCGGATCATTGTCAATGCAAGTATCCCTAAGACTCTGTAGAAAGAAGTCTTAAATCTTCAAAACGTGGGACCTTGATTATTGTGTAATGTTTTGCCAATTTTGGATTATGATCGTTTTGGACGTCATATTTTTTTGAGCTACTTCCTTACGAAGAGATCATGATATTCGTTTTCATCATCTACGAAAGCAATTTATTTTACGGAAACCTTTATTAAGTTTAAATTGCAGCAAATATTATGATTCCAACAACACATTCATTAAGTGTGCGAGAAGGTTTAAATGAAAAAGACGCGTACTACTTTAATGGTAAGCATGCTGCTATATGAGAATACGAGAATTTAATTTCATCACCTGAACGGGTGCTTCACCATTGCCCTCTTCTGCTTTAAAGAACTCTCCTGTTTAGGAAAAAGCGACTCAAATGAGACTCCAAGGGCTTGATGAATTTCCATTTGAAGTGGTTGACGATGGAGCAGGTTTGAGGGAACGTTTGCGAGTAATTTGACACGTCCTCGCCCTTAAAGAGAATCAAGGAATAATTGGCAACAAGGTTAAAGGGCGAAACTCTCAGTTTCAACTGAACCTCTCCACCCAAACCCATCAACAAAACTTTCCTAAGTGAGTTTACCTCACCAGTTGCTCTTAATTTTGTTTCTGTATCATCTTCTGGGTTTCACTTTCCACAGCTCGAGGTCCTAGAAAGCAAATGAGCACTCCAAAGTGCTGATACCCTCTGCTCAATTTAATCAGAATACACACACAGAATATCTTTTAAAACTCTCAATGCCAATGAAACAGACATTTGCTCTATCAACCGCCTCAAATATAATTAGTTCGTCCAAACATTCAGAACTAATTATAAAGACAATTAGAGCATTATACGTAAATGCGAACAGCATATCTATTTGCGAATATAACTACTTCATAGTTAATATCTTTCTTTATGATTTGATTGTGATAATTTATCTAAAGGTTGAAGAAGCAAGAGGAATTACAAATAAATGCTTATTTTCTTTCCAAGAACATTCTGAAGTTTCGTTCAGTTTTAATTAATTCAAGGAAACAGGTTAACCCAAATTTCATTAAAGAAAGAAAATTCGGAAGACCTTAATGAATTAGAGGTTTAAAATGTCCGATAGCAGTCTTTGTTGGCGTTCTTTGTCTCATTCCCCGGTATTCGAAGAAAACAAGAGAGGAATGCCGAACTATGAAAAAACCAATTTTATTTATTTCATATTAAAATTTTATGTATTTTATTAGGGAGTACTATTATGATAAGGGTATTTTAAAAGTGCGGCATATATATTTCTGGTCAACGGATTTACTTGCTAAAAGAATTCTTTCTAACAAACATGCATCTGAATTTTTTCCATTTCCATTTTGGAAAACGTCATGAATATACATTTATTAAATATTCTGTATAATAAAAATGTAATGTTCATGAGCAAAATATGATTGCGAAATGGTGCGCATATTGCCTTTCATTTGTTTTAGGATGACACCTTCGGCCTTGCGATGCATGTTTTTGTATGATCGCTTGAATGTGGAAACTTTCTTTTTGCGTATGTAGATATAATTTCCTCTTTTACAAACTGAATATTTTATTTGCCGTAGGAAGAGCAGCTGCAGATTCTATTTAA
Source organism: Sympetrum striolatum (assembly GCA_947579665.1). NCBI lineage: Eukaryota > Metazoa > Arthropoda > Insecta > Odonata > Libellulidae > Sympetrum > Sympetrum striolatum. Next base: position 85,997,147 of record OX388350.1, read on the forward strand.
TACTCAAGTATTCTTTTCTTCAAATTTTCTTTTATTTTAATGGAAATCACGTAAAAAATGCGTTGTCTTACTGTACAAATAAGTTTGCGGTACCCTGTGGATTTTTTGTGTTAACAGTTGTTCAATTTAACCCTCTCATGTGAAACGAATTAATACACATAGAAACTCATAAAAAGGAAGAAACATTTAATAATTACTAATGCTGTCTTTCCTTTTGAATCGATTCAATTTCTGTCTAATTGGTTTCGTTCTAATTAGAATTTCGAAAAAATTATTAGTGTAAATTCGCCCTCACGAGGAGTTTGAATCCTACATAGAAATTAAAGGCAGAGCTTTCCCTTCTAGTCATGTTATTATCATTAGGCCATTTGATTAACACGAGATAAAGGTCAACCGCTTAGCGTCTTGATTAAGGAGTATGCAGGATTGTCTGACAATTATGCTCACTGTGTTAACCTAAGGACGCTCTAAGAGGTAAAAGGTCGTGTATTTGATAGACAGAGACATACTAGTGACAATTTGTTCAGCATTTTATAAAGAAAAACCTTAATCAATGTCCTTATTAAGCGTCAATGAATAACTTTCGTATCACTGCAGCCATGAGCCAGAGTGAAGCAGAGGGATGTAAAAGATACGCTTTTATCCATTACTAAAAGAAAAAGGAAAATTATTGTATTCATCAACATTTTTAAAATTCTATATTGATCCCAAAATACTCATGAAGGAAAGAAAAACAATTAAAAAAAATTATATACAAAAAATTCATGCTTAAACAATGGAACGTACTTACTAAATATCGGGATCAAGAGAAAGTAAAACGAAAAGGGAGATAAATTGCGTCCCATTAATATTTAAGATAATATAAAGTCGAATGAATGCTTTACCTGGACAACTCCAGCAACTGTTTTAAATTGCAAAATCATCGATATCGAGAATTAATCAATTAGTAATAACTTGCTAATTTATTATATTTTGTAATAAATTTTGAAGAAGGAAAATTTACCACAGAAATGGCTAAGATTTTAAGACCTGTTTTTTTCTTTCATTTCAAAGTTTTCCTTATCACCTATTTTATTCAATCCCCTCACGTCCTTCTTTTTTATAATACGCTCTTTTCTCCTCTCTCATCTTATTATTCCTTGCATCCTCAACTTCCGATCCTCTAGGGAGCACTCCCATCTCTTTCCCATAATTCCCTTCTTTCATCCAATTCCTCTGAAGCACCGCAACAAGCACTGACGCCTCCCAAGTCAGCTGCTGTCCATCGCCTGATCTCCCTTTATGCTTCTGACACACCAATCTTTACAGGCTATATCAGAAGGATGTCAACCCCTTTGAGTACTCAGACACAGGAATTTCAATAATATTACTTATGAATCTGATTATTGGTCGCAGGACGTTTAAGATACAGTTTGCACTGAAAATAAAATTATACCAATGAAAGTCATCTAAAATTGGAAATAATATATTTATAAATGGAAACAAACTTTTTAAAACCCTATAAAAAATAATATAAATGTGCTATTTCAATTGGCTTTTCTTCTCCCATAGTAATTTGTTTCGTAAGTACACCAAACAATGCGATTAACGTATGTCTCCCTCTGCCTGAATGTATCCCTAACGTGGCTGTGATGAAAATAATTACTTTTAATGAAGGATTACCTAATACAGCCATGGCACATAATATGAGACGATTGGTATTCCGTAGATGAACATCATTGAAAAATTCTTATCTTACTGCTACTGATGGATTTGAAGTGGTTCCATACTAAATTGATTCCTTCAAATATCTTTGCAAGATTCATTTCTGGATTTATAGACTTTAAGTGAGGCTAAGACGAATAGAGACGACGGATACTCTTGTCTTATTTTTACTAGATCATTTTGTACCAAGTAATGCAGTTAACTTATGTCTTCATCTGTCTAATTATATTCCTATTTCAATTTCCAAATCGATTTCTTGATTCATTGGCTTTAAGTGAGACAAATAAAGTATAATTTTCGTTATACTATCAATTCGTGGGACTCCATGTATAAGAAGAGGAAAGGAGGAGAATGAGGGGTTGAGGTGCGTCTGGAGTGGAATGAGCGTATGTGTATGAGATGAGAAAGGAGATTGAAGATGTGGAATTAGCATGAGACGAAAGACGTGTTCAGAATGTAGAAAATTGGGTGAATATGGCGCGAAATGTGTTTATGGAAATGAAACAAATGAAAAGAGATGGCCACCTCTCGTTCTATTCTCGTCATGTTCTCTCGAATTGAGGAAATAATACTCAGGAATTGGCAAGGATGGAATATCTATATACGAAAGGAAGAATATATACATATCGGAGCTTCTTATCAAATTGATGGCGTAAGATACTAACCACGACATATATTACCATAGTCCCCATCACTGTTGTTATTGTTTAGATATTGGATACGATTTTAGTAAATTATAGGTCTTTGACTTCAATATTATTGAATTATTGTTGAATTGTTACCATAAAAGGAACTAAAAAAGAACATAATAAGTAAGTTTTTGAATTGATTAAAAAAACCCTCTTCGCGGATTCTTGAGCGGTCATTGGGTATGGGAAGTAGTTGGGCCTAACAATAACTACGTCCGTTCTAAAAGACAATCATTTCATTAATTTCCCTCAACAAAATGAATATGATTTTTCCTCCAACGTGAGAGAAAAGAGTTCGATTTAATGCGTTCCTCAGGTGGTAAATGGGTCACGCATACTGGCTGATGCATCAAGATAGAATTAGAATTAGTAATGAGTAAATTAATTAGTCTCTGAAAAATGTATATTTAAAATAATTATAACCTTTAATACCATGCAACATAAAATCGACGGAGGTAACCGTGATGTTGTGGAAATCCGTTCTAATGAAGGTGGTAAAATGAGCATCTGTCTACCTTCATTCCATGTAACATAATTGAATATATTAAAATTTATAAAATATTCATTATGAAGATTTTTTTCCTTGAAATTAAATACAGAGTATAAAATGAGCAAGATGTAATAATTAAGAGCGCTAAAGACTGTCTTGTAGTGTCGGAATTATTTTTGGATAGGCAAATACCTTGAATGTGCATCTTCAATGAAATTTCCCTTATCTTCCGGCTAGAGTACTGGTAATTCGATTAAAAAGGATTAAACAAACTATTTCATCGATCACAAGATACACGTCTTGATCAGTGATGCAAGATTTATGGTTCGAAAGCAAATCATAACCTCTTTCTTGGAAGATCCAGGATGATGTTTTTTGTAAACTCTGCTATGTGGTAAAAGAATATGATAAAATTATGGATAACCATTCTTCCTTTTTCGATCCGTTTCCATTCTTATCCTAGCTGTCTTATTTCCTTTCCGAAGCTTTTCTATCTTTCTTACTCACGTCCGTCAACAATACCGTGAAAATCGTCCATATTTTATTCTCTTTTTGTGAAATGCAACACACAGTTCCCTGAAAAACATCGTTCTCAGCATCCTCAATGTTCTCAAAGTTCTCCCATTTCACTCTCAAATCCTCAAAGACCTAGACTCCTAGAGGCTCTCTCCAAGAGTTTCTTCTTCTTTTTCACGCTAGGCTCAGCTTTCTTTGAGAGGAAAATGAGAAGTACTGTTTTAAGAAAAAATTTTCAGTGACGTAAAACTGTTTTGAATATTAATTACATTAACAAAAATTAAAATCGGGTTTCCTTACCTATTTCAGCAATTCATAGATTAAAAGACAGATAAAAATATATTAAACAATATGTCATCCTTTTTTGCTATCAAGAAATAACATTAAGGCACTCTCATTTGAAAAATAAATAAGTTTTAGATTTTTTGATTAATTACAGAAAAGAGCATTTAATAAGAAGCACAAATACAATGGCAATGATTTACATCGTGTTTTCATCTTTCATGCTTCGATTTCATTTTTTTATTACAGGTTAAAAATACTGACGAGCACAAAACGTAAAGGTCAACGTTTGTAATCAACATTTAAATTTCAATTCAATATTAAATCCATGGACGAATGCAATTTATGCACGATCAAAAAATGAGGTATTGTTTATTAAACACCAAGGGAAGGACGTTTTGCGACTTTTTTTTCTGATCGAAATGTAATACCCGGTAAAAGACGCCCACCCACATGGACATTATAAGTATAACATTTTCTTTTGAAATCAAAAAATAACTTATATGAGAATTTTTTCCTCGAAGTTTCGAAATTTCGAAAAACATCAAAATCGTCATAATTTTTTTAGCCCCCATTCATATCAATTTCAAAATCATTATAATTTTAAATGATTATTGTTCTCTAAATCTACCACAATTTTTGGCTAAAATTTTGCAAATGAAATTTCTAAGTAGGTTTTAAATATAACTTAGATATTCGGTGATATCAAGTTAAAGTTAACAATTTTGTTACATAACAAGCCCTTTCCAGATTGAATACAGTTTAAGCTAATGGGACATCTCTCCCACGGAGGTGGGGCGTCTCACCCAGACATTCGGGAGAGATGGCCAAATGCATGGATGCAGAAAAAGTTTAATATTTTGGGTGAAAATGTTATTAAACAAAATTTGTTTATATACTGTTAATAAACAATAAATGTTTTATTCTATCACGCGGTTTTATATTCTTGTTATCGCTTGAGTAATTGTTATGAAGTATTTTCCTTAGATGGGATATCTCTACTGGAATTACCTTATATTGTGGAAATTCGGCGATATCTCTCCAACGGTGGCCGTTTATGAATACTGACGGGGCCTCCGATAAACTCTCTGGACAAGAAATGAGCAGTCGTCCCAACTTATCTCTCCATTCAAACGCATAAGGAACGCGCTATCTCTCCATTCAGAGCACGTATGGGCTCTTCATAAGGAATCAAGCCTCGCTTTGAAATACTTAGAAATGATTCACTTCCCGTTGGGAGAATAAATACGAGGAGGAGCTGTTATTTCAGTCACATTTTATCGCACGAAATGAGAGTTAAGGATATCAGTGATCTTTAATTCCTTGTATTATTTCTCAGGTACTTCATTCATATTTAATCTCTGTACTGCTGTTTGAACCTCTTTAAAAAAAGAGCATCAGAATAAAATGTGGCAGTTTTAGTGTATAAATATCAAGTAACATCTATGTCTAAAAGACGTAAACACGGGCTTTCGTTTGAGAATGGTTGTTGTCAGATCTGATCCTAGATTTTTGGATTTTAGATTGAGATATATACCCCGCGAGCCGCCAGATGCGTATGGCAGGGGGTGTAATACATCACCATTATTCATTTATATAATATTAGAGAATATTAATTTTTGCTTTAAATGTGTCGACCATTTTGCGATTTTCTTTCGTCTTCATTTCGTCACATTTATTCATTTTTCAAACGTAAGCTATACTTTGCTTTTCCTTTACAATCAAATATTTAATAAATAATCCAACTTAGGTGTATTCTACATATTTTAATAAATAAGTCAGAATGAAGAAGAAATCAAATGTTTCGTCTATGAAATGCTAGCATATTTTCACGTAAACTTAAACAGTTAATAGCACATTAAAAATGCTATGAATGGGGAAAATCCTCATGAATTTTAAGTTTTTCTCTCTACGCCTACTCACTTATCTAAATGAAAGCGAATTTTCTATAAATCATTTTTCTCCTGTAAAGCAATTTCGGATATTTTGTAGCGGTCACTGCATTCAGAAATCCGCTTGTAGATTCCATGGGCTATGAACTATATCCATCTTGCAACTGTCCCCAATAACTTACTTTGATCGCTTTGACATCTGCTCGTACGTGGAGGACCCTCGAGAAACTCTGATATCCCAAGGGACGCCTCGACAAACATGCGAAAGGTAGAATTCGTGTGAGGCTGCAGACAATGCAGAAGAGTAGCAGTGAATGGAAACAAACAGAATCCCATGGGACCAGAGTTTCCCCTAACTTTTGTCCTTCGCGACTGTACACCTGCGTACTAACTTAAACTTCGCGGAATACTAAGTTTAATATGCTCCAAAAATATTAAAACATTTTTGGAATTTTCATCAGAAAATCCTTGTAGGACGAGGTCAATAAATCTCAAAAATAATAAGGCAAAATTTGAGGAATGCATTTTTCTTGGATATAAGAGTGGTCACGGATAGTAGTGTGGCAACGGCCTAAGGATGGAGAGACCAATCAATTACCACTTTTAAAATAATTCCGTATGTCCTGTGATAAAGATCACCTTGAAGTATGGCTGAATTGGATGTTTTGCCACCTTTACTTAATCACAGGATACTTTTCGAAGTCACCGTTTCGCCATCGTGAAATTTGAGGGATTGTAACACTGCTCATACTCGTTGAATATTTGGAATATTATTCCTATACTCTTATGTGCAGTTTTGGTGAGATCCTCTACACAAATACAAGAAGATGATTAATATCTGATGATGCTGTGAATGTAGATTCAAAACGTAAGGTCTCTTCATTAGTTGGATTCTCAGTTTAAGTAATTCATGAAAGCAGAGAGAGAAGGAATTATTGAAGACTGAATCAACTTCAAATGCTTTGAAATTACGAATTCTATTTTCGTTCATCCATAAATGCATTTTAAAAGGCTCAAATCGCATGGAGTGTCCCATTGATTCTATGCAAACCGTATTCATGCGAAGACTTTATTCATTCCTGAAATGACAATTAATAATACTAGCAGCAAAACAGTGGCAGTGAATTTGTCCTGATAAAATATTATGACAAAAAATCTGAGAATCTAATCTGAATTATAAAATAACGAATGCTAGGAATAATTGCATCAAAATTTCACTTTTGCACGAACGATACGCGATCGAATTAAAAATAGGTCGATTGGCGCACAATGAGTTTCTCCCACTCTTTGCCACAGATCGAATTGAGGATATATGTAAAATAATTCATAGGATATTTTCTGGGTTAATGTGTTGCTGAAATAGAAGTGATAAAAGGAATGAATCTGAGATTGAAATGAATTATTTAATGGAGGGAATAGAAAGTTCTGCGAATACGTATTCAATGTCGAAGATTAAGAGGAAAGATATTTCTTCGATGGAACGGAACTTAGCTATGAACATCTTTTTGGGACAAATTTTCATCATATATGTCACATTTCCTTGCAGTGGATGGAATCAATACGTATCACCTTGAAACTCGAACCCAATCGCTTCTTTTTTGACTTTCTTAATCATAAACGTATCACTATTTCACTGACATCCGTTATACTATTTGGAGTTGGGCTTGGTTTCCTTGGATTATATCAGAGGAAGATAATTTAATCAATCAAACAATCACTCTTAGAGGACTGAAAGGCACTTGGAATCCCCAATGTTAACATATATCGATAAATGACCATTGAACAATTTAAAGACGGGAAAAAGGCAGCAGCGAATTGTCCTAGAACCAATTAATCATGTTGAAAACTGCAGAGGTTAACTTTCCTTGTCACTGAAAATATTACAATCAGTTCAGTTGTTCTAAAAATATTTCCAAAGGTTATCTGGTAATTGCACTTCAAAAGCGTTTTTCACTCTCGGTCTCTCATTTCTGGTCTCCCGAATACTTTTGATATTTGAGCTAATGAATGTCGAAGTCATTCAGGACCATCCGCTTTAAGAACTTCTTCTCAGATTTCTGTTCATAAATGTTTAAACCCCAACCTTTCTTTCCAATGAGGAAATCGTTCTCTGAAATGTATTGTTTCCAGCCTCCGTTTGGAGCGGAGGAGTGAACGGGGAATTCTGCATATTAAGGAGAGAAAGGTATCTCTCCTCAAACACAAAACGGAGAACTTATCCAATCCTATTTAACCTCTTTCCTCTCGTGGGGCCCATTCTACCCCTTTTGCCTCCTTTTCCATTTATCCCTTCTTTTTATGAGGATCTGTGAATTGCCTTCCATTCAAATCGATAATACTCCTTCCGAAGGTCCAATCAACTTGTGCACGTGCGCTGTGGAGAGGTATAGATTGTCAGTTTAACTTCTTCGAGGACATTGCTATGACGTATGCAGTTTGATTGCTGTTATGCAGAAGTTTGAGGCAAATGAAAGGGGTATATACAGTGAAACTTAAGAGAAAAAAAATCGAGTTAGAGAAATCACGTAAACCCTTAACAATAACAAATTTTTATATTCGTGAGTTTAGTAAAAGATAAATAGTACAGGAGATCAAAGTAATTTTTATTACCCGTTCTCAATATTCATTCTCTTGTACCAAAGTTGATGACAATGAATACTGGTTATCTAAACGTGCGTTTTGACCTGATCCGAGTGTTTGTATCTTAAACAATTTAAAATATCAAAAATAGATATTTTATAAAAAATCGGTATTCCTTATTCACTCAAACTTCCAATTTATTTTACCATTCATTATTTTCAGGGTTCATTTAATAACACTAAAAACTCAGTAATTCACTCTAAGTGCAAGTGGATACTATAAAAAAAAATCTGATGTGGCCAGCACATGACTTTCTCCATATATAAGATGTAAATATTTATCTACCGCAATAATTTCGAACTCTATATTCCATCTAAACTTGGAATTTGAGTTATTAATATTATATATTATCTTTGATGCCAAAAACATGATAAATAATTTTTACGGGACATGATCGATGAAAAACGATGAAATTGGCATTTCGCCCATAGAGCCCAGAGCGCCCACAAAGTACATAATCAGCAACTTCCGGTTTATCAGTATTTCATGAATAACTCCTACACAATCAGTGATACAAAAATATGTTTCAACCAAAAGTTATAGTACATTACATTTTCTAAATTTTTTACAAATAATAGTATATACCTAAATACCATATTTATGGAGATATTTTGAAAACCGGAAATGAGCTTTGAAGAATGAAGCTCAACTTCCGGTTAACCGATTCACTCCAAAAACTAATCAACTCTAACGACACAAACCAAAATACTATATATGAAATTTGGTGTTGATCCGATAAATAGTTTTCATGTTAGAGCGCCCACAAAGTACATAATCATCTTCTTCCGGTTTATCAGTATTTCACGAATAACTCCTAATCAACCGGTTATACAAAAATATGTTAAATACAAAAGTTATAGTAAATTATATTATCTAAAACTTTTATAAGGAATACAATATACCAATATATCATATTTATGGATATATTTTGAAAACCAGAAATGAGCTTTACACAACGTACATAATCAGCAACTTCCGGTTTATCAGTATTTCATGGATAACTCCTAAACAATCAGTGATGCAAAAATATGTTTCATACAAAAGTTATAGTAAAATATATTTTCTACAACATTTATAAATAATAGTATATACCTAAATATCATATTAATGGAGATATTTTGAAAACCGGAAATGAGCTTTGAAGAATGAAGCTCGACTTCCGGTCAGCCGATTTACTCCAAAAACTAATCAACTCTAACGACTGTAATAAAAGTACTATGTATGAAATTTGGTGTTGATCCGACAAAGAGTTTTCATGTTAGAGCGCCCACAAAGTACATAATCATCTTCTTCCGGTTTATCAGTATTTCACGAATAACTCCTAATGAACCGGTGATACAAAAATATGTTAAATACAAAAGTTATAGTAAATTATACTATCTAAAACTTTTATAAGTAATACAATAGACGTATATATCATATTTATAGAGATATTTTGAAAACCGGAAATGAGCTTTAATGAATAAAGCTCGACTTCCGGTTAACGGATTTACTCCAAAAACTAATCAACTCTGACAGCACACACAACAGTACTATATATGAAGTTTGGTATTGATACGACTTTTAGTTTTCGAGTTAGAACGCCCATTATCACACACACACATACACACACACACACTCACACACACACACACACACACACACACACACACACACACACACATACACACAGACATCATTCAGAAAATGGTCAAAACGTGTTCTAGGGACCCCAAAACGTGTATTTCCGTTGAAATCTCGAAGTCGAATTTTTTCATGAAAACAATACTTTCTCTATACTTCGTATATGGAGAAAGTAATAATAGTTTATAAGTTTGATTTTGCTTTGTTACGTGCATTCAACCTTTTCCATCTGTAAATGGTTGAGCGGTTAAATATCAATTTCAAATTTCTCACCACAGAAATCTAAGTCCAACTGACATACTTGTGCTTTTTAAGTAATAATTTGTTTTGATGATACCAACATAAAGGTTTGTTTACAAATGTTTATCTTCACACTTGACTGCATTTGTAATTCTTTTCGGTGAGAAGGTGAATCTTTAGAAAATATATTATCCAGATTTTCTTCCCGTGATTGATGGTAGAACGTTTATCAGCACTTTTAAACCGAATATTGATTCGAATAATCAAAGTGAATGTTAATTCTTCTCTCTTCTGTATCAGAGGAAGTTTCGCCAAAACTTTTCTCATAAATAAAGTGTCATCGCTCTCCCTCGATTCTCTTCATTGCACATTTTATTTTCGGCACCTTTGTTTGGGTTTTCACCGTCGAACCTGCCTTGTTAAATCGAGCTTGCTACTGATTTATCCTTCTTTCTTATTTTTAAGGTGAGTTTTTTATATTTTTGTAGCAACTCTTGTATTATAATATTATGTATATATAGTGGTGATTTCCACGTTGTATTGTACGTACCTTGGTTGTATATCTGCGAATTTTTTTATTGAAATTTAAGATAAGAAAGTTAATGTAATATATAAATAGAATAGTTGGAGCTGAAATCCACTGTTTCAGCTTTGCAATACATTATGTTTTATCCGATGTCTTGAAGAAATATTAATCACGCTTCATATTTTAAAAACGATATTAAAAATTAAAGATGCATTCTAAGTCCCAGACAGTAAATGAAACGAATATTTGGTTTGCTAATAAAATACGGTTAGATCATTTCATAGATACATGCGGGCATACGGGCGGGCATATTTTGAAGTTTTATTACATCGGGACGTTGGGTAAGAAGATTCAATGCTTCTTTAACTCTGCTAACTTCTGTAACTCTGTAGCTCTGTGGAAGGTAAAAAATAAACAATTTTTATTAATATAATGTACAAAGTTATAAAGTTATAAAGTTTAGTAGTGCTGAAGGAAGATTTACACAGGAATGAAGAGGTATATGAAGTGTTCAGGAAATAAAAGATAAGAAAAAGATAAGAAAATATAAGAGAGAAGGGATACTGAGAAGATTTAGCTTCCATTTGGGTGGGAGCGGCAGGAGTTGATTTAAACTGGAAAATTGTCCCCGGACTTAGATTTAAAACAAATTTACAGGGCTGAAGTACAGTTTGGCCTAATTCGCTGAGAGACTCAATTCATCGCTGCAGTTTACGTGAATTAGAATCACGATTTTTGGGAGAATAATCCACTGAGAAATTTCAGTCAGAAAATTTCCCTTAAACTTATTTCTGACTTTGGAATTAATTTGATCTCAATGAAAGTTTACTTTTTGGTGTAAATACATACCTTTTCATTCATCCATGGGCCGACGTATGAATCTATTTTTTGGAATATGTGTAAAACAATCTAAAAAATATATGCAATACAATACGTAACAGTTATTATTTAATACGTTGTGTGCGTATTGTTTGATAGGTTTGGGAAAGAACTAGTCCCATGTAGTTGTAGTGTCTTTACACGAGTAGTATCCTTGCTGAAGGCGTTTTAACAGCTGAGATAATTCTACACCCTTGGACCCCAACCGGGAATCGATTATCGGACCTCCTTTACGTACTACCTGATTGATTCTCCATTAGCCCTTATGCTCTTTATAATTTCTCTTCTTTCGTTTCAATTTCACTCACCGTCGCCGTTTGATTCTGATTCCCCTTAAACTCCTTGTTAAATTTAGTGACCGAAAAAACGCCGCCCCCTGGTAAACAGAGACAAAAGTAGTTCTCATAAATGATTAATTTGACTTTTTTTCTTCTTTCATAGTTTATCACTATTCAATTATCTCCAACTTTGATTGCGTGAGAGAAAAGTCTCGTATCATTACCTCTTCAAGAAGCAAGCGTAAGCAACATCCAAAAAATTCTTATAACTTTTAAAGCTTCATGTAATTTATTCACTGTGAAATCGGCACAGTAGTTTCCTAGTTTTGCCAGACAGTAAAGTAAAATTCTCAAATATTCGCTTTGTAAGACACTTGTCGTAGTTCCTTCTGAATCATTTCCTTTTCCATCTGTGTAACCAATAACGATTAAATTTTTTTTCTATGATACTTTTCAACGATGGATATATCAATTTGATTCCATTGTCCTCATTTTGTGCACAACTTGATAAGAAGTCTTATTCCACTGGTTTACGCTTAGTTTTTCTATTACCGAACCTTCCTTTTTATCGCCCTCCCACTTCATTCAGCATTCATTTAACCTTAGCTCCAATATTGTCCAACTCTATTACCTTTCTTTTCAATTTCATTTCTCTGTTATGCAGTTTATTGTTTGATTGTTTATTTCTATTATCTCTTATTATATCCTGTCTAAAGGCCATACTTGAATATCTTTAAATAAATATATGAACCTAATTAAGTCTCCATTGGCTGCAATGATTTGATGGAGAGCGAAGTATTTCGTTTATTGTGATAACACATCTAAGTTGTGATACTTTTCTGAGACAGCAAACTGGAGAAACTCAGCTTGCGCCACTCATTAGTCTGTTACAAAATTCGAACCCAATATCTAACCCTGAAGCTCACCGGTGGGCTGCTGAGGCTGACGACAGTTTGGCTCGAAACATAGCTTTAACAGATGACGAAATTATCAGAATATCAACGACAGAAGATGATGATGATGACGACGACGACCACCCTGTAGACTCCGTCAAATTTCTCATTCTGAGGCTTTGGCGGCACTCAATACATCATTAAAGTGGGCCGAGGAGCAAACTTTTGAAGCACATGAAATTATGCTCTTTAGAGGTTTTAGAGACCGCGCACTTGATTTAAAAATAAGAATGGTTGCGAAAAAGAAAATAACTGACTTTTTTCCTCGCTGATAATATTCATTCACATTATATGTTGTAATACCTTATGCTATATATGCATGCATTATCTATACATTATAATTTTTGGAAAAAAATGTTTTTTACGTTATATTTTGAAAACCTCGCTAGTCCGGAAACCCCGCTAATCCGGACACCTATGTGCCTGAATTCGTCCGGATTGCCGGGGTTCTACTGTATTAACCAATTAACATTGAGCTTATTATTATTACATTGAGATTATACGCAAGAATTTCGGCATGTCTTAAAGGATTGAATGTATTTCACTCCACAATTTTTATTGAATTTTTCCTCCATTTTTTTACGAACCTACTAAATTTTACCCAAATTTACAACTTACTTAGAGTAATTTGCAATATTCATAGTTACTGCGATTTGTCAACAACTAAAATTTATTTATTCAGTCTTCTGACTCAACCAATAAATTTTACCGTTCAAAAAAGACCCTGACAGTTTAAAACATTTGAGCGAAAGCGACTTAGTGATACACGTGGGTTTCACTCGTCCTCTTTCGCACGCGTGGATTAATGTTAATCCACGCGTGAAAGTGCCCTCATTTACCGATAACGCATGCAGTCTTTTCGAACGGAATATTACGCAGTTAATTACCTCGACAAATGGAAGGTGTACTTTGGGGATTTTAAAGTGAGCTTCCTGTTATTCTTCTCTGAAACTGTTCTCACCTTTGGAAGTCCCTCAGGCAATTAAATATCTTTTTTCGATCAAATTGCAAATTATTTATTTTTAATTCTTGAAAAAGCGGATCATAAAATAAGTTTTCAGAGGCATCTTTGTAGATATTTCATATTTTAGTTGAAAATAGTTTATCCGAAGGAATTGTGTATTATAATATCTCGTCTATGAAAATTTCTTTCATTTGACTTGAATTATAATTTGTTTTCGTACGCACAGCAGATAAATATTTAGTTCAAATAAAAGCATATAGTAATGGATTTGAACGGTAATTCAAATAATAAAAGGAAATCGTATTAATTCACGTAAGAATTCATCTGTAAATTTTAGTATATTTATTCTCTTTTTTCAATGCACTGAAAAGATGCACAGTGTCCATTACTCAAACATTGAATTAATGATTACCTATTAAGGAGGATCTATTTGTGCCGCTTTGTATAATATCAGCCGTAATTAATGATACGGAAGTCGAAGTGTTTAGTAATTTAGGGTAATTACATAATAATTATTTCAGTTTCATTGCTGGATGTAGGTATATTTCTATTTTAATATTTAATTTCATGAAAAGGAACGGATGGCAGACCTCTAAAGATCCATTATAGTATACTAGCAGAAGTGCCCGTTGATTCTCAACGGGGAAATCCAAATTGATAATTACTCTTGGTACAGTCTTGATTGTAAATAAAACTTGGTTGCTACAAACGCTTCCATAAAATTTAAAATCTTTCTTAAATACTGGTATTCGTAAGTTTGTACGCTCGATTCTTCACAGTATATCGTTCATAGCAGCAGTTACTAATATCTCCTTAAATTTCTCCCTCTTCATATAATTTATCACTTATTCTTAACATTAATTTGAAGTAAACATATTTTCTCAATGTTTCTGTACGGATAAATACATGAGCTGGGGATTTAACAATCCCCTTGATCGTCAGGGGGATGGGTTGTTTACGACCTCAAATTTTTGATAAAATGTTCACGTACTTTATCAAAATGTGCGCAATTTCGAATCGAAAACGATATTCCACGACCAAATTAAGAATCTATATTCTATTTTTCTTCTTTTGGTGCTCGATTCGACTTTCTAAGACCATTATTTCTAATTTAATTTTGCAAAAGAAATGAACCCTGCTACGAAAAAAATGACCTCTACGTGTATTTCTTATGGAAACGTTTTGACCTGTCTGGGTCCGAACCGTGGACCTTAGGGAAATAAAAAGTAGCCTATACTCTGCGCGGGGTCGACTTTTAATAATGTAGAAAATTTCAAAGTTCTGCGACTCTCGGTTCTCGAGTTTTTGGCGAACATACACGCACACACACACACACACCCACACTCTATTATATACATATACTAGCAGAAGTGCCCGTTGATTCTCAACGGGGAAATCCCAATTAATAATTACTCTTGGTACAGTCTTGATCGTAACACTTGCCTCATAATTTTAGGTGGATGGCTGATTCCAGGCTATAATATTTTCCAAACCAATTAAAAAAGCAAATAAAATTATAATTATGTCTACAATGTCACCTAAAGATTTAATCTCATATTTTTTAAATGAACACTTTCTTCGATGATGATAAAAATGATTTAAATATTATAAAATATATTCGATGATCATATTAGGATAAGCAGTACCACCTTCTCGTAGACATTTTCTGAAAGGGAAAAATGGTTCTCGGAAACGATAATTAAATTCAAATAACAGAAACATATTCTAATAGGCCCTAACGTGAAACCCCCAGAAAAAAGGTGACTTTGAACTTCAGTGTCATGGGTTCGATGCCAGAAGGTTACAATAACCCGATTTTTTCTATTTAAATGATGTTCGGAAATTTCTAAAAAAACATCTCCCGGATAGGTAGAGAATCAAAATTCAAGGAGCTCACAGATATGGACATTATCTATCGAATCCATAAATTGCTTTTATAGAAAATGTCCTGGGTTCGATGCGAGGACGATGCAAACATCTCCAATTAAAAATACCTGGGGTAATTTTTAATATTTTTTGGTGCATTTATTGAAACGATAGGAAGTTCTCTCTTACCTGGAAGATGTATATTAAATCACGGTTTAAGAAAACAATTTTAATAAAACCTTAGACTTCCTGGTCTCGATGCCAGAGCACATTATTATTTCTCACATAAGGAATATATGTGAAAAGCAGAACGTCGTTTTAGGCAGTTGCAGCCAATATGTCTGCTTGAATTTTCACATATAAATCGCTGTAAAAATTTCATATCATTGACATTTGTGGTTTAGCCTGTGAATTAGTATCCTATCTGGGTATCAATATACGAGTGAAAGTTGCTTGCATATTGCAAGAATATGAAATGTATTTATAATCTTCATTCACATTGCACGTTTTGAGTTTCAATGTCATTGGGAAGAGATTAAAATATTTTTTTGAATCTTAGCAATTTCTAATTTTGTAGACGCCTGCTGTCGAACCCAGGACTTATTAGCGGATGCAAATGGGCTATTATAACTTGATAGGACCTGATCTTCGGAAATGCTAAGTTCGAAGTCCATATCATACCGGGAAGGTCCTGAAATAAGACTCCATTATCCCCGTCTGAAATGCATAGGGCAATGTAAATGGCTTTCTGGAATCGAACCAAGGACGATCAAGCAATCTTAAAACACGTATTTGAAATGTTTCTATGACATTTATTTATATGACAAGTTTTAAGTTTTTATATTTTCGGGAAGAGGTTCAAAAAATTCTTAAACATCGTAACAATTATCAATTTTAGAGACCCCTGAACCCAGGACTTATTGTTAGCTGTGAATAGACCGAAAGACTTATTAAGACTTGATTTTATTTGATGCAAAGTTTGAAGTCGATATCATGCCGGGAAGTAATTAAAATTTGTTTCTGTTATCTTCATAAGAAATGCATAAGGACATCCAGTAGAACGGAACTCTAATTTTCCCGCGATCTCTTTTCCCGCCTTCTAGTTTTCCCGCCTTCTAGTTTTCCCGCCTTCTTGTTTTCCCGCCTCTTGTTTTCCCGCCTTCTAGTTTTCCCGCCTCTGGTTTTCCCGCCTTTAGTTTTCTCGCCTTCTAGTTTTCCCGCCTTCTAGTTTTCCCGTCTCTAGTTTTCTCGCCTCTAGTTTTCCCGCCTTCTAGTTTTCCCGCCTCTAGTTTTCCCGCCTCTAGTTTTCCCGCCTCTAGTTTTCCCGCCTTCTAGTTTTCCCGCCTCTGGTTTTCCCGCCTCTAGTTTTCCCGCCTTCTAGTTTTCCCGCCTCTGGTTTTCCCGCCTCTAGTTTTCCCGCCTTCTAGTTTTCCCGCGCTCTATTTTCCCGCGGCTCCTGCGAGCAATTGGAAGTTTAGTTCTGGCGTTTAATGCGTTTGATGAAACGCTGAGCGAATATTGCGCGGGAGTAAATTCGGCGAAAAATTTCAGCGCGCATTTCTGCACTTACATGTAGCATCGAAATATCAGATTATTTATTTATTTATTTATTTATTTATTCAAATCTCACATACAGCATATCAATGCCATTTTAAAGTGAAATATAAAAAATATACATATATTAAAGTAATAAATATAAATAGTTAAAAAACAATTGACAGAAAATATAGTGAAAAAAAGAAAACAAACATAAAGGTAGATTTTACAATTTGGAGAAACATGTCGTCCAAACACATTTACTACATTTAATGCCTGATCCCATCCTTATTACCGTTGATTACATCTCTACCACTATTCTGCACTTTAAAGCGTTGCTCTGTTTGGCTCACTGCTAAGAACTTCAGTGAGTTGTGGTTGGAAGTTACTGGTAAATTAATATCCAAAATAATACGTTAGTTTCCTTAAATGTGCATCATTCACTCCATATCCATAAAAAAGATGTGATGCTCTGACATCTTTTCCTATCAGTTAAGAAAAACCGCATATTCAGGTAATTTTACGATTATATTTAACGCTAGCAGAAGTGCTCGTTGATTCTCAACGGGGAAATAACAATTGATTATTACAACGTATATAAAATATATTTACAGTCTCTATCCACTTGCCGAGTTTCAAGTTTCTATCTTATCGGGAAGTGATTCAAAATAAATCTTAAAAATCGCGATGTAAATTAAACGGGAGAATATTTCCCATGACCTAGCGTCGAACCAAGGATAATCTTCGATGATGTCTTAATGGTTTTTGTCGGACACGCACGGCCTCCAGCGATACCTCGAATTTCAACTCTGTACTTAGCCAGAAAGTGCCTCAAAAAATTTCGAAAATCCCCGCCATGTATCTTTATGGAGAAAATCATGACTTTGGGAACTTCTGGAATCGAACCCATGACACTGAGGTTCAAAGTCGCCCTTTTTCTGGAGGGTACACGTTATGATCACCACGTCACAAATATTTCAAGTCAGTGGTACTTGGGAACATGGGTAGAATTTCGATCCCCTGTATATAGGTATATCCGGAGAAACGTCTATATATATAATAGATAGATATGAATGAATCCGGAGAGGGTATTATATATAATAGATATCTTACAGCATTAATTGTATCTGGGCATTCATTTTCCATGTCTTCTTATGGAATTACGCATGAGCTCGAAATCAACAGTCGCCTTGATCGTCAGGGGGATGGGTTGTTTACGACCTCAAAATTTCGATAAAATGTTGACGTACTTTGTCTAATGGTGCACAATTTCGAATCAAAAACGATATTCCACGACCAAATTAAGAATCTATATTCTATTTTTCTTCTTTTGGTGCTCAATTCGACTTTCTAAGACCATTATTTCTAATTTAATTTTGAAAAAGAAATGAATCCTGCTACAGAAAACTGACCTCTACGTGTATTTCTTATGGATAGGTTTTGACCCGTCTGGGTTCGAACCGTGGACCTTATGGAAATAAAAAGTAGCCTATACTCTGCGCGGGGTCGACTTTTAATAATGTAGAAAATTTCAAAGTTGTGCGACTCTCGGTTCTCGAGTTTTTAGCGAACATACACACACACCCACACTCTGTTTTATATAATAGACTAGCAGAAGTACCCTTTGATTCTCAACGAGGATATTTAATTTCATAAATATCAGTGTAATAACCTTGATCGTAACAAATTCTTCATAAATGTTGGTAAATAGCGAATACCAGACTTTCCAAACCAATATATCAAGAAATGCAAGTTACAATTAAGTATACAAATCCACTCTAACTCAATATTCAATTTAACGCAGGTTGATGATCTTTTCCGTGACAATGTGTCGAAATGTATCTACATATGAAAGTGAGGCTTACATATAGCTTCTTCTCTCTTGGCTTATATCTTCTAAAGGAAGGTTCTAGTAGCTGAATGAGCTTTTCGGTAACAATGTATCAAAATGTATCTACGTATGAAAAGAGGCATACCTAATAGCTTCTTCCCCTCTGACTTATCTCTTAAAGGAGCATTTTTCTTCTTTCTACGCCGACTGAAGCCACAAACTTTCGACTGGTCATCATTGAGAGGATATCTTCAGTAACTGAATAAGTGTGATTCCGAGAATGGACAAGTAAGTCATTGTTGTATTTCTTACGTGAAGAAAAAACTATAGACATTAAATAAGAAATGGTGTATCATGGAACCAGAAGGTATGTTTCATTGTTTTATCTTGGCTATACTTATAACATGAGGTTGTTAGTGAGAATGCGTGACTCGTATAAAATGTAGTGGTATGTTAATTAATGCCCAGGAAAGTAGTCGTAGATCTTGGGAATGATTAAGTGCAAGACACAACGCCATATTAGGATGGAACGATAAAAGCCATGACAATAGAGCGACAACTTTACCGAAATTAGTCTGTGGAGCTATTCTCGTAAGACGAAATTCATTATATGATAAGTGCATTATTTACGCAGCATTAGATATTTCTATACGGTTCCGAAAAAAAACAGAATTTTTCACTTTAAACAATTAACAATACATAAAATCATGCAATTTCATAATATTTAAACTGATAAACAATATGATGAAAAGGCAAAGCCATTTATACGAAGATTAAAGTTATAAACAACACAAAATATACATTAAAATACCGGCCATTAATGTTACATAAGTTTTTTAAACGTCTCCAGGGGTCTCCAAACTTTTCAGCTTTATTAACGATCAAACAGCAGATGCGGCCCGCGGGCAGTAGTTTGGATTTGGATTGAAGTAAGGAATTACCCATTCTATTACAATATCTTAGATTTTTTGCGGTCTACAGATAACTGAAATCGCTTTATCTTTTTAGGCTTTGAAATGTTACTTATTCTTTCCTGACCACTCGTCGCTCAAAACTTAAAAGAAAACAAAGACCGATTAAACATAAGAAATAAGGACGTCCGTAATTTCCGTCAAAACTCAAAAATAATATGAGAGATGTCCACAACTTACCACGTTATTATTTTAAATCAGTGGAATTGATAGCGAGAATGCAAATTCTATCAACGTACGAATTTCAAAATCGTTTTATTTCACTGAATATTCAGTTAACAATCACGTTACCAAAAAAAAAACTCACACTCGGTTTTCACAGACGCTTAAAGAAAATTGAAAAAATCAATGGAAAAATGTCCGTACCTTTCAGCGTAAGTTTCTTCACAGGTTTGTCACCACAAATTTTAAAATGCCATTTAATTTTTTCTTCATCATAAAATCTTCAACTCTTATTTTCAAAATTTATTTTAACTGGCCATTGATCCACCATGTCTTCTTATAGAATTACACATGAGTTCGGGATCAATAATCGCCATGATCGTCAAGGGAATAGGTTTGTTTACAACATGAAAATTTAGACAAAATTTTCGTATATTTTACCGAAATACTCTCAATTTCAAATGGCATACGATATTTCTCAGCCAAAGTAAGAATCTTTATTCTATTTCCCTTGTTTTGAAATATATATATATATATAAATATATTCTAAGATCACATTAGGATAAGCAGTACCACGTTTAAAGTTACATTTTCATACAAGTACCAAGGGGCTAAATGAATCAAGCATTAAACGTAAAGGACAGAAATAAATTACATTTCACTCAAATAACCAACGATGAATATTCTACACGGAAAGTAAATGTATTTTGGAACTGACTGGTATCTCAATCTTAAAATGTGTAACATAAACACGAACCACAAAAGTAATCGCAATGTCGAAATAGAAACAAAAATTAAACACCAATAACAGAAGGATAGTAAATGAATATGGAGTGGAAGCACTTAAAAACAAGGAATAAATCAATTTTTGCATCCTGCGTTTAACAAAATTAAAATTGCTTTACCTTTTTGATCTATCATAGGATGCTGGAGGTCTGCTACAACTTAACAACTCGCCGTTCAACTCTTCAAGGATTACAAACTACGAATCTGGGAATTCTTTTCTTTAGGTAATTTAGTCAAAATTTTCGTATATTTTATCGAAATTCTCGGAATTTCGATCGAAAGCGATATTTCTTGACCAAAATAAGAATCTTTATTCTATTTCCCTTCTTTTGATGCTCGTTTAGATCCCTTACGACCGTTCTTTCTAATTTAGTTTTTCAATAGAATTGAAGCCTGCAACGAAAAAAATGATCTTTGCATGTATTTCTTATGAAAAAACTGTTTTAGTCGTCTGGGCTCGAACCGTGGACTTTAGGCAAATTTAAAGTACCACTTGATCATCCCCGGGAAGACATTTAATGATGTTTAAAGTTAGAACATCGTGCGACGTCTGGTTTTTGAGATTACGTAGAATATACATACACACATACAGGCATTTGTATATATATATAAGATTTTAAGTCATTTAAAGTTCATATGCTGCTATAAAAGTGTATTGATCTGCTAATTTTATTGCAAAGTCTGTTGCAGAATATCAAGTTTATTAAATAAAGTAATATAATAAAATGTATAATATAATTATTATAGGAGAAGCCATATTAAGAAATCTGGGATACTTTATTTATATATCTGGATTCAGATTGTTTATAAGTTCTATAACATCTTGTTGTGATAAAATTAACTTGAACTATATCATGGTAAGATTGCATACCGCTCTCTATGACCTTAAGTTAGGCATAAGTTACTCAAAGTATAAAATACATTTTTAGCTTTCTTCTAATTATCTTGTTTTCTTTGAAAATGTAAATTCACCATATTTCGCTTCCTGTGGAAAATTATTTAAATTTTAACGCATTAAGGTATATCTTAATTTTTCCTAAAAATAAATAATTAATTTAAAGAAAATTCACTTCATAAGAGTGTCATTGCAACATTTTCGAAATATATTACGATGTTTAAATGACATTAATTCTTTGACTAATTTTAAGAGATTGAAATTTTTCTGTTCATTTATTATATCTTTCGTCATTCAAAGATGGACTACAAACATATTCCTGAAAATTGAATAACTAAACCGGATCACTTTTGTCTCAATTCGGTAAAAAGTAAAGTTCCATTTTTAGAATCGGATGCAACCATTACAAAAACGTCGCGATTGTGCCACAGGTCTTAAAAACAAGATTCCATTCTATTTTGGAATCTTAGTGCCTGCAGATGCTTTTATCGAGGAGATGAAATGGAGTTACAGACCCGCTATTAAACCGTTTTTAAAAGCAATCGCTCGAAATCTGCCGATGAAGGACATCTGCGCTCGCCATCTGATGTCTTTGAGGGGCAATAGAATTAGGAAAACTTCCAACTCAATCGGTGTTTTCAGTTTCAAGTCATGGATGTTTATTTTCGTCGATCACCGGCCAAAGTTCTATCATTTGCCCTAACTCATGGAACATTTTTGGAGCCGATTCTCAATTAAATATTGTTTTACCATTAACAAAAATCTATGTTTACACGCAATTGAAGGATGGATGGACCCCATTTATTCATTGTAAATCCAAATTGGTTGTGGTTAGTGATTTTATTGTTATTATTTTGTAATTAATAGTCATGTTTTACATTAAATACTACAAAGTTCTTCCAAAGCATGTCAAAGCCAAAACATTAACCAAAATATACTTTTTACTTTTAGTTTTCCCGCATTGTCCCGACTTTAGTCGGCAATTCCATGGGAGTGTTCCGACTTGCAATTTCTATGCTGCACCTCTAATATCATAATAAACCAATATTGGGGGATATACCGGGAAATTAGACATCGACAATATGACCATACCGTAACTAAAATGTACTGGTACGTTTCATGAATATCATAAATTTATAATTATTTTTGGTACCGTTGTGACCTTACATTCCATTCAACTCCCCTTCGAGGAAAGAACAGAAGGAAAACGAATTCGAATCGTTCCACAGTGGGCTAGAATCGAAAAAACCTGGACAAGGGGCTAAAAATGGGTTTTTTGAGTGCGGTTATTGAAACTTGGCATAGTTATTGCAAAATGATTGAATTTTATGTTCCCGCTCGTCGTATTTTAAAATTTTCAGGCGTCAAATAGATACAGGGCGTCAAACTTGAGAAATGTTCACGAAAACGGAAGTTTCGGATTTTTCGGAAAAAAAGTTCAAGTTCGTTGATATATAGTTGCTTTTGAGAGAAGCTGTTGGAAGAAACAACACATCAGTAATCTAGCATTACTCTTTGTCTTTCAATTTGCTGAATGTTTCATGCTCTAAGATGGTTCTTTGGTTATTTAAAGCAACAAAATGGCGGACACCTTTTTCGGACAAATTTCGAGATAAAGTAAGGAAATCAACTAGGTAAACAGCGATGGACTATCAAGTCTCTTATACCACGTCAATCTACAAGGCTTCTAGATATGGAATCTGAAGAGACTGTTTCATTTCACCTGCTACCCTGTGATTGCGGTGGACTTTTCCTAAGCGCTGCGCTGTCCGGCTGGGCGCCGTAGAATCCCCAAATCCTGTTTCGGTGTCATTTTGGTTGGGTTGAGTCGAAAATTTTGCTTCTTTTAGGTTGATTCTGGCAAACCATATTATAAAAATATTTTTATACGCTTTAAGATATGAATTTGAGACCATTACTTTAGATAGTAAATGCGGAATTGAGTAATTTTGGCACATTAGGGAAATTGTTTGTTAGTTAGTTTAATACGTATAAAAACTCTTAAAATTGTTAATATTTCTGTGAATTTTACATATATTACCTTAATTGTCGGAAAGGCTTCTTAAAACTCAATTATTAATTGTAATTAACGTATTTCATTATC
Organism: Sympetrum striolatum; assembly: GCA_947579665.1. NCBI lineage: Eukaryota > Metazoa > Arthropoda > Insecta > Odonata > Libellulidae > Sympetrum > Sympetrum striolatum. The sequence goes on from OX388350.1 coordinate 86,020,974, forward strand.
TTATTAAGTGCCTCCCGCTCAGTCGTCAGAAGATTCTTCATCTGAATCCTCGGATTCAAATAACTCACTCTCTCGGTCGTCGATGATGAGGAGATTTCTTAACTCTGTTGTTTGGATCCTTTTCTTCTTGGATTTCAATGTGCCTTACATGGTAAACCTGGCATCTGATGTTAGCAGCAGCCTTTTTATTAAATCCTCATTAGTGGCTATTCTCTAGTGTTTCCTCGTGAATCTTTCCCGAAACCTCCTGATATCCTTGTTTCTAGCTTCCATGGCTTCTTCTGATAGCTCTTCCAACGGAAAAATCGCATCTTTTGATATTTCTGTTCCGTGAATAAGTACTTTATGTTCTGTTGGAGGCATATAGTACCAATGATACAAATATACGTAGAGACAGGCAGAATCCCAGCAGTAGCTTGAAAAAATGGAAAATTTATTCCATCTTCTGAATGCTCTTCGTCTCCTTCTTCCATTGAAGGCGAATTGGATGCCAAAACATGTTGAGGATGGCCGCGAATTTGACCATATTATTTTACCTTAATGTAATATGATAACCAAAATTATTGAAATTGCTAGATCAAAGTTATTTTTCTTTTATGTTTAAGTTTAAGTAAAACGCTGAATTAGTGCTATTTACCTGTAGTATCGTTGACTAAACGGAGAGGAACGAGAGATCTCACGAATAAGAACTCGTACTATTTTCCCTCTTGCCATCCTTGCTTCTACAGTGAATGGCCAGAGCTTCCATCGAAACCATATTTGCAGGTTAGAGAGCATTTGATTTTACGCTTTGAGGCTTGTACTGTTGATACTAAAGCTACAATTCTTGACGCTGTATGTGCTAGCAGATATTGCAAATTCACTTCGCAAGTCTCTTCCGAAACGGAGATCCCTTCTCGTTATGGAACAAGGCAGTACCTAAGAGAATCATTCACATCAGAGTTTAATCTTTCAAGTTCAACTTGCAAATCAAAAAATTCAGCAGATGATTCTTTCGATCCAAGATTGATTTGGTTCCCTTCACTTTTATAATTACTTGATGAATCACCGATCGAGTAATTTCGAAAAAATGCATTACACAAAAGCCAATCCATTGTTTCAATAAACTTCAAGTAAAAGACTATTTAAAAAACGGAAATACATAAGAATTTGTTGTTTTTTTCTCCATGTTGGATGATGAAAAGTATCCAAATCACTACTTAGATACGCAATATTCGGCATAAAAACATTTAAGATTCCTATTACTCTTGGTAAAAAATATCAAATTTTCTAAAAATCTTATTTGGACGCCATTTACCCATATTTTTTTATTTTAATAAATTACTCATACTTTATGAGATGGATCAGCTAGAGATTTCCAAATAACAGCTCCAGGGCAAACGGATCGTCGTTGTATCTCGTGGAGTCTCTTGAAGCCAAAATACTGTGGCAGGATATCCGAAAACCAAAAGCACAAGAAACTATTTTTTGCCTTCAAAGAAAGACTAAAACTGAAACTTCCAAAATATTTTCTCTTTCCTAACAACTCCGAAGGCACGTGCCCAATAGCTCTAGCAAAGGGGCGGATGCGTACGGATGTTGGCATTGCACTAGAGTGCCGTAAGCCGTACTTAACTCAGGGCCCATAAAATAAGGGCCGGCTAAAATTGGCAAATGAAAAGATTTCTCAATTCTGTTAACAGTATTTTTGACCAACATAGAAAATATAAAGTTCGCCAGAGTTATTTTTACTGCTAAAAATATAATATAGATCAATGTCTCTAATGTGCCAAAATTTCTCAATTCCGCATTTATTATCTAAAGTAATGGTCTCAAATTCATATCTTAAAGTGTATTAAAATATGTTTATAATATGGTTTGCCAGAATCAACCTAAAAGAAGCAAAATTTTCGACTCAACCTAACCAAAATGACACCGAAACCGGATTTGGGGATTCTACGGCGCCCAGCCGGACCGCGCAGCGCTTAGGAAAAGTCCACCGCAATCACAGGGTAGCAGGTGAAATGAAACAGTCTCTTCAGATTCCATATCTAGAAGCCTTGTAGATTGACGTGGTATAAGAGACTTGATAGTCCATCGCTGTTTACCTAGTTGATTTCCTTACTTTATCTCGAAATTTGTCCGAAAAAGGTGTCCGCCATTTTGTTGCTTTAAATAACCAAAGAACCATCTTAGAGCATGAAACATTCAGCAAATTGAAAGACAAAGAGTAATGCTAGATTACTGATGTGTTGTTTCTTCCAACAGCTTCTCTCAAAAGCAACTATATATCAACGAACTTGAACTTTTTTTCCGAAAAATCCGAAACTTCCGTTTTCGTGAACATTTCTCAATTTTGACGCCCTGTATCTATTTGACGCCTGAAAATTTTGAAATACGACGAGCGGGAACATAAAATTCAATCATTTTGCAATAACTATGCCAAGTTTCAATAACCGCACTCAAAAAACCCATTTTTAGCCCCTTGTCCAGGTTTTTTCGATTCTAGCCCACTGTGCGTTCCTCTGCCATTTATTCCCATGAATTCAGTACCGAAGCGCCATCGCCTGTTAAGGGGAGACACGTCTGCACTTTAAAAAGACGCGTCGAGGAAATGAAAACTATTTTGGAAATTTTCATTCGCTCCTATGGAGGAATTTCTCAACCGTAAAGAATCATGTTTCAAGGCGAAAAGTTTTCGGAAGAGTAATTGCCATTTCTTATAGATAGAATATTATTTTTCTTTTACAAATATTATTCAGAAAAGAAAGGATGAGCTGCTAAATTCCGTGGAATACTTTGTATCGAATCTTCTTTGAGTAATATATGTTGTCAAAGTTTGCGAAAGTCTTAAACATCGTCAAGTTACATAGAATTGAATCGTGAACTAGCATTTTCCGCCATCAATTTATTTAAAACTTTACGTCAAAGAATTTTGGCCTTGCTGAACTCAGTTAAGTATGGCGAATTGATCAAAGTTCTGTGAAATCCTTGCTCACGAAGCTCTGCGCATTCCATTCAGAAGACTATATTGCGATCGTGATTATCGTGATCCGTCAAAATCACAGAATTATTATTGTTATACCTCTGGTGGAATCCATCATTAAAAATGACGAAACCAAAATTTGAGTTATTCAGAAGTATAAAAGCAGAAATATATATTAATAATTATATAAAAAATTATGTATCAATATTTCATATAAATTTCAATGAAGGTAGAATAAAAGCTAAAAATATACATAGAAATCATAAAAGATAATTTAATCAAATATGATTGAAGTTTTTGCAACAAGTTAAACTCAAATTAAATACCCGAAGTAAAAAAAACCTTTTAGTTACTAACGTTATTAATTTAAATTAAAACGTTATTGTTTCGAATCCGTTCGTTTCAAAATCCCTCTCCCCTTTGTAAATATTTTAATTTTTCCCTTCCTTGATTGTCTTAATGCAACATAGGACTTGTGCGATAAGAATTCTATTGAGATATACTCATATATGATTCTAAGTTTTCTCCTTGGGTTGTTTATCGTGATGCAACATGATTGGATGACGTGAAACTACGTCCTTTTCAAAATATTAACTTATGTTTAAAACAAATTCCAAAAGAACCGCCTAAGTCAACATTTTATTCCTATGGGTAAATGTATGTGCTTGGTTTCAGCAATCCCTACGGCAGTAAATGAAGAAGTATTGTCCATAACCACAAAATACTGCATACGTTTCGTCTATTTTATCATTAATTTCCAATTTTCCAATTTAAATCGTATTTTATCAACAAATTAGAAATTCAGCTGCAAAAAATAAACAATTCCCTCAATTTTCCTTATTTTGACGTTTGTCTTAATTTCTTAGCTAACAAAAAAAATTACATGTGTTTATCCAGGGAGTATTTACGGAGTTGCTTGAAGTCCAACAGGATACTTATTTCGAATAACGAAAATTTGTAATATTCATATACAGTTTTCTTTGAATCCTATGATTTCATAATTATTCATCATTGATAAGGGCAGTAAAATAGTTTCGGAATTATTTCTTCGAGGCATTTCTTTTGGGGGTTACTAACATGAGGCGAAGAGCAGAGACAACAGTGATTATTACAGTAGACGTTTGCATAATTTAATTTAATGTAGACCTAGAGTTACGTCTCCAATGAATCAAATTGCACCCCATGAAATAGTAGTAGATGAGAAATTATAATTATTCATCCATTACTATTATACTACCAAAATTTTAACTCAAGATGAAAAGAAAAATAAGTTTGTCAATGTCTCTTCCATAGAAAATGTATTGGCCAATTTTCTTAATTACCATACCCATTCCGGAATCGATATTTTCTCAGCTTTTCGCAGGCGACGAAAGTGAAACCTCGTCCTTAAATTACACAGCTATCCTTTTTGTCTTTAGCTACAATAAAGTGCGAAGTTAACGCGCGTCTCCTTTGGGCTTCAACAAAAGTCCTCTTCATAACAAAAGAACGCATATTTCTCATCCATTTTCTTCTACTTTTTCTTCCCTTTGGAAATTTTTTCCCTATAAAACAGGTCCATGGAAAGATTATAAGGAGCCTCTGAAGGATCAAGGCTACAAGTTATCACTATTTTGTAGATGGAATAGAAAATGTGAAAAGTTTTAGATCATGCAAGAGTAACTTGACTCTATGAATACGACAATTTTAAGGACTTGCACGACGATGAAAGGAACGTGTTTACCTCTGCAATTTGGAAGCAAATGAGATTGGATGAAATTGAGTTTTCTCCCTCATATTCTACAATTACATTCATGAATAAGCCATAATAATGCTTCATATGATTTCAACTTCATCTAGATTATGTTTATGGTGACAAGGTCTATTGTTCCCAAAAATTGCATGGAAAATTTATATTTAGAAACTACGAAATTAAATTTGCAACTATCTACGTAAGCTAAAGCGGCTATAAGTGCATCATTTGCGATATTCAAAGTATCATTCTCATAAAACTCATTCCAACTGTACCGTCATATTCCACCTAGTAAATTGGTTTTCAACGTCACTTGCTTTGCTATTGTCGTTTAATTCAACACTCATCAACATCAATGGGCTAAATTTAATGTTTTCTCGATGTGTTGTACCAAAGAAATGATAGTGCTCTGAATATAAAGGATTTTAAGTTAGACGATCAAATCTGCCTTAAAAATGCCGGTTTAAATCATCAACTTAGTGAAAAGCATTCAAAGGGAAGCCGGAATTAGGGCCAAGACAAGAGGAGTGAGGAAATTCGTTATTGATCACTCTATAAGACTATTAGTTTTTCCTTTAAGATATTCCACAGTAGTTGATTAGGAGTTATCAAAGATAATTCTGTTCGTCAACAGCACTCATACCAGTATATTTCATCTCCTCGAAGTCATGAACAAGACTCTCAATAAAGACTCCTTCCCTAAAATATCCAATTATAATAACTATTAATTTAGTATAGAGGTGCTTCTTTGACTAGAACCTGAAGAGACCAGGTTAAAAATTCAAATTTAAGAATTGTCTTCGTAGAAACTACATCTCATTGCACCTATAAAAACTATTTTTGTCCAAATAAGATAGTTTGAAATAGGTAACTAAGATTTTTAATTACAGAAGTTTTAACTATCCAAATTTTATTGTATTTGTAAGTGTATATTGCGCTATAGCTTAAATTCTGACACCGGGAGATAACTCGGAAATCCATAGTAATTTCAGTTTAGATGTAATGCTACTTAACACACTTCAACTTTATAAAATGTACGTTCTCAGTAATTTGTGTAAGATATATGTTTAGTTAGACACCATGGAGAATTGTTCACCCATCCCTAAGAATGCCTTGAATCCCAGCGATAAAAATAGTAATCACTCATTTCCGTGAATTCGCTGACGCGTGCGTCAGTCAGAGAAGATGGAAGGATGGATATTTACAACTGACCCAGATATTCGCCAAAGTCGTTAATCAAACGTTTGAAGGCGTTGTACGATTCTGATCTCAGTGGCAATTTCTGCATCGCGCCAAACGAGTCCGCAAATGCGCACATCTGCGTCCAGGAAATTAAACCATTTACGGCGATTTTCTTGTGAGAACTTTTGCAAAACTATTATCTAAGTATTTAGAGTTCATTCGTCAAACTTAGATTACTTTGTTAGCAGAAATTCTGTAAAGTTTCGACAGCAATTAAGCCCAATTTCCGGAAGATTAGGATCACTTCGTTGACAAGATTAATAAAGTGAATTAATGTTATGCTATTTTGCTCAATTGGGTCCAAACCGGAAACCGAACCCGGGAAAGCGACTATGCTATCCACTTGCAGCCGTTGATTTTCTCTTTTATGGAACTCGCTTCAGGATTGCTGTTTCTTGAGGTAAATTTGAGAATGAGCATTCAAGCATTTAAATAATATTCCATTTTTATGCGGATCCTCATGAATTCGTTCTAAAAAAAAACAAATCAAAAAATTTATAACTATAACTGTATTGACAGTTATTGATATTTCATCTAACTGATGGCACTGAATATCCCTCTATTGAGATCAAATCAAAACCATCCTCATTTCCGTTGAGAGATTTGCAAACAAGAGACGATGCCGACAAAACCTGTTCAGAGACCATCAGCTCAATTTCCTCACGCCTTTCCATTCTGAGGTCATAACGCCCTAATATCAAATCCATTAATCATTCAAATGCATCTGAGCTGACAGACAGACAGGCGCATAGAGAATCACTCGTTGTAGGAACAAAGTGAAGTTTATAATATTTCTCAATTCACAAATTTGCCTGTTGAATAATATTCGGTTGAGATATTATTTGTTTATCATTCTAAGTAAAAAAATTAACTTCCGAAAAATTAATTTATCGACTGCGGAATTAGTTGGTTTTAGTTTACCGATTTAAATTCTTTTAATGTTTGTAAATATCCCAATGTGTAATGTTTCAAATTACGGAATCTCAGAAACTTAGACATATTAATTACTAGGAATACAAACAGATTTGTTTTCTGTGTGTAGTATCTAAAGCGAAAAACAAACGCATGCACATACAAATTATGGAATAATCATGTTTGGAATAGAAATAAACAATTTACTTTAAATACGCTTCTACGTAGCTTCGCGAAAAGATTGATCACTTCAGTCTACGAAAGAATTCCCTATCCTTTAGCAAACATCGAGGAAACATCTCCAAAGGGAAGGAATTATGGAGCTGTATAGGTGTGAAACAGCTAAAAGAACTCAAAAACTTGGTTTAGGTATTTCAAAACAAGTTCTTTTTACATAGAGGGGTGATGGCCTCTAAAATTATAAAACTAAAAAGAAGTATTTCCCCAGCGATGGAATTTTCAAATTTCCAAATAGTGGAAAGGGTGACTCTCTATTTGTACGATAAATCTGTTGTAAACCCTCAGATAATTCTTGAAATAGAGTTGTTAGAGGAAATGAGTTCAAAACTTAAGTTAAAATTCTTTAAATAAATTAAAAAATAATACAACCTAGGGAGATAAACTAGCTCAGATGCTTCATTGAAAGTGTGATAAAAATCTAAGAAACTGAAACAGTCGATTTAACTGGACCATGCAACCCTTGCCACACGTAAAAGTACTGAGTATGCATGCCCACATATCCGAAATTACGTACATGTACATCTACGTAAAGGATAATGGAGTCCAATCTTAGCACCGAGACATTTAAAAAATTAAGATGTTTTGCCTTTGGTAAAGAGAATATTACCGTTCTCTCTTTCAACTTCCTTACTTTTCATTTTCCATTATTTTTAATTCCTCCTTTTATTCTTCTCTTTTAATTTCTACTTCCTTCAATATCCTCCAACTCTTTTCATCCTCTGAATCTCTTTCTCTTACACCACTCATTCATTCCCTCTTCTATTCGTCCCTTCCCGCATCTTTCTCTCTTTTCTTTTCATCTTCTCTTTTGTTATCCTTCAGTCGTACTACTGCCCTCTAGCAGTATATTCAATACAGCATTTCTATATGAATTCCTCAACATAGGGCTGCTCTTTATCGTCTTCCATATTAAATGTGTGGGATTGACATCAGAAGCACTTTTTCTGAAATGATGAGGACCACTTCAGCGGAATTTCCTCAAAGAATGTCACAAGTGGTGCAGAAGAACACAATTGAATCGCATTGGCTATTCCAGAAACACATTTTTGGCAAAGCATAAGGAAAACCGTTAATCGATAATCGCTTTTATTCAACATCACTCATGCTTCATTAAGTTTTATAGAATCACAGCTATTAACAAGATTGTTACATAAGGATGTGATTGGTTTATTATTTCTATTCAATACCAAAATACAAATGCAAAAATATTTGACTTATATATATGGTTCCAGGATCACTTTATCCTCAAAAATTTTAAAAGTAAAGGTAATAGCTATAGAAATAATAATAAGATATATATTTCTTTAAACCTTATGTGCATTTTCATCCGATTTATTTTTTATTTTCCTAACTTATGTTCTCCCGGTATGTTGCAAGTCACATTCCAAAATATCTCTCATAAATTCTTAAGTATAAGCGTTTTCTAGTCCCTCATATTAAAAATGTTGACTGAACATGTTTACGGCTGATTTTTTCATTTTTCCAGACGAGGAGTTGTTCATTTTATACATTAAAAACTTATTTGGCAAGAACCTCAAGGCACCCCTTTCTCTCTCTCATTCAAACAAGTTCTTCCTTTTCATCTTTTGTTCAACATGTCTCTTTGTTCCTTAAAGAGAAAGCACCAGTATCTACTTCTCGCCTCATTACTTTAATCTTATTCGCCGTCCAACGAAAACAGAGGTTCAGATGGAAGCCGCTGGTGGCTCTGATGGCCACTTATTCGGGGAGGCGCAAATTGCGTTAAGCGAGCTTCACCCGTTATTGGGATCACGTGGTTCCTTTTATTCGTTCCCTTTGAGAGTGTGATGTCCGTCATCTTATATCTACATCACGTCGTTGATTCAAAAAAAGCTGACTAGCGGTAAATTATCATACTTTTATTGACTTTAATTCCCTTTATATAGGAATAGGAGAAGGAAATATCTCTGCACGGACTTCAACATGTTTGAAACACAAGAAGAAACAAGAGAAAAGTATCCACTTCACCGGCATTCGAACCCGGGTCTTGCGGGCAAATATTCCAATTATTAAACTGGGCAATGTACTCTGAGGGTTAGATCGCCATGAGTGTGGGAGACTTCGGTTCATATCCCAATCAAATTGGCATTTTTCTTTTTTGTTGAAACTCTCGCTCTACGGCTTTCGTTTATTTTCTTATAATCGCATGTTACTAAATTTATTGATATGTATTTAATTTTTATGTATTGACATTTATGATGGAAGGTGAAGTTTAAATTCAATGCATATTTTAGGATCTTTTATAAGAAAATAACCAAAATTGAATTCATTATGGAAGATTGTCCGTGCGATAGATTTTGAAGATATTGGCATGAGAAATTCAAATTTGTTCAGTTTCAGTGACATTCTATAGAAATATTTTTCTTTATGTTGAATCATATATATGAATTCATAATTGTGTTAATCCGCTAAATCATCTTTTTCCCGAAGATAAAAATATTTTCAACGCTCCGAGACATCCGCCTGGATTTTTGCCTTTTCATCCTTAGATTGCTTAAATATTCGAGAAATGATTCTTCCTGTCTCTTCCATTTCGTATCCATTCATCTTTCTTCGCTCTTTGTCACCCTTTCGCTAACATCACTCCTGTTCTTCGAGTTTATTTATATCCATTCACGTCCAGCTTCATTTTCGTCTCTTTTGTGTGAGGTCTCTCTTGGAATCCTTCCATAATCCCGTACTTCGTTTGCCATACAAAAATCTCCTCTTCGTTCATTTTCCTCTTTTTCTCCATTTCCTCTTTACCTCACCTTTCTTTCGAAGTTTATTTTTTTCGTCTTTCGCTAGGATTAACCTTTCATCCAACAGCAATCCTTTCTTCCTGTCCTCGTAGGATTTCTTCCATTTCTGGGACTTCCTGTTCCGTGACATTCTATCAGACATTTTCTTCTATTTCATGTGCCTTAGAAACAGTAATTCTAGCTTTTTTCCTTCATTCTCTTTTGAATGAAATTTACTTATTTGCAAAGTTAAGAAGAATTTTTCCAAAGAGTAGGTGACATTTAAAAACAGGGTGAGAAATAATTTCTACTTTATAAAGTATTCTGACGGGAAAATACGTTATCTAGAATTCAAAATGACGAGGGTTATTGTTTTGATCATAGATTATTTAACATAATTAGTATTATTTGCAGTTGTTGATGTATGTTTGAGATTTCGAAATTCTTAAGTAAATAAAATGAATACCTAATAAAGGGAGTTCCTCTTCAGGAGTATTTATAAAAGAAATCATTGCTTTCGAAATGCGCATTGAGTGCTTCTTAAAACTGCGGTGTTCTATTTTTTTATGGGGAATTGAGACGAAGATCGATGACAAAGGCGACTTATTGGTGATTTTTAACCTTCGATTATTTTACAGTTTTCTTCCAAATATTCTGCCTTTACAAGGACACTGTCATAAGATAATACACATTATTTAATTATTGGAATATATACATCTGATCCTCCGCTTTCTCTCCTGCTATATTTTTCATTGCTATTGTTAGACAATTCATAAAATTTATGTTACCCCTCTGGAATATTTTAACAAATTCAAGTGTTCAAGTAGCATTTTAAAGTAATATTCTTACATTAAAAATTTACATTACTCGATTTATTTGAGAATGTGAGGATATTTTCCGAATTTCTTATTTCGTTGACAGTAATAAAGTAATATTTATTAATAGTATTGTACATACTACTTTTAATTACCATTTAAATACCATTTATAATATTTAAACGCATTTTTAATTTCTCCTTTTTAAGTCCGATCTAAATAAAAACTAATATTTTTCTAAAATACTATTAAAAAAATGTATTCTATGTAAGGTAATTATTTAAAATATCTCACGTATAATTTATCATACGTTTTCGTGATTCTGGAATGATTTATTGCAGTAAAAATAATTTCTTTCTTTAATTTCGTTTCGTTTTAAATTCTGGTTCGAATTATTTAATCTAAACTATTCCGAAAAGATGAAAATATTTGACATTTCCCAAAATAGGTATTCTTCTCTAATGGATCAATATCCGACATTTATTTTTCGTTTTCTTTGGAATAAGTGTTTTCTGACTAAGCGTCCATCAGAATAATAATCCTTTGAGAATCATATTTCGTTTAACGCATCTGCGAACAGAATTTCGCCAAAAGGATTAACAATCAGCAGCGTATTTATTTAATTGATTGGATCACTTAATCTATGCTACTCTCAATCAAGTCTGAAATCTATATGTAGTACACGGAAGGTTCTTTTGTAACGTATAATCCATGGCAATTAATGGTCCAAATGAAGGAAAGTATTTTTGTTTTTGTATTGACCCATGCGCGTAATTGAAACCCTTCGAAAGAAGCGAATTAGAATAAAGTGGATAGATCAAGGCAACATTCGATTCATAAGATATGAACAAGGAATTGCCGAATACATAGTAAGATATGTGAATCACAACGTAAATAAAATATAGAGGTGGTGGCTCTCCGTGTAATGTTCGGATTGAAATATTTAAATCAATTAATTTGTAAACAGGGCCATCAAACTCAGCATCCCCTAATGAAATCCACTTTCTTCATTTGAATGTTCCCCTTTCTAATCTCTTCTGATCCAATACCTTTAATCAAAAGACTACCGCAATTTCTCTCTCCATTCCTCGTTTGCCTTAAGCTATTTCCTAATCACTTGGGACTTTTATATTTTTGTCTCTTCTTTGAGGATGGAAAGCTATTTTCAGCGAAGGGAAGACGTTTTCTCGGGGCAATTTGCATTAAATATGGAGATATGTTCCATTTTTACGGAATATTTCTCTGTAAATATTCCGTGTCAACTTAATTCCTAAAGTTAGTAAATTTACATTTTATGAATCTATATTTTATAAATTGACCCGAAATCCATAATTAAGTTTGTTAGTTAAAGAATTTGTTATATTATCATATTCATCAGCCCTTTTCAATACAACTGATTAACAATAATTTATAGCGTACATCTTTTAACTCCCGGGTTAAACTTTTAACAGGTCAGGATCGTTAGACTTCATTGGTTGAAATTCATTCTATAAGTGAATGTTTCCTTCAACGAATAGCTTAAAATGGAACAATTTGAAAGCGATTCCCTTAAATTATATTTATTTAGACGGTGGAAGTAAATGTTACAAAGGTCTTTTTACCTATTCGTTTTTTTTCAAACTAATGCATAATTTTATTATATTTCATATTTCCCTCGCAAAACTGAAGTAACTTCTTACTCTGTAAACTTCCGTGGCGTATTTCTGAGTCTCTGTGCGTCTTTCGATGAATAGTTTAGGGGACCGCAGTTTGGGGTTCTTCAGGCGTCGACCAGAAGCAGACTTTCCCTCCACTTAACCTGAATGCATAACTGTCGTCGCCTAAACAATTCATTGAAACCCCAGAAAATGCAGATTGGAACCTTCCTCCTGTTTCTTAAACCTATCCTTATTAATTGAACCATTCATCCTTCTTACTCACCTCATATGTTTATTATCCAGTTTAACTAAGGTTTCACAATTAAAATTTACTTCTATAATATACAAAATATTTCAACAAATAATACGGAATTCTTTGATTTGATGAGAAAACACGAATTTCATGAGTGGAAAAATATCGCTTCCACAATTAATAGTTCTACATATACATTACAAAATGTGTACTGAGAAAATTTAACGTAAGTCCAGATTTTTACGAGTCGAACGTTTATTTCATCCGACATTGATGCGAATCGAATCCTCGCGATTTTTCAATGAACACATCGAAAGAAATTATTATTAAGTCGAATATGAGCACTCAAAAAATGATTGTTTAATCCCTCCCAAGACCAGAGCTACTTTTTTTTCATATATTGTGTCAACTTGAAGAAATGAATTGCATGACTCCACCTCGTAAATAATATCGCGTGTCTCTCTCATAATGTGTCAGATTATAATCTCGTCAACAGAGAGGAAATGACGCGCCCAACGTCTTCTGATAATTAATAAAAACATTGTAATAATTCCATATGAGAGAAAGTGTATTAATTCAATCTTGCAAATGAGTTTACAAAGAGTTTATTTTCCCTCTTCGAACGAATCCTTTCTATTTGATGTAATTCCTTGGTCTATTAAATAATCATAAATAAGCGCTAACGAATTTAAATAAATAAAATTGCAGAGTAATTCTTTATTCTTGGTTTTACTGGAAATGCCTTTTTCTCCTAGCAATCGATTTCTTCATTAATATTTGGTAAAGAGATTGGGTTGAAATATAGAATTATGCGTTGAAAATAATTGAGATGTTTCTCTAAGAATGATGGAAGTCTATGGAAAACATTCTAAAAGACGTGAGACCGAATATAAGGAAGGGGGAGTGTAATAACCTGGGGGCACTTAGAAATGAAAAAAGTCGAGAATTGCGATAACGAGAAGAAGTAAATGAATTGAGGGAGCTATGAATGCAAGAAACATCTGCGCTTCTGTCTTTTCTAAGATAGCGGCGCAGGAAATGAAATCTTTGGGGATAAACACATTTTGTCGTCGAGTTATACGATCTTTAAGCAAAGCTTGCTCATACGATGCAGTTATATTCCCTAATACGACTGTTTACCTTTTGCAGAGAAAGGAAGCGTGTTGTTTAAACGAAGCGTTTTCTTACATGATTAAACTAAGCTCCGCATTCATAGGATATAAAGGCTCTAATTTCCATATGCATAAGGTTTTATCGGACAGTGAAGAGTCCTTGCAGCCATCTTCCCTACCACTGAGGACATTAGCTTCTGTTATGATAGCGTGACATTGACCCACTTGGCTACATTTCATCCATTCTCGAATCAGTTACTCTGTGGACGTAGTGTGACGGAGAATTTTCTCGGAATCAGCGGAAATTGTTTACTGTAAATGGAGTTAATAATTTTTCATTCATAGTGATTATGAATAAAAGATAAATGATTTATATTGTCTTACTTCCTGTTCAGTTAACAACGACTTTGAAAACTTGTGGTAAAGGATGCAGAAATGCATATTTTATTGATATTTTTATCATTCCTAAGTATTTCAAGTTAATTTAGTCTTCAATAATTTACCTTTTAAAGCTTTTATAGATTATATAAACTATTAATTGCCTTCCCCCAACTCAACCGAAATAAAGAATATACCGTTTCAAATTGAAACCACATTCAATCAATAATAAGCTCTTAATCATCTTACAAATTGTGTTTATAGGGTTAATACCATATATTTAACTAAATATAAAAATCCCAAATGTATTGCAACTATCACTAATATTTATCTCAAAACTTTGTGGTGAAGGAAAAAGGGTATCTATGAATGACTTCACTTTGAAAGTGTGTTGGCGATGTCGGATGAGTTGTTTCGGCGTTGAAGGTTGTTTTTGTATTTAATCATTATATAGCTGTGCGTACCATTATTATTCGGCAATTCCAATTAAATATTCATTGCTCTTATTTCCAGATTGTTAATAATATGCCCTTATTACACAATTGTGCCTAATAAGGAACTACTGATCGATTTCTAGAAAAATTCGTTTGCGAATATTTTAATAGGGGTTATGCTTCCCTCTGCCGAGTTTGTTTTGGTATATCTGATAAAACGCGCAAAATAAAAGTGAACAATTGCATTTAAATAATAAACAGCAATCTCGTAGGATGCGTAAAATTCCTTTCATACGACAATAGGTTGTTATTGACAACTAATATTAACTTACAAGCACGCCCCTGAAGCTCCCCTATGCTGACTGTGCTATCGGCTGACGCCCTTAATGTCCGCAGCCACCAGATGGCAGCACTGAAGCTCGCCCTTTGAAAACATAATCTCATATGGAATAAATGGAAAATACAGCACGATTATGATACTTTTTCCCTCTTTTTCTTGGCGGGAGTAGTATATACGAAAGATGGAATTCAGAGTTAGTGATTTATCCATTAATAAGTACTTAAAACAATTAAATAATATGGGCAAATTAGTAAATCCGAAGAATAAGTGCAGGTTGCCTTCAGGGCACACCACAAGTAACTTCGTCGCTGTGAAAACATTATTCGTAGATCAGCGAAGTGTTCTGCTTGGATACACAGAAAATAATTGATCCTTAATAAATTACCAACGTTACATCTACTTCCAACCAAACCTTTTAAAACTAGAATCGCAGGATGCACATGGGTGGTCTGAAAAGTTTCCGACATTTCAACATTTCTTGAGATGTTTTCTGAAAATTTCTGAAAATGTTCTGAAGATGTCTGAAGAATCTGGGGTTGGAAACTTTTCAGACCACCCTCGTATATACATTTCCTGAAAAAAAATCGAAGTTCCCAGAAATAGTCTCCAGGAAATGAGTAAACGGTCAAATATTGTTGAAACATACATAAATACAAAACTATCAAATTTTAATGACTAGCGTGGACTGCATTTTATCTTGGGGAGGCTGAAATGTGAAGTTAGGTTATACAATATACAAACATGAAGGAAAGAGTGGTATAAAAAAGTTATTGAGCAAAAATTACAAATTGTTGCTCCTCTTTGAGGATGAAAGTATGAAGGTTTACCTTAGGATGAACCAAACCCCCCATACTTTTCATATTAGTTAAATTTGCTACTGGATGGCAAGAGAATGCCCCCGGATGAATTAATACTGCCTGGCAAACAGCATACTTGCTGTGTTTCTTTATCTGGTGCAATACAACGATTACCAGGCATTTTTAAGATTAGGGATACTTTAAGGATATCTTAAAATATATCAAAAGTCTTTAAGCGCAGTAACGACAATGAAAATCTCCAACTCACACTACGTGGTCGCACTTGCCAACTTACATCAACGTTACCGTAGAAAGGGGTGACTTCGGCCACGGGTGCACTGCTCCGCAAATTGTAAATTTGTAGTACAATATCTAAAATTTCACAAATAGCTATTTTTCCTGCCCTTTAGAATCCGAAATAGCAAATCCGTCTTGCTCCTTGCAACATTGACAGTACAATTGTCATTGGGAACTAAATTGAAAATCGTGCATTCTCGAGACAAGTCTACGAAACCTCAGTCTGTTAACTTCTCTCAGAAACACTCAGCAAGATGGGAAACATTTGAAGACAATTGGAGGCCAAACAGTGCTTCTTCGTGAAAAAGAGATTAAATTAGTGGAAGTACTGTTAATTTTTTTATGAGTATTCGTGATGTCCAAATTTTAGTACAAACGTATTTGAACAGTAAAAAGTAAATGTTCAGTGCTTTGAAAAAAATTCCAGAAATTGTTTGGGTTCGGAGATTCATTAGTAGAAACAAAACACTGACTCTAAGACTTGAAAAAAATTTAAAAGGGTTCGAGTGACAGTGAGTAGAAGTTTAGTACAAGAATTTATCATTCTTTTTGTTTTTGGAGGAAAAAATTAAAAAATGTAAAAAATTTATTTTTCTTTTGAAAATTTATAAAAAAAGTTTAAAACAGTTATTATGAGTCAATAACTTCTTATATCAGTACCTATTAAACAAATATTAAATATAATAATAATTTAAAGATTTTAAAATATATTAATGGTCGTAATATTAGTCATATAGTTAATTTTATAGGCGATATTTAGGAAGCATATTTAGTGGCCGAAGTCACCCCATCGGTTGGGGTGCCTAAGGCCGATATTCTATATTTTTAAACAAATTCCGTTGCTTAAGAAAAATTTTTAAATACTATTTGCATGAATAAGAATTACCTTCATGTAATTTAAATTTTCTGAGCATAGAGAATGTCATTGAATACAGAAAATTTTTTTAAAAATCTAAAAAACGGCTAAAGTCGGCTAAATCTAAAAAACGGCTATCGCATTTCAGTGATTTACGAAGAATGTTTTTACGGCGATTAAGTTACCTGTGTTTTGCACATAAGGCAAGCTCCTATTTTTAGGATATGCTAATTTGTCCGTCTTATTCAAATGTTTTGTATTCAATTCAAAAGTACCTATTGATGGATAAAACAATTACTCTTAATTCCATCTTTGTTAAATATTACTCTCTATTACATATGTATCATAATCGTGCTTTTTCACCGTTTACTCCACATAAGATTATGGTTTCAAAGGGCGAACTTCAGTGCTGCCATCTCGCGGCTGCGGACATTAAGGGAGCCAAAAAATTTCCGCAGTTTTCAGTCCTATACTTTCTAAGTTCATGCTTACAAGTCAACCTCAGGTTTTAACAAGAATCGATCTCCATCACGGCTATGATAAAATCCTTAGTATAAGGACCACTTCCGGTGGGCATACCTGATTGCCGATGTAAGCTAACCGAAAACTTTATCACCCAAAACATTTTCGACGAAGTAGTTGATATTGAGAGTCGAGTTAACAAAAAGCACAATCCCTCAGAGGTATCGACAATGATTACTGTAAATTAGCAGCTAAAATAGAATTACATTGGTCATTTTTTCTGCAGAGGATTTGAGATGGTAATAGGCTACGGATGTTGTTATTCCCTCCCCTTGCCCTACGCAACTGGCGGCTCGCGGTGTGAAAATGTAAATGCTATGAGACTTGTGAAGATTTCAAAGGAGACCTGAGGGCATCAGGTCACTAATTAATCACCGTAACCTTGTTCTTATTGACGATGTGGCCATTACAATAGAGAAGAGGGTATTTCTAGAGAAAGCGAGACCCGAATATGAATCTCCGCCGGTCCAGTCCAATCACCGAAGTGGCGCTTTCCTCCCTTCAACTGTTTAGATTGCCTCACTTCCTTCCCATCATGCCTTTCGCTCCACCAAATTACAGTCTCTCCGCACGACCACAGAAAGACCGATTCATGCCAAAGGATTAAATATGATTTCTCTCAATGATTCATCGACACTTCATGAAGGCCTCCATGGGATCCTTGAATGGGCGGTCGTTTGATGTCCATTGATTCAGACGCTTGTTTATTGAGTCGGAGCTAAGAGAGCTAATATATTGTAAGGAGTCTAGTTCATAATTGATACTGTTCCGAAGCATTTTAGTTTCAATCAAAAATCTCTTCGCCTAAGCTATAAATCTTCACGGGGTAAGAATTCAGAGTGAAAAAGTTGACTTCCATTTCCTGAGGGAAAATAAAGTGTTTCTTTATGCATCGTACTGAGTAAGAAACTCACTTTTATCATTTTTTTATATATTCATCGAATTAATCGTTCTTAGGAGTTGGTAAAGTGAAAGTTTTTAGCACAGAGTGAGTACTTTTTGAATGTATTTTGGTGCAAATATGAATTTATGGTACAATTAATTGCAACATTAGGCCTTTGTGATGTTTTGATCGAAAGGAGAAATTTTATGCTTACACATTCTCATATTCTTGTACCTCATTGATAACTAATGCACAGTTTTTGATGCTGTTGATACCTTACATTAAATGTTTTTACAACTATTAGGGCTCAAAATATATATACAAAGACTAAATGAAACAAGTTATAATTTTTTATATACAAGTCTCTTCTATTTCTATCTCCTCTATTTAACTCTCTATCCTTCCATCTCGCTTATTTTCATTCTAGATTACCTCTTAATCATAAGATTGCTTTAAATTTCAAGGCAATTTATTATGCGTCTTTAATATCAATCAAAGAATCTCATAGTTTATGTAAATGAATATTGAATACTATTTCCTTTAAATTTCAATGACTTTTCCTTTACGAATCTTATTTCCTTTCTGTATTAATTTCTTTGGTGCATTAGTTTGGTATAATATCTAAACTTAATTATCACGAAATATAATTTAGAAGTTTGATATTTTCGACGTGTGGTGTAAAACTAATATCTACTCTTTTCTTTACTTACAGGTGATTTGGAAAATCAACGACTGTGTTCGTAAGTAAAATCTTTCGCATATTTTGAGCTGCACAGTTTCCGGTGAAAGAAAGATATTAATCTCTTGGCCATTGGCTAGCATCGATTGTCATAACATTCCTTATCCTCTTACTACTTTAAAACTTGATAGTTGATTGGGAAAAATGAGTGAAATCGCACTCATTTTTATAAGATTTTTCTTACTTATACCGCGATAAATTCTTCTAAGAATTAACACAAAGAACAAACTGTTTTCAATTAAATATGCAACTATTTGTTTATATCTTAAACATATTCTACATCTTTATCATCGTTATTTAAATATTTTCGAAGTTAACGCTTTTCGACGGTCCGATATTTCATTTAATGTCTATCAATTTTTAGGTTTGGGTTCATTCATAGTCTCATTTGCTATATTTTTCAAGTTAATCTTCATCCGGAACTCTACTGCTGTAATCTGTAAAATTTTACTGGAATCCGTTAAAAATTCAAATAATAAAGCTACTTATTGTGAAATGATATTTTTGTGATATTTTAAGGTGATTTTTCTGTTCCTAAGTGGTCATACTGTTCACGGATTACATTGGATAAGAAACAGCCTGCATTCTATTTGGCAACATTGCCAGCTCTTTCACAATCAGAATTTCAGTTTCCTTTGCTGCCAATCCTTATTTACGAGGGGTTAGGCGATTCGGGCGTTGCCGAAGGTTTGGGAGGTCGTTAAATGGTGTTGTGGCGAAGGAAGTGTTTAGAGATCGAGGCAGGCCAATATTGTTCTTTAGCATGACGAAGGGGATGATCTAAAATGGGAACGTTTCCACTTCACGGGATACAATCAAGGCCACACGATTCCCTATCTTTCATTCGATATTGAGATCCGTACGAAAAGCTCATTGACTTTTTGTCATTTTAGAGAAATCTGCGGTTGTGCTCAATCGATGAACTCTCAATGTTTTCTTATCCATTAACTTGTTATGTTATCATTTCTAGTGTGCAAAAAAGAGGGAAGTGCTTACTTTAAGAGGCTGCTAATATTTTGGTGATTCGTGCTCGGAATTTAATAGATGCTCCCCGATTCACATAATTCTTTTTTCAATATTCTTTTAGCCATATGCGTCGCCCCAAAAATTTCTTCGGAATTCATGCTCTGTGCGCTCGTCTGCTCTGCACGCTCAACTAAAAATTTCTCTCTATTCGAAAAATTTCTTTCTTTTTCTCATTCCGAATTTTAGCGAATTTTTCTCTATTTTGTCTTCGATGTCTTATCGGTCTCTTACCGTCGAACAAAATTTCCGATTCCCATCCCCGTCAGACTTTTTTCAAGTCTGTTTTTCCTTGGGATTTTCCTGGTTGCATTCCATTGTGAGAAAAATACCTCTGACCCTTTCCTTGAGATATAAAAATTCATCTGAACATATTCTGGTACTACCTAGTGGAGCTTCTTCATGTCGTCAATTGCATTAATAAACAGTTTTAACTTCATGAAAACTATATTCTTATGGTATTCTGTAGGACTGGTTTTTTCGTTTAACGGCGTTATCCGGTACTACAGCAAAGCATAGTAAATATTTTTTGTGGAGCTTACGAAGTATTTCCTTCAGTTTAAGTGCACTTAAACTTTCCGTTTCATCAACTTTATCTAAAGTAAAAACGGAATGAAATGTTACCTTTAACTCGTTCTACAATCTCAAATTGATCCTATTGAACGATAATACAGGAAACTGTGGAAGGACCGTTTGACATCGGATGGGAGTGGCCGAAGAACTCTCTTGTGTTAGTGTGGTGCTGAGGTCAGCCAATAAAAAAGGGATCGTAAATGCTCTCGTTTAGTGAATTATGGGAAGGCATGATAAACAGGGATAATCAATGATGGAGGTTATAAATTAACTGATCGATCCTCAACCCCAATTCATTCAATGAAGCTAGATTTATCTTCCGAAAGATAGAAATGGTAAAATTAATGCCAAAAGCATAACTATTAGTAGTTTTTATTGAGAGATTAAGATTGAAAATATGCATTCTTCATGCAAGATTGCATCCATTTTTTTCACTATTCCAGTATAATGTTGAAAGCTTTAAAGTTTCAAACTGTTCATCGCTCTTCAGAGACCAAATGAATTTGAATACACCTTATTCTAGTTGAAAGAACTTGGCAACATTTCGAAAACGTTAAATTTTTAATAAAATTATGAAACTTTTTGCTGTTGCTATTGCTATAGATGCTTCTTTGTTGAGACCATAAATGAATGCAATGCCAGGCGATTGGTTTTCGAGAATATTGATGTCTTAATACCATGTTGTAGTTGAATTTAACTGCTTAAAATGAAGGATTCTTGTTTTAGTCAAAAAAGAAAGCAGTATTTTATATACGTAAGAAATTCGTATTTCTTTCATGACTATTTCAAAACAGTATTTTTGTCCGTCTTAGATTTATGATTATCAAATTAGAGCAAACAGTCGAGTATGGTTCTTTCATTGTCGTAGTGCTACTTTTAAAGAATTTCTTCGGATATTTTATGCTATAAATTGCTGTGCAACAAATATTCCATATAGGCTAATAACTAATATGCACGTAGAAAACTTTTTTTCAAGAATGAAATGTATTTTTAACTTTTATTCATCGGCAAACCTTAATTTCAGATTCCTTTAGACTGCATTAGGAAATAATTCTTAGTAAAAACGTTGCTAATTTAAAGGCTATGAAAAGACCGAGAATTTATTTGTCGGAAATTGAATTGTATTAAGATATCTATCTACATATATAGTTTTTATCTATTTATAAATATGAATCTTTCGGAAAGTAAGGGAGGAATTGTTGCAAAAGGACCCACAGTTTTACTTCATTCATTTCTACTGCTTATTTTTGGACGAAGGAGATGATTTCCTTACAGCATTGCTCCAGTATTTAACCAATTGACTGCGATGCTATTAAATGCTCCCTCTCATTCGCTCAATTGGTACGCATCAACTGCTTTCTCTTTCAACACAGAACATGGCGTCGGTCGTCAATTAACCTTCGACTTTATGGGCGATCCTCTCTCTGTTCCTAAAACAACCCTCTGTGTTTTCCCTTTCATTCCGTATGTTTTCCCAACAATCCGAAGCAATCAACAAGTTGAGAGTGCCTCATCCTGTAAGAACTTTCCATTTGCATGATCGTTGGTCTCTTTAGAATTGTATTGTAAGCCACTTTTAACCCTTTAACGCCATCGATTATTATTCACTTCTTTATGTAATATACCTACCCTTTTATTTTCGTATAGCATTGTATAATATACATACATTCTCATTAAGTAAGAGAGCCTTCGAATAGTTTAGTATTTTTTGCTATGTATATTATATCAACTTAATGGTTAAGAACAAATATCCCGAAATTTGCACCCGTGGACGTTTTTAAAACGGCTAATGCTCTCTATCGATTTAATGTAAAATTCAGTTATTTTTTCTTCAGTTGATGTTTGTGTCATTGGAACGAATACAAACCACATGTATTTTGGTTTACAGAAACTAATACATATTAAGCGTTTCTCCAATAATGATTTGTGAATGAGATGAATTTTAGTTCGGTATAATATTTATTGCCCGATAACAGGCAGCCCACATCGGTCCTCTATCTAGAATGAGCCCGGAGCTATTCCCTTCAAAAGATTATGAATCAAGATTACTGGGGTCCCCTAATATATTTTAATAGATTCATCATTGGAACCCTGAGAAATCTCGAATGTATCTCGATATTCCTTTTTGAGGTGATGACAGAAATTCTGATAAATATTTCTATTTCTCATTAGTCGACCGTTGAACCCTATTCCAATGCCTAAGGCGCATTGACAGTCAAACCAGTCTTTCCTTCTATTGTATGCAAAAATATTCGATATTCAAAATCCTCAGAAAACACATTCACCCGTCGGATCAAGTATAGACCTCGCCTTTGAATATCTTTTCTTTCTACTGAATTTCCTTCAATACCCAGAGATTCGTTTTTGGTCAGATTCAGCATTCCCTATTCGCAGCCTCGTGATGTGCTTTTCAGTTCTCAGAAGGGAATTTCAGCTATTATAATGACTCTAACCTATTACCCTGCAACATATATCCAAGTAAAGTATGTGATAGAATTGAAGTTGAAAACAAGAACTAAGTGCTATAGTAAAGCTACGACTCTAAAATTCTATCTACGAAACCATTACCACCTACTTCCACTAGAATGGCATTTCCCGGAACTACCTTACAAAGGCCTTAGTTCCTAAGAAGGATAAATTTACCAAACAATTTGCAAACAAAGAGGTAAATGGAAAATTTCCTGCTCCCGGAAAGAAAGAAGGACATTACTATCCTCCTCGAAAATACTTTGGAAAATTGTTGACCTTTTCAAAATCGATTGTATTCCGGATTGTTGGGAATTTTTTATTTCTTCGGAAGCCGGTGTTTCTTTCGCTAGGAAAGTGAGTAAAATGCCAATTGTTTAGGAAAGAAAGGAAATGAACATGAAAAAAACCTGAAAAATCTTTGTTTAGGCTCAAAGGTTTTAATTTCCCTTCAATAAAATTTTTATCCGGAAAAAATTCCTATTGAACTGCAAAGAGTCTCATATTTTCAAGAGTCTGCGAAAATATATATAATTTACTTAATATGTAAGGTCAAGTATAAAAGATAGCTGGATAATTCACTTGTGTTCAATTTTAGACATTTTGATTCTGTACTATTTAAACTCCATTCAGCTGTTTGTTAAAGTTTTTAATAAAATGTATTAATAAGAGTTCAATTTGAATAATAGAATATCTATTATTTCATCATATTATTTAATATATCATTGAAGTAAATAATTTATATAATTATCTTTATAATTCGAATTTTCTTTAATCCATAAAATTAATATGATACATAGAAATAGGGATAAAATAATATCAATATTTTCTAAGAAAAAATTTACTGT
Organism: Sympetrum striolatum; assembly: GCA_947579665.1. NCBI lineage: Eukaryota > Metazoa > Arthropoda > Insecta > Odonata > Libellulidae > Sympetrum > Sympetrum striolatum. The sequence continues at coordinate 86,044,779 of OX388350.1, forward strand.
ATTTTATTGAAAAGTGCAATTTTGTTGATCGCATACTTGTTAGGCTGACAGAAATTGTTTTTATATTAAATTCAACTATTTTTAGGCATTACCATGCTTACATGGGTGATTGATATTAATTAATATTGATTGAATTTGATGATAAATCCTTGGTATCTCTATCCTGTTTCATCTTCTAAAATTTAATCCATCAAAATTTCATTCACTAATCAGCAATAGGCTTGAGTGTCTTTCACCACTCAGATGTTACTCACATTCCAGTCATGTTTTTCAATCTCATTTTAAGTGTAGCTAATTTCATAAGCCTGTATGTCATTTGCTACAATTTTACTACTTCATCACATTCGTAAGTATCTCACAGTAAAGCTTTTGAATCTATGAAAGGAATTGATGAAGCAGAGATGCTTTAGATGTATTCCCTGAAATATTTTCCGAGCGATCGCATCATCTTATTCGGGATCAGCTTCTTCTTATAATTGCTCCCCCATTTGACTTTCCCTTTATCCAACCACTCTCCCTTTTTACCCATACGCCACTTTAGAATCATTTGCAGAACATTCGTTTAACCAATGATTTTCAATGTCAGCAACTTTAATTAGAGGTGAAAAAATCCTTAAATCCAATGTTGCATATCAATATTTGAGACGCTGACAATGTCACATCTTGCGATCTGCTAAATTCTAAATTATTCTACCAAAATAATAAACTCAACATAATCATTTAGGCTAGTATAATTATTCATATATTATATTATTATGTATTGATTATAGAGTAGACTATACTAAATTGAAATCGGTGTTTGCAACTACTTCCTTACTACGAGTGTTAAACGTAAATTACCTTAATTAGGTTATTATGAGGTGTTACTGTGCTCCTCATTCCTAAAATGATAAAGGAACGGAATTTTTTAGTTCATGATAATTAATCATGCATGGAATGATAACGATCACTCATTTAGGCAATAATTTACAGAAAATCGTGAAGACCCTCTTTTCCGAATGAAATAAATATTTTTTCATTGCAGAAACGAAAAAGTTGATATGGACGAAACTTCAGCTAGATATTCGTCACCTTACAAAACAAAAAAGTGTGAATGGTCGATCTCGAATATTTAAGAGTGTTAGAATAGAAGCATAAAACGCGTTCTTATATCAAATTAGAACCTTTTCAAATTATTTGGGAAATTATTTCGTAAAGAATAAAATTTCAGCTTTTAAAAGTACCTTGTTTCGGACGTGGATGAATATTCGCTCATTTAAAGAGATTTCTGTCATTATATGCGAAGTTTCGTCATTTCTATCGGACTTGCCTATAAATAGTCTTCAATTTCCATTTGCAGATATGAATCTTCAATTTTGTGAGTGAGTTGTTTTTGCCTTCCATAAAAATTAACAGTGCCATTACCATGCGTCTACCGTGCTTGAGTTAAGCGGGTATTCTATAAAGAATATATCAACTTTAATTCATTAGTACGTATATAGAAAGTAGTTCAGTAGCCCTTTGAACAGTTTTAAATAATTAGAATTGTTTTTATTCAGTTTTATTCTGTATTAAATTGGTTTAGGCACGGAGGTTTAAAAAGAATATTTAGAAGGAAGTGAAAGCAACCTTTCACGTATCGGAGAGGAGAGAAAGCTGCAAGGATACTGTTCGGGAGTGTTAACGAGAGGATAAACTGGCAGAAAATGTTCCATTCACAGGCAGGGCGGTCTAATGGGCTTCAAGTCTCAGGTGTGGCTCAATTGATATCCAAAGACGAATGAATGCAGACAGAAGAAAACCCAACCTTTGAGGAAACCCCTGTCAATACACCGATCTCAAATATTCAGATTAAAAAGTACCATAAATTGGGATATCCATTTCGTATTTTGAACAGCCAACAGGGGGTCAGTCGAAATAATTATCAGGTTAGTGATAGAATTCTAATAATAATAGACTTTACTATAGCTGCTCACATAAATAGATAGTATAGCAAGCATTATCATTACTCGCAGATTACTGCCGGATTTTGGCTTCGATATTTATATTCTAACTAAAAAATATTGAATTTAATATTTTCATGCATAATGAGTAATAAAATTATATATTTATTTCTGATATGTATTAAATATCATCCAGAATTCAATATTTTATATAGTTCCCTCCTTCAACGGGAAATATTGCGTGAGGTCTCCAATTTACTTAACTCATTGACTCTCTTAGTTCAATAACGCCTCAGACTATCGTTTTTTTAATGAAGACTAGGAAATGTTAATCTTTTACATTCCGCATACATGGTGTTGGCTATTAATCGTACTCACACATTGTGATACTTCTAATAAATCAGTGGCCTAGTGCTCAATCTTTCTGCCACACGTTAATCATTTAATCCAGGGTTTCCCAAACTTTTTCTGCAATGGAACACTTCGCAAACCTGGGAAGTTCAACGGAATACTTAGCTTATTTTTAGGTTAGGTAATTTTACTTGTAAAATTTTAAAAATTATTTCATTAAAAAAATATTTATATATTAATTATTTTTAAATATAAAACTATAATATTATAATATAAACATATTGATTTAAAAAATTACTTGAAGTAGATAACAAAAGATCTTCAAATGTATTGCAGTGTATAACACCTTTCCAAATTCGCGGAACACCTAAACTGGTTCAGCGGAACATATTTTGGGAAACCCTGATTTAATCGATCAAATTTTTCCACAATCTCCGCAATATTTTCTCAGCCCTGATTCCATCAGTGCCACAAAAATAACCGCGAGAAGTAAATAAAAAGATTGGTCTCTTTAGACAATCAGAATTCGAAGCAATTCCTCTCTATGGTCCCATACAAGACAGATGACAGAAGGATTGCCAATTTCGATGGGTGAAGATGCAAATGAGATAGTTTGCGTGCAGTTGTCGACTTTTCTAGATCATTCGACCAATGGCAGCATTGGTTAGCACTGGCTTTAAGCGGCGGAAAGGAAAGAGAATTAAATATTTAGAGAAAATTCACGTTTGACTTCTTGTTCTAAATATTTACCTCTTCTGCTAAAAGGAGCTCCACCGCCTTTCTGTTGATTTGGGGAATTCTGGTGGAAGACTTCTTTCATTTTCCTCTATATTTGAGAATAATACATTTTACCAGCAAAAGTCGATTTTAAGTTGCCTTGCGTTTGAATCCATTAAATATTTTGAAACTGCCGTTACCTGCTACTATCGATAAATTAAAGTTTGTTTCGTTAATTCTTCGTTATTTTAATATGCCGCAACGAACAAAAATCTGAGTTTCATACCGTTAAAACTTAGATGTAAGTTATTTAAACAAAACATGGTGCTAGAAATTTTCTCCCATACAGAACAGTATATAGGTATCGTAAACACTTTGTATTTAAGAGCAATAAGTGGCAGTGGTTTTTCATTTATATCTCTATTCGTATTATCTTTAGGGACGAATTATTGAATATTTCATTAGTTGTTTATTTACTAATTAGAGGCTTCGATACATTTGATACCAATTTTATTAAAGTTTAATTATAATACTTTATTATTTTATCTTTTTTTAAATTAGGAATCGGCTTCCGGGGAATGGCGAGGCTACAGAAATGTATTCGCTGCTTCGAAATGCATCATTAATTTGCTGAATTTGTGATCTGTCTCCATCTCTTCATGTTTCAGTACAAACATGTATACCATACGGCCGGATCCCTGCTTTATCTCCTCATTAGAGCCTCAATATTTAAATGTAGACTTTAAAATACTAACGACTCAAATCTACTGCGATTATTTCTCAAAAGCGATAGTTTTCTATTAAAACAAGTACGAGCACTTTGCTGAGATTAGCTGAAAATTTCATACAAAAAAGACTCAAAATAATATACGATACAACCCGTACACTAAACGAGCATTTCATTATTCAGTGGTGCTTAAATTCTCGTTCACCAGCCTGAAATGGGAATGACATGACATAATTCCACGTTGCTCCATATGAGTTGAAATTTAATTAAAACATCTGCTACAGCGTGCGTGCATTTAGAATCGTGATTGTATATTCAGGGGCACAATTAAATTTATTATAGCAAATCAAAAAGTATTTCTTATTAAACACGTGTAATCCTTAATCTAAAACTAAAAATATGAGATAGTGTTTTTACGTAACCTTTTGTAACTTAAGAATTTATATTATTTATATTATTGTGAAACAACTTGTTATTCATAAAACTCATTCATCTGTAATCATAAAAGTAAATTCATAAAAGTAATCCCCAATTAGTAGTTCTCCTCTTAAATCAGTGCTCTCGTAATAGAAAAAAAATCTGGTGTGGCCAACATATGACTTTCTACATATTTATTGAAAACAGAAGCCTATGCCGGTAATATAAAAATAACTCCAAAACAATGAGTGTTACAGGAAAATGTTTCATACAAAAGTTGTAGTCAAATACATTATCTATAACGTTGGTCCATAATTGTTTATACCTACATTGCATTCTGACAGAGATATGTATGAAAAACTTACATTTCTGGATAAACAACTTCCGGTTAACCATTATTCAAGAATAACTCCTAAACAATCAGTATTACGAAAAAATGTTTCAAACAAAAGTTGTAGTAAAGTACATTATCTATAAGTTTTGTAAATAATTGCATATACTTAAATTGCATTCTGATAGAGATATTTAAGAAACAATATTTTGTTCCAGATAAACTGCAACTTTCGGTTAAGCGATATTCATCAAAAACTAATCAACTGTTGGCATTGTTAGGAAAATACTAAATATGAATTTTGTAAATGATCGAATAATTACTATTTAAGATAGAGCGCCCGCAAACGTTTTTACCACAGACAGACACACACGCAGACACACATACAGGCATGTTCGGGAAAATAGCGAAAACGAGCTCCATGGGCCCCAAAACATGTATTTCCGTCGAAATCTGAAGGTCGAATTTTTTTGCGAATGCAATACTTTCTCTATACTACGTATAGGGAGAAAGTAACAAGCGGTAACAACACTTAAATTTGAATGGGAAGATGAGAGAACTAAACTCAATTTATAAACTTTGCCTTTGAAATTTAAACAAAGATAGTCAGTGAAGGGAAATTTTCTGAGTTTAATCTTGTTAAATAATATGCATTACGATCGGCATGTAATACGCTTTCTTGGTAAAATTAGCACTACTTAGACTGCTACTCATGAGGAACTTACGCTAGTAAGGAATCAGCGGTTTTCACATCTGTTTAAAATAAAATCAGGTTCTAAATATACCATAGATTCATCTCATTCATACCATACTGATGTTGCTCTGATGTTTGAAAGCATTCGTCATTCGATCATCATTCTGTTTCTCTTCACGTATTTCGCACTTTCTTTTCGAGGAGATAACAGAAATTCGGATAAATATTTTCCGTGTCGTATTATAAGGCTGTCGAACCCTTTCCAGATGCCCTCGATATATAACCGCACTCCCTTCCATTGTTCGCAAAAATACACATTCGCTTCGATTTCCGAAGTCCTGAGAAAACAAATTTCCCCTTCGAATCACGTGCAGAATTTACATTCGCATTCCCTTTCATCGGAATTTCGATAAACTCTCTGAGTTACGTTACCTGAAAATCCTTCTGCTGACGGATGCCACCAATTTACCACCTCTTGGATAAGTGTAACTTCCTCTTGGTGTTAAAGCCACTCGGATTGGAATATCTTTCATTATCCATCGCAGTAGCTCTGCATTAGAGATTCCAAGTGCGACTATTGAGTGTTCGGGTACTCGGCGTTCAGCATAATTCTCCGAATACACCTGAGCTCTTTGATCAAATGTACGGTTGTTTCTCCATGATAGAAACATTTTAGAAAATCTGAAATATTTTTCTTGCGTATTGGTAAAGATGGTAAGAAAATAAAACACTCATGATAAAGTTAATTGATTATTATACTTGGAAATCATACATTTGTTTGTATCAATATTTCAGTATCTTTTAAAAATATATGATTTAGACAAAAGCTGGATTAAAGAAATAGATTCTGATAAGGTTAGTTTATTGATGTTGTTGCTAATTTTATGCATACTCTCTGTTATGCAGGCCGTTCTGATACTGCGTGGAATATAAGATAAGGAGAAGGAGTCCTTAGAACAAGTCCTTTCAAGCATTTAATTTTTTCGCAAATTAATCGTAAATAATCGGGAAATAGTTATATTTCTATCTATCTATAGATAAATAGGATATCTCTATCGTCTATCTCCAGCCAAGTCCAAAAGGCAGTTATGCATACCATTGGTAGATGTAGGTACTGCATATTGTTTTCTCTGAGGTGTCCCTTTCTCTTGGCTAACCACTCCATCAGTGGTCCCGCCCTCAGCCACACTCTCCCAGGAGACCGCTGAAGCCGCAGTGGCCATGGCGCTTAGTGTAGCTAAGATGCGATATTTCATTGAAAGCCGAGTGCCTCCTAATTTCTCAATCCTTGAAGTGAGTGACACCGCTTTCGATTCTCAGGAACGCGCATTTCGCCGATGGCTCCTTTCAGCGTCGATGTAGTATTATTTCGTCGCGTCGAGAAAGACGAAATCGGTGAAACATCCCATTCCGAGAAATGAGAAAGAAAAAATAATTAAACGAAAGAGATATAAGTGAACATTAAGGAAAAGTTGTAAGAACTGAAAATTTTGGGAGCCTTGATTTATAAATTAAAATTTAAGTGCAACAGATATGAAATATTCTTGAATTCTGCAATAGCAAACATATTTGCCAATAATACAACTTGATGTAATTTAAAATGAGAAATATTGTAAGAAAATTTCAAAAAATAGCTAGATAGTAACAAAACAATCAATTTTTGCAGCAATATAGATGTAGTGTTACAGAAGAAAGGAGTATAAATGTGTGCAAACAAAGTAACTGCAGAAAATGCATTCCAAAAGGCAGACCTAACGAGATTAACGGCCCTTCAGAGTATCATGGCCTCTCTTCAGAGCGAATGTCAACTGTAGAAAGTTAAATGGGCAACAAATGTAAATAATTCACTAAATGGCTTAATGTAAATGAAGCAAATCGTTTGAGACTGCATAATAATATAAAGTTAATTGCTTATTCGTCTCAGAGCCCATTTGCTAGTCATTCTTTCTAGCAATTAATATCCAATGACCGAACATTTAATCAACTTCGCTGGTTTTTTTTGCGGAAGATAATTTCCTATGAATATTTATGTATAAGTGACCTCATGCCTTATAAGCTAATTTCGCTGATTGGTTTAAATGTTAAAAGTAAGATCTGCTTAGTCTATTGACTGTGTACACAGGGAGAGCCTACCGGCAAAAAAGTAAAGCCAAAAATAACGCAACCCGCAGGGCACTGGGTTCCCCTTTTCTCCGGCTCCCCTTTAACTACATGTATTTTTGGGGTTTTATTTTACTCTCGTACGGGACTCAGGAGCTTGTCTATCCAAAGAAATGGACTCGGATAGTTTAAATGCACCTTTCACTTAACGATCATGTTCGATTTTTTTCTCTAAGTCCACTTGATTCCTTTTATTATGGAAAATAAAACATGCCTGCTATGTAAACTTCTCGGATGCCGGTGTCGTCTGCTAGAGCGGTATAGAAAACGAATCATCTGCCAACCTCCCGCAAACTCTATTAAAACCTCGATGATTATTATAATGTTAATTTCATATATATTATAATGCATTAATTCGTCTTAGTTTTTAATTGATCAATACCAAGTACGGCATAAAATTCCTTAATATTCGTTTACCGTAATGAAATAAAGCTACTCTATAATACATTATAATAGCTTATCAGGGCAATTAGAGATTTTCCGCTTGTGCAAATGTTTGTTCTAATTCATAATTGGGACTCAGTGCAGTAGAAGTTGTCAAAATGACGAATACGAGAACTTTTATACAATGCACAATGAAATGTTCATTAAAACGCCGTGGCTCAATACCGACGTTCGTTCTGATTCATAGAGTTCAGATAATGAATGAAATAAAAAAAATGATGGAAGATGCATAGATTCTAGTTTCGGAACATTTTGTGGGGGCAGCTGTTCTGACAGCCAAATCCACAGCAATAGACCACTGAAACAGGCACCTGCCTATTAACCTAGAGAACGTCTAGAAACGCGAAAATAACAAATTTGCTTTGTGTAACACATTGCTCAAAATACATTTTGTGTTCCAAAACGTTCGACTTACTCGATCAAACCTTGATAACTCTGTATCAAAGCCGCAAAATCACGAAAAAACAATGTATTAGTATAGGGAGATACGAAGGTGGCTAAATGCGCAATCTGCCCCTTTACCCCTAGCTTCACTTTCGGGCGCTAGAGGGAGATAGCAATACTACCCCTGTGACTGTGTATCTATGACGTCATTGTAAAATAAACTACTTTAAGGTCCTCTACTTACCGTTACTACCAAAATATTTGCAGTGGAAATAAGTTCAATTATTCGAGATTAGGAGTGATGCAGTTTTTCCTTGCTCTCCGAAAAGTACTGTAATGTCATCAGTTGTAATAATGCTCATAGATTCCATCTTTAATAACATTTAATGAGTAATACGACTTCTATTGATCAGCGTCATTCATGAACTGAGGCAAAGTGAGGGAAAATTGCATCTTCCTCTTTCCTGTGCCAAAATATATAAAAAAATTCAATCTTATTTATAAAAATAAATGTATCTATCTTTCTTTATCCCGAATGCGTATCTATACCATTCATTCGATTGCGATGAAACTCTGATGAGTTGTACGCAAGCCTGCAAAGGTTTCTGAATGAAAAATATCTGACCAAGGTACCATGGGTTCGACCCAAGATCAGTCTGTTAGATTTCCATAAAGAATACATGTAAACTTCACTTTTATCGGTTAGAGGCTTTATTTCTATTGAAGAATTAAATTAGAGGGAATACTCGTAGGAAATCAAATCATGCAGCAAAAGAATGGAAATTGAATAAAAATTCTTATTTTGGTCGTGGAACAAGTCAGATCCATATTGCATTTACTTTCTAAAAGAATATTCATCAGTAGTTTTTTAGAGTGATATACAATTTATTTCTGTTACCTAAGTTTAATCTTAATTGTCTCCCTTTGTGCCTTCCTGAAAATGTCTCTTTAAATATGGTGTTGCTTCTCTTAAAGTGATCTTAGAGTGATATTTATATATTTTTTAACGAATGTTGACTTAATTGATGGAATTATTCATTCAAAAGATATGAGATAGAATATTGAGTTGATGTAGCTTTGTAGATATTATTATTTTATTTGGTTTATAGCTTTGTAAATTATTATTGCCTGGCATAAGCTCTACCTACAACTATGAAGCATGTGTTACGAACAAGGTTGTCACACTGATATTTATGAAATTTAATATCCCCGTTGAGAATCAACTGGCACTTCTGCTATTTCATGATAAAGAGAACAGAGACAATCTACGGACACGAATGATATACTTTTCTATTAAATTTGCCTTCTTTAAGCAATCATTTTAGAAAAGTAACCAGAAGGAATGAGTTTTGATGGTTAGTTTACTGGTGACAGATTAATATGCACAACATCATTGCACTAGATGCAATCGATTGCTTCCCTTTAATTTTCAATCTCTCGTCTGATTTCACCTTCATTGGCCTCCGAGGAATCCTCGATGATCTGATCTCACTTTAAGCCTCTTCATCTGGAAGCCAACGGAGCGCGAGGACGTAATTCGTATAACTTACCGGTGAGGATGAGTTATCAGTTTTCATGCTCGAGGGTGTCATGGAGATCCTTCAACAGCCCAAACGAAAAGTTACCATGATAATCGAAAACCTCTGGTAGCTCAAGATCCTTTTTCCGGTCTTCCATGTAATCACAATCATTTTGAAATCCCTTTTGCGGAAACATACAAACCATGACGTATGTGTTGTCTTCAAAATTATTATCCTCTAAAAAGCAATGTTTGCATTATCATTAAATGTAATTTCTGAAAGAAGAGGTAACAGTGTATATACTAATACTTTACACCATTTGCACTCATACTATTAGGCTACTTTGAGGAAAAAGAGAGCTGTCTAAATGTGACGTTTACATAAAAGAAGTGGATTTCGAGAAGTAGAAAACGTAAGACTTAGCAAATAATACATCATTGGGTTTTACGAATAAGATTTTTTTCATCTCCAATTCCTTTCGTAGAAGCAAGGAAATGGCCTGCAATGAGTCAGGGTATAAAGTGGAGATTTAAATTGATTAATTAAAGGAATGAATAAGCCCTGTTCTTAATGGAAAAATTGTGAGAGAACACGTAATTCTGTGGGAAGCGGATTCAAACCACTTCTTATGAACAAAGAGCTGGTTAAGGATCTGAGAGCAAATTCAGTGTTTGTGATACGAGAGAGATGATCTTTGAGAAAGAAGAGGAAATATAGAGTAAGTGGAGATGAGGGGAGGGTGAGGAGGGGGAAGTGAGGCTGCGCAGAAAGAGGGGCGATGGAGTGGGCTCTCGCGGGTAGTATCCCATCGGTTTTTGTGAGGAGCGAACGGTTGTATTCGCTCCAGTCTCATCCAAAGATACGCTTCAATTCACGAGATCCTCGATCGGTCCATCGCGTTCGCTTTTCCTTATAAAACGTGTTGTGAAATGCGAGTGGGGGTGGCTTGAAATCGAGAACAAAAAAAATATCGTCTCATTGGTTTAATCGGAAATTTGAAAAACTTTAAGAATATATTGGGGCGAAAGAAATTTTTTACTTATGGACTTTACATTTATTAATAAACTCCTTCTAGAAGACGATAGACCGTTTAAAATGTGTTTTTGTGGATACATCAGTTAATGTCGAACGAGAGAAATGAATTAGCAGCTGGATTTCCGTCAGAAGTTCATCCCATACCAGATTCTACAATAGTTTACACAGACAGGTAAGAAATATGAATAGGATTTCTGTAATAATTACTTTTCGAGGAAGCGAAATCGAACCAAATTAAAAAATTTATGAAATGCTTCTGTTTTGTGATTCTTACATTTAGAACGTCCTGCGATTTCGAAAGAACTGAGCAATAACAATGTTATTAATTACCTCGTAAAAGTTGACGATATTTTAATTTATCAACGAGATAAATATCGGCTATAAATCATTGAGAACGATTTTCTAATTTTAAATTTGATTTTTCAGAAACGTTCAATGTCAATTATCAATTGTTACAATGGTATGGAAGAATCGGTGTTCTTCTAGTCAAACTTACATTTCTCTAAATGAAGCATCTTCTGGTAGGCTCATCTTTCTCACCGAATCAAAGGCAAATTCATTGAGAAGAAACATCGACTTCAGGAGATTCCCGAAGGCAGAGCAGATATTTGAACGCTTTGGATATATTTATTTGTTTTTTAGTTGAAGCAAGAGATATAAATGAAACTGACAAAATAATTCAATTGACTGTAAGTACACCTTCGTATATAGTGCGTCCACCACTTTTCCCATTACTTTGGAAATCATACTACTATTCTTTTCAAAAAAACTTTACATATGATAAAATTATTAAATGATACATTCTCTGTCAATTTTTTTGAAATATTCTTTATATTTTAACATGAAGAATTCGATTAAAAACGATGATTTATCAAAAAACACAAAGTTCACTTTCTTCTCCGTTTTATTTTACACTTTTGCACGACAACACAGTCATGGATATGTTGAGGATTAACTTTGAGCGTCTACAACGAGAGTGCATTTAAATACATTATATCCAATTATTTATGTAGCATTGGGCATTGAAGATATTTCGAGATATATTACGAATTAATAACCATACATTGACTATGAAATTCACGAAAGAGGCGATCTTTTATATATTTAGTCATTATTTGAATTTACTTATGCCCAAATTACATTCGTGGAAATATTACATTATCCTTCTTACATGTCACGCGGTACCTACGTTACAATTAGTTTTTTTAACAAACAAGACCGTAAATTAAAGCTCCGTGTTCTCCAAGTTCGAGACTAAAAGTTAATTTTTACCGCAAAACGAATGAAAGTTTTCCGAAACATCGAAATTTGGAGGTGAACACAAAATTTTGTGCGTTTTGTATTTCGGGAATTGATCCGAGGCTAAAGAGTCTCGTCTAATCGCATAAGCTAAATTAGAACCAAAGGATTGTTATCATTACTTTCTTTAAAACTTATGATTTCAAATATTTTTGCTCTGTTAATCGAAAAAGCAATTGATAGGATTTACTCAGCCTTTGACGTTTTCTTTCGATAGTTCGTTGCAGCAATTTGGAAAATAATCTTGAGCTGTTATTTAATTAATATTTTGTCTACTCGTAAATGTAAATATCTTTACAAAAATTAGAAAGGAATTTCAAATTAGATGCTCTAGTTTATGTAATTAAGTGGATTTAATGTTATCGTATTATTATGTTTTGTATTATTTGGATATTTTTAAAGTGACGATGTGAAAACGATGAAGTGACATTATTGACTCTGAATTGTAGTTTTTGTTTATAGAGTATAGATGTTGAGTACATGTTTTGTAAGGGTACCGTTGAGATGTATGTAGATTAGATCTTTTTGTAGTGTTACGATGTACGAATATTGTCAGTGGGTAGTGATGATAATTTTGGAACATTTCTTGTCTGTAACGTCTGGTTGTAGGGATTGGGGTAAGAATTAAGTTGTACATAGACATTGGTTGGAACTGCCACCGGTGGAAATTCCACTTGCAGCATAAGTAATAACAAATTAATCAATATGATTATATGCATATATCTTATGATAAAAAATCGTGTTTCTATAAGTTAATCTCGTTCAACATAGTCCTCAGAAATGCTGTAATGATTTTGATATTGATATTTTGTTTACGAGAAGAATAAGTTAAGTCACATTTAAACTCATTGTACCTGCAAGTTCATACCTGGAATAACTACTATTAAACAGATTTACAACCAAACTAGATATTTTCTAGAGGACATCCCTAACAAAATGCTCCATTTTTGGCATACATGGAAAATGTCTCTCATTTAGATACTATAAAACTTCCATTTCCATTTCTGCACTTCATTATACATATATTTCATATACATATATTTCATATTTTGTCTTTTAAAAGTTTGCCCCATTTGCATATCGATCTCATAGGGTTCCTACGACGCTCTGTATGAAGTTTTATTTTCCAATCATAATATCGCACCTCTCTTATTTACAGAAAGCAAATTAAAATTATCTTCAGTAGTCTTATCTTCCTGAAATCGATTCCTAATCACTCTGGTTTGAATATGTTCTTTGTGGATTCCACCTATTAGCAAACGAATACCTCGCCAACTTTGTTAAGTGATTGCTTTTCAATGACTTCCCTTTCGTCTGAAACTTTGAAATTGACTTCTAAGGACCGGAAGCTCTCTTATGTCACCAGAATTGAATTTCTTCCGAAATTCTGAAACAAGAACGAGTGGGTAGAATGAAATAACCTATAATTCATCAAATTAATTAATTAAATAGCAGTGTAATCAGATATGTTGCGCCTTCGTTCAACAACATAAATAATTGACGCTGGTTAAGTGGACTGTATTTATTGTATCTTTTCTCGTAGAATACCCGCGACCCTTCTTTTACACAAAAACCCCAAGCGCCGCCACCCCCAACTCTGGTTTCTCTCCTTTCCGTCGCGAGGCGCTGATTACTCCTAGCCGTCTGCTGGGTCCAGGCAAAACACGATGTAACATACCCCCCACCGTAAACAATTTGTTTACCAAAATACAATACAAAAAATAAGTAAAGATAAAAAATTCAGCATAAATCAATTTTTGTCAATTGGTAGAGGACACACTTTAGTCACAGGCCGCTTGCAATTTCCCGAGGGAGTTCGCACTGTTATCACTCGAACAACACCATCAGTTCCTGGATGAACCTCTTCGATGATGCCAATCCTCCACTGGAGAGGTGGTAGGTTCTTTTCTTTCAAGATAACCACTGCTCCGGGTTGAAGGTTGGGATGATGGTTGTTCCACTTCCCTCGTTGCTGGAGTTGACAGAGATAATCGGAAGACCAGTTGCGCCAAAACTGCTGATGTTGCTGTTGTAAAAGTCTCCATCTAGAGTGTAAACTCAATCTCTCATTAATTAAGTCTGGCTCGGGAATGGTTGTTATGGGTTCTCCGATGAGAAAGTGACCGGGTGTGAGAATGGATAGGTCAGAGGGATCATTGGAAATAGAGATAAGTGGTCTGGAATTAAGGTACGCTTCTATTTGTGTTAATAGGGTGGATAGTTCCTCATATGTGAGACATGAATTCCCCATAATGCGTCGCAAATGATATTTCATTGATTTGACTGCCGCCTCCCACAGTCCTCCAAAGTGCGGTGCACTCGGAGGAATGAAGTGCCACTTGATGCCCTTCTGGCTGACCTCATTAGAAACAACCTCTTGGTGTTCCTTGGAATTGAGAAGATCTCGAAGTTCCCGAGCTGCTCCAACAAAATTAGTTCCATTGTCTGACCAAATTTCACAGCAATGGCCCCTTCTAGATACGAATCTTCTTAGCGCTGCCAAGAATGACTCTGTGGTTAAATCACTCACAAGTTCTAAATGTATAGCCTTGGTTGTTAGGCAAATGAATATGGATACGTACCCTTTAACCTTTATCTTGCTTCTTCGTGAACCATACTTAATGTAAATTGGTCCAGCGTAGTCTACCCCACAATTTAGAAATGGGCGAGCAGGGTTTACTCTTGCTTGTGGCAATTGCCCCATTAGCTGTTGAGTAGTTTCTGCCCTTAACTTGTGGCAAATTATGCAGCGATGAATAATTTTTCTAATGGTACTCTTGGCATTGAGTATCCAAAATCTCTGCCTTAGAGATGCAAGAAGTAGTTGACTGTTACCATGTAGTAGTCCTTTGTGTTCTTGCTCTATGATTAGTTTCGTTAAATGGTTATTAGGCGGTAGAATAATTGGATGCTGTTGCTGGAATGACAGCATTGACTTCTGAAGTCTACCCCCCACCCTGATTAATTGGTGGCCGCAGATGAAAGGGTTGAGATTTCTTAACTTGCTCTTGTTGTCAACTTGCTGAGAAGTTTGCAAATTGTGATATTCGTTGGTATATTCGTTCTGTTGAACCATTCTTATTAAGCAGTAAAGAGCATCTTGTAATTCTGTGGGTGATAAAACTCCACTGTGACGTGCATATCTGCAATGTTTGGCATTGTAAACAAACCGCAGACAATATGCAGTTGACCTCTGAAGTCGTGATAGTGTCGAATAGTTCTCTAGCACAATACAATTCTGTCGCCTTGTGGTGAGTAAAGTCACCAGTGGTTTGCGTTTCTCGAGGATTTCCGTACTGTTACTTGATTTAGAAGTCAAAGTTGGCCATGAAAGTCTTGAATCTGAGAGCCAGGCCGGACCATTCCACCATAACCTAATGTGTTTTAATTCATCCGTGGTTGTCCCTCTGGATATCAAATCGGCTGGGTTATCAGATGACCTAACATGTCTCCACTGATATGTATGAGTAATGTCTTGTATTTCAGACACTCTGTTAGCAACGAAAGTCTTCCATTTCGTCGGTGCGCTGTCTAACCATGACAAAACCACTGTTGAATCGGTCCATAGATGAACACTCTCTATTTCAATGTTTAATGCCTCGTAGGTTTTCTTTGTGAGCTTGGCCAATAACAAAGCGCCGCATAACTCTAGCCGTGGTATGGAAACTTGTTTCAGAGGTGCTACGCGAGATTTTGAGCACAATAGATTGACTGTCACTTGTCCCTTATCATCGGAACATCTTAGAAATAAACATGCGCCGTAAGCTGCCTCTGAAGCATCACAAAATCCGTGCAGTTGCGCACTAATGACAATTCCTTCACAAGTTGCCAATCTCTTTATATCAGCGATGTGATGAAAACATATATTTCAGCGATGTGATGAAAACGCTCATGCAGGTGTGACCACTGCCTTTGAATTTCAATGGGCAATGTTTCATCCCAACCGAGCTTTAATTGCCATAGACGTTGCATAAGAATTTTATATCTCACTACAATGGGTCCTAGTAGACCTAGTGGATCAAAGATGGAGGCGATGATGGAAAGTACACCTCGTTTGGTTGACTGCGGAACCTTCTGATTTTCCTTAATTGGAAATTTGAAGTTGTCAGCTGACGGATCCCACGAAAGACCTAATGTCTTTATGATGTTGGTGTCTTCGATTTGAAATGGCAGATGTGTTTCTCTGTCCATTCGTAATAGAGATGCAAGCAACTCAGTTCGATTAGAACACCATTTGCGAAGGTGGAAACCTCCCTTCTTAAGTAGATCTATAAGATCCCTTTGGAGTAAAAGAGCTTCTTCTACAGTTTGAGCACCGCTCATGACGTCGTCAACATAGAAATCTCGGGCCAGCACTTCAGCTGCTGCCGGATAATTGCTTACTTCATTCAAGGCAAGTTCCTTGAGTGTGCGAGTAGCCAGAAATGGAGCGGATGCCGTTCCGTACGTCACTGTGGTTAATTGGAAGTGTTCTAAGATTTTCTCAGAAGATGTTCTCCACAAAATTCTCTGAAGATTCAAGTCACTTGAGTGGACTTTAATTTGTCGGTACATCTTTTCTATGTCGGCTGTAAATACAACATTATGGGTCCGAAATCTAAGTATGATGGAGTATAAATCCTGTTGTATTGTAGGACCAACCATAAGAATGTCATTGAGGGAAGTATTGTTCGATGTTTTCGCTGACGCATCAAACACCACTCTAAGTTTAGTTGTGCTCGAGTCCTTGAATATAGGATGATGAGGTAGATAGTAGGACGGCTGGGGAACTGCAATATCTTCCTCTTCAAGTTTTTTCATGTGGCCTAATGCTTCATACTCTGCCATGAAGTTGTTGTAGTGCTGCCGCAAAGCAGGTTGCCTGTCTAACCGCTTTTCGAGCTGCTGAAAGCGTCTAAAGGCATTATCAAAAGACAGACCCAGAGCAGGAGCTGATTGTTTAATGGGAAGCCTTACGGTGTATTTCCCGGATGTGTTTCTCGTAGTATTTTCCTTGTAATGTATCTCACACTGTCTTTCTTCAGGAGACATAGGAGTAGACTGTACTTCTTCCAACTCCCAAAATCTTTTTAACTGTAACTCTAAGTCATCGTCGCATCTCAGCAGGAATGATTGTAGAGTTTGTGTGGTGTTGGACAAAGGAGTGGGTCCTGAAAGAATCCAACCCAATTCTGTGTCTTGAAGGATAGGATAATTTCCTGGTCTAGTTCTCCTGTTTGGACGCAGTAGGTGGAAGAAGGCTTCAGCACCTATCAACATTTCGACAGGTCCCGGCTGGAAGAAATTGACGTCAGCAAGCTGGATATCATTTGGAATACCCCAGTCTTGACTGTTAATGTGTACTGCCGGTAAATCTCCAGTGATGCGTGGTAAAACAGCGCAAGTAAGATTAAACCTGTAATCCTTTGTACTTGAGAAAACTTCTACATTGACCATGTGCCTTGTTTCTGACCTTGTAGAATTTAATCCTTGAATTGAAATATGATTGTGACGTTTCTTTAAGCCTAGTCGTTGTACCAGTGATTCTACAATAAAATGAGATTGCGAACCCGAATCTAGCAATGCCCTACATGTATGGAGTTTCCCATTGCTGTCAGGAATTTTTACTATCGCAGTGGATAGAAGAATTTGCGTTTCGGGCTTAACCTTTAAAGAGCAGTAGGTTGCGAGGTCTTCTGATGGCGTAGAATTGGATGCATTGTCCTTGTCATTTCCTTTGCCTTCCATGTTAACAGAAGGGTGTTGATGAGGTTGCTGACAATTTTCTTGTCGTCTGATGAATTCTCGGTGAAGAAGAGTGTGATGCCTCATCCTGCACTTGTGGCAGTGGCTGGAATTGCATTGGCTAAGGTTGTGACCAGGATGTAAACAGTTAAAACATAATCTGTTTTGTTTAACAATATCGGTTCTCTGCTGAAGGCCAAGGTTCAGAAATTTAGAGCATTTGTATAGTGGGTGCTCTTTACCACATGCGACACAGGCACTATTCGTAGCAACATAGACTTGCCTTGTCGGACCTTGCCTTGGTTGGCTGGTAGAAGACCTTGTCTGTTTATTCTCGATGGAGTCGACTATCTCTAACTCTTGGCATCTTTTTTCGATGAAAGATATTAATTCACTCAATGCTGAGAATGAATGAGTGTCCGTCTGTGCCTCCCATGCGTTTCTGGAAGAGTGATCCATTTTTTCCAACACTAATTGGGAAATAAGTATTTCGTGCATGGGAGTCTCTAAATTTAATGCTTCTATAGCGTTGGTATTGCTCACCAGTTGATTGAGTAGACATCTCATGTCACGTACTGATTCTCTTCCTACGTGAGGTAGTGTTAGCAGGTTCTTTATGTGTTTCATTGCAATTAGTCTTGGGTTTTTGTATCTTTTGCAAACAAGATCCCATGCTAGGCTGAAATTTGCACTCGTAACTGGTAAGCTTTCTATGAGAGCTCGGGCTTCTGATGCAAGTGAACTCAACAGATAATGAAAACGTTGGATATTGTCGAGTGCATCATTATTTACAATCAAGCTTCGAAAGATATCGTGAAAATGCATGAAATCTGCTACGTTGCCAGAGAAGGTAGGAATTTGAATGGTTGGCAGTCGTGTCATGTTGACCACCGATGCCGGTGACGAAACTTGCGAATTTACTGATGAAGCTTGTGATTGCGGTGGAGCCTCGGAACGTGCTGTTTCTAGCAAGGATAGGCACTTTGATTGTGTTTCGTAGTAAGCTTCTTCAAAGACCTCTCTGTCATCACTGTGATCCTCATTGTCGGACAACTCTAGCTTACGTTGAATGTCGTTGTATTCCTCCCATATTTGAGGAAGACGTTCTAATCTGACTCGTACTGTATTAAGGTCCGATGAATTATCAAATGAATCAATGAATGTTTTGATTCTAGTTAAACTTCCCTTGGTAATGCCACGTTGTTTAATCAGTAAATTACGTTCACTGGAATCCATGGTAGAATTCTAAGCGTACAAAGAGTAAGGAAAGGAAAGGAAGGAAAGGAATACGAGCCAAACTTACGTTACTCCCGTACGATGTCCATCTGCGGGCGACGCCTCTCCGAACCCTCTTCGAACCCTCCGAACCCGAACCAACTGCGTAGTCGAGATAAGGAATGATGCTGCGATGGCTGCAAGGGAAGACGCTCCGTGTCGAGCCGCCGTCACAAGACGCAGAAGCCAGCAAACACATACGAAGTTATATTGCCGTAGAATCCGGCCCGAAGGACCAATTTTATGTTGCGCCTTCGTTCAACAACATAAATAATTGACGCTGGTTAAGTGGACTGTATTTATTGTATCTTTTCTCGTAGAATACCCGCGACCCTTCTTTTACACAAAAACCCCAAGCGCCGCCACCCCCAACTCTGGTTTCTCTCCTTTCCGTCGCGAGGCGCTGATTACTCCTAGCCGTCTGCTGGGTCCAGGCAAAACACGATGTAACAGATATATTTGAAGAAATAAATCAGATCCAATTTCCTTTTCCCGGAGAACATATTTGTTAAATATTTTGCGGCCTATCTTTTGGAGTCAAAGAGATGATGGATGTTTGTAAGAAGTTTAAAATTTCCGAGATAGCGTGCTTATGTATTCTAGAAATACGTCCTTTCTATCCCAAAGATAAATTATATTGATAAATAGCTTCCTCATTTATAATTATACCAACGTATCTTCAGTTCAAAGCTGAAGAATGTGAATATTCGTAAACGCTAAACTGAGCCAAACTTCTATTATTAATCTGTTAAGAATTCGGTCTAACTAGCGTTTGGAACCTCATCTCCAACACCATAGGTTAACAATGTATAAAAGGGGGGAATAAGGCTTACTAAGCAGTATGAGGAGTGAGGTAGTTTGCTCCAGCTTATTTCACTGTGCTATAATGTTATGCGTAGAATAACTCCATGTCAATTAAATACAGATATTCTCTGAGCGACACTTTTCAAAGCTTTCCGTAATGAGAGACATAAATCACTGGCAGAATATAGCAACACAGATATTGATCAACGTCTTACAATAATGAGAAATTCGAAATTATAATAAGTTTAATTCTCTTAGAATGTCTCATATACTTTACTCGGATTCAACACCTCATCTACTCTAAAGACTTTTGTAGAAGTGGTCACCATTGCATAAGGTTATACCACAGAGAAGCAAGTCTCAAAACAAGAAATTCTCAATTCATTCAACCTATATTCGGTGAACACTTTAGATGAAAAATACCGATATACATAGATTATATGAAGTTTGTGGGAAGATTTGCATGTCTTCCTTTCTACACATTCCCTGTCAGCTGTAGTAAAAATGATTTTGTAAAAGAAATAGATAAAAAGGGGATTGTGTGAGAAACATTTAATATCTGTGATGGCTTAGAATTAATTAGCATTCCAAATTACATCCATTAAGTATTTTATTATTAATACATTATGTACATTCAAATTAAATTTCACTTAATCATTCAATCTCTCTATCTGAAAAAATTGTATAAAATGCTGTGAATTTTGGGAAATATTATGAAAAACATTATGTTATAGATCATACCTCAGATTTGTGTATTTTATTGCCTGTTATTCTTTAAAATTAATCACCAACAAATAAATAAATTTCATACAACTAGGTATGGAATATTATATTTATAGAAAAAAATTGGTGGTTGAAGGTTAATTTTTTTACAAAGTAAGTTTAAAATCCAACGAAAATTCTGTAAAATATTCATCCCGAAAGTCGTTTGATACCTCACCCATTTTGAATGAAGAGCTTGCAGTAAGGAATGGGGTGTACTAGGTAGGATGAGTAGGGAGGCAGTTTGCCTTTATTTTCCTCACTTAGGAAGAATGCTACTATTAGAACATGTCCACACAGATGAAGCAAACTCAGTTACACTTTTCTTGGCATTCCATAAGGAGATACTTTATGGCAATTCTTCACTCACACTTTAGTAGCTCTCATTTCAACACAGCCATGATCAAGACTGCGACGAAGGAAAATGAAATATACATTTTTACCTATCCTGTGTCAAATGACAAATTAATGTATTCCATTCATCAGTACATGGATTCAGGAACCAAGGCACGAGATGTTTTTGTAATTTATGAGTTTCAATTTAACAAATCTCTGCAACTACAGAAGGAAATGTGATTAAATGTGATAACGACAGTAAGATACTCGACGTAAGATTAAACTATGGAAATTTTTAGTTACCTTTACTCTAGAGTTTTCAAAAACTCCAAGATGCTGATTAAAATTTTTCCACCCTTAAAAAAGAAGCATCATTCTGAAATGATGAAAGATGTGGGATTTAGTTTATTCGGTACACAAATAAAAGATGGAAGTGGTAAATTACATTTTTCACGGCCATTTTTTTCATTCCCACTGGTCGTGGACGAGCGAGGTCTGCCTCACTTATTAAAAATATAACATCGCTGAGAAACTGCGGAAGAAATGAGTGTCAATATTTCAAAGCCAATGCGTAACTAAATATAGAAATGAATTATAAAATGTCAGTTCTACAGTACATTTTTTGAGGTCCCGCCATTTCCTCTGGTCATTGAGGAGCCAAGTCACTTCCTCTGTTGTTCTAAATTCAGTAGGTGCCTGTGAAATTAAATTAAAGAAGGAATGTTACAATGAGCAAAATAATCATAGTTTAGCTAACTTGGAGCATATCCTTACGGAAATTGTTGAGACTATGTATGATACATTTATCCATTTTCTAAAATAAGATCGAAGGAATTTCCTTCTATTAGTTGAATTTGACTTTAGGAATGCATGTGACGATTAAGATTGCAAAGAAATTGTGGATAATAATTCTCTACTGTCGTGAAACTTTGTTTAGGTGAGATTTGAAACCCAATAATCTCACCCTTAATATAATTGATTATAATTTGTTCAAAATATAGATATTGATGAGTGGCTTATTGATTTGCAAAACTTCAACAGTATAAAATAAAAATTTAATGAGAGGATGTAATCTAAACTTTATACCTAATCCCCTACAACAAATTACTTACTTTGTTTATTTATGGTGAAAATCACATTAATCAGAACTCTTAATGGATCCCACCAAAAATGTACGTATTAAATGTATTCCAAGAGAAAAGATTGTCAGATAAGTTAATGCGTTACCATTTTGTTTGCTGCATTTATTGTCTATAAATACACAGATAAAGTATGCATTAGGTATTTTACCCATAATTATAACTGAGAAATAAATAATATCTCGTCAAAAGTAGTTTATAGTAATGCCATAGAGTTGCTTTCCTTGCATAGGATGATGTAATTTAGTAGCATAAGCTACAATTCGATTCTTCAATTACCTTATAGAAACCGTACATTCTCCCGGACCTGGTCATCCTCATGATGAAGAAGGATGATTCCGAATTGCGATTTTCTTCGCATCTGAATATAAATTGAAATTGTTAAGATAATTATTAGCGTTCAATAATAGAGGAAGTGATGAAAAATGAATAAATAAATAATTAGTATTTATTAATTTATTCCTTAATAATAAATTTTAAGGAATATCAGTTCGTATAAAGCTTTGTAATATATTTATGACAAGCTATGAATCCATCCAAAGTTCTGTTACAGGAACTATAGTCCACTAAAACATGCAATATTATGTCAATCTGAGAATCTCACCTTGAATTGACAATGATTTTGCATGCCACCCTCCATGGATATAGCAAAATATTCGCTATTAAGACGAATCTTCCCCAAATCCTATGATTTAGTTCACTTTTATGCCTTCATCCGTATTCCTCTCCATTCTGTTCGTTGGTCACTAACCAAATGATCTCGATTTTAAGTGAGCATAGTTACGGTTGCTAAGGTCTTATTTATTTTCTTCAACGCTGAGGAAGGTATAAATTAATAAATATTCCAGTACCAGATCGAATTATCGATTAAATATTTTCAGAATCATGCTAACAAAACTTGCATCGCTTTTTAGTTTTGATTGAACACTTTCATGAGATACATTAGGGTTAAGTTAATTATTATAATATGTGGGTGTAAATGGTAGAATATGTGTGACATTAGTTGAATAACTACAAATATAATAATTTTCTGATCAAGTATGATTTCAAAGCGTGAAAAAGAACAATACACATTTTGTTTTTTAAATAAAGTCGTCGAAAGAATCGTTTTAGTGGTCGCAAGGGGTCGATACGACCCCAATACTCTAAGAATTATACATTTGTGATCAATTTGTGCAACTCACGAAAATTGAAGTATGCACCTTTAGACGAGGAAACATATTCTTCTTTCATAGTTTTGTATTTAACTTTCTCCATTATGTTTAAATTTACGTACAGCTCAATTTTTCAGCAAAATTGATTGAAGAATTTATTATATTTAAAACTGACTTATGAACGTAGAACTTTGGTTATAAGTCAAATAAGTTGCCAAGAGTTGTTTTAGAGGGATAATAACTCTTCCGTGTATTAATGCTGTTTTGGGAGATGATACTTAACTAGCATCATTAAGATGAAAAATAGGCGCTTGTAAGTATTTGGGATCGTCTTGGAAATCATGTCACTATTCGCTTTAGGTGAAAATATTACAACAAAATTGGATGTTAGGATTTAAAAGGTGTGCGTTCATTTTCAAATTCTTTACTCAAATAGCAAAACTGATGAAAATCTGGAGAAACCTTCTCTTATCATTCAAAGTTTTTCTATACATATTGAGCATCTTATTTTTTAAAGTCCTCCGTTCACCCTTCTGATGTTTTGGTATGCTCGACGCTTTCAATTGGTACTCAATCTGCACAAGATTTTTCACTCGCTTCATATTGAGTTTGTAAATTCTCTTTATTCCTTGGAGAGGTTTATAGCACGATATACGTGCCTCTCTGCACATTCATCGGCCCATATTTTGTTTGGACAGTTAACAGTCAATTTTTTTATTGGAAAGAAATTCGTCGAAAAGAAATTACACCAAATTCCTTTGATCACTTACTCTTCCATTAATAATTTAGACGTTTCTTTTGAAACGTTTAGTTATTAATAAAAACAAATATACTATCACTTATGAATATTTTTTACCAGTGGTATCTTGAGTACAACTCCAGATCGTTCTAAATATATTCCATTAAAAATGAATCTGCAGTTATTTTTATTGTTTGCAGGCTTCATATTATTTACAAAATTATGTTAGACATAATGTTCCCAATAAATCAAAATTAAACCAATTAAAAACCTACAACCTTGTCTTCCTTTCCCTTTATAAGTCTCATTTCTGTTTCACCCGTTGGATTCTCACTTCATATTTCCATTTTAAGTTTTCGGAAAAACTGTCTTTACCGCATCTACTAAGTAGTTAAACTATCAACGGATGATCTCTTAGTTTACAGAATATTTTCACCTCCGCACACAACTTGTTAAATATGATGCCATAAACTTCTGGAAACCTTCTCCTCCAGAGGCTCTCTCCGAAAGCCATTCTATTTTAAAGAGGATGTTCTCTGTTGAAGGCGCCGAGTTTCGCTTGTTGCAGGATCACGCTTGCGAGAGAATTTGAGAATGCATTTTCCGCTGAGACTCCCTCACTCTCTTTGCTTTCTTTGTATTCACTCTCACGTCCTCTCCAACCTAAAGACGCTCCCACAAACCAAATCTATCGCTTTTCCAACTTTACGCCAAGTTGACTCTTTGTCCGTAGTCTAAGCTTTTAATGTTGAAATTCACCAAGATTTTAAATGTCCATATCATTAGAGATAGAAACGTAGACACTTGCATATCCGAGAGCACTCTTTCAACACTATGTTAATATTCTAACCCTCTGCCCTACTAATAAGCTAATCTGGAGCTATTTGAAAAACATTTTTCAATTATTACTTTATCAACTATTATTTTCTCTACTAAAATACATTCCATTTTCCAAATTGATATTAGTTCTGTTTTAGAAGAGGTAGTATGTGCAGAAATTTCCTTAAAGTCTGGCAGGCTGCGTAGTTGTGTAATGCCAGAGACCTGATCATAATCTTGTTTCTCTCTCAATACTATATTTCTGGTAATTTCTACTTAAACTGAATTACTTAAACATTTTAAGAAGCGATTGCTCCATTGTCTTTGCTTCCATCTTGTTGACACATCAACTTGTCCATTAATCCTTCTCAAAAGACTCCATTTTATGCCTCACTTTACCGGGCTTTCGAACTCAATAAGTCTTTGAGCCACTTAAAGTCCTTCATTTTCTAAGGGATCATCTCCGTGTCCTCGTTTTAACACCCGTTGCATAACGCAATGTAAAAGTTGTGAATGTGTACGAAAAGATGAGAGAAATAGTTAAGCTTATCTGACTATGGAAACGGATTAACTGAACAGTATTTTAAGATGTGATTTGTATGTATGGGATGGAGCTTTGTAACTCGGGTTATTAACGTTTATAAAAATAAGGAGATAGATATCCTCTGACAATTCTTTACTGAAATTGAAGTCACCTGCAAAGAGATGCCACTGAGATGTGACTTGTAATTTGAGGTATTTGTGGCAGTAAATTTAAGCTCGACATTCTACCTGTATTTCAATTTAGGTTGATATTTAGATATCTATCGGTGCCAAATATGAAAACTGTAATTTTTTTCTTCTGAAAATATAATTTTTATTGTGTTACGAAGAGTTCACTAATTTATTAGCTTTCATTTTTTGCGTGCTTCCAAATACTTGGTGATTCAAAACATTTATCGCAGCAGGAAAAAAGTGGGATTCGTACAATATGAAACCGTCAGTCAGTCTGCGCCAAGTTGTAAAAGTCGCTGTTTTCATCCTGATGTCATCCTACCACAAGTTAAAAACTCATCCTCTAGACTGTATTTCAGGAAATTTTATATGCGTAAATTAACGCGTATGGATAAAATTGAAATATCCTGGAGTACAAACTGAGTTTAAATTTCTTCTACATTTCCATATATTGATATGAACTCAAGTACTACCACTCAATTTTTAGTCTTAAATGAATTCTAAGAGAAGTGAAAATATGTTATCTTAATTACACTAATTACGGTTGATTTCGTAGTAATAATCATAACACTGAAATTAAGAGGCATTAATTATCATTCTTTTAATTTCAGCGATAACCACTTCTACATCTACTGACCTCTGATTGGTGTCGAGTCTGTTCTATCAACTCAATGGTGAGTGAAGTAATCATTCTTAATCATATGACCTTTTATAACCTCAATTCGATTGAGGACGAGGAGCCCTTCGGGATTAATCGGAACCTCAGTCAGTATCAGTAATAAATACCTCAACTTCGTTCAGCTGTCGTTTTATATTCCAAAAAGTAGGAAACTGGGGAAGTCTGAGGATTTTATCGAAAATTGCGAAAAAGGCAGCTTTGGCCAGTTAAGATGATTATCACATAAATTTCGCGATGCTCCGACTAAGTTTCGGAAGCCGATTAAATGCCGATGAATTAATTCAGTCGCCGTTAATCCTTTCAATCATCTCGTGAACGCATCCGTGAAATTTCATGCACGACTTTCCGCTTCGAGTCACTTTGAAGTACTCGTTAAAAAGTAAATGAGACATAAATGCTCGGCTTCAAGAGACTCCCATTTCCGTCTGCTTTCAATTACGGGGAGCTCTCGACTGCCTCGGACTACTGCAACGCTTTTCAATTTTCGGCGGAAAAATACTAACTCCGTGAATACGTGTGTCAATAATTTCATGTTTTTACAGTTTCAGAGACCTCGAGATCCACGGGTCCCAAATTTTAGGGTACGCTATAGTTGCGCTTAATTAATCTACAATTAAATAATTTTAAGATTTTATTTATTTTTAATTTAACGTGGTAAAGGGATCTTTTCAGAAAAGCATGAAATAGCCAAATATAGAGATTTTCTTTGTACACAAAATATCGATCAATAAAACTTCACCTTGGAAGATTATAGTTGTGGAGACATTTATCACTGGTGAATGGGAAGGAAGCGTGAAGTGAAACTCACTTACGCAATACCTCTGGTTTCACTCCGAAGTGCAAACAGGATGAAACCACCGATAAATCACTCCCAAAATTCATATCCTTCATTTTCCAAACTCTCACTGAGAATCCCGCCAGAGACAAACAGATTCGTTGCGAGTGAAATATCGGTGAATTACGTTCTTCCTCCTTCGCCCACTGAAACGTGGAATGGGCAGTCATGGAATTCACATCAAAAACCTCTTTTTCGGATTCGTGGAAGTGAGTCATCAGCTCCAATAAGAGAAGGAGCTTCACATTCTGTCTATTTCAAGCAAAAGAATCCTCGGTTATTGGCCACTGAATCATTCAAAAGATGAGTGCTGTTATAAATATCCTCTTTCCACAGTTACAAATAAGCCATCGTAATCTTATCATAACAGCTCTATATAACAGTGACGCTTTCAGACGGTCGCTTAACTAATAGATATTTATAACATCCAGTAATTATGGAATGTGTCTGTTTAAAAATCGAAACCACTTACTGATATCCATCCACCTAATAAGAAGACAAAGTGATAAAATTTTATCCTTACACGAAGAATTTCTGTGATCTCTTAGGACATTATTACTTGTTAATTAGACGTAATCCAAAAAATATACTTCATGTTGGAAGAATGACCTGATGTTTCTCTTCCAAGTTTCACTAATTAACTTGAAATTTTTTGTAAGTTATGGAATAGAAAATTTGGCTTTGAAAAATATGTTTAAAAAATCAACTTTTTTTAACTAGATAGAATATTTTATTTGGAATCATTTTCATACCCGGAATAAATTCATAAGCGCTTACATGTAACAACATAATAAACGCTAACATAATTCTACCATTTTAGCATAATTTATGATTAAAATTTAAAAAAATATATATAAATAGATGTTTCTAAAAAAATTGTGTATGGAAGTATCGACTTTGTAAAATGAAATCACTTTTCAGTAAGTCCTTTCCTACGTAAGGAATATAATATTTCTCCATTCCTTCCAGCACCTATATTCATCTTTACATTCTGAGACATTTCTTCATACGCCATTAATTTCTTAATTACCATGATAATATTTCTTTGAAATCGCTTCCATCTTATTCTACTCCATCTTCAGTACCATATTCTTTTCAAAACCTCATAATCTGATTTTATTATTTTTCTGGTCTACTGTTATATTTACGCATCCCATCCCATGAGCCACTTTCCGTCCAAATACATAAAGCAACGTAGGCTTTCCCTTATCAATTATGAAGGGTTTTGTTCATTCACCACCGGTGCTTTCTATCCACCTTTCCTTATCGATTGTTCTTCATTTATTCAATCTTTCGTACCGACGTCATCTCACTCGTAATAGCCTTAACATCCACAAAAGTAGTCATCAAACAACAAGGATGGAAAAGGTACACTTCAGAATACAGCCAATACCTCTTCTGTAGAAGCTCCCCGTTTTTAATCACTAGGAAACTAAAAGAAATGCATAATACTTTTTACATTATATTGAGTCCTTCTTTTTGGTTTTAAATCTGATAACATGACATGCTATTTGTGCAAAGTAAGGTCTGACTATTTTAACTTCACGTTTAAGTGAGCCCTTGACCATCTATTATCACATGTATTTACTCATTCTTAAAGTTTCAATTCACATATCTTTTCTTTCTCTTGACACCTTTTACTCATTTGTGTCTATTCACCATACTCTGTCGATCAAAGTTCTAATTTATACTTCTAGTCATTTCTTATTCTCCTCACAGTGAAAGTGGTTTTCATATTTAACATGATCGTTGCCACATTTTTTCACAGCACATATATTTCATGTATCTTATCTTATGGTGTTCTGCCTGTCGGCAGGTCCCATACACCACAACTGTTTCCACTTAATCCTATCCCGGGCCTCTTCTTTGGTCTTTTTGTATTATCCTCTCTTCACCTCATCTATTCACTTTAGCTTTCTTCCTCTCTTTTCTCCTTCTACCGTTCCTTCAATGGCTGTACTTAGAATCCCCTTCCTCTTACAACATGTCCTATCCAGCTTCCTTTTCTTTTCTGTTTTGTGCGGAGTAATGTTCTTTCCTCCCTAACTCCTTTTAGCACTTCATCATTTTTTATTCTATCCACCCATTTTATTCTCTCCATCTTCCTCCAGACCCACATTTCAAAAGCATCAATCCTATCCTTCTCTTTTCTTCCCAAGGTCCATGTTTCGCATCCATATAACATAACGCTCCATATATTTAATGTATATAATATATATAATCTGTCCCCACTCTTACGTTACCTAAAAACAGATCTGAGAATATTTGAAGTCATTAGACATCGATGTTATATAACCTCCTCATGTCCTTAAGTCCGAGAAGTCCAAAACGGACCTGCGATAGTCAACAGTCGCCATTTTTATTTGTATATTATAGGTAATCATTTTATCGGAGATTGTGTAGAAATATTTTATGTAGAATCTGTGGGCATTTTAAGTGCCTTCTAACAATAAGAAACACACTTATGAATGAATGAAATTATTTGGAATACATAAAATATGAGAGTATGTAAATTCTTCGTAATTACTGTCCGGTAGCGATACTTACTCGATTATAAAGTAAACAATTTTGAGTTAATTTAAACTAAAATACGCTCTTAAGTTGGTTTGTAAGTGTATTTTACCTATGCATTGCTCTTCTTCAATCAAACCCAATCGTACTCGAGAATAGACCCTTCCATTCGAAACAAAAGTCAAATTCACTTTAACATGAGTCATTAATCTTCTTCTATAGTATGGTTATTGGATATCGATAAATCACATATTTGCTGACAATGAGAGAAAATATTTCGAATATACTTCAAGGATAAGAAATATTTTAATTTCTCAAACATTCGTGATGGCGTTGAAACACGCGTTGCGGTGAAATGGCGTCGGCGAAACGTCCGATTCTCCCAAAACGGCTGTACCAACAGAGAATGGATTCGTTTTGCAATCGTACGAACGCACTTCCGACTTGTGTTAATTCTGATAAAATAACTTTCTGCGCAAAGTGAAAGGGAAATCCATCACGCACACCCTTCTTAGGGTCCTCCCTTTCAGTGTTCCTCACAGAAAAAACCTTCCATTAACTTTATCTAGTGAGTGAAAAGCCTACGTCCTGCGTCCACTCAGAGGACTTAAGGTCAATGCAAAAAGAACATGCGAGAGCTTCTGAAAATATAATACCTATGTGAACAGGTCGATTCTAAGGGCTATCCAAAAAGTCTACCTTCAATTCTGTTTCACCGATACATTTTTTTATGTTGCACTTTATTTTGACCTCTCCTGTGGTATCCAAAGGCGGTTTTATAGCATGCTTCAAAATGTGTCATAATGCTTTTTTACAAATCGTTTACCGTTTACATAACCATTTCGGAGATTGCTTTCCTAGGTATGCACCATTTAATAAAAGCTTGAAATGCTTTCGATGTATCCTAAGGTGGTTTTATAGGATGCCTTGAATAGTGCCTTTAAATTAACCTGAATTTGCTGTTTAAAAATTATTTACGAAAATATTATTATAACCATATAGAAGAGCGATACGATAGGACCACTATTAGGATAGAAGCGGAATTACATGAAAGTTTTTATCTCCATTTTTGTAGATAGGTACTGGACCTCAGAGATTGTGCTTCTCTTCCTGAGCTTCATGAATTTTCAGTGGGAGTGTCATTAAAAGCATACGTTCGTTAAAATGTATTCTTTATCTAGTTCATATTAAATTATGGAAACATCAAAGACATTGGTTTTAAAAATTAATCATTTTCTAGATCTAGCTTTGCTTTATAAAGTTGAAAATTTCCTTTTATCAATTTGTTTTCCTTTTCCAAAAGTTTCATTACGTTTCATTTCATCGTATTAGAATATGCTTAGATTCAGTGAAACCGTTTCTACTAATGAAGAGTGCGATCGTCGTCTCATATCATATTTCTTATATAAATTGGGATATTTTTTCATTTTTTTCTCGCTTACCCCTCGAAATTTTCTAATAAATAATTCCATTTCCTTCTCTTTCAGTTTGCTTCTTTCCTTCCACATGGGATTCCCAATTCTTCTCATTTTCCTTTGCATCTCCTATTTCTCATCTCTTTTCTCGTGGAATTTTCATCCATTCTCACCCAACATCTTCTTTAAACCTTTTCTCCTAATACATTGCTCCCTTTCGCTTTCATCGGACACGTTCTTCTTTCACTTTTTGCATCCCTTTCACTGTCTCCTCGTCCTTTTTGTACTCACTTCAATTCACAAAAATATTCCTCTTTATTCCTTTCTCTTTCATCTTTATTGTCTTTCTCACTCATTTCCCTTCTATTTTCCTCTTTCTTATAAACATGCTATTATATATTTTCGCTATTATATCTCCTTCCTCCTTTCACGTTCCAGATACCCAAATCCCTTTCCTTTGAACTTTAGGATAAAACGTTTTCTCTTCCTTTCACTTTCATCCTCTTCCCCCTTTCACTTAATATTCGTATCTCTAAACCTCCGAGATTTCCTTATCCATCTCTCAATTTTGGGACACTGAATTAAATGCTCTCTCATCTACTCCTCATGTTTTGGCAGGAGCGGAAGTCCCTTTAGACGCATGTGATTGCTGGCTGTCATCTCGAATCCAATTCCGGGAGATGGAATTCCAATCCTCCGAAGTTTCTTGGAAAATATTTTCCAAACAATTCTTCGTCGCTTCGCCGATGGTGAAAGAAAAACATTCCGCGTTGAAGCTGAGATAATAATAAAGAAAAAATGAGGATATTTTAGGTGAGAATTCGAATTTCTTCCACTGTGTCTATGTTTCAGAGACTGATACTGATCGACTAGAGCCTTGGCTTTGATTATCTTAGACGGTACCTTTGATGCATTTCACTTTCGATTTAGCACAATTAATCAAAGCTTGAAATATTGAGAGATGTGAGTTATCTTCAGGAATGCAGAGATTTCTGTTAAAGGATAGGTTTATTTTTGAAACTGGGAGCTCAAATCTGCACTTTGATGTAAGGAGGAAGTTTCAGATCCGGATTACTTTAGATGGAAACTTTATTTGACAGCTGCAATCAGATACAAGAACGTTTTACCCATAATTTCCTTATATTCGTCTTGATAACAAGGTTGCGCGGCATTTGAATTTATGAGAGTAACCTTACGTATAGTACCTGTTTCTTACAAGTCACCAGAATGCGCCGATTCTTCCATGAAGTTAACATTATTATGTACCAGTTTAATAAGTAATTAGAGCACCCATCAAAACGATACCTGAAGGCGTCCTAATTCCAGCATTGACTGACTTGGCATATTATTTGTAACTCCTTCATCTAACTGCTTTTTCTTTGCAAACTCCATTTCATACTACAATTCTATTCTTGACAAGACGAATGTGATTCATATTTTCTTCTTCTTCATGCTGTCTTCTCTTCCATACTCTCATTTTTTTCATCTTGCATCTTCTCTCTTTTCCTACATCAAACTGATTTATTTTAACTTCACCTCTCCATTCTTATCTCTTGGATCTTTTTGTCGTCCGAGTAAGTCTATTATATTCAGTTTTAAATGACTTGTATTATTTATCTTTTAAAAATTCAATAATTCTGTAATTAACTTTATGATTTCCAAGCGGATAATTGGATGTGCGTACGCAAGGCCTTTTTTATTTTAATGACAATAATTTTAAATAATTAATCTTTAAACAATAAAGTATATTCAGATTCATGATTGATCTGAGCTTATTTTCACTGCAAACTTATCATGTACGAATTTTTTTTATATTCAAATGAGTATCTTACATTCACATATGCCTCATTTTACTTTTTTTAATCTACAACGTGACAATTGCATCTTTTTCAGATTTCCAATGTCAAGTGGGAATTAATTCCACACATTTTTTAAAATGAAGTTTTTGTGAGATACATATTCCATGTGCATACTTCTGATAAGAATAATGCATCTTACCATGCATGTAGTTCAATCCCAAAGACACACGTGTATGACCTAGTTTTCTGATTTACGTCAACTGAATCGAACATTCCCATAATTATATTTTTTAATTTTTTCTGATAAATATTTCACAATACCTAATATTGTTTCATTAAAATATAGTTTGTGTATATATAAACTTATGAGTGCCTGTATCTACTTTTGTATGTCCTCCCTGTGGGAGATACCATCATATCTCAATCATAAAGATGACTTTCATTCATCTCTTAGTAATTATTAGAAAACTATGTCTTTTTATTTACTTTAAATGAGTATGAAGTTCCCTATCTTCGGGTTCTATTCTGTTATGAGTTACGTAGCCACTTTCATAGAAGTATTATACCTACTATTTAATTTTGTATAATGCAATTGTTTCATAATATTATTTAAATTATCCTTTTCGAGATTATAGTATATATTATTTTTAATTCATCTCGTGCTTCCTTTTGAAGAAGAAGTTATTTATATATTCAAACTTAATTACGCTCTATCATGAGCCCAATGATAATGATGGAATGAGTTATTTCCTCGAAAAATATTTAACTCCTTGAAGCATTTTGTGGTCTACTGGCCACATTGACTTTCAAAAACTTTGGACCAATTTTACGACAGTTTCTCTGCTGTTTTGACCCTAACAATCCTTTCCGGTCTCCGAAAAGTTACACCAAAACTATTCGTACGTTAGCGGTGAACTTCTTAGCCCAAGCTCTCATTTTCTCTTATTATCCAGTGGAATTTGGAAGGAATTGTTTCCTTGCTTTGCAGTTAGTCCTCTTCTGCAACTCCTTCGCCTAATCCCTAACGGAACGAGAATTCTGTTCCTTTCGGTCCACGAAAAAGGAATTAAGTCCTCCTCGATTATTTTTTCGTCATACCCAGACGTCTTTGCTTTACGTCACTTGGTTGATTAAATACTCCTCGATTACTTTCCACTCACGTATTTGATCTACCTGTGCAGCATTTCGATGATATTTTTTGTAAGTTGGAGTGGTCGTCTTGAAATTGGATATCATCTCCAGTCTCGAGCACACCTTAAAGAAGGAAGAAAGTTTTATTGTAATTGATGTAGTTGGCATTTTATATACTCTAACGATATTAAATCTGCGTGTATGTACTTATTTATGTATTTACTCTAAGCTCGGCTGAATAAAACGATTTTTCGTTAAGTTTATAGTAATAACTTTGTTTCACTTATCACTCACAAGTCTTGTAGAGACCATCACAGTTTGCCTCGAGCTCTCTTAAAGAGCCTTAAAGAAAGCTCCTAACGTATACTTCATCGCACTCTAGCGTAAGAGGAGCTTTCATTCATATCTTCATCACCCCATTCGCCAATCCGAAAGCAGCTTTTTTCATGTTATTTCCTCAATTTCGCCCATTTTTGCGAACTTTCACCGCCACGGCACTTCCGTTCTCACTTTCAACTTCACCTTTTCGCTGTCGACACTCCTTATCGACGATTTCTTATTTTTCCATCGGTGACGACATTTCAAGAGGCGACGTATCATCGAGCGCATCTCGAAAGGTACGTATTCACAACTTAAGAGAGGTGTTTTCGTCCTCTTACTCAAGTTACGTCTTAGCATTCCACGCAAATTTCTTAGCTGGATTACTGATCGACTGCTCTTGCGAATGAATTTTCAGTCGGTTATCTAGAAAATAAATCGAATTTGTAATGTTATTTTAATATTGAAAATATTACAACTTCGCTCTCATTAGTCTGATATTGATATATATAGTTTCTTCTTTAAGGATAACTTATTTGCTGAACTGCCCGTTCTTTAATTGTGTATACTAAAGAGCTGTAATTTATTACTTTCATGGCTTAAAGGCCCTTGATATTTATTCAATAACATAGTTGCAACATTTTCTCCCACTTACTAATTCTTGTCATACACATAGCAAGACACACCAAATCCGACAAAATAAACTATTACCCTGTTGAAAAATATTTTGGATCTTGACACGCTTAAACGGATAAAAGGAACTCAAACTCATAAAGCCTACATTAAGAAAAAAGGAATGAATAGGGTAATGAAGATATGGAAAATACGGAAAAAATTAAAACTTATTCTCACCAAATAAATGAATTAAACTGCCATTTCAAGTACTCCAAAACTGCATTTACACTATATATCTACGGTTGACCACTTTGCAGCATTCCGTCACATGGCTATGTCTCAGGACAAAAAGGTGAAATTCAAAAACGCCAGCCGCACTAACTCTAGCGCAATGCGTCACATCTTAATACGAGTTTTAATTCTTGTTTGAAAATAGGATATCAAAATCAATACTCTAACTTCCTCGTCCGACTAAATGTATTTCAGTGGAATATATGTGAACCAAAAGAAGCTAAGAGCAAAGTTAGCCGAGTTATGTAGCATAGACGACGAGAATGGAAGAGCATAAAAACCGTGGAAGGTTAAAAGGGAATCATTTGTAAGTCAAGTGGCTAAGAGGGGAGAAAGAAGGCTTAAAGATTGACGAACATAAATCAGAAGTAGATGGTGAGGAAAGAAAGGGAAAACATGAAGACTCGCAACAAAATGCCTGGAAACGTCCGGAAATTGTGTGTAGAAAAGCAGGAAAGGAAGCGATAGAGTAATGAAGCGGAAAAATGTTGAGAGAGAATTGAAATCTGAACCAATCCTGAGGAACCAAACCTGAGAGGAAAGAAACATATCAATCAGAAGCAGGAAAATAGTATCTCAAGGACGGAAACTGGGCTAATTTACTTCTCAGGAAAGGAAATTAATCTGTAGATTCAGGATTCTGAGATAAACAGATTGACTGAGTAAACCCTTCTAAAACTCGCTTAGTAATCCTAGGAAAATAAATAATTTTTTCTCAGTTTTCATTCCTGCTTTTCATTCTCTAGTAGAATTTTCGGAAATAGTGTTTGTATGAACGTACGCATTAACTTACAAATAGCACTCTGACAAAACATTTAAAATAGAGGCAGCATATTATTACTCAAAGAGGATTCGGGAAATTTTACCGGAAATGCATTTACTTTATTTGGAGATACTTTTGGAATATGTTTTCAGTAAGATAAATCGTTAGAGAAATTTTGTAGCTGTTAAATGATCTCTTAGTTGCTATTTTGACGATAATGGTAAGCAGCGATTCACCAAAAACAGCAATCTGATTTTGATGGTATTTGGTATTATTATAACACAACGATCAGCGACATACTCTTTACTCTTGTTATTTTGACTAGTGGAGGAGATATTTCACATTTTTCGTAACTTGATGCATGTTAGACGAGAATAAACGTTAAAAAATACTCAGTGCGTGACAATTACAATCACAGTTTATTACTTATGACTAACTATTAGGAACAGAATTTCTTAAATGTGATAATGAAGAAAAGTATGGATGTCTTTATGGATTAACTAACGGCTACTTAATCAACGTCTTATCTTTCGCTCTAAAAGGCTTTTAGTTTATGAGAAGTGATTTGTCCGAGAAAGTAAAAGTTTGAGAGTAAAAGGAAGAAATTATGGTCAAATGATAAGGCCAAGGTTTTATGGTAAGTAATCATACAAAGTCTTTCGGTTGGCTGAACGGTCTTTAAATTAGTGAAAAACCCAAGGAGAAACGGACATGGAAAAAAGTCCACCAAGGCCGGGAATCGAACCCGGGATCTTCCCGGGATCCCGGGTTCGATTCCCGGCCTTGGTGGACTTTTTTCCATGTCCGTTTCTCCTTGGGTTTTTCCTGGGTGCACTTCCTTATGTGCAATTTTCACCCTTCCTCTTCCTTGTGATTTATCCTTTGAGGAGATTCCTCAACATCCCTTTGTTTGGCTGGTGCCTCCATGAGGCCCGGCAATGGACGATGCCGCTAGCCGGACGAACCCATACCGCCATCTGCCAACAAAGTTCCCCAAACGGCATGTTAAATTGTTCTGCCTCGGTAGCTTAGCTGGTTAAAGCATTCTCCCGGCAAGAGGAAGATCCCGGGTGGACTTTTTTCCATGTCCGTTTCTCCTTGGGTTTTTCCTGGGTGCACTTCCTTATGTGCAATTTTCACCCTTCCTCTTCCTTTAAATTAGTGAATCAGAGAGACGGACTCTCCAAATTGAATTCAGTGTAGAAAAGTTAATTCGTACAAAAAAGACAAATGAGAAGAAACTAAATGACGCGATTAAAATGCGGGAGATATTTACGGAGAAATGGAGTCCGACAAGTGGCTCATAATATGATAGTAAAATATTTTTAATGATGCTCCATTGACTTTTGGGAATTAAATTCACATCATTAGAGAGTAGTTTAATATCTCTTCATCGTATCATTTTTGTTGCGCCAAATCCTTAGTGAATATTGTCTTATAAAATATCAATCAAAATATATAGCGAAAAATATCTGGAATATCTGAAAAATGCAAAAATGTTGCGAAATCGAGTTAGGAAAGTTTCCTAAGCTAACTCTGGTGCAAATAATGATTTTAGCTTACAGCATAAAATGTCTCCCAAAAAGTTAATTTGGTCCATTTTCACAACATTTGTGCCACTGTTAAAAGGCTAGATATTACCCATGAGTAAAATAGTCCAATTTTCATGGTCAAATCGTCAAGTTCACGTATGAGTGGGTACTTGATCGCCGGAACGGAAGGCCTAAATATTAACCTTTCCCATGCAATTTGTCACCACTTGGCATTTTCTCGTGGGAAGGGTAAGAATGTAATGGTGTGATAAGACCATTGGCGTCTATCACTTATAGCAGAAAACAGAGCACTGCTTTGATCTGTTCAAAAGGCCCTTAGAAAATTCGCTACGAATTTTCAATTTTTAATAATATCGTATTTTAGTCATATATGTATGTTTACTAATGATTAATCTCAAACATACCAACACAGTTTCCCCAATAAATGTTTAACCCTCGTATATGGTTTAGTTATTAAATAGAATAGTTTAAATCATCGGAGGAGAAATCCAGTGGCACAAAATCTCTAAGATATACTTCATTATGTCTTAGCTCTGGAGGTCGTAGATCATCTTGAGGGACTCATTTCGACGGTGGAGTAACCCGATGCCGTAATTAAGTGTATCCTCAAAGGAGACGTCACCCTTCGCCTTTAAGACTACCAAATAACCACTTAATGTACTCTCCTCGATGTTACGCTACTCCTCTTAAGACCTCAAGAGGTTAAAAGTTGAATGAAAACAGACGATTCTGAGGTTTGCCAGAATTTTAGCTGAAAGCAATGTAATAGTTATTTTATGTTTATTGCTTCCCAATGGTTGAGTAAAAATCAATTTATTTCTCGGGTTTCTTTCTTTTGAAGTAAATTTCACATTCTCACTAGCGAGGAATTTGGTGAAACATCAGCAGTAGCAAATTTATCAACATGAATTGATTTCAAATACCCTTTCGGTTTGAGTATACAAACAATTTTACATTTTACATACAGTTTTAAAATTTTTAAAGCTTTCGATCCCCAATTATTGAACTTTAGGAAAATGTAGATGTATAAATTCTTCTATTAGCACTAATACTAAATTATTTATTTAATGAGGACGCCACTGGGGTAGCATTGCTATCTCCCTCTAGCGCCCAAAAGTGAAGCCAGAAAAAGGTAGATTGCGCATTATTAGTAATGCTGGTGTGAACTTTTCGTATCTCCCTATACCAATACATTGTTTTTCTGGATTTTGCAGCTTTGACACAGAGTTGTCAAGGTTTGATCGAGTAAGTCGAACGTTTTGGAACACAAAATGTAGTTTGAGCAATGCGTAACACGAAGCAATTTTGTTATTTACGCGTTTCTAAACGTTCTATAGGTTAATAGGCAGGTGCCTGTTTCAGTGGTCTATTGCTGTGGATTTGGCTGTCAGAACAGCTGCCCCCACAAAATTTTCCGAAATTCTTCCTTAATTTTATTATTTCATTCATTATCTGAACTCTATGAATCAGAACGAACGTCGGTATTAATCCAAGGCGTTTTAATGAACATTTCATTGTGCTCTCGGCTGCACCTGCAGGTCTTGCATGGTATACAAGTTCTCGTATTCGTCATTTTGACAACTTTTACTGCATTGAGTCCCAATTATGAATTGGAACAAACATTTTCACTAGCGGAAAATCTCTAATTACCCTGATATGCATTATATAATGTATTATATAGTAGCTTTATTTCATTACGGTGAACGATTATTAAGGAATTTTTATGCCATACTTGATATTGATCAATTAAAAACAGAGAGGGATTCATGCATTAGAATATACATAAAATTAATATTATAATAATCATCGAGGTTTTAATGCAGTTTGCGGGAGGTTGGCAGATATTTTGTTCTCTATATCGCTGTAGCAGACGACACCCGAGCAGTTTACATTGCAGGCATGTTTTATTTTCCATGATGAAAGGAATCAAGAGGATTTTGAGAAAAACATCGAACATGATCGTTAAGTAAAAGGTTCATTTAAACGATCTGAGTCCATGTCATAGGATAGACAAGCTCCTGAGTCCCGTATGAGAGTAAAATAAAACCCCGGCCGGCGAAAGGTTCACTCCAGTGCGCTGCGGGTTGTATTATTTTTGGCTTAACTTTCCGACGGTCCCCCTGTGGAGGACGCAATACCGCAGATTTTCCGAATCAATTATTTGCAAATGTTTTGAATCTCAAAATGAAAGGTAAAAAATGTTGTTCGGTTTCTCTTCAGCGTAATCAATCTGTTTCCGCTTGGCTGAACTTGCGAACTAACACGAGCAAGAAATTATTGCTTGATTGATGTCAAAGGCACGTTTAGCTCCTTATACTGTTCCGTTTGGGTGATTACTTGAGGCAGCTTAAATTAATTGAGGATTTTCCAAGTAGTGTAGAGTTTGTATGTTACACGGACAAAGTTTCTAAATACATCATCACAGTTGGATTAAAACATTTCCACGAAAAACTTTAAGTTTTGATGATAAATGCTTAACGTCCGAAACTTCCAAAATCAAAGAATTTTCCGTACAGCTGTCTTTAACAGTTATTTAAACAAAAACAAAACGCTTTTTTACTTTTTCTTAGAACGTTTTTCATGTTTTCGATACATAGCTCATGGTTTTCGATGAAAAAATCATGGCCTACTGTAAAAATTTGATCAACAAACCATTCAAACAAGATATTTAATGTGTAAATACTTGGTTATTTTCCGGAGTATGGAGATCAGGAAATTATCTCGGGATATGAGACAGTTTTCGTTCATTATATATTTATTGATTGCTATTAGCCTTTTAAATGGCTTCTTATTATGACAGAAGATAAAAGATTTGTAAAGGGTGTTTGGAAGCGGAGAGGTCCATAAATATTTAATTAAATAAAAAAGGGAGATATTTCCATATCTCATCTGAGTAAATTTTATTAAAATTTGTAATTGTTTCATTTTCAAGGATTCCGACTCCCCATAAAAGCTTTAAAACTATATTACAAAATTGGCGTTGCAATTGTCAATCTTAACAGTTTCTTTTATTGAATTTCAATCTTTTCTATATTACATCAACAAAAAATCATCTCATATTTTCCAAAAGGTTAAACTTAACGCTAACCTTAAACTTTTCAGGCCATAAAGACAAATAAAAAAGCCAATTTTATTTACG
Source organism: Sympetrum striolatum (assembly GCA_947579665.1). Classification (NCBI taxonomy): domain Eukaryota; kingdom Metazoa; phylum Arthropoda; class Insecta; order Odonata; family Libellulidae; genus Sympetrum; species Sympetrum striolatum. Next base: position 86,085,295 of record OX388350.1, read on the forward strand.
TGCACATTTCTTTATATTATATATTGGAGTCAGCTTATATTTTACAATTGCAAAAACGCTGCCAACTAAAAAGTAGAGATACATTGGTTTATTGCTTGAAGCAATTCATAAATCATCACATTTCTATACATACAACACTGAAAACTTTTTCCTTGAAGCTGTGCCTATCAACTTCAATGTTTTAGAATCTGGAGATAAATGTTCACAATATCGACCAAATTAAGTTATTCTTCATTCGGTTTGCTAAACCATCTGACAGAAATTTGTGACAAATTCTCTTTCAATATTAGGAAGAAACTTAAGAATGTAAGTGAAAAAAAATTATTTTAAATAATTCAACGAAGCGCATGTTTCTTTGTTTTCTGTAGAGCTTTTTTTTATTTCTAATCTACAGAAGAAGTGAGTGCGTGATGCGGAATCTACTCATAAAGTGTATGAAATTTATTGCCATAGTCATATCTCACACGTTTATGCCTGTACTAGCATGTGCTTGGTATCCTCCATCGTAACTTTAAAGCAAAGCAGCCTGACCTCCAACGAAGAGGCTATTCAGGTCAGAAGCACTCGTCGACCCTCAAAGCCTTTGAAAAGTTTTACTTAAATGACTGAGTGACATTTTCTCTCCTTTCAAGCCTTCGTGTTTTCCTTAATGCACAAAACCAGGGTGTGCCTCTGACATTTATGACCCGAAGCCATGCACTTGATTTGCGGTAATCTTTCTCGCAAAGCAACTATTCTATTCCGAAATACTTCACGGGTGTTCTACCTTTCGGTAGGTTCATCTACACTCAAAAATCCCTATAGAGCGAGATCTCCTTCATTTCCCTATGGTTAACCACACCCCTTACGTCATCCAACAACTTTTGTCTTTTCCTTCCTCTCTGTCATTCCCCCGGATTTCTGTCCTCAATTACAGTCTTCACTAATCCCCCCTCCCAATATTTGACCCACCCATCTCTTCTGTCAATGCTTAATTATTTCAACTAAAACCCTCTTCTCCCTAACCATCTCCAGTACCTCCGTGTTTTTTTACTCTCAACCCAACTTACTTTTTCATTCCACGCCATATCCACATTTCGAAGGCCTCCAAACGTTTGACTTCCTCCTTTCTTAAAGTGCACGTGTCGCACCCATAAAGCAGCACACTCCAAACCAAGGATTTCACCAATCTAATTCCTTTTTCAAAACCTTCGGTCATCAATTCTCTTTGCTTCATAAAGGCTTCCTTGGCCAAGGCTATTCCTTTTCGAATCTCATCTGTGCATCTTCCATCCCACGAAAGACTTCTCATCGAAGGAATCTATCAAACAGTCATTTCCTGCTAGTAAAATCTTGTAAAGTAACTATTGCGAGCATTTCACTGCTAGTGAATTCTGTTGAATTTATTAATGTAGTTGCTTTTGTAAATAACTCAATCTGCAACATTTTGAAACGGAACGGGAGCTGTGAAATTTCAGAAACCCTTCTGATTTCCTATAATCTAATGAAGATTACAATTGATTAAAATTATCTATAATATCCTAAACAACATCCAGATGTCAAACTTATTAATTGATCCGTTTTTGGAAATTTAAGGCAGGTTATCCAAATTTTTTTCATTCTGTCTTAATTGTTTGAGGAAAATCAAACGTAAAACTCGGGAAAGTCTCATATGAAATAAAATATTATATTAGGCGCTCTTAAAATTCAAGATAGCTATAGTAAGTTATTGTTTCCTGTAAAAATATCTTAAAATATTTAAAAGATTCCTAACTAATAGTCGTTTCAAATTTCTCTTGATTCTCTTTGTATCGATGATTTTATACTTCTTATAGAAGATGCAAATCAGGCTATAAATTGTGTAATTCGATCTCCAGGACACAGACGAAGATGCATCTCCGATGGAAGTCGGAAGGGAGGCGGGACGTGAATGGGATGGAGACCTCCGTGACATTGCGAGGATTTAAACCAATAGATCCTCCGCCACTATTATGAATCACGTTTGGAAAACAACGCTATCAGTTCGTATCTCATGTCCCAATCCTATTCAATGCCCTCCATTTCCTGCATTCCCTCGTATTTTCTCTTATATAGATGATACTGCTGCTGAAAGCACATCCTCTTTCACTCGAGAATGAGTGTTCTTTTTGAAAAGTCTTCTTCTTTTTGCACGCTATTCTTGTTTAATAGTACATTCCACTTGTCATTATACCTCTCTCTAATTATTTACTCCACTGGTGCCAAAAATGCAGAAATTTGTATCATTAAGGATTCATCTGGGAGGCTCTTTTTGGCCAATCATGATGTGTATATCAGTAATCTTTATGTAATCCTACATCAAACGAGACTTAAATCATAGTTTATATCATATTTTCCTACCCTTACGAGCTATTTGCTCTTCGTCAACATGTGCAGGAAGTAACGTAATTCACGGTAAGATTCCTAACTCATTTCCGTATATCCTCTTCCCTTGTTATTTTAGTAACAGTACCTCCCTCACAGTGCATTATGGTTTGATAAATTGCCTCAAATATTTCTCTTTGCCGAGTATTCACTGTCATTACCTCGTGTTACGCTCCTCTTCTCCTGAAAATCCTTCTCTGTTTCGTCCATTCAAACCTCTCTCCTTCACTGTCGGTGTTTTTTTGACATTTTATTCAACACGTGTCGTATTCGTTTATTTATGCTTTCCACCGCCACTGAAAGCTCTATATGATATTTTTATTGGTAAAAGCATCCGTACATTTTTGAGATTCAGTGTTCATAATGTCATTTTACAGTGCTAGTCTCTGACTATAAGTTTGTGTGCTGACTCTGACACAAACGTAACAAGAATGATTACATTAATATGGAAATATTATTTTTGTTCATCCATTGAGTACATTGCACTTGATATTGAAGAATGTCATAGCGTATGGAAAAATATACTAATGTGTAGGGTTTACAAAGTGGAAATAATTATAGAATTATCTTATTGATGAACTTTCTCTCATCACATTGCCGAGGAAATGATTACGCCTGCTCTGCTCGTACCTCTGCATCTGTTAAAATGAAAACCTTGGTCTCCTGCGACATGATTACTTGCATAAAAAGTCACAAATTGTGAAAGCTATTTGAATCAATTAAATGTAACCAATTGCAGAATAAAGGATTATTGGCGAGTAAGAAAATAGATTGCTGCACCACTATTATCATCTAGTATGCCCGTTCAAAGAAATTCATTAACATTTTTTCATTAAAAATTTAACTAGCGAAAGTTCCAGTTGTAATTCAACGGGGATAATGAGTAAACATAAATGAAGTTATCCTCTCCAAATATTTTAGCAGCTAATGGTGGACGGGTAGAGGACCCTCTTAGCCTTTAGGTAGATGACTTTATGGTTTGTATATTGGTACGCATTAAAGCTTTTATCTAGGAAAATGGATTGAGAACGAAATTTATGAGGTTTGGATAGTAAATAAGTATACATATACTTGTAGGTAATTCACTTGTATACTTTTAATACCAATAATTATACGATTTAAATGGCTCTTATACAGAAGTTGAATAAACAAAAAACTTTTCAAAAAGAAAGTAGTGTAGTTTATTCCAAAAAAACACTTCAAACCCGCGACATCTTTCAACGCCTAAGCGTCATTGTCAAGCGTGAATATTAGCACTGAGCACGCCAAGGGGAAAAAGAAGAGCAAAAGAGCAGGGGAAAGGTTAAGAGTTGAGATGGGAAAACCAGACCTAGGGTAAGTGTGAGGAGGAGGGAGTGTGGCTTCAAGTACAGGAGAGGAGTGCAGAAAGAGTATTTCATTTGTAAGCTGGAAATTCTTAATTATGGCTCTTATACGTAGAAAGCCAAGATTCTTTGCAGACCCTAATTTGTACCAAGCAAACCTTTTCTGATAGATTCCAACACTACATGCCTCTCATTTCTTCCATTCTACCAATACCGTACATTACTTTTGAGACAATATTTAAATCCACTGGAATTTAAATCTCCTGTGCGTGTACTTTGTGTCATTTTGGAAAATCTCCAACGCTTATATGTGCGTAAAGCACACACACTATCGTCATAAAAGGTTGCAATAACACTAACTAAGGTAAGTAACCTAACTACCGTATTGGTAGAAAGTCTAACATGCTAAAATATTGAAATTTTGATGGACTCTTCTCAAAATCACAGTCACATCTTGATAAAACACTTCCATTGAAAACTTAGGTAAATGCATGATTCATTCATGATTAATTGTGTCAGTCAATAATTTAATTACTTTACTCGTATAAGTATTATTAATTATGTCAAATTAGTCTATGTTGACGTATAAACTGAGTTCTGCTTATACTTCATCAGTAATGAATGCAACAATGAAATAAGTAACTTTAATCGGCAGTTCTAAACTAAATAAAGTCATTTCACATCCAATCTATAACTAATTATAACACTTATAAAGTACCTAATCATAAAAAATACTTCACAGCACCCAACGTATGTGCTATGATTTACTAAGAGAAAAAGGCAATGTCACGAAAAATATCTGTGTAAAGGAAACAGACCAATTTATTTAGAATATTTAGAGGATTTTCAACCGAAAATATGATTAAACAAACTTATTTTTCAGCGAAAAACCAACTGAGGTGAGAGGCTAGCTCTAGAAATTTCCGCTCTATAATTTGTTTACTTCCATGATGCATTGCGGTTGGAGTAATTTTTAAGAGTTAAATGCTAATGAAGGCTTAAATATCGACTATTAGAGTTTAAGTGAAGATTTCAGTCAAGTTTGGCTCTAAATATATGTTATAATACCAGGCCAAAGTTTAGAAAATCAATTTTAACTTGTACATAATCCCAGGCCATGTAACCGATAGTGACAATACGTTATAATTATTATCGCACTGATATATTTTTAATTATTTTAATTCTACAAATAAATAAACATATTTACGCCGCACCTTTTCAGTCAGGTGTGAGATATTCAATATTTTGCTACTTCACCACTTGTATTTCGACACCTCAAAGAGAACAAATACCATAATAAGAAAGACGTTCACTTACTTAATCAGGTTAACCATTTTCGTTGACCGCGGAAAATAAAATGTTGTAAATAGATATGCTTTATAATTTAAGTCAAAATATAACATTAAAGAAAGTCCTCAATTTACCAGGGTGTATACAAATAATCTCTAGATTTCACACAAGGTAATTTATGTGACACGCTTACACCAAATCCGCGTAACCACCAGTAAATAGTTACGTTGCTATAAACAATCATGACGTCAACACGGGCCTAAATTCTTGATATGTTCAAATGAAAAAATTCAACAACCGCATTCGTCGTTAATGGGAACGGACTTGTTTATAACCTCAGAAATATCTCAAAAATTTCGTCTATTTTATTTAAATACTGGTGATTTCTAATTGAAATCAATATTCCACGACTAAATAAGAAACTTTATTTAATTTCCCTTCTTTTTATGGTATTCCCGACTTATTAAAACGATTCTTTCAAATTTAATGTTGCAAAATAAATGAGCCCTGCAACCGATAAAAGTGAAGTTTACGTGTATTCCCAATGGAACCGTATTATGGACTCCTGGGTACGAACCCGAGCCTTCTCAGTAATGGGCATAGTTTTCCTATCGGTTTCTAACTCTTAGAAAGACAATGCAGTTTTGTTCGAAGTTCTAAGTCAAACCGTTTCTGAAATAAAGGGGGGAACGGACGGATGGACGGACTCTTCGCAAATTATTTGTAAGGATAACCATATTTGATGACGAACGAACACACGATAGCTTTTTATTATATAAGATAATGCATTAAATGTCTCTCAATATTGTTGTTGAGCTATAGAGTATTTCCACATTAGCAAAGAATGAAGTTGAGAAATATTGCAATATGCGATGCATTTGCACGTAGTTAGTACTACAAGAAACACATTTTCCATTTATCCATTATTATTCTTAGATGCTAAAGAGTTGAGTGAAGGATTATCTTATTATTTTTATCGTATTTTTATTTTTGGGGTACAAGACTCTTTCACTTTTCCTCAAACATTCCATTTAAAAGATTTTTATTCTAATGGAAAGAATAATGTCTCATTTATAACAGTTCTTGATAATGGACGTTGGGATGTTGGGACCATAATGATGGGAAAAAAATTTAATTTTTTCTGTAAACTATATTCCTTCTGAGCTCATTCGAGCATTTTCACCACGAACTCCATGGCCAAGCAACCATTTCTATATCCAAAGAAGAACTATACTACTGCATTCGATTTGAATGAATCCATTATTTTTAAGATAGCAATTTATGAAGATAACCAACTTTTAATTATCTGCAGATTTTATGTGATAGATTTTTGAACTTATGTAGCATCCTTGAATCGAATTCCTCATCAAATTTCTATTTTACTAAGGATTTTAAATTAGTAAAATGGAATTGAAATCCGAAAGCAAACCCTCCGTCGTTCATAAAATAGAAAAATGTGCGAATCCAAAGGGAAATCACGAAAGGAATACGTGCGTGACTCTCTATGATTACTGCTTTATCATGTACTATGTTTATAATGAGGCAAGAAACTCTCCATAGTTTATTTAAAAGGGTAGAGAGGAGATGCATAAGATTTTAAAAATAATGTGTAATCACTGTTATAGAAATGAATCGATAATTAAGCAAAATAATGGATAAAAATGCAAAATTTGTTTCATAAAATCCCCGTGTGATGAAATAGAGCTATAGATAAACATAGAGAAATATAGATATGCTGGAGCAAGTAAAACAGAATCGGCAAACAATCCGATGTGAGAATCCTCAAGTTCCCTCGAAACCAACTTCCGACTATTGTTATAATTTATGATATGAAATAAATTTGATAATATTCCAATAATTGCAGTTACACATATAATAAGTTGTATAAAATACAACGAAGAAACGAATCCACGTACAGAGGTTTTGGTGATCTAAATTCGTGGAAAATATGTTTCAATGTAATTACTTTAACCCTTAGAGGTCCAACCTTTTTTTGGTTAGTCCGTGGACCAAGGGTGGGTCAAAAATTGTCCACTTTTGTTTTTTTCGATAAAATAATAATGAAACATAATATCTATTCAGTAATTGCCTTCTTGGATTTTTAAAAACTTTTTACAATAATATTTGTTGCTAAAAATTGTACTATTGCGATATAAAATAAAGAAATTTTTACTTAAAATAAAATTCATGAAAGACGAGGATATGATAAAGCTTCTTCTCAAAACATAAAATAATATAAAATTCATTAAAAACTATTTGTCAAAATATATGATTCCATTTGGCTCAAAAATATGTCGCAGGTTGGACCAAGGGAGGGTCATTTTCTCTCATTGCTTAAAAACAACGTACAAAATGCATCAACATATCATAGTATATTATCTTCAACAACCTATATACATATTTGACAATGTAATGAAGTCATAAGACTGTTTAACACGATTAAGTTCTTAAAATATTGAAAAAGAAAAGTGGTGGACATGTTTTAGCACTCCCTTAGTCCTTTAAGGGTTAATGGCCTTGCTCCAAAGTTCACATCTTAAAAAATGACTGCTGAGTTGTTCCTCTACTTTTTACTTGCGAATGCAAGTCCTCAATCTATCCAATTACTCGTTCAACTTTCAAGAAACGCTAAAGTCAGAATATATTCTAACGTGGAACCACCTCGTCTTCTCTATCGGGAGTGAAATATACGTCTCAACTCTTCTCAGTTCTCCACGTGTCATGAGATCTCGCACTCCAGAGACTTATTCTCATAGTTACTTTTGAGAGCGAATGCAGGAAAGAGATCGGAATTTAACTCTCGGCTCCCTCACCAACTCCCGCACGTCGACGCTTTCAATCCTCTCTTGGGATATACGCTCTCCTCTTTCACAAATTAATTCGAGCGATTTTTTTCGGCCCTCTGCGACCACTCGGTTCTCAATGGATCGGAAGCAATTTATCTCCATAGCGCCATTTGCGTCTCTTTTTCGATTCTATTCGTCCCGTCTTTAGTTCCCTTTGTTCGTTTTATCATCTTTTGCTCACGTTTGGACAAATTTTCTTTCAAGGTTTGATCCAGAAAAGAAGTTAAATTTTACTTTTGTCCGTAACACATTGCGACAGTATATCAAAATTGACGTGAAGAAGGCGTATCTTTGCGAGCGTGATTTGTAATTTACTGCCCGTATTTTCTTTCCGTCTCAGTATTACCGGCTGAGGCGGCGGAGTGGTTAGCGTCCTAGCACTCCTACGCAAAGGTTCCGGGTTCGAATCCCGCCTAGTTGGTTTTTTCTGGCGAGGGAATGGTTGTGTGTTTTTGTTAATAGTAATAATTATTGAAATGGATGTAATTGGGATATTCCTGTTTCCATTAGAGAAGTTATTATTGCATTAATTTTTCTGCAGGGTGACTTTTTTCTAGTTTTTACGAAGAGAGAAACTCGTAGGTTTCCGCCTCATCCGAAATTAACTCCTACTCCGAAAGAGTGCTACAGTAAACGCCTTGTTCTGGCAAGGAGGTGCGAGAGAATTCGTATGATTTTTATCTCTTCTCCCATTTTGACTCTTAACGTGTATGTTTTCTAAATTATCAGTTCCTGATCTGAATATTTAGATATTCGGCTAGGAATAGGAATAGGCACTGAAGAAAATATGAATCGAGAAGTTGATAATAAAGCTTGACACCACTAAATAACCAGAAATAAGCCATACCCAAAATAAAAGCCTTGTATATTATCTATGTAGGAACTTTCAGAATTCCAAACGCAGACCACTCTGAATGCGACACCCTTTCCTGTTATTTGAATTCCTCTCTTTCTTATTCTTACCTCGTCTTCACCGAAAACACTTTCCAGAAACGCTTTCTTTTCCTCGAAAAAAAGGTAAAACGTCTATTTCGTGGCCACGCCGAGCGATTCCTTTCCTTTTAGTTCCACTTTCTCTCGCTCTTTTATGTCAGCGCTGTTATCGTTTGCTGGCTCGTTTACAAATCGTTTTTTTTTTCCTTTGGTCTCCTCAACACCCTTACACCACGATATCCTTACGGGTGGCCCACTTCACACCGAGTCCTCCACAAATTATCTCTCTAATCATCAGTCGTTGAAGACTGTATTTTACGAGTATCATTATTCCAACCCACAATAACCCAAGTGAAAAATAAATCCTTTCGTTTCGAGTTTAACGCAAAATGATTGTTATTTTCTGACACAGCCATGTTCCAACATTTTTTCTTTCTTATGATGTATATTTAGTCACAGCTGATTGTTTATTGATCTGAAACCTAAGTATAAAACACCTAGTAATTGCTATAATTATAAACCATTATTAACGAATACAGAATGATTCGAGAAAGCATTTTTACGAACACTCATTCATCATACTTTTAGCGAGGCTCTCCGTCATCGAAGTTCATTTGGTTGAAATAAGGTTATTCTATCGGATATCGGGTGAAATAATGGAAATATTACCCTTATGCCTACCAATGAGTAACAAGCAAAATATATATCAAAAGAAATAAAAATGAGATTTGAGATATACTCGAAAACAGCGGGTTTTTCCTTACAGATTTGGTCCAGCGCGGGTGTGTAATGTGGGGTTGCGTATACTCAGACTGCCAATTTTCAATTAATTATTGCAACAAACTAAGACCCATTTAGACGAACGCCAAAACAGTTTTTAATTGCTCTACTTCTTGCATCACCACAAAAATTTTCATCAAAATCCCCGGACAAAAGTGAGAGTCTCCCCTCGTTAGATTATGATCACAGGAAAATAGTGTCATCAAAAGACATTTCTTAACTGAAACAAAATATAGTATCCCGAATAAGGAAAAACGTTAAGGATTACTAAGCACCTAAGATCGTTCTTGTGGGTGAATTTGAAAATATAAATGGACATGAAATTAGTGTGACAGGACGGGAACTCGAATCCGAATCTCCCAACTGCCGGTCGGTTGCTCTAGTCATTGATATATCTTATTAGAAAATTCCAGTATCTGGCAGACTGGAAATGGAGGTATTGGGGCTCGAATCCCGGTCTTATATATCATTAAAAATCCCAAATAGTCTCTAAATTCCTACATTCCTAAAGAATTCGTATCAGCGAAAAGTACCTCGCGGCGAAGTCGTGGCGAAATAAAGGCTGTGTCCCATTCTCCTGGAATTTCAATGTTGTTTGCGAAGCTCTCTTGGCATACTCATTGTTATTATGGAAAAAATATGAGTATTTCTCTCCTTTAAGATTGTGAAATAGGTTACTTTACCATTGCGAACTGAATATTTTCATGTAGTGACGTTATTTTCGGCTATCTGCCTATTCTAAATTTTACTCCGTTGATTTTATCAGGTTATTACTGCAGAGTTAGTAAAAACACAAATTCTTAACTTGCACCAATGTCGTCAATGTAAACTTATATTTTCATCCGCATTTGTGAAACGGTAAGCCGAGCGATGTGATTTACATGAAGTTTATTTAATTATTTTATTGTTTACTTACATCTGAATTAAGATTGGATATGTGATGAATTGAATGTAAAATTTATATCAAAATTTCTATTTCTCCCTGACTGGAGTTAGAAATTGATTATTTATATTATTTATAACAAGTCAAGCACTATGTCAATACATTCATTAATGACATACCTGTCACTCGGCATGATAAACATTTTAACCATAGATATCGTAATTTTTATTCCGCGAGGGAATACAGCACTAATAGAATAAGAAATATGGGTTTCTGAGAGAAAGAAAATTACGCTTCGAGGCCAAGTAAACAGTCACAGCTGCTAAGTTTCGTAGACAAATTTACCTATTTCATAAATCGTCTCAGGTTGTGAATAAATGGAAGTTTAACACCCTGTATTAATTCTCTTGAAGTTCTCTTGAATGAGCCTTAGTTGAGGTCTCGTCACCTTTGACGTTTTCCTCTCTAACCACGTTCGATGCTATCGCCTCTCATTTTGTATTCCTTTATTTGGCAAGTGGATCTCTTCTCTGTTTCATTTACGCTTATATATTTATTGACTCCCCTTAATGCATTTTCCAATACATCTCCTCTCCTTCCCAATCTTCGGTCACTCCATTATCCTTTTATTCCTTTATGGAATGTTTTCTTTTCATCTCATCAGATTCCCTGAGTTTGAGAAAGAAAGTATTTTCTTCTTTTCAGAAAAGAGATTTATTCCTTCTGCAACTTTATTTGTGCTTCAAGGCATAGTATCACATAATAAGGTTTATTTTCCTTTTCTACGAATGTTTTTAGCTATTCTAATCATGGAGCTCATTAAGGTTTAGATTGATTTGGAATGTAGTTAATCTGATTTTCGCTTAAAGTTGTGAATAGATACACTGTGGCAATAGAAATACTGCATACATAAATAAATTACTTTTCGTACTTTTTCCCATAGCAATACGTCATAGCCCAGGCAAGGATCATTATTAAGCCATTTTACCAAAAAATCCTCCAAAAATATTCAAATGCTTGTAATCCATTTCCTGGAATACGTCCAAATCCCCTCTACATGTATTTATCTTTCTAAATATATTTACGTTTTGATAGAATTAGCCATTTAATAGTGGAGTTCCAGCCAACACTAATCATGTTAATTATCCTTAAAATAGCCAATTTTTGTCGTTTTGACCGGAAATGTGATCTCCGATTGCAAAAGAAAACTGGATGGATAAATTTTTACTTAATACTTTGATGTAGTTTTTTTCTATGTAAATAATTTGGAGTGAAATCCAATTTTAGTGATAAGGAGGCAATAGTAGCACGAGGTAAAAACAGTACGGTACACCAACCCGCCGTAAAATACCTTCATAAATGGGAATCTCTGTGTGCTTTCGATGATATTGGATTGCGAGTAGCGATTTCAGGGCTTATCGACTCGCTCTTGACGATCATATAATGGGAGTCTCTTTCAAATTCAATTTCATTATTATTCTGGATTATCATCAACCTCAACATGCATTCAATATTAGATAAAACCTGATAATCTATTGAAAACTGAGAAAATTATAAATATTTATATTCTACTCCACACCACAAAGTTTATCAGAATCTGACTTCATGATTTTAAGGATTCATATCCTTGTGTGTTTTTCATTCGGTTTCAAGAACGTTAGTCCACCCGAATTGTGGGTCTGACATTGTTTTCCCCTATCACTAGTGTCTTTTCCAAAGTTAAAATGATACAAAATAGATTTCCGCTCCAGTTGCCGATTTTGAAGGTAAGAAGCAAATATTTTCTGAGGATAATTGAATCTAGTTTTTCATAAGCCATTTAGTCATCAACTGCAAACTTTATACATTTAAAGATTTATATTTATTATTTATATTTATGTAGCTCAATGACAAACATTCGTCGATCCAGTTAAATTGGACTCCTGACGGCAAAAGGAAAAAGAAACGAATCGAACGTCCGATGCGATCCACTGATCCGAAAATAATTCTAAAATAAATAAAATGTAGTCTTCGAGTTCTTCTCGCCCATGCGAATGCTTTATTCATGTCAAATATCGACGCATTGGAAAAAAAGGGCAGAAAATCAGAGATACGTCCACTTATTGACTCAAACACCCATGCGGAACGATTACTTCGAAAGGCCTCATGCGCTATATCTGCAGACTGTATTGAATAGCAAGAATTTTAACGATACATTTTAGAAAATCAAAATATCATATTTATTACAATTTGATTAACTTATACATTTGGAACAGCAGGAATGGCTCGACAGAAGGTAAAATTATATAAGCATTTATTTAAATAAGATATTTTATAATTTACGCATGCAGTTCACAGACTAAAGTTCCAGTTTTACTAAAATCGGATGAATAAAAAAGTTAAAGAAGAAAATAATTATTAAACATTAACGTGAGAGAAAAGTAAAATGCAAAAACAGGTTCTCCTAAGCTGCTCATGCCATCTGAAAGCAAACTGATCCAAAATTTTAGATTTCGATTGAGAAAACAATGGTATAGTAATCCATGAGGCATCTCAACAAACAATGATGTTTTTAGTACTGGAAGATCATAAAAATGAAGCAACGATGGCAGAACACAATCAGAATTAACATCGTTATGCGATATCAAATCAACTTAAATGCTTTTTCTCCGAAATTAAGTGATGATCAATGAAATAAAAGTAATTATTAATTTTAAAAGTCTGAATGAAACGATTTTATTATCTTTCAGTCGACGAGCAGTAAAGATTGATAGAAAAATCGTTTTAAAACACTAGTCTGTATCAGTCGTTCATAAAACCTATCCATTAGTAAAGAATAGACCATAAAGCGGGGAATTTAATTACATATGAATCAATTAAAGGATATTAAAATTAATGATTACCCCTGAGAGTATCTCTAAGCTACCTACGCGCACAATGAAAATGTTGAAATGAAGTGATATTATTCAAATTGGTATCATCGTAAAATTTTATTTAAAGAATGTCTTAAAACTAAATTAAAGGTTAAAAAATTTCCGATAGCTGTCTTCGTCAGCGCTTTGTAACTCGTTGCCACTTGAAAGAAAGGCCCGGAATGCCGTATTTCTAAGCAACACCCTACCTTTCTTCTTAGAAAAATTTGTTTGAAGAATTTTGTCTTTCCATTTATTGTTTTAAGATATTCTAGTTATGATATTTTACTTTCGATTGCCATCTGCAATAAATTGCTTATCGTTTTAGATCTATACCTCTTACTTTCTCATCATTCAGTACAAACTTTAAAACTTCTAAATCTTCAATTTAAAATGAAAATGCGTGTTGTTATGCATATATAATTTGAATTTATTCAAAAATACTCATGAATTTTACTTTTAAGAGATTTCACATTTAATCAAGTATTAATGTAATCAATACTCTCCCTTTCCAGGAAATACACTCCCCATCCTGCTTAAGAAGATTCAACTTTAAATTGAAATCACTACGATTCTACCTTCGCGCTTTGGATGCATCGCAGGAGGTCTACTGGTAGATGAAAAGGTGAGTCGATTTTCTTTTGAATGCACGGAAGAGTTCAAATTGATACCATCAACGTAAATAGGAGTACTGCTCATGCAAACAGGAGTATTAATATTAATGTTATACGTTTAATTAAATTATTTTTAGCATTCACTAAAATGTATATGCAAATATATATGTAAATTACAAAAATAAAAACTAAAATAACATTTTTAATCTAAAAATGACTCACCAGGAGGTTTATACAAAGCAAGGACAACATTGAACATCATAGGTAAATACGTCCCAGTTCTCCTTGAGGCCAATAAATGATTTGAAATTCTGTTTTGGTGTTCAAGTTTAGGCCTACAAAGAACACTCGGATCAAATTATTTGATATGGTAAAACGTATATCTGCATCTAGAGTTACATGCGTCATATAATTTAAATTAGAATTTCTTAATTTTGGAATTCTTCAATTACCAGAAGTGATTCACTGAATATCCTTTACTGTTGGATCGCGATATATCTGTTATCCAAACTCTTCATACACACATACGATCACAGCTTTAAATGTATGGCTTACGTATATTTTCTATCAGGAATGCATGGTAGACTAATTTGAAAAACTAAAGTTATCTAAAAGCCGAATTTTCCCGAATACTTTCGAAGTTGTGAAAAGATCTTTTGCACAAATTTGAAGGCGGTGCCATTTGTAGCCCGCTGAGCCTGCAGATGCAAGTGTTTGCAAATGGCACTATCCCTAAAAGGTGTATCCGCTCTACAAATAAGTGCTTGAGCCAGTGCGTGGAGAATGTGCATTCTCTTCGGAACGGAATTTCAGTGAAGCAGTCTTCCGTGGCACAGAAGGCGGATTACAGAAAACGTTTTTTCTTGGTATTCCATAAAAAAGAGCTTTTCGGACGTTAATAATAATTTGGTCAAATTTTGATTACCACTAGTTTTATCACGAAAGTGTAACGTAATTTACTATGATGATCATCAATGATGAGCAAATATATACCGTGGGATGATTTTGAACCACGTGGCAGATTTGAGCTTCCTAATTACGAGTATATTAGGATGCGGCAACCATAGTTTAAAAATCTAGAAAAGAGAACAGAAAACAGACAGAGAAATACTCTTTCATTACTAAGGGTATAAGGGAATGGAACTCTTTACTTGGTGAAGTTCTCATGAAAATGCTAAAAATGTGAATGTTCAGTTAAGTTGAACAGTATGTATTTTATTATAATGTGGTTCACGGCTATCTCCTCTTATCTTGAGTCGTGTAAGTTTTTATATTCAATCAATCTACTTTTATGTATGTGGCTACATGGATATTCTACGACTCCCGGTGAATTGATCCGAGGGGAATTCGTACGCGGGGAATTCGTCTGCGGTGAATTCGCACTCGGGGAATTGATCCCCCGCGCTGATGTTGCACTACCAACTCAACCCAACCTCTCCAGTTAATTTACTTATAACATTAACCAATAACCAGGTCGTGTAGATTAACATAAGACTGAATAACATCAGCGCGAGGGATCAATTCCCCGCGGACAAATTCCCCCCGGACCAATTCACCGGCCACGATATTCTACCATTTACTGTACCTCATTTTACTTGAATGATGTGTTTTATTTTACCTTTTATTTATGAAATATATACATGGGTGGTCTGAAAAGTTTCCGACATTTCGTCATTTCTCGACATGTTTTCTGAAGATATCAGAAAATATTTTGAAGATTTCTGAAAAATCTGGGGTCGGAAACTTTTCAGACTTCCCTCGTTGCGTAATTTACTTGAACAGAAATTATTCCGACTTTGACTCTAAGAGGCCGCTATGGATGTCATTCCTACCTCATAGTCATCCCCACCGCCGCACTGTGGGCTAGAATCGGAAAAAGCTGGCCAAAAATAAGAAAGAGCTTTTTTGAGTGAGGACTTTGAAAATTCTTATGGTCATTCTTAAATAAATTCTGCATATAAGTGCGAAATCATTTTTGTTGATTCTTACGCGTTACAATTCTACAGGGGGTCAAAGTTGACCAATTTTCGCGAAAATTTCCAGTTTCCGATTTTTCGCGAAATTCTTCAACTTCAAGTCGATTGTGAACCCAAACTAGGAAAATCATCGGGTGAAATATGATTTCATATTATAAATATGTTCTTTGTCTTTCATAAGACTTGGTTTCAATGAGCTCTGCCGAATATTTATATACTTTACATTACAAAATGGCGGACCCTTATTTTGGAGCAAAGTTTTACCTAAAGCGAGGAAAATAGTAGATTGAGACACCGTGTGACACGGGATTACTTACATCACAATAAGCTATGAACCTTCCTCAATGGGAATCTGAAATAAAATCTTGCCCCAATTTGCCCCAATAATTTATAAATCGACTTTTCGACAACGCTACAAGGGCAGTATCCGCCCGGCGGAGCACCGTCCTCCGCTACGCTGTCGTGTTTTGAGTGGAACAACGAACCAAAACGATTCTGATTCGTTCTTTTTTAGATTTTAACCATTATTATACTTTGTACATTAGTTATATATCATTTTTTAAGTTAATAGTTGCTTAAGATATGTTTGTGATTTTGATACTGACTGCTTCTTCACTCTCACTCTCTACAATACTGAAAATGTTCTTACAAAATCGGTAGAACTAGCCGTCACTTTGTGTAATTTTATTACATAATTAAATACATAGGTTGTTACATACGTATTATGAAAATGGTGGAATATAGCTTAGAAGTTTTTCAAATACAAAATTTGCCCACATCTGGAGCTGTTTTGGCGACCGTCGAGGTGCTCTGGAGCGCTGGAAACGTTCGGCAAAGGGCTCGTTTTATTGCAGGCAGCTGCGCTTTTCCAGATTAACGGTACCCTTCGATTTGCATGTCTGTGATTTTTCCTTACATGCGTAGGAATAATTCAGTTCTATTTGAACATTGGATACGAAGAGGTTGTGCTTTGTGCTTTCTAATTAGCTACGACAGTTCTGTGAAACAAGAATTATTCGACAATCTCCTGGTAGCAGTACTCGTGTGAGCTTTTAGATATTTCATAGGAATTATATCACGTGAGGTATGTTTTTCATTATATTTTCTTTTTTATATAATGCATCAGAATATAGTGGTAAATTGTGATGTATTGTCTGATCGTTTTAAAATATGCTCACAATTGTTTGAATGCATTCTACTCCCTTTGTCCTGCATATACTATTGAAGGAAAGATATAGTTACGAAATACATGTTGCATTTTCACATACTATTATAATTTTTCCAGGTTTTCAGTGTATTAATACGTAATTTAATTAGTATTTCTGCAAAAATCATGGCTGATATGGTCAATAATCGGTTAACGGATTTTGGCATCGGTATCGACCGTTCCGTCTTCAAGAAAGAAAATCAATGTCACGCTTATTTTCAAATATGGTTTGGATGGTAGTTCTGGCCATTGGAAGTACAAACAATTCCGAACAATAAATTATTAAGAAAGTAACTTATGCCAAGAAATCGAAAAGTTTAAGCCAGTGAATGTAGGCAATCGCCGCATTAAGTTCTGTTTGTTGCTTACAATGATAAACAGAAAGGTAACATTTTCTCAAATCAAAGGTAATATTTCTTGGATATATGTAGCTAAATTTTACCAAGAATCTTTTGTTGTATTCCTTCTTTTAGGTATGGAATGCGCTGACCGAGAGCCCGGGATTGAAATGCTACATTTGTGGGGCGAAAATTTCGGAGATGAACGATCTATCGACAATTAGTAATCGAGACGTTGACGAAGAAAATTTGTCCTATGGCATTTCTACGCTGCATTGCTACATAAGATTTTTTCAGTGTTTATTACATATATCTTACCGACTTATCTTTAAGTAATGGCAGGTGAGAGTACAATATTGATGAGTATGGTTTTATGTCATAAGACGTACCCATTGAACTTATCTCAATATTCCTACATAGGCTCGTGGTAATCATAAATTACTGCTTTTGGAGAGGAAATCGCATATTCAGAAAGAGTTTAGAAAAAAGATGGGACTGATTGTAGATGTACCTAAACCAGGATATGGCTCCACAAAAGATGGAAATATATCAAGGCGTTTCTTTGAAATTCCGTGTCTAGCAGCTGAAATAACAGGTGCGAAATGAAGTTATTTTTATTAATGCGTAATCTTTTATTAAATGTAAAAATCAGGAAACTGAAATAGATAAGGATGAAATCTTCACTATCAAAGATAAGAGTTCTGTTTAAGGTTTGTTTTATAATATTACGTTTTTGTGAAATACCGTTTCTCAATACCAATTTAATTAATCATTTCTTAAAAGGAATTGACGAAGATCAAATAAAAAGATTCGCCAATATCTTAAAGGCAATTTCAAGTGGTTTTCCACTAAATGAAAGAGCATTCAAATATTATTGCTGCGCTACAGCAGAGATGTATGTCCGATTATATCCGTGGTACTACATGCAACCAACAGTACATAAAGTACTTATACACGGGGCTGAAATTGCAAAAGAGGCAATCCTTCCGTTGGGGCAACTAACAGAAGAGGTAATGGAGGCCCGAAATAAAGACGCAAGATAATACCGGGAGAGAATCACAAGGAAACACTCCAGAGTGGCCAAAAACGAGAATTTGATCCAAAGATTACTTCTAACTTCTTATGCGCTAATTTCAATATCGGCACCAGTTAGAGCAACAAAAGGATCGAGGAATCTGAGCAAAGAGATTAAGGAACTCCTAGTCATGAACGATGAGGAGGAATTGGCTTATGGGGATGAAGATTCTTCAGACGAGAAATGTATTTAATAGAGAAGGTAATGTATAAAAACACCGTATACTTCATTAAAACTCGCTTAAATCTTTGACTGCATGATTTAGTAGAAATTTAGCATTATCGTACGAAAATAAACTACTACATGATATTAATATCGCTGTCGTGGTCCCATGCTTTAAAGCACAGCCCATTTCATTTTTTTCAATTATCACCCTACAAGAAATGGTGAATTTCTAATAATTGTTGATATCTAAGATATGTACGAAGTGCAATAATGGTTAAAATCTACAAAAGAACGAATCAGAATCGTATTGGTTCGTTGTTCCTCTCAAAACACGACAGCGTAGCGGAGGACGGTGCTCCGCCGGGCGGATACTGCCCTTGTAGCGTTGTCGAAAAGTCGATTTATAAATTATTGGGGCAAATTGGGGCAAGATTTTATTTCAGATTCCCGTTGAGGAAGGTTCATAGCTTATTGTGATGTAAGTAATCCCGTGTCACACGGTGTCTCAATCTACTATTTTCCTCGCTTTAGGTAAAACTTTGCTCCAAAATAAGGGTCCGCCATTTTGTAATGTAAAGTATATAAACATTCGGCAGAGCTCATTGAATCCAAGTCTTATGAAGGACAAAGAACATATTTATAATATGGAATCATATTTCACCCGATGATTTTCCTAGTTTGGGTTCACAATCGACTTGAAGTTGAAGAATTTCGCGAAAAATCGGAAACTGGAAATTTTCGCGCAAATTGGTCAACTTTGACCCCTTGTAGTATTGTAACGCGTAAGAATCAACAAAAATGATTTCGCACTTATATGTAGAATTCATTTTAAAATGACCATGCGAAGTTTCAAAGTCCTTACTCAAAAAAAGCACTTTCTTATTTTTGGCCAGCTTTTTTCGATTCCAGCCCACTGTGCGCCGGCGGTGGTAATGTGAAGCAAGAATATAGATACGAATACTATACCCCTTGTGCTTGGATGTAATTTTCTGGAAATTGATGGAGTGGAGGAACTTTGTCAGTTCCTTTGTTGTATATTCTCGAGATGAGTCAAATGGCGTTATGCTTGCCATTAGAACTCGTCCTCGAAATAGCACTTCACGGATCGTATATTGAGGTGGCGCTCTTTTTCACAGCACTTTGCGAACGAAGTCGTAAAATTCGTCGTGTGAGAGACAGCGCAACAATTTTGTCTTAAATTACGACTAAAGTGAAGCAAAAATACATATTCACCCTCAACCGTAAATCAATGTTGGAATCGTAAAGTCTCGTAGTTTATCACTTTGAGGAACGACCTGCTGTTGCGGATAATGTCGTTGCTTCCAATTCAACGTCTTCCTCAAGATGTCAATTTCAATCTACCATTCAAAGGTATCAATTCCGTTGCTTCTGTTCCACTCTGCAATGGCTCATCTGACCTTCAATCATTTCTTGATATTCTCCGATTCAATTGGCTTTTTGCGTCTGAAGATTATTCTGCTTTTATTAGTCTTCATATTTGATTTTTAAGGCGTCAAAGTGTGATGAGTTATTTTATATATTCAAGAAGTATTCCTATCTACAACTCTTAGCCTCGGAGGAATAAAACGTGAATTTATTGAAAGAAAATTCAGAAACACTAGTAAAATACAACAGACTTTGTCCCTGAATTACTCGTCAAAATATTTGATATGTGATTGGGAAAAGGTTTCGGATATCTTTTTGCAATGCATTCCATTATGTTTATAGTTTGTTTACGCAATAATAATTCTTATAAAAATACTATACGCATGTAATATAACAATAATATAAAATGAAAATCAATACACTACAAAGCATAAATTGCGTATGGTCTTAATTTCCGTTATCTTGAGCGATCAGTTTTAAGACAAGCAGAAGACAAGCTCTAAATCTGACTAACACGATATCTGTTGTATCAATCATCAGAAGAATTATGAGATGCAATACGCTTTCTCCACGAACTAATTGCAGTTTTAAATTGTATTGAATGCATCTGTGCGTCAAATTTACCATCGTCGAGTCAATTACCACTTTCTATTTCTCACAAAAGCGCATTTTCATTACCAATTTCCATCAACCTCTTAACTGAACAAACAGGAAAACGTGAGACATTTAATTAGCGAAAGCGGATCTTTACGACCGAATGCCGTGCGCACAGTGATGAGAAGTTACTGCTCGAACGCAGAAGAAGCGAACAATGAAAAATAGAGGATTAAAACATATTTCTTTTAAATTTACGATTTTTCCTCTCATGAAGGCTTTAAGTAGTTAGCAAGGCGTTGGATGGGAGAAATCCATTAAAGGGAAGCCATGGTGCTAGAGAGAGCAGTATCAATGGTTAGGTTGAAGTGGTTGACCGAAGGAGCTATTGCAGGCACTTAAATAATTGCATTAGAGACCGTTCTACATTCACCCACTCTAAACTTGTTTCTTTTGCTCATTTTATCTCATGAAAATTAAAAGAGACTCCATTTTCTAATGACCAGCGAAAAACCGACCACAAGTGATGTCATTTAAAAGTGTATCAGCCGCTTAGAGACCCACGTCTTCCAGGCTCATTAAAATGTATTCACGTATGAAAAACATTTGCTAATAAGTATATTCCATTACCAGTATAATCGAGAAGCTTCGGGAAAGTTACTTTCTTTCATATTTACCGACTGCAAATAATTTACATTGGGCTAAGCTACATCCACATAGATCTATTTCTAAAGATTAGTACCAAATGTATCTCTTATGTTAAAATGGCTGTAACATCTAATGAATTTTTTTAGTTCTTGCATACTAATGGAGTGTATATAGTTAAACAGAAGATTTTATTAACATTTTATGAAAATTTCAAGGAGTTATAGCGGTAATACGATAAATATACACTGTTTAGTTTAATGAAGGTAGAAATAAATTAAGGAAACATTTCCTCTACTTTCTAGTTATCCTGCCAAGGAAATAATTTGTAGTAGACTAAAATTCTCTGTGGTTGGAGCAATAAAATCTGGCTGCAGTGTAATCCATGTGACAGTGGAAAATATTTATAACCGGCGTTAAGTCTGATTCCAGAAATTAGGGTCGTAATTAATTTGCTCGACATGCTAAGGAAAATAACTTGAGATACAACCACACCTAAATTAGAGTCAGTAAATAAAATCTTGTTTAGAATTTAGGCCGTAAATAGCTTCAATAAATAGATTTAACCTTAAAGTGGAAAATTTGGCAGATGTTTTACTCCACGCATTCACTTCCTTTGTTCTTCTTGCTTAAATATTTCTCTATAACTTCCATGTTTTATGCATTTACCTTCTTTTCCGAAGTGTTTATTTACCAGAAAATAATTTTATTCGTCTTTAGACTAAAAATTATGTCATATCTCAGCTAGCGTTTTATCTATAATTCTTGCTCTTGCTAATATGAAAATAATGAAAAATTTTAGTACAACATGTTAGTGTGTTACTAGATGTTATATCACTGCATCATAATATATTTTACACTCAATATATTTTTGAAATTTTATCGACTGATACTGGTAACTTCCACAATGGTGATCAGGGGCTATTTGTCCAATATAATTTATGAAATCTTAGTAGGGTGGAGACATTTTACTGTAGCCTAATTTTTACTATCTCCGTAAAATGGAAGAGTATCGTTTCTAGCGAGATTTGTCGCTCGTAAATGCAACTAAAAGACGCCGAAATTCCAGTCGTCTTCTTTGTGTGTTCGAAAAATGGTCTGTTTGTTGGAGGGGTACGTTTTTGAAGTTTTGAAGCAATTTTTTTCTGCACGAGACTAAAGGAATAACGGCAATAAGATATGAGGAAAACAAACTGTGATATTTATCAGATAGATATTCATAAATATGCTTAATTTTTATGTTTGAATGATTCTGTAACTCTGGGTTAGTTTGGAAGGAAACGGCGAAGAAAAAATGGCGGAGTTGCCTATATTGTACCGTCCTCAGTTCTCTTTATTGTACAATTTAAGAAACAGTAGTGCTTTTAAATAATGATTTACTTTTCTTTAATAAATAACGAAATTCTTAGTTAGCAGTCTCGTCCTGTCATCATAGCTGTTTTTATGGCTTTTATTGATCTCCTTTAATTATAATTTAATCATCAACGACCATCTGCCCCTTATATATTCTTAGTCGATGTATTGCATTTTAAAGTGTTATTTACCGTAAATAATTAATTAGATAGTCAATTTACAGTATGGGTCCCAAAGGACAATATGGAAATTGGAGCGTAGATGAACAATATTTAGGTGGTAGTTGATATAAATGGCTATTATGATTTAAATGAATGTGAATATGAAAGGCAGGTTGAAAATAAGAACAAAAACGCAAATGGGGAAATAAACATTTTTGTCGGAGTAAAATGTTTTCGGAAGAAATTGAAGCGAAATCAGAGCAACACATCCTAAAATATGAAGAGGCGATGTTTAGTTTAATCTTATGTGATGTTAGAATCTTGCATTTGACGTTGAAAAAAGGAACAGAATAGTTCATAACATAATCATCGAAAAATACATTGCAGGGAATAATTGGTTATATGCTTTACACCCTAAATAGTCATGCAGACAGCTTCACCCATGGCTCGGGCTTGAACTGAACAAAATAAAATTGTTTTAATCATTAACTAGCTAACAATTCTAAAAAAATTTACCGGCCGTGGTGGCCAAGTGGTTTGCGTGCTCGCCTGTTATCGCTCCAAATCTACAGTCCCAGGTTCGAATCCCGGCTAGTCGGATTTTTGTGGATAGGGGATGGTTGTGCGCTTTGTAAATTGTAATAATTATTGAAATGGATGTAATTGGGATTCTTCCTGTTTCCATTAGAGAAATTATTATTGCTTTTATTATTATTATATAAAATAAAATGTACAAATTGGTACTATATAGGGAAATCTCCCCTAACTGTCATTCATATTTTCGAAAGCAGAAATTTTATAGATCTCTGTTTTTACGCATAAAAATAAATTCTGGTAAGGTGCCAAAGAAAGTGTAGTTAAGAAATGGCAGTAGCAAAAAGTCTTAAAATATGAAACAATAATTAGGTTATTAATTTCCATGAATTACTTACGAAATGAAAATGTATGATCAGAATTTCACATCGCAAACATCAATTGTTGGGTCGTCGGAAAGGATTCCTTAAGATGCAGCTTTACGGATCCGCTGATATATAAGGTTTTTGTTCATTATTCGGGGTCAAAGTCCACGCTTTGCGTTTGGATAACCAATTTCAATTCAAATTGAATGGAAAATCCAATTTCAATTGAATCAGCCAATCACAAGGAATACGAATCAGCATGTTGTTCGACTCGACGAATTACGAACCTTGAATTCAATGCGGATACAGCGAGCACTTTACGTGGAGATAAAACGGGAACCCGCCTATAAACAACTGATTAATTTAACTTTGAAAATTTCGCTTATCTGTAATAGACCTTAGTGTATGCGCATTGCTTTGGTGGAACTTGCAGGCGGCTCTCTTTTGTTTCACTTTGCCGTTGTTTTCCATCCATTTCGAGTTGGTCCTTATCACATAGAAGAGAATTGAATCGGGTCCTCCTTTGCATTCAATGTTCTTTGGAAGAAGTTGCTCGAGCAATCGCTTTAACGTGAATAGAATTCTGTTGGTTTTCGTCAAGCTCCATTGCCTCTAATTGCATCCCACTAATTGCGTCTACAGCTTCACCATTGATTCATGTTCAGTTTCCATTTGATCTAATTGAAGATAAACATCAAATAAGGTGATATTTACTCATGATGCGTCCGATTGCAAACACGTTAGAGATCTCCTTGGAAGGAGGTGAACTTAAAAAGTAGCACATTCTTTGTGACTTGTCTTTGATCTTGCCGTTTATGTTTCTCCAATTATGAAGAATAAGAGGCGATAAAGAATCATTATTAACAGATCATTTCCAGAGACTCGGATTTGGTTGGATATGGTCAACTTTCCACACATACTTCCCTATATGGCATAACTCTGAAAACAGTAATGCATCGCGGGATAAAACATTTAGTTTTGTCGAATGTGCCAGAGAAGTTTCTTGTGGAAAATACTAAGGTCATTTATTTAAAATTGTTATACCACCGTTCCACCAAGTAAAGATTGGACATATTAATTTTATTAATATTAATTTGAATCTCTTTATTCGTACTTGCATTTTCACGACATCACTTTTTGTAAAATCTAAGATGAATATGTCTTGAAGTGCAGTTTAAAAACTGTAGCAACCCTACTCGTGACAGATAATACCTAGATCTACTTATATTAAGTAGTTATTTATTAAGAAAACTTTTATTAATTTATTATTGAAATATTTGGATTGCCTTAAGTCAATTATTATTGAATTTTTCTCATTAAATCGGAAAAATTTATTCAATTTTCATGAAATTTGTTGGACTGAATTATTTTATTAGAAAGATATTATTTCGGTTTTATGTTTGACTAGTGAGTATATGAGGAGAAAATGTTCCATTTAAAGTAACTATTTAAACTTTGAAAATATATGGATGGTGAAATTTAGATATTTCCAGATATTACCGGAGTTTACAGATGGTCTGAGATGTCTAAGGGAGATGAAATCTCACTCTGGGAGGATATTAATGTTTTCCTAATCATAGGATATTGACTAATAAGAAGAATAATGGTAAATATTTTAAATTCATAAAGCTCTCCTTTTGCTATTAAAAAGTAAAAGTAGTGATAGACCGAAACATATATTCCTCTGGCCAAATACTGTAATTTCAAGCGGCTCTTACTTCATTTTCCTGACTAATTCATTGAAAGGGAAATTCAAATTTTTACTAAGAGACGCGCGACCTGGAATGAAGACATCTCCTTTAGCTGCGAAAGCACGCATCCGCGGGGAATCTTTTTGTCTCTCATTTGTCATTTTGTAGCAAACAGTGGAATCAGCTTGTGTCGCCCACCATATTTGTTTATTTATTCCTTTGAACGTATTGCTTAGAAAGACAGGCCCGCAAAAGCAAAAAATGTCGTTCTCAATGTGAGAGGTTGTTGAATAGAGAACACAAAGTATGTATGTACTTGATTGAAGCAAACGAATTTTGTCGGAGAATCGCGCAAAGATATTTTAATTAAAAAGTAAATTTATCAGCTCCATTGAATGCATTATCTTTTCAGGGAATTTCTTTTTTCAAATTAATATTTTTAAAAATAATAGTTTTTGTATCTTAAGATACCGTATTTGCTCTCTTTTGGCGTTCAAAATTCATGATGACATTTCTTCCTCTAACGTACACTCCTGGCCAAAATTAACGCAGCACCGGCCGTAAGGATCGCTAGGAGTGTACATGAGCCTAATAGGATAATTTACATGAGCTAGTGGATAAAAATCAAGATTCCTCTAAGATTCGGACATGTAAATTGTTTTTAGGACACAACCATCACGCCGAGTGGAGTAATATGAATTATATTCATTTTCTCTTCCTTAATTTGGATTTCGGTTTATCTCAACAGGATTGCACCCAAGGCTAGTTTGGCATGATACTTTCACGAACGGCTTTACTTAAATACAGGTTGTTCAACCACCTCGTGCGATTATGATTCATATACTAAAATGTGAGTCACCTCCACCAATCACAGCGGCGAATTAATTTTTTATTTACCACCTTCCAATTCGCTGACTTGGGAGCGATTATCGTTATCTTCACTGTGATTTATAAGTGAATATTTAATAAGAAGTTTAGGCTATTCATGAGGTTGAGAATATATAAAGTGAGGAGGGAAAGATTTATAATGACTCTGGGAAGATTTGAAGAAGTAGTAACTGAGTTATTACCGAATGAGCTTGTTCCATAAATATTTCCTGATCGATTTCCAATAAAACACATTTTATTTGAATGGGAATTTATTTCTTCGGAAACGGCCCGTATATCTTAGCAAATTTGTTAATCGTGTTTCAGTTTGAACTCTACGTATGTCATAGGTGATTTTTTTGTACAACACATGTTCTCAGGACCTGTTTTACATCATTAATTCACGGATATCTTCCCTACGGGTTCATGATCGGTTGCCCTTATCCAGAATTTTCAAACTTCTATTCAATAAGGAGACAACCTATTTTCTCGTAATTACAACTAACGTTGGCTTGTGGAACACATCGTTAAGTGGACTTAGGGGTGAATCCATTGCAGTACTAATGAGAATGCTTACGCTTACAGGATTAAATCCAAAGTAGAGAACGGGGTCACGGTGTGAGAATCTTAATGAGAGAAATAAATAAAGAGGAAGTTAGATGGCGGCACTTGGTTTGTCTAGAACAATTTCCGGAGAGATTATGGTGTAACGAGAGGGTGATTTACATTAGATAGTTCAGGAGGAAGGAGTAGGTATCTCTAAGAGGGCGTGGTTCTATTATACAATGAACCATAGTTAACTGGCGTTGAAGTCGGAGTACTGTAGCCTAATAATGTTGAAATAAATCATCATCATTTGGAATACGGCGTTTACGAGTAGGTAAAGCGTTGATAATTTGGCAGTGTAATGGAGAAGCTGATCAAGTTACCAGGTATTTCCATTGAGATATTAATTAAACTTTTATGTCATCCCACAATTTGCGCCTGGGGAAAAGATAATTTAAAACTAATATTAACTTCACCTTTCTCAGAAATTGTGATCGATTACCCCAATAATCTTTTTGACGTAGCATTGATCGCGACTTTATATTTTTTTTTGAAAGGCGGCCAACGGATGTGCTACTGATGTGTTTTATAGCCTTGCTTTATGTTCGGAGGCAAAGAATCGTAACTATATTTATAGCCTTTTGTTTACATTCCTAAATTGGCCAATGGCTGCTAAACCACGGTCGGAAAAGTTTATCTCCGAGGTGATAATGGATGATAATTTGTGGTCTACTATGAACTTCTAAGTATGTTTTAGGGATTATCACGAAGTTTCATTATTCCAAAATTATCTCACTGAAACCATTGAAAATAACGTGGATTCAGTGAAGATGGTGCAGTTATAGAATTAATTTGTTGAAGATTCTCTACCCAACAAATGTCACAACCGTACTTAATTATTCATCGTCCTCTGTCATCCATATCCAACTGTCATCGTCCGCTACGCATCCACGCCCATTCACTCATTCTATTAATAACTACTCATTCCTTCGCTCTTCTTCTTCCACATTACATTGTGGTTGTGTCATCCCTCTTCTCCAAATTCTTCGTGCATTGGCTTCCTGCCGTATCAATAGGACAAAGAACAACCTTTCTCACAGACATATCCAGTATCTTGACACTTACATCCAAAATCCACTTGGCGTCTCGACCAAGGAAATGAGTGATTTAAGACACTTGGGTAATTACCTTAGGCTGCAATAACTGCTGCTGCTGCGTACATGCTTTGGGTTGCTGATGACGGCCTTTTGAAGGTCGCTCTTTAAGAGAAGACTGTGTATCCATCTTTATGCTTCAAACAAGATCACGCTGTGCGGATGTTTTGTGAAAAACTTTGCATGTGAATGATTGCTAGAGAATAGAATCTATTATGACGTCATTTATAACTTGGTTGACCAATTATCTAAGAAATGGAGCATTTCTAATCTGTGAAAGGGAAAAAAATTTCCAAAGAAAACAGAAAAGAAAAAAATTTCATTATATCATTTCAGTTCTATTTATTTTTTGGAGAAGTCTTTGATTGAATAAAGCACCTTTTTGATGATATAAACGAAAATTCCCAAAACGACACTTCCACCGCACGAGCAGTTCACTTATTAAGGTTGACTAGATTAAATTATGTAATAATTATTAAGTTATTTTTGCCATAATTAACGTGATCCCTTACCGTCGTTATTTATTAAATGCTTTAATTTATATCAAAATTGTTTAAGGATTAAAATTCAGCCGTTTCCCTCTCTCTAATCGAGGATATCGAGGATCAACTAGTTCGTATTTACAACATAATTTCAGGTAAACATGGTTGGGAAGCTTTTAAAAATGCTATGGAGGAACCAGAATTCCGTGAGAAAGATAACCATGATTATAAAATTAAGCCTCGGCGGCAAAGAACGGACGTCGCGAAATATTATTTTCGTAACAGAGGCATTTCAGAATGGAATAAGTTACCTGGATTTACTCTTTATTACTTTACGCTCTTAAGCCCCTTGTCTAAAAATACAAAATCTTTTAAAAATAAATTTTTTAATGTACTGTAGTAGATAATACATTTTATTACAGTGCAGTACAGCGTATTATAGAATTTAAGGGGATTTTAGTTATGTGAAGTTTCTGTTTGAAGTAAGGGATTGCTTGGCAGGGTAATGTACGGTGGGTGGTACCTGGTACCGCTACGGTACCCGAGAAGGCCTGTCATGAACCCCGAAAAATCCAGAAATAACAATTTATATGTCATATGTATAAGTAAGTATTTAGTTTTTTGTAAATGATTATGTAGAATAACTGCCTGGATGTAGAAAAACTGCCACCTGGCTTACAGTCTACTTGTAGTTTATGAAATAATAATAATAACCCATCCATATCTACTTTAGCCTCCAATTCTCACAATTTTGCAAGGAGCCATTCAGTTTCAAATTAATCAACAGAAAAGACTTTAAGTGACATTCTGTTGAAATTTAAAATGAAAAACTTAAATGAAACCAGTGAATATGTAAAAATATAGGAATTTTGGGAAAATATCGGTCGGTGAGACTAGGTTAAACATTTACATTAAGCATCACTGGTATGAAACTTTAAGAGATTTGTATTTTAATAAGAGCGTTGTTTGAGAACGAATAACTCTTTCTTTCCGAAGTAACACCCGAGTCCAAACTGAACCCAAGAGACTGCCAGCTTAACCTCTACTTAACTGAACTAAGAAATGGGGCATGGACTATTCAGTCCTGGAAGACCATATCCGTAAAATAGTCAAAAATACGATTAGCTATAACGCGCCTGCATCGTAGAACTGGTGACTGCTACAGATGAAACATTTTATGGTAATAAACTATTAAAGGTGCACTTCAGGATAATACGTTTTTAGCATATATGAAGAAAACGGCAATTATTTTGAAAACACACTGAAAATAAGCTTACAAAAATAAGGAAACAAGATAACGTGAAATTATATTTGGAGCACAATATCTTGGAAGTGATAAAGTTTGCTGCTTCAATTGAGATTAGGTGCCTTTTCGATATAAGGAGATTTGAAAGAGATAAGACGAGGGAATATCATTAGAAGAGATACTCAGAGGGACTCAACAACGAAAGATGAATATCGTGACGAGGCAGTATTGTCGGCAACAAAAGAACTTTGATTTGTCATTCTAAGTGCCCCGTGGATGTTGATGCCCATCTTCTGCATCGCTGCGTCAGAATTAACTACGGACTGCTCTTTGGTTTTATAGCCCTTTATCCTTCCCCATATCCCAATTTCAATTAACTCCCATCGCTTCCAATTCCACTCGACCCTTCATTTCCTCCAACTCTTCCAATTGTCTCTCACCTCAACAGTTGTCCGTTATCTTCATAACGATCGCTCTTTGATTCCACACATTTCCCTCATTCGTAAGGAAATTTCACTTTTAATATTACAACCACAAGATGAATGTTATCTCCCGCTTTCGTTCCTTTTTTCTATTTGATCTAAACAGCGGGTGATTCCAAGGAGTAGACAAGAAACAATAGATTAGGAAACTACGTGCAAATTATAGGCTAGCTTTGATACATGGGTTAATATAGCTCTTAAATGTCGATTATCTTGAATATATTTACTAAACTAAACAATTAAAATTACTCTAGGTGAATTAAAAATAAATAAGAAAGAATTTGATATCTAATAGTTTTTCTAGTTCTAATATTTTTTTACTATTAGTATAACTTAATTCAAAATAATTGTTACGAATATTTTATTATACACAATTGCCTAAGATATGCAATACCAAATACACGATTTTTCACAAAGTTAAAACTGTTTATAATTTTTCATACCATAGTATCTTAACTTTTTACTATCCTTATACCCCCAAACAATCTGAGAAAATTGAATATTCCGAACTATCCCGCCTTACCCTAAACGTCTAGGATAAAAAGAAAGATCGATTTGGCAAACAACAAATGGAGGTTTAAATTGGAAAGTGGAACAGAGAAGTCATATTGAACTAACTCAGGCGTATTTACTACATTTTTGTGAAGTCGCATACAACTCCACGGCCTTCAAAAGAAAGATTCAGGTTTATGGATATGGAAGCGTAAAATGCAAGCCCTCGTTTAGCCGTGGTGAGCGAGGGAAAAACTTTTCCAATTTTGAAGTGCAAAATGCATATAGGAAGAACTTAGAAGAAAAGGAAATTCGAAACATGGGATATTCAGAATTAAAGAATGAAACTGGTTCAGCGTGAATATTGCTAAGAGTGGTGAAAAGCACCGGCGCATAAATTTGAAGTTAGAAATAAAAATATATCACTGTAGTCAAAAAATAAAAGAAATACCGAAGAATAATTTGAGCACACATTTCGAAATATAATTATTTAAGTATTCTAGGCTACTATTTTACGGTGGAAGTGCAATGAAGGACATGTGCGGGATGTTCGTAATTTGCTATTCAATCCGATATTAAAAACAATTTATATTTAGGGATGGGATAGATATAAGGAATGGGACGTTTCGCCACCATGAATATTTGAGGTATCAAATACAACATATAAATTTAGATGATTTTGGATTTTTTTCGGAAAGTTACATAAAAATCGAGACCCAATATAAATAATCAAAATAAAGGTCAGTAAATGAGGAGATTGTGAGTTGTGGTTTTTGTTTCCAAACGGAATGGCCTGAATTGTGCTGGTGTGGGTTGTGTTGGAGGAAGGTAATTAGAGGCTCATAAAAAGGCGCTTTGGATCCCCCATGAATTATTTATTAGTCAATAATTCATCGATACAATGATAATAACAAACAGAAATAGAAAGAGGCAAACAGTCGGCGAAGAGCAGCCTTAATTCTATCAGTATAGGCTTAATTCTATCAGTTGCTTCAGAAAGGTCTTATAAGGTAAGACCACAATATTTAATTTCAACTCAGCATTTTACTTCATCAGAGGATGCTATGAACCGTCATAAAGTTTGTTCATTTTATTCTACAACTCCTATATCTGATAACGAAAAATAAACTAAAAATATATGTAGAACTATAAGATATCTTCAAACACCATAGGCGTATGAAACTATGAATATTGCCGCGTTGAAGTTTCTGAAAGTTTACGAAATAAAACTATAATAATATGATCTAAAATTAGTTAGCCGAGACTGATAAAAGAAAAAAATGTCATATTTAGCCATAGGGACTGATATTTCCTTGGAAGCAAATTAGTATTTTTTCATACTTAAAATGATAAAGTTGACCTCAAAAATGAGTAATGAAGGCTATTGTTGAGAGCAAAACAGTGATAATGAACACAAAGATGCAAAACGAGTTCTTCTGGTCATTTATGGCGGGACCCTCATTTGCCTTCTTTTTATATGAACTTGGACGAGAGATGTTCCATGAAGCAGGAAGTAAAGAAAAAAGTAGCTGAAGCATATTACGTCGGATGAGATGCATTTGGACCCAACTGATAACATATCTTGTTTCCACTCCACCTTTGGCTGTTTCTAAAGTATGATGCAGTAAATTCTCTACAAAAACTCAGAAGTTTCCACAAGAGATACGTAATACATCTGTCATTAGTTTCATAAATATCAAATATGTGTATACATTTTCTATCTTCCCCTCCCCATTTCATACGACGATTACTGTTTTTGCATTGGTTAAAGGTAGGTTGACAAAGTAGGCCATTTTGCCAATGGGCTTCCACCGGGAATCGAACTCGGGGCCAGGTTCTCCAAAGCCGAACGCGCTGCAAACTTGGCAATCTGGGAGCCCACAGCCATTATTTATAATTAAATTTTACAAAGGAAAAGGTCTACTTAGGAAAGTGAACAATTAATTTCAATGCAATTTTAAGATATATTTTTAAAACGGAATAGCTATACATATATTAAAATGAATGACTGAATTATGATGTATTCGCAAATAAAAATAAGGATATTCTATCTAAATGAAACAACGTCATTTTGTCTTGATGTTACATGCTACGTACTTACATTAACGCATATTTTAACCAATTCAATAAAATAACAGATACTTTTTCATTGAGATTCCTTTGTATAATCTTTAAGCTATTTCTTTGAATTTTTAGAGAGAAGGAAATATTTTCTTCTCTTAGATTTCAAAAAAGGTTATCTTATAATCATAACTGTAATATCAACACCTCTTTATCGAAAAGAGGTGGCTTCGGTTATTTTGTCTCAGCAATTTTGAATTGAATAATATATTACGAGCGCAATCATTCCATTGTCTGGTAGTGAATACATCTTTTTTTTTAAGAGGAAAACTGAATCCCATCCTTTCGACTCAGTCATGTCATTTGTTTGTTGCTGGAGTTCTCTAAAGGCTTCAGTAAGTATTCAGTATTCAGTAAGTCTCTTTGACCTGAAGAAAATTTCTAAACCGTCCAATAACAATCAGTCACCTTTGATAATGTCCTATTTTCTGGAAATCAGACTGAATGAAAAACACTTCTTACTGAAGTGGAATTTAGTCCAACAGCACTAACGGTGATGCCGTAGCGACCCTCACATCAAACGTGAAATAAATGTCCTACTTCTAATCTTGCAAGTCAGGGAATCGAGTCAAACTCGATTGTCAAATGAAACCACAGCACAATGTCGATTCGTCACTCATCAGAGCAGCGTGCAATAAATTAAAGGACATCGGTCGTCCCCAATTGGGTCGTCAGAGATGCAGAACCCCTGCGTTTTTCCTCTTTCACGTAATCGGACAGCTGTTTTTAAATGATCGAGGTGGAACTCTACACTCTTATCCATATAAATGTCATATCGGAACTCTATCGCTTTTCGGAGAAGATCGATGGTCTATTTGTGATCCCGGAGAATTTCATTTCGGAATATTTTTAGCGCTCAGTGAGGAATGGATCAGGGGAGAGCGTATGCAAGGTCGAGGATGAATCCGAGAGGCATTTTGGTCGACGTTGATGGATATGACTGCGTTCGAGGAGAGTGCACATTGTGAGTTGGAAATGGACGAATCCAAGGGGTCTATCTAATGGGAAAATAAGAGCTTTAAAAGGGTCATACGGCGATGGAATTGTTGGTTCTTTTGGAAGATATTTGCTGGTGTATATTCGAAGAAATTTCAAATGAAACACAATTGTAGATTATCATAATTTGGAAATCAATTACAGCTTACCATCTAAAAACTTCACAGATAAAATATAAAAAATATAGCACAATAAGATTATATAGCACATTAAATTTTTTACGTAATTGAATGAAAAGTGAGAATAATTGTACCGTACAAGAGGGAAAGAGAATATATTTTAGGTATAAAATAGTGTAAAAATTGAAAATCAACAGAGATTATGAAGGAAACGTGTTTTGACCAGGTTACATAATCAAATTGAATTCGATTGTTTTCATAGAATGCTGGTTACTAAAATGTTTCACTCCATGTGGTACTAATAAGAATGAAAAGAAAAGAAAATATTAGTTGATAATAAAGGTATTGCTCACGGGGGGCAAAGTTGAGTGATTAACTATCATCTTTGAGTCAATCCAGGACAAATTAAATATATATAAAATATATAAACAAATAGATATAAGATATCTTTAGTTTCCACATTAACCAGAAGATAACATAGCATTTAAAAGTTAAATTTGAGGATACTGATGAAAGTTAGAGGTTTAATGAATTGACCATTTGAGGGTTACAAGGAACCAAGATGTAAATGTAGTATAAGATTCGCTACTAAGCATAAAAAAGCACAGCTATTTTTAGCTACTAAGCATAAAAAAGACTCTAAGAAATCTAATAAAATTCCTTATGTAAGAAAATATTTAATTTAGAACTTGACAATAAGTATATGCAATGCACCTTATGTTCTAAAGTATTTGAGAAACGGGCATTTCATTGGGAGCGTGCGAGCCGAATTCAGCATTTTTTTGACAAATTTGTCAGTCCGCCATTTTAAAAATATTTGCATATTGGCTAATAAATTAATTAAAAATAAATAAATAAATAGTTTCAAATATCTATAAAATATTATTATTTTGTTCGCTTTGGCATGGAATTGACCCCTCAGCAATGTGAATACGGTATCCTGAGACATACGCAACCAGCAAAACAGAAACGTATAATATGCTGCATCTTGTAGATGGTACGGGGCAAAATACGATACCACTGACTAATATGGTGTAGACAACAAATAGGCAAAATAAAAATCACGGGAAAGATGGTGATAAGTACCTTAACGGTTTTTTAAAACAGTGTACGTATTACCCCATTTTGCCCAAGGGGTGGTGCAAAATGGGGTACAATATTACAATGATGAGAAAGTGGACTTAAAAAATAACTTAAAATCCTTTAAAATTAAAAGATAACTTAAGTAGAGCATGAAATACAGCCATTCTCTTAATACACATATGTGAGTGGCTTCGTCGCCTTCACTATCTATTACGACACACACATTGTTTGTCCACTTAATGGCAACTGGTACATCTTATCCAGCCTTCCGCTGAATAGTCATGATAGTAAAGACAGTCGTCGTCTTCTTCACTGTCACTAGAAGATGGAGAATCAGTTATCCTGTGGTTATCCCGGTAGTGTCCCGTTATTTCCCACTCGTTCTGCCCCAAAACCTTATTTTTAGGTTAACCAATTCTATCTCGACTTTATCCTAGCCTAATAAACATTGAAACCATACAGAAACGTAGATTATGATTCATTTAATAGAATGATAGAATTAGTAGTTAAGTATTTCAATGAATTACTAATTACATACATCAGGAGTTGATGCTCCAAATTACAAAAACGAACACTGAAAGTTCGACGTAGTGTTCTAAAACACAAAGGAGCATGGAATTGTGGAAATAGCCTGCACACTAGTCCGGAAAAGCAATTCAACATAGATGAGTAATTTTCCCCTTACGTAAAATAACTAATTGGTCTAAAGAAATCCGGTATCCCGTACTGTGCCACGTTTCCCTGTATCTGCCCGTAGTTTATAGCGTGCGATTTCCATATCCGTGTTTACGCAACGTAAACTAATGCCTAAATTGAATTTCTATGCCATACTCTATTGCTCAGCTTCTTTGACTGGTTCTAAGAGAAAAGTTAGGCTAATTTATTCACCATATACTTGTTCATTTTGAAAGCAGAGGAGGGAAGTACGTGAGGTGTGAATGGATAGATCGTCAATACAAAAAACACTAAGATTAATGTTAGCGCTCCTTATCTCTGTTTATATGCTTTAAATAAAAAATAAAACAGACATTTGCAGGTGTATATCCCATTTTCAGAATCATATGATAAGTAAAAAATAAATATATAATAAATAATATGTATTATATATTTAACTATATTGCCTGTAGATAATTTTCTTTTTGATCTAATTATCTAAATGATTAGTGGATGATAATATATATCTCGGATTCTAGTAATATATGCCTGCAAAATTTCTTTATTTAAACTTGTTTAAGAATCAAATATCATCAAAGGTCATTGTCATTGTTTTGAGTTTCAAGCCGTCCTCATTCGAAGAACTTCAATATTTTCGAATCCTTTTGTAGTTCTTTAGCTGTACCCTTTAATCGATAAGAGCGAAAGTTTCTTCCACCTCTTGCTTTCCTTCCGTGCAATTGATCGCAGAAACACTTTTTTAAAGAAGACCTTCGATTTCAGAACCGCGGGTTTACTCAAAATATGACTACAACCGCTATCTCGTCCAATGTCCTTTCTTCACGAAATTCATCATCCTGACAAGAGAGGTCGTTCTGTCGTCCTCTTTTCCGTAGCGGAAGCCGCTCTTCATTTGTCCTATTTGTTTTATTTGCCCACTCCGTCGGTGTTAAAAACGGCTTTTGATTCATTGATACTAACGAGACACGGAAGGAAGCGGTTTTTACAGCCCCCTCTTGGCATCTAAACGGTTGAATGAGCAAATCTAACATCCATCCCTATATATTTATTTATTAACAATATAAAAGTATTGTTTCATAAAAGAGCGTTTTTTGGAATGGCCATACCAATAATATCCTCAGTTCCTTCCAAGAAAAAAGATATTATTTTATGAGGTATATGAGCAAACAATTTGATACAAAAAGGTATGATTTGATCAGATAATAGGACAACGCATTATTTTTTTAAGTTCAGCGTTGCCTTAATTGACTTGTTTTAGGTAGTTGTGAAGTCAAAGTGATGCTGGATGACTTTGTGTTGAACGATCCATTGGATATGGGTTTTATTGCTTGGTTTAAGCTTTTCGATAAGATTTCCATATCAGATTTAGTACAATTACGTAAGATAACGATTTTTATTTATTAGTATACTTTAAGAATGTGGTAATGTTAAGTACACAATTAGTGAAAAAGCTTTAGTATAAGTTTTTTAGCTAGTAGTTTGCTGTCACTTGTCATTCACTTACCTACAACTTGTGTTACATCATTACAATTGTTTGTTATCACATCATGTAAACTATCAATATAAAAATATTTTTAGATAGCACTTAAATTTATCAGTGACATTTCATTTTCGTTTTCAATTATTTTCAAGTTAATAACTGCTTATTCTTATCACAGTTTAATTCTTATTAAAAATAAGGTATTTATTCATTACATATTTCACTGAGTTTTAAATGACGAAAAATACAAATCAAGAAATGTTAAGATTTATTTCCACCTTCAATTAACTATCGAATGCAGCCCACCAAATTATAATCAATATGCTTTGTTCGGACACCCTAGAAAGCCATGAAAACCTTTTTAAATGAAACCAAAGTCCTTCGTGACTTCTGCCTGAAGATTTTAATTGTTTGGGCCACAGAACGGCATTTACCAGTTGATTAAATTTGATGATAGCCATTCTCTGGCAATAAAATTTCGTTCATTGGAACTCGGTGTAAACTCCATAGGGCTTTTGGTTTGATACTAAAACATTCTTCAAATTTGATCAAAATCACGATCAGCAGATGCATTTTTTTTCGAAGTGGTTTGGATTCTTGTAAATAATGAGCGAAAAAGTGGTAGAAAATTTTTTTCCGATGAGAATTTGTGTGATAATGAAAATACTTAGACTGGAAACTAGAAGATCGAAGCTTGAGAGGTAAAAATATTTGTATGGATGCAAATACGTCGTATTTAAGGATAGAACTGATGGAAGAGTTCATAATACAGTTTTACTAAAATTAGGACGAAGGATTAATTTCGACTTGAGTGTTTCATTGCAAGATTGGTTGACAATACCCAATCAAATCGGAAACAGAGTATTTCCTATAAGTAAAATAGGAAAAAACCGAAAAAATACAATCTTATGGTTTTCTTCCTGCGATTTTTTATTTAAGTTTTAAATCGAAAGAATTCTCCGCGCTATTTTTATGGAAATATTAACTTAAGTACAGATTTAGTACCACAAGATACTTCGCTTGAATACATTGTAAATTATAAGGAAATAAAGAATTTTAAAGTTAATTTGCGTCAATATTTTAAGCTAACATGATTCATCTATATCGAATCTTTGTTTTCGTGAAAGTAAACAATCCTTAAGTTTCCAAATTTTGTTACTTATATATTTAGTTACTTAGATTTCAATTTACCTCTTCAATTCATTTGTAGCAGAAATTTAATTTTGCTCTTTTGTGCCGAACATGATGAAAAAATCATGTTTGCGTAAGCATTCAATATTTCAGAAAACACTCATTTTTTAAGATAAGGAGTAAAATACTGATGAGAGGAAAAAGGGATTCCATCGTAAATGGAAATTGAGCGCTCCGTAGATGGTATTTTAAACATTGCGTGACATAAATTCTTTTTTTCAGAATTTCAAGCGAGTTTTCCGCGAATCTAGGATCTACTAAATATAGCGAGAGACACTTTTAATTTGATACGATTTATTTTTTCACCGATTAAAATAAAACATTCCCGCGTACAATCTTCTCCGTGCAGATGAGAAGTGGCATTGCGATGTCTTTCCTTGTTTATCTCCTCTCGCATGATTTACTCTTCTGGAGCGAAAATATCACGTTCCGTTGAGAAATGTCGTCCTGAATATAAGAGAGAGAAATAAAGGAGCATTTTCAAGGTTTAATTTTACCTCCTGTTTTTACTATTACTAAAGCCTAACCTTACTTTCTATTTTAAAGCAAATTAGATTACAACAAGTATTGCCGAAAGCAAATGCATAAATAATAGTACGTAATTATTTATTTATTAATAAAATAAGGTAAGGCACTTTTGCACGAGATAGCGTGCACCCAGGAAAAGGAAGAATATACTTGAAAAATGTCCGACGGGACCGGGAATCGAACCAATATTGCCGATCAGGTGCTCTGTCCGGCAATCGGAAGACCCGGGATCGATTCCTGGTCCCGTTGGACTTTTCTAAAGTCTATTCTTCCTTGGTATTTATTTATTATTTATTGTAAATTATAATCTGTTTGTTTATCGTGTTGCTTTCTTATGTATCATCTTTTTGGATTCGTACGCCGTCGCTTTTATCTCATCGGCGACACTAGCACAGCCATGCACTATACCAACCGATGCATTGCAACGCAGAATAACAGTTGAAGAGAGGCGAGGTGCATTTATTCAAAACTTACTGCGTAGCTATCTTACTATGACTCGATCGGGAAATAGCAAAATTTAAACTATTAATTTAATGGATCTGTTGCTATTATTAACATAAAAATTTAATGACAATAAGATATTTTCAACCATCAATTACGTAGTATTATCCTGATCTAAATAAATGAAACAAATAAGATCGTCAATATGGTGCTCGCTCCCACTCAAAGCGTGTAAATGTACTAAGCATTTTTTATCAAATAAATTTCTCATCCACGTATGATACATCCATGCCTCCTATGTATGTCAAGTGGTTCATGCACCATCACCCTACTTTCCAATCGATTACTCTCCCGTATCGTTCCCGGAAAAATGAATTTTTGATGCGATTATAGCTGTAGCATGATCTGATTAGATCTTGTTCAATGATTTTACTCGCAGCATCAGACTTTCTTATTCAACAGCGTGTCATTAAATGGCGATTTTCAAAAACGTACTTCTTCTAAACATATTATGTAAGGTAAGCTTTTGTGTAAATCATATCTCTTACAGCGATTCCCTTCCTGCATCCTAAAGCATTTCAGTGATCCTCATTGAAATTAGACAGCAAGCTAGATTAATTGTATCTACTTCAACTGCACTTTTTCAAATTTCACGAATATAACACTTTTCGACATACACGTCATACAAACTCAAGATGAGGGGAAAATTGGGCTATGTAAAATCGCTAGTGGAAATTTTATATGTTCTTACACTATTTTCTTGACAAAATGTATTTTTTATGTGCCCTCTGCATTTATTACGGATGAGGGTAACCCAAGTTAAATTATTCGTTAGGATTAATCCAAGAAGTTTTGCCGATTCATCCGTTGTTTCCCTCTCGGAGGCTGTACGAATCTGCAACTTATTTTTTCAAACTAACGACTTATCATTTGTTTCCATTATACTCGTTTTATCTATTCTGTTGCTGAATAGGACAGCAACAGGACACTTCGAAGTTCTTTCCATCACAACGCACAATATCGACAATTAACTTGGTTAAGAATGCACAGCCTTATTAACACGATAGTAGTTCTCAGGTTTCTGATGCAATAGAATATCTTATTGTTATCTGGAACCTATCAAGAAAGGCGGAAAAGCGTTTTTTTTACGAGTAAGTGTTTCCCGTAGTAAGTCTGTACGAAATTATACTTTACATTGTCTTATATTACATTACATCACACCACATCACATTAAATTATATTGCATTACATTACATTACATTATATTATATTATACTAGCTGTAGCGCCCGTTGATTCTCAACGGGAAGAATAGAAGTAGAATTAAATATAGTAATCCTTTTATAATATAGAAGTTAATCTAATATGTATCATTTTTGATTCGTTCGATGGGACAGATTACTGTTGGATTACCGTAAACGAAACTTTTCCGTGAAAATCCCAATATCTTACGCTCTCATAATTTTTTGCTGTAATCTACTAGTTTGGTCATCTGAATATTCATTTTCATATAATATTTCTACCAAACATATCTCAGGTTGACAGCAATGATTCTTTTTAATTTGATTGTGCAATTGAAATAGAGCCTGCGAACGATATTTCGATTTATATTTCCAAATCAATAAACCAAGAAATGAAAATTGTACTTAAGTTTACAAAGGCACCTTGACTAAATATTCAATCTCATATCTTTCAAATGAGCAATTTCTTCGATAAAGACAGCATTCGTTCAAAGATTATAAAAACATATTGAAAGATAAAATTAAGATAAACATCACCACCTTTAAGGATTAAGTTTCAGAAATGCACAAAGATAATGCGGAAACGCATAAGCAAATAATAGAAATAAATATTACTGTGAAAACAACCGATAAATATTTTTACGGAAAGTAACTAAAACACCACATAAGCACTGAAAACAATCATTAACACAAACAATATAACAGAAATGAAAGTCGAAACGGAAACTACGATTAAACTTATAATTTTACGGAAAAAAATTACGTTGATATAAATAAAACATGGTTGCTACAGAAGCTTAAACAAAATTCGAAAAACTTTCTTAAATATTTCATTAATTCTCAATGTCTTCTTATATATATATATATACGAGTAAAATGTTGCTTGCATACTGCAAGCAGATCGACAACAATAAATTTATATCGGCATTATATCGGGACGGTCTTCAAAAAAAAAAAGGAATGAAAATATTCTTAAAATTCACTTCAATTTAATCGTCTGGCATCGAACCCGGGTCTTCCTAGTGAACTTACTATGCAGCACAATGGAAGATCACCATCTCTAACTATGTGTGAAAATTCAAGCAGAAATATTGGCTGAAACTGCCTCAAACGACGTTCTACTTTTCACGAATGTAAATGGCTCTCTGGATTCGAACCAAGGACGATCTAGGAAATCTAAAAGATGTTTCTGAAAGGTATTTATGATCTCTATCTACATGCCGAATTTCAAGTTTCTATATTATTGGGAAAGTTTTCAAAATAATTCCTAAAAATCGGATCAACTTCTGATTGCAGAGACACCTGGTGTCGAACCCAGGACACATTGATAGTTGTGAATGCACAGTTTGATTTGTAAAGATATGCTCTTCTATCATGCAAAGTTTGAAGTCGATAACCTGCCGGGAAGTACCTAAATTTTGTTTCCGTTATCTCCGTAAGAAATGCATTGAGAAGTGCAAATGGCCCTCTGGGATCGAACCAAGGACCATCAGCGAACATTTAAAATTTAATTATGAAATGTATTCTACATATATATCCACGTGCCGAGTTTCAAGTATCCATGTTATCGGGAATGGATCCAAAAAAAATTTTCAAATTCGCCACAATGCATTTTAAACGGCCGATTTTTGCCCCGACCTAGCATCGAACCATGGACCATATTTGGCGATGTCTTTTTGATCTTCGTTGGATATGCACGGCTTCTAGCGATCCCTCGAATTTCAACTCTCTCCTTTTCCGGGAAGTGCCTCAAAAAATTTTTCAAAAATCCCCGCCATGTATTCTTATGGGGAAAATCGCGACTTTGGGGCCCTCTGGAATCGAACCCATGACACTGAGGTTCAAAATCGCAATTTTTCTGGCGGTTTTACGTTATGGCCAATACGTCGTAAAAATTTCAAGTCGATGACGCTGCCAGTTTAGGCTGTGAATTAGTATCCTATCTATCTATCTATCTATCTATCTATATCCTTGAATCAATCCGGAGAAGCATCTATATTTAATAGATGTCTTCTTAATTATGAGCTAGAATCAACAAACACCTAGATCGTCAAGGGAATGGATTGTTTACAACCTCAGAATTTGGATAAAATATTCACGTATTTTATCATACTGTTCGCAATTTCGAATCGGAAACGATATTTTACGACCAAAATAAGAATTTTTATTCTGTTCTCCTTCTTTTGATACTTGATTCGAGTTCCTAGG
Source organism: Sympetrum striolatum (assembly GCA_947579665.1). Lineage (NCBI taxonomy): Eukaryota > Metazoa > Arthropoda > Insecta > Odonata > Libellulidae > Sympetrum > Sympetrum striolatum. Next base: position 86,128,080 of record OX388350.1, read on the forward strand.
ACCATTATTTCTAATTTAATTTTGCAAAAGAAATGAACCCTGCAACGAAAATATTACCTCTACGTGTATTTCTTATAGAAATGTTTTGACCCGTCTGGGTTCGAACTGTGGACCTTAGGGAAATAAAAAGTAGCCTATACTCTGCGGGGGGTCGACTTGTAAGTTTTGCGACTCTCCGTTCTTGAGTTTTTAGCGAACATACACACACACACCCACACACACACACTCTATTTTATATTATAGATCATATCATATCATATCATAGTATATTATATTATATTCTATCATATTATTGTTGAAACGATTGATGAAACCTTAAAGTTGTGCATCTTTATTTTTCGAGAAACACCAGATTTATGGTTGTCTTCTGAAATTTTTAGCAACCTAGATTGAATAATCAACAGAAAAATATTATGTTGAGATGAAGGAACAATGCCTTCGATGCCTTTTCACATGATGTACTAGAAGTAGACCATAAACTGATTAAAGTCTGAAAAGGCTTCAGCAGTCTTGAATTTATCTTACTTTCTCTCGTATATATTTCTCAATTCTCCCTCTGGTCTTCCTCAGAGCTTCATTTGTGTTTTTGATCGGTAACATGGGAAGATAGATGAAACCAAGCTTCTCTATTTTATCTTTCTTTGATCTCCACAAATGGAATCGGGACTCCCGTGCGCCGGCTTAAGATCATTAATTTCGAATAAACCAAATGCCAAAGGGATCTGTTGTCCCGTATTATAGTCGGAGTTGAAAACATGAGGACAGTATCCCTTAGAATAACTTTCATGCATTATAGATTTCTTTCCTCCAGTTCCAGAAAAAAAGATTCATTTTATTTTTCTTTACTGCGATATTTAATACTTTCATTTTTCTTTTTACGAACATTCTATTAGATAACTGCAGTGTTTTCCTGAGCGAGAATCTCAATAGCCAACATTTTAAATAACTTACAATGCCGAACACTTCTAAACTGCACACTACATCTACTTGTTTTTCTACTTCTTCGTTTTTCTTTGAGATACAAACGTCTGTCACTTCTTTATAGTGCTCCCAAGGGCTTTCTACCAAACCTTTGAACTCGGTGGTATTCAACCTGGTGCTCAAAGTGACCTCGTACAGTGCCCGCCAAGCTTCGGTTAAAAGATTTTTTTGTATTTGGTACAAAAATACTGCTGGGGACAGCACTATCCGGGAGAGTGGAGGTTCAGCGGGGAAGGGGTCAGAAACTTGGTTGTCCTGGTCTTGGGTTTCGTAAACATATTACCCCTCTTATCGCCTATGTCCAGATTAACAAGACGCGTATCTATGTCATATTTAGTTCATTATACGAATGCGAAGATTCAGCTCAGCTCAGCTCATCAATACATCAAACTCCTCGTAATCAAGGACTGCTGCTTTTCGGAATGCAGCGGTGCACACGAATACCATCATACCAGATGTATTCCCCGTTATCAAATCTTCTTCGGAGATAAAGACTTTCTCACGTGAGAGGTTCTCACATATGAGATGTGAGGTTGTGATGAAATTATATACGTTGTAATATTTTGGATCTTAATTACCAAGGAGCGTTTTTTTTTCAAACGGCCAACGGTTAACTGGTAAAGTGATATGGCCTCAATATCACCCAGGATGGAAATGTTATGTGGTGCCCGCTTCGCTTTCGGAGGCGCCCTTTGGTGCAATCTAACTTATCCCTTACATTTCGAACCACTCTAGCGCCGTTCCTTATCGGGTTCATGATGAGCATCGGCTTAGCGATTACTCATTGAAACCTGGTTGTGTTTCTCCATTAAAGGAAAAATATTTGTGTCAAAAGTACAAGTCCATTCTCCATTCAGTTGATGAGTTTCTACAAAACATCACCTTTTACGGTAAATGCAATCCTCTATACCTTACACTTAAGCATATATTTGCAAGATGGCTTCTCTGACGATCGAATGATAATGTCATTCCAACCATAAGAATTTGATTCCGATTTTGGAGTGTTAAATCCTTCCGTGACAAATAGAATACCAATTTTAGCCCTTTCAAATGACAAATCTATAAATTTATGTTCACTCTGCTTCTGCTGTTAGAGAGGCCCATCACCAATTTTGAATCAAATTGGTAAGATTTTTTCTAAATTAAATCTTGCGTCAAAAAAAATTTTGGCTTCTCCTTCAAGAAATAAAATGTCGAGGATGTAATTCGCCATTTGGTGATAAATATCACTCCTACCGATTTTCAAAATCACATTATGTATTTGTATGTACGTGAAATTGGAACGTTGCAGAGGAGCCATTAAAGTATTAAGGATATCTCGGCTCAGTTACTGAAGAAGCGTTCATTTTCTTATGAATCCACATTAGGAGACTTTTATTGAAATATGAATTCGCCAAAATATAAATTTTGAACAAGAAGCATTCATTGAGATCGTTTTTACCTTTTTCACTAAAACCTTATTTCACCTTGCGCAACCGTTGCCAGGAATTCGTTCGACATTTCTGCTCCATAGAATACTCATTCACTCGTGGCATGACTATCAGTTCGCGATATATTGCAGCGAAGCTTTCCTTGAGATTTCGTTAATTAGTCTCCATTCAGAGCGATTCGCTGATCCTCGCATCCTCCTCTCTTTCGAACCGAAAGCCCTTACTCGAACTTTTTCCGAGGAATGTACTCCGAAATACACTTCAAATGCTTCAAAGATATCACCTTATACACCAATGTTATCCGAATCAATGTTTGAGAACACCTCCACGAGCAGATTATCGATTTCTCCTTTCTGGTAAACATATTTACTAGAATATTTGCCGAAAAATTACTGTCTAACGTCAAATCAAAATAAAGAGGAATTTATTGCCAAAATATTCGTAAATTTTGCTAGATCTACATAATTTCTTTAGTATTTGTATGCAAGTTATTAAAATCGGATAAATAAATATTCAAAAGACGGTGATTATTATGATAAATTTCTTTTGCACAAAATGTCATTTTAAACTGATTTTTCTGAACAGTCGTCGATGTGCTTAATGTGAACTTATGTTATTGCATAGTTTGAAATTAAATACTTCATCAAATTATAGTTTGAAATTCAAATCATAGATAAGTATTTAAAATGCCATTCTTCTTTGATTTAATCCACTGTATAATTAATCTGATATTTTATAGGTAATTATATCTCATATTTGATTCTGAATGTAAGTGGATAAATCATAGTTTTAAATTTAGAAAATTGATATCAGTTCCTTACCTCAGTAATTATTCACTTCTATTTTTCCCTAATGCATTATGCCCTCAGCGTATAAATCTCTCCCGCCTGCCGTTCTTCTTCTTTTTCCATTCAAACCGCAGCTCCCTCTCTCTCATGCAAACACACCTTTCTTTCATCCACGTTATCCCACACATATCTCCCTTCCAACTCAGAATCCGCAAAAAGAGTAAATTTGGCTCCCTAAGGAGCCCGCTTCGTCATCCCTTTTCTCTTCCTTTCCTCACTTATTGACTCCCTTTTCGTCTCCTCAAATATCACCACAATATCTCAATCGCTCTACTGTGTAATTTCAGAATGTGTATTTCCTAACGGCAGATGGCGAATAACCTCAGATTGGAGAAGCCGCGTTTGTTTTCTCGCACGGATTAGATTGGCCTTTGAGAATTATTCCCAAATAAATGCTTTCCAAAAATATGGGAACATCATGAACAGGAGGAAACTGCCAAATATAGGCCATCCAAAATAGTTCTTAATGCCCTTCGCAGTTATATCCAATTACGAATGATGCTTAATAATGGTACTGATTTGCATTTCTCTTTATGATATGCTAGGAATAGTTGAGATTTTATGCTTCACTAATGAGGCCGTGTTTGGCTAATAGCATTCTGACTTTGTTATGTAAGAAAGGGCAGACTATGGACTACTCATCTTCACTTGTAAGCCTCATTCCTCTCTCTTGACTCTTTTCAGAGGGGATGAGGTTCCAACCTTCTTTCAGGCTGATACTTTTACAGATAGACCAACCTAAAAGAAAAAATCATCATTTCATAGATATTGAGAGAAGATGAAATATGAAGAATTGAGTAGAAAGTTCGATGGTTATAAATAATATTTGTCCAATTTATCTAACAATGACGTTAGGTTTACTCAAAGGATATTCTTTTCATCGTAGATAAATAAATAATGAGGTATTTGGAAAGCAGAGATTGCTTTGGACTTTCATTTTCCAAGTAGAAAGGAGTCTGTCTCGAGGGATAAAGAGAGATTTAGAAGGCTGCAGAATAGGGTGGATCGAAAAAACTTTTTTTCGATATCCGTCAACGACTAATGCTTAAATTTTGCGGTTGGTGATACCTTTCACACGTAAAAAAATTCAATTCGATAGCATTACGTTTTAAGGCTGCGAATTTTAGTCAAAATTTTAAATTTTTGTAAAAAATGTCAAATTTTTACATTTTTTCCTGATGGTCACTCAATTTTTCCGGAGTGATTTAATGGCGTATAAATGCATATATTGCTTGGTAGTTGCTTAGTATTAAAGATTTAGTACATTTTAATCAAGGAAAATGAATTCTCGGTTCGCCAAAATTCGTCAAAATACGCAAAATATACAGAAATGTTACGGATGTTGGTTAGACAGTAGGGTGAGTCATTTTGCCTTTTTTTCTGATAGAATGTAACACATGGCAATAGTTGAACATCCAAATTACAGATATAATTTTCTTTTAAATCAAATACTATACTTTGTAAGAATTTTTACCTCGAAGTTTCGGCAAGAAACGTTAAAATTGCAAAAACATTCTAGTTCGGTTCAAACGAATATTTTCTTGGATAAAGATATGTCCTTTGCGACGAAAACTGTCACTCAAGCGTTAATATGCCTCCTATATGCTTCTGTATGGGGCAGAGATGACTCATTTGGGACCAGAATAGGAGGTGATTTCATTTAAAATGAAACTTTTTTGTTTCTCCTCGGTCGGATGTTCGGTCTTCCTCGTTTGATATTTCTCTACATACAACCGACTCATCCACAAAATTTATTAATTTGGAAGTCAATGTTACCGTCAATTTTCACTATTATAAAAACAAGTTCTGATTTTAATAACATTCCATAAAATTTTATCTTAGTTTTAAATAAATGATTACGAATTGCATTCTTATAAATTTAATATGATCAAGCTTGACTTGGTGAGTGGTGCCTTTACCATCTTAAATAAACACTTATTAACTTCCATAATATATTTATACATTACCGCGACCGGTTTCGCTTGCGTATTAACATCTGCTGGCCAAGTACTTACGAAAACTAACTGATTCGGCCCTAAACTTACAAATTAGTAAATAAATTGCCATAAGAATTATGGTTCTTACGAAGATCTTCTCTACAAAGTTCCTCCTCTACTCTAAACTCCTATATTCGAAAGTTATTTTGCCCTCAATACTCCAGAGGAGCCGTACTTCGAGGAGTCTTCACTATGAGTTATTCGGTTCCTTTAAGATGCGACAACTGATTCCTTCCTCTTGCAAATGAGTTATCGGAAGGAATTGAAGGATTCCCGTTGGTGGCCATCCTTAAAATATTCATTTATTGTTCTGCGGTATTAAAATAAAGGAAATGGCCGTACTAACTTTTGAAAAATCAAATGAATCAAAAGGTTCATTAAAATTTTCCCATGTAATTTCTCTTACGGTCATAAAATGAGTATTTTTGGTTATAACATTATAATATTTATTAAATCTTGTATTATATTTCGAGCTATTTTTGTGATTACTAATGCTGCTTCAAATCCATTTCAATTTCCTCCCTCAAACAACGACTCGTCGTATTTTTTCTCCGTCTGTTGGCGACCGAAGAAAGGCTGCGAAAACTATAAATTGCAATCGCCCTCCTTAGCCTTATTTATGTCTCCTTTGTTTTCTGTTTTAGGGTTATATGTTCTCGTTCTCCAATAACAGATTTCTCATTTTCCGCTTCGTTATCTTTCTTTGTCATCCATCAATTTATTACCCGCTACCAAATTTGGACGAAGCGTTTCTTGAATGTGATGATGATTAAACGACACGCTAAGTTACAGCAGATTATTTACATAGTAAAACGTTGAGTTAGGATAACAAATTCAATTAATTACAATCCATTTACCGTTTTTTTAACTTTCAATTTCAGAAATCAATCTATAGAATGAAGAATATACTAATTTTAGCATAATATGAGAATATTTATTTAGAATACTCATGAATATCTCACAATCATGACTTTATAAACGATTCGCAAGAGAATATTTAATGTTTTGCAAATATTTCTTTCCTTTAAAAGATGGTCTCATTATCTTAAGAGATGTAATTACCACCACTTGTTGACACATTTTGAGCAAATTATAATTGGTTCGCATCCTCTTCGTTCATAGAATGAAGAATCGTGTTTGGACGTGATCTTTACGTATACGGCAAAAGGTATGTACTCTCATTTGTATTCAACAGAAAGAAGGCATTTTTATGCCAGCTTATTAAATCTAAAACATATACTTGGTAAAATTAGTTCAACTTCACAAAATATTAACTTGTTGAATAAGGGTTTTTCTTGAAAATAATAATCTATCTGTTAGAAGTGAAGTGATTTAGATTAAAAAGATTAACATACAGCGGGGCATTGTTATATCGTATTTAGAAAACTAAGGAACCGCTTGCATTACGTGAATCTCGTGTTTCTTTCATTTGTTTTCAAAAATTAATTTTTTTAATATGGGCATAATAGTATCAATATTTACGTTTACAACAAAATATGCATACAGTTTTCAACCATGCACATTGGCCCAATAAAGAGTAATTTGAATCTCTGGAAACATGTGGTAGGTTAACGCGGCGTGATCTATGTATGAACACAATACATGAACTACGTTCAGTCTATGGACCATTCGATTAATAGCGGTGTTACTGTTTGTTGGAAAAGTGCGCCTCTTTCAACGATAAACCTCATTACTTATGAGATAGGCCATGAGGATCTACTAATTACATATGATCCTGATGTAAAACGTCGCTAATCAATTGAGCCTATTCATAAGCTATTCCCAAGCCCTTCCGCATTTCTTTTCCTTTTCATATTTTCTTTATCGACGCTCTTCCTCATTGGCCCCTCATCCTTCTGCCTCCCTCGACAACGATCTTTTTGCCGCTCAACCTCTTTCTCAAGCCGTTTATCAGGTTATTGTTTCGCCCACTCCATTATCCTCTCCATCTTACACTCCATTATCCTCTCCATCTTAGCTCTTCCTTTTTCTTCCCCTTTATCACCTTTGTAGACATTATAGTCCACTTTTTCTTCTTACAAACTCGTTCTTTCCACTTTTTTCGACTTCTCATCCCCCCTTTTGGATTCGTCCCACTTTTCTGTTATTTTCCATAGATTTATCGACCGTTGACTTCACGCTGTGACTCACTCTTTCGTCCTGTTCTTTTGTGACACACTGTAACTCTGCGACTGCTACACTTATTATCCGGCAATTTCTAAACGACAATCCTTTAAAAGCATTTGGAAACAGCGCTAACGCCAGCACTTTTGTCTTTGTGGACCTTAAGAGCGATTTTTTACTTTTCGGAATTGAGCCAAAGTTTCAGGGTTCCCATGCAAATTGCCAGTGGTTTGAGAATTATGAGGGATCCCTCCTTTGATTCTCGGTTTCGGGTGTACGATCAAACATTTGCGTACATCACAATTCGCATCGCTGGCTATCTTTCCCCATAGAGGCAGAGGAAGATTCCGAAAAAAGTTCCTCGTGTGCCAAAGCACTGACGCTCCTTCGTTTTTTTAAATTCATGGAATTTGTTGATTTCTTTTTTGGTACTTAGGGGTCGCACACAAATTACGTAACGCAAAATTCTCCAATTTTCGACCCCCCACCCCCATGTAACAGGACCATAACGCCAGGAAGGACCCCTCCCCCCATCCACTACGTTACGAAGCGAGTGCTTCGTGAAAGGTTTTAGGCTTATATTTAGGAGGGAAATATTTTTGATCCCAATAATGATTCACTTTTTAATAAACAATTTCAATTTTAAAGGACATTCATGCATCTCACCTAGATTCGATGCCATGACCTGTTGATAATTAGCATCGCACAAATCACAGACAGGGGAATACCCATTACCACACTCCACTTGCACTCTGACTACTTCCGTTCGACTCTCGCTCGGATTAGAGCTGCCTATTTTTGCAGTTCTAAAACAGTGACGTAAGGCAAACCTTGACCCCACTCCCCCCACGTACCTAACGCTTTGCCGGACCACCCCCCAAATTGCTTTACGTAATTTTTGTACGGTCCCTTAACAAAGATTGCATTTTTTCTGTGTTTGCGGTAAAGTATCGGACAGTATCCAGGGTTTATAAATAAATGATGAACTTGATCCAAATTTCCTCTCATCAAGGTAGTGGTTGAGAACACGAAAATACTGAATAAATACCGAAAAAACTATTCTAGTAAAATTAATGTCAGATTGTGAAAAATATGTAAAAATTTATCAATCAAATGAATTTAATTTAAATGTCTTCTTTTGAATTTAAATATATTTTGGTTGCTATAAAACGAGGTAAAACTTGTGATTCCATTTTATAGACATCAAGGCTAAGACTGCAAATATTAACAGGGACGGCTTTTTGTAAATTATCACGAAACGACCCTATAAACGCACCGTTAAATATTGAGTAACCAAAAGCATTAATATTTTCCTCTCTCTCTTGAATATTTGTGTTCACTTTTACTCTGGGCTCCGAATTGATTCCACACTTGGGATCCACACATTCTTGAATGCAAAGTTCTAAACCAACGTTGCCCTACATGGGCTTCCGTTTAATTCAAATATCTGAATAGCACTCATTACATTGTGCACGACGCTCAAGTAAACTTATATCAGTATATAGAAAATATATTTTATTTACTTTTAGGTTTGAAATAAAAACATTAAATTGACCTTACATTCTCCGTTACTCCTAAAGACGCATTGAATTTACTTTCAGATGGTGATTTCTAATTAATGCATCATAATTTATTTTTACTCGTGTATAAGCCATGTTTTAGCACTTAATACATAAATATTCATCAATTGTAATGACCAGTCTACTATAGCTTTTTTCCTTTTTATCAATCTTCAGACATTTTATCGCTTTTAAACTTTAATTTTTTCCCGCATCGCGGGTTTGTTCTCCCCAGCCTTGTGAGGAAGTTTACCACGCAACCCAAATCACTCTGTGTTTGTTTAAATGCATTGATATTAATTTCTAAATATGTCAATTGTATTTAATTAAAATGATAATATTTCATAGCACTTAAAACTAGCATTAAAACATACATAATATCAATAATCGATTTAATAAAGTTTCGAAATAAAACTAAATGTATTATTGAGTTTTATTTTTCAATACTTTTAATGTTTTTTAATTATTCCAAAAGATTCTAAAATGCTCTTATCTCTGTTGTAGGTCTATCGAGTGATTATTCCCTCAGAATGGCCGAGTGGTCCATCGAGGACATCATAGAGCAGAGGCGCAGAGAGTGCGAGCAGAACTCCACTGACGATGACTTCGAGACCCACACTTACGATGGAGAGGGTGAGTGTTATTTCATTCGTGCTTTGTAAAGGTTATTGATTGAGCACCCCATGTAAATTAAACTAATGAATGGTGTTTCCTCCAGCGAGGTTGAATCTTCTTCCTTTTGCGACAGTCTTTCATCTTCATCAAAGTTTTCTTTTATTTACAATGTATCTTCTCCTTGCATTTTCAAAAGAAAATTTCTCGATATTTGTAAATCATTAAAATCTAACGGTAGAACGAATCTCTTCACAGAAATGTGTATTTTTTTTCTTTAAAACGATTCAGAGACTTAATTATACCCACTTCTTCATTATTGAAGTTCCTTTACTAATAGTGATATAAAGACCTAAATTTTTCTTACTGGGTATCGTCCAAATACTAATAGCTTAATATAAATTAATCTATTTTATCAGGATGGATAATTCTTCGGCAAAGTAGGAGTTTTAGAGTATTTAGAGTGAATCAGCGCTGAAAAATGTATAACTCCTATAAACTCCGAACAAATTTTCTCATTTTCATATAAATTTTTAGTTAAGTTAATACATACAGGCATGTGAATATTTCTTCCAAACACATATTATTGCTCTGGTATTTTGGTCTATATCTTGGTTATATAAATAAATGTTTTCGGATGGAATTTAGCACTTTTGCTCCTATTGTGGATTTCGAAGTAAAACTAAATAAACTGCATTGGAGTTTGAAAGACCTTCATTTACATATGGCAGGACTGTCTCGGAGACTGATTAACGTAAAGTAAAAATCCTTTTCTGGTGTGGATGGTATTATCTTAGACACGTTTCTTGCACCTTCTGTGGTCGCTTCATCTTTTGCACCTTCTGTTGGATTTCAATGGAAGAACACATTTCCAGGGAAAAGATCTCCATTTGCTCGCCACTTAGTGCTCCATCCTTCTTCCTCATCTTAAGAATTGCACTCCCGAGGAATCCAATTAAGCCGTCCCATCGTAAGAACAGGTATCACCCCAATGTGAAAGACTCGTGCAATTAATTCCCAAAATTGGATGCCTGGAAAGAATAAGTTCTGTCAGTTACTCTCTTAGGAACTTCTATTAATTTGATCTGAGTAAACCAGGTTTCAAACATGAATGGAGACTTTTTGAAGGCATTTTCAATTGAAATAATATTTATAATCTCAGTTATCTGAAGTGAAGTTTTTAATGACCTGGTTGAAATGAAGATTAAAGATATGCTTACCTTTTTTGTGTTTATTTCCGAGCAACAGATCTTATTTTTTTAAATAGGAGGAATATTGATCTTCCTGTATTTAATCATCATAAATCATTAGGCTCATCTTAACGTACTATTCATATTAAAGGCAATTTAAAACTTTCATCTAAAAGAAAATCCCCGATGTATTCCCAAAGGACGCTATCAAGGACGGAAATTTAAGGAAAGCTACATCGCAGCTTCCGTCCCAAAGAAAATGTATTTATAATCCTACGCCTTCGTATATTGCCTTAAAAATGTATTTTATTAACTTAAGCGAAGCATCATGAGTTTTAAAAACTTTTCATAGATATGTTACAGGGAGGCTAAAATCTTTTATATTAGCAAACTTTTGAAAATGGGAGCCTCTGGTCTCTCTTGCTTTCAGAAGAATCTTCTTTCTTAACTAAATATATTTTAGAACGGAAGATGCGCTTGCGATCTCATTTCGTTTCTAAAAGGAGCTAATAAAGTCATATATGTTTGGAAATTAATGTGAAATGGTAAATAAATTGTGTTTTTTTAATTTCAATTTCGTTTGGTATTTTTATGTCAGACATTTTTCAAGTCCGTTTTTCCTTGCGATTGGTATTTTTACTTTTTGTCACACCGTTGGCTCTAATTATACAACCTTTAAGGAAATCAACCCTGTGCCCAATCCTTTATTGAATAAACTCTTCTTGCATGCCTGGATTTACACTATAAACAAGAATCAATTAACACGTTGAACGCTGAGCGACGACGATCGTCGTCAACTGGGTGCTACCCGGTGGCGATTGACGACAGTGGCGGCGGGTCCATTGGGTTCACTGGTTCACTGAACCCCCTAAGAAAACTACTGTACTATTTCATTTATACCAATGTTCTTACCATAACCCAAATAACCATAACACCAATTACTGGGCCTAACTTGTCCTTCGTTGAGTCGCGATTCCTGCCGCTTTTGCTTCCAACTAGCTTGACTTCGCGCGAGGTTCACTCCCCGAAGTGAACCCCTTCAGACGTCGCGTTATAGGTGAAGAGCGGTAAGGGGAAAGAGGGGCATACGGCCTTTAAACATGGGCCGATCGCTGCACTACGTTGCAGCGACAGCCGACGAGAATGGCTTCATAGAATTTTCGGAAAGTTATTTTAGGCACTTTTCGGCAAATTAGAGAGTTGAAATTCGAGGAATCGCTGGAAGCCGTGTATGTTTAACTAAAACTATAAAGACACCCTCGAAGATTATCCCATGTTCGACGCTAGGTCAGGGCAAATATTCTCCCATTTAAAATGTATTGTGGCGATTTTTCAGATTTTTTAAAAATATCTTCCCGATGACAAGGAAAATTAAAACCCGGCATGTGAATTTTAGATCATAAATACATTTCATATACGCTGTTTAACGTTTCCACGATTATTCTTGGTTCGATTCCAGAGCGCCATTTACATTCCTTTATGCATTGCAAATGGGGATAATGGAATCGTAATTTAAGATCATCCCAGTACGATAACAACATAAAACTTTGGATTAAATAAGTTTTGTATCTACCAGGTCGTTATATGAATTCATAACTCCCGAAATGTCTTGTGCTCGAGACCAAGCGGCTCTACCATTTGAAATGTATGCTGGGAATTTCAATTTTCTTTATGATTCATTTACCGAGAAATTGAAAATTATATGGCCAGTCATGTAAACAGAAGAAATGAGCCTTTCATATTTACAATTTATCTTTTACCTTATGATCATTGGTTCGACGCTGGGGCACCATTTGTATTCTACCATATATTTCAAAGGTGGATTGTAGAATTACGTTTGAGGACTTTCCCGATGTGATATCGACTTGAAATTAGTATCATCAATATTCTTGCAGTATGCAAGCAACTTTTACTCGTATATATATATATGGATAATTAATTTTAAATAAGAATTTATAAAAAAATTTCATTTTTAATTGTTTCTTTAAAGAAATAATTACGTTGTACTTGGCAAAATACTTTTTAAGAAATTCATGCATTTCATAAGTTTTTGCATCTGTAAGCTTTCTTCCTCGTTCTCCAATCTCTAAAAAACGGGCAACAGCAGGTCCTTGGTCATAATATGCAGTTCCAACACTGTTAATTGCGATGTGTATATCCTAGAATTTATAGCTTCTCTAAAAAGGCTTGACTGTTTATTGGATTTAAGTGAGGTATGGATTGACACAGCTCTCTCCGTGACAGCACTGTGAGAAGTTAAAGTAAGATCTGCCAGAATTAATTTGTTGAAAATTGATGGATGTTGTGATACCTTCCATTAATGGTAAAGCCTAGCTATTGACGAAGTCATGGCTGGAGGAGGAGGAACATAGGGCCCGACACCTTCCCGAACTCTATTCCTGGAAAGAAAAATTTTATCCAAACTCTAGCATTTAACGCTTCCTGACTTTAGTTTAACACTTGAGTGAGTGAGTGAACTTGAGTTTTTTCCTTATTTTCCGGCGCCTAATACTGTCTCTGGGCGACAAAACTTGGCACTAGCTATTCGTGTCGCCTACTTTGCATGTTATTTTATGCACTGGTGTCTGCAGCTATGTAATGGCTACCCATAATGCGCTGCAATATTGTGAATTTACGGAATTTTTTCGTATCCAGTGTACTTATTCAGTTACCAGTGTTGTGGTTGTTTGTGGCGTATTAAGTATGTAAACCATCTGCGTTACTTGTTTGTGAACAGTTTTTCTCGGTCTTTATGATGAATAGTGTCCAATTTCAGAAAGGGATTAATATTTCCTCTATTTCTGTTTAAGAAAAATGTGCAATAAAAGAAGTGGGAAGTCCTATTACTTTGCTGAACTTATCTCAGAGTCAGAGAAGCAAAGGTAGGCAATACTTCCGAGTGTTTAAGCCATAAATATATATGAGAGAAACAGTTGGATTTGTGGCTGAGACTCTTCCAATGGGCTATACTGTTTCCCTTGTTTGTACTTTGCGAAAGACAAGGACGCGACCTGGGTAAAAATACATAGGTGTATTTGATTTGGGACATTAATCTCAAAAAATTATTCGGTGACAGTCCTGCCAAATACTTTAACCCCGAATAAAACAATATAAGGTTTATTTTCTTATGATTATATTTGATATTTCGAAAAATAAATACAACTTGAATATTAATATGTATTTTGGTCTTTAAAAATATATACGGAGAAATATGAATCGAGAATTTAAATAAAAACTCAATTTTCGAGAATATAGGGATTTTTTACAACAAAGGCATATATTGATTCAACCCGAAATATTAATTTTCATGTTTCTACTGCTTTTATCCGCGGTTGTTGTGAATTATACTGCGTCCATGTAAGCAGAGCCAATATTTTAGTATGAGCCAGAATATTTAACCATAATCGCGGCTACTTTATAATATACGAATTTTGAAGTGAACCCCCTGTTTTTTTAGTCACGCGCCGCCACTGGCTGACGACGATCGTCGCCAAAATTCGCTTTGCTTTTCGAAGGCCGTTTTCGAGCAGCGCCACCCCGTAGCGCTTCCTTTATCCTTTTCAGCCGTTGGCAAGGCTCCTTTGCGTAAATTTATCTTGTAGTTTCGCTGTGCGACCGATATATTTTTTTTTCTTGAATTGTTTTCTAGTGGTAATTAAGCACATTTTTTCATGTTCCTTAGTTTCTTTTGAAGAACCTAATCATTTTATTTCATGTTGATGTTTATAATAAACCTTTGAGTTAGGTACTTGATAAAAATATACATGTATGTTCAACTTTTTTTTGTTTTATAATATTACCATGCGAATTCGCCCCTCCTCCTCTCCCTGATTGTCGCAATTATATTTTTTTACTTAAACGTTTTATTTTATCGCTGTTCTAAGTGCGTTTTCTCTCTAATGTCTATCATTTTAAGTAACTTAATAAATACAAACATGTATTGTAAATTTACTTTCGTTTAGTAAGATTGCCATGGGAATCCGACCCCCCCCCCTCCCCGATTATCGCTTTGATATATTTTTTTATTTTTACTTTTTATTTTATCGCTGTTCTAAGTGCGTTTACTCTCTAATGTCTATCATTTTAAGTAACTTGATAAATACAAACATCTGTTGTAGATTACTTTCGTTTAGTATTATTACTATGGGAAATTTTTACGAGTCTTACTTTTTCGTTTATCACTGATTGACGGGCTTCTTTTTGAAAGTTTTGAAGCAGAAGAGGAAAGAAAGAAGCTATTTTCCATAACAAGAGGAATTCCGTCTGCTTTGAGAGTAAGGTAATTACAATATTTATATTTCATTTTCATTTTAGTGTCTAATACCACTGAGATTTGTTGACAACCACAATGCTATATCTGAGAGAATTTTCTGTCTCCTAATTTTAATTTTTTATTTATGTAGGACGGAGTGAAGAGTTCTACGTTCAGAAATATTTAGCAATTGGGGAAATTTTGCAAATCCTGATTCTTCAGGCTTTGTATTTTGCAAAATATATAAACCCTGGAGAACCTTCCGGATTGTTTTTAAGATTTCTCGTGTATACTGGATCTTCTGATTCTGATGTAGGCAGGTTGGGCCATGTTAGTAATGTTGTATGAAAGTTGATGGAAGGTAGATTGGACAGTGGAAGGTACCCCTTCATGGACAACTATTACTTGTTAACGATTTGTTTCACCGTTTACTAGAGCGAAGAACTCATTGTACCGGAACTCTAAGAGATAATCGGAAGCGGAACCCTCTTGCGGTGATAACTAGAAAACTAAAGCGGGGTGAGGTTGTGGATATTTTCAGCACTGAAGGAGTCTCCGTTATGAAGTGGGAAGATAAAAGGGATGTTCTGATGATCAGCTCCGAATTTGGAAGCAATGTGGTCGATGTTCGCCGCCCGAGGGAAGAAAACTTATTCGCGGGTATACAAATCTCAGGTTCAACTATACAACAAATACACCGCAGCAGGAAATCATGCGAAAGAAGCGGGGCGAAACCTACGGATTGTTAAGTAAATTTTAGTGAATGTAGTTTACGATATATCATAAAGCCAAAAAAAAACAATAAAGATTCATGTTTACACAGAGAAATCAATATAAATGTTTGCACAAAAGTAAACAGCAGAAATAATGAGAAGCAAATAATTGGGTATCAGAAAAAATAGCTATAATAGCTAAAATGTAAATAGAAATAGAGATATTATAAGAACAGACAGAATAAAATTCTTTAATTCCCGTTTAATCTAGAAAGCGCTTGTTATATGACAAAATTGTTAAATTGAACTTGAAATTAGGATCTAACTAAACGCTTACGTTAACTTTAAAACCTATTTTGAAGTTTCCTTTGCAAAACATTATGAGGCTTCGTAGCCTCCTCTAGAGGCATATAAATAGCATATCGAGGCTTTTTCATCTGTTTATTTAGAAATCCACATCTTCTTACGCAAAAATATTATCGTATTGTCCAAAAAATATTTATGACAATTTAATGTTTATGTCGAAATTTAGAAACTTCGAGGTAAAATTTTTCACCGAAGATATTTTTTGTTTTGCAAAAGAAATATATTTGTAATTTCCATGTGAGGGGGCCACTTTTGCCGGGTATTACATTTCGATTAGAAAATAGTGGCAAAACGCTCCACCCTAGTGCTTACTAAACAATACGTCATCTTTTGATCGTGCGTAAAATGCATTTGACAGTGGATTTTAATTTGAATTGAAATTTAATTGTAGATAAGAAACGTCTTCATGAATAAAGCCTTAATCAGTATCACCTTGAAGTTAAATTGATACTAATAAGGCACATATATCTAAAGATAGCACTGGGGCATCTATCCCGAGAAGAGGCGTCCATCCTTTCAGTACGGGAGAGATTACAGCCAGTGGGGCTACACTTTGTCCAAGATGGCCTCTCACTGCACGTGGATATTAGATGAACGTATAGCTGCAAGTTTTAGCCCTTTAATTCCAAATATTCATACATTTAAACTGATGCCAACCAGAAACATTATACTCTATCTTATAAAAGGGCGGAATAAAACAATACGTACTTGAAATGATGTTATAAAATTGCGTAAAAAGAATTCATCGTCGTGAAACTCTTGCAGATAGACGTGTGCCTTCCAACTGACTGACGCACACCGTCAGTAGAGCAATCTTGTGGTTTTCCTTAAAAATGCTACGACTGGGGCGTCTCTCCCGGTGGGGCATCTCACCCGGAATTACCTTATCTCCCTACATAATTAACTCACGATAAAGGCGAAATCAGCGCTATTTTGGAATTTTGCTCTTTCACAGTAAAACAAACGTGTATGCAAGCATTCATCACGAGGTCCCGTTTGTATAGTTCAGTAGTTTGTCCAATTCGTGATTTTCAAAGATATAAATACCATATATATAAATACCATATATACCAATGAGATATCTTTAATATATAGGAGATGATTCCTTTTCTACTTCCAAAAGTCACCAATTGCCATTAAATTTTTCAGAGAAAGTATATAAATTGAAAAGAGATCGAATAGTTTTCTTTAAATTCTTATTCCAACGCTTTACCCCACCTTCACCTTAAATCTATTTTAATCGGGCTATTAAAGTACACAACCCTTTGCCAATTATTTATTTCCTATCCAACCTATTTGCAACATAAATTAAACATTACAAACATTACATTAACATTTAATTACATTTAAAAAATTCAAGCAAAAGAAGATCTGACAAAATAAAACTAATTAACTAACGGATAATGAAATATGTATGTGGAATTTTAATTCACCAGAAGATATTACAAAATAAAATTACGCAGCGTGTATCAAGATAGGAAGTGAGTCAAATCGCAATAGATCAGCGTGATCTTTCTAAAGTATTCAATCATATCCTTCTATTTAATTTAATTTTTGGTGCGCCGTTATATGCCTCATGATAATAGCCTTCCCTTGATTGCTTCGAAGTTTGTTTACTGATTCATAATTAACTTAACACATCAGCTAAAAATTCTCCAACATTTTTCGATTATAGCTTAATTGCTCTCTTTTCTTTTGACAAGCATTTTCCATGAAATAAATTGAACATGAAACTCCATTATTGAAGTTTATTAGGGTTTTTGATTTAATTAAAATCAAGTTCAAACTCACCAATAATTCATACTTAATTATGCATCAATATCCATTTACTTTTCTCAAACTTTCAGTAGATAATTAACTCGAAAATTTAATTTGATGATGTTTGAGCTTAAAATATTTTATTAATTGTAGTACTGTTGATATTTTATTTCGTTTACTGAGGTAAAATATTGAATCAGATGTTTCTTTTGTAAATAAAAGTAACTGAGGTTCAACAAAATCCATAGAATACGATTCCCTGATATTTTCAGAAGGTTTCAATATGAAAGTAGTTCATATTTAGGAGCAAATACTAGAACGTATACTAAGATTATACTTTTTCCAATGTGAAGGATTTTTTTAAACGTACAACTAATGGCGTAAAGTATTAAATATTCTGCTTGGCTCAAATATTTCAAACTGACCGACTTACCCTTCGATGCTCTCTTCTCGAAATTTCGGAGTTGTACGGATAACTGCTTTTCAAACGCACCCATCTGCTGTAATATTTCAATCGCACTTATTCTCATCATAGTGTAGCGAGCAGGTTAGGATAAAGACAGACTTCCATGAAATGGCATTTTCATATTTTCAGTATTTTAAAGACATTAAAGAATCTATTTTATAAACTGATTATTTACTGACTTTTTAATGAAATAACGGGAAGGTCCTCTAGTATGGGACAGCTAAGCGTTTTTGGAAATTGCAAAATAGTTAAGGGCTAAATCAAATTTTAATTTATACTAAAACTAACTTCAAAGTGTTATAAAAAAATCCATTGAAGGAATTACGTCAAACCGGATCGATTTGATATTTATTTTTCATTTGAAAAAACCCTTTCATTTTTTTCATTTGAAAAGTTGGAGGGTTGTATGGAACAGGTTACGTAATAATCCAGCCCCGCTTGTAATCCAACCTTCTACAATACAAAATCCAATACCTCATGTTTTAAACCATTATTATAAGTATGATTATTCTTAAAAAAATTATTTCAAAATTTTTAAACATTTAAATATTTTGCCATTTGGAGAAATTGAAATGGGTTATGAAAACAATCTGTCATCATAAATGTTTCCTTATTTGGCACACTTTGGTGTGAGAAGGGTGCGGTGGAAGGCTCAGCATGTGAATGTGACGATCTTTAGCAAAAGTTATTGCTTCCTGCTCCTTATGGCTTACATTACCGTCCAGTATGAGAAAGACGTGTTCTTTTTTGGTTGGGTTTACTTTTTCCACGAACAGATTAATTGCCTAATTTGTGCATTCCAATTTTGCCCCATATAACCCTCAATGCACCTGTCCCATACAACCAGACTGTAATGCAACGCAACTTTCACTCTCAAGGGCAAAATACCAATCCGATTGGAAAGAATCACTCATAACTTACTAACAATAACATTTAGTTGCTACGAAGACAATTCAAAATTTTTTGTACTAAATTACAATGAAGGTGGGATGTTCTAAAGTTATCTCCGTGCAGGAAAATTTGGTGCAAAACCACTAAAACACTCTTTACAAGAGAACGCGTAGCAACACAAATCCAATATGGCTGGTCTTTGGCATCAATGTGCTCGTGCCAATGCCGTAGTAGGGGCTGCCCCTAGCGTTGATTGCCCGAAACACCACCTGTCCCATACAACATGCTGTAACGTACTAAAGGTCCTTCCCCTAAATGTAGTACTTTGTACAGTCCTGGCCCAAATTAACGCAGCACCTCCCTAGCGATCCTTACGACCGGTGGTGCGATAATTTTGGCCAGGAGTGTACATACATAACATTTTAAAACAGAAAAGCACTCTACGCTATCTAGTCTATTCTTAGAAAGTAATTAGTGTACTCGAAAACGAAGGTAAAGAAAATCTTTGAATTAATAATAAAACTTGTTCTGATTCCACTGAAAAATTAGTTTACTGTTTGCAAAAAGATTGAAAGAACATTTTCAGCAGCTCAGCTTCTTGCCATGAAAGCATACTTTATTGGTTTTTTGCGTCTTCCTTTTTGGGAAAATCACACAAGAAGCAGATGAAAAGAAATACAGAAGAGCCTGTTAAGCAAAAGATAGTGTGAAATCGGCAAAATCGTGATGTCAACTTTAAAAGCAAATAGTAAGATTGTGACGACAAAATCTAATTTCACTGTTTTGAGGACAATAACCCTGGATAAACCAAATTAGGAGCATTTTTTTGCTTTGTATTTATAAATACACAATATTTTTCTAATAATTTCATGTCAAATACTTTCCCGATGCAAGTATGCATTAAACCTCCAAGGTTACTAAGTAATTGAGAAACTCGGTGAACTATTTCTTGTACCTCGAGATGCTTGAAAGCACTGTAGTACCGTGTGAATTTGTTCAAAGGAGTCGTCACCACTCTGAGTGCATCGTCATTTTTTCGCTGGTTTTCGCGAAACCTCATTCGAGAGAACGTTGAGAGGTATAGCAATTGCTCAAGACAGATAGCGTATGTCATTTGTTCCATTTGTCCGGAATTCCACACCAAAAAGAGAAACGCTTTGGAGTGAATTATGGGAAACCGTCCCTGTTCCCTTTCTGAGAGTGAAACGATCCTTTTTTTAAGGATCAACTTTGATTAATTAGAATATCCCGAGGGGCACAAAAGATACAACTCAACTTCCCCCCCTCGATGAGATGGGAGCATTTATTTAAACGGCGAAAAAAATTTGCCTTGAAATATCATTTTTCGGCTCTAACATTAGCGGGATAAATGATCCACATGAATCAAACAATGACTTCCATGTTAGCCCGTTTTCGTGTATTTTTTTGGTAAATCCTCTACTAGGCTCTTCTCAAATTACAAAAAATGCACAGTATCTACATCGTGCTCCTTCTCTATACTAGTGCAATTTTTTATCTGTCATCCCTCATACTGCCTCTTAACCCCTCCACCTTTCTAATATTCTCTTTATTCTTCTATACTTTCACTATTTGTGATTATCTCTTGATCGTACTGTACCTCTCATTCGTTTTCATCTAAATTCTCTTTGTGGGATCATTCGGCAAAATTCATCTTACTTAGCCGCTTATATTCCCTCCCGTTTTTTATTCATTATTTATTTAATAAAAGGGTCTTCTCGTACGTTCATTCTTTTTTCACTTTTTTCTTGCAGAACACCTCCCAAATTTGAGATTTCGTCAGAACACCTAGGTTATTTTTGAATATTGGTAGATATGACTTATAAATAGTCAACAGAGTTCATTGATATACTTTCCGTCTCTACCACAAACAAATAATAAGTCTATTACGAAATTGGTGAGGACAAACTACAGTTTACAATTATTATTTTTCTTTCTTTTAACCCTTCACATCCCTGTCAAAATTTTTAAAAGCTTATTAAATAAATTTGACTATCCAATTCACAAAAATTCGCAGTGATATCTAATTTATAGCTATTTATGCGTGTGAATCAATGCTGATGTCTCTGCGTGGCTTTCTGCTTGATTATTTTTCTCAAGATTAATTTTAACGCATACTATCCCTCGACTATTTCGAGCGACTTGCTAGTAAACCTTGAAGCATATTTAGCTACAACTCTATGCTCCATCCCATTATTCCATCATGAAATTTAAATTGCGCAGATTAAGTTCATCAAGGAATGTTTCGGGAAAGATCAATAATTTTACTCGGTAAAAGAAGACGATGTAAAATTTGTATTGGAAACGGATAGTATTTTTGTAATACTTCACGAGAGAAATGGTATATTTCCAAGAAAATTTATCTCGATTGGATTAAAAGTATTGCTTGAATTTTGGAAGAAGTGGTTTTGTGCATTAAGTACGATGGGACATGTAACATGCATGCATAACATTGAAGAGACCTAACTTCAATCGTAAGATATGGCGCAGAGGAAACATCCTGAGTTTTAAGTTTTTTAAAGAGAATCAGTTTATTCCACGTGCTATAGAATCTGATGGCGTCGGTACGATTTACTTACACATTTGATTACATTTTATATTTTATATAAACTTTAAGCTTTTATATGATATGACGAATTAAAATATTTTCTTTTAATTATTTTATTTGCAACATATTGTATTATTCTTATTTAATGGAAAAGGGTTTTTAAATGCTGAGAAACCGGTGAATATGACGTTAGTTGTCGAAGCATCATTTTATTCAACTCTACTACCAATTTTCCTCAAGCTAGAAAGTGGATTTTTTAAAATTAAGGTGACTCTCTTAAGTCATCCCTTGGAATTTCTTAAGCACCCTTTAAGGATACAAGGATCGAGATTTAGAACCCTTTTTAATTAATGAAATTGGCTCCGACATTAATCCGGGCCGCTGATTTAATGGCGCATCGGTTTATCCTTCTGTTTCTGTTTTAGCTGCATAACTCCTACTTTGCAATTTTTCACGAATTTTCCTTCAGAAATAGTTCTTCATATTAATTCTATGGAAAGCATATGGAGTATGCTGCAATTTGATTGAAAATTTCATTTCGAGTTAGTGAAAGATATATTTTTGAAAGCCATTCGTTGCTACAATATATAAAGAATAGAGGTTTAAGTAGCTCTTCATAAAATAAATAACCAAAAAGTAGGTATTACTCTATTAGTTTTACAAAGAGATCGAAAATGGAATTTAATCTTTCAACATCTTTATAGTAAATATTGTTAAAATTTAAAACTTATAACTTTAAGTCTTCAGATTGATTCCATGATATTATATCGTTTCATCTATAATGGTTTTTCGTAAGAATATATGTTTCGTTGTGACAATATACATGAATATTCTCTCAAAGAGTAATGATTCTATATTGTGTCTTATATTGAATTCCGATTCAAGTTAGATATTAATTTATGCCACGTAAATAAAAAATAGTTCGGATACTAGTGACCTTTTTCTTTAGGTGGGCTTAGCTTCATTCCTTCACATCGTGTTCTTTATACTCTTCCATATCTACCTCACTTATATATTATATTATTAAATATGTCTTTTTGGTTTGACAAATCAATACACATATTTTTTAATTTGATATGTTCCCATTTACGGATTATATGCCGTGAGTCCTTTCTCTTCGGTGTACCAATCATCACATAGTTTTTATTTTCCCGATCTTTCCCTCTCTTTCGTATCAATCACGTAACATAAGTTCATGCAGCCAATCTGCGTACGTCCACTCTTAATGCAAATCCAAATTTATGTAAAATATCCTTTTGATATTAGTCAAACATATTGCCATATAATAAAATTGGCTTATAAAAGCATCAGTTTACAGCTGTTACAGGCCTCTTTCTTCACAGTGGTTATGTCCCTGAAAATTCCAGGGAAAACTAAACTGTGTAAGATAAGTATTAGATCAACAGAAAGTGCAAGATACTTAAGCGTTGTGTTGTTTTGTGGACATACATGAAAGGTAAAGAGAGAGTAGTAATAATACTTTTTCAACTCTTATATCGAGAAGCGACCGGTAACCATCATCAGACGAACAAAAATTTTACCAAATCATATTTCTACAGGATGAATATGGGAGAAGAGAAAGGAATAAGGGGCGGGTGTTGCAGATATATGGGGTCGTCTGTGGAAATGAGGAAATGCATCAATGGGGAGTAAGTAGAGCACCTTCGTCCAGAATTTCTAGGAATTTACGTGGAGAGAGATTTCGTTGTTCGAGAAAGTTTAGTACCTTTACTGGCGATTAGTCGAAAAGCAAAGGGACAGAAGTTCCTATTCCAAGGGAAATCAATTAAAGGACCGAAGGTTGTCCAACTCAAAGCGGCTTGTTCAGTTCATACCGCAAAAATCAACCCTTTTGATATAAAATACAATTTCAATTATGAGTAAATAAACATGAAAATAAAATAATTACGAAAGGCATATCAGAAAATATGCGGTTTTTTGGTCAATTGACGAAACATTGATGATATTTTGACTTTTTTGGCTTTGGGAGGCTTGTCAACGCTACTCCTCTCTTCTTTTAACAGTTCTTCTGTTTAGATGAACTGTGAAACTTTGTATGCTTATATTTGACTATCTGGTTATTTTCTTCTCTTGCAATGATAAACTATTATGCTCCTACGTTTTGCCTAAAGAAGCATGAAGATATTCAATATGTTCAACGTCAATTATTTTAAGAATATATATTGAAACTTAAGTCTTCTCTGTCTTAGTTAGAGAAATATTGCATAACCATTGCTCATCATTAAGCAACGAGGACAAAAATTCGGAGAAAATCGATTCCGAGATTAAATAAAATTGATTCATTAATGATTGAGAGCTGTTAAGATTTTGGTTAAATTTAAATTTTGGTTGAACATACACGCAAAACATTTACATAGCCATCTTGTATTATGAAGTATTTCCACAAGACATCGCCAGCGTCTTTGAATTTTATTCTTATAGTAAGATTCAAATTAATAATAGTGGCATACTTATATTAGTTATTTATTTAAACCCAAGTAAATTTAAATTAACTTAAGTTTTCTTTGTTTTACAATTACGAATTTAAAGAATAATTTTATTTCATTTCTCATTAAATCAAATAGCATCATTTTTATTTCCATTAAGTGAATGGCTGTACGATGAATTGTTACATTAAATAAAATTCTATCTTTACTTCCTTTTGACAGAAAACCGCCTCATCAAGGCCTAAGCGAACCAACATATTTTTGATGTCCGAATTTAATGCTCTGTAGGAAATAATGCATAATCATAATTATAATTATAATAATAAATCGTCTTTATTTGGGTGAGATTGAGACTTAAAAGTCTCTTCTTCCATCTAACCCATCGCCATTAATTATAAAATAAGAAGTAGAAATAATTAAAGAATTGTGGATGTAATAAACCTAAGAGATTCTTAGGGGAAAAAATCCACTGCAGGAAAACACCCGCAAGGAAGGGGGGTGTGAAAAACCTGCGAAAACCTACCGATAGTAATAGCTAACAGATTAGAAAAGAAAAAACGTTCAAAAATAAATAAATAGACTACCAATGAGTACTTACATGCGATACATAAAGAAGAATCGGTTCACATTTAAAAAAGAGATGGCAATATAAAAAATAACATTAAAAAAAGAGAAAACGTACATGGATTTTTATCCATAAAGTACATTTTGAAGAAAAATGAAAGAATATTATTAAAAAAAAAAACAGTATCAAAATAATGCATACAGTATGTACTAGTCAAAATTGTATATATTATAGACATTTAGCTAACTCTAAGTAAGAAAAAAAGAAACAGATGAGAATTATTAGGTATAAAGACAGAGAGATCATCAGATTATAGAGAACAATCTCAAATTTCCATGATATCTAAGAAAGGGGGAAATTCGGGAGCATTTATTCTCCGTCGAAACACCTCGATCTATTCTTCATTCTCTGTGAATGCAATGGAATCTCCCAAAGAAAGAAACAGTGGAGTTCTCTCCATTACGACCTCCATTGTTATCCGAATGCCATCCAATACATCTCCTGATGGCCAATGGAGGATCGATTCATCGCCTTCCGAATTTCCCCTTCAAGCGAACAGATTGAATTTTCTGTTTCAGGAGTACTAATTCTTCTCATTCTAAGGTTCTTATTATTTAAAGGAGTATATGGTGCAATTTTAGCATAAGATTACACTCACAATCCGCACGTGAGATCTTGTATTTATTCAAGATGAGAATCTTGATGACGAGTGATGGAATCCCAAAAACGAAGCCCGCATCCGAGAACACGACGAGGTGCGACAGATGGCGACACGTTCCGTTAAAAATCGCTCCAATAAAACATCCAGCGTCAATAAAATCCACGATCACGTGGGTCGAAAGTCCTTGGAAGGAAGGAGATTAGAAGCTGGAAATTGGAAATTGCTGTATTTCGGAACGGATTAAGCAGCCTATATCATTCTCAAATCCCATAGCTAAAAGTGTTGAACCATTTAAAAGGAAATGTTGTGATGGCACGCTGTAGAAACCAAGAGAAATAATGTGGATCACTGAAGAGAATAATTGCAAGGTTTATTTTTTCTCTTGTGTGACATGACTTCTGCAAAGTAACAACTGATAACAACATATTAATTTTATTATGAAGCGGATCAGTGTTTCCCAAACTATGTTCCACGGAGCATTGCAGTTCCGCAAAGTGTAGCCTTGTGTTCAGATGAAAACCATGAAAATAGATCATTCTCGAGTGATTTAAACTTCTTAATAAGGCTAAATAATTCCCTTATATATAAGCTCAGCTTTACGATTCCTATCCTTAAACTCTGCTATACGGTAGTTGATTTATTTATACTAATTTCTTCTAACGCTACATATTATGGAAAATAATCAGTTTAAATCTCACAGCTCATATTTTTTCCTTCAGAATAGTTTAGAAACCACTGTAATAGATATTTTTCGATTATGTCCTCAATTGAAAGGTTAGAAGAAGGGTTAGATGTAAGAAGAGACTTCCTAGTCTCAATCTTGCCCTAATAAAGTCATTTTATTATTATTATTATTATTAGAAAGCTACTCCTAATTCTTACGACTTTTCAAATTCTGAAAATATAAGAATTACAGCGAATGAATAAACTTAAAGTCAGATAACTCATCTATAATTCATTTTTAATTTGTCTATTACGTAATTACTGTCTCAGTATAATCATTGTCTAATTTTCATCAAAGTATTTAACTGACGGGAAAAATTAAATTTAAAAAGATGACCTTTTAATACTTTTAAATTCTATTACTAGTTCCGTGAATCCTGGAGCGAAGAAAATGCCATATCCAAGTTGTGAAACACTAGTTCTACTAAACGGAATCTGACGTACTTAGTTTCCTAAATGTGCATGTTTGCTTCCAGGATAACACCTCAGAATTTAGGCAAACGCTTAATCGCGACTGTTTTAAGAATTATTAGACTCCAAATGGGTTGTGAAAGCGGTTATATGAACCCTCTTTTAAAAAGGAGCGCCTTCATATTAGCATGCAAATGGGAAGGGAGAAAAACACGGCCGTTTTCGGAATTAATTCAGTCAGAGTATTTTTTCATCTCTTTCATTTGTTTGGCTTAGCGAGAGGTTTTCTCGGTCAGTTTGTCGCGCCATTTTTATGATGTACGAGATATTGCATGGACATGGAATGCGACTACTCATTTATGGTCTCCTTTTAAATATGTTATGAATATTAAGATTTACGATACAGTCGTTCGCTTTTTACTTTCTCCATATACGAAGTATAGAGAAAGTATTGTTTTCATGAAAAAATTCGACTTCGAGATTTCAACGGAAATACATGTTTTGGGGTCCCTAGAACACGTTTTAACCATTTTCGGAATTATGTCTGTGTGTATGTGTGTGTGTGTGTGTGTGTGTCTGTATGTGTGTGTGTTAGTGGGCGCTCTATCGTGAAAACTATTGGTCGTATTAATAACAAACTTCGTATATAGTACTGTGGTGTGTGCTGTCAGAGTTGATTAGTTTTTGGAGTAAATCGGTTGACCGGAAGTCGAGCTTCATTCATTATAGCTCATTTCCGGTTTTCAAAATATCTCCATAAATATGATATACGTACATTGTATTACTTATAAAAGTTTTAGATAATGTTATTTACTATAACTTTTGTATTTAACATATTTTTGTATCACCGGTTGATTAGGAGTTATTCGTGAAATACCGATAAACCGGAAGTAGCCGTTATGTACTTTGTGGGCGCTCTAACTTAAAAACGATGCATTATATCAACACCAAATTTCATATATAGCACTTAATTTAGTTTCTTAAGAGTTGATTAGTTTTTGGAGGAAATCGGTTCACCGGAAGTCGAGCTGTATTCTTCAAAGCTCATTTCCGGTTTTCAAAATATCTCCGTAAATATGATATTTAGGTATATACTATTATTTATAAAAGTTTTAGAAAATAAAATTTACTATAACTTTTGTTTGAAACATATTTTTGTATCACTGATTGTGTAGGAGTTATTCATGAAATACTGATAAACCGGAAGTTGCTGATTATGTACTTTGTGGGCGCTCTGGGCTCTATGGGCGAAATGCCAATTTCATCGTTTTTCATCGATCATGTCAGGTAAAACATTATTATTCATGTTTTTGGCGTCAAAGATAATAATATATATATATATATTAATCACTCATATTCCAAGTTTAGATGGAATATAGAGTTCGAAATTACTGCGGTAGATAAATATTTACATCTTATATATATGGAGAAAGTCATGTGCTGGCCACATCAGATTTTTCTTAAGAATAAATTATAGTATAGTCCAAATTTTGTCTGCAATGGAACACTTTGCAAACCTGGGAAGTTTAACGGAACACTAATCTTATTTTTAGTTTAGGTAATTCTACTTATAAAATATTAAAAATCATTTAATTACAACAAATTATTTATTTGGTAATTATTTTTAAATATAAAACTATAATATTGTAATAAAAACTTAAAATATGAATCAATGAAGCATTTAATGACTTTTATTCTACAATTCTCCAATAAGGCTACAAATTGCCGCGGAATGCCTATTCAGGTTCAGCGGAACACCGGTGTTCCGCGTTTGGGAAACTCTGTTATAGTCCATTGGTACACCGATCCGAATTGCCAAATGTTGGATATTCTACATACTTGTCTACGTTGACCGACATGAATTCAGGCGGTGTGCCATTTTGATTAGTCATACTGGTTGTTCAGACGTTGTCGAGTTGTACATGTGCCTTTCCGTTGAAATGGTTTCACACCCCTTTTGCAGCGGGTAGAATTATTAAAGAAATATGTCTTTCTTTTACTACTCGTGATAGCCACCATTTTGGATGTAGTAAGTTTTGTTTATATATACTATTCTGTTCTAGATACTTGTGTATATTCATAACGCTTTCTACATTTGAGTCTATTAATTTTATTCGATATGTAAAGTAAACCCAAAGGAATTTTTTAGCATCTAATAGACGATAAAAACTCTTATCTATAGAACTCAAAGCGCCAGGTTGAATTGCCAAGGAATTTGACTAATTTGAAATCCGGTTAACTTAGAAGAAATTGTTTTTTACTTTCTCCATATACGAAGTATAGAGAAAGTATTGTTTTCATGAAAAAATTCGACTTCGAGATTTCAACGGAAATACACGTTTTGGGGTCCCTAGAACACGTTTTGACCATTTTCTGAATGATGTCTGTGTGTATGTGTGTGTGTGTGTGTGTGTGTGTGTGTGTGTGTGTGTGAGTGTGTGTGTGTGTATGTGTGTGTGTGATAATGGGCGTTCTAACTCGAAAACTAAAAGTCGTATCAATACCAAACTTCATATATAGTACTGTTGTGTGTGCTGTCAGAGTTGATTAGTTTTTGGAGTAAATCCGTTAACCGGAAGTCGAGCTTTATTCATTAAAGCTCATTTCCGGTTTTCAAAATATCTCCATAAATATGATATATACGTCTATTGTATTACTTATAAAAGTTTTAGATAGTATAATTTACTATAACTTTTGTATTTAACATATTTTTGTATCACCGGTTCATTAGGAGTTATTCGTGAAATACTGATAAACCGGAAGAAGATTATTATGTACTTTGTGGGCGCTCTAACATGAAAACTATTTGTCGGATCAACACCAAATTTCATACATAGTACTTTTATTACAGTCGTTAGAGTTGATTAGTTTTTGGAGTAAATCGGCTGACCGGAAGTCGAGCTTCATTCTTCAAAGCTCATTTCCGGTTTTCAAAATATCTCCATTAATATGATATTTAGGTAAATACTATTATTTATAAATGTTGTAGAAAATTTAATTTACTATAACTTTTGTATGAAACATATTTTTGCATCACTGATTGTTTAGGAGTTATCCATGAAATACTGATAAACCGGAAGTTGCTGATTATGTACGTTGTGTAAAGGTCATTTCTGGTTTTCAAAATATATACATAAATATGATATATTGGTATATTGTATTCCTTATAAAAGTTTTAGATAATATAATTTACTATAACTTTTGTATTTAACATATTTTTGTATAACCGGTTGATTAGGAGTTATTCGTGAAATACTGATAAACCGGAAGAAGATGATTATGTACTTTGTGGGCGCTCTAACATAAAAACTATTTGTCGGATCAACACCAAATTTCATATATAGTATTTTGATTTGTGTCGTTAGAGTTGATTAGTTTTTGGAGTTAATCGGTTAACCGGAAGTTGAGCTTAATTCTTCAAAGCTCATTTCCGGTTTTCAAAATATCTCCATAAATATGGTATTTAGGTATATACTATTATTTGTAAAAGTTTTAGAAAATGTAATGTACTATAACTTTTGGTTGAAACATATTTTTGTATCACTGATTGTGTAGGAGTTATTCATGATATACTGATAAACCGGAAGTTGCTGATTATGTACTTTGTGGGCGCTCTGGGCTCTATGGGCGAAAGGCCAAATTCATCGTTTTTCATCGATCATGTCCCGTAAAAATTATTTATCATGTTTTTGGCATCAAAGATAATATATAATATTAATAACTCAAATTCCAAGTTTAGATGGAATATAGAGTTCGAAATTACTGTCGTAGATAAATATTTCATCTTATATATGGAGAAAGTCATGTGCTGGCCACATCAGATTTTTTTCCTACATTTCAGTTTGCCGATTTCCACTGTGTGGACAAGCTCATATTCAGAGCACGTGAATGGAAGTGAGTCTTCTAAGTACTCAAGAATATGTACCCATTCATACATATTCATCACGTTATGCATCATAATTTCCACTTCGAAACTTTGAAACACATCCTGCGTTATAGCCTCTACTCTCGTGGCCAAACGATTTTTTCACTGTTTTATAGTCAACTTTAAAGCTATACTGCTAAGTTAAAAGTATAAATACGACGTCACAGGAACAGGGAATAATGTCACGTTTTAAAAGCTGGGAAACTGCGGCCAAAACTCGCCGTGATGAAGTTGAAAGACGATCATTCCAAAAGTGATCCTATGAAAGGTGTTTAAATTCTGCGCATGTCGTGCATATTAACGCTCATCTATTTGACTCGAGATACCTGAGCTATGATTCTTAATGAATCCTTTCACTTTTATTTAGTATTTTCTGCGATATTTAAAGGGAAATTTTTCTCTGAGTAATTGCGGCAGGAAATATTCATTACCATAGGGAATCGTTACTCTTTCTGTCTTGGAATATTTTCACCACACTTCAGTACAAAATAGCAGTCGTTTTAATTTTTTAACCAAATAAACTCAAATAAATAAAAGCTAAATCTGTATAAGTACATTTCGAAATCCTACCTTCTCCATTTTAAATATTTGCTTGCCTCTTTCAATGGTTATTCATTCACATTCTAATAAGCGTAGGTGGATAAATTTAACAGGAGGGCAATATAAGAACTGTTATGACCTCATCTCCAACTAACTTATAAATGCCATTTATGGTTATAAATATAGGAGATGAAAAGCTTTCGAATAAACACAATAAGATTTTAATTTTCTTATTCTTATTTATTATTTCTAAGCAAATTGCTTTACTTCGAAGTCATCAGGGTGGAGGTGAGATCGTCCATTCGACCCCTGTCTGGATTCCTCCCTGAATATCAATAGAAAGCTTGTGCTAGCTATATATTAAGTGAATTAAACGACCAATATTTATTCCTTATTTCGCACATTAATAATTCTTTACTGCTCGCATCCTTCTTTCCCAACCATTTCTCCTAACATATCAACCAATATCTTTCGTCCTTACAACTTCATAGATGGGTCGAGATAGTCTTTCGAAGCCTTCTTCAACGGTGTTTAACACATCACACATAATGGCCGCTGTCCCGACTAACGGATATCCGCACGTTGCTAGTTCGGATAACTTGTAGTAGTGGTAAGACGTAGTCCGAAATATGTATTCGAGAAGACCCCTCGCTGACGCTGTCTGGGGTTCCAGTTAATCTCACGAGGTTGCTGGAATACGCAATCTTTTCCAGCGGAAAATAAATCTCATAATGAATTTACACAATGTCTACGTTATGAAAATCTATCTAAATTAAAGTAATGATGTATTGAGTAAAAGTTATCTCCCAAACTAAACGAACCCAGCACCTAAACGCTAAACCTCTGTGCTTAAGAGTACATCAGTATTTCACGACCCTTTTCGTAGGCTCAATAGTAACTGATACCCGTAATAACAGTAGAAGTAAATATTGTGCTCATATGAATAAAAAAATCTGATTTTTTGCAACTCTCTGACTCCTGTCGTAAGAAAATCTCCATGAATCTTTGCAATCACGGTCTTGTTTACGGTCTTTATTTGATGTCCTAGTGTCAATTTTGCTGATGGGTCTTCTTAGTTCTTTTTTGCAGTTAAAAATTTAGTTGAGAATTTATCTTTACGTATGAAATGAACTGAAATAAATTTGGGAAGATACATTTTTAGTATCGCAGTGATATACTAGTAATCATGAGCATTACTATATTGCTGCAATTAAGAATTAACATCAAAATCGGGAGTTCAACTAGATATTCATAAATATTAAATATCATAATCATAAAGACGATTATTTTTAGCAATCTGTTTGTTAACTGTATCCATTATGCCGCTAGTATTGCATTTTAGCTCATGCGATGCAAAATAATACATCATAGCTATAATATTTATTTTTATAATATTTAATATTCCAAAATGTCTATAGGAAATGTGTATATAATGGATTAGTTTTAGGTTTAGGGATATCAATGTCTTTCAATTTCAATCAGTTAACAAATCAAAGATAGAAAATAAAAACCTGTACATTGAAACACGTGCTACTGAAAAGCATCAGAACCGAAACTTGGGTGAACTATAGCGCTTTTTGGAGTTCAGAACTCTCGTTCTCAAAGTAATCCAATTATATGGAAAAAATTCATGGGTCAGCAGTTGGCATATCTGTGACTACTCATCATTCCTCAACGTCAAGAGTTTCTCTTTACTGAAGATGTCCCTCGTCCATTTTCAAATGAGCTTTACTTTTTCAGTTGAGAAAACTCGTATTGCATTATTTATTATTGCATCCGGTTTTTTCAGTGCACGTAAAATCCGACCTCCAGACGGTCACAAGGCTTTCGTTGGGTCACAACGTTTCGAAGAATAATCTAAAAGCAAAAGGGTTACTACAGAATGGGGTCATCGAGTTTGTTGAATCAAGGAAAATCATGTCTTCTTGAGAGATTGATTGTGAATTTTTCAATGTTTAACTCAGCGATAAAACAGCTTCTATAAATGAATTTAAAAAGCGTAACTATTCCAATTTAATATAATTATATCTTGTGAATTTCCTCCTTATCCATATTGCATAGCTCCATGGTGTGGCCTCTACTTTCACCTTCATTTTTCATCCCGGTTCCTGTTTATCCATCTATCCTTAGACAGAATCTTGAACATTTTCTTTCCACCAAACTTCCAATATTACATACTATACTATCCTCTCCTTACTTTCTGTATGCAAATTGAATTAAAATTGACTTACGCTTCTTATGTTCGTGGCTAAATTTCTTTCTTTATCGTCCTCTTATAAATTCAATCGAAGAGGCTTAGTCATTTGACCACCACGTCCACACTCTTGATACCCCTGCTTCATTATTCAGCTTGTATATCTGTATTATATCTGTATCTAATAAGAGTATATACTCGTATTTAGGCTTACCAATTACAGGTATAGAATAGACCGTTACCTATATTATATAACTAGATCCCTTTTCTTTCGCCTTCCTTCTTTGCTGAACCCTTTCTGCTGATTTATTTCCTCTGCCTAAAGTGGCATCAAAGAAAATAAGTCTGGCATACGACAGGTGTTTGTAACGCTACTTATGTTATTTCTGGTTTTATATTGTCTACGTATTGCTTCGTTGTTTATTGTTGAGTTGTATCGCTAAAGCACTTATTGCATCACATTTAATTGACCTTTTATTGATGAATGTAGAATTTCCACATTTCTCTTTGCCTCAGAGAGCCCGAGTTAAAGGGTCTCTTTCACTTCGTGATTGACAGTTTTGGCATTAACCATCCGGTTTATAATGTAACGTGATCTTTTTTAATATTAGACAAAAAAATTTATTTTTAGAGTAACTACATTTTAACTGTGACCGTAAAATGTGTGCAACCATTAACAGGAGATCATATTAACAGATTCTATGCTGAGATCATCAATAGTTGATCTTTTCTCACAACTAGGATTGTATCTCTACATGATCGATATTATATTTTCTATTGGCTGTGAAAATTATATGAATAATTCCGTAAATTAAACAGATTATTTAAAATTATTACAACCGTTTTAGGCTCCAATTCCAGTATCATCCTTCTTTTAAATAAAAAACAATGAAGAGGACCTTCTTCAATAACTATTCAGGAAAAGCATGGGAAGTTACCTTTCAGTCTCAATATTAATAATAAATATAAAATAAAATAATAAATATTGTTTAAAGTTCATTAAATAAACGTGTAAGTTTCATTCTTGTCGTTTGCAGCATTTCTTTCATGCATGCTTTCTTTCATTAAATTAAATTAGAATAAATATGGCACAAAATTATGACAAACACTAGTAAAGAAGAAATTAATTGGAATTTCATGCTTTGGCTCTGGTATATTGCTTTAGATTCGATAGCACGGATTTTCATGAAACCAGTAAAAACGTTCTTAAGATATTACGGTAGTGCACCGCCTGTCCACTTCGACGATGTGTGTATTTTTGCTTATTTGTGAGCTCTTATATTATCCTTTACGAACACAAGGGGAATTAAGGTCCACTTAGAATTAATGTTTCCAAGAAATGAGAGAATATGCGGGAATCTTATAGCACGTGAGCCTATCAAAATATCAGTTATGTATGTAATGTAATCAATAAGAGTAATTGATAGACTATGTATTCGAGTACTAAATATTTTATATATACGTAATCTGTATTCTTTTGTTCTTTTTTAATATCACCTTTCGTCTCTTTGTTTTCTATTATACTATCGGCTTAGATACTTCGTCACCACTAGTACAATTGGAAGTAAACCGTCAAAATGATTTCAAAATAATTCGATAAATTTTTGTCGGCGAAATTGTAATTTCAGCGTCTCACTTGTTATATTTACTATCCATTGTTTATTGTGAGTCCAGTAGTACAAGTAAGAATGGAATTTACAAATTTATTATCGTCAAAAATTATTATGTTCAATAATATATTAAGTTGGGAACGGCAAATAATATTAACCTGAAATATATCTCCGAAGCAAACATAAAAGACGTCCAATGTGTCTGCAGTTTTATATCTCTTCACTGGAACACAGTCACGTACTATCTTTATGGAGCCCTAAAAAAACATAAAATTCGTGGATACTGCTGGAAACCTTATTGTTGTAGATTTACGACTGCTTTCCAAACGTCAAAAATCCATCATCAGCGGCAGGAGGATAAACAATGAGAAATTTGATGTATCCCTAGAGATGATCTGTATGTCGCAGTTTGCTTATATGATCTTCCCTTCTTTGCGAAACAATGTGGTTCAGCAATTGGAAAATGCCAATATTCTGGAGAAACGTCTCTTTAAAGAAAATGTCCCTATACTACTTTATTTCTCTACATAATATCCCTAAATATCTGAATAGGTTCGACTTTGGTTAGGAGTACCTTTTGACTAATTATACTGCTATGGTTTTCTTAGTTTTCAGTTGAAGTCACTTTGATAGAAAGATTTAATGATAAATTATTGATTATAAGGAAGGATAGGATATATAGGAAGATATATTTTTAAATTATATACCGATTGTTTTATACATTTAAAATCGAAAATAACAGACCGACTGTATACAGCGTAACAGAAAAAATACAGTACTACTTCGATATCAACAGCAGTAATTGGAACCAAAACTCTGGTATTATTTGAATTTTTAATTGCTTCAACTCGTCTGATAACTAGGTTATATTGAACGATAAATATTTAATGAAAACGAAATCTAAAACATCTTGGTTAGTAAAAATCTATTATGTTTCTATAAAAATCTTTTATTGTACATCTAAATGTATTTATATCTAAAAGATTTCGTAATGGCAGTTCGTTGAAAAGGTAGATTTGCTTCGGAATGCATAGGTTTATATTTTAATTCATCTATTATTTGAAAGATTCCACCCTTTCAAACAGTCCTGGTGTTCATTCCGTCATAACCAAGGACATCATAACCTTTGAATTGGACAATGTCCATTCCAAATTTTAAAAACATCATTTACATCAGTACTAAAATCAAACATGTAATAAAAAGTAGGTTAACTATAATGTTCCGCTACTGCTACGAGCCCCCTCGTGAAGGAATAGACGGAGAAGAAAGAGCCACAAAACAGCTTCTACTGAAATTGCCTCCTTTTCTGGCACCAGGGAGGTATGCCTGCCCCTTTTTCGAACAAACTAGAACTGCCACGCTGAGGGTTGAGTGTCAGTTTTCTTTACAATTGACATATTTTTATTGAAAATTCATTCGCTTCAACCGAAATAAAATGAAGACAGTTTTGGCGTTACTCTCAAAATTTCAAAACTTCGAGAAATAAATGTTCACTGAATATGTCATTTGATTTGGAAAACAATGCGTTTATTATGTCCCTATGGATGGGCCTCTATTTCTGGGTATTACATTTTGAGGAAAAATTTGGAAAAACAAAACACCTTAGTGTACACTGAAAAATTATATTGCGAATTGATTATGGAAATATTTTGATGTACAACATATTAAAGTAATCGGATGAAATTTGACATGATACAATATATGTATATTCTGGACCAATCAAGTATTCTTTATAACTATTTATGGAATAAAATCATTTGTATGCATATGATTAAACTTAATTTAACGTCAGTAGGCTATTGGACTTCTTTCAGGAGAAAAGCTCCATCTATTCTGCAGATTATACATTGTAATCCGATATTTGGAGGAGTAAATATTATCATTATAGAAAAGCTGAGCAACTATTATTCCATTTAGTTAAATAATAATAATTGAATATCAAATTAATATTCCATAAATTTACTGTTATTATGGTAGAGCAAAGAAATTCATTTTTATAAAGTCCAAATTGAGAAATTACGTAATTTTTTGCTCTATATAATCTATGTAGTGAATATATCTCTGGAATATTTATTTTACAACTAATGTATCTTTTTTTTAGTTTGTCTGTTTTTCATTTTGTTTCACATTGTATAATCAAATATTATCGATATTTATTATGTATGTATCAATATTATTATTAATTTTTTATTGCATTTGTACATAATAAGTTGTAAAATTGTTAATTATATAATTTTAATACTGTTTTCAATGGAGATGTTTATGAGTAAAAATATTAATATTACTTCATTTATTGAAAAAATAAAACAATAAAACTAAAAATAATTATAATAATTATACATAAAAATTACAATAAAGATTATAATATACTAGAAATGCTGAT
Source organism: Sympetrum striolatum (assembly GCA_947579665.1). NCBI lineage: Eukaryota > Metazoa > Arthropoda > Insecta > Odonata > Libellulidae > Sympetrum > Sympetrum striolatum. The sequence continues at coordinate 86,165,292 of OX388350.1, forward strand.
CTTACGTTGTAATCACGCTCCTGAAGCTCTCCTATGTTGACTGTACAATGGGCTGACGCCCTTAATATCCGCAACCGCGAGGTGGCAGCACTGAAGCTCGCCCTTTGAAACCATACTCTCATATGGAGTAAATGGAAAAAGATTATGATACTTTTTCCCTCTTTTTATTTGCGGGAGTAGTATATACCAAAGATGGAATTCAGAGTTAGTGATTTATCCATTTATAAGTACCGAAAACAATTGAATAAAATGGGCAAATTAGTAAATCCGAAGAATAAGTGCAGGTTGCCTTCAGGGCACACCACAAGTAACTTGTGAAAACATTATTCATAGATCAGCGAAGTGTTCTGCTTGGATACACAGAAAATAATTGATCCTTAATAAATAACCAACGTTACATCTACTTTCAACTAGGCCTTTTCAAAATAGAATCGCAGGATGTACATGGGTGGTCTGAAAAGTTTCCGACATTTCAACATTTCTTGACATGGTTTCTGAAAATTTTCTGAAGATGTCTGAAAAATCTGGGGTCGGAAACTTTTCAGACCAACCTCGTATTTATATTTCCTGAAAAAAAAACGAACTTCCCAGAAATAGTCTCCAGGAAATGAGTAAAAGGTCAAATATTGTTTAAACATACATAAATCCAAAAGTATCAAATTTTATTGACTTTCGTGGACTGTATTTCATCTTGGGGAGGCCTTTTCGATGCATCTTCTTTAACAGCCTCCAAATTTATGAACTTTGCATGCTGTCAAATCCTCACAGTTATATAATATTTTATTATATATGCTATGATTTCACTTCCGTGCATGGGAAAGTTATCTCTTCATAACCTTCAAGTAACTCTGTAATTATGCACTCAAGCACATCATTTGACTCACAGTGCTTTACAAATTGTTCCTCCACTTTGAGGATGAAAGTATGAAGGTTTACATTAGGATGAACCAAACCACCCATACTTTTTATATTTGTTAACTTTGCTACTGGATGGCAAGAGAATGCCCCCGGATGAGTTAATGCTGCCTGGCAAACAGCACACTTGCTGTGTTTCTTTATCTGGTGCAATACAACGGTGACCAGGCATTTTTAAGATTAAGGATATCTTAAAATATATCAAAAGTCTTCAAGCGCAGTAACGACCATGAAGATCTCCAACTCACAAAACGTGGTCGCACTTCCCAACTTACATCAACGTTACTGTAGAAAGGTGACTTCGGCCACGCGTGCACTGCTCCACATTTGTAAATTTGTAGAACGATATCTAAAATTTCACAAATAGCTATTTTTTCCTGCCCTTTAGAATCCGAAATAGCAAATCCGTCTTGCTCCTAGCAACATTGATAGTACAATTGTCATTGGGAACTAATTGAAAATCGTGCATTCTTGAGACAAGTCTACGAAACCTCAGTCTGTTAACTTCTCTCAGTAACACTCAGCAAGATAGGAAACATTTGAAGACAACTGGAGGCCAAACAAGGCTTCTTAGTGAAAAAGAGATTAAATTAGTGGTAGTGCTGTTAAATTTATTATGAGTAGTCGTGATATCCAAATTTTAGTACAAACGTATTTGAACAGGAAAAAGTAAATGTTCAGTGCTTTGAAAAAAATTCCAGAAATTGTTTGGGTTCGGAGATTCATTAGTAGAAACAAAACACTGACTCTAAGGCTTGAAAAAAATTTTAAAAGGGTTCGAGTGACAGTGAGTAGAAGTTATCTACAGTAATTTTTCATTCTTTTTGTTTTTGGAGGAAAAAAATTTAAAAATGTAAACAATTTATTTATCTTATGAAAATTTATAAATAAAGTGGAAAAACGTTATTATGAGTCAATGACTTCTTACCTCAGTACCTATTAAACAAAGATTAAATAAAATAAAAATTTAAATATTTTAAAATATATTAATAATATAAGTATTTTCAGGTATTTTTCTGTTTTTAGCAATTTTCTATGGTAAATGCAAGTATAGATAAGTAGATATCCTGGGATAGACAGTTGTCTTTCTATGAAATAACTTAAGAAGGATAAAATTAAGAATTAAAATGAAAATCTTAATTAATTCTAAGTATTCTCACCTGTATGAAAGTAACCCTTTTGTCTGAGCGAGCGGAGCTATTGCGTACAACAGGAATGAGGCAGATGATCTTGCCTAGAAGGAAATCACTACTGTGGGGTCGTCCAGTAGTTGTAATGGAAGCAGCAGCTAAATTGAGAACATCCTCAACACCGCATCCGGTAGATTAGCTTTTTAGAATCGGCATAAGGAAAATAGTCCGTATTTTTTTATTTCCGGTGTAGCTCGACCGTCAGTGTTATTCTTTCCTCAACCTTCTTTCAGTTTTATTTTTCCAAATTTTAAGTATTATGTTGTATCAAAGTCATTTATGAAGGGTTTTAGTGATATGCAAGTATTGGAAGAGTGAAATTTTAATGTCATATTTGAAAATAATATTATCTTTACACTCTACATAAACCTAAATTGAGAGCAGAACAGTTCGCTCCGTACGACGGTAAATTTTCAATTTATATGTACAATTAAATGCAGACTTAAAATAAAACTGAAATCACACAAATTTTTACAAATTGTTTGTATCTGGGAGATAGTGCATTTATCCATTCGTGACCGCATTGTATATGTGCAAACATATTTTTCAGGTATTTAATATACAAAGTAAATGTTTTATTTCGGTTTTCGTTCGTGTTGTAGTTTTGGTATCGTCTCACTTGTCCGACACTTTATATAATATTTTTACATATCTTAATGAAAATTAATAAACCGACTTTGTTTCGATATAGGTCGCTCACGACGTCAGTACTATATGCGTGATTATTTTGAAACTAACATTCAGTTCAAAGAACATAACTACTAAGGCTGTGAGGTGGGTCAGATTCAGATAAATAAATACTTTCATCATCTCTCCAACACAAAAGGTACATGCAGCGGGGCGGCATACGTGACCTATATCGAGCCGGATCCAATTTACCATGTGAAAAAACCTTTTTTGGGAACACACTCTCTTGTTTTATATAAATATAGTAGCTTCGCTTCGTGTGATATCGATTTTGTACGGAATTTGTGTCAAAACGTGCTGTAAAACGAGGGTTTGCGCAATGTTTTAATTAATTGCAAGTATTATGTCATCTTTTCGTGATTCATTCACTTCTTTTAGCATAATCTCAATTTTATATTTATTTTTCATATATTTTAGTAACTATATCGTGCATATTTAATTCATCCTTCATCTTTTCCACTCCCAAGGAACAACGTGCTAATTACCTCTCCTCGTTCATCTTTCTCGCTCTTTATTTTTGAAAATGTCTCCTCATGCCTTAGATTTGGTCTATTTTGCTTTGCAGATCGTCCGTGGTGTCCTTCGGAATTCGATGGCTGGACCTGCATCAATTCCACAACGGCTGGCGAGAATGCGGTCTTCCCCTGCCCCTACTTCGTTGTTGGCTTTGATGCTAATCGTAAGTGCAGTACAGCGTGATCTGATATACATAATAAGAACTGATCATAATGAATTTCGAGTCAGCCTAAGATTGAGTCATGCTTACTGTTTATGATTACTGTTGTTGAAAGAATTGAGTTTGAATATTTTCCAGTCCTTAATTATTGAGCTTCCGTTCATTTTTGGTATCAATAATACGTAATAATAATATAAAAATAATTACTTATCAATGTAATTACAGCTTCGATAAATAACTCCACTAAAACCACACACTTATTGAAGCCCAAGAAAAATTTCCTCGAGGTAACTCAATGGAAGGGAAGGTCTTCTAATATCAGCATATCGTTATATTCTGTGAAGTTACATTAATATCCCGCCTCAACAGTGTTACGAATTCTGATACAACTTTGCCAATAACAGGCACACTTCCCAAACGCTTGGGATATTGCGAGTCAGACACAGTTGAGAGAAACTACGCCCTCGATATTTAGTTCAAAGGATATGCTAAATTGTTTAATCGAAAGAAGGGGTATTGTATAAAGTTCTTATTACAATCGTAATCTATTGTTTTTGGTTACAAAACACCTGAATTTTAGAAATTTAATTAAAATTTTATGGCCATAAATAAGCATTTCCTTCATTACAAATCCAATTTTTTTCACGTTTAGAATCAACTAGGCTAAATATAAATATCTAAATATAGCAATTTAAAATAGTATTTAAATAGCAATTTAAATATAAATAACCGATATTCCCCTTTATTTGTGAGACGTTTTTTTTATTTACTCAGATATCGTCCGTAAACATTCCTATAGACAATAAATAAGGCATAATCCGATGATAACAAGGTTACGATGAATCTGGATGTCGTATAAATGAAATATATGGAAACTATGACATTTGGTAGAATTTCTTTCTCAATAAATATCTTACGATGTACACCCTCTAACAAGAGGGGCTTTTAAGACCAATCTACCTCACGAAGTAGTTAGAGTATAATATCCTTAGAAGTGGATTATGTTTAGCTACATCTTAGTTTTTAGTCTTCTCTACCTTTGAGGCTCTATAACACCGCCAATAGCTGTTGATGCTATTCATTTGCATAATAGAGTAAATGTAATTAACCCTAAATGGTTACATCAGCGATCCAAATATCATTCATCATCAACAAATTCCGGTTTCAAAAAGTCGAATTTTCCGATGAGAAAATATTCCGAAGTTGAAAGACGACTATCAACTGGATTTAATTAAAATCCGTTCTTTATAATTCTCATTTCAATTAAAATCTGTATCCGAGGATTTCCTAATAATCAAAATTGATCTTCTAAATGGAACATTGTGATATTTAAATTCTCTTATCTCATCTGCTTATCATTTCTTAAATTATCATCATTCGCCATGTTATGAATACGTGCAGAGCGTTTATTTGCGTAAAAGTGTAAGAAATCGTCTTGAAAGTGTTTTAATAGTTTTGTTACATCCAAAGCGACGATATAAGAACGATTTTTTTATCAGCTCTTTGTTCTTGTTTTTTTCAGGATTGGCATATCGGGAGTGTACAAAATATGGAACCTGGTTCGTACATCCAGACAGCAACAAAACGTGGTCCAACTACACCACATGCGTCGACTTTGAAGATTTAGAGGTAAGTCACGATGTAATTACCTTCGATGGATAATAAAGGTGCTACTATGTAACTTCATTCATATCCAAGGTGTATTCAATGGTCTTTACTTCCAAGTCTTATGAGATAACAATATCTTTCAATGTGATAGCGTGCTTACTGAAGAGGGAATAAACTATAGGAGCGTTAAAGGTTAACTGAAGTGGTACTTGAGGTAAGTTAAGCAGAGATCCAGTCGAAGTGGACTCAATTGTGTCACAGTTTGAAATATTCTGTTCTTCGAGAACCGCCATTTGTAATTTTCAGAACTTAAAGTGAGTCATTGTTGATGTCGACTCAACAACTGATTTTATTCGGAAGCTTTGTTTTGTCCCCAGATATCCTACTCATGTATCAAAATTATTAAACAAAAACCTATTTAAACAGTATAAGATAAGTTCTGACTCCATCCTCCTGCAAAGTTAGGGATTATTTTTTAATATTTAAATGATAATAACTTTGTGATTTTCTTCAGTATGACGCATCGCAAAATATTTAATTAATAATTATGTTTAAAATTCAAGGACTATGAAAAGTTAAACAGAATGTACCGAGAGTTCCGTGGAAGTTCCTCCAAAAACTTTGAGAAACAGTCAAAAATTATTTTCTGAAATTTTATTTACCTTTCTGTTCACATTTTACTGTTTTCATCACTTAATATTGTGTTCGCCGTGGTTCGATCAATTACTGTAATATTTTAATCGCAAAAGGTTTTAATATAAAAAATTCATGAACCTTTTGAAACCAGAGGTGGTAAGAGTCGACCCTCATTACTGAAATATTCGCAAATTTGAGAGGATTCTCAGAGGATGTTGATTCATCCATGAAACTTGCAAAAGGCTTATATTGATATGCATAAATAATATTTAAAGCGAATGCTAATGTTTCGTATTCGCGCCAATTGTGGTTTTTCTAAGGCCTGAAGAGGGCAAAGTATGCCTTCATTGCGACCCCTATATCAGATGATTTTCATTTGTTTTTTGTGTGCACGTTCGAATTTCCTTTTTGTAAGCTGTCAGTGATCGGACGTCAAGGAGAAAACCTTCAGAACACCTTCTATCTCTTGGTCATATGTAAGTCACACCTTGCTCGTAGCCCGACTTTACAATATAGTCCACTCATTTTCCTAAAATGGACTTTTTTCTTAATTTTGGCCGATTTTGGCCGAAAGAGAGAACATTCCTTTTTTGGTGCTTGAGACCGGTTGATTTTCTCTCAGAGAAAATTTATTTTTGTACGACTTACCTACTTATCATGGGAAAGGCATTTTATCTAGATTTTCAGTTTCTCTTTATTTGCATTGTATTAGGATTTGAGGTAGTTATATTGTGTGCCGGTGGATTCCTTGCAGAATTTTTTCGATATTTTCTCGGAAAATTTAAATTCCTTGAACGCAATGAACATTCCACATCTCACCAGATTTATTTTGTTTAATATCGCCTCAACAGCTCTGGACAAATCTATCAAGAGGCTGTTTGAAATCGAGAACCATGGCGTCGATTTTCCTTCAATTGTACGTCTTTTAGAATTCGGAATGTAGGTATGTCAACATTTTAAATGGATCAAGCAAATTATGTCTGATCTCGTCAAAAATGCATCCGTAGGTAACTAAAGAGATTTATCAGAAAACTTCATTAATACTACGTCTCAATTTGAATGTAAAAACAAAATTAAATGTCAATTTTGCGTGACACAACATAGATTTTATCAATGCCCGCAATTTAATACATTTAATGTGGAAAAACAGAAGGGCTTTATTCATTTCTCAAGGGCTCAAAGCATTATTTTTATTGTCAAGCCAGTTTTCATAAATTAATATACTGTAAATCCAAATATAGGTGCAGGTACTGTTCTCTCAGGCATAATTCACTATTATGTGTAAGTGGTAATTATGCTCAAGTTTCAAAGTCGAAGTCTGATGAAGTTAATCAAGAACCGAAATATTCAAGTAGCTACGGGGCTTCTAAAGGCTTAAATGAGGAGGTTAGACATGCTTTTCAAACAGCTGACCCCATTGTGAACTCTATGTCCTGCATGGCGGAGTCTAAATCTTAGCATGTTTCTGTTCTCTGAAGCACTGCTGTGGCATTAGTTAAGGCATCTTATGAAACTTTAGAGCCTATAAGAATGATAATTGATCCAGCATCACAGGGTAGGCTTATAACAACCAAGGGCCAACAGAGATTAGTGCTGTTTCAAAAATGGATGAGACTAATTGTTTATCAGAAACGCCTTTGTGTGCAACCAAAGGTGTTACTTAATTATATAAAGAATTAATGATGAAAATTTAGAAAAACGAAAATGGCAGCTGCATATCTCTGAATATAGACTATATAAATGGTAATTTATAGAAAAGGTAAAGGGTAGAGCAGATTTTTTTTAAACTATCACGAGTAAGCAATAGAATAAAGCAATTCAAAGAAGAAAGATGTTGAAGCAATAACTAAAGTTATGAAGATACTAAAATATACATGTAACATAGATGTTTTTAAATTGAAATTAAAAGAAAATAAACAGAGTGAAAGGAATATAAGATGAATCAGAGGACATTTTCTCACTACGGCCATCTTTGGATTGGAAAGAAAGAAACCTTGGAGAGAGAGAGAGAAAGGCTAAACCGGTGATTGATACCGGGACGCTCAGGAGCACAATTGAGAAGAAACTCAATTCCTCAGTATTATTATGAAGAGGTTATTTATGCGTTAATATCAATCGGGAAGCAGAGGAAACACGTCATTGTAACTCATATAACTTTGAATGGATCCAATACTTTTTACGATAAAGTAATTTTTATAATATAGAGACCATTGAATTCTTCAATTGTTAGTTTCATTCTGATGTCAGATGTTGTCTTCTACAAAGGTCGTTTTTACCGTAGTAGAATCCTGATTCTCTCTCTATTCCATAGCTCCGTACGCATGCATGTTTTTTGGAATAATGAAGCCTGGATGGAGATTCAGGAAGTGTCCTTTGGGAATACACAGCATTTGAGGAACAATTCCTCTTCGGTTGTGCGCTTGAGGCGGAGGAATAATCGGAATTTAATCGATTCTTCGGTGGCGAATGGTGACCGTCATTGCGACGTTGAAAAAAGGCAGAAATATTCGTGGACGAAGTTCCAACAAATCTACATTTGGAATGAATGAGTGAGGGAAGCATTGAGGAGGATTGTATTTCTCCGCTACTGTAATTTCAGCTCCAACGATATTTGCATAGAATGTAAATGCAATTTCCTCTTAATGATAGGTACAATTCCAGACTTTTCGACTGAATCGATATTGGGATGGATTATAATGGAATCAATGGTGTACAAGAAAATCGAAAAACATCCGCCCTTTAAATCTCTCATTTCCAACTAATGTTAAGTTAAAGTCCTGAGTCATCGCAATAAATGGAAATGAGACGTCTTCATTTATTCGAGACACATTTATTTGCTGATATACTCACTGATAATTATCCGTATCACTATTTATTAAACTGTTCTCCTTATGAACCTAAATTACTTTTTCTTGATTTCAATACACAAAAATAGAAAATAGAGGGGGGAAAATCAGTAATCAAATTACATCTACATTGTATAATTGAGGTACAATATTTAGAAATATTAAAGATTGTGATCTATATATATGAAGCAGAAATTCTGTGGGTTTGTTTGTGTGTTTGCGGGTTTGTTTGTCTTGGATTGGAGTCCACACCGTTTGCCCGATTTGTCTCAAGCTTTGCATACGTGTCCTCTGACATCAGGAAGGAAGTACTGTCGCATTTTTATTCAAGAATTTTGCTGGGTTCGAACCAAGATCGCTCAGATAGATTTTCATAAGGAATACACGTAAGTTTCACTTTTATTGGTTGCAGGCTTTATTTCTCCTGAAGAATTAAATTAGAAGGAATAGTTGTACAGAGTCGAGACAAACACCAAAAGAAAGAAAATTGAAGAAAAATTCTTATTTTGGTCATAGAATTTTACTTTCGATTAGAATTTGCGAGAATATTGGTAAAATATACAAAACTTTTGTGAAAATTCGAGGCTATAAACAACTCATCCCCTGACGACCGATCCCATTGTTGAATTTGAGCTCATGTTTTATCCCGTAAAAATACTCGAGGAATTTAGGCCCATAAAGATGATGATTGAAGAGGAATATATTACATGGATAACGAGAAATTTTCTGTAAGAAGGTAACCAGCAATTGCAGGTACGTGATTACAGTCCGGAGATTACCAGCTCATGGATGAGGGAAGTTAGATGTCTTCTATCATATAAAGCAAAAATAGTGTGTCTTCGATTTTAGTACAAACCGTTTGCCAGATTCGCGTCAAACTTTGCGTACGTGTTTTCTGGGACCAGGAAGGACGTAATGTCTCAATTTTATTCGATAATTTTGCTGGGTTTGAACCTAGATCGCTCAGATGTGTTTCCATAAAGAATAAATCTAATCTTCACTTTTATCAGTAGCAGACTATATTTCTTTTGAAGAATTAAAATAGAAAAATAGTCGTGCAGAGTCAAGACAAGAAGCAAAAGTGGAACATTGTTTCCGAATCGAAATTTCGAGAATTCCGAAAATATACGCGTGAATTATCCAAAATTGTTGAGGTTGTAAACAGCCAATCCTCCTGATGATCAATTCAATTTTTGAGCCGAGCTCATGAATTTTCCTGTATAGTAAGAATAGCTTAGGATTTTAGACTGTATTCTAAAGGGAATTTACGCATTGTACGACCAGCAACTTGAATTAAATCAACGTCTATATTCCCCGTTGAGAATCAACTGGCGCTTCAGCTAGTAGTATCATAAATTATTTGAGTGATGCATGATGGGTGAATATTGAAATCTGGAGAGGATTGCATTAAATTTAAATGTAAATTGTAAATTTATGCTAAGATTATTAACGAATCCGACAGCTTAACTCCTCCTAAACCTAAATAATAGGTTAAAGAAATCAACTCCAGTGTTACTTGGTGGAACTTCATTTTAAACTTACAAAAGTAAAAAATCTGATGTGGCCAGCACATGACTTTCTCCATATATAAGATGTAAATATTTATCTACGACAGTAATTTCGAACTCTATATTCAATATAAACTTGGAAGATGAGTGATTAATTTATATATTATTATCTTTTACGTCACAAAAATTATAAATAATGTTTTTCGGGACATGCTCGATGAAAAAAGATGAATTTGGCCTTTCGTCCATAGAGCCCAGAGCGCCCACAAAGTACATAATCAGCAACTTCCGGTTTATCAGTATTTCATGAATAACTCCTAAACAATCAGTGATAAAAAAATATGTTTCAAACAAAAGTTATAGTAAATTACATTTTCTAAAACATTTATAAATAATAGTATATACTTTAATATCATATTTATGGAGATATTTTGAAAACCGGAAATGAGCTTTGAAGAATACAGCTCAACTTCTGGTAAACCGATTTACTCCAAAAACTAATCAACTCTTAAAAAACTAAATAAAGTACTATATATGAAATTTGGTGTTGATATAATGCATCGTTTTTAAGTTAGAGCGCCCACAAAGTACATAACGGCTACTTCCGGTTTATCGGTATTTCACGAATAACTCCTAATCAACCGCAGATACAAAAATATATTAAATACAAAAGTTATAGTAAAATACATTATCTAAAACTTTTATAAGTAATACAATATACGTATATATCATATTTATGGAGATATTTTGAAAACCGGAAATGAGCTTTAATCAATAAAGCTCGACTTCCGGTTGACCGATTTACTCCAAAAACTAATCAACTCTGACAGCACACACACCACTACTATACATGAAGTTTGGTATTGATACGACCAATAGTTTTCACGTTAGAGCGCCCACTATCACACACACATACACACACACACACACACACACACACACACACACAGACATCATTCCGAAAATGGTCAAAACGTGTTCTAGGGACCCCAAAACATGTATTTCCGTTGAAATCTCGAAGTCGAATTTTTTCATGAAAACAATACTTTCTCTATACTTCGTATATGGAGAAAGTAAAAACACACACACACACATGTACGAATTCCATTAATTTTAATAAAGCTGTTGACCGGTTTCGGTGTTAAAGCACTATCCTCAGAACAGAAGTTATTACAATAATTTGTAACCGGTCAACAGCTTTATTAAAATTTGTGGAATTCGTTCAAGTGTGTGTGCGTTTTATAATTTTTTTACTTTCTCCATATACGAAGTATAGAGAAAGTATTGTTTTCATGAAAAAATTCGACTTCAAGATTTCAACGGAAATACATGTTTTGGGGTCCCTAGAACACGATTTGACCATTTTCGGAATGATGTCTGTGTGTATGTGTGTGTGTGTGTGTGTGTGTGTGTGTGTGTGTGTGTGTGTGACAGTGGGCGCTCTAACGTGAAAACTATTAGTCGTATCAATACCAAAATTCTTATATAGCACTGTGATGTGTGCTGTCAGAGTTGATTAGTTTTTCAAGTAAATCGGTTAACCGGAAGTCGAGCTTCATTCATCAAAGCTCATTTCCAGTTTTCAAAATATCTCCATAAATATGATATATAGGTATATTGTATACCCAATAAAAGTTTTAGATAATGTGTTTTACTATAACTTTTGTATTTAAAATATTTTTGTATCACCAGTTGATTAGGAGTTATTCGTGAAATACTGATCAACCGGAAGTAGCTGATTATGTACTTTGTGGGCGCTCTAACATGAAAACGGTTTGTTGGATCAACACCAAATTTCATATTTAGTATTTTGATTGGTGTCGTTAGAGTTGATTAGTTTTTGGAGTAAATCGGTTAACCGGAAGTCGAGCTTCATTCTTCAAAGCCCATTTCCGGTTTTCAAAATATCTCCATAAATATGATATTTAGATATATACTATTATTTATAAAAGTTTTAGAAAATGTAATTTACTCTGACTTTTGTATGAAACATATTTTTGTATCACTGATTGTGTAGGAGTTATTTGTGAAATACTTATATACCGGAAGTTGCTGATTATGTACGTTGTGGGCGCTCTGGGCGCTTGGGCAAAATGCCACTTCATCGTTTTTCATCGTACATGTCCCGAAAACATTATTTATAATGTTTGAGACGTAAAAGGTAATAATATATAAATTAATTACTCATCTTCAAAGTTTAGATGGAATATAGAGTTCGAAATTACTGTCGTAAATAAATATTTATATCTTATATATGGAGAAAGTCATGTGCTGGCCACATCAGATTTTTTACTTTTGTAAGTCTAAATAATAGGTTTATATGGAACAGCTTTAAAGGAGGGATCTGTGTGGACAAAGCTGCGGCCTGCAGTTAGTTAAAACATAAATCGAAAAAATTAGAACAGATTATCTTAAAATTAATACATTAATCATTGGAGAGTATTATGTAATGTATACTACAATATGTGAGTATCTCTGAGGGAATATTACTATTCATACTGTTACATTTTTAATATAGTAAAGAGTTATTTATTTCACATATGATTTTTTATATTTAACTATATACTGAACGGTTACGCAATAAACTTAATTTTGGATATTCTTTAATTGAAACATTTAATTGTGAATATTAACTTGTTTGAGTGTTTCCATGTATTATAATGGTCTTAATTTGGATTCAAATCTCCATCAACATCATCAAATGAAAAATCTCAAAATTGATGGGATTTCATTTAAGTCCACAAATTGATAAATTTATCTGCTTCAGTTAATTGGTATCGTGTCACATCAATAAAAATTGGAATTAAATGAGTCAACACTGCCAATTAACGAACAATGGAATTTAAGCGCAAAATCAAATAAATTTCAAATTTTCAAAATAATGATGAAATAAAATAATTTAAAAATGACTACCTTGCTAAAACTTTAATTAAAGCGACGGTTTTCATACAAGACATCGGTCTGCATTTTCATTTACAGATATTCAGTTGGCAGTTGAAACGATATACTGATTAACTACAATTTACCAAAATAACTAAAATTAACATCCAATTAGGAAATAAAATTCAGTAAAAGTACGCTTCCAACCACTGGTTAATTATGTGCACAAGATGGTATCATAATGGCTATTTGTTGAGTAAATTTATAAATATAATTGTCATATTTCTACGTTAAACAACTACGTTCATGTCATATAATCTTCATTTTCGATAAGCACTGAATAGTAATAATTATCTAATAATGATTTTCAATTATTAATATAAGTAGAATAGGAGATCTCGATTTACGACCGATTTAGGTTCTCATTGACCGTTTGTAAGTCAATTTGGACTTAATTATTTTGGTCAAAAATTAACTGTAATATATTTTCAAATTTGGTTAATCTGTCTTTTTACAGGTTGTAAACAAGAAACCTCTGAAACAGTGTGACCAATATTAATTATGATGTATATTTTCACAATCTAATGTTTTAATGAATTGAAAAAATTAAACACAAATATTGTATTGACATAAGAACTTTAAATTCTATGACCATCGTTGTAACAGTCTGTTTCTCTTTTTTCAGCTCCGGAATCTAGTGAACACCATCTACAAAGTTGGCTACTCGGTCTCCCTAGCTGCACTTCTGCTATCCCTCGCGATATTTTTCTACTTCAAGTAAGTTTATACGGGTTTATCATTGACAACCCTATTCTTATATCAATTCGCTCCATAACATCAGGCGATTAGAGGTTAGTCTCCCTAGGTACTACAATGAAAATAAACATTTTCATTGTAATGTAGTGAAGTAATATTAAAATAAACAAACGGGAATAACATTTTCACAACAGAATAAAGCATCCCGGACGTTTTTAAAAGCTCACAAAAATCACATTTTTTTCTATGCACCTTCTCTAATCATTCTAATCACTCTTCTAATGTTTCCCGGCCCTTGCTGTATATCAAACAAAGATGATCCAAATTAGATATTTTAGGACATTTTGAAATTCTACGTTCTACACAATTCTACATAAAGTAATTTTACCCGGCATTTGATATCCTCCCCTACAGTCAGTTTTCAGCTCTTTCCAAACTTTTTCCACCCCTATTCCATTACTGCCTCATTAATATCTCATGTACACACAATCCGCTATTTCCATAGCGGAATGTAGTGTGGTAAGATGAACGAATCGATGTTGATAACCACATTACCCTTGCTGATGTGATCATTAAATACTTTGGCTCTGTGTATCTGGGTACGTAATTTATATTGATGATTGTGAATTGTTAATTCTTTTCAGATCTCTCTCCTGCACTCGCATACAAATCCATAAGAATCTGTTCCTCTCCTTGGCCCTGAATAACGCTCTGTGGCTCGTTTGGTACGAGGAGATCCTCGACAACCCGGTCGTCCTCTCTGAAAACGGAGTAAGTCTATTTTCGTTCGAATCTCTCTCATTAGTGGTCCTATTAGTGATCATCAACATCAGTGCATCTTAATATTACGTCCAACCTTTTCATTTCACTCGTAAATGCAATGCAAAGCACCCCTTTTTCCAAAGAGTTCATCAATTGTATGACTATTATATCTATTCTTTAATTTTGCAAATAAATAAATAAAGCTTGGAACTAAAAAATGAACTTTACGATAATTTCTAATAGGAAACTTTTGACTCATCTGGGATCGAAGTGGAGAGCTGAAGTAAATAAAAAGTAGGCTACTATTTGCACGATGTTGACCTTTGGTATTATGCAAAGTTTGAACATTTTACAACCTTTGACTGTTGAATTTTAGCAAACGTACAGGAATGACCACGCACAATTATATAAATTCTCTTCTTCAATTTATCATTCATATTTGGAAGTTCCTCAGCGTTCTCCTCGGATTATCCAAGATTATCTCAGTTATAAATTTGACATAAAAAGTTCAATACATATGTATAATTGCAATATGCACAACGAAATCTATCAAAAGTCACATTCGGTGGAATCTCATCAAAATTACTTAAATGTGAATATATAGTATGATAGAGGGTGACACTGGCTACTTCCAATGTTAGGAAAATGAGGAATATCGTTACAGGTGGGGATGGCCGGCTATGTGTGATATCGCGAGTAAATCTGTAATGATTTCTCCATCCCATACATTATTCTTTCAATAAATAACAGTCGAATCGGACAATGTATTGCTTCCTGATTTGGAGATTCTGAAATCAGTTTGGACGAATCAAAGCTAAAAGCAAAAGAAATGTTTCATGACGATAGTTTTTTTTTATAAACGAAATAAAATAAATCACCCCGGTTTCGTAGCGAAGCTACGGTGTTTTATTTCCTGTTTTATTTCCTGTTTTATTTAATTTTATGGTTTTGTAAATTTTTTTACATGAAGCAGCTTTATGTTGATGAATATCACGAACTGAAACCTGAGTCTGTGTTGTATAAAGCTTAAGATAACGTTAACAATTATATTTGGTATTATAAAAGGCATCCTCCATAGCAAGAAGCGCGATGACTACAGAAAGACAATAGAAGAGTATAATAGGCGAGAGAAAATACGGATCCAATGAACAGAAATTTAAGCTTCGATATTTTTCTTGGGTAATTTCATTTCCGATGAAAATTTATCCTAGATGTAAAAGCAGTACTTCGTTATTAATGACCTCACTTGTTCACACCCATAAAGTTTCTCTCTTGAAATGACAGTTTCATAATGAATCTGAAAGCACTTTCTATTTCTTAGAGAAGTTTCTCATTCCATCTTAATACGAAGGCATTAACAGCAAAACTTTTACTCGGCAGCTTTTTGTTCTTTAGCTTCTCACTACATAATTTCCGCAAATGACGTTTTTATAATTAATGACTAGCCATTTTTACTCTGAAAATCAATATCAGCGGCATTATTTACGCATAATTACATGCTGATTACGTCAGCTAAAGCATTTCCATTAACACTTTCAATTTTGAAACCCGTGACCTTTTCCGTATAATCTCGCAATTCCCTCATACATCACGATTTTAATGATTCGGTGAGCTAGATTGCCAGACATCTTTCCCATTGACGTTTAAATTTCATGAAATCATTTTTGGTGTAAATAATTGAATCCTCTCAGTCCACCGGGAAAACGTTTAAATTCATTGATTTAATTTGCCAATCTCTCGCTTCGTTGAATTCCAGGTTTCGTCCCTAAAACAATTGCCTTGAAAGATTTTTATGAACGTATGGCGTCGGCGCAAATAACGTAGCGGTTGAAACGACTTAACCTCATCACTACTGCTACAATATGGTGGCAATTGAATAACTTTAATAAAATCTATTGAATAAAATCTATCAACAAGGCCGTCACTTGTTGAAACTTAATCTTAAGTTTAGAAGGGAAATAGCAATGCAAAGTTCCACGAGAAATGTTTATTAAAACTGGCTACCGGTTTCAAACTACATGTTCATTATTAGGCAAGATGATGGGTGTCTGATGATTTCTTTTGAATGATTAAAATAAGTATTTTAAGGATCCACCATGATAAAAATTGAAGATATAAACATAAAAAGAGCTCTTAAAATTAAATTTATAAAATTTCATTGAACCTAATGCAACACATGTGAATTATCAGGACTCACACCACAGAAATTCCTTTTCTTATACATCTACGTGGCTATTACTGTCAGTATTAAACTATTTTTTTACATTTCGCTGTGCATAAAAAGAGCAGAAGTAGAAGATTTTCCCTCAAAGAGAGGAAATGTTCTTTATTTATTACCGAGAATATTCAAACGTGCCTTCCAGATACTCTGCCGCATTCTGCACGTGACCCTGCAGTACTCGATGGTGGCTTCGTACCTTTGGATGTTCTGCGAGGGCCTCTATCTGCACACTCTGCTGGCGGTGGCGTTTGTGTCTGCAGAGGGCAAGGTCATCCTGTTGATCCTCTCGGCCTTCGGATGGCTCCTCCCCGCTCTTCTCACCGCGCTCTACGCCGGACTCAGGGCCTCCGCGTCCATCGAAGAAACTCAGCAGTAGGTGAATGGATACCCAACCATATTTACCAATTTTATTTTAAAGGATTTCAAATTCTTTGCATTTGAAAATCTATTTCTATTCTTAGTTCTATTCTTACTTCATCGGGACTCAGGACTTCGGAGATGGAGTTTTATTGCGAGAGATGATCTAAGATCACCAATATGATACAATAGCAACGGCTAGCAGCATCTAATATGTGGTTTAGCTACGTATTTGTAGCCTGAAAATTTCCGTAAGTACTCGCATTATCTGGGAATATGGAACATTGCTTCAAATTGTACAAAATAAATAACGAAAAAGACAAAACTCGACAACTAAAAGTAGGATTTATTTGTATTTTGTGTATTTAGAGTTCTAATTGCCATTTTAACAACTGAAATGAAATCAAATCCCCCTCAGTATCAATTAATATTTCTACTGCTCATAACAAGTTCGATTACTTCCCATCTAAATCCGATTTTCCTGTTGTCACTCAGGGTTTCCATCATAATAGAATTCATAGATCTTCTTCTATTAATTTAATTTTGTAGAGTTTTTTATAATAATCAGTATTGCAGTATTTTTATAATACTATTTATACGGTTATTATTATAATTTGTTTCCCACCATCGGCTACGAGGTTAGCTAACGTAGGGACTTTTGTAGAATTACTGATATTGAGAGCGCTTTCCTCGTACGCGTCTGACCGAGTGAAGTTTTCCTTCTTTCCTTTGTAATCTTCGTAATCGAATTTACATTTATTCCTCCGTGAAAATTAGCAGTGAAATTTCCGTGCCTATATACATGTTAATATATCTCTGGGAAGGGAAATGGGAAATTTTATGCCCACTTACTCAGACTTAAGTCAAATGCGTGGGAAATTTGTTTCATTAATTCGCATTTGCATTAATCATAGTGTCGGAAATTCTCTCTCGAATTTCAAAAATTCCTCTCCATCACTCATTTTATCATGCGTCAAAGTTTAAAAAGGGATTAATCTCCTCTTTTTACGGTTATTAAAATGGAGATTACCTTCTCACTTTTGAAAATTTTGAGACATTGTCTATTTTAATCTCTTTTTTTCATTAATTGGTGAAGAATTTTTACACTTATTTAAGGAGGTTTCCTAATTTCATAAGGAGGTATGATAAACTTAAGTTCAGGTTTAAGGTATGATAGTAATAGTACGAAATATTCTTAGAAGCTTGTTTGATAAATTGCAAAAAATAACAAAAATAAACATATTACAACATAATGTTTCAAACATCCACTACGCAATTTACAGTGGCATAAACTTTCGCATGGAGAAAGGTCATGCATTCACTTTTCTAAGCAAAATATGCCATTTATTTTATTTCTCTGTAAATTTGGAAGAGGATATCACGAATTTACCACTGTCACGAAATTACCGTGACTGGATATTGTTAGTTAGATCTTTTTAAAGGAGCTTGATTAGGCAATCTTGGTGAATTAGAACTAGTACAAATTCACGTATATGTATCTAAAAACCCGGTAAAAATACATTGTGAACTAATTTCAATTGCCTATAGGTTTCCTTATTGAAAGATAGTTGTAGTTCATCGTATTAAGCCATGATTTCAGCGGGGCTCTTGTGGTAGTCATGCTAACGAATGAATTTGCGGTCTTATTTTTTCATCGAAACTTGTTTTCGTAGAGGAAGAAAGGAAAGTGTTCCCCGTTGCTTTGATGAAAGGCGACCACGCATTTGCCCTCTGGCGAAGCTGAGGACTTACAAAGCGTCGCTTTTCGGTGGGGGCTCACGTTTTCATTAAAAAAAACAGAAATGTTCATTCAGATTTAGCGGAGAGAAAACACGAACGCGGAAAAAATCGTTTCGCTACTTTTATAGTCGTCTGTATTTTCTGTCGCCGTTTCTTTTAATGTTCGATGACTTGTAAAGAGAAAGAGTTCCCCTATTTCACCGCACAGAACAATGGTACCGAAATATCTTTTAAGGGAAACAGGCGATGTGAGGCGATGTGAGGCAATGTTATTCCTCTCTCTCACCAAATAATGGAGGAAAAATGGAAAGTTAAGAACTCGGAAAGCGAGCGAATTTGCATCAATATGCTATAGGAATGAATCTCAGCTCTTCGTTATCATCTTTTGTCTTTGGTGAGCTCATATCCACGATTCAACACGGAATAAATCTGATTCGTTAGGCTCTGTCCAGGCTAGGGAATCCAAGTTACTCGGAACGTACTCGCGTTTTTGTTCTTCTACCTGTTACGTAATCACTGCAAGTATGAGTTATGTGCATGATAAATAAATGTAAAACGACCGCTATTTGTTTCAACCCCCTTTTCTACGAAGAGCTACATTATAGTAGTAATTATCCAAAACAGTTTCGTCAATTTACGTCTTTACTTAAAGATTAGATCGGACTTTACCATATTTCCAAATAACACGTTGCCCCATATCATGTGTATACACTGTTCAACAAATAATGTATTTTTATTTCAGCGCTCTACCGCCGACGCATAAAGCTAACAACATTTTTTACGAGCTTACGTGTTCGTTACATCGATCGTCATTTATTCTTGATGGAAGGCGCTTATGAACCTACACTTTTACGAGATTGTATAATATTTTTCAATTATAATAATTATACCATAAAACTAGAGTGTAATATGAAATGGTTGAAATTATTTTTGATAGTTTTTAATTAATTCAAGGAAATTTTTTCCTGTGGTCATATTGATTTCATCCGAATAATTAAATGTTAAAATGTATAGGAACGAACTAAATGTATTAAAATAAAGTTAAGTTTTTCTTTAAAAAGCAGTTATTGAAGATTAGATTGTCTTTTTTAACTTCGTCGAGACGTCTAAATTCGGCGTAAATTAATTAAGCGGTCGTATTGATTAAAACCCACTCATTTTGGACATTCAGGAAACCGATATTGATTAACGCTTCTCAAATATAATTGAAATAGTGGCTTCCACGGACGCCTGGTTTTAGCAATCGTTTAACTCACGTGTGGAGAGAGGAAATTGAAATCTTCCGGATTTTGAGGTTTTGTTTATTTCTAATAATCGAGAACCTGAAAATAGCGGGAAACGGCCAATCGCTTTTGATAACGTACGACACGTGACCAATTTATCGCATTTAATTGGATTCCCTGAGTTTGAAACGTGCAATTCGGAGCTATAGTGGAACAGACAGATACGTTTATTGAATTCGAAAATTAAAATTGTAATTCTTTGGCTCACATAACTTATTTGATAAGCATATAACTAATAATGCATTCATAGAAATTGACAGAAATAACGGAAATATATAAAAAAGATAAGCCTTAAATTCTGGTTTTCATTAGCTATTAGCTATTACGATTTAGATTTTAGATTTAGATTTAGATATATACCCCGCGAGCCGAGGCGTATGGCAGGGGGTGTAATACACCACCATTATTCATTCATCCCTATTAGCATCTCTAATAGCCTGGGGAAAAAACGACCAAAGGGAATTATCTGTCCTTGCGATTACTTCCCTATAACGCTTCGTCGATGCCGATGATGCTGATGTCGATGGCACTAACATTTCACTTACTTCGTCTACAAATTCAGAACGAATGAACTTTTCGAAAAGTTTCCGACTATATTCAGATCTTCTCATCTGTAGTGAATTCCAACCGAGGGACTCTACCATTGCCGTAACGCTGCTATCAAACCTGAAATCCCCGCAAACGAATCGGGCTGCTCTACGCTGGACCATCTCTAATTCTGAGACTAAACCTACTTCGTGTATTCGATTCTTCGGTCGATTCTGTTGCCGCATAGGAAAAAGACTTTAATTCCTCAATCAATACAGTTGTAGTATTCCTAAAAGTGCTGCAACGACTTTGGTCATTTCGCACGTGGGCGAGGGGCATGGGCTTCTGCCAGGAATCGAACCCGGGTCCGCTAACACCAAAGACGAATGCACAGTATTGAAGTACGGTCGGTAAGACAGTCTATGTAATCCGTTTGTTACCTCAAAAAAGTTGTCTATTGAACCATCTCGTTGGCAACCAAATTTATGACGATTATGTCTTATGTATATTTTAATGAAGTGCAAATCTGGCTTTTACCGACTGTGGTGGCGGATTGGCTAACCTCAAGATCCCTGTGGAGAGTGCGTACTTGGGTGCAATTTCTGCGCGGTATGTAACTGGGGGATAGTTGAAGACGCCAATGCTCTGGGAATTGGGTTTTCCGTCCAAAATAAAAGACATTATAGCGATTTTTTCGCGAAATTGCTCCAGGGGAAAAAAGGTAGGTACTGGAGCAAGTGGAAATCAAAGCTTCCCATAGACTTACCTGTATTTTCTCATGACTTACTGTAAACAACTTTCATCATGGCTCCCTTCTCCGGGTTCGATGCCAATAGGATTTTCTGGGTGTGTAGTTGTAAATGTGTAGTGTAGTGTAGTGTAGGTGTGTAGTTGTAAATAGTGAGCAATTATTGTAATGGATGGAATTGGGACCTGCCTTCCTATTTCCATTGGTGAAATAATTATTATAACCAATGAAATGATAACAGATTTAATGTATATTTGCCACGGAGTGCTTATGAATTACCTGACATCGAATCCGGAGTGGTTTTGAAATTAAGAAGTCGCCTATTATCTGTTAAATATAGAAATTTAATTGTTTTCGTACTCTTGCTAAAATTACTCGCGGAATTAATACAGTAATGCAACCTCTAGCTCTTGAGTCTCCACAATGTATCACATACTTAAACACTCTTCTTAGTAACCACGCTAAGTTTTTAGTAATATTACGTACCGCATACCTTAAATACTAGATAATTAGATACCGCTAAGAGTTATGACGAGTGTAGAAGATGTTTATGCGGCGGCATACCCTTTCAACGCGCATCTCGCCTCGTTCCATCTGCTTTCTGCAAAACACGGAAGATATTTCTCAATGTCCGGCATTAGCTAATCTTTCATGTCGTCAACCCTTCTCTGAAGCGCTTACATTTTCGTGAATGCACATGAATTTTGCTGAATGTAAACAAAGAGCTGAATCTCTGCATCTTTTAAAACACACGATGGCAGGAGGTAACTCGCGCCTTGTAGAAGCACGCTTTTTGCCGTGCAACTCTCATGCCATTCCAATATTCCTATTTTTCCTACGGCTCTTAAGTTAATAATTTGGTTAACACCAAGAAGAATTATTTTAATTGAACTAAATATTGATGTTTACTCTGCGATGTTATGTTTTTTCTGCTAAAAATACCAGAAAAGTTTCAAACTTTATTAAGTAATGTATTAAAACTCATTGTTCTCTTCTTAAACTAAACCTTTGCCTTCAAAGAAAGAGGCTTTATAACTAAATAAAAAAAGAAAAAGAAGGTGATATTCATTGAGTTAAAAAAACGTATGAGTACGAACTGAGTTAAAATAAAAACCCAGAAGGAAGCCATCCACGAAAAGGGAAGAGTTAAAAACTTCCGGAACTTCTTTTCAATTGAAACTATATTTTAAATTAAATAAAAAAGCAAAAAAGAAATTAAATCGAAATTGAAATGTATGTAAATATAAAAAATAAACTATTCTAGCAATAACTTAACCATAGCGAATATCTGCAGGAAACGAAACATTATATAGCAAAAGAATTTTCCAGGAAAAATGCGAATGGTTTTATTGCGGGTGTAAATTTAATGACGTGTTTTGGAAAATGTGACGTTTTTTTCAAAATTCCCACTCATTTGTCAAACACATCAATTTCAATAAAATTAAAAGTCTGCAAAAGTAAGGGATACAAGTGCTGAATTCTGATTTTGAAAGGAAACGCAAATTCCTTTCATAACAATCCTCAGAAGATAATTCGATTTCCAGAGACCTAAAAATATCCCCGTTGAACGAAAAATCCACTTTCTTTCCGATGAGATGTTGAGGAATGAATGACTCAATACCTCTGAATTGACCAGCTCACGCGAATTCTCGAAGAAAAATTAAATTTGAATATCCAAATTTGACTCTACTTTGAAACTTCAAGGTGAAATAATTCGATTAACATCTCTCATCTGGAAATTATCTTCGAAATCTTGATTTCGATAATTTTCCACGTTTATGTACGTTACCTGTATGCCTAAATGAAAAGAAACACTTATGTCCTCTACCATAGGAAGAAGCCAATGCTCCTGTTTCTATTTAAAACATTCGATGCAGGAATTCGAAATCATTAGCAAAATTCTGCCCATTTTGTCCTCCGTCGTTTTAATTTAATTTTTCACTCTAATTACGTGAAATTTAACGTATGAATTCATAACGAAAGGTGGTTGTTCGTGATGAAATCCTTTTTACTGTTCATTGTTTGCTTTTTCCTTTTCAGAATTTAATATCAACTAATCGAAATATGCAAAATGTTTAAGTCTCCCCTCAAGATAAACATTTCTGTCCCCATGTCCAGCTTTTTTTCGATTCCAACCCACCGTGCAGTGTCAGCTATAAATACCGATATGTCAACTGTAATATACCATACGATACAATATATTACAATAAATACTATATGGTGTACCATAATACATGATATTATTTATTATTGATAGCACAGATTGCATTCAATCTTCTTAATAGTAGCTGTAGTCTATAAGACCCGAAAAAACAAAGACCATCATCATTACCGGTTTTCTGCCGAATGGCAGTTACTTGGCATCATAGGATTTAAATGATTTTCTTCACAAGGCTTTATTTTTTTAATTCAGCATATCCTTCTCTTCCATTTTCTTCAACCAAAATCTTTCTTCTCTCTTCATCTTTCCCTCATTTGCCACCTTCAATAGCCCTTCTTGCCTTAGAAGGAGTCCATTGATGTTCTGTCTCCTCCCACACGCTTCAGGACCACCTCATTTCCTACTTAACCACTCCAAATTATACTTTCCATTTTTCTCCAAAACCACATTTCAAACGCCTCTATTATCTTCCTGTCCACTTTCCTAATAACAACATATACCTTGGAGTCACGTTTAGCAGTAACTTATCTTTTAAAGAACATATTCGAGATGCGATAGGAAAAGCGAATAGAATGCAAAGATTAACTGGTAGAACGTTGAGAGGATGCTCATCGAGAGTCAAAGAAATAGCTTACTTTTCTCTTATTCGTCCGGGTCTAGAATACTGCTGTGCAGTTTGGGACCCACACGAAGTAGGTTTAGTCTCAGATTTAGAGATGGTCCAGCGTAGATTCGTTTGCGGGGATTTCAGGTTTGATAGCAGTGTAACGGCAATGATAGAGTCCCTCAGTTGGAATTCACTACAGATGAGAAGATCTGAATATCGTCGGAAACTTTTCGAAAAGTTCATTCGTTCAGAATTTATAGACGAAGTTAGTGAAATGTTAGTGCCAGTTAGGAGCGAACGCGATCTCCGAGAGGCATCGACGAAGCGTTATAGGGAAGTAATCACAAGGACGGATAATTACATTTGGTCGTTTTTTCCCCAAGCTATTAGAGATGCTAATAGGTAGGAATGAATAATGGTGGTGTATTACACCCCCTGCCAAACGCCTCTGGCGGCTCGCGGGGTATATATCTAAATCTAAAATCTAATCCTCCATATTTCAAACCCATACAAAAACACGTTCCAAACGTAGCATTTCATAGACTCCTTAATCTACTTTTGTCTTAGTTTTTTCATGTCTGGGATGCTATGTTAGCTACATGAGTGATGCTGTGAAATGAAATTAATTAAGGGGCCCCTAGGGAATGCCATTAATGTTACTCGTAGGATCATTAAGCCACACTTGTCACTTGTTCCGCTTACGGCATTCCGACTCATTGGGGAAAGCAAGAGCAAACTACCTCACTCCTCATCTTGCCTATCAAGCCTCATTCCCTTCTAATTCTTGGTAGCTGAGGATAGAGGGAATGAGGTTCCTAGCGGCTTTAAGACTGAATTCATTACAGATAAAATTACAAATGCTACTGATGCTGCTTTTTTCGACCTTCATTCTATTTATCAAACCTGTTATTTTTATCTATCTTTCAAAGCACCTTCTAATTGCCATGAAAGAATTGTTGGAAGTGGAAATGAATCCTTTACGATCATGTAGTTAACGAACGATAGAAGTAGATTCGTAAGTTAAGTTGAGCAATTTCTATCGGTCGTCACATATAAAGTATACCCTTACGTATACCGTACATTTTTAATTAATCTCTGGAAACCGGAGACATTGCCTTTAATAACTTTCGGGAACAATCTGCAGCGAGTGATTAAATTTCATCCAATTGGAGTTTAAAAATAATAAGTTAATTGGATTACGACCTAGATCGGCCGAAAAGAAAACCTTTATTTTGATTTTGTGGATTCCGTTGGTTCAAAGAGGCTCAGAAGCAGGTTCAGTGCGTGGATTAAAAAAGGAACGCTGAAGAATGCCACGGGAGTTGAAACCTGCGTCGCTATTCTTCATTCGGCAGGTCATTAATTTGGTTATTCTGTTTTCCTTAAAAATGAATTATAAAATGGAAAAGAAAAAGCTGTATTGCTTTTCTTTGCCATTGCCAATCCAATACGTTGGCTTCTACATCATGTAATTTTCTTGTAAAAAATTAGTAAAGCAAACAATTATACTTAAAAGCAACCGCAAAAAACGTAAATAGAAATTGTCATAAATTAGAGCTTAACTCCACCATAATATAAAAAATATTTATTACTAAAGTTTATGACTCTTACTTTGTCTTTAGCGTTTGGGTCTTCAGTTTTGCTCATTTTCATGAACGTTTTGAACAAACATTTTGTCTACGCTGTCAACGTTAAATTTTAAAAACATTGTTTTACGTATTTTCACTATTTTAGTAACGTTTTTCCGCAATATGTCCCTGTTGCTTTCTTAATTCTTACTTCACATGCATTTATTGGAAACGTGTTACATTCTAATGCCCCAAGGTGAGAATTTTTCCATTTGAAACCTTCCTGAACGCCGACAGCTCTGCAATAGGTACTATTGTTTTTCTCTGCCACTTGCAAAGGTCGCAGAAAAGTTGAATGGAAAACATGTGCTGCCTCAATTTTCCTTGGAGATGATCCATAAAATCCGATGCACTCGTTGGCCTTGATTCTTCTGGCAGCGAAGACGACATTACTGAAGTTCGCTGAAGAATTCCTGCCCGCGGTCAGACCATCCGCCGTTTCCCACGACCCCCGAACTCACAACCTACCGGTTAACAATTGAGTGACACCATTCAGAAACATTCTTGTAAAAAGGAGGAAATATATTTTCCTTCTTCTGTCCAAAGTGTCATCATTTGGGTCTTAGTTTCTTTCCTTTGCTTCAGTGGTTCATATCGTGACAGTGGTGACAGTAGTCTCGTGACAATGAAGTCATTTGAGTGTCATTTTGTACTTAACACTTCCAGTGATAGTTTTGAAGACTTGACGATCATCTGCTTATCTTAGAGCAGAGGATACCGTGAGTGAGTGAGGAATTATACATATGGACAATCAATTCCTCAATCGTGATTTGTGGATATAGATCACAGAAATTTTGTGACGTTATGGAGGTTGATGTAATAATGGTAAGTGTATGTATTCTCTACACATTAGATTTCCACTTATTTGTGTGAATGATTCTGAATTTGATAAATCAGTGCCTCACTCCTGGGCATTTATTAAAGATAAAGAGAGTAAAGAAGTAAAAGAAGAATAATTGTATCTCTTGAATGACGAAATAGTTTAATGTTGATATGATTAATTGATTGTCTTATATTTATAAAATTTAAGATTAAGGCCACGGTGAAGAAGAACCCTTTGAGAAAATATTCAAATTAAATTAGTAGCACTAATGGATTCCGGTAGTTACTATAGAATAACTTGGTAAACAAATATGCAGTTGCGTTGGTTTTTAAATTTGTTTTATTTTTCATAGCTTATGAAACTTACTTTATCTTGTTTGGTCGGGTCTTCGTTTTACTCATTAGAAGTACTGTTACCTGCGGCTGACTTTCACTATTGTATTTTAGAGCTTTTCTCTCGCCAAACTGTCGCAGTTGCTTCATCGTTTATTTTTTCACATTCTCAGTTCACCGCAGGTTGTTTGACTTCGAAACATAATTGGTTTACTCATTGTGAATAATCACTTTGTTTCGCTTATATAATTTACTTAAACTCCTCCGTGACTCAGGAAACGTGGTCAACAGCTCATTTGACATCCGTCAAACGTCGGTCGTCTTTTTTCACGAGGTTTGAAAAAGACCTTTTACATTCGATGGAAAAATTTTGAATCAGCGGAATGAATGAATTTGGTCCATCAATTGTGGGATATTTTTTCAGACCAACTTGCGCGTCGGCTGAGGGAATTTGATTTTACAAATTTACTGTAATCCTAACTTCTCTAAATTGATCTTCGATGACAAAATTTTCGTACTATTTGAATGAAAGACGATATTTTTTGTATCTAGAACGCGCTACTCAAGGAATCAAGAAAATTCAGAAAGCATTTCTCATCAGTCTCTTTAAACTGTCGGCGTTAATGATTCTGAGAAAAGGTAGAAAAATGTCAAGGTATTCCTTTCCTAAATATTTCGGAGAATGTTTGAAATTTGGAGTCTGTACCATTTCTCGCTCCCTTTTCTGGAAATAATTGGGAGTGCCCGGGGCTTCCCCTGTTCTCTATTGTGTTAAATTTCAATTTCCGATTCTTATAACCGTGGCTTTCTCTCGAGATTTCTTTGTCTCTCGAATTCAAACAAAGCCTCGCTATTTACCACAACGTAAAAATATTTCCTCTGACGAATTCGAAAATTTTAAGCTCTTTTTACAACTTATTTTAAGATTTGTCAGTGATTCAAAACTTTCCGTTCACTTTTTAAATTAGCCTTAGGAGCAGCATTACATCGAATAGATTAGAGTTAGAGGTTTAAAATCTCCAAAAGCCGTCTTTGTCGGCGTTCCTCCTCATACTACCCGGTAGTCGGATAAAGCAAGAAAGTAATGCCGCACTGTAATTGATTTCTTTCATGTTTGTCTTGCATTGCATGTCTTTGGCACTTTCAGCTGTTGGATCAACGAGAGTCGATACGTTTGGGTTCTGTCCGGACCAGTGTGCGTGTCCATGATAGCCAACCTCATCTTCCTCGTCAACATTGTGAGACTACTGCTCACCAAACTCCGGGATCAGCCATTGCCACAGCCGCCTTCGCCACCGACCACCAGGAGGAGGAAGACGAAAGGAAGGGACACCGAAGCCCTCGACTCTGAGAGCAATGGTGAGCCGAAATTCACTTCTGTGAACTGTGAAACACTTTTGTGTTCTCTGCTTTAGTAAGGATACCACACCACCTTCATTTCAAATATAACACTTGAGGATACAGTGAGATCGCATTTGCTTTAAGACCAAAGGATATGTTAACTTAGTTGAGTTTTATTTGATTTGGTTAGAGTAAGGTTATTATTAGTTTAAGTAATCCGCCAAACCTTGAAAGATCGATTATTTCAAGACTGAATTAACTTTACTTTAAATACTTTGAAGTAATGAATCCTTATTCGATTAATCCAAGTATTACTATCTGATAGCTATGCTTTAACTTCCTGTCTTTTAAATTACCTCCTTTGCCTTTAAACGCATTAATATATAGAGCGTGCTTAAGATTCCTATTCAATTTTATATTGGATTATCCATTGATAAAATGATAGTATATATTTGTTACGTTCAGTAAAATGTGCCTTGCAACTTGATCCGCTCATTGCTAATTTCTGTAAGTCGTCATTCAAACCTTTTTACTGCATCCATTTGAATCCTATATTTCTGACGCATCCAACAGTGGTCAGAATACAAAGTGGGCACAAAGCGCACTTCTATTTTGGCATATTTGTGTCTTTTCTTGCTACATTTGTTGTCAAGAATGTTATTGTCACCATAGTAGACTATAGGGGAATAGTAGACTATAGAGGAAAGGTAAATGGGATGCAAAGGTTTGCCAGTAGAATTCTGAGGGAATGTTCATCTAAAGTAAAAGATACTGCGTACTTTTCCCTGATTCTACCTCTACTGGAGTATTGCTGTGCGGTTTGGGATCCTCCGAAGTAGGATTAATTTCCAACCTTGAGATGATTCAACGTAGAGCAGCAAGGTCCGTCAAGGGAGATTTCAGATTTTACAGCAGTGTTTCGGCTTTGATGGAATCCCTCGGATGGAACTCTCTTAGTGATATACTTGAGTATCGACGGAAGCTTTTTGATAAATTTATCTCTACCGATTTCGGGGAGGAGATAACTGATATTGTTATCCCAGTTATAAACTTACTCGATCTTCGGGAGAAAACAAAAAAAAGCGATGCAGGGAAGTAGTTGCCAGGACAGATTTTTGGTCTTTTTCCGGCGAAGTATTAGAGAAGCTAACACCCCTCCCGGTTAGAAAGGGATGTACAGGGATGTCGGTGTTTTACACCCCTTGCCACGCGCCACTGGCGGATTGCAGAGTTTAAATGTAAACGTAAACGAGAATCATGGAGTTTTAATCGATCTTGTATGGAGCCGGATAAAATTACCCTCTCCGACTACCTTTGTTAGGTTTAAGGCATTAATAAAATAGAATCTAATTGATTACATTTGTTCTCTCAAAGCGACTTTCCATTGGATTTCTTAGTGATATTATATTCATAGCTGTATCATCTATATATTCAGTTTCTACACAAATTGTCTGCTTTAATAAAACAAATTTTTAATTGAAATTCTGATGAGTCGTTGGAGTAGACAATTGAAAACAATAAAAGTTTCGTAGCCTATCGACCCAGTTCCTCAGTCCGGGTAAAAATTGGCCAAAATTATAACCTAGTCTTTTTTTTCAGGAAAATAAAATCGCGAAGAGATAATGTCTAGCTCTAAATTTCCATCAGAATAGTCTTCTCCGCATGACACGTACACGTGAGGATATACAAACAGTCGTACTCAATAACACGCGTTGCATGCGCTTGTAAAAGAACTTGCGAACACCATGACACTACTGAATACAAAGCTTTCTGGAAAAGCGGACAACGACCATATCTCCCTAATAACGGTTAAAAGGACTTCTGCATTAAACAGCTTTCAGTGAGGTCTCGAATACCCACGTGCTTAGGACAGCCATTGTCTTTTCCAATATGGAGTGCTTCAGTCAATACATGAGGAAATTGACCAGTGTCAATTAGTACACTCGAGAGTGCTATAAACTCTTAAATCAAGAAATGCCCCAACGAAAACATTAATTTGGTTTAGGTTTCCAATCGGATTCGTTTATTTCATACGACCCATTTTCACAAGCTCCCATAAAGATGTGTTAATCACACGCCCCACAAAGTTCACAGTTATAGTAAACAGACAAAGGTCAAAGTTAACAGTTATCCAAGTAGACACCTGTGAGACAGGACACCTGTACCTGTTAGCCTGCAATCGTATAAATAATTAAAATAACAAATAATTTTTATTAACTATAAATAATACTTAATATACTTACAGTGGCAAAACAAAAATAATTTAATCATTGCCATCCAGTGGCGGATCCAGGGGGGGCCTATGGGGGCTGTAGCCCCCCCAGAAGTCACAGTAAAAAAATGTATCATCGTTCATACCATTGAGATGTGAAGAAAATATTGTTTATCTGCAATGATAGATAATAATAAGCATAATTCAAATATGTATAATGAGTTTAATTTTATAAAATTTCTTACAAAAATCGACAAATGGAAAATGAATCTTTAATCCCAACTCTCAAGCCCCCCCCCCCACAGCTCGATCCTAGATCCGCCACTGTTGCCATCAATACTAATAATAAATGAGTGACGTAAAATATCCCACTTCACAATGCCAATGGATGAAATGGAGAAACACTTTTTAGTGTCAATTTAGCTGTAAATATTTCTTCGTTTTTGCATTTAATTCTTGGTGGTGACTGAATAGAAATTAACAAACTTTTTTTGTATAACTTTCAAGGTTCTGCCCCCAGATGGGGAGGAGGCAGCGGCACTTTCAGCAGGAAGCAGTCATCCTCTGCAGCGGCCACAGCTCGTCGCTCAAGGAAGGCAGTCAGAGCCACACTAATACTCATTCCCCTGCTTGGGCTTCAATACATACTCACGCCATTTCGTCCAGAAAGTGGAGCGCCAGGAGAGGCTCTCTATCAAATACTATCGGCCATTGTGGCCTCCTATCAGGTAATTGAATTGAGGGAGAGGTGGATCTAGCTAAAATTGAGGGATATTAGTCATAATTTTTCTTAAAAAAATTATTTTCTTAGCCTTCAAGTTGTGAAGCTTGTATATTGATAGTAAAATTGCCACCAAGTATGGTTAAGGAATTGAGTATTAGGAGCAATCGTGGAGAGGAGGTGGCAGTCACACGTCTCAGGAATGGGCACAGCACCCTGACTCACTCATTCCTCTTCTCAGAGGAAAAAATACCTCCTTACTGCAGCCAATGGGACTGCCAAATCAGCATCAGACACCTCCTGCTAGAGTGCGTTAAATACGAAACAACCCTCAGCCTCTTAGGAATCAGAGGTGACATTAACACAATCCTAGGGGATGACCCAGACTCGATACAAAAAGTACTGAGCTTCCTTAAGAAAACTGAGCTCTTCCAAAAACTTTGAATACATATCTGAGAAAGATATCAATACTCAATTCCATTCTGTTCTTGTGCATTATACTCTATACACACAAGTGACTACGACTATTGTGAAGATGAGGTCACAAGGATGGCACTGTTATACATCAATGACTAAAATATAAGAAAATTAACAGTGCAAAATGACATTAGCCTTCGATGTCCTTTAACTAAAAAAAATTGAGTATTTTATTGCTATGTCAATTCCAACCATTCAAACACATCCATGTAATCATGAAGTCAGATAAAGAGCCATAAATATGATAAGTATGCAAGGCAATCATACAAGGTTTTTGGGTATGAAAAATAAAAATAAGTAGTAAATGGGAAAGAAACGTAAAATAAAAGTTCTGAAAAATTCTAGTTTGTGCCTGTCTTATGATTTCTGCTACATAAATTCCTTTAACACTATCCATATATATAGATATAAGAGACGAAAAGGGTTTAACAGAGGGATTCTCATGATCACGAATTTGGAAAATTTCATAGCGTGCAACATCTGAGTGGAGATAATCTCATGGTAAATCCCAAGAGAACCAACAATATACTCTATATATGTGAAAATTCAAGCAGAAATATTGGCTGCAACTACCTCAAATGACATCCTACTTTTCCCTTATATTCCTTATGAGAGAAATGTTAATGTGCTCTGGCATCGAACCCAGGAACAGTTAACCGTGTTATCTATATTTTTTTCTTACACAAATTCTTACCATACATCTTCTAGCCAAGCAAGAACTTCCTATCATTTCGATAAGTGCATCAAAAAAAATAATGAAAAACTACCTCAATGTATTTTCAAGGGCAGATTTTTGCATCGTCCTAGCATCGAACCCAGGATATTTTCTGTAAGAGTCATTACTGTTTTCGATAGATCCTGACCATATATATAGGCTCCTAGAGTTTTGATTCTCTACCTATCCGGCAAGTATTTTTTTAAAATTCCCAAAAATCAAAGCAATGCATTTAAATGGAAATCTATATATAATAGATGTATTTAATTTGTAACTTTATTGCAAAAGAGTAAGTGCACAAGACTATTTTCAATGCATTTTTGTTTGTTAACTTCAACAACCATAGTCAGATACACACAATAGCTTTGGAGACCAAACTTCGTATGACGTTAGTACTCAATAAACAAGAGGAGGTACCCAAGGTTAAGTTGATAGTGGAGAATGTTTGTTAATAAATGAGAGAGGTTTTGCTTGCATTGGCACTCCTTAGAAAATGAACTATTATTTTTTAAATTTGATTGTTTACAATAGTCTTTCTCCATAATCAAGAAAGACCATTACAGACAAAATATTAATTTACTATTTAATTTCATGTATCATTTAAATACTGAGATCTTTGGTTGCATACGATTTTTAATTAGATAATTTATTTTATAGCAGAGTATGACATTTAATGCAAATACAACTTATAACTTGAATTGATATGTAGGCTCCCAGATAGTCATGTGGACATCGCTTTTGCCTTTGGTGAAAGGGGTCCCGGGTTCAAATCCTAAGCTGTCAAAGCACTTTAACAATACTACTACTACTACAACTAGAATTATTATAAAATTATTTTAGCATAAAATTTTCTATTTTTCCAGGGTCTCTGTGTGGCTCTTTTATTCTGCTTCTTCAATGGAGAGGTGAGTTTCTTTCATATTTTTTCAGTAAACCACTTTTCAACACATTCAAATGAACTTCAGTTGCTACTATGAAATGTTTTTCAGTGGCTCTATTAAACGTATATTGTTTATTTAAGGTAATATCCGCAGTCAAGAAGAAGTGGATGCAGTATCGGATGGCAAGGCGACGGCATTGGCAGTCATGTTCCGGGGTGACTTCAGTTTCGGTAATGGGTGAAACAATCGCATAAACATCGAATGTAGCATCCAGAAAGGAAAATGTTCTATCATACAAGTAACAAACTTTTATGCTTACGGGCTTACTGGCATTTCCTGCTTAGATGTATCAGATAGAAAAGCAAATTATTCTGAGCATGCCCACTCCAGTAACTGGAATGTCAAAATGGTCAAGTTTGAAGGATAGAGATAAATTGAAATCAAATTAGTTTTAGTAGAGTCAAGGACGTTGATGTTTGTCAGACTTTGTCTTCCATAAATTCTATTTCCATTGGCACTTCCATTTTATTCATTGGATTATAATTGCCAAGGTATCTCACCTTGATTAATAGTAATGGAAGTCAAAAAAAATTGTTAATCTAGATTTGCCCTCACTTGCCTGGAAAACTAAAAAAATCCAAAAATTCTTGAAAATAATGCAAAATGTAGAGCTAAACCCAAGTAACACGACATTGTTGGGCCAACGTTGGCAAACCGTTGTTGTCCACGGTTGGCCAACGGTATGGAATGGCACTCCGCCTCACCGTTTGCCAACCCACCATTCCCCTACGTTGGGCCAACCAACACCAGCCAACAGAGGCCCAACCGTAACTTCGTTGGCCCTACATTGTGCCAGCATAGTAATTACTCTTTGCCAACATTAATGCTACTCTTTTCCAACAGGAAATGCACCTTTCATATTATATTTAAAATTACGCAGAGGTAATTCAAGGAGTGAAATAATAAATACCAAGAGATATACATAAAAAAGTTTGTCATATATTTCCCAAAATGATTATATTAATTCATATTTACAAATTTAATAACAAATCCAAGAGAATATTAAATTACAAATAAAATATTGGAAAAAGTTTTATATTACAAAATGTATATTTACAATTTTTGTCTTGATTCCAAAGAATACTTTACATAAAGTACTTCCTAATTATATAAGTTATACAAATAGCTAATTAATTTATTTTAAACTAACTAGAGCCTCTTCTGACAAAATGGTTTACATAAATAAGATGTTTTATCTTTGAAATTTTGCAGCAGTACACATTTAACAACTTGTCTGCATGAACAATATAATTACACTGACGAGCTCTTCCTTCAAAAATTCATAATTTACTTCTGTGAAATGATTCTTCAAAGTAGTTGCTTTTCTATTGGAATACATCAGTGTAAAACCAATGAATTCACAGCTTTACTAACAGATTTAATAATTACAACATTCATATCATCACTGAAGAAGGGGGTACCTTCTACCTCCTAAGAGAATTGGTTTCGTTTCCTATGAAAATAATAACAAATTTGTAATCATATATAACTCTCTATGGCCACACATTCTTGTTTTGGTATACAGATAGAAAAGTAAGGATACTCACCAATATTACTTCATTGTCCTTTCCAAGAAACAACCATGGTTGTTTTAACTGCAGTTTTCAGGTTCATCAACATCATCCTTTGTACGAAATGGAACCTTTAAATTTTCTGGTATTGTGAATTCAGGATCCTAAACTGCTGAATTTCCTGGGTTTATTTTCTGTAGTATTTCAACTTGTCTTGCATATATCTCGTGTATTTTTTTCTAGATGGGCCAAATGTCTAGCTATTACATCAAAAGCTGAAAAAATTACATTTTAAAAGTTAAAATTATAGTTAAACTATAAGTAACATCACCCCTAAAAAATTATGAATATAAGAGAATCTACTAACTCTTTGATTTCAATTTTTTCTCCTTGAAGACCTTTACACTTGAAGTAGATGGTACTGAAAGTTCAATAACATCAACAGTAGAAGCTGGAATAAAAATTGTTGTTGCAGGTAGACTAATAATACATAACAGATAGTGTAGCTATATACAGGTTTCCTCATTAATGTATACATACCTATATTTGTGAGGATTGAACTAGCAATGTTATTCTCGGAGGAGATGGATGAGGCCGCTCACAGAACTCCTCTACTCTTGTAGTAGGTTGTTCTTCACTCGAATCATCTAAAATGTAGCTCCTAATTATTTACCTTCTACGGATTGTTGTGTCAGAAACAACAACCAATAAATATTGTGCATTCCGTTCTTAGTAGTCGAGTTGAATTAGAGAGATCATCTGAGCAGAGAAGAGGAACCACTACAGCACAATAACAATCAAAACCGCACATCCATTCCCGACAAGCGGAAATACCACTAGCATTACCTAGCGATAATATTTGTAAGTATAGTAAACTCCCGTTGATCGGGGCGGCGGCCGGTTTGGATAACGAAATTTCTGATTAAACGAAGTCCCGCGTGAAACACCCCAAATTGCGTTAATACCACGAAATATGATCGTAAAACGTGCATACGTAGAATGCTATTGATATGGTTGAGAAAAAGCCTGCATGTTTTTGACTGAAAAATTTGTATAGACGGGTTAAAAAGGCGCCAAAGTATGATTGAAATCCAAAGTTTTTAAATGCTTAATAACAAAGCTCGTTTATTTTGCGTTCTTAATGAAAAAATCTGCCTTATTTGGCAGCAGGAGTGTCACGAGCAAATGAATAATGGGTCGCGATGGTATTCGATGGGTGGGGTGGGGTAGGTGCATTCGGAAAAGTTTGTTCCGATGTACGCGATTCGGATAAACGGGAGTTTACTGTAAAAAGAAAAAATGTCTGTACTGTAGGTGCGAAGCGGAAAATGGAATTCGAAATACCTGGAAAAAAGACGGAATGTAATTAAATGTTTAAGGTATCAAAAAAACTTTAGCTTGTTTATGTTTAAGGATAAATCACTTCCCTGTTTTCTTTCTATTGAATACAATATTGTATAATAGAAACAAAACAGAGAAGAGTTCCTATACAAAATTTTACCTCAATGGAAGAATCGGGTTTGTATCCTCACATCAGTTTTTATTTACTATCTATTTCCTTTCCTTAACGCCTTAAGTACGTTTCTCGATGCAAAAATCCATCACTTAATATTCGTTGGCAAAAATTAATCAACCCAATGTTGGCCCAGTGTTGGCAAAACCACCAATTTCTTCTCAAATCTCTGTTGTAAATAGTCCGTTGGCCCAATGTTGGCATTACGTTAGTTTTTCCACTAACCATTTGCCAACGGTGCCTACCAAATCCTGCGGTTGGCCCAACAACCTGTGTTACTAGGGAATATTGTGTTAATTACATCACAAAATTATGGAACATCTGAGGTGGAAATCAAGAATTTTGGAGGGCAATTGTCTGCCTTTTATCGGTGCAGAGTGTGCATGCACTACAACTATTTGTACGACTACATTCATACATGTACTAACAGGGTTGTGCCGAGGCTTTTCGATCTAATACGGCACATTTTTGTTAAAATTCCATCCTAAGACAGTTGCACAGGAACTATTAAATTAAGAAACCAGATGTATACCAATACCCACAAACAGTAACTATATCGTTGCGTTACCAGTGTAAAATGAGACTGAACTTTCCTTCATACTTCAATGTTTTTATGCGCATAAAAGTTAATTAGCGTATCTTTCTTAGAGTAGGTAACAAAAACTACACTCAAACATTTTTGCTGAAGTTTTTATAGCAAAGCCCTTAAATTTATTTTACACATTTTCTATTTCTGGAACTCAAATGAAAGTAAGAGCTCTCGAGTTTTTCCTTCAGTGGTTGGTTTTTAAAGGTTAAAACGTTTTCGTGTTAATATTGACAAACCTTATGCAAATTCTTCATTCTTTCTCCTTGTTCCCAGTCTGTCTTTAAGAATATAGTATTAATGTATATTTATCAGACAAAATATGGATTCGGGATTTTGTCAAATCCTAGGAACAGGTTCGCATGAACCTGTGTAATCCCACCTGTGAGGATAATTCAATTGAAAATCATTCTTTTGGGGTAATAAATGAATTTCTCTGTAGAGTTATTTTTTTATTAGAGGGAAAAATTAATGCCATTTACTTAATGGAACATACTGTCTTTCACAGAAAATAATGTGATTTAAAATTCATGATAGTTGTAATTGAAAAGATGGGTAATAAATCAAACAAGCTCAAGTTTGCATGAAGGTACCATATATGGCTGGAAATAATGTTGTAATTTTCACATAATATATACATATTTTAGGCTACTAGTTTTGTATAAAGTTTAGACATCACCTAGCAGCAATTTAATGCTGGGAACCACTTTGATATGATTTAATAAACATATGTATTCCAAAGATGTCTAAACCTTAGATGCAACTAGTAACCTTAACTAATTTTTTGTGGATATTATAAGGTAGTTCTTATCAAATAGAGAAGAGAAATACTAAGAACTTCTCTTGTTTGTAAACTACCTATGAAAGCAAAGATCAGGTAAATTATGGAGTGTTACCTGATGATAGAACTTCAAATTCATCACGGTCCGAGTTTAAGTTGGCCTGTACTTAATGAAACTGTCATATCAAAACGGTACAAAATGGCTTTTGTTAACATTAACAAATAAATTGTAACTTGCTGGACGTCAAAGCTGATTTTTTATTACCTAAACGATTCCCAAGGCTGGAGCTTATGCATTAGAATGCACTAGCATTAATTTTTGGCCACGGAAATCACATTTTCACTTATTCATAAATTTGTAGAGCTACTCCAATAGTCACAGGTTTTCAAAAATTCCTTGAGATTCCTAATTATTCTTTATGCCGTATAAATTTAAAATTTTATATGTCACTCATTTATTAAGATGATTTTATTGTTCCGAATATAATGAAGCCACTTGAAAATACAGTGTATCATGCTTGATTTCATTCCTGGTACCAGAAAACATTTTTTAATTTCAAAATGTTCAATATCGGTGATCTTAAAGAGGGTACCGGTAAATTATTTTGCATTTCGAAAAAATGCAATATATGCAAATGCCTGTGAACATAAATGCATAACATTTGAAAGCGTCTGAATATTTGCTTTACAATTTTCATATGCCTATGGCTACTCTTTGAAATGCCAGTCGAGTCTGCAGTGATCGTATTGTCTGAGATTAATTTCACGCGGCTTCAATTTCTTTCCACTGCTTACAAGGAAGGCCTACGTCTAGCCCTGTGTAGTAGTTCTTTCGTCCAGGGGAGATGCAGCAAGGACTCAGCATCCACCACAGGCACCTCAATTAGGAGAATCCGACAAACTTCAAATAACAAGACAAAATCTCAGCTTTCCACAAGCAATGAAGAGGAATCGAGGATGAATCTCCATCCAGAGTATTCAGGGAGAAAGTGATCTTCACTTGCAGGGATTTCAAGGGTCAGTTGTCCTCTAGGTTCAGCACCATCATGAGGACTGTTCTTACAATGAAAAGATCGTCATTGTGGTTATCATATGTGCATCAAAGGTTGACTGACTCAATTTATTTCATGGGATATTTCAGTTTCTCCCTCCAAGTAATTAGCGAAGTCAGCCATACCAAAAATGGCATAAGGTTCAGCTGCCTGTATGTGGGACTACTACTGTTCCAGCGCATAAATATTTTAAGATGGTTTTATTTTGGCTACCTTAAACTAGGTGATATTTCAAATTTTTATATTCCTACTCAGAAACTCATTACTGTTACATCTATTATTATTTAAGAAAAAATAATTTATTATAATTCTATTTGCAGTGTAGATAAGTTCATTGAATATAAGAGTAATTTCTTCTTTCAACACATACCTTTCATTTTAAAGTTTTATTCAGCAATTTCCTATGATTGTTTACATAATTCACTTAATTTACATTTTTCTTTCTATACTTTCTCTCTGCAAAAGTACACCTGCCTTCATGATCTCATTTTCCAAACTCAGCTTTCCTCAGTCCTCCTTTTTACTTAAGAACCCTCATCCCTTCGTAAGCCATATTCATCATTCTGCTTCTTTCCTTGCATCAAATGTATGCAACACCCTTATTCCTTACATGTCACTCACTTTCTTTTTGTCCACATTCATTTTTAACTCAGTTTTCACTAATTCTCTCTCTCCTGATTTTGCCACTCACAATGATTTGCCTCACATACTCTTCACATTGTTAATTCCATTTGAATTCAATTTACTCATGTGCTTCTGACATTGGCAGCTTTCCATACAACAAAACAAAGTGAGAACAAGCACTCTTTTTCGTATAAACAATTTCAGTCTTTTCTTTACTTTTTTATCAGATTTAGTCTAAGTACTAGTACGGACTACTAAGAACTACACTCACTACAAACCACAATTCCACCACAGTTCAAACACTAAAAAAATTTTCCAAATTATTAAAAATCCCCCCCTGTATCAATACTGCCAAAATTGGTTAGAATATACTCTACAGTTTTTTTTTGTTTTGGCAACATTTTTCATTTAATTTATTCACTCAACAGCTTCAGTCAAAATATCTCAGTCATATACTGTTTTCGAAATTTAATACTGTGTCATCAAAGTACAGGATTTCATCCACCATCCTCTATCTTAAACCTCTCAGATACTCAAAGGAATGACACATTTAACAAATAAAGACAAATTTCCCATCAACTGATTTTTCTAAAATAAGAGCAGTCTTATTCATTTATCTTAATGTTTTACATCGAATTTGGTAGGATGATGGTTTTGAAAACTTCACTCACAAGTCATTTAGATGTTGAAAGTTTAGAGTTTAACTAAATTTTTATTCAAGAAAATATGGATATGCTTAGTCACAGGTCACAGCCATGCCTCCACAATCTGCTTACAGCATTGCTTAGGGCAGATTAAATCAGTCCTTCCTCTTGGTTGAACATTTATTATCTTAATTTACTTTCTTACTTTCCCCACCTCATGAACCTCGCTGCTTACCTGACTTCCTCCCTTGCAGTCCTTTTATTCTCTGCTTGAAGTCCCAATATTCTAGTACAAAAATTATGCAAACAAGAAATTCTTGAAATATTGAGATGTGGGCATCATCCACAGGGAATGGGGAAATAGTACACTGTTGTGAAATTTGCAGAAGAGGGAAACCGATGCCCTTGCAGATATGCTTGATAAAGCTTTCTAATAGCTGATTCAGTATGGAAAAGTAAATAGATATAGATTAAAATAAATATAGATAGAAATAGATTTTATTTTTATCAATACATAATCCCTGAACAAGAAATTAAAAATATTTTAAAATGTATTGGTGTCAGAATTGAGGGCTCTATGATGACAATTAAGTTTTCAATCAGTATCTGCTCATACTCCTGTTGTACAAACAAAAATATGGAATTAAAATAATAGCTTTTCTTTAAAATATGGTGAAAAAGAGCTGAACAATTATATCTGTGATGGGTAAAAGATAAAATCATGACATGGATTCAAACCTAGGACATTAAGCACTTGGACACCAAGGCTAGTTAGCATTCTAGCACTGAAGCTCTGACCCCAAGGTCCCAGGTTCGAATCTCAGCTGATTGGATTTTTCTGATCAGAGATTGGTACTGTGTGTCCCGTTCATTGTTGCTGTTGCCCTATCCAAGCACCTCCTGAGAAGTTCTGTAGAGCTCAGGAGGAACTAATAAATTCAGCGGCAACAGCATCCGAGCAGAAAAAAATCATCTGAATTTGCCAAAGAGCTATCGGATCTTAGGTGGTCATATGGCCTTCAGATTAGACCAACACATTTTCAATAACATTTATATCTTGTTCATGAAGTACACATAGATAAAAGAGGACAACTTGTACCTTTTCCCAGACTGCTGCAATGTAATACTACTTGTGGCTATAAGAAAGCTTTTTCAGCCAACTGCCTTCCATAGAATACAATTATATTTATGCTTAAACTATAATTTGTTTACTATCGACCAACAATTTGTAAATGTTTCATAGAATACTATTATCCTTTCAAGTGCTGTCAGAAACAAGCAAATATGTGAAACTCCACATTTAATTGAGGATAAATCCTGGTTGGATTCATATAGCGACAGTCTTACCAATGAAAATTTGTGGTTTGATCTGAATAAACCTTTGCTTGGTTGACATTTCTAAAATTCTTAGAAATCTTTACTTGACCCAAATGTTTCAGTGGTTTTACAGATTCCCAAAAAACCTTGGAATAGGGTAGAAAATGTTGACAAAAGGCAAATAAATAGCATCTGAAATAGAATCAAGGGGTATTGTTCATTCTATATAACCTCAAATAATTATGCAAATTTCAGAAAATGTAGATGGTAAATGAGAGCTATATATAGTGGAATATAAGACTAATGTACAGAATAAAAGTGTACTTCAAATTTAATGCAGCACTAAGCAGCAACATGAGTGGCCATAAAATAAATGACTTGGAAGCTTGTTATACATACCTTTTGATATATTCATGTGCATTCAAAAATCTCACCTTTGTATTTTCCATCCTAAGAAAGAATAGTTTCCGATAAAAAAATTCATCCACCAGCTCTAGTTTTTCCCCATCCACCCTTATTGTCAACTTAGCTTTCTTTCCCTTAGTGAACCTCAATACTTTAGTTTTACTTGCGTTAATTTTCATTCCAAACTCCCTCGCTTTATCATTAAGAGTATTTACCAAATTTGCAAACCCTTTATAGAATCTTACACAATAGCCTTATCATCTGCATACCTTACAGACTTCACTACCTCCCCACCAACCTTTACTCTCTTGTCTATTTCTTCCCAGGCTTCTTTCACCATTTCCTCTGCATATTAAACAGTGTTGGTGACATAGGACACCCTTGTCTTGCCCCCCTTACCAGCTCATCCCAATCCAATTCTCCATCAGTTATCCTTATGAGGGCTGTTTGATTCAGATAAAAATTTTGAATTAAATGTCTATCTTTCCAGTCTAACCCATATTTCTTTAATATCTCCATCAGTTTTGGCCACTGGACTCTATCGAATGCCATTTCAACAATCTACAAAACATACACTTAAGCCCCTCTTAAATTCCAGGCTTCATTTGGCAAAGTACTCTCATCACCCAAATTGCATCCCTCGTTCAAAAGGACGGACTTAGTGTTAGAAATTGGCTATGGGGAGTACGCGTTATAAGGAGTACTTTCCCGATTTTTTGTCAGCTCTCGTTATAACTGACTTTTACTGTACTTCGCTACATGCAAAATATTTGGTGCCATTATGAATGCCAACATTTTCATGAATTTACTCTTTTAATTTATTTATTGTTAATTTTAATATAATTTATCAATAAAACCAGTCAAAACTTATGGGGATTTTTTTATTTTGAATTTAGTTGAGTGAATTTTCAAAGGAAAATTCAGCTCTACAAATCCAATATCAAAATCCACATAATAAGTATATCAGAAATTACTGTGAAAAATATTTTGTCTCAAAGTAAACCCATGCATAACTATTATCTTGGATGAAAGAAGCTACTAATTCTCTTACTTCAATGAGTTTGTTTCTGTCTGCTTCATTTGCAATCTAAGAAGGAATGATTCTCAAAATTGATGGAGATAAACCTACTATTATCCTAGAATATACTAGCTAGAATTTCCTGGGCTACTTCAATATTGTTGAGTTATTTAAACTCAATCTCCATCATGATTATGCAAATTGTGTTGGATTCACACAATTGAATTTCTCGTCAGAAAGGGATTGTCTCTAAATGGTGCTTAACCTTGGTTTCAAGATACTTTTGAGAGTTAAATGTACAACAAAAGTTATACCTTGGGTAAAGAGTAAATTAGCTGTTTAATTTAATAATTAGTCTCTATTTTTTAGTAATTGAGAAAATAAAATGAAAATCAATGTCACTCTATTAATTGTAACATACTTTTACAAAATCCAACGTGAAATAAAGAGAGTAATTCTGTTATTGTATCACATTTTGATTTATTGTTTGGTAACTTTCTTGACCTCAATCAGTTCAAGAAGAGTTTTAAAACAAGGGTGTAAGAAATGCCAAGTACATAAAATGGGGACGGAAAAACTAGAGAGTTTGCTGTAAAATTTTCTATGCTTAATCTCTTTGAATGCTCGAAGTATGGAATTGGCAGATGTTTTTATTTCAAGTCTTATCAACTTTTGATAATTATGAACCTTCTTTATCTGGAGAAACAGCAAATTGGACTGCAAAATTTGTCATCAACTAAGAACTAAAAAGTTACTGGAATCAGTCAACAACTGAAAAAAATTGTTTAATTTATATTCAAGAACTAAAAAACATGCTAGTTATTAAAGAAAGCTGAAGTTCATTGAGTCTTTAAAACTCACAACATATAATTGACAGAACATTTATTACCGTTTGCATTTCATACTGCTAAAAAACTTGAGGAAATATTGGCTGAATGTAAAAAGTATTAGTATATTGTTAAATTAATTCATGAGTATAGCTGTCATTTACATAAGACCATGTTTAGGAAAGTAGAGTTATTTTCCTGATGATTGGTTCATGGACTTGGAAAACAGAGCAGGAAATATGCAATAAAATGAATCTAATAAATGAATAGTGTTCGCAAGAAATAAATTAATTTTTCTCACACCCATGCATTAATATCTGCCTTGTATATTTTTTCTTAAAAATTTTTACACTTGCATAAAGATTTTAAAAATTTAATTCCTTATTTTTGATAAATTGCAATTATAGGAAAGTATTTCCAGAGTAAAGAGAGAAGCCAGAAATATTTCAAATATAAACAGTATTTGGTACACCCTGGATTTTTTTTAATGCATCTGGGAAAAATCATCTTTTGCTCTTGGAATAGAATCACAATTTGCCTTAATCATAATCCAAAATCTGAGTATCATTGAAAATTATATAAAACAAAAGCTCTTAAGTCAATTGTTACTATGTCATTGGTGGAACTGTTCTTAACAACAATGATATTCTAATGATAAGAAATAAAAAAATAGAAATTTATATTCATGCAAAACATTAAAAACTCTATTCACTGTAAAATTTTAAGGAGTAGGATGCATGAGATATTATTCAGTTGAATGAGCTATGTATTCTTTACAAAGCATGATAAAAATTATGTTACGCTTGACATGATTTTCCCTAGTGAGCAATAAGCTTCATCTGTAACAATATTCAAGGGAAT
Source organism: Sympetrum striolatum (assembly GCA_947579665.1). Taxonomy (NCBI): domain Eukaryota; kingdom Metazoa; phylum Arthropoda; class Insecta; order Odonata; family Libellulidae; genus Sympetrum; species Sympetrum striolatum. The sequence continues at coordinate 86,209,730 of OX388350.1, forward strand.
TGATGTTTTGAAAATAATAATTGAAGATTTCCAGGTACTACTTTAATTTTATAATTTATAGATTTTAAATGTTCTTTATCTGAGAGAGGAAGCATTGCATAACATTTGTTACATACTTCAATATGCTTTTCTATGTCAGTTTCTTATGTACCTATTTCTAAATATTAATGGAACTAGTCCTTTAAAAATAACTATACCATCATTTAAGATTTTTATCTTGATTAATAATCTACTTACCCATTGAATTACTTTTCAACAGATCATTTTTATAGTCATGAATAGTCCTTGCAGAATGAGATATTTGCAAGAGACAAACAATACAGAGTATAGCAGCAGAATACCTCAGCAACTTGTAAAACAGAATAAGCTGAAGATAAGAACCGAGAGGAAAGTTAAAACGAAGAAGATTCCCCTTCAGTCTCTCAGAAGTAATAAAGGCAATCAAACAGATAAAAATGGAAAAACTGTAGGAGAAGAAAGAGTATTGGAGGAGTACTTGCGGAAGAGGATGGAATATGTTTTAGTGCATTAATTCACTAATTCTTTGAGAGAAGAAGAATTCCTAGGAATTGAACAAAGCAAAAATTACCCTTTGAGAAAAGATGGGAAGCAAAGAAGTTTTGCATAATTACCAAGCATAAGCCTCCTTACAGTTTTTACAGAGCATTTGTGAGGATAATAGCTGAATATCTCAAGAGGACCCTTACATAATATCTAAGAATCTACTTTCTTTGAGCAAACAAAAGAAATGCTATTGCCACAAAATGTCTGAGTATTTATGCAGAAAATTACCAAGATGTTTGAAGGTTTAACGTTAGAGCATAAAATTTTAACTCTTCACCTAGTAAAACGCTCATTGTACCTATAACAGTATTTAGAATGTCTCTCTCCCTTTTGTCCCTCCATACATCTTATCACCTCTCACATCTCGTTTTTTTTTTAGGCGACGTCCCCTCGAGTCAGCACAGGAATTTGTAATTGAGTTCCCATCACATTGGCATCCACCAGTGGGATTTTTTTTCATATGAAACTTGGCACCAAATTGACTGGTCCAGAATGGGTGGGAGTGTAAGAGATGCGGTGCTGATTCGGATTCCAAGGGTAACCTCTCCCCTTCCCCTGCGAAATAGTCATCGCTTATGAAGCATGTGAATGAAAAATATCTTGAGGAAGTAATTAGATATGAATTGGAGGTACCTTTTCCACAAGATAGGCATCGCTCTTTTCTCAGTTGATCATTAGATGTGAGTCCCTGCAGCACTTTGGTTATGCTTTACGAATCAATAAAATAATATATTTTATGTTAACATACTTTTTAAGCATTCCACAGCATTTGCATAAGAATTTAAAACCCTACAGCTCAATGAGTACTTTTCCAATTTTTATCAGCACTCATTATAACAGACGTTTACTGTATTTTACCTTCATAGTCTAGAGAGCAGATAACTTTTTACTTTCTCCCTATACGTAGTATACAGAAAGTATTGTATTCGCAAAAAAATTCGACCTCCAGATTGCGACAGAAATAGATGTTTTGGGGCCCATAGAGCTCGTTTTCGCTATTTTCCCAAACATGTCTGTCTGTGATAAAAAAGTTTGTGGGCGCTCTATCTTAAAAAGTGATTATTCGATCATTTCCAAAATTCACATTTAGGTATTTTCCTAACAATACCAAGAGTTGATTAGTTTTTTGTGAATATCGCTAAACCGGAAGTTGCGGTTTATCTGGAACAAAATTTTATTTCTTAAATACCTCTGTCAGAATGCAATTTACGTACATACAATTATTTACAAAACGTATAGAAAATATACTTCACTACAACTTTTGAATGAAACATTTTTTCGTAACACTGATTGTTTAGGAGTTATTCTTCAATAATGGTTAACACAAAGTTGTTTTTTATCCAGAAATGGAAGTTTTTCATACATATCTCTGTCAAAATGCAAAGTAGGTAGATAAATTATGTACCAAAGTTATAGATAATGTATTTTACTACAACTTTTGTATGAAACATTTTCCTGTAATACTTATTGTTTTGGAGTTATTAATATATTACCGGCATAGGCTTCTGTTTTCAATAAATATGGAGAAAGTCATGTGTTGGCAACATCAGATTTTTGATCTTGTGTTCAACATAACCGTATACAATGATATACACCACAACCAATAATGTAACTAATCAAATCTTTTTTCTCTCCAGTATTTAATATTTGATCTTATCTTTATGGTTATATTTCAGTAAGAAAATAAAGCTAATGGTTGCATTATAAGTTTTGACTAGAATTCTGCATATGCAAGTGCTATGAAGATTTTGGAGTTATTGGGGGACCCAAATCATAAAATTATCATTAAAGAGATGCTATGCAACAATTTTACAAAAAGTTAGTAAATTTTTCTGAAGAACAACTGTGTATGGAATCCATATAAGGATATAAAGAATTTGTTTACATCATTGTATCAATAATAAATTTAAAGTGTTGCTATTGACAAAAATAAATCTCAATGAATGGAATTTGCATATCATTATTATTATATGCATATAAATATTTAATAGAATAACATGTAACAAACACTTAAACAAGACTACTGCATTAAATTGCATATCCATTGTTCATTCATTCAAACAAACTTTATCAGCATCCTTTTCATGCCTCTTAAGATGTCTTCTTAGTGCACTATTGAACGTATAAGTTTTCTCACACACATGACAAGAGAAGGGTCTAGCAGTTGTATGGGTAATGAGATGCGATTGCAACGTGCTCTTCTGACTAAAACGTTTTGAGCATATGTCACAGCTGAATGGCTTGTTTCCAGAATGAATGCGTAGATGCATCAAAAGATTCCCTTTTATTGAAAATCTCTTCTTACAGATATGACATTCAAATGCCTTTACACCCGTGTGAGTCACCAGATGTCCTGTTAAATGACTCTTTCGTTGGAAAACCTTGTTGCAGTGATGGCACTGGTGGCTCTTAGAAGCGCCTCTGGACGGATCAAATGCCTCAACGAAAGGCTCACCATTTTCAACCACATCGTTGCTCTCAATTTTCACTTTACTTAGAATTTCAGAAGAATCAAAATGTTCTACTTCGTTCTGCAAGAAGCTTCCAGAATCCTGCAAGAGATTAGGGAAAATTAATGTTTATTTCATTTTTAATGATTCAGTGTCTATGTGTATGTGTATGCCTATGATAATAGGTGTTGTGAAGTATCAACAACTGAGTGAAAATGATAGAATTTTTGTTTGAATACATAGGACAACAAACTTCTACACTTTGTTTCTGTAACTAACTTTGTTAATTAGTGCTTATTAGATGCAAGATGAAAACAATTTTCAAACAAAATTACAGATGAATTTGCTGATTTACAGCAACAATAATCAGGGTTTTGTAAAGTGAAAAGGGCAATATTAATCAAAATAATCCTAATTTAGATTACAATAGCTCCTAGTACCAATTTTCTATAAAATATATTTATGCAGGCAATATTATTATTGTGACAAAAATCAATTGCTTTGCAGTAAGGTTGCTTTTGAAAATTTCTAATTAAATAAAAATTATTTCTTTTAATATTCAATTTTCTTAGATCACATTAAAACACCTCCTACAATGAATCTCAGTTATGAAGTGCTTAAGCTAATATTGGAGCTTAGGACAGCCCATTAACATTCAGTAACAAAGAAGGGTATTGATAATGTCCCTGAACTAAGGCAGTATTTATGGAAACCTAGTGTTGTGGTTGTATAAGTAAAAATTCATCTGACTCAAGGCCTACAATCTGACATGGCGAGTAAGAACTACGAACAAATGAGCACAGCCAAGTTGAAGTGTATGTCAGAGAATGGACAACAGCTAGAGGAATTTAATGCTCAGTAGAGGAGAAACTAACAGTTGGCAGAAGGTATAAAACGCGTCACCAACATGTGAAAAGATTTTGGTGGTCTATGTCAAAAATTGGGCAGTTGTTAGCTATTTTTAAGTTAATAATACTTTTCCATTATATTCTGAATCCTTTTTGTGTCTCCAACTCAGGTGATGAGCAACAATAATCGCATTACAACAATCATAGCACAATTGAGTGAATAATAACTCTAAATAATGATGGCATAATTATACTAATTATATTTAAGCCTTTAAAATATATATTGGTGATCTTTGAGATTCTAAATTGCTAGTTTGGTGGTCAGTAAGATCTGTAAGGAATGGACTAATGGACCAATAAAATAGGAAAGGATTAGAGAGTATATTAAAAGCAATATATTCCATGAAGAAAAGAGGTATCGACATTATTGGGTTGAGTGAGACAGAGAAATAGTAAAGGGGAAAAGAATGGAAGAGAGGCTATGCATTATGGGAGGGAAAGCAAAGATATGAGTGAAGGTAATTCTTAGAAGGACAATCATGTGGAAAATATGTAGTCCATTAGTGACAGAATTATTAAAATAATACTGAGAAACATGTAATAGGGTGGCCGCAGAACGAGATGTTAAAAAATCAAGGTCATTTCAAGGTTTTTCCAGGTTAGGTCGAAGATTTTTCAAGGTCAAAATACATTTATTGATTTTTATTCAATTGAAATTTGAATTCATTCCAACAAAAACAAGGTACAACTTTCAAACTTTACCCGGAAATTAATGTTCACGCAAATCAGTGGCACGAATGGCAAGGGTTGTTTATGTACGAGGTTTTGGAGTTTTCACGTAGGCAGCGCTGGTGCCAGAATTTGAATGAGTGGTTTATTTCAGATTGAACCAGGATAACGAGTTGGATCAGGATTTTTCAAGGTTTTCAAAAATATCAAGGCGTTTTCACGGTTTTTCAAGGTCAGCAAAAATTCAAGGTTTTTTCCAAGGTTCTAAGGTCCAGTGGCCACCCTGATGAAAGCAAATGTCTCTCAGATTGCATTAGAATGAAGAAATAGCGAGTTTCTTAGAGCAACTGTACAGGGTAATATACAAGGCAGATTGATGAGTGGGCTAACAGGCTGGAGAGCAAAAAAGGATGAAGTGAGAGAGTCTGGAGCCACATAATGGATTGGAATGGATTCCGGGAAAGAAGAAAGAAGGAAAACTGATTTATGATTTTTTATAAAAGTTTCATAAGGTTGCATTTTGCAGAGAAATCCTTGAATGGTAAAGTAAATACCACCGAATATGAAAAAAGAAGAATAGCTAAATATAATATGGTTTAAAACACGGAAGAAGTTTTGAAAAAAGAAAACTGAATGAAAATATCTTTCCTAGATTTGTGTTAGTTTAGGCTGATTTCATATCTCCAATAATGAAAGATTGACAGCCCTTAAAGCATGATTTCTACTTAGAGATGGGTTTCACTCTATGTTTTGGCCAATATGGAATATTTCGTAAATTTCTTTAATAATAATAGTAGTTTATTATGGGTGTTAAAACCCAGTTTTCTGATACAAAAGCAATTAAGGATAAAATATACATAAAATATAATACAATAAGAATACAGTATACACAAAATTACTAATAATGTACAGTATAGAAATACAATGAAATCTTCATGCAGAACAGATTAAGTTATAGAAAGATAAAATAAGATATCAAAATAGAGAAGTCAGTAACAAATTATAAAACCTCAAAGATTAAAAAGACAATAAAAGATAAAATAGATATAGTAATAAAAAATCATTTTAGGGACATTTTAAACAAGGAAGAAAAATATATTAATTCATAAAATAAATTGTTTACCCTTAGAGCTAAGTGTACTCTTTAACTGTTGGAGAGAGGAATGGAAAAAGTCCAAATTGACAGTGTTTGCATCTCTCATTAACATAGACGATGGCATGAAATATGAGAAACTGTGCCTGTGATAAGAAACCAGGAAGGGATACGTAATTCTGGTTGAGCGTTGTTAATGTGTCCAAGTAATTCACGAGAATCAATCTTGTTATTCAACAGATTGTATAGAAAGATAATCCCAATATTTCTCCTCCTAAATTCAAGTGTATTCATGTTTAGGATAGCAAGTCTATCAACATATTCCAGATGCAAAAATTGATAACAATAGGCTAAAAATCCAACAATTTTTTTCTGCACATGCTCAATCATTTGAATATGCTCATTGTAAAAAGGAGACCAAACACAACAGCTGCATTCTAAGATTGGTCTTACTAAAATACAGTATAGCAATTTTACACAATTGATATTGTGAAAATCTCTACTAAATCTCCATGTAACACCTAGCATTCTTGAGGCTTTAGATGTAATCGTTAAATAATCATTCGAAAACTTAATTTTGCATCCATAATGATTCCCAAGTCCTTAACATGGCTAACTCTAGCTAAAGGTTGATCCCAAAGAGAGTAATTAAAATTAATTAAAAAGAGATGCATGAACATTTATCTACATTTAAAGGCAACGGGTTATTACTACTCCATAAAAGAAGCCTGTCTAGACAGGATTGTAATAAATAACAATCATTAATTGATTTTACAGATGTAAATATCTTATATATGATAAAGAACTTCTACAATCAATCAATCAAATCCATCACATATATATCGTACACATATATAAATACCTATTTCGGATGACTATGGCATAAGGCAACATTTTGAAATTCTAAATACCAAATGTACCTGTGCACCACCTCTGCATTCTCGGTCATTACTAGAAGTATCTTCATCAGACTCATTTCCTTCATCGACATTCTCTTCTTTCACACTCACCTAAGGGTGATCACAGAAGTATTAATTTACATTTCCGTTCGTTCTCCTTAGGCAATTTTCCAGCGGACAAAATTGAAATAAATAAGATGAAAATTCAAGTATGTGCGAGTTTTAATGTGAGAATTAAGGATGCATAATTAGCTTTGAAATTAAGTAAATTCGACAGATACAATTCTCATTGGTAAAATTTCACTTTAGAACTTATTCCTAAAGTGAAATTTTACCTTCTCATTACCCCATAGGTTATTACACTAAGAGTACGGCTGAACTCACATGATTTATATCCTGCTTAAGACGAAGGAATTCCTGCTTTGCTTTATGAGCGTTAGTTTTGTACACTTTGAAAGTCATCACCGCAGAAAAGCAGTTCTCGCATATTCGTTCCGGAAAACCATCATTTGGTGCAATCTAAACATAAACATTAGAAATGCTTTTAGTAATCAAGATTGCAACAACTACACATTTACATTTTTCGCGTCTTAACTATTTAAAGTCATTAGGTGATTACTTCATGGTTTTTCCTTAGATGATTTAATATGGAATTTACAATCATTTAACCAAGGATAGTCTAAATTAAATCCGAAAAACTTACCTTCAGGTCATAAACATAATTTATAATTTCGTAAAAAGGAAGATTATCCACCAACTGGTCGAAGAATATATTTGAATGAAGAAAACTACTATTTAAACATAACCTACACGTTTCGTTCATTTCTCTAACTCACACAAACTTTAATTTTAAGTTTTTAAACGAACTGCAGGATCAACTTTGTCCGCCATGAAAGATGTTTACAAACAGTACATTAAGAATTTAACAAAAGATTTCAACAAAAAAGATGGGATATTGGAAAGATAAATGAAAAATCATTTCTGTAATTATAAAGTATTTATTTAATTCAAATCAAATATTTTAAAAGCTTACTCATTATATTCCGTTAACATTACTCCGTTGCCATGGTTGCCACAGCTGCAATTTCGCGATATACTACATAGTTGCCAGCACAAATCCGCGCAATGTTTCAATATATATTTGGAAAATCCATAATGAGTAATACCAAAGTAAACGTTTGAAGACCTTTATTTTCTAAGCGAGTGCGTAAAGAAACTTAGATACTTTATGAATCAATAAATTATTTTTTTATATTCACAGCTCTCAGCCTACCGTAATCTACAGAAAAATAAACCTCTGTAATCAATATGTCCTAGCCGTGCATGAATTATTATTGTTTCCTTTTTTCGATTGATGCGGAATGAATGGTACCCTATTGTGCATAAGGAATTTATATTTTACCACGCAAAACCATTTATCGTGAAACAGAGCGAAACATGTCGGCTTGCGTTGGGTCGATAGTTATATACTGAATAGTTATATTGAAGTGGTATTTATACTTAATGGTAATATTAATTAACAGTTATCGTATCCGATCGGGATTCCGGTGAGGGCAACGCAACTGTCAAAATGATTGCTTACAAAAATAACTTCTCTGTCATATACTTATACTGTACCACATTCTGCCTGATATTCCTGTACTTCTTGTAGACGCTCCTCTATATTTTGTTATCTTCATGTGCAGCATTGAATTTCTCTAAAAAATATACCTTACAATTATAAAATAAACTTCATAGATTTCAGATTGTAAGCATAATTATAAATAACAAAAATATAATTAACAGCGATTTGTTAATTAAGTAATTTCTGAACATCATATATTTATATAAATCTCAAGATTCAAGAATTCAGGTAATTTACATGAAAGCTCATCATAGAAATTATCAGTTTGTAAGAAAATAAAGTATAGGGAATAGTCATGAACTTTGTTATTTTGATTAGAATTTAGATCTGCATTTAGGGAGGGGCCTTGGCAGTTATTTTTCTCTTTAGTCTTGCAGCGAATTTCTTGGATAAAAATTTGATGAGACAACATATACCAGTTAACCTTTGCATTCTATTCGAAGTTTCTATTGCATCTCGAATATATTCTTTAAAAGATACTGCCAAACGTACTCCTAGGTATTTATTGTGACGGATGCACTCCCGATATTTGATACTGTAAGGAAATGACGTTTGTAGTTGTATTCCCACTGCCACTGCCTTTTTCTGACGAGATATCTCCGTATGTGAGAGTGTCTTCGGAAAATAATCTTCTTGGCTTTATTAGTTAAATATGAAGATAAGATTTAGTTTGATTTTGATTTGAACGTTTAATCGTCCAAACGTTATTCATGTATTTTCTCATTTCCGAATATTATCTTGAAAGCGGGTGGCGTTTAAGTTGATACGGGAAACAGTACTTTCGGCGAAATTGCAACAGTGAAATGGATTAAATGGGTAGTTGGAGAAGGATTTTCAGGAGAAAGGATATGCAGTATTCAATTGATAAAGTGAGCCTAAGCCGCGACAGCGTCAGCTGGATATAAGACTAACCCAACCTCCTCTTTAATTTTTGTTGTTTAAACGGGGTGAATTTAAATTTATATATAATACGTTTAGGGACTTGAACACTTAATTTCCTCCAGGCTCGTGGCGTGTTATTCCATAAGTTATTTGACAGGGGTAGTCATGTTTGGCAAATTGGCGTGAAAATTTTCGATTGATTTGGCAACTTGGTTTGATATTGAGATTAAATTATGACATCTTTTAATTTCCTTATGGGAGACGACACGATTGGTGGTGGTCACCGAACGTATATCTCAGTTATAAAATGTTTCTAATTTAGCTAAATTATACTTGGTTGTATTAAAGGTAGCGATTGCAGTGTACGTGAGCAGAGGCAAGATGAAGGTATTAGCTAGATTGATCTTTGTTTTGGGGGCAAGGAGACTTGACTTTTGAATTAAAAGGGTATTTAGAGAGGGGCCTTAGAAATTATTTTTCTCTTTAGTCATTGAGCCAATTTCTAAGATAGAAATTTGATAAGACGACATGTACCAGTTAACCTTTGCATCAATTGCATTGATATAAATAACGCTTTGTTGCTACTCGTCAACAAAATTCGAATTAAAAAAAAATCATATCGGCAATGGAATGTGTTTGTTTACACATGGTAATTTCGTCAAATTTTTCGTATATTTTATCGAAATTCTCGCAATTTCGAATCGAACACGATATTTCTCGACCAATATAAGAATCTTAAATGTATTTCCCTTCTTTTGATGCTAGTTTCGAACTATCATGGGCTTAAATCCAGATGGATTCCATAGGAAATACATGTACTTTTTGCAGACTTAATTAAAATAAAAAAAATAATTACAAATAGTGGTCCCAGGGAGACCTGACAAATTCCAGAAGAAACAAATTGAATATGTATTCTTTTTTGCCATAAACTTTTGTTTGAATAGTTTGTTAGAAGAATGTGCAAAAAATATATTCAAAACATTTTACGTTATAAAAAACACTGATTCATAATCAATTGCAATAATGAAATTTCTATTGGAGAAATGCAAAAAGAAGATAATATATTTCCGAGAATACTTTTCCGAATTAATGCGAATCAAATATGAGAACTGAAAACGGAAAAGATATTTCAATAGTTTGTTTTCACTGGAAAAGAGATTTCTAAAAATATCCATAGAAAGGACAATTTCCATTATGAAAAATACGGGAGGAGTAACGAATACTCAATAATATCTCGTACAAAAGGAATTAGGAAAGGGGAGGTAAAACATAAAAAATATCGGATATATTTCAAGTATCTGTAATAAATCAATAAAAATCGCTTATTCCTTAAAATTAGGAAGAATCTGCGTATTTTAACAACCAAAGTCCAATTTTTTTTCAAGAGATGGCACTAGTCTAGAAGTAAAGTTCGAATTTTCCTCAAGAGATGGGTAGCGGCAAAGGTTAAAAACAATAGTTCGAATATTCCTCAACAGATGGCAGCAGCGGCGAAGTTTAAAAACAAAAGTTCCAATTTTGCTCAAGAGATGGCAGCAGCGGCGAAGTTTAAAACCGATAGTTCGAATTTTCCTCTAGAGATGGCAGCAGCGTCAAAGTTTAAAAAAACGATAGTTCGAATTTTCCTCAAGAGATGACAGCACGTGTTTTTATTAAATTTTCAACTCCTAATTTTCTTAAATTATCAACAGACCTTGAAATTTTAAAATTGTATTTTTACCGTTTTTAGAGTAAACATATTTTTTTTGAAACTTCAGACATCCTAAAATAAGTTTCACTTTGTTTTTCAATCAATACTTCAATTCCTTAAAGCAAATGTACTATATTGTTTTAGTATTTGCGATTTTTTCTTAAGTTCCTTAACCCCAAATTAATATTTTATCGCTGAAAGTTCCTCGAAAGAGTATGTGAACTAAATTCATTATCTCAAACCATAAATATAAAACTACTTCAGCAATTGATTTAGAAATTGTCGGTCGGTTATTTGAAAGAGAGAGAAGAAACCGATCTTTACGAATTCCTTGAGCTGTTCGTCGCAATTTATCACAAAAATTTTCCAACTCATTTTTCCCTTAAACTGTTGCTATAGTTACCATCCATCTTTCAAATAACCGACCTTGGTATGGAAATAATAAAAAATCGAATTTTTTAAAATTGCTCGAAATCAAAATCCATTAATTCTGATGGTAGGTATATTTATAGTTGTTACCATTCATGCAAGAATTTTGCGATATCATTGCAAATAAGCGAGATATGAGGGTTGGTCTAAGTTGGACTTAGTTTTTGGACGTGTTCGAAATTTCGTACGGTGGCCGTAAGGGGGTAAAATATTTAAATTTAACGTCATGATGTTTATTAACATTTTTATTACAGTAAACGTTAAAAATCTCTTTTTTAAAATACTATACATGGTAGTAAAACAGAATATCTTTTTTATAAATCAGCAGAAAAGTCCATTATGCGCGTTTTACATAATCATATCTTAATGATTTCAAGCGCATTTCGCTTTAATACTTACTAAGTAATCAAGAACAATAAACTCACATTGTTATCAATTTTCAAATCACATCGTTTATCATTTTCAAATCACTTGTTTTCTTTCACGAATTTAGCGCGTGTGAAAGGCGACAAAGCATCCCTTTGGGTGAAGTCCTATATTACATTTAATATAGTAAAATGAAGCAGTCTAGTGATAATTTCCACAACGCCTCGGTTTCTCAATACCATCAACCAGATGGTCAATACCGTCAATACGAATTTCTGGAGTTACAAGAGCCGTTTTTTTAGGAATAACTGGGGCGGGTTCGGGTTTGTTCGGCAGGGTTGGGGTTGATAGTAAAGCAATTACAATTCTTCGGACAAACTCAAGAAGAGAAGTATCTTTTTCCTTGTACCGGAACAACATTCAAGCGTTTACAACACTGCCGTTTAGCATGAACCTGATCAAGGGCCAGTACCAACACTTTTTTCGGATTTTGATTCGATATATGGCACGTTGTTGATCGAATGTATTCACACCGCCCATCCGCGGTAGTAGTAGGTAGGGTAGTTTTAGTCCATTTTCTATGGAATTATGAAGAATGAAGATTACCTTCAGAACCACTGGTGTCTACAATTATAGCTCTCATGATCGGCCGAAGGTTATCTCGAGATCGCAGTCCCCTAACTTCAATAGGCTGTGCTAAAAATCCCTTCCCAATATCGCGAATACTGGTGACGTCATCTGGCCCTGCTTCACTATGTGCATCGTCTTGATCAGAGTCATTGCCGTCATTTGGTGGGAATAAAACGAATTCAAGCGCGTCCATTTCGGAAATATCCTTGGCCAGCTCATCCTCTTCGTCAAGTTGCTCCAATATATTAACAATGGCCTCGCCATCCGTGTTCAAATTGTACCTGCAAACAATACCACATTTTTTACCCCCTTCCGGCCACCGTACGAAATTTCGAACAGTCAACAAAAACCACATGCCTGACTGACATTAATATAACCTTTCATCAAATGACCACTCGTGAATGTAATTTATGGTCTAAACAAGCCAGTAACACACTCAGGAACAGAATTCAGATTAGTTTTACCAATCTTATCTTATTCTTATTATATATATATATTATATATCTATTATATATAGATGCTTCTCCGGATTCATTCATATATATACCTATATAGATAGATAGGATACAAATTCACAGCCTAAACTACAAGCGTCATTGATCTGAAATTTTTATGACATATTGGCCATAACGTGAAACTCCCAGGAAAAAAGCGACTTTGATCCTCAGTGTCATGGGTTCGATTCCAGAGGGCCCCAAAGTCCCGATTTTTCCCGTTTAAATGCATTGCTTTGATTTTCCGGAATTTTTAAAAAATACTTCCCGTATAGGTAGAGACTCGAAACTCAAGGAGCCTTTATATATTGTCATGATCTATCGAAAGAAGAAATGAGTTTTACGGAAAATATCCTGGGTTCGATGCTAGGTCGAGGCAAAAGTCGGCCGTTTAAAATGTATTGTGGCGATTTTTAAGATTTTTTTTGGACCCCTTCCCGATGGCATGGAAACTTGAAATTCGGAATGGAGTTGGAGATTATAAATATATTTCATAATCAAATTTAACATATTCGCTGATGGTCCTTGGTTCGATCCCAGGGCGCCATTTACATTTCTCAATGCATTTCTTATGGAGATAACGGAAACAAATTTTAGGTACTTCCCGGCATGCTATCGACTTAAAACTTAGCGTGATAGAAGAACCAGTCTTAGCAAATCAAACTATGCATTCATAGCTATCAATGTGTCCTGGGTTTGACACCAGGTGTCTCTGCAATCAGAAGTTGATCCGATTTTTAGGAATTATTTTGAAACCTTTCCCAATAATATAGAAACTTGAAATTTGGCATATGGATTGAGATCATTAATAAATTTCAGAAACATTTTTTAAATTTCCAAGATCGTCCTTGGTTCGAGTCCCGAGAGCCATTTACATTCGTGAACATTAGAGCGTCTTTTGAGGCAGTTGCAGGCAATATTTCTGCTTGAATTTTCACACGTATTTAGAGAAGATGATCTTCTAATGTGCTGCATAGTAATTTCACCAAAAAGACACGGGTTCGATGCCAGACGATTAAATTGAAGCGAATTTTAAGTATATTTTGAATCCTTTTTTTCCTTTCCGGGACCGTCCCGATATAATGCCGTTATGAAATTAGTGTTGTCGATCTGCTTGCAGTATGCAAGCTACATTTTACTCGTATATATATAAAAATGCCTGTATGTATGTATGTTCCAGAAAATCTCGAAAACTAGACGTCGCACGATGTTCAAACTTTGAACATCATTAAATGTCTTCCCGGGGATGATCAAGTGATACTTAAAATTTAATTTAAGTCCACGGTTCGAACCCAGACAAGTAAAATAGTTTGCATAAGAAATACACGCAAAGTTCATTTTTTTCGTAGCAGGGTTCATTTCTTTTGAAAAACTAAATTAAAAAGAACGGTCGTAAGGAGTCAAAACTAGCATCAAAAGAAGGGAAATAGATTAAAAATTCTTATTTTGGTCGAGAAATGTCGTTTACTATTCAAAATTGCGAGAATTTCGATAAAATATACGAAAATTTTGTCTAAATTTCCGTGTAATAAACAACCCATTCCCTTGACGATATAATTTTTTTTAAATTCGAATTTTGTTGACGAGTCTGTAGCAACCAAGTTTTATTTACATCAACCTAATTGTTTACCGTCTTTTTCGTAAAATGAATGAGTTTTCTAACAGTGGTTTACTGAAAATGGATTTCTGTCGATCAATTCAACTGGTTGCGTATAAACATCCTGGTACGTTGCGTAAGTTTTGATGTATATTCTTCCGAATTAAGTAATAAACCTAATCTATTTGCAATGATGTATATTTAGCGATTGACGGGAATGGAGTTAGCGAAGAACGTAAAGATTTCCCAGATTCGGTGTTTGTAATCTTTGAAGAGTTGAACGGCGAGTTGTAAAGTTGTAGCAAACCTCCAGCATCGTATGATAGACCAAGAAGGTAAAGAAATTTTATTTTATTACATGCAGAATATAAAAATTGATTTAATCGTTGTTTTTAAGTACTTCCACTCCATATTCATTTACTATCCTTCTGTTATTGGTGTTTAATTTTTGTTTCTATTTTGACATTGCGATTACTTTTGTGGTTCGTGTTTATGTTACACATTTTAAGATTGAGATACCAGTCAGTTCCAAAATACATTTACTTTCCGAGTAGAATATTCATCGTTGGTTATTTGAGTGAAATGTTATTTATTTCTGTCATTTACGTTTAATGCTTGATTCATTTGGCCCCTTTGTACTTGTATGAAAATGTAACTTTAAACGTGGTACTGCTTATCCTAATGTGATCTTAGAATATATATATATTTAAAAACAAGGGAAATGGAATAAAGATTCTTACTTTGGCTGAGAAATATCGTATGCGATTTGAAATTGCGAGAATTTTGATAAAATATACGAAAATTTCGTCTAAATTTTCATGTTGTAAACAAACCCATTCCCTTGACGATCAAGGCGATTGTTGATTCCGAACTCATGTGTAATTCTATAAGAAGACATGGCGGATCAATGGCCAGTTAAAATAAATTTTGAATATAAGAGTTGAAGATTTATGGTGAAGAAAAAATTGAATGGCATTTTAAAATTTGTTGTGACAAACAATATCCTGTGAAGAAACGCACTTTGAAAGGTACGAACATTTTTTCATTGATTTTTTCAATTTTCTTTAAGCGTCTGTGAAAACCAAGTTTTGTTTATGGTTACACAATTGTTAACTGAATATTCAGTGAAATAAAATGATTACGAAATTCGTACGTTGATAGAATTTGCATTCTCACTGTCAATTCCACTGATTTAAAATAATAACGTGGTAAGTTGTGGACATCTCTCATATTATTTTGAGTTTTCACGGAAATTACGGACGTCCTTATTTCTTATGTTTAATCGGTCTTTGATTTCTTTTAAATTTTGAGCGACAGTGGTCAGGAGCGAATAAGTAACATTTAAAAGCCTAAAAAGGTAAAGCGATTCCAGTTATCTGTAGACCTCAAAAAATCTAAGATATTGTAGTAGAATGGGTAATCCCTTACTTCAATCCAAATCCAAACTACTGCCCGCGGGCCGCATCTGCTGTTAGATAGTTAATAAAGCTGAAAAGTTTGGAGACCCCTACTTGAAACGCAGTATATTGTGGATATCATAGACACAAGTATAATAGTTTTTGAAATCATTTCTCAGTTTTGCAATCACAAATGAATAAAGTCTATTCTACTGCATTATAATACTATGCTATTTTGTGTTGAAAATTCTTACTGCAACAGATGTAAAAACGTTTAAAAAACTTATGTAACATTAATGGCCGGTATTGTAATGTATATTTTGCGTTGTTTAAGTTGTTTATCTTCATATAAATGGCTTTGTCTTTTCGTCATATTGTTTATCAGTTTCGATATTATGAACTTGCATGATTTTATGTATTGTTAATTGTTGAAAGTGAAAAATTCTGTTTTTTTTAGAAACTGTATAGAAATATCTAATGCTGCGTAAATTATAGCTGCAGTAGCAATATCAACGTTCAATTATAATTACGAGCATCGTGATCAACTTACTGATTTATGCATTTCGTTATGAATATATAGTATGATTTACCTAGGTGTTTACTAGACGGAGTGCCACGTCGAAATAAAACTCTGATATTGAAAACAGCTAACCCAAATGTCAATACATATTTAACATACTGTACGCTGAAATTTATTAATTTGACCTCAGCCGAAGAATAGGTTATAAATCTTAAACATCTTGAACATAAGTTTGTTTCCGGGATAAGAATCTATACAGATAACCACAAAATGTAAATTTACTTAAGCCACTATACAACTTCTCAACGGAGGTAGGTGGTGTCTGTATTTATTGATTACTGTGAAGATTCTACGCTGATGTATTTTGTGGGTCCAGGAAATAATTTATTTTAGAAGTTTTTCATTAGTTACTGGAGAAGGAATTAATATATCAGATCATTTACATTACCAATATTTTCCCCAGCCATACGTCACTCGCGGAGTACATAAATCTAACAATCTAAAACAATTCCCGTACACAGACATATAGGCAAAGTGTTTACCGAGATCAAACTAGCATTTTTCGAAGCCTTATCACTTGGATCCAAAAGGAACTTTCCTGACATATTTCTGTGTGAGACTGCCAATGTTATTATTCGATCGAAAATATTTTCAGCAATAAAATAATTGCAAATATTTATTAGGTTTGTAATCAAATACTTTTCTGCTCACTTAACCCAATGCACTTATCATATAATGAATTTCGGCTTAAGAGCATAGCTCCACAGACTGATTTCGGTAAAGTTGTCGCTCTATTGTCATGGCTTTTATCGTTTAGTCCTAACATGGCGTTGTGTCTTGCACTTAATCATTCCCAAGATCTACGACTACGTTTCTGGGCATTAATTAAAATACCACTACATTTTATACGAGTCACGAATTCTCACTAACAACCTCATGTTATAAGTATAGCCAAGATAAAACAATGAAACATACCTTCTGGTTCCATGATACACCATTTCTTATTTAATGTCTATAGTTTTTTCTTCAGGTAAGAAATACAACAATGACGTCTTTTTCCATTATCGGAATCACACTTATTCAGTTACTGAAGATATCCTCTCAATGATGACCAGTCGAAAGTTTGCGGCTTCAGTCGGCGTAGAAAGAAGAAAAATGCTCCTTTAGGAGATAAAAGTCAGAGGGGAAGAAGCTTTTATGTATGCCTCTTTTCATACGTAGATACATTTTCATACATTGTTACCGAAAAGCTCATTCAGATACTAGAACCTGCCTTTAGATATAAAGAAGATGTAAGCCAAGGGAGAAGAAGCAAAAAAAAGCCTCACTTTCATATGTAGATACATTTTGACACATTGTCACGGAAAAGATCATCAACCTGCGTTAAATTGAATATTGAGTAAGAGTGGATTTGTAGACTTAATTGCAACTTACATTTCTTGATATATTGGTTTGAAAGTTTGGTATTCGCTATTTAACAACAATTATGAAGAATTTGTTACGATCAAGGTTATTACACTGATATTTATGAAATTAAATATCCCCGCTGAGAATCAACGGGTACTTCTGCTAGTAAAAAATAAACGAATACTCACCGGCGTGGCATTTTGCGTCGCGCGCCAACCTAGACGAAATCTGACCGCGTGGGAAATGGAGGGAAAGTGGCGCAGCCCCAAGCCAGGCGGCACGGGTGAATGGCTGGACCTTCCCCTCAAAAATAATAAGCTAGCGAACTCGATGCAATGACGCATCGCGTCACGGCACCGGTTTGTTTACCTCCTTGTTTAGCGTACGAAATTTCGTACGGTGGCCAGTAATGGGTTAAGGTATTCGATTTAAAATGAATTTGATACGGCAATGATCTGCTTTGGTGAGGTCACACTTTATGGCGGAAATGTCATTTATTGATATTTAATATTATGTATTTATAAACAAAATTATGTATTTGTTTTATTTATTTTATAACATATGTGTTTGTTTTTGTGGACCTGAAAATGATCGTAGTATTATTCCAATGAAACTTGTGGAGAAGAGAATGCCATTTTATTTCATTCGTAATGAATTTACTTAATATCAATACGGCCTCAGTCGATTTTATTTCAAAACAAAATAAACTGATATCGAAATCACTGGAAAGACGCGCAGAATGTTGAACGAAAATCCAACTGGTTGGATTTACGTGCGCTGAGGCATGCGTCATGAAAAAGAGGTCCGGTCAACTTGTAAGAGGCATGCAATAGAGCATGCCTCTCATTCATCATACCGTGCGCTATGACGCATGCCTCTGTTGAATAGAAAGTTGCATAAGTGTGGACATAGCTTTAGATGAAATTGCTTTCTCTCGATCAATACAACTGAATGCGTATAAAAAACCTGTTAAGTTTAGTATGTTTTTAATATAATCTTCTGCATTAAGTATCAATTACATCGATAAATATTACGATTGACGAAAATGGATTTACTTAATATCGTAAAGATTTCCCAGATTCAATGTTGGAGTTAAACGGCGATTTGTAAAGCTGTAGCAAATTTCCAACATCATATTCCTCCACCGTAAAGGTAAAGCAAGTCTATGTTTTCTTATACCCAGAATAAAAAAGTTATTCGTTGTGGTTTTTTAAAGAGCCACTTCTTATACATTTACTATCATTCTGTTATCGGTGTTTACTTTGGTTCTGTTTTGGCATTGTGATTGCCTTTGTGTTATTTAATAAGCTTCGTGTTTATGTTACGCATTTTAGTATTGGGTTACAAGTCAGCTACATAATACACTTACTTTCTGCAAAGAATATTTATCGGTGATTTTAGAGTGATATAACATATATTTCTGTTATTTTTGTTTAATCATCGTTTCCAAGAACCAATTTTCCTTTCTGAAAATATCTCCTAAAAGGTTGTTCTGCTTATCCTAATGTGATCTTCGAATACATTTTTTATAATCTATAAATGATTTTTGATTTTTCGAAGAAAGTGCTTATTCAGAGGATAAGAGATTGAATATTTAGGTGACTTTGTAGACATAATTATAACTTCATTTTCTTTTTTTATTGGTTAGGAAATAATTATAGCATGGCATTACCTATCTACCAAAAATTGTGACGCATGTGTTACGACCAATACTGTAAAAATGGTATTTATCAATTTAAATTTCCCCGTTGAGAATCAACGGGCATTTCAGCTAGTACAAAATATATAAATAAATATTTTATGCTATAGTAGGAAATTCTCGCATCAGTTGGCATAGATGCTGATGTTGTTGTTTTTAAAAGTGTTTCGACAACTTAGATCATTTCGCATGGGTTTCCACCGTGTATCGAATACGGTAGTTACACGTATCGGTCACGGGTTCATCAAACCTAACTCCCTTGGCTATCCTGGGAGCCCTACCGTACAGGTACCCTTCGTCATGGGCATACTGAGGGGGGGTCAGGGGGGCAGCTGACCCCCCCTGTACAGCCGCCACTGGACCCTTCGATCTAGCTCCCATACAATTAGGTGGCCAATTATGTGCATATGCAGAAGTACTGTTGAATTTATGAAATTGTATAGAAAGTAAAATTTATAGGCAAGTATGTTTCGATTCACATGCAGACTTACTGACGTCTGAACCATATCCGTTTGACCTATATCGAGATCGTAAACATAGGCA
Source organism: Sympetrum striolatum (assembly GCA_947579665.1). Taxonomy (NCBI): domain Eukaryota; kingdom Metazoa; phylum Arthropoda; class Insecta; order Odonata; family Libellulidae; genus Sympetrum; species Sympetrum striolatum. The sequence continues at coordinate 86,229,591 of OX388350.1, forward strand.
TTACATGGAAGGAATCAAACTTTCCATGGGCATTTAGAAGTTGCACCTGCAAATAATTTCCGAGAAATACGTCTATTTTTAGACACCACCAAACACAATGGAACATTCCATGCCCTGGAATTGTGCGTAATATTCGCTCTATAAAAGGTCGGGATTGCCAAAACACATGCAGTTTGATTCATCACGCGTTATGGTTCAGTTAAAAATATTGTATTGCTCTGTAAATGAATAAAGTGTCACGTTGGAGAAATACTGTAAAGAGATTTCATCGGACTCATTCCTGTCGAGGCACTCGCGACAGACTGGCGCCAATGAAGCCCCGCGGCAGTTGTGGGCTCCGTCCGGTCTAACTTTTTGTGAATAGTGCATATTGCCTAACAAGACATTGTATGCATTTTGAAGCTGATTAAATTGGCGGTAATGCCTTGGAACTTGGGACTTGCGCCCATGTGGCGTGCCGGAGCGAATATACATCGTTTTATATACATAGTTCTGTAAAAGTGCATAAATGTAAAAGCCCTCGTAGAGGTAAAAAACCCTGTGAAACAAGCCCATCGGAATGGCTGCGTTGCAAAGACCACCCAATGCGGTGCGCGGTAAAAATGTCACAGGTAAAAATGCCACGGTAAAAATGTCACACTTTTTGATAGGTAAAAATGCCACGGTAAATATGCCACACTGGAATTCGGTGGGCGGTAAAAATGTCACAGCAGAATTTTCACGGGGGGACATTACCATTTTGACAATGTTAAAGACCATTTTGACAATGGCTTATATTGTTGTAGTTACTCCTGTATAGAATGCAATAATGTTTGTTATATTTCAACCATATTTACGCAATAATACAATTATTCACCATTATGGCAATGTTTAAAACCGTTTTGACAACGTCATGACTATCATTCACGCCGTAATTTATTATTGTTGTGACTATTGGCTGGATTGAAATAAATTTTTATGTATTTTTATCTTTTTTACGTCCAAAACAAACAGTGCACTATCCGCATCATAGGATGAATGGGATAAGACGATAGCTACGATCCCTACGAACCTCCTTGATTGCTACAAGATTACTCGCCGCAGCGAGTTAAAATAGTTTAAGTCGCGGAAGGAGAGGAAACGAGGGGGATGAGATGCACATTTAAATTAGTGATGAGAGATGGGTATCAAACCACTCGTGTCGACGTAGCGTTTATCTTGAACGGCATGGTTTTGCGAAGACCAGCTTGTTGGATGTTGTTCCTTATTTGATTTGAACGATATTACATAGTCTCTTCTGTATAGTTTAGTTTAATCCTATGGTAAAAATAGAATCTTTTCTAGTCAAAAACATAATGAACTACTTCAGTCTTTACTTTGTGGAACCTTCTAACATTATTCACCATAACTATTCTTTTCTAGTTTATTACAAGATGAAATTTCTCCAATAGTTTAAAAACTATACTAAACTCGTAAACGTCAGAGTTCGAGAGTCATCTGAACCATAATCACAAAAAATAAAGTCGATGCGAGTCATCTATGAGATACTAAAGCCAATAAAAGATCGCAATGTATGTACAATGTATCATTGAATACAATGTAGCTTTGAAGAGAGTAGGGGTGAAAGCTGTCATGACTCGCAACTCAAACGCTCCTACATTTAATTTTGAAACCACGGAAGATATTGCTGTGCCACCGTATCACCTAAGAAATTATTGTCTCCATAAAGGATATTTTGCATTTTAGCAGAATTTAGCTTTATGATTTCTTCCATGGAAGTCATTGGAAGTAATAAACGTGGTTCAAAAGTGTGCTTCATTGGGTTTATGTACACGAAACAGATCACCCGTGGAACCGAGATCGGAGATTGGTCTTCCACGCAAAATCACGAAATATAAGGCAAAATAGACGAAAAAAGATTGAAATGTCGTTGAAATTATCCGTTTTCAATGCTTTTTTCGATCATATCTTGGCAAAATCACGAAAAGTAAGGAAAATAGAGGAAAAAGATTGAAATTTCGTTGAAATTATCCGTTTTCGATGCTTTTTTCGATCATATCTTGGCAAAATCACGAAAACTAAGGCAAAATAGAGGAAAAGATTGAAATTTCGTTGAATTATCCGTTTTCGATGCTTTTTTCGATCATATCTTGGAAAAATCACGAAAACTAAGGCAAAATAGAAACCATGCCACAACCATGCCCTATTACCATCCACCATTGTTTTCATATTAATTACATAGTCTAAATATTAGCATCTTACATTTTAACATTGAAAATTTATTCTTAAAGAGTTGATAGATAATTTGTTGACATGATTAATAACTTGTGAAATCTTCTACCGAGAACTTAAGAACGAGACCAGTTTGTTTCTACATCCACCCATTACCGAGAAGGTTAAGAGAAGATCTCCGAGACCCTGATGTTGAACATTATGTGAAAAGTTTCCATTTTCCAGAATCTTGGATTGAAACCAAGTAGTAAAACAATTTTCCCTATGTTTTGCTTCAATTAAGAACCATTTTTCCCCCTAATAGTTTTTTTCTCTCTTCATATTCTTAATAATTATCGCACACTATGACAAACAATAACTGCAGCGTTTATGAAATGCTCTTTCATCGACACATAAAAAAACAAGAATAATTATGTGAATGTTTACATAAATGCAGTTCCACATTTCACTAATTACTCACAAGATATAAAGAGAAATATGAATAAGTATTCATTTCCTATGCATGTTGGGCGAAAGCTTTCCTGCCCCTGAATTACCTAAAGGCAATTCTGTGTTTACGACATGGCTTTGGACTCCCCCCTTAGTCAAATCCTGGTTACGCCCCTGCTGTGATACATACCAAAATAATGAAGAAATACATATTTTGAGTGTATAGAGTAACATAGGATACACCGTACACCACTTTCGAATTTTAGGTAAAAACATAGGTAACAAAAAAGAAACCTGAGGCTCCGTGAAATATTGTTAAAAAAATCTTGCAGAAATGATGCAGAAATTTATGTTAACCTCGACAAAAGGGGTTATTCCTCAGACAACCTTTTGAATTAAGTAGACATTGTGTATTTGTAGATAGTGACATTTTCACTATGGAATTTTTACTGTGACATACATGGATATAACTGTGAAGTGTGCTTATCTCATAGAAAACACACAGGTGGGTGCATTTATATTAGAAATTATATTAATTATGAAATAGTAGAAAATAGAATTATAAATTTAAGTGTATGGATTTTGGGTACTAAGCTAAAAACATTGAAAGGAATTTATTATGTTTATACTTTATATTGATCACCAGGATCATCAGTTAATGATTTTATTAATTTCTTAGATGAATGGATAGTTGAAAAACTAGAGTGGTAAATAAACTAATCTGATTGGTGATTTTAATATTGACATGAAGAACATTTCTACCTATTCTATTAAATTGATAAATGTGATTCAAAGCTTTGGTTTAAAGCAATTTGTCAAATACTTCATTAGAGGTACAAGAACGAGTAAAACAATGATTGACTTAACAATTTCAAACCAAAAAATGTTATTGGTTAATAAACCTGCCATAACAAAAATTAGTGACCATGAATTACTAACTATTGAGTGTGATTTTTTTAAATATTAATGAATACATACCACATTCAGTAGAAGTTTCAAGAGAAATTAAGTTATGGAATAAATGTAATATGGAGGAACGGAAAGGCTACCTAAAGACATGTAATTGGGAAAAGGTTAATCTGAATGAAATATCAAATCAATTTGTGGGAAACTTATTGAATGCAGTCGATAAATTTGTTCCAGTATAAATAATTGATCAGAAAAATGGTAAAGATCTGCCTTGGTTTACTGATGAAGTGAAAAAAGTTTGCAAACTTAGAAATCTTGCATACCAAAGGGCAAAACTCACTAACAATACAGAAGATTGGAACAGTTATAAATCATTAAGGAATAAATGTGGGGTTATAATAGACAGTGAAAAGAAAAGATACATTGAAATTGAAAATTCAAAATATGAGCCAAAACAAATGTGGAAAACTATTAAATTCTTAGATAGTTGTAAAATCGCAAAAGGGGAATCTCTGAAAGTAAATATAGTTGGTTATGAATCTTAAGCTGAAAATGATTGCCTGAATAGCTTCTTTGTAAATAGTGTTGTAGATATTGTAAACTCTATATGCAAGGTATCTCAAGCTGAAAAGCTTACTGTAAAGGATATTACATTTCAAAATCACAGTGTTGTTTTCTGAGTTCAAAGAGATAGATTTATTTAAATTACACAAAGTTGTAGGTTCCCTATGTTCCCTAAATTACAAGAAAAGTGCACCTGATCGCATTACATCAAATTTAATATCAGATACATTGTTGCTGAAGATTGTAAATATGTCAATCAGACAAGGTACTTTTCCTGAGTCCTGGAAGACATCTCTAGTTACACCTATTCCAAAGAAAAAAAATCCTCTTGATTCCCAAGATCAGAGACCAGTAAATTGTTTACCAGTATATGTTTTTTTTAGAAATAAACTCCATGAACAAATGATTGAATATGTAGGGAAAAATAACATATTATGCACAAATCAAT